>OY101440.1:134365565-135690565 GCA_956483585.1 Gymnocheta viridis | reverse complement strand
CTTATATTTTGAGAAGTGTTGCAGATAGAGGTCTTGTAAGGTTGCCAAGTAAATTTCGGGCAATTTTATACCATTTATTACGTTGGGATTCAGTGTCTTTTTCAGTATATCCGATAGGTTTTCGCTGTTCCATTCTGGTGAGGATGCATAATGACGCAAAAAGTGTTTGTGTGGAGTTTCAGTTGCCTGCAGCTCAGGGCCAACTCTTATAATAATCTGATTCCTGAAAACATTAATAGGTACCTCCACATGAGGTACTAAGTCCGAGGAGTCCTGAAGTGCGCTGTGTGCAGTTGAACCTGTTGACTCGATGTCATCCTCCCTAGCTTCGGAAGCAGTCATTGTTACTTGTGACTCATTATCGCTTATTTCTGACGCGGTGATTGTTGCTTGTGAATCTGCTTCACTTGCTGTTTCTGTGCTACAGTCGCTCATGTGGTTAACGCTAGTCTGTAATCGAGAGAGAGCATCTGCGACAAAATTGGATCTACCTGGCCTGTAGATCAATTCGTGATTGTACTCCTCTATACGAGCCTTCCATCGTTTCAGCTTAGCATTGAAATTCCTGTTACCAAGCGCGTAGGTAAGAGGCTGATGGTCGGTGTATATTTTAATCTTTTTGGCTCCGTATAGATAATTTCTCAGATTGTCCAACGCCCACACGATAGCCAGCATTTCCTTCTCATTAGTTGCATATCCCTCCTCAGTTTTGTTTAAAGAACGGGAGATGTAGGCGATTGGTTTGTCCTTACCAATATCCCCTTGTGAAAGGACCGCACCAATGGCGTAGTTTGAAGCGTCCGTTGTGAGATTAAAGGGTTTATCGAAGTCAGGAAAAGCAAGAATTTCCGCCGTAGTTAAAAGGCTCTTTAATTTTTTAAAAGCTGAAAGCGCATTGTCTTGTAAGTTTATTTTAATATTCCTCGACTGATTTGCTTTTACGTCTGAGTTTTCTCCTCTTGTCAGATTCGTTAGTGGCTTCGCTACTTTTGCGTAGTCTCTTATAAATCGCCTGTAGTATGATGTCATACCTAAGAAACTCTTCAGCTCCTTGAGGTTACCAGGGGGGAGCAGGTTTTCGATTGCGCTAACTTTTTTGGGTCTGGTTTAATACCCTCTGCGCCTACTACGTAGCCCAAGAATTCCACTTCTGTTTGCATAAAGTGCGTTTTCTCGATATTGACCTTCAGGTTTGCGGCTTCTAGCTTCTCGAAAATGATGTCCACATTGGCCAGAAGTTCTTTCTCGCTCGATCCGAACACGATTATGTCGTCAATGTATACATAGCAGATTTTTCCGATATAATCTCTTAGGACATCATCAATCATTCGCTGGAAAATAGCTGGTGCGTTCCTTAATCCGAAGGGTAATCGAAGAAACTCGAATTTCCCATTCATGGTTGAGAAGGCGGTCTTTTGAATGTCTGAGGCCTTCATAGGAATTTGGTGGAAGCCTGATGTCAGATCAATTGTAGTGAAGTATTTGGCTCTCCCCAAGTTGGCCAAAGTTGCATTTATATCTGGGATAGGATAAGTGTCGGGAATTGTGACGGCATTCAGTCGCTTGTAGTCAACCACCAGTCTGTATTGCTTCTCGCCGTTTGGTTTTGGCTTCTTAGAAACAATCCAGATGGGCGAATTGTAAGGGCTTTTTGAGGGACGTATTATCCCTTCAGATAATAATTCTCCAATTTGCCTATCCACCTCTTCTCTCATGGCGGCTGGGTAAGGATAGCTTTTCGCATATATAGGCTCTGACGTTGTTGTGCGTATTTCCGCACGAACATTTGTTGAAATCGCTTGACTGCCGTCTAGCGGTCCAAATAGTGGTTTATATCTTTTAATAATTTCATTTATTTTATTTGCGGTTTCTACTGAAATGGATTCGTCTAAAACATAATTCAAGGTGTTCGACATCTTATTCCTGAGGGGAATTTTTATAATGTCCCTAATTACCAATTCGTTCTTTTTCCTGTCGACCACTGCACCAAGATCCTTAATACCATCAAAGGTATTAAGACCCGGCAACAAATAAAAGGTGACTAAATCAAATATGCCATGCTTTGCAAAGAATTTCCCTACCACTTTCCTACTCACTTCAATTTTTCCCCCCGCGGTTCTAACGATTATTGGTTTTAGCAGAGGTATACTTCCGGCAGTTAATTTTGTGCTGCAAAAATTTCTATTCGAGCCGGTATCAATTAGAAATTCCAGCGTGGTGTCGTTGTTTACAGCGTATTCTATGTAAGGTAGGCTGGATGGCCCTCCCCCATAAAATTCTGTTCCGTAGCTACGGAATCGAAGTCACCGACTGTCACTTCCTCTTGGGGATTGGGTTCTTTGCCCTCAACTTCAGAGTCCAGATGGAAAACCCGTGGATGTTTGTCTCTTCTAAACATCTCGCTTGCCCTTCTTTTTTCTACATGATTTGGGTGATTCATGTAGTTTATCTTTCTCGTTTGCATTGAATGATCTGTTTCCATCGGCTCTGGTTTGATTTGTTGAAACTTTGGGTACAATGGTGGTTTATTATTAAAATTGGGTTGTTCCTGGTAATAATTATTGTGCCTAAATTTATTTAAGTAATTGAAATTAGTTCTTGGAGGTCTCGGTGGCCCTCTAGCATGCACTACAACAGGTGGAGCATTCGCACGTGCTGGTGTCTTGGAATGTAGTATGTTGTTTCTCATTGTGAGATTCTGGAGTTCTAAACAAGCCGAGTATGCCTCCGGCAGAGTTCTGGGTCGTTGTATAATGACCATTTTTGACAGATCTGGGTTAAGCCCCCGAATGAAAATGTCTAATGCTCTATTCCTGTGCGCAGTTACTAATGCATCGACCGTTTCCTCACTATACGCTTCTGTTTTCAATTTATTGACTATGAGCGATAGTTGGTGGTTTACTGTAGCATAAAATTCGTCCACCTTTGAAGATCCTTGCGAGAGTTGATTGAGCTGGTGCTCAAGCGTTTGGACATCTCGCTTGTCGGCATAGTGGAGCGACAGTACCTTCTTGACTTCCTTCCAGTCATTGTCAAAAATATTGTATGAGACTAAGGCTGCGTCGGCATCGCCGATTATTTTCTGGCGTATGCTTTGAAGAATGGATCGATATATGGGTTTGTGTTTCACTATTTCAAAATCTTTCAGAATCATTTCTACTGCGTGGACCCAGGACACATAATTCAACGGGTTTCCGTCGAATGCCCTGAGTTCCTTAACGCTATCAGGAAGCCTACTTATTGAATTTAATTCTTCCTCATTTCTGGGACCCTGTAAGACCGCGATTTCGTCCCTATGGACAATTGTTTCGTTCGCACTAGGTTGCTCTAAACAGGTCAACCTTCTTTTTATCTCGGTCATGTCACTATTCTTTTCTATACTATTAATTCTAAGTTCTATAACCTTCATCTCCTGTATTAGGCGGTTAACCGCACCCGTTAAGGTAGTAAGAGTTTCCCGTACTTCTTCCATTATTACGACTAGTAAGAGGATACCAAGACTCACCTGAGAATTACAGCAGCTTGTCGACTTTAACAACACAGCACTTCACTTCCTTACACTTTTAGATTTTGATATTTATATATTTTTCCTTTTTAATTTTTGTAAAGTGGCTTATTTTCTTCTTTTTTTCTTTTTGGACTGCTTTTGCAGTATTTTTTTATATATATATTTATCTTTTGTATTTTATTTCAAATGATTCTTAATTTTCTTCCGTACAATTCTTTGATTTGGTACTTGTAATTTTCTTTATCTTTAGGCTTTACACCTTTTTATTTTTGTGTAATCTTCTGATTTTTCAATTTTATTACTGCTTTTGCAGTATATTTATCTTTTGTATTTTACTTCAAAATAAAAAAAAATATTTTTCATACAATTTTTGATATGGTATTCGTAATTCTCTTTTTTTATAGGTTTTACACTTCTTTTCTATTTTTTCGTAATATTTTTTTTATTTTCTTATTATTAATGTAGGTTTTTGAGCCTTGGTTTCGCGACGCGAGACACTGGAAAATCCTTTTTTGGGTGTTATGTATCGCCACGGAGGGATTCGTATTATTCCTTTTTGGAAATCCACTTTTACACTCGCGGATACCTACTGCGGTACGAAAACTCTCACATTCGCTCCGATAACCTTCTGTAATATTGTTGTAAGTGTTGATTACCAGGAATATCGGGTTGGCGAAGGACGATATATTTTATTTGGTTATTTGGATTGTATATTTTATTCGTCCTGGAGGGTCCCTTGGGATTCGCAGAACGTTTTAAGTTACTAGGTTATAAGGACACCGTAAGTTTTTTTACGGGTCCCTGCTCGGGCGCCAGTTAAGGATTCTTCAGTGCCTTATAATAAAAAAATTGTATTAAGGCGCTCCAACTGCGCCTGTTTATATAAATAAAACACTTGTATTAAACACTTGTATTAATTAAAAACTTTACTTTATTAAAACCTTTATTCAATTTGATTCGACTTGTTTAATTCAACGCGCAACCAAGACTGCCCGTTCAACTTGTTATTTTCATTATCGTCACCTTCCACAATAATTGGGCCGCAGCAACACGCGCGAATATGAGACGCTGATTTAGCAATATTATTTTCTCATGAAATAAATGCAAGCAGGCAATTATGTTGGATGCGCGTGCAATGGCTAGTGAACTTTGTAGACGTTGAGTCAGCTATATTAATTATGTTGGCAGTATTAGCGCTGTTGATAACTTAAATAAATAAATAAATAAATAAATAAATAAATAAATAAATAAATAAATAAATAAATAAATAAATAAATAAATAAATAAATAAATAAATAAATAAATAAGTAAATAAATAAATATATAAATAAATAAATAAATAAATCAGGTTTTCTCTTCGCTGTAAACATTTTCAATCCCGCCACCGGTGCACAGTGGCTGAAAATCGTTTTTCATTGGCCAAAATTCTGTAACTTTTGAACCGATCAAAATATTGAAGTAATTTTTATATTATTGGATAGATATTTAGTTCAGCTTGACTCAGTTTAAATTACATTAAAATTGATTGAGGACTTTTTAAGGAATTCTAGGTCAAAGTTGAACTTTTGAATTTTTTTAACTTTTAGAGTGAAATATGGGTTTATTATTTTTTTATTTATTAAAAACTTTAATATTTGGAAATTAATAATAATTATAAATATTTTTTGTAATAATGGAATTTTTTTAATATTACACTTAAAAAAATTTTACACTGAAAAAAATAGTAAAATCAACTGGAGATTTTGCTATTACAGAAAAATTGAAAATTTTTTGCTGACATATTTGCAAATTTGTTTACACTCAAAGAATAGTTGCACTTAAAAAAAAACGTTAATAATATTATCAAAAAATATTGCTATTACTACAGAAAAATTTATTCTTTTTTGCTGTCAAATTTGATAATTTTAAAAACATTTTAAAAATAAAAACTGCAATAAATTTTAATAGCATTTGTAACAATGGTAGGTTCGTTTATTATTATTTTTTACTAATACTATGTTTTTCGTATTTAAATAACAATGAAAGGCAATTATAATTATTATTCATTTGACTCAAATATTGATTGCAAATATTCCATATTTTGTTCTGTGCTATTTCTGTTCTTTAGTAGTTTTTTGGCTTCTTCATCTAAATCCCGATGTTCCACTTTCCATTGATTTCGAATACTGGAGATGAACGGATCTGACGTTGCCAATAATATATTAAATAGATCTTCATTTGTTGAATTTCTTGAAATTTTTCTAGTATTGTGCTCTCTATAAAATCTGTAATCCTTGTTCCTTTTTTCCTGAGCCTCCTCTAATAGATCTCCAAGTGGCACCAAATGATATTTAATGACATCTTCTCCATGATAAAAGATTTTGTGAACTGTTGCAGAAATATTTTTCCATGGGTATTGGTTGTATATATTTTTGCAGTTTCCTTAGCATAACCTCCAAATTTTCTAGAGTCAATTTCTTCATTGCACGCAAGTACTTCTAGGATTATTTTAAATCTGAAAATAAGGTTAAAATCCACTCCTGTTATTTCAGATGCTGTTTCTGGATCTGAAAAGAATCTTCTTGCGGTATTGCCATCATTTGTATTGCCTGACCCTTGTTTTGGCTGATCTATAATCAATCCAAATTTGCGATATTCATCTTGAACATGTTTCTTTTTTGAACTTCTTAACTCTTTGTTGGTTTCGTTGTTTCTTATTGATCCTGAAGACCCGAAATCCAAATCATAACTGATTTTTAGTATGTGTTCCATAAGTCCTATTCTTGCATGTAGGGGTGATAATCCAAATTCATATGCATCGGTATTATCTAATGATTTTGTCGGGACTTGGTTTAATTGGGGTTGGTTGTACTGTATTGCTTGTTACTGAGTAATCCCTTATCGAATCCGTAGTTTTATACATTTTTAGATACATGTTATTCACACATTGATCTTTAATTTCATAGCAGGTAGTGCTTAAATTGAACAAAACTGCACATGTTGTCCAGACCTTAATATCAGGTAAAACTGATTAGTATCTCGCCAATATTTGTTGTTGTTGTTGGGTTGTTTTTTTATTTTTAGTGGTTTAATGTCCCGATTATTGTTATAAAATTGCTTATGACTTTGGTTGACCCTAACATTTGATAACAGGTAAATTTAGAAACAGATCATATGTTTACTGTAGAATTTTGTGATAATTTGTGATAATTTTATTACCAATCTTTGGCTGATCAAAACAAAGCCATTAAACTCTTTCGCAGGTATTATATTTAATTTTTTTAGTTTTACGTAGTCTAAAGTAAAAAACATAAACTTTTAGGCAAAAAAGTGAAAATTATATACACCATTGTATACGAGTACTTTGGAGTAATTTCATTAAAATGAAAAAAGTGTTCTACACACGGCTCGTCACGGGTGCAAAAGTATATATAGCGGTAAAGAGGACACTTTCACCTTTCTCCGGGTGGTATACATTTCTTGTTCCCTTTTGTTCCCTAGAAGTTCTATTCCACTAAAGTTTAAATTTTATAAAAATATAGTAGTTTCATAAATATTCCGTAACGCCCTTAATATTACACGCTAGAGCTCTGACCACTTACAAAAACTAAAGACTATAATCCTACCAACATTATAAAAAATACCGCAGGCCATTATCGATGATAGCTTGCGAGTAGTAACCATTTATTTTTTATAAAAAACAAAAGAAAAACACCTTTTTCTGAAATTAAAAAAACCGTTGAGTTTGACAGCATGCCACGCTCACAATTATCAATAGTTTAACCTAATTTTTTGGCTACCTTAATCTGGATATATTAGCTGCAAAAGGGCGTAAAAATTTTAAAAATCGGTGACAAAAAAAAAAAGACTTTTGGCCAATGAAAAACGATTTTCAGCCACCGTGCGGTGTTCTCATTTTGATGGCTTTCTGGGTTTAATGTTCAACTTGCCTGGGTGTGAATGGGTGAGATGTGCGGTAGAATTCGGGTTAATCGAAAACGTTTTATGTTCAACTTATTTTTTTGTTAAAATTAATATATCTATTTGTACAACTTTTGGTTGCTGTTTTGTAACACGTTCACAGCTTTGTACAAAAATCATGCGGCCTTTTAAATGCCTGTGTATGGATTTGTACCTGATGCACACATACATACAAATGTATATTTAAACAGCTTCACATGTTTTTGATTATGCAAACATTTCCGTTTAAATTGCAAAATGTCGGCAAAGAGAAAGTGAGAGACGGAGAGTTTGTGTGTGTAATTTGACGGCGAATTGGCAGACGTTGTAGGTTTTCCGCACAAAATAAGTTGTTTTATTTATTGTTGCCTTTTGAATACGCTGTTGAATTGTAGAGTGGTAAATATGTAGGCATATCTACGAGTATGAATATTTTTAAAACTTATGCAATAAACATAATTTGTTAATTTAATAAAAACATTCAAACAAAGAGTGTAAATAAAATTATCATTTTTTATTTAAAGGTGCTATTTAAACTTATTTTCAGAATTATGGTTAATGTTTTCAATAATCGTAGGAATTGCAAAATACAACTTCCTTAAAGGGAACAGTATATGTATGTCGACGCACGTGTTTGTAAACGAAGACTGTGTATTATGACTTATGTGTAACGAATAAACGAACATCAATATAACGTGTTCGCTTAAGAGCACAAGCAGAAATTGGCCGAAGTTATTGTTAATGATATGTAGATTTCTTAGAGGTGTGAGAGGCTGTCGCAAAAGAAGTTACATGAAAGGTTTCCAAGTAGTAGCGAAATGTTCTAGTTCTGGAATTAAATTGTTTAGATTGTGTTGTAATTGAAGGAGACCAAATTACATTATTATGATACTCGGTGAGAGGTCCTATATCTATCCTGAATCTGCTTATTAAGTGAAAGTTACTGTTCGTGTGTAGTGATACTTCTTCTACTTTATACATCAAATGAATAAAATGTTATATTTACTTGATGTTTTTTTTTTTTCAAAACCGATTTTGTTATGGAACGCGTGATCGATGTGTGGGAGATTTTTAAATGTGTTGGTGTTGACATGTCACACGACCACGCTTTGTTAAAAGCTAGAATGATACTACATAAAATTTGATTTATATTGATTAAGCTCAGTTCATGTTGTGATGTGACAAAACTCGACATTGCCCGGCCACTAATAAAAATTCGTTTAATTCTGTTTACAACAAAGAAAAAAATCTAAAGTTTTTGTATGACACGTTTATAGGATGGGTACGTACAAGGCGATTGGCATAAAATTTCCCACAGGCCTTGATAAAAAAAAACGTTTTGAACCTGAACTTATTATAAAAAAATTTTATTTTTGTCACTTTTTCCATTGTTTTGTTATTTTATGTGTAATTTCTAAGAGTTTATTATTAGAGCATTGTATGCAGTTGATAAAAACTTTAAATGTAGATTGAATTTTTTTCTTCTTTTATTCTGTTTGAAAGCTAATTTAACGTCGCTTGTGCCAGCTTCAAGCTTGTTACACAAATATTAATCGATTTTTGAGTTTTGGTTGGATAAACAGAATTTTTTTGTAAAATATGCTGTGTGTCACATACGATAATTTTGTCCAAAAAGAGCCGTAATACAAATTCCCGAAAACTGTACACACATATATATTTATATTTTTAATAAAAACTTACTGCTCACTTTCTGGCTTTTAATAAAATTATTATTTTTTTGATTATTTAAAATGCCTTGTAATGACATTCACCTTGAACTCACGTAAATTTTCTAAATGATTTATGTTTAGTATGATTTTAAATCTTTAGCTTTATGTATGTCTCTAAAACATAACGTGTGTGTCGCTTTGTAAAACAGCGCACATTCTGCGATTATGTTGGTTTTTTAATGGCGTGATTACGTGTTTAATTTATTGTCAGCAACAGAGTAATGATTGGCCCTGAAAAGGTTTTTTTGACGCAACCTTAATTACAACGATAAAAATCAAATAATTTATAATTCTTTTTAAATTTAAATGCCCACAATATGGAATATAAACAATCTTAAAGAAAAAAGTTCGCTTTGCGAGGGGTTTCATTAAAACAAATCTTTTTCTTTTCTTGAGCAAATTGAGACTTGAAATTGCTTAGCAGCTATCTAACCTGACGGAAACCATCACATGTTTGTAACTTAGAGTTTTCTTTGTTTTCCTCACACTTGCGATTACTTGTAAGATTAATTTTTTACCGAAGCCAATTAATTAGTTGAACACGTTTGTTGTTTAAAATTAACTGTATTTGGCATTTTTTATATTATTAAGAACATTCTCGAGTATACAAGTATCTACAGAAATATACTGTCACCCTGTCAACCACACAATTTTATGTTGTCATAGTTGCATATGAAACTTTTATATTGAAAATAAACCAGAAAATAGTGGAACTGAATTTTTGTTGCATTTTCGGTTTGTTTGATAATCTTTCGTGCATAATTACTACAAAGTAGAGAGAGAAAAAAACATAAATAGAAAGAGTATGCAAAGGGTGTCCCAAAATTAACGCAAAATTTTAATTAAATAGAAAACAAAGTCTTTAGTTTTTTCATTATTTTTCAGATACTTTTCAATGAAATGCCGTTTAACTCGGCACTTTTACAAGCCCTAAAATGTCAGCTGTCAAATTATTATTTTTTAGAGAAAATACTGTACAAATGTTAGGAAGTTGAAATGTTAAGTCAATTTTAGGACACCCTTTATTATGCTACATGATGATTTTAATAATAATTGCAAAAAGTTCGCATACACATAACGAAGACATGTAGTAAATGAACCCACACATACACATAATAATATTAAAGCTATCCCAGTAAGTATTTGGGATATTGTTGGTCATAGACCGTTCTAGGTCTAGACGCTTGCTGCATTTGCTTTCTTGCTGTTGGATTTACATAACTCTTATTATTTTCTATACTTACTAAAATACTTTAGATTGAGGAATTAATGAGCTCAAGCCTGATTTAATAGTTTTACCTTAAAATATTTTCTTAGGAAAGGACTAACTTTTTGAACATGTGATGATTTTTAAGCAATAAATGAGCAAATGAATAAGCAAAACCTGAACGGATTAAATCTCTGTTACCTCCTTCTTGGGAATAGATATTTTACAGGGAAAAATGAATTATCCTCAAAATTGTTGTTGTATATATTAAAAGTTCCTATTGTTTTCTCTATGGCTCGGTGATTAAGTGCATTTGTGTTTTTAGGAGAGCAAAAGCTTACGTTTGATAATTTTGGATATTTTTTTAATTTTACACTCTAAAAAGTAGAGAATATATTTTCTAAAAGGCAACGGAAACATTTGATGTTTTGGTACAAATACACAAAGACAATAATATATGCACTAAGGTTATCCTTTCAACAAGGAGTCATTTAATGAACTCTTAGAAATGTGGTAACTTACCATACTGGGCCACCCTAGTTAAAGTCCACACATAATGATTAACCATATATTAGAGTATCACAATATAACTAAAAGTAACAATAGTGACGACATATACATGAACAGGTTCGTTTTTTATTTGTTTTTTTTTTATATGTATGTGAGTTTAAAAATTTTTTTTACGATAAACAAACAGAAAACGCTTAATTATTTTGGCTTATCTGCAGAAAAACCAAAAGCATTGGCAGGAATCGGACCTGCGACCCCCCGACTAATAGTCTACCTGTTTAGAGTTGTAGCGTAAATATGCTTGTTATTGTAACATACAACATTTATGTCGAACAGAAGTAAAAGTTGCGAACAACAATCAACGAACTACTGGTGTTGTCGGGCTGATATAAAACCTTAAAACTTTTAATTGTAATAAAGGTTTGTTACTTTCACACCTACTTACACTTACTCCCATTTTATGTTTTATTTTTATGATGCAGCCATGCTTATTAACTGGAATTTATTAACTGTTGTAAACTTAAAGTACACAAGTTGTAATAGATATTAAAATTATATTTTTCGTAGAGCTGTTTGAAATACGAGTACATACTTTTAATATTAAAAGTTAAACAAAAAATCTCATTAAAATGTGTTTAACGAAAAAGCATCTACAAAATTTTATTAAAATTTTGTTAAAGTGCATTTGTGCACATGACTCTTCAAAACGAGTTGACTGGAGAGTTTTTTTAAGTTTTAAGTTTTTCAAAATAAACCTTAAACAGTTCAACAATTACGTATAAATATTTATTTAAAAAAA
Organism: Gymnocheta viridis; assembly: GCA_956483585.1. Lineage (NCBI taxonomy): Eukaryota > Metazoa > Arthropoda > Insecta > Diptera > Tachinidae > Gymnocheta > Gymnocheta viridis. The sequence goes on along the minus strand of OY101440.1, from coordinate 135,678,872 downwards.
ACTCAAACGTACATTCAAATTTATCGAAACATAAAAATACAGCGATGGTTAAGTATAGTTTAATCAAACGTGTATACAAGATTGGTAGTACTTATTTATTCAACAACAACATGAAATTCAAAATAACATAAACAGAACATCCAAGAAAGTTCTATAAACAGTAACGAGAATTTGTGAGATTCTTCGAGAAATACGCATGACAAATATTGATAGCAACTGTAAGCTGTAGTGCCCTCAACTGATGGCGCTGTATGTTCACATTAATTGTTTATTTAATTCATTATCCCCATTATGGCGTCATTTCTAAAGTTGCTACGGCCATCTATGTGCCAAGCTTAACTATTAGTAATACATGTTCGTACTACTAGTGCTGGCAAAGTATTGAGTAGTGGGCACCGAGTATCGAGTATTTCCTTTTTTTTTGGTTACTCAATACTCAAAAGTAGTTACTCGATACTTTCAGAGTTGTATTTTTAAGCAAGTTGAGTGGCTAAAATAGTGCATAAAAATACATCACTGTTTAAAAAGATAACGTGGTGTAAGATTCTTTAATCAAATCAAAGCTAAATAACTTTTTTTTGAGAACAATTAAATTATTTCTTAAGTTGTTGTTAACGTTAAATAAAAAGTTAGCTTTACATTTATTTTTTATTTAACAATAAAAGACATACAAAACCAATAATAGTTGAAGATCTATATTTAATTTTTGAAGAAACTACTTAAACTTGCAGATAAAAACTATGCGTTACGAATTCAAAAAATCCGTTAAAAGTATCGAGTAGTATTGAGTACCCAAATGAAAAGTATTGAATATTATTGACTAATGAAAAGTAGTAGAATTTGCCAGCACTAGTTCGTACGTACGTATAAGTATGCAGCCGATTCTGCATAATAGATTAATTTAGTAAAAGACACACCGTTGTGAATATCTATAAGCAGAGATGATTAGTTCGTGTATTTATTCTTAAAATGTTATAAAGCAAAAAAACAGTTTTAAGCATAAAACAATTTGTGTTTGTGTTTTTATTTTATATATGACAAATCAAAAGAACGTTGCCAAGCAAACTTTTACGAAAAGCTCGAAACGTAACAATATAACGCTTTTATATGTTTGTGTTAGCGTAACCGCACCGAACTGATTTTGTTTTATTTTTGATTTACATTTATTTGTTCAACAATCAATTCTTTTCTCGTCGATGAATGAATGATCTTGTATATTTTATTTATAACTTATTACAGATATATTTATATTAAAATGTCTTAAAATATTCCTTGAAAAAATTGTAGATTTGTTTTCGAAAGAATTACTTTAAATAATATTTCCAAGAATTCCACTTGCACTTGTGCTGCTTCATCTAATAAAGTTGTAACAGACGACAAACCTTTATTAAAAAAATATATGACAGTCATATATGTGAGACTATAAAACACCCTTTTACAATCACCATATATTGTTTGTTGGATAAAAAAAAAATTTAAATAGAACAATCTGCTGGCTGACAGCCCAGCCCACTGCATTCAGATACGAAAGAATACAAACATGTGTTTTTATACAAGGAAATGATGCGATGCAATAAACTTCAAAAGGGTTAAGGGTGCTCTTTAGGATCCCAGTATAAATAACATTACAATTGTAAAGCCTACTTTTGCTCTTATTTGCTTTTTCTGGTGATATCACTCACTGGTAAATATAATTTGCTGTGACTCAGTGAAGGAAAAGAGTTTTATTGAATTTACGGTGGAGTACTTGGACGTAAATTGATGCCAGGGTTTTCTTTTATTCGCATTCAGTTTTAATTTTTCTGATAATAAAGTTTTTGTTTCTCTCGATAAAGTATTGTGGTAAATATAAACTTTGTCTTGCAACTTTTTTTGTTAACTTTTTTCCTATTTATACGAGTATTTCAGGTTATGCCACTTTCTTAACATGTTTATGGCTGCTGTTCTAGAAGCTGGGATGCAGCTAATAAATAAGTAACAAATAGCAGCCATAAAAGTACTTAATGAAGTTCCATAAAGTAGTTTTTTTGTTTGTTTCAGTTGTCCTAGGAATTATTATATACAACTATGTAAATATGCTCTTGAACACTTACCCTCACGCAAGGTCACTATGTAGTAGGATTCTTTGGAGGGTGGACTTATGCCCAATTTATTAACCGCTTTCAAACGAAAACTATAGACTGTGAATGGTAGGAGGCCCGTCACTTGATGCGATGTCACATTCGATTTTGTTTGTGTTTGCGGCACTTGATCCCATTGACCATTCTCGCCCACTCTGAAAAACAAATAGAGAAGGAAAAGTTTGTTAAAAAAGTAGATGATGAAAAGCAAAAAATAATATTTACTTATATCTTAAAGTTTAAATGTATTTTAATTCAATTTCGGGCTTTTAGTGCTTCAATCAAGTGTAGAAGCAGAAGAGAAGAAAACTTCTCTTCTTTTTCTTTTGCCAACATAATTCAATTGAATGGCTTTAATAGAATGAATGCGAGAAAGAATGAAAGTTGTATTTATTTAGTTCTTTAGATAACTACTTAAAATAGAACTGCAAATACATTCATTCATGTACTATAAAATACAGAGACGGCCAAAACACACACACACACACACACAGGCATATATCCAGTTTACGCCTGTACACACTAATACACATACTGATAGCACATCGTGTAGCATTGCACAGATACGAGGGTCGGCAAATATGTTGTGAGCCTTGACAGGATAGCAGAATACATTTCCACTACAATAATTATTCGTAGCGATTCCCATTGGCATCGTCGTTTTTATCGTCGCTTCGTTCCTAAGTTGGCATTCTTGAAATATATTGAAACGAAGAAGAAAAGTTATCGAAAACAGAAATAAAAATTGATGGCACTGCAATATTTAACGTTGTTATTTTCTTAAATTATTGCAATTTTTGAATGCTTTTTTCATTTTAAACGGAAAATCAAAGAATGCCGATTAGAGAATTTTATTTTTCATGAATTTTAATTTGTGTAAAATACAGTGTCGTCTCTAGAATGTCCAATTCTGAAGATCGACGAAAATTGGACAAACCTGGGTTTTCCTCATCACTATGGGCTACAACGTCAATATTCTCCGTTGCTCTTGAGCGACGTGCACGAGTTCGATTCTCTACCAGTTTCGCAATTGCTGACCGATAAGGTGCCTCAGAACGACCCAAAAATGGTTTAGTTTGCTTTAGTTTTTACGGTGTATTTTAATAATTTCAATTTATTCTAGAAGCGCACATCGTTCCAATTTTATTCCAAAGAATTTCGAAAAGTTTTATTTGTTGTGGTGTTGAGCGACTCTATAAACATGCATTTCTTTAGTGCTTATGCCACATCATCAGTATACCTTAAACCATATTTTTGAAAAGTTTCGAACCCCCTACAAATAAAACTTTTTGAAATTCTTTGAAATAAAATATCGAGGCATATCTCGAATAATACATTTAATTCATTCTATTTTTATTTTATGGCGTAGTTTTTACTTGTTCAAACCCAGACGTACTTAAATTATTTTTGTTAATAATTTTAGCAATATTTTTCAATAAAATGAATTTCAATTTGTTTTACTTAATTTATTTTGTTTATGACTTCAAAGGAAATTGTCACTGAAATATGTTTTGGACTATATATTCTGTACGAAAAATTTTTATTGAACCCCTAGAAAAGGTGGGGTATTTTAGTGGTGAAGATGACGCTGAAAATGAAATTGAAGGTGTCCTAGATGGTTTTTGCCCAAAACAACTAACATTAGAAAAGCTTGAAAATTGCCAGAGTGAAGTAGAGATGAATGATATTGTAAAAGATGTTTTAGAAAGAAGAAGAAACGAGAATATATGAAACCTTAAGTTCAGGGGGCAAATTACGGCATTCGATATCGAACGAAATTCCATACATCATTTTTTGAATTTCTATGGAAATTTCTTTCGATGTTGAATGCCGTAATTTGCCCCCAGAAGACAAATAGCGATTTTTTATTGCAAGCATTTCGGTGAAAAGCTACAACATCCATGTCAGTAAACAGAAAAAGGAAAGAAACACTAAAATTTTACAGGCAACATTGCGTTATGATGGATGTGCTCATTATGTTATACCAGTCGAAAAAAAGATGTTACGCCTGGGAATCCTGCAAGCCAGTTAGTCGAACAGCCTGCGGAAAATGTAATGTCGGACTATACGTCAAATGTTTTGTGTCTTACCACACAGATCGTACAACCTGAGTCATTCATTATATATACATTGACATCAAAATACTCGTGTATCATGTACAGATGACAATTCAATATAAATAATAATTTTCAATAAAAATAATAATTTTCAGTCAAAATTGTTTTTTGTTTAAACTACCCGTGTGGCCATATGAACACAGCTCTTTTTTCAACACTTTGTGTGTCAGACTGGTAAAAAATATTTTTTTCACAATGAGTTAGTTATACATTTTAATTCTATTGATATCAACAAAATTAAAATTTTCAAAAAAAAGAGTTTTGGAATAATTCGGGATATACAAATATAAATTCGACTTATTACTTATAACATTAATATATTAAAAAACTAAATCCCGATTAAACGAAAAATATCCATGGATTAAAAACCAATGCAGTTGGAAAAAACACTCACTATATTTTTACTATTTATTCTACTTGAAGTAAAGTTGAAACGGATTGACGGGAGCAAAGAAAATATAAAATTGAAATTTTAGAAAAATTTTTTAGATTTCGTAACCCGGTTTTTCGGCAAACAGATTTTTTTAAAGTCATATATAATCCCGTTGTTCCTATAAGGCGGAGGGCCTCTTTTTCTTTTGTTTATTGGTCTTACATTCCAGGTTCCAAATCGACTCCGACTCGACTTTCATGCTGAAGGTCGTCATTATTAAATCAGATCGTTTTTGTTTTTCTTTTGTTTCGGTTTCTGTAATCGTTTTTATTTAGGATATAGTAGCTGATTGGAATTCTCTACCCGATCCTGGGGCTGCGGCTGTCAGCATGTTTCCAGGCCGACGGTCGACAGACCCACGTTAGCGTTAAAAGGGGGCACCAAGTCCATTCTGGGCAGTGGGTGAGGTTGTCAATTGGAAAGGATTGGCTCTTTCCCATTAGACGCCTAAGTCGTCATATATATTAAGTATTATCTGAGATTTGAAAAGGAGTATTCATATATGCATATCTATTCGTTGGAAAAAAAGTTTCAGAAAAGCCCGTGATAACAATAAACCCTAAACGAAACTTTGACATCCGTAGCGAATTTTAGAACGCCCAAGGGATTAAAAAGCCACTTAGCATTAACTGGAAATCCGCCATTTTTTCAAATTGAAAAGAAAAATCCTTTAAGCAATTTCATTTATTCAAAAACTCGCTTAAACTTATTTAACAGCGCCTGCCCAATAATTTAACAAAAAACCAAAAAAAAAACTTTTGGGGTTTTATTTAATTTACTTAAACAATATTCCCAACTAAGAAGATTTTGCTGATGATGTATTTATTAAAGAGAGTCCTTAACCCAGCTTTATTTACTTGTGGCCAAAGATTTTTTTGTTTGCTTTATATGCTGTCTGTATTTTATTCTTTTATTCTATTTTTTTATGGCATTAAAGGGGCTTCCAGTTAGAACAGGTAGACGTTAACAGGCGGTGGCGGGAGATGTTGTTGTGTCAAATATGTTGATTATAATTCTAGTCAATTATGCCTTTTCAAAGAAACGATTGCCAGCTCTGGAATTCGGACTTTCGCCGATTTCGACTTGACAAATTTTGTATCAGGACTTGAGGACTGTTCAAATACACCTGGAGCTGAAAGTTAATGAGCATAGACAATGCCGGTCGTTTGTTCAATGAGCTCTGGAGCGTTTGGAAGACTGTCTTGCTTTTGAGGGAAAAAGTCAGCTTTAGCGGCGAGGAGCATTTATAGATAAATGCGAAATTGATGCACATGGTGAGATCCAAACCCAATGAGATTTACCAAGTATTAGTGCAGTGTTTGCGTCGAGATATTATTGTTTCGTAATACTATGAATGCGGCGTTGCTGTGGCCAACGGTGATCTCTGCAGATCAACAAAACTAAAATTTTTTACTCTGATTTAAGCAGAAGGGGCTTTGTTTCCTAAAGCGAACAGCATAATCGTGTGGCGTGAATTGGACACTAAAATCAAATTATTTGATCCAGCTAGACTTGTTCTTAGGTGAGTTTGCTGAGTACGGAATAATTTGACTACTTCAAAATCATCATAATTTAGAGCATCGGTTAAATTTAGCTGGATCTCTGCAGCACATTCACTCAAAATTATACCATTCGTATCCATAACTCCGTGCAAGGCTTCGGAGAACATTTGAATATGTTCCATGGGATTTCTAAATAAAAAAAATGATTTCGTGAATACCCCACACATCATTTCTAATTTTTATTTCAACATCGACCCGTCCTTATGGAGAAACTCCACGACTTCTATTTATATTAAAATTTTTTTCTTTTTCCGTAATTTACATACTTTTGCTTTTTTTTAATATTTGTCTTAAATTGTTTCAAGATATTTTAAGGACCTTCTCCAAGTTTATTTTATGTTTATAATACTTAAAATATATGAAATGAACATCATTATAAGAAATATGCAGATTTTTTTTAAAGGCATAAAATGTCAATGTCTTCATAAAACTTTGTTTTTATGGCCTGAAGTGCAAAATTTTTGGCACTAAAGAGCAAAATAAAATTCAACAAGGAAAAAAAGTTTGCGTTTTGCTTTTCTTTCGTTCAATCATAGAAACATTTGTTTGGTGTTTATTTCTCAAGGACTTTAATGTGGAAAGTTCTTATTTTTCTTTCATTTTGTCACTTGATTAATATTATTTTTTTTGCTGCCCAAGTTTCCTTCAATAAGAAACACCTCCTGTTTAGAGTGAGTTTGTTGTTGATATCAAAACTTGTTTAATCGCTTTACGGTGGCTTGGGGAATAATAAACTTATGGTGGATTGCAATCAACAGGTGGACGATACAGTGGTTTGGGGATTTGTGTTAAGTTGCTGATGATTTCTTTATTGAAAGCGGTTAGAAAATACTATTTAAACTCACATGTATTACTTTAATATTTATCGTTTTACCATTTCTTCGAGTAGAAAAACTTTGAAGAATTTTTTGTTCATATAAAATTAGAAGTACAAAAGAAACAGGAGAACAAAAAAAATTTTATATATTTATTTATTTTATATTTATTTATTTTATTTTTATTTATTTTATTTTTATTTATTTATTTTAAGGACATAAAAAGGTGTACTCATATTGACACAGTGGTCGCTTATAAGTGCAATTTGGAAACCACTCCTTGTCAGTGCAAAGTGTTTTCTGGCATTTTTTGCAAGCCCACGGGTTTCTGTTGTGGCAGATGGCACAGCGTACATGATTCGGAAGCTTTTTGGGAACGTGATCGGCTGTAAGTCTTCAATATTTGATAACGAAGGGCGAGCAGCAGTGCGTTTTTTTTTGTGATTGCTTTAGGTAAAATCTAGCTATTGTTCGTTGAAATAGTAACTGATCGATTCTGTTTGCCATGAATGCCAATTCTGTATAATGATATAGATTGGTCGATTTCATGAACTCCGAAATGCCCTTGTTGTAAGTTCGAAAAATGGAATCTGCATATCAGAATAATAAGAATTGAATGATTGGTAAACTTTGTGCAAATGCTGTTATCCTTCCAGCGCACCAATAATATCTCGTTATTTTTTATTAAATCTACAATCAAACTCTGCTCAAGGTTTTTTGTCAGGGGACATTTCTTAGTGCCATTATCTCTTATTATTCCTGTAGCACAGTAATCTAAACTACGAAAATCATTGTGCAAGTTCCGTTTTGTAAAAAAGTTATCAAAATATACTTTGTGATTGGCAGGATTCGTCAATAGTTTATCAAGCAGCATTTTGACAATTCTAGTACCCAAATGGCTCAGAAACAGAGTCAGTTGATCTGTCACAGTAAATATGAAAATAGTAGCAGTATCCAGAGGAACTTGTTGCAACCTAATTTTTATAGCCAAACCGAACTGTTTTGCATCTAATAAACTGTCTTGCTGAATGATGACCATAACATTTTACCATAGACTCAACGATAGAAATATTTTCGAAGAAAAGTGATAAATTGGCTGAACTTTTTTATAAGAATATCTAAAAGTTTGCGTAACTTAAACATTTTGTTAGTGGTTTTTGAAGCTTCATTATTATCGACAAGGTACAAATTTCTGTTTTTAAACCTGGAAAAAGAATGTGGCAAAATTTCTATTCCTATGTCTTCATCTAAAGACCAATACATGCTTTCCTTTGGCAGTATGTTGTATCCTGATAGAATATTTATACTATTTGTTCACTTATTTGTCTATTTTGTCGTATATGTTAATATTATAATTGTATCCATCGTATACAAATTGTCACTTCACTATTTTATGCGTTATAAAATCAGGGGGCAAATTACGGCATTCGATATCGAACGAAATTTCTATACAAATTCAAAAAATTTTGTTCTAAATAGCCTTGTTTTTCATCTTCTAGAAGTAGTTCAGCTTCTACGTCGAATTCCATAGAGTTAGTTTTCCATTTCTGTCAGATATTGGATATAAAGGAATCTGATGTGCATAATAAAATAGTAATAGGGTTTTGTGGTGTGTTGTCGCGAAAGAATCTGTAGTTTTCGTTTTTTTTTAGTTCAGATCTTTTTCTTATTGTGCGCAGTTGTGAATATATTATGCCCAAAGCAATACAATTTAACAATCCCGAGAAAAAAACTATTTTATACCTTTATAGTCAGGGTAAATCAATTTAAAAATCAAATTACTTTTGTGAACCAAATTATATAATATTTCTTTATTTTAAGTAGGCAAAATATTTTTGTGACCAACTGTACATGACTTTGAAATTAACTAATAATTATTCATTTTCTTTTTAAAAATAGGCACATCTATCTTAAATCCGTCTCTCATAAAAGCGGGTTCATAAAAAAATTACTAAAATATTTAAAAAAACACCCGTACAGAAAAACTTTAACTCAAAACTTTAACTTTGGTTAGTGAAAATTCACTAACACGAAGCTCTGTTAAGATTTAACTTTTAAATAAAATTAACTAAAATACTTTCAGAGTTTAAATTTTTAACTTTAAAAAAATATGACATTTAAAAATTAGTTATTTTTTGTTTATATTAAAAATATTTTTCATAAATTCTTAAAAAAATTGTGATTTAAGCTTTACCATCTGAAAAATGCACATATTTGTGCAGAAATCGTGCTCAGATGTCCTTGAATGATGGTGTTATTTTGTTTTTTTTTTGCATTTCCCAAAAATTAATTCCTGGTGTGATTCACAATAGTTGTTAACTAAATTTTTTTATTGTAAATGAACATTTTTAATTTTCAATTAAAATTTAAGTTTAGGCAAACCGAAAGTTAGTGAACTTTAAAATTAAATAAACATAACTGAACTTTGTGTTACTCAAATTAAAAAAAAAATAGTTGACCTTGTGTCAGAAAATTTGTTCTGGTACTCAGGGTTGGATCGGGCAGGATATAGAATGGGCTATAGGGGAGTAGAGAAGAGTTTGGGCTACAGAAGCGTGATAATTTTTTTAACCTATTTAAACTCTAGCATTTATGCTCTATTAAATGGGAGAGTTTAGAAAAATTCGGACCTTAAAAAAAATTTATTTTTGAAAGTCATAAACACTTTATTTTTCTAGTGCTAATAGCTAACAAATTAGGCAAAAAGAAACAAAATATATTTCGCTTGAAGATTTTTTAAAACAAAAAAGTTATTGATGTTTAAACATCAAAAGCTTACTAAGAAATTTCTCATTTTAGCAAAATACTGAAAATATTCATTTCAAATCACCTTTTTACTGTGATATAGTAGAAATAAAGTTTTAAGTTTTTGGGTCAAGAGGTACACTAGTGTCTACTTTCGCATGAACTTTAAGATTTTAAAATTGGTGACCATAAAAAAATCAGTTTTGGCCGCCTTCTCGTAAAATAGTCCACTGTGCGGCGGCCGTAAATGCAATATTTAAAATATATTTATCTAGCAAAGTTACATTCTTTTTTCTTCAGTTCAAAAGCCAGAGCTTTATTAAAATTGATGATGACATAATGAATACGTTCGAAGAAACACATACTTTAGAAATCATGAAAACGCGATTCAATTTTGAACTTGTTCATTAATGTTTTGCTGAGTATGTTAATTGTATATTGATTTTTTCGTAATTTATGAACCGAATTGGAAAAACCTTTTTTTGTATTTAGTTTGTCAAGATTTTTATATTTCCATATACATGTATATCTTTGGGCTATTTTTACTAGATGTTTATTTATATGGTTGACTTTGCTTTTCTGAAAGCCTAAGTCCCCTTCTAAGGCTTTCAGACCAGTAGTAAGTAGTTCAGATCATACTGACTTATTACCATTTTTTTTTGGTAAAACTAATTTTACGCTGAGCGTATAAACAATATTGAATACAATTTATTACTTATAAGCCAAGTAGTCCATTAAAACTCTTTTTGAAATAATTAATAAGAAAAAGCAATTAAATTGTAGGTCCGATAATGCTTCATTGCCTCCAACTGCTCTTTCTTCAGCAAACTTTACATATTTCTTTTCGCAAACAAGTGTGTAAGAAGCTTAATTAAAACTTTAAATAATTTACCTTTACATTTTTTGCTATTAAATACTTATTTCCTTTTGTGTTTATTCTGTTTTATTCACAATTTTGTCTTCTTAAACACAATTCATATAATAAGATTACAATATTTTGTTGGTACCAACTTATTGTAGACGTAAATAAAAATATTATTTAACTGAAGCTTAAGTTACTTATTGCAAAAAGCGAAATAAAACTGAGACAAACTCATGCCTATAAAAAAATTGTCAGTCCGTGCATGAATGAGCTGAGGCCTGGCATAATAATGAAGCGTAAGCAATAAACATAATCAGCCAGCATGTGGCCTTATAATTGTTTTATTTTACTGCTGGTTATTTCAATATTTTTATATCACAACCAAAAATAATACTCATCATGGAATCGAATTGATGTTAAATTTAATTTTGATGCATACCCAGATCATTTATTTTAATCATTTTCGAATGTGAGTGTGTGTGTGCGTGTGTGTATTTTATAAAAGGAGAGCATTAAAAGAAAAAATAAATAAAAAGATAAAAACAAAATAAATTGGTATAAAAATCTGATTTTAATACAGAAACGCCTGAATACCAAAATCTCACACACATTTGGTAGCCCGCTTTTTTTAATTTGTTATCTGTTTTTTAAGGGTTTTGGGGGTGTTGGCTGTTGTTCATACATGAACTATTGAAGGAATTTTTCGATGGAACCAAAAAGGTGCTAACAGCCATATTTTTTCAATTCGAATGAACTTTCGTCTATATACTATGAATATTGCTTTAACGACCACACACTTGTAGAACAAAATGAGTACAAAACACAACAGTTATTTAAGTCTTGTACCCGAATTCAAAGGAGAAAAACAATTGTGCGAACAATGATGGCTTTTGTTCTCTTTTTAAAGGCATGTCTTCCATCATTTTAATGCATTTTCAGTTCGTAGATGTTTACGATTTTCACATTATATTGATTGCTCTTATTATTTTTATTTTACTTTTTTGTTGGTGTATCAACAATATATAAGAATTTTTTTTGTTCACTACTCACAATTTAATATATATACACGCCCATACATATTATTGTCCTTTCTTCTTGGTTAACCTGGCGATTTCCCTAGGAACCACTTAAGTATTATTCAGATACTTCGATACAACAGTACACCTGCACACATGTAAGAGTACATACACTGTCATTGTATTTACACACTTACACATATAAATTTATGTAAGAATAAAACTGCGTCCTTCTTTTCTTTCTACTCATTCCCTGATTTTATATTATTTGACTTGTTCTCCTTTTTAAATTTGTTCGTTCGTCATTCCATTAAAGCTGAGCGAAAGTGAGTTTATTTTTAATAAGCAAAAAAATAAAGTAAATTAATAAAAATATATTTTGCAGCCACCTGATTGTGTGTGTAGGGGTGTTGAGGTAAAAGTGTATCTCAGGACTTGTGTAGAGGGTGCTGTTTAATATTTTCGCTTTATTCTCTCTTTAGTCTTCTTAAAATATTCCTATTGTTTGTGGTACTTGAGCAATTGCAATGTAAAAGTACTTAAATTCAGATCGAATGGCAAATAAATATCTGCTCGTGTATATCAATAAGAAACAACAATAAAAACTTTAAAAAAATATGACCAAACAACAACACTGTAATAGACATCACAAAATATGTAAATATAATACAAATTGATTATTCGATTATTTTAAAATATAATTTTTTTTTTGATTTTATCTTCCACACTTTCGATTTGTTCAACTAAAAAAAATTTAGTTGGTCACTTTAAACTTTCTTGCAAATTTTCTTTCAACTTGCTGTCATGCACAGCCAACATCTCCTTGAAGCTACCACCCTCTCCAGTCACGTTGATGGTGATGATGTTGTTGATGAAAATCAAAAACAAAAATAAAAACCTTTTCAATAATTCTTTTAACAAAGAGGAAACACAAAAAGATAAAAGCAGCCAGATTTCCTTATTATATGCCTACATAAATAAAAATCTCTCAATAGCTTTTGAGTGGTGTAAATTAACAAACTCCAAGTGCTACGAATATAACAAAGGCGTGTGAAAGTTTTACAGAACAGAACTTCACTTTAAAGTGTGCTGGCGCAGAAGAGCAGAAGTGGCCCACCAAAGTAAAACAAATATTCGTAATTTAAAGTTAAGGTGGTTTTTTCAATACATTTTGGTGGTATGAAGCAATTAAGCATTTCAAACAAAGTTTGCTTATTAAAATATATGAAAAATTCTGCTATGTTTGGGAAATAAAAATAAAGTTTTATAAAAGGCGCTGATAATCGATAACATCCAAGTGAAAAACTAACGTCAAAAAAAATTTGTGTACCCGTGAAACTATATGAAGAAATCGTTCTGCTCACTTTCTCATATTCACCTCTCGACGTTTTTAGCTCCTTCTTTTAACTTATATTTTTCATGCGATTTTGTCTTACAATATTTAATAAAAAACGTTGATGTGATTAAAAAATAATTTAATTTCAACACACCAAAAAATAGTTGTATTAACTCAAAAATTTACAATAATTGGAAAACATTTGACGATTTTTTCATTCACATAATCTTATTAAAAACTTAAGTGAAATATCTAAAAAAAATGAATTAAAAAATTAATTGAAAATTTTCTAAAAATTTAATTAAAACATGAACCATGTAATGAAAATATTTGAAAAATAAAAAAAAATCATTTAATGTGATTATTTTTCGAACAATTTTGTTGTTAGTGGTTTTTTTTAAATCCAAAGTGATTATTATTTTTGGCTAAAGTTCGTAACATTTTTAGTCAGAAAGAATTGGACATGAGACAATATTCCAAAGGAACAAGGAAAAATTTTAACACTAATTAATTTCAACTTACACGGCAGAACAGAAACAACGTTGTTTTTCGAGAGCCGCTACACTCCCATCATCAGTGTTAATGTGTGTTTCCATGTATCCGCCACTGTTTAGGTGGGTCAGTTGAATGTGATTTCAAATTTGTATTTATACAAATAATGTCTAGAAAAAGCATACGAGAGTTATTTGTATTATTAGTTGTTTTTACAGTAAACACTGCTTTACCACTATCAATATTCAAATTTTACCATCAATAATTAACGTTAAATTAACCCATTGTTACACGTTGGTTTTTATCTCATGTACCATTTTTCTTTATAATTTTTGTTTTTACTTAAGACAAACTTTTTTGGTTTGATTAATACTTAAGTATTATTGCTTTTTGTTTTTTGTCAACTAGTTGAGTTTTTTTGATTTATTTGATCAATTTTAACTAGTTGTGTGACAGCAAACATTGCAAGGCTCACGCAAGTAGCTAATTGTTTTTTATTTAATGTGATTATTTTTCGAACATTTTTGTTGTTAATCAATTAAAAAGGTGCAATTTTTTATGGGAATTTTTAAATTTTTTTATTATGTGTTCTAGATGCCGCTTATATGCACTAATTGTCCCAAATATTACTTAAAAATACATTGAAATTGATTATGGAAATACAAGGTTCCCTGATGATCTGTTTGAGCAACAGTGAAATGCGCAAGGGAACTAGTTACGTTTACCCCTCTCGGAGCCTCTTATGTCAGGCTACGGCCATCTGTGATGATTTATTATTCCATATTACGATCAATGATGAATAATAAATTCTTCCAAAAGTACTCTCTTAATAAAATAAAAAATTTCTTAGATTAAAAAAGAAATAAGTAAACTCAGACTTGAACTTGAGCCAAAAAATTCCTTTCAAATTTAAGTTCGACTAATTACTTAAAAATATTATTATTTTTTACTCTTTAGATTTTAAATCTGTTGATAGCGCTGCCTTAAGAAAACATTCGAGCTAATTAAACCAACGCGTTGGTTGAAAAATATTGAACAAAAACTTTTTTCTGTGTGTAGATAAAGATATAAAAAAGATTAAGTTTCCGAAACGATTTTTCATAAACATTTTTTTATGTTGTGTTTAAATATAAATATTATATAGTCATGAGTAATCATAATATAGCTTTGATCCATTATAAAAATGATATGAATCATAATGCTCATTTCTTGTATTGTCGTCTTAACGCAAAGAATTTGTTTTGCAGAAAACAAGTGAGGGGTTTTCAACTTATACAAAACTTAAAGGAAAAGCAAGTATTCTCTCAAAATATTTGTATAGATTGTTTAACAAAAAAAAAAGTCGGCATGCATTAGTTCTGCATTATTAAATTAAAAATCCAATTTTTTTTACAAATAAAATATGAAGCTAATTTTAGTATTTTAGTGACTAGTGTTGTGGTTGGTATTGAATTGATAGTCAAATGCAAATAACAACTTGTTTGTCACGACAAAATTTATGCTTGAAGCATATAAATGTAACAATAGATTACTTGCAACAAACATACGGTTTTTACTACAACCATGGTATTGTTGTTTCAATCATTTCTAACAGTGTATA
This sequence comes from Gymnocheta viridis, assembly GCA_956483585.1. NCBI lineage: Eukaryota > Metazoa > Arthropoda > Insecta > Diptera > Tachinidae > Gymnocheta > Gymnocheta viridis. The sequence goes on along the minus strand of OY101440.1, from coordinate 135,663,774 downwards.
TTCTCTGCGTGCATACCAAATATTTTAGTATGTAGTTGTATGGAGTCTAAAAACTCTGCTTTGTTTACATTAAACAGAAAGTACGAATGCATAATTTTTTTTTTTTGGGAAATGTTGTTTTTATCACCAACTTTTCTGATATAATAAATAAGTTGAAGGGTATGAAAGATTCGGCATACCTTTAAGCTTCTTAAACTTTTATTATCTTTTAAAAAGTTTTCTCTACACATTTTCTACCACTTATCTTTTCACATAAATATTTTTATCTGTCTTTGAATATTGACGGGTGTTTTGCTTTTCAACTTTTATAATTTTTCCCTTTTTTCCAATATTATGTTAGTTTTTTTTTTTGCTACTCGATATGAATAGGTAGATGTTACTTTTTATATTCTTCCATAAGTTTCATTTTGGGGGCTGTGAAGCATTTTATTTTTAATTTAATACTGATGATGATGTTGATGGGATAATACATCGTCTATATGATTTTGTTCCCTAATGTATTTTTGATTTGACAAAATGATGACACTTCTTGACACATATGTCTCAAATTTAATGTTTTTGCTGCTGTTATTCCTATTTCTGTTCCTCTTTGTCCTTTTGTTCCTTTTTTTCATGTAGCTGTCTTGAAAATATGACAATAAAAATAATTTTTATTTGCTAAATATTATTTTCAACTACGAAAGGATTTTGAATATAAAAGGGATGTATTAACGAAAAATCTGCAGGAATTTTTTTTTAACAATTTGTAACGTTTTAGTTTGAAAGAATTGAGCATGAGACAACATTCCAAAGAATAAAGGAAAAATTAACGTTAAAATTCACAGAAGAACAACGTTGGTTTTGGAGGACGCCACAACATCTATTACACAGTTCAACAAGAAAACAAAATCAGGGCGATTGATTCTGGTACAGAAGACAAAAAAAAATATAAAAATGAACGTGTCGGTGTTTTTAAAAATCACATTGGAATTTTATTTTAGAGCCGGTTGAAGTTTCCCAGCTTTGGCCTCTTCTTGCAGCATATTGGTATATAAAACTATGTTTTCTTTACATCTGAGGTGGAGAGTATGTTGAACAACTTTGTAGAAAATGTTATGGCAAATATTTTGTACAACAAATTAAACTTTCTAGCTTCCCCTCTTAAAGACATTTTTTGGCTTCATTCTTACAAAACGTAAAAAGCAACCCGAAAAAGAGGAAGGACGAAATATTCTACAAAACTGTTGGCCATAACATTTTACCTCAGAACAAAACAAAAAGCAAAACTTCACACAGATATCACCAATAAATATATTTGTTTCGTCTCCTCTACCAGAATTAATCCTCGGAACCCCGTATCTTTGGAAAAAGTTCGTGCCTATTTCACTACTTGTCAGCTGGATTTGGTTGTAAGTAAATTAAAACCTTTTGAAAATATATAATACGAGAATTATTATGATTCCAACGTATACATTTTCTCGTAATTTATTGTAAAAGTTCGAATCTAGGTGCTCTGATAGTAATTAAAGATTTATTATTTTAATGTTTATACGTAATTTGTTGAACTGTTTAGGTTTATATTGTAATGAATTGTGGCTTGAGTTGAACTCAAACAATTTGTTTTATTATTTTTTAACGCAATTGACCACTGACCCGAATATGAGTGCATTAAAATTAATAAAATTTTTAAATGCTCAGGGATACCGTATTAAGTTTACATTTTTGGTTTAAAGCGGCTTTTTTGCATCAACATTTCCTAAGAGACTTCGTATTAACAACAAAAATAAAATACGAAAATTTCTTTTTATTTTCAAAATAAATTCCCACATGAAATTTAGTTTTCATTTTATAAAAACTGGCAACTGGCTTATGAAATCAAAAACTATTTGTAATTTTGGTTAATTAATCGTTTAAAAAAACTGTTTCTTTCGCTTTTAAATTTATTGAGTTATTTGAAAAAAAATAATTATAAAAGAATTGCTTAAATTTAAAAAACTCCTAAAAAGTTCATAAAGTTAAGCAGTTTTCGTCTTCATTCGTTGACAGCTAAACTTGACTTGTTAAATTCCGTAAAACTGCCTAAAACTTACTTTAACTTTTAACTAGAAAATTTTCTTTTAACACACTCTTTGCTTTACCGTGAAACGCAGACAGAGTAACAATTACTGATAACATAACTAAATAGAAATGAGTTCCAATGAATGAATATACTATGCACTCATACCCATGCAAAATCATATTTTACGATGCCCATTAAAAATTCTTTCTTTACAGCAACTGGCAAGTCATAAAGACAGCACCACAAACTTAATGTGGCAGCAGTAATATGCTGGAATAATTTCTATAATTTACTAGACTTTGCTTGCCAATTCCTTATTCATCTGCTTTTCGTTGCACTTACCTGGTTTCAACAATAAAATGCGTTACAGGAGCATTTCTGGGATGTTGTGAATGGGCCCATGATAAGTTAACCGAACGTGATGTAAAACTTATCAGTAGTGGTCTTTCAGGTGGATCTGGCACATCTAAGAAAAAAAAGAAAAGAAAAAAATTTAAATAATAAAAGAGATGAAGAAAAAAAAATGTGTTTAACTGTCTGTAGATCTACAACAGAAACTACAGGACAACAAGATGCACTTTAAATGTTTACAGCAGAACGTTGATGCTGTCTATATGTCCTGCTGTGTGTAGTGTTAACGAAACATGTACTCTCTTATTAATAAGTGTTTGTTGAATGTTGAATGTGTGAATATGCGTTTGTGTTTTGTTGTTACTTACCCTGAACCAGTAAATCAACAATTGCTTCTGGTATATGACGGTCATTCACTAGACAGATATATTCTGCTGTATCTACAGCTAAGGCTGGTGCAAAATGTAATGCAAAATTTTCCGACAGAAGTTGTATCTATAAAATACCAAAAAAAAAAGAAAAAAGAAAATAAAACGAGAAGTGAAAAAGATTGCTGAGAAATATGCGAGGAAATAAAGTTGTTGCATTTTAATTTGTTTAATATCACTACTAAAGGAAACTTTATGAACATATTTAAAAATATTTTTTTCCCACAAAACAGACATTACAAAACTGTAATTTAACTATTACGACTGATGCTTTTTTACTTTAAACGATTAATTTCCGCATTTAATTTAAAAATCTTAGCTTGTTGATCTGATAAATGTTGCAAAATATTTGCAGTAAAAATTGCTAAATATTCTCTATTCCAAAATAAAATACAATAATGAAATAGAAATCTAGAATGAAACTGTTGCTCTTTTACAATTTAGGATCCCATTTTCCAAAACGAAACAAATTTGAATTTTAACATAATTTTCTATTATTCTTCATGTAAATGTGAAACCTTTAGAAATGCTTCGTTTAACAAAATAAAGCCCTTAAAGGAAAAAAATATGATATACATTGAATTCAAGTTTTATTAAAAATCCCTGCGGGAAATGTTGTACCAATTGTCCTGAACATATCTGTGCTATGACTAGTGAAAATGAGAATGTTACAAAAAGTTACTGAATCGTGACTGGTGAAAATGGGACGGTATCACAAAACTAGAACAAAAGTGCTTACAAAATTCCTTCACTCCAAAAAATTGTACTCGCACGTGTTTGTTTATATTTTTTTATAATTTATGGTATCAATATAATTAGGGTAATTAATTAAGTATATTATAATCTGATTAAAATAATAATGCATTTGTTGATTTGGACCAAACAAATTTTTAGAAACTTATCTTAATCCAAACCGAAATCATACCCGCTTAAAAGCTAATAGCAGCCATATGGGGTAAATTCTGCTTTAGGATAGTTCTATTACCGGTTTTTAAGAAACCATAACAGGTACTAAGAATACTACCATAGGACAAGTACGTAAAGGTTAGCTCCAGAGCCTATCACCGAGTATCTTAATTATGTAAATTGACCCCGTCCAATGACAACGCCATGCAAAAGTTACCGCTACCTCTCATATAAAGTTCCAGAATTCGAACCGGTTGCTAGTCCCTGGGAACCACTAACGTGACGCATCCTATGACAGGTTCTTTTCCCTCTAGGGATATGACTACACGACAGAATGCACATGAGCATTATGGTGCACAAGTCGTGCGTTGAATGACTGACGACAACAGAACGATATAGGCAGCGACATCGTGAAGAGATCAATGCAGCTCATGTATAAACGTGAGAAACTAAAACGAAAGAAGAACTGGGGTAGGAGTTGTTTTTGGCTGACGGGATATAGATGGACAATGTGGTCTAGTTAAGGAAGTTGAAGTTAATCTAAAGGGTGCTTGTTTAGCAATTTTCGTTTTCGCAGCTCAACTGTTTTCGTGTAACATGTTGCTGTTAAACATGTTCTGTTTGGTCTATAGTTTAATAATGAATCGACTTACAAACGAATAACAGATTATTGAATTCAATTATACAAATTCACGCTCGGCTAAGAAAGTGTATCGTGCACTTCTTCCATTTTATGGTCAGTTTGGGCGACCTTCTGAGGCGGCTGTTCGGAATCTTGTGACTTAATTTTGCGCCAAATTTATATTATTGGACATTAAACCACCAACGCACTCGAACGTTTGTAGATCCCCTGAAGAAAGCATGGGGTTAAATGTATCCATGTTAATATTTTTGTCAACATTTATGGTGTCTTTTTGGTGACACTGTCAACAAATTGTTTGAGCAAGTTCGTTTTATGTCATTTAACAATAATAAATAGTTACCTCAAATATTATTTTAAATAAATTAAAATAAAATAGTTTTTTATTTAAAGTGATTATTATTCGAAGAAATTGGTTGTTAGTAGTTTTTAATCCAAAGCGATTATTATTTTTTGGGTAATGTTTTTAGTCAGAAAGAATTGGACATGAGACAATATTCCAAAGGAACAAGGGAAAATTTTTAACACTAATTAATTTCAACTTACACGGCAGAACAGAAACAACGTTGTTTTTCGGGAGCCGCTACACTCCCATCATCAGTGTTCATGTGTGTTTCCATTTATCCGCCACTGTTTAGGTGGCTCAGTTGAATGTGATTTCAAATTTGTATTTATACAAATAATGTCTAGAAAAAGCATACGAGAGTTATTTGTATTATTAGTTGTTATTACAGCAAACACTGCTTTACCACTATCAATATTCAATTTTACCATCACTAATTAACGTTAAATTAACCCATTGTTACACGTTGGTTTTTATATCATGTACTATTTTTCTTTCTGATTTTTGTTTTCACTTAAGGCAAACTTTTAAGGTTTGATTAATACTTAAGTATTATTGCTTTTTGTTTTTTGTCAACTAGTTAAGTTTTTATATTTATTTGATCAATTTTAACTAGTTTAACATTGCAAGGCTCAAGCCAGTAGCTATTAGTAGTCTGAAATTTAATTTGGTGATATCGTTAGTATAATTTTAATATTAACATTTTCTGCAGGTGGTGACAACGTCTATAGTGAATCAGTACAGTTTTACTACGGACATTTTCCATAGTGTGGTGATTTCGTCAATAGTCAGTCAGTACAATCTTACTATTGACAGTTTCTTCATATGGTCCCACAAGAACTACCTAGTTACTATTGACGTAGTCTACTGGTAGATTGCATAGGAAAAGACTGTCTTAAATGTCAATAGTAGATAGCATTAGTTGGGGTATAATTTGTCAGTAGTACTGGTGAAATCGTCAAGAGATAATCAGTAAATATTCACAATTGACATTTCCTGCAGGGTTCTGCTTGGTGGAAGTAGAAGTGGCAATGCATGCGTTTTCTCTCTAGCTCCGATTAGTCCGAGTTTAGACGGGTGAACATTTGGAGAAAAACTCAGTGATGAAAATTGAAGTCGATAACTACCAGTCGACTGCCAGAAATCACATAAGTCTGGAGCAAATGCTGGTGGTGGTGGTATATTGATTGGTGCGTCGACCCAACGGTTGACTGAACAATCATATATGATACATTTAAGGGGTCGAAAAGGAACTTGTTACAATTGTGGTCTGCTTCGATGTTCTTCCTACATATAAAAAATATATGATGTAACAAAATGTGTCGCAACGCTTATTATTGTTGTGGCTCTTAAGAAAACGTCTAACAAAAAAGAACTAAACATCTGCATGAACAATAATAATAATTATGTCAACGAAACGTACCCAAAAAGTGGAAATAGAACGATAATTTCTTCGAAACCTGATTAACCGATTAACTGCAACACAATTAACTGCTAAATTAATTCAAAGTTGGCTATTTTCGATTAACGAGTGAATTAGTTTATTTGGCTCGATTAACCGATTAAACAAAATTTGATTATTTTATAAGACTCGAACATATTTTTATTGTGTTTAATTTAATCTAACAAAATTTTCTGAAAAATTAAGAGCGTTAAATAATTAAGTGTTGAGTATTGGAAGATTTTATATATTTATTGAAAAACCAGAGGAAGGACTAAGAAACTGCATATTCTTTTTCATTGATTGCTTTCGGTTTCTCTTACTAATAAATTCTCAAAATCATATATCATTTGTGTATTTTTTTTAATTTAAATTAATTAATTAAATTTAATTAAATATTTCTTGAACATTTTTTTATTAATCGGTTAAGCGATTAAACCAACATTTTTAGAGCGATTAACCGATGAAAGCCGAAACCCAATTAACTGAATACTTAATAATCAAACATATTTTAGAATAATTTTTTTTGTACTGATACGAATTGGATGCGATACTAGGCATGACAGGTCTAAAGGTCAATGATCTTATAACATTTTATAGTGTTTGCTTTTAGTTAAATATCTAAATATCTGGATATTTAAAAAAATAAAAAACACTATTTGGTACGGTGGAAGTAATGAATAATTCATTCTTTCAAAATGATTTCCACTGGGTATATTCTTGTTAATTATGGCATTTGTTCTCCCCCAGAGATGCTCCTTTTTTCTTACGACATTTCCTTAGTAGAAGCAATTAACATTTCTTAAGAATTTCTTTTATTTTCCTATGCGAAAGTTTTTATTCACATAAAAGCTTTTATAACGAACGTATCCTCTTAACAATCATTCTTTTTTGCCTTTAAAATTGTGACAATTAATTATGCGATTTATAACATCGTTATACTTTTACTTAAGTATATTTGCTGTGACTTTAAATAAAGTTTAAACTATTGAAATCACTAGAAATTTCACTTGAACATATTTATTAAATAATTTTTATATAAATATTTTAAATAGACCCAAAAGTTTGAAACACACATTTCTAATAACAACTCTCTCATGAGACATTAATAGAGAGTTAATCTTAAAAGCCTTATAAATTAAAGAATTCTTATATATTTTAAATAAGATCTTATCGTATCTGAAAAGATTTATTTAAATATATTTGGTAAATTCTCTAAAATATTTGTTTTATTAGTTAACATCTGCTCATGGTTTCTTCTTCCTTGACCTCAATTTGCTGAACGATTTTGTAAAACATTGTTATTGTTGTCCTTTAAGTATTTTGTTTAAATATTGTTGAAATGATGTTAACATTTGGGAACTTGTTGTGTGTTTAGCAACTTCATTAATAAGCATTAATAATCCTAATATTAGTTAGTTGTTGGTGTTATAAGGCTTTAGATATTTTCAAATAATTATTTATTCAAACATTAATTTTATGTGTGAATATTGATGGATGGATGTGTTATATTCCATGCAAGAGTGGTGTTGCAGGCTTTCTTGGGATTCGGGTCAGGGTTACCAGAAAAGGACAGATTAAATTTCCTAGATTGCCAAAATCAAAGTGCTAAAAAGTTTTTCATTTCAAATAAAAAGTGCTAGTTTTTGTAGCATTGCTTCTTATTAATATTGTTAAAAAAATTAAATTTCAGACATCTGTACATTTTAATAAATTTTCATCATTTGTATAATGTACTGATATTAAATTTCTTTAATTTTATTTGATATTTTAGTTATGTAAATATATTTACATACAAAATTAATTAATTAAAATTTTAATCTTTCATTGTCACCCAAAGGGCGTCTAATTGTATAAAGGTTGTAAAGAAAATAAAATATATTCATATCGAATATAATTTGTTTGTTGAGATTTTTGAATAAGTTTCTAAGCCTACTGTGCTTATTAAAACTTTTGTAATTTTTGAAATTTTCGGTGGTTTTTTTTAAAAACTTTTAATGGTATACATATGAGATCAAATTTTTGTAACCAAAAACCTTCAATATAATTTAATTCAATTTAAAATATTCAAAATATTATTTGCATCTTCCTCACAGACTTAAGGCCTCATTAGTTTTTACTTTTCGATGCCGTTCTGTGCCGATTTTTTCTGTAGAAAATATTTCTTACTTGTTCTGTGTCTGAACTTTCGAATGTGAACGATATAATTATAGGAATGAATTTTGTAAAAATTTGCAAAATGTTTTTTATTTGACAAAAATATAGAAATCTTTAATAATTTGAATTAAAATAAAATATTCTGACTTTCAAAACAAAACTTATATTTCACACCACAAAAAACTAATCCATACAAACTCTTGGCTGTCACTTAACGTTGTATTATATTTTCTACAGAATAGTCCGCAACAGAACAGAACGAAAAAGTAACAACAAACCACACATACAGTTATTTTATTGAACAGAAACAAAACAGCTGATCCGTAACAGAACAGAACGTACAAACTAATTCTGCCTTAACTCATTTTTGTATATTTCAGATGAACCGATTTTTTTACAATATCCTCCTGGTATATCTAAGGCAGGGACATAAGTTTTATGCTCAATATTTATTTATAAAAATCTTCAAGGAATTATTATTCAAGGCTTTTTAAATTAAAAACGAGGAATATTTTTTTGTTCTTCTTATAACTATTATAAAATATTTTAATTTATTTGGAACTTTCATAACACTTTTAAAATACGTTTTTTTCAGCCTTCTCATACCTATTACAGAAGATTTTTATTTTGCTAGGCCTTCTCGCGACCTTTATTTTTATTTGTCATCTATATCAGCAAATACTTAGTGTGGGAAAGCTCTAAGAAGTCCTAATTAAATAATGGCTATGCAAAGACAAATAAAAAATTGGTAAGAGAAGACTAACATAAATAAAAATCTTTCATAACAAAAAATAGGACTAAAAGATTTTTAGCTTTTTCTAATTGTTATCTCAGGTTCAAAAATTTTCCAGCTATTTCTTCTTTGACCAATTGAATATTTAAAAAATAACAGCAGTTGTTTTGGGACCCTGGTGTAAAGTATAGCAGCATACGTTGTCTAATTTCAAACCCTCTCTTATTCGTATAACCGGACATAAAAATTCTTTGTTTTATGTTTCGTACATTGCAAAGATGAAAAAAACCTACGAGAAAGTTGTAGAAAAGGCAGCATATATATTTGTACGTTTTTAACAGTGAGATAATTTATACTGAACTTGATACAACATTGATTGAAGAAACATTTGTCATAATGAAAATGAGGTGGATGATGAAGATCGTGATTCTTATAAAATTGACATAAATAAAACTCCAACCCATTATAAAAAACATGATACAACATCAACAAATTCAGGTACATGAATAATATTTATCTATCTTTACATAATTGTGGATTGTTAACACTAATTAATTTCAATAAAACTATGTTAAAGAGGCTATTACTACCCCGACAATACGAATCGATCACCATCTCCTTCTATACCGATGAACCAGAATAGATCCCCGTCTTCCAGTTTCCTTCATGACAAAAGAACTCAACATACAATGATAAATCCGTCTCTACCGCTAACTTCCCATACTCTTAATTTTATAAAGGAATGGCCGAGTCATGACACAAATCCTAACGGAATTCAACATACAGTGATAAATCCGTCTCTACCGCCAACTTCCCATACTGTTAATTTTACAAAGGAATGGACGAGCAATCATCATGGCACAAATCCTAACGGAATTCAACATACAGTGATAAATCCTTAATAATAAATGTTATATGTACGATTTTTTTAAAGTAATTCCTAGTCACTATTATCCACCGTCAAAAGTGGTAAAATCGAACAAAGAACGCTGATGAGATTGTGTAGCGACCTCGAAATCAGTACTGATCCGTTCTGCTAGTCTGATTAATAAATTGTTTCAAATAAAATAGTACTCTCTCAATAAAATAATGAATTTATCCAAAAAATAATTTCTTAAATGAAGAAGATATGGGTAAATTCAGATTTGAACTCAAGCCATAAAAATTTCATTTCAATATGTAATTCTTCGATCTAAAAACAAAATGCTAAAAATGCTAAATCATTATAAAATTATGATAAACTAGCATTAAGCATTTTTTATTAAACTCTTAGTGCTGATACAGAAAAAATAATGCTAGATATAGGACTAAAAGAGCTAAAATTTCAAGCCTGATTTGGGTAGACCTTCTTATATTGAGTTTTCATTCAATTCGCTCAAATGTTTGTTTCTACGCGTTCTATAGTTACTGGAAACGGGATTTCTGCAAGAACTAGAAGCACGGTTGTCATATGAGAAGATTCTAGGATTGGACTATTTCGAAGATTTTGTCCCAAATGATTTATGTGAGAAATATTACTTATTGAACTTCAAATACTACTCGGTATTTATCTCAATTCCGATTGTGTAAAGGGCAGCAGTATGCGTTCTTCTTAAATGAATATTGTCACTATTATTTGTGGGAAGCGCAATTGGTTGAAAATTATAAGTCTCGTATTATATTTTATTCTTTAAATCGTTGATTAAAGAGACTTAATCGTAGTCATACATTTACTGTAGCATAACATACTAACAACTTTAGTATAAAAACTGCTTTCAATGTACACATTGGCCCATATGTGTTCATAGTCGCAAACCAAGTATACTTTAAGAGTTTAAAACCACAATTTTCAAACAAAATAGTATTTTTATACGCTTAAGGCCGAGGCACATAGAATCCGTCGTACGTTATACGTTGCTTTTTTCAACTGACATTAAAGTATCGGCGGAGGAGGTTGACACAATGAGTACTTTGTTGATGACGGACATTAAATCAGCTTCATTTGATTAAAGTACACATTTTCAATAGAATCAGAAGATAATCTGGTTATTTTTTTTAATTTTTATTTAATTTAATTTTGTCACCACACAACACAAAAAGCTTAATAAAAACAAAGCAAAAAAAATTATATTTTACAAAGTACTCAAGGTACGTTAAAAGTTGCACAACTTCAGTACTTTGCGTTGACGGAGACGTACGGAATGGGTCAAAGCCCATAAGAAAACCTATATTTCAACTTAGTTGTCAGTTGAAAAAAGCAACGTGTAACGTACGACAGATTCTATGTACCTCGGCCTTTAAAGAGTATTTTGCTCACGACCACGATTATAAGTCATTAAGTTAAGCAATCCTCAATAAATACGGGAGATTATGGGAGAATTCGAAAATGCATCTTATGCGCTGCACGTTCTGAAAATTAATTAATTAAATTAATAACAAAATGTAACTCTGAAGTATACGAGTATGATGAGCAAACCAACATCAAACACTACAAAATAGCTGATGCAACGGATGATTAAGTATATGATTTCTTATTTTTTTGTAGTATTTTATTAATTTATCGTTTGTACATGGAGAAACAGTTTAGTTCAGGACGACAAAAAGGTCAGTACTTTTGGGCAGAGTCTTGGATAAAATAAAGGAACAAGGACGAAAAATTGTTTATCAATAATTTTTTTTTTGGGATTTCAAGTCTTTTATTTTGTCAATGGCACAATTTTAATTCAATTTGTTTTCATGCAAGTCAAAAAATCTATCCATTTTTAATGGTCCTCCATTCGAAATTGTAATCAAATTAACTGCCTGGCCCATGATTTCGAACGATATCGTACTTTTGTGAAATTAAATTTAAAACAAAAATAAAATTTTAGAAATTGTTTTTGTTTTGAATGAAATTTTACAAAAGAACGATATCTTTCGACATCATGGGCCAGGCAGCTTGATTTTTGTCTGCCTTTCAATTAATCACACATGTGCATCAGATGTGGCAATCGATTCATTCCAGCTTGATCGTGTCGAATATAGTTTTTCCCATCTTATCTAAAACTCTTAGAATAAAAAAGAAATAGTTTTGCTTATCTCGTTACTTTACTTTCTTTTAAATTATAATAACATTTCGCTTGAAGAAGTTGAAGGAGATGATGTAAAACTTTTAATAAATCTAAAATTATTTAAACTCAAAACAAAAATTCAAAGTGCCCACAAATAAACTTTCATAAATAATTTCTAGTGTGTTTACGTAAATATGAGAACAAAAAATCTCAAATATGTTCTTGGCATACAAATTCGTACTCACATATTTTTGAGCTCACATAAATACAATCTTTTACTTAAGTATTGTAAAAATCTGCCAAAGTTCTATTAAGAAAAAGATTAAGTGTGTTTTTCCTTCCACTTATCAAATAACTAATGAAGGCATATTTTTTTTTTGTTTTCTACAGGAGGAGAAAAAACTTAACAAGTTGCTAAAATGAACTTATTTTGAACACAAATAAACAGCAGGCTGCTGTCGTGATGCAGTACAACCTGACTTTACAGCTTTCATGGTTGTCTGTGTGATACGCACAAATAATAAAGTGAAGGAGCATGTTAACATTTTGATACTCCTGTAATCATAAAATTAGAAGTTTTGCTAGCGAGGCCTTTAAAAGGTACTAAGTTTCACTTATTTAATTTAAAAAGGCCCAACAAACAATTGCTGTGATGTTTGTGGTTTTTTATTAACCCTGATTATCTAAAATTGCATTTGCTTTCCTTTGTACCCCTTCACTTGCAGTATAACTGCTTTAGAATTTCTTAAGCAAGCTGACAACTTGAAACCTCTACTGGGTTTTTCACTTCCATTGACGGTCCCGAAGCGATCAGATTACTATCCTTACTGGAGTTAACTAAGAGATTGTATTAATATATGCTAGCCTGATCTTAAGACTTGGTTAATCATTTGTGAAGATTTTCCACTAATGATAATGAAAATATTTTATTGCAACTATTTAAAGTAATTTCAACTTAAGGATTTTGCTGAGTGCGCTCTACTATTAATGTTTGCTACGCAAAACTACACGTTTGCTTTTAAAATCACATTTGTTTCCCTCTCAAACTGCCACAAGCTACTAAATTATCAACATTAAAATAGTTTTAAGTTAAAGATGTTCTTGCGCTTAAAAGCATAACAAAAAGATTCGGTGCCATGGTTTTAAAACTTTTATTTCACACTCCCACATAAACATTTTTCAAGCGAACATTCGTTTCGTTTAGTGCCAACACGTTGCAGGATAAGAGTTTTTTGGTTGGAGAGCACATTTAGCCATTTGGCAAAGTGTGTTCCATTGCGTCTTATTTGTACTATTGCGTAAAATTTTATGGCTGTCATAAAAATGTTGTTGATATTTTTCATATAAAACTCTTATTACAAATTCGAGTAAAAATTTTATTTTCAATATTATTTTGTTGTACTTTAAAAAATGTAAATCATTCCGATGAAGAAAGTATTTAAGAATTTTTTATGTGTATTAGAATATAAAAAGCCACAAGGATCTTAAATATTGTCCAGCTGAGATGCTTTATGAACAGACTTTTAGACTTACTGGTGAACTAGTAGTTTCTACACAAAATTCTGAAAGCAAAAGTAAACTTTTACCGCTTAAACAAACTAAGGGAACATTTTTCTTCTATCCGAATTGTCATATTTCATCACGTTAATAATCCTACTTATTTTTCTTCGAATTTGATAAACTGTTCGTATGTTTTTGTTAAATATAACAGAAAACTTGAATTGCACCATCACTTTAAAGGTCCTTATAAAGTCCTAGTTAAGAATGATAAATATTTTATATTAAAAAAAAGGAAATAATACAGTGTCGGTTGCTATTGACCATTTAAAACCAGCATTTATTGACACATCAAAATATTATGATGAAACAAAAGTTTCTTTATTTAAAAAAAAGCAAACGGTAATATTTGATTTTAAATAAAAATTTTAGTTTTAACCATATTGTTTTTAGTTGGCGGGAAAGTAGATGTAGGAACTTGTTCGTAAAGTACTTTAAATTATAAACTTCAGTTTATTGAAGAAACCTTTTGTTTTATTGTTTAAAATAAAAAAAATTTTAGTTGCTTTGTGCCGGTTCACACACTTCAACTTTTGCTGCTTAACATTTGATTTTGTAAAAGAGGGGGCGGACGAGCTGCTTGTACTCATGAATCAAGAAAACAAGATTGCGCATTGCGCTGCTCCGCAAAGCAGACGGAAATGTAAAACTTTGGCAGCCCGAGGAAGCTCTTCTTCAAATAGCTTCAAGCCCAAACTTAAAAGTTTTACTTGGCAGCATCTTTTTTCTGTCAATTTAAAATTTTCTTCAAGTCAATGTACCCGTTTAGAAGTTATTTAGTTATTTCCATTTTTGCACCAAAAATCTTTTACACTTATTACAACAAATACTCATTTGTATTCTATGATGACGTCGATGCGCATTAGAATTTTTTTTTGTGCAATCTTGTTTTCTTGATTCATGATGGGTTGTCCTCGTGAAGCTCTTTTTGTTGTGCGATTTGTAATTATAAACACGAAGTTAGATGCATGTTATTATTTGACATTTCTTTTTATTCATTGCTTCGCTGTGAAAATATTTACAAAAATTAGTTGGAACAGATTTCTCTGCGAGAACATTAAGTCTGCGTGTACAAGAGTCATATCTTATTGACATGATTCTTACTTTTTCTTCTCTGAACTTTCTTTATTGTTCACACATGTCATGTTATGTTGACGACATTTGCTCGGAAATACTTTCAGGCTTAAAATTACGAATGAGAAAATAAAATCTAACGATAGTATGTACATGCATTTGATAACTCGTTTCTTTTCCCTTCGTCTCTCTCGCCCATAAAGTAGCAATAATGGCAATAAGACATGACTCGTCTAAACGCAGAGTAAGGGAACTTCAAAAGGGATTTGAAAAGAATTTGAGCAGCAAAAGTTGAAGTGTGTGAATAGGGACTTTCTGAAATTATTGATTCAGTTTCTTGGTGAAGATTGTTTTTGGAGAAGCAAATAATGTGCTTAGTGACTGGATATGAAATTTAGTTGGACCCGATTTACATTGAGTGTGATGTCACTGCGACAATGCTGACGTTCTCTTTTGTAGTCTCTCCTTAAATTCACACGCATTTATATAAAGACTTTTTTGTCACAAGAGTCAGGGAACTTTCGTTCTTATTCCTTCATTCGTAGCAGTGTTGCCATAAAGGAACAATTTCTTAGTTAGTGAAGTATAAAACTAATATGCTTACAGGCAATACTGGCAATAATTTATAAAGCAAAAGTAAAAGTAATTATTAAAAGCAAAATGTTTGATTTAGTCACAAATATCCAAATACAAGTCAAAAATTGGTGTCACTGACAACACTGCCTCATGCATAGCAAAACACAAATACGAGCGAAAGCAATATGCAAAAGACAAGAGGCAAGATTGTCGCTTCAAATCTCATTACGTGCGACTTTTACTACCTCGCAAGGTTCTCTATACTTTCCCTCCACAAGCTCGAGTCGTCGCCAGCGACGTGTCGCAGGAACATCACCCCCACTGTAAACATGCTCTTAGTAATAATTTATGAAATATCTGCCTGTTCGTCGATATCGCAAGAAACATTTCTATCGCATTATTACATTTGAAGCAAAAACAACTTTTGAAATTTTGTTTTTGTTTTATATGTAATTATACGAAAGAAAATTTTCATTCGATATCGGCGAACAGGCAGTAAGTTTTTTGTCTGTTTTGCTGGACATTGTTTTTCTTTAATAATTATTTCTATATTATTATAACATTTTTTTATACGGCAATACAACAGCTCATCCACAATAGTACTATTTGGCCTTAAATACTACTTTATTACTTATCGCTTTAGAAGATTTTGTGAATTGGCTAATTGTATTTCAAATTTCAACCAGAAACGAGTAAGAAAAGGGATTTTTTCATTTGTTCTACCTGTTTTAAAATTGATTGTATGCTGCTGCTGTTGGCTTCGTAACATAATTTATGGTAAAATTTCTAAAGTTTCTTAATTTACCTGGAACATGCTTCCAAGTGTGGAAGTATATTTTATTTGTGTTAGAGAGAATGTTATGCTACTTGAAAATTAAGTTTGTATTCGAGTGTATGTTGCTGTGTGTAGAACCTTTTAAGATTTTGAAATTTTTTGCCAAACTAGACCTAAGTTTTTCTTACATTATTATAGTTTATGTTATAAGATTCTCATATATCTAAAGAGCTTACTGCAATGGCCTTTATATGAAATAAAATTTAATTTGAACTCAGCTGAGATTTGTAGGAGTTCTTTGGGAGTAACGAAGTAAGACCATAAAATTAAAAATATGTCACATAATAGATACATACAACTTAACATTAACGTGCAAGTAAAGAATTAGTTTTAAACATTATTCTATGCCTTTTCTAAACGTATGCTTGTAAGTCTCCTCCTGCCTGCAAGAACTTTAACATTTTTGTTTTTTTTTTTGCAAAAGATAATTCACTCAAACGCAATGGGAAAAGCAGCGGAGTGGGGAAGTTTCCTTTACCAATTTAATAGTAAAATACACATATGTTTTCTAAGAAAAAATTATATGAAAAATATGTTTGTGATATAAAAACGGATTTGTGATAATAGTAACAATTTGCTATTCTAAGTGTTCAAATGAAAACTTTTTTCTATGAATTTCTAATTTCGTATTTAGCTAAAATATTAAAAAAGGAAAAGAAATACTACTTGTCAAGAATTATAGTCGCAATGAGTTCAAGAAAAGCACTGTAACTCTATTTGCAAAAAAAAAAAAATTTTATTTATTTCCTGTTGATTAAAATACTTAAACAGCCACTCGTTATTAAATTTTTTTCTACGTTATAAATTCTTAACTTAAATTTTTATTTATATATTTTATTTTTTTTGCTGACACATAATTATGCTCTATTAATCACAATAAATTGATGTTAATATTCTTATGAATAAATTTAAAACACAAGCATAATTACTCATGCATATGTGCATACTCCATTAACGGAGTATTAAAAAAATTTTATATACATATTAACATACTCTCAGTGATTTTATATATATTTTGCTGAAATAAAATATTTAATTAATTAATTTAGAGTTTTAAGAAATGTTCAAAATTTCATTTTCATGATTCATTTATTCAGCGGCAATTTAAGAAACAAAATATCTACAGTATTTGTCATGTTTTATGCTTGATTGGAACTCAAATATAAATATTAAATTAAAGTGGTGTGGTCTGACCTAATAAAATAATCAGAATAATCCCACTCAAAATATGCAGAGCCTGTAAGGATACACATATGCACAAACACACACACACACACAATATGTGATATTATCTCAGCGGTAAAAAGCAAAAGGCCTTCAAATGTTTGTCCATCTCGAAGGATATCGAAAAACCTTAGTTTTTATTCAATTGTTTTTTTTTCTCGCCTTCGATATGCCAAGAATTAAATAAATCTTTCAAATAAGATGCTTAAAATAATTTTTATACGTTGAAAAGTACTTCAACTCTTATAAAGGGTTTTCCAGTAGGTACTTGACTTGAATTTAATTTGTGAACGCATTATTTCACTGATCATATAACTGTTACTTTCCTTTTTTTCAGTAAACTGAACATTTTCATCATGGTAAAGTACACGAACCAACAACGTATGCAAATTATAAAAATGTACTACTGAATTTTGGAGTCGGTGACCGCAACTTTGAGAGCGTTAACTCCAATTTTCGGTCGTTATTCTCGCCCTCGTGGACAAGCAATAACAAGTTTAGTGCAAAAATTTGAGTATAGATACTCACTGTGTTATGCTGCCGTGCCAGTGACACAACGGGTTGGTCGAAGTGACGAAAAAATCGCTGCTGTTCAGGCATCCGTAGCAAACGATCCCAATTCAGTCGACTCCGGGCATCGCCAAGACCATTTTATGGTGAATTTCGCGTAAAGATCTTGTTTTACACCCATACAAGATCAAGCTGACTCAAGAATTGAAACCGATGGGCTCTGGAGAAGATGCGCCAAGATGATGAATTTCATCGCAAAATCATGTTCAGCGACGAAGGTCATTTTTGGCTCAATGGGTTCGTCAATAAGCAAAATATGTGTTATTGGTCTGGTGAAAATCCACATGTGCTTCATGAATCACCACTTCATCCACAAAAAATAGCTGTTTGATGCAGTTTGTATGGCGGCGGCATCATTGGGCCAAATTTTTTTGTCGACAATAATGATTGTCACGTTACTGTGAATGGGGATCGTTATCGTGCGTTGAAAAACATGGACTTGGACGGCATGTGGTTTCAACAGGACGGTGCCACAAGCTACACAGCACACGTTACAATCGATTTATTGAAGAGTAAGTTTGGTGAGCGCGTTGTCTCAATAAATGGACCAGTTAATTGGCCACCTCGTTCGTGCGATTTAACGCCGCTAGACTTTTTTCTTTGGGGCTACGTCAAATTATTGGTCAATGCCAACAAGCCGAGGACGTTGGAAGAACTCAGATCCATCATTGAACGCGAAATAGCGGCCCTTACGACCGATATGTGTGACCGAGTCATCGAAAATTGGGTCCAACGAATCGACTGCTGCCGACGTGCCTGCGGTGGCCATATGAACAAAGTCGAGTTCTATTCATAAATGTTTTGATTTTATTTCAAGTCGATCATAAAGATTTATTTCAAAAAAGTTTTCAAGTCCTTATAGGAAAACCCGATATTTTAGCTTCACTTGTAGGCCTTCTAACAAGGCAGAACGGGACATGCAGTCCTTGTGTCTGCCCATTAAAGTCATCTATAAGGCCTCTTTACTCCTGCTTTTTGCCGCTAAGGTTGCGTTCCGCCACTCCTGCTTTAACCACATTTAAATTATTATAAGCATTTCAAGAAATTCAATTGCTATTCCAAGTGATATTTTCCATAAACAAATTCCGTATTAACTTTGATGACATACATTATTATCTCCACAATGTTCATAAAATTTTGTTGGCTTATCATTTCGGCAGCAGTCACATATTGCAACAACTTATAATAACTGGCAACAGCTATTAAACTACAATTATACAAAGCTGCTTGCCAGTGTGTGGGTGTGTGTGTGAATGCACAGAGAACAAAGCAAAATAGTGGTCATTTGCATAAAACATATGGGCAAATGCCATTATTGACATATTTGCAAATTAAACACACGAGTAATATAAATACTCAAATATATTAAAATAAAAACACAATATAAATTTATATGATATTTTCCATAGTGTATTTTCATCTTTTATTGTTCAGAATTTTTGAAACAATAAAGTTTTATATCAATTTTATTTAATTGTGGATGATATAAATTGCTCTTTTGTTATGTGTTGCTTTGTTACTAGAGTTGAGCATCATAATAAAAACTATGCAAATATTCGAATAATATTTTTGAGCGAAGAGCAATTTTTAATTTAGAATAAAAAATTATTCGAACGATTGTAGATATTCTTAGAGCGAAATCAATAATTTGTTTAAAAGCTTGAAGATTTCAACATCATTGACAGAAAACAAATCAATAAAATAAAATTATTAAAATATTTAAATACGCTGACATGATCATGATTTATTGTCATTTATTTGTAAGACTTAATTAGCAATAATTTGAATTAAACTTTGTTTACAAATTAAAACGATACATATGGTGATTCATCGTGGGGTTTGATTTTCAATATGATTTTTTCTACAGATCACGCGTGACTTATATCGAACTGGTTTGTCATTTTGGTTCAGTATCGTTTGGCAATTCATCATGGAAGGACTCACACTACAGCAGCGTCTCCAAATGGTTCAGTTGTATTACAAAAATCAGCGTTCTGTGAAAAATATTTTTTGTGCAATTCGTGGAACTTACGGTGCGCATGATATCGTAGATCTACTGAAACCTTTATTGCCAACACCATTCCCAAATTTGAGTCCCAGTTTACATTAGTGGGTGATACTCGACCGCTTAGGCCACATCCAGAACGTAGTGAGGTGATTATAGCAGCTGTAGCTGAGATTGTACGCGAAGACCGTGGCAGTTGCCGTGACGTCGCCGTTGTCAGCAGTTTGGCTTGTCGTATCGACAATTTGGCAAATTTTACGATGAGCTCTGGTTTCAATAAGTCGGCGCTACGAGTCATACAGAGCGTAAAACAATTACCTTGTTGAGAAATATTTTTGGTAAGCACTTAATTTCACATTTTGCTACAGTAAATTGGCCACTCAGATCTTAAGATTATTATTAGACTTTTTTCTCTGGGGATATGTAAAGTCTGAGATCGACAGCAATAAGCCAGCTACGATTGAAACGTTTAAGGTCAACATATGTCGTGTTGTTCGAGAGATACCGGTCGCAATGATCGAACGAGTGGCCCAAAATTGGACTTTTCGAATGGATCACCTCACCCGCAGTCATGTCTAACATTTTCGTGATATCATTTCCAAGCAGTAAATAATATAAGTTGTTCTTTTAAGTGATAATAAAAATTTCAAGTTCGCTTTAAAATTTTTACATTATAAATCAAACCTCGCGATGAATCACCCTTTAGATACAAATAATTAAAAGCTCAGAATCTAATTTTCAGATTAATTCAAATAGGAGAGTATTACATTATTATTTTTTCAGAGCTCAGACAATTTTCAAACTAAACGCAACCTCATTAATTATTCAATAAAAAGGATAATAAAAGAATCAGAAAAATAGAATCTCTGCTAAAACTAATAAGGTAGACAGACTACAGAGTTAATTCAAATTAACTTGTGAATTATCCCCATCCAAATGTGTATTAGATTTAACATGAGTGCACGAAATCAAATTGAATTTATACTGAATTTAGCCACATATTTTGATGTGGGTACACAGTCGACAATCAGTCAGTTGTTGGAAAAATTTTAAAATTAAAAAATATTAAAATTTATTTTAAAATTAAAATGAATTCAAAGACAGCAAAGGTAAGTTATTTTCAATTTTTTAAGCAAAAAATAAGAACTTGCTAATGAAACCGCTGAATGCCGGCTTTTATAATTGTGATAGTCTACTGCATCCTTTTTTGGTTGAATTTCTCATATTGGTGTCCAACCTCTCTATATTTTAAACTTTTTCACACACTTTTTTGAAAGCCTTCCTGTTGAGTCAAAAGTTTTCCTTAAATCTGTTAACGTCCATCGTAAGTACGTACTACTCCCAAAAAGTGCTGGCGCAGTCCATTAAAAAATACTATATATGAATTTTGTCCTCCTTGAAAAGATAATATTAAACCTACAAATTTCTACAATTGCCTTTCTGTTATTTCAGAGTGTCCTACTGCGATCCCAATTTGTAACAACACGTTCAAATTCATGATTGCTAATGCATGTACATTTTGGAGCTGTTTCAGCAAAAGTAATTTCAACTTTCTTTCAAATAAAAAGTGATTTTTCACCAACAGCATAGCTGCTAATCTCTTTGATCTCGATGTAAATTCCATTTTTCGGAATTTACTAAATTCGAAAGCTGTCGGTAAAATTTTATTTCACATTAGTAAGCTCTTCATGCAAATTAACGCTGCCGTCTGTCTACCTCATAAAATTCAAAATAGAAATAGTTTTCAGTTTTATTCAATAATTTTATTGATTTGACAAAAGCTCTTTTATGAAGTTTCAAAATATTTCTTAAAAGTTAACCTAATTTCTATGCTTCATTTTCATGGCATTGATGTCAGTGGCATTTTTGAAACTTTTTAGAAATGCTGGAAATAAACAATCATTTAAAATCTCCAAGTTTTTAAGCTATTGCATAGATTTTATCGCGGCGACCGAATCAAGAAATTTCGTAACGAAAAAAACCTAACCCTAAGTTTTTCCCTAAGTCTTTTGTTTTTTTTTAAGTATTTGAATCGCTTAGCGTATGATAACCCCTAAAGTATGCTATTGATTTCATTAACATACAGTATTGCCAGAACAGATTTTTACATGTAGGAAAACTCAAAAAGGCGTACGTACGAGCAATCGTGGTTGACAAAAAATGATATACACAAACAAACAAACAATTCGGTCACCACGCTCAAAAAGTGTAACTTGAATTCATATCAAAGAAAAAAATACTGCATAAATAAAAAATAAATAATTATAATTGCATAAGTTGATAAAAAATGCTATGCAGTAGCTTTGCCGCGGCAGTCCCCTAGTGCCACACGTCTTTTTTATATTTCAATTGTATTATCAATATAAACAATTACTGAAAGTAATTTCCAAATCTCCGCCCACTAAAGCAGCAAACAATTTTTATATTAACTGCTGTTCGAAAATTAAAACAAAAATTACTCCGGAAAATTTACACTATTTTGAAATACCAATTTGAAGCTTCGCAGGTGATACTTGATGACAATGGCACATTTTCACAAAAAATACCGTTTGCGTAAATTATTGGAATAAATATCTTTTATCCATTATTCGGGAAAATATTTGAATACAATTTTAAAGTTATTCGATTACTGGGATAAGAAAACCAATCAGAAACTCTTATTCAATCAATTTTTAAACTCGATGTATTGACAACTTTATTTGTTACCCAGTTTCGGATGATAGATTTTGTAAAACTTTGCTTAATAATTATTTTCTATTTTCTGGAATCATAATTCTATTCAGAAAATCAAAACAATATTTAGTTGACAAGAGATGTTATGGAAATAAATTTTAAATAGAAATTATAACATTTTCAGTGTCAATGTTTTGATATGTTTGTTTTTGTAAATCATACACAGATGTATAAAAGTATATCTTGCAAAAAAAATTAAATAAAACATTTCATTCTGTAAATTAATTTTGGGATTTGTTGGAGCTACAGAATAAATAGTTTAGTTTATGATGTATATGCTGGAAAAAACTTTTATTATTCTTTTGTTCTTTTATGTATATTTTAATAACTTAATATACATAATTGTATTTATCAGTTTTTGTTGAGTATTCCTAACATTCATTAGGAATAAATTTAATTTGTTATTCAAACGCTAACTGAAAGAAGCATAGTATCGCCAAAGAAATTTTGAAATCATTTCTATAATGTGTTATTCTATTTATTGAGCTCCTCTTTCATGATCTCTATCTGATATGCGTTTCAGTCATGTGCTTGCTTGCCAATTTTGAAAGACGGCATTCGCAATAAATTTTACGTTGCATTCCATTCATAAAATTGATACGTAAGATCTACGAAGAGCTTAAAATATCCAACTGTCGTACTGAGTGATGGATCGCAAAAATAATCTATTATATTGGATCTTCTTTTTTCTCTTTTATTTGCCGACCGATTTTCTTTATTCTTTAACGAAATGGTACACATTATTGAACTTTAGTGACCCAATTATATATTATTTAAATCGGTTCAGTATTAAATGAATAAAAGGATTCTAAAGTTGACATCTTTAGTCTCGGTTCACACTATAAAAGTTTTCTTTCTGAAAGTGTTAGTTTTGTAATTCGTAACTCTCAACCTGAAAATGGCCGAAGCTTTATTTTAGATTTTCTTTCACTTTTATTTTCTTTCATGGTGGTGACATCAAAAAATATGTGTACAAAGAAAAAGAATGTGAAGATAAACACGCAAAAATCTTGAATTTCATTACAAAAAATTTCAAAGTGTAGAAATTAATGGAAGTTTGAAAGAAAAAAAGATCAGAATTGAAAGAGACGACTATTATATATGGATATACATCAGGAATCAAGAAAACAAGATTGCGCACTCAGCCGTACAAAAAAATTTCTACTGCGGATCGACGTCATAATAGAATACAAATGAGTATTTGTTGTAAAAAGTGTAAGAGATTTTTGGCACAGAACTGTTAAAGATTTAAAGAAAATTTTAAATGGACAGAAAAAAGATACTCTCAAGTAAAACTTTTAAGTTTGGGCTTGAAGCTATTTGAAGAAGAGCTTCCTTGGGCTACCAAAAATTTACATTTTGGTCTGCTTTCCATACAAAAATGTACTTTTGTTTACAACACATATTCTATGTCCACGTCACAACACAACACAATCACACACAACCAAATAACGGACCTGCTCAATGCGCAATCTTGTTTTCTTGATTCATGGATATACATGTTCATTACGAATGGATCTGTTAGCTTTAAGCAAAAACTTAACAATATAAATGCGTTTGTTTGTGTATAATTTTATGTTCTTTATTGTTTTTTTCCATGGAGTGGTTTTTCCTCTCTAAATGAATACGACTAAAATAGGTAAACGTTTAAGCTGGTGGATCACTAGGCGAACTCTAGTTTCTGCAACTTGCAGAATTCTACCGGCTCTGGTAAAGAGGAAAACCGTTTTCTGAAAATTTGGAATATAATGAACATACGAGTACATGATGTTCAAGTCGAATTTCTGTGCCTTTAACGTATTTCAAGAATCGTAACTTAAAATTTAGAAGAACCTTATTATATTTGCTGAAGTTATCTCAAAGAAAAACATTTAGGGAAAAATTTGAACTGGATATTTTTCTTTTCGCAATTATGTTAAAAAAAAGAAATTTTTTATACATTTTCAAATTTTTAATAAATTAATATATAATATTAAATTTTTTTATGGAACATGTTACTCTAATGCAAAGTAATATTCATGCAAACTTTCATGTAGTAATGGCTCACAATCAAATTCAGGACAAAGATTAAAGATTCAAAGTTGGAAGTCGGGAAGTTATCGAGGACATGCTGCCTTAAATATGGGAATTAGTGATGGAAAATATCATGGACAGGATGTGGTCCCGCAAGGGCAGCCGTAGCAACCGTTTCGCTGAGATTGTTCTATTAATGTCATGCCCTCCTCTTCACAATCAAAAAAACATCAAATGATTTTGCTTAAAAATTATAGAATCTTTTAATATCAAAATATATTAATTATTGGAAGAGCCTTTATTTATTGGCCGATATCAACAACATTTTAAATAATATTTTTCACTTTAAAGGCGGAATTAGTTTGTACATTCTGTTCTGTTACGGATCAGCTGTTTTGTTTCTGTTCAATAAAATAACTGTATGTGTGGTTTGTTGTTACTTTTTCGTTCTGTTCTGTTGCGGACTATTCTGTAGAAAATAGAATTAAAAATTAAGTGACAGCCAAGAGTTTGTATGCATTAGTTCTTTCAGGTGTGAAATAATACACATTTTGTGTTAAAAGTCAGATAATTTTATTTTAATTCAAGATATTCAAAGATTTATATATTTTTGTGACATAAAGAACATTTTGCAAACATTTACAAAATTCATTTCTATAATTATATCGTCCACATTCGAAAGTTCAGACACAGAACAAGTAAGTAAGAAATATTTTCTACAGAAAAGACTGGCACATAACGTCAATTAAAAGTAAAAACTAAAACTGGCTTTAGCTCTTTTTAGTTTCTAAATAAAATATGTTGCTTTTAATTTTATTTTGTTAAGTTTTTCCGATGAAAAAAATATTTATTTATTATTTACAGAGAAAACAAATATGTTGAATTCATTCCAATTTTTTTTTACAAAGAAATTGTTTAATTTTTAACAGCAATTCAATTTTAGTCTAAACTAGTTTTACTAATTTACCCGACAGAAATATGGAATTTTTCTATTTATTTAATTTTTTACTAAAAGTTAAAACAGTTTTCAAATAATCTGCATTACTTTTGTGATGCTTACTTACATGAGCTGCTGATGCTCCGAAAAATATATTTGATAATATTTCGTAGAATATTCACAGAGTAAATAAAATAATCTACTTGTAAAAAATATCGTTATCATTTGTAATATTTTTTATTTTTTTATTTTTTTGGTTTTTCGAAAACAGTTTGAAATTCTAGCACACAAAGTAATTATTTTCATTAGTACTCGTTGCTGGTATGTCGAGCGTTAGCAAACATTTACCAATAAGTTTGTGTTTGGGTGACAAATCATGTACTATTTTCATGACAGTTGTTTTCGCAAAAAAAAATTTATTTTACTAACTTGAAATAGAGAAGAGAACCCTCCAGTGTTTTAGGCTAAAATTATGTTCACTAAAACTTTTTGATTATACGATTTTATTTGCTTTATTTTGCAATAGATTTTGTTTTTCGGATATTTTTTCAATCTAAATATTTTTTTGCTTTGGGGTAAGTTGGGCCATTAATATGCAGCGCAAAATAATAAAACTAAAAAAAATATGTGTTGGCAATTTTAAATTATGGAAAACATAATGAATAAACGTTTGGTAAAGCCTTGTGTAATTTTTATTTCAATATTAATCATACGTATGATGCACAAGGCTACTTTAAAGAAGAGTTTACACAAAATTCTGAGAAACTTTAAGTACATTCGTAAATACAGTTAGGCTGACTTAAAAAACGTTAATTGCTTTGTCTTCCAAAAAATTTTAGTGTTCTATAAAATATTTAATTTTAATATTCCAAAAGGTTTTTGAAAGAAATACAATTATGATTTAGGAAAAAAAATAAATATAATTAAGCTTACATTACAGTGCAATATTTTGACCAAAGTTGGTAATTAAACTTACTTGGTAGTCACACGATCAAATTTCCTTTGTAATTTTAAATTCTCTCTCACTTTTTTACCAATACACTAACAGTTTTAGAATTTGACGAGAATTTGCTTAAAAATTTTCATTCCAAAGAGTGTTTCAAATTACAGTCAAGAAAACAGCTGATTGCAGTTTTTTCATCCTAATTTTAAATTGATGGCATCTTGCTTAAAAATTTTCTTTAAATTTGCGTACAGCCTACGTCACAGTTTCAATTTTTTTGGATAGTAAGCAGTATGTATAAAAATTTAGAAAGAGAATTGAAAGATAATTTGATGATGTGACAGCAGCTTTAAAGTACTTAATGAGATATTTAATCAAATAAAATTCAATTATTGATTGCAAAATCGAAATCTTAATTCTGAAAGTTTTAAACAACTTAAGTTTTTATTTTATAAATGAAGAATTTATTGTTCTTGAGTTTATAAGGACTTAAACTATTATTGAAAATTAAAAGTGGCTGAGGAATGGGCAATATGTTTATGTGTTCTCTCTTATTTAAGATAATTTATTTTGCGTGAGCAATAAATTTTAAATAAAATAAAATATTGTGGAAATAAATAATTAAGTATATTTTGGTGCTTATCGATAATGTTAAGAGTAGTGCTGGCAAAGTATTGAGCAGTGGTACCGAGTATCGAGTATTTCCTTTTTTTGCTTACTCAATACTCAAAAGTAGTTATTCGATACTTTCAGAGTTGTACTTTTAAGCATGTTGAGTGACTAAAATAGTGGATAAAAATACATACATCATTGTATAAAAAGACAACGAGGTGTAAGGTTCTTTAATCAAATCAAAACTAAATAATTTTTTTTGAGAACAATTAAATTATTTCTTAAGTTGTTGTTAACATTAAATTAAAACTTAGCTTTACATTTATTTTTTATTTAATAATAAAAGACACAGAAAACAAATAATAGTTGAAGATCTATTTTTAATTTTTGAAGAAACTACTTCAACTTGCAGGTAAAAACTATGCGTTACAAATTCAAAAAATCCGTTAAAAGTATGGAGTAGTTTTGAGTACCCAAATGAAAAGTATTGAATATTATTGAGTAATAAAAAGTAGTAGAATTTGCCAGCACTAATTAAGAGAGCTCAAAAAAAAATTAGTTAAGAGAAATTTGATTTGAGGAAAAACTAAAGCATTTACTGATGATCACAATAGTACGCAAAACTTGTTTCTTTCTTAAGTTCAGTTAGGCGGCTTATGTTTGTGACCTCAGATATATGAAGATTTTTTTATTCACGTTTTTCGTAAAAACCTTTTAAAGTGGAGAAACAAAAGAAACACGTTACAAATTTTTTGTATTTTTGTGAAAGTTCCGCAACAGAACTATTACGTCGATTAAAAGGTCACGTAATTATTTCCTAAATAATTGCTAAATCATCAATGACAAAAATCACTTTAACAAGCTCACTGTCGCCGTCATAAACACTCTTGTGACTAAATAAAATTAATACTTACAATCGTGCATGATTAAGTTCTTCAAAAAAGCTTTGATGATTTCATATTTGCGGAGTTTGGTATTTTCGCTTTCTAAAAAAGTTCTCTATTTCAGAACATATCTGAAGTCTTAACAAATTTTTATTGAATTTTTATTAAATTTTTCCAAAGTAAATATTGAACTTTATCACATATTTGTTTGAGAACGCATACTCCTTGTATTATAATGGAGTATTACGAATATACAATTATATATTCATGCTTTAAAGGCATATAGACATGTGTGTATGTTCATGATAGAATGGGTTTGCTTGAGATAAAAATAAAGCCTTTTTTTGTTGTTCACGGTATTACACAAAGCTCGTTTCTTTCTTAAGTTAAGTTAGGCGTCTTATATTTATGACCACAGCAATATCTTTGTTGGCATAAAAAAGCGTGTAGTACTTCTGAAATCAGCATATTTGATTATTTATTCATTTATTTATTGGCTCCTTGCACAACAAGACTAAGTCTTATAATTAAAGTGCAGGAATTTTGAGTGTACAGATTTTTTCCCTCTACAAATTAACTATATGTAAAACTAATTAATTTAAATGTATTATAAAATTTTTAAACACATAACAATGAGATTTTAACATAATAATTAAACAAGTAAGAAATAATATGGATAATATTAATATGAATTTAAACTTTTAGTTAAAATAATCAAACAGAAATTTTTAAAAATGCAGTGCGTTGCTATTTAGTTGCTGGTTGTGTGGAGGAGGATTCCAAATGTGAATAGCATTTACAAAAGACTGCCACTCTGAAGTAAGGTATCAAAAATTGGGAATTATAATTTTTTTGCCTCTTGAATTGAATCTTCTGAAACAAGTATTCAAGGGCCGGAGCCAGTACATATAATTTTATGGAAGAAGGTATGGTTTTTGTCCTTAAAAAAAGACTTTCAAATGATATCCCATAAAGATTTTTCTAGTAAGAGGACACGTGATCACAGTCCTTAAGACCATAAACATATCTTACCATATTATTATATAATACTTGAAGTTTTCTCTTACTTAAGTAATCATAAAATGAAAACTTTATTAAGTTGCGACTAAAAAAAATCAAAAAAATCTCTTATTTAATACGCAACCTTTGCTCGTAAAGATTGAAACATTGAACATTTTTTTTGCCTTGCAATAACATAAGATATATTTTTTGGTTTTTAATTTTCTCTAACAGCACACAGAAAGAAAAACCACTCCCTAAAGATTTTGTCAACAGCAATGAACTTATTCTCATGCTTTACGACACAAAACACTATGAGCATTTTAGCATTAAATGAACCATACATGAATACAAAACTAAAACTAAAAGAAAATATGGAAATGAAATGAATTCAAATAATTTGTCTCTAAGAGACTTAAAAACCGAAACCAATAATAATTTTATGCGTTGCAAGGATTTCAATTTAAAATTCTACACAGAGACACAAACACACACGCACATACACATACAGAAACTCTCAAAGGAGGATATCAAGCACTCCCTGTACATACATAGATACATATCGATGGTCTCAAGTAAAAAGGCCCTAACTCGTATTTATTTTATGAATTTTAGTTTTTCAGTGATTCCAATACATTTCACACAAAATACACCTCGTCTAATTTACCGCAATAGTTTAAAAAATAACACTTTTACAAGCAGTTGTACAAAGCAATTGTACAAGTAGTTGTAGAGTATTTTTATGTTTTTATCATCTACTGTATGAGTTAGGGCCTTTCTACTTGAGGCCAACGATATACTATCTATTTATTTCTTATATACATATTTGTTTGCTTATTAAAATAAAATGTTCTAGATAGAACTACAAACTTGTAGCAGTGGCTATTAATATTCAATACTTACTCTAGGACTATGTAATAAGGGTATACGATTGGCAAATTGGGCTATCGTTGTGGTGGCTGTTTTCCATACCAATGTATCCACTAGAGAATATTCGGTGACACCCGGACAGGGTATGGTTACATTTTTACCAGCCTCTGCTATAAGTTTTTCATATTCCAAATTTGTAACATCTAAACGAGAGAGGTAGAGAGAGTGAGAGAGAGAGGGAGAAAAAAAGAAGAAAAATATTATATTTCTTTTTAAGTTCAATATAAATATTTGTTTTAATAAAATTTTTTAATTTGTATAAAGTTTTTCGTCTAAAGATTTTACTTACGAGTATTACAAAAATCAAAAAAAAAACATTTTTGTTTTATATTTCAATGCTATATTTTTAACATCACAAATTAAAGGAATAACTAAAAATTTAGCCTTAAAAAGCCAGGCAGAGCAGGCATGTATATTTGTTCTTGTGTTTAGATAAGCGATGCCTGGAGAGTCAGCATCAATTAGTAAAGAAGTACACGAACTACACCCATGTTAAGCTCTCACCTGGTGGAAAATTTCTTCAAATACAAACACGTTTTAAGTGACAACACAATTTCAGTCTAATAATTTTCCTTTAACATTAGATCTTGAAGTGAAATAAACTATTGTCTTAAAACGCCACAATGCATTCCTTAACGACACATCATCGTTCAAGTAATTTTTAAACTGCCGTTGTATGTAATGCATTAGATTTTAAAATTTGTAAAGTTCAAAACATAACATTTGTAAGACTAAAAAAATTAATTAAAATAAAAGCATTTTCTCTGTGACTCACAAAGGAGTATTTGAGTCAAAAAGCTGGTCAAAATGGCAAAAATTTATTTAAAGAAATCTTAAAAATACGCAGATCGATACAAAACAAAATTTTTTGTCTTGTTGTAAATTTTTAAGACTTCATGTTGGGATTTGTAGCTCTGAGACACTGCAGAAGTCAGGAAAGTGAAGAAAATTATGTGCGTTTTTAAAGTTTTTTTTTTTCGGTTTCAAGACGTTTATATGATATGTTTGTAACCATTTTTTTTATCATCCTAAGCGATGAAGCACATTTGCACCTTGGTGGCTTTGTAATTTAGTAGTGATTTTTCAATGATTGGCGAGGAATTTTAATAATATTTTTTTTTGGAACAAACACAAACCGCGAAGCCATTTCGGCTTGTCTGCAGAAACACCCAGGCTCCAGGCAGGAACCGGAACCAGCGACCACTACACTAATTGTCTAGTACGCAATCTACTAGTCTACGGGGCTCCCCAATGAATAAAGGTATAATATTATTTTTTTTGTCTCTCAAAGAATTGTTTTTGATTTAAAAAAAATAAATTATCTTTAATAATGTAGCAACAATTCGTTTAAAAATTTAATAAAATATATATACACTTTTTTTTGAAAAAAAAAAGAAAAATGGTTTTAAAAGTGAAGGTACCGAATCTATAAATTTATACTGCAATAAAATTTAGAATCTCTTATTTTAGACAAAAAAAAAAAAAAGAATTTGCGCAAGTTTGACCTTTATTTTTAACGATTTTTTTTAAATGTTCGAATTGAATTTTTTTGCTCATCAGGCACTTTTTCAAATATTTTTTTGACGTGATAATCTTTTGTGTCTTTTTAATTATTGATTTTAAATCTTATTCACATCACTTTTAGCACTTCATAATGTGATTACCCGCCTATAAAAACGAATTCGCAAAAATGCTTATTATCGGTAGTAGCTATAAGGGAATGTCCCTCAACCCAATAAAACCGTTTTTTATTTACTTGCCCACAACATTATTTGTTAGAAAAATATTTGTATCTACATGGGTCATCTCATCCAGTTACCAGACTACTCTTATTACAGTTATTCCAAATAGTAAAGGATTCCGATTCTAGAAACATTGACGAAACACTTCTAGTCTACAGGGCTCCCGTAAGTCACGACAACATTTTCGACAGATCTTGCGTTTGAACACAAGACGATGACCAGCTGAAACATTAAGTGCTGATTCACACTCATCAAGTTTGACTATCTAATTCTTGGGGTTTTAAGAGAGAGTGGCAAGGAGAATAGAAACGGTACAGACTTGACCATACCAGTCAAGTTTAGCTTGTTCCTTTTCGTTTGTTATCCGTAATAGTATACAAAGTTAATTTTTAAGCAAAAAAAAAAAAATAGAAAATACTTGAAACGACCTTTTCGTGTATGAACGTAAACGCTGTAGCGATATCGAAATTAGCACTGATCCGTTCTACTATCCTGTGAATTAATTGCTTCAAAACAAGTACTCTCCTAATAAAATAATGAATTTATCCAAAAACAAGTTCTTAAAAATTAAACTCAGATTTGAACTCAAGCCAAAAATTACATTTCAATATAAACCTGAAACAATTCAACAATTACGTATAAATATTAACACAATATTTTCTTAAATCTAACCCCGCGACGCTATTAGCTCTGCAATATGTAATTGTATGCCTAAACTTTAATAATATATATCTTAAGACTATTGGTCTTATTCATAAACGATTAATAAAGTTAGAGTAACTTTATTGTTTGATTTTTATGCTCTCGACTTTTTTAATTACTATAACTTTTTCGTGTGTTCAGTATTAAATAATATATATTATAAATCTGTATAGATATATAAAATTGAATAAGTTTTTGTATATTTGTTTGCTTGTTACTTACTTACTACGAGTGCGATCTTTTTAAAATTTTGATACTGTTTTACTCACGACAGGAAAATTAGTGAACTAAATCTTTCAATTCAAAAAACACGTTTATTAATATTTATACGTAATTGTTGAACTGTTTAAGGTTCATATTGAAAATGAAAATTTTTTTTGGCTTAAGTTCAAATCTGAGTTTACCCATTTCTTCTTAGTTTAAGAAATTATATTTGGATAAATTCATTATTTTTTATTAAGAGAGTACTATTTTATTTGAAACAATTTATTCATCAGACTAGCAGAACGGATCAGTACTGATTTCGAGGTCGCAACACCATCTCATCAGCGTTCTTTGTTCGATTTTACCACTTTTGACGGTGGATACTAGTAACTAGGAATATCAACTATTTAACCGTATTATTTAACGAATTAGAATACGAGAAGTGCAAATTATGCATTTCTTACAAGTTAAATCAATTTCGGTTAGTACGAAATTCCATCTCTGATTTTTAATTTTGTTCAGCTTTTTGGCTGAAATACTCCTCTGTGTAACTGTTGTTCTATATTTGAATTTATTTTCGTTTAAGATTCCCAAATACAAACTATTAATGATTCGAAAAGTAAAAACAAAACATTTTTAAATTCTATGTAAAATGTTAAATAAGACGAGATAATAACTTTCTATTAGACACACAATTTATTTGCCAACAAAATAAATTCCTATTTTATAAATTCGGTCTTCAGGTAGCTGAACAAAATCAACAAACAATACAAAAAATTTTATAAGATAATAGTTTTTATGTATTGCAGATTATATTTAGACTTTGTGCTGCAAGATTATTAATAATATTTGTTAGAGTTTCGTTTCCTGAAAGTCAAAGTTTTTGCTTTTATGATTGACGAAAAATAGAAAACAAAATAAATGCTGTTTCTGTGATTTAAGCATATTTTATTTTGAAAATATTTTACTGACTTAAGAGTCACTGACGATATCAATTTATATCTTTTACATATTTCTCTACATTTTTACACTTAACGAATGTATTCTCACATATCCTCGAATATTTTTAAAAGTATTTAATACAAAATATTGGATCTGATCTGATCCATGAATCGTTTCATTTGGTATCATTAACTCGTTTCTGTATTTCTCGCATCGTAAAACTTTTTAATTAATGTTTTTCAGTAATTAGTAGAACTTGTATTTGTATGTATTATTTGGCTCAAGTTTAAATCCGAGATTTCTTTTTAAATTTTTTTATGGAAACAACATTCTAATCTTAACTGCTAATGGTGCTGCATAAGCGAGAGAGTATGGAATATATGGAATAATTAATCATTTCGTACTAACCGAAATTGATTTAACGTGAATAAGTTGAACTTTTCGTATTCTGATTCGAAAGTTTCTAAATATTAAACAAAAAATGGAAAACTCGGATTTCAACTTGAGCCAAACAATTCCTTTCAATATGCAAAACTTTTTAGTACGAAACAAGTGATTCGAAGAGAAAATCATGTGAATGGAAACAATAAAAATTAATTTATCTCAGAAGTGTTTGTGTATCTGCACATTGCAAAAACCATCTGATATTTATCTCCCATTCGACAGTGTGTCTAACCACGTGATGGCTGAATTCGTTAGACCCAGCTTATGGTTGTCATATCGCAGGAACGCAGTTTTATTTAATACTACTTTCTATACCATGTTATGTGAATAGTTTTTCACTAACGACTTCAAATTTCTGACATTTGAAAATGATGCCAGAGGTATTTATGTAAAATAATTAAAGTACAGGTAGAACAAGGAAAACTAATAATTCGATTATTTTATTTTGATAGTTTTTAGACCATACTTTTACAAGTATTTAAGAAAATAGAAATCTTTCCTTGGCTGATGGCGAGCAGATGTCTTTTCTTTATTTTGCAAGTCCGCTTTTGCTTTTGTATTGAAAAAATGACCACAATTATTTGAAAATGTGTCAAAACAAAACGCCCAAAAACGCAAAAGGTTTTCATCGGCGGTTTTCTCTGTTTGATACATACCAATAAAAAAAAGCTTTTTGTAATGAAACACACAAACACTTTGACTCACAAATAAAAAAAAATGCTTATTTTCCCACTTTATGTAAAAATACAGAAAGTAGGTGCACTATTTCTATAAAATATTAAATAAATTATTCTTAAGATTTTTACATTACTTCTTTGAATTGTTTAGGTTTAATCTGTTATGATTATTAAAAATGTCGGATGATTAAAAATGTTCCAACAATTCTTTCTTAGTAAAAACAATTTGACGTTATTAAAAATTCTTACTATTAAAGAAACTGTTAAAGTAAGATTTTAACTAAATCGAAACAATACCTTTCGACTTAAAAAAATATATATAAATATAAAAAAATTGTGCATCCTTAAAAAAATCAAAGTTCTATAAAAAGGATTAACCATGAAGAATTAAAAACTGTGGATTAACGTCTATAAATGAATAGGTAAAACGAATTATCCATGCTGAAAAAAATACTTTGAGCTGGTTTAGTTAACCATTTTTATTAAATTTTATTTCTATTAATTCTTGATCATTTTTGCCTGCCCATTAAAACTTAAACACACTCACCCATACACAAACAACAAAAAAGTCACCATACGACTTTTATTAATTTCCCGGCTAAATGGATAATTTAACTTTAATGTCAATTAAATGTTCATTAATATAATTAAAATTTACTTTGTGATAGTGAGAGAGAGAGAGAGTGAGGGAGAGAGCAATTAAATTGATATATAAAATTTGCATTTTAAAACCACAATTAATTTAATAACAATTGAAATCTATGTGTATTTTCATACAAAAAACCGTTCGCATAAAAATGTGTTTAAAATTGTAAAATGAACAGACAACATGATTATTTATTTAAGTATCGTCACATACATTTTTATGACTAATAAAATCATTTGACTTTTTAGCGGTATTATGTATTTTCAGTTTATTACCTCTCAGTGTCGATGGTGTTTATAAACATTGTTAAGCTTACTGTTAATTGCTTTAAAGAACTGTTAATTAAAGGCCAACAGATTTGATTCGAGCAAAAGAAAACAGATACAACATTAAACTTGAGGCAATATTGGGAAAGCAAAACGAAAAATAAAATCAACTCACAGCAAAAACACAAAGAAAATAAACAAGTAGTAGCGTCAGGACCAAACAATGTTCACTGTCGTTAAAGATGACACAGAAAATTAATATAGTGTGTATTTTTAACTATGAATTAAATTTTTTCTTAAACATAAGTATGTACGAGTATATTAATATTATTTTTTTTTTTGTAGAAAGCATACTTGGTTAAAGAAATATGAAGGCAAAAAAAAAGAGAACATTATTCTTCGTTTCACACATAATAATAATATTTTAATCATAATCAAATTCGATACCGAAGGAAGACGTAGAAGGGGATGACCCAAACTCCGGTGAAAGGACCAATCTGAAAAATATCTCGCAAAACTTGGTGCTAGAAACTGGAGGGGAAATGCATTAGATCGACGTGCATGGAAAACAATTCTGAATCAGGCTACTGACCAAAACGGTTGCTTATAGCCATCTAAATCGGTAAGAAATATATTTGAGGCGTGTAGTTGCAAAGGCTACCAGCACCACTTTTTTCAGGAATATGTCGACAAAATATATAATAAATTTGTGTTTCTTTTAATAATTAAGTTCGTGTAGTTTAGATTTTGAAATTATTGAAGTGCAGATTGAAGCGTTTGCAGCCATAATCCTCATATGAGCGTATAGAAAGAATGTTGATCCCTCTTTCGAGTAATTCTATTATAGCTGCACTTTCAAAGAAATTATGTGCAAACAGAATAATAGAAATAATACATAATATTCACAGTATATTAGAGTATTTAATTTTTTGTTTTGTTCGAGCAAGCGATTAATCGATTATCGAATTTTAATTTTGCATATCACATATTGAATATGATTTAACGCTCAAAAGTGATTGAACTGGATTTGTAATAAATATAAAAGAATTTAATAATCTGATAAGATTTATACTCGTAATAATATTGATCTAGTTCATAAGATGTAACTGTTGCGCAACCGTTGAGTGTTTGTCCACTCAAGAACAGTTGAGTTGAATATTTGCTGCCATTTTTTCTATCATAAATTTTTTTCGCTACATTTAGTCAACATGTTGTGCGTAGCATCCACATCTGATCGAAGAGAGCTACGCGCTTTTACACTCTAATGCAACTGCGCTTTGTTAAGAAGCGGCTGGAAATTAATATTATAAAATTTTGCTTTACAAATGCGGTAAATTAACGAAACATTAAACATATTTTTGGAACACCTTGTCGACTTAGCGTTAATATATAAATACTAACGGCGCAAGTTTTTAATTCATTTTACTGCAGTTTTCTTCGTTCGTTGTTTTGTTGTGCAATTACAGAATATTTATTTAACTTTTTAGTATTAGTCAAACTAATTAATTAATTTAGCAAATTTAAATTATTTCCTTTGACCTCTTTTATTCCTTTTCAATGGTTTTCATTCACCAGCTGTTCAGTATGCGGTAAATTCATCAAGCCGTTTCTAAGACGTAACTGTTGAGCTAAACAGTTGGCAACAGTTTTACAACAATTGAGCTCAACAGCTACGTTTTATGAACGGCCCATTAAGAAACGGAAAATTTACTAAAAAAAAATATTTAATCGATTAAGCAATTAATTGACATATTTGTTCGATTATTCGATTATTGAAACTATAATTTTTTTATTATTATATTAAATTTATAAATTTATATAGATATACTTTTAATAGTTACCTATATATATTATTGTATATAAAAAAATCAGCGATTAATCGATTAAATCCTCCACTATTTACGTCTATATCGTTCGATATAATTTAAAATCACAATTTTATACATTTGCATGTGTATTTTATTATTAATTTTTTAACTGTTTGATAAATATTGAATTGAATTTGTTTTTCATTTTTGTTAAATTATTTTTTTTTTGCAAAAAATCTCTTTGTGTCTACAATTATGTCCTTCACTTTCAACTTAAATAAGTGTACTTAAACAAACATGTTTAATGTTGTGATGGTGCAAAGTATCACATGCAAGCACTTTTAATGTAATAAAAATTATGATTATAATCATTATAATGACTGTTATTAAAATGTTTGTTTGCATTTTAAAATTGCGTGGGAGTTTAGCAAAAGAAGCAAAAATAAATTTGAAATAAAAGAAATGCTTAAAGGAGAAAATCAGTTTTGATTAAATTTGCATAATTCTATTTGTTTGACACTGTGCGTGATAATTGTGTTTGTGGTTTCATTTTAATATATTTTTATGTGCAATCATGAGTAAAATTTTATTTATTTAATTTTTCTCTTCTTATATCATTTATATTTTTCTTGTGGTTTCCGACTCGTTAATGTAGGCGCCAGTATAAATTTAATTTTCATAAGCACACAATCAGTTAAGTGAAATATTTTATACTTACGAGTATTTAAGTGAATTGCCACAATAAACTAAACGAAAAGAAAAAAAAACCTTCAAGAAATGTATGAACGGAAAAGAATGTACATATTTAGTGTAGCGCAAAATCATCGTGTTGGAATCAGCTTTCTACGAATATATTTTATGCTGCACTTCTGCAAAGAGGTACAAATATATACTCTTAGACCCCAATTAATATGCCAATCAATTATTAGTCTTTTGTGCCAATCAATGATTGAATCTTAACCACGCCCATTAATTTAAATATGTGAGAATTTGTGGTTAGTAAAAAGGAAAACCATACACATATTCCTTTTGTTTAACACTACATGGCTGGCTGTGTGTGTAAGTGTGTTTGCGTGTGTGTGTGTGTGTATGTGTCAACGTACATTTGCGTTTATTTGTATTTGTTTAGAATTGTGTTAAACCAAATGTTTGTTTGTAAAGATAATTGCTTATGTAGATGATAAATTAGATTTTCAACCCCCCAATCACTTGTACTTTCATGTTTAAAACTTAATATACATAAAACTTTATTTTATTAACATACAATTTTAACTCGTATGTATGCTAAATTATTATAACCTTTCTAAATGTGTATCACCATAAATAAGTACAGATTATAATATTTCAAATGACATATATTTGATATTTCTGCAAACGACCATATAATCCTTGTGGGTACTTTGTTGTACCAGTTAAAATTTAACTTGTGTAGAATAATAGTTTAATAGTTTTGTCGTTTTTTAATGCATGTTTGTATGAATATGAATTTTTATCTGCCAATTTGATATAGAAAATAAGTGGGTTTCTTTAAAAAATTTTACAAAAAACCTAATAAAAGTTGATGCTCAATCATGAACCTTGCCTTGCTGA
This sequence comes from Gymnocheta viridis, assembly GCA_956483585.1. Classification (NCBI taxonomy): domain Eukaryota; kingdom Metazoa; phylum Arthropoda; class Insecta; order Diptera; family Tachinidae; genus Gymnocheta; species Gymnocheta viridis. The sequence continues at coordinate 135,624,795 of OY101440.1, read as the reverse complement.
TTTGGATTTGTATCAGTGACTGTGTATAGCAATTAAGAGATTGTCCTGGTTCTTATACATATATATTTTGATTCGAAGGTTAACATTTTCAAAACAGAATGCAGAAGGTATGCAAATGCGAATAATTTGCTTTACGAATCGAAATACATATTGACCCCCCTTAAAATTTACACTGCTACAAAGACACCCAAAATACATTTCATAAAAGCATGGAATATAATTAAAATTTCCGAAAAGAAAACGATATTAAAATTCTGTAACTTAATAAGTTACCTGACATTGTAAAAATAAAATAACTGTCGAATTCACAATCCATTGTATCAGTTCTATGTTTTATAAATGTTGTTGGTAATTTGTGTATAAACATTTGAATATAAGCATGCTTATATGGGAAATACCAGCAAAGTTTATACAACATACAACACATACATTGTTTCAAAAATAATTCCATTTGTTACTATTTATGCAAGTGATGTTTGTTACATACGATTTTCCAAATGAGCCGCTGCACAGGAAAATAAATTGATATAAAAGCGATTTATGAAATTGAATTTAATGGAAATTATTTAGAAGTTTTAGATATTGCAGTCGTGCTTAGTAATTATAAATATTTAAAAAATATCAAATAATATTCAATCTACCGCATACACGCAAAGAAAAAACACGATTGATAGAACGACAATTGCAAACTATGGTTGATGTTCGTTCAGGTTTTCAATTACGTCTACTATATTATATACACGCAGAAAAACAGATGGCTGGGAATGGTTGCGGCAGCCATACTTTGATTACTGCAAAGCGTTATATTGTTACGTTTCGACCTTTTCGAAAAAGTTTACTTGTTTGAGTTCTTTTAATTAGTCAAAAATAAAAACACAACGGAAATTGATTTTGATCTTAATGATGAATATAATAAAAAAATCAATTTTTTATTATTTTTTCAAACAAATTTAGAATAAGTTTTTATTGGTTTGTGAAAACAATAACTGTTGTTATTAATTGTTAATTAAATATATCCCTGAAGAAGCTCTCCATTGAGATAGCGAAATATCGGATAAAATAAATTATTTATATTTATTTTCGGGACCTAAAGCTTGAATAAATTATTTAATACAATTTAAAGGTCGAATAAATCAGAATAATTTTAAAAAGTTTTTGATAACTTCAATTTGTGTTTAAAATTTTAATATTAAAATATTGCAATTTTTATTTAGCAGACTAATTAAGCGGATAAGTATTGATTTCGAGATCACCTCATCATTTGTAGGATTTTTTATTTATTTTGACGGTGGATACTAGTGACTAGGATTATCATTTTATTTAACAAGTTAGAATGCGTAAATCACTTCTATTTATTTTTGAAAATTAAATCAATTTCTTTAAAAAAATCCTAACACAACCAAACTCTTATTACTATGCAAAAAATATTAGCTATAAAATTTCATCAGTAACCATATTATTTTAACTTTGTTTACGTGTAATCAATTTATGGCTCTAATGCCGTTTTCTTTTCTAAAAATAAATGAAAAAAAATTTTTTTTTTTAGCAAAAACATTTCTATTCAAAGTTTTTTTAAGACAAAAATTTTGTATTGTAAAATGTTGCAATTTTTTTAGAAAAGAAAATGCCATAAAATAAGCAACGCATATTTTTTTATTAAAAAAGCTTTTGCGCTCTCCGTTGATTGTAAGTTATGTATTCCATTTCGAATAGATCGTATAGTTTGTGTGTGTTTTAATGTTAAGCAAAATTAATAAAAAAATTTATAGTGATAGAAAAATTCTACCACTAAATATAAAGTTGTAATAGAAAAAGTAAATAATACAAATATGAATAAAAAATACGCAAAAAATATTGTAAGTTTGATCAAAAGAGTTATTGGGAAATTTAATAATTTAGTCAGCTATCAATGGAAAAAATAATTATCAAAAAGTATAAAAAATAATTTTATTACAAACAATAATTACATTACAGAGTTAGGCCAAGGCCACGCAACGAGCGGCATGTGAGCGGTATGTGATCGGCAGGCATTGCTGAGCGGCTAAGCCGCGCCGCTCAGTATTAAAACTTATTCTAATTTTTAGTTGATTCTTGAGAGGAAAAACATAAAAATAGCAAATCGAATAAAGACTTCTTAATTTTAAGGATAAAACAAGCCTTTGCTATACATAAATTGCTTTTCTTGGTTTTGTCATTTTGGGTTTTAAATTTTTGCAACAGCAAATCAAAGACATACAGCAGTATTCGCTAAATCACGAAATTTGCTTAGTTTTGTATATAAATGGTTGAATTCGCCGTAATGTCGCCTTGTTTGATTTATAGGATAAACGCCAAATCTTCTGTTTTTTCTTAAGCGCATTAAATTCTTATCAATACGATTTTCGTATAATAACATTAAACAAACCTCTCCGGACAATGGCATTTTAACAACTAACCGCTTAGAAATGACGCTCAGTAATAAGTCATTTGCCCCCTCAAATCCGCCGCTCACCGCTCTGCCGCACACCACTTTGACACTCATTGTGTGGCTTCCGGCTGAGGCGATTGAAGTGTTACTTATTCAAACGCCCATATTTGCTTTGTGTGAAATTATTTTTAGTGATTCGAATTACAGAAAGTGTGGAAATAATCAGAATTTCTGAGTCCATAAATTTTAGCTCGATTTGCCTTGACTATGGCCTTCAAACGGTTAAAAAATGAGTTGCACGCTGCGGTATTTCGGCGCATTCCCATCATTGCCATCATTTTTGATTGCTCACCTTGCTTGCCAAAATGGCCCAGATGGAATCCTCCACCGGCTTCGCATCTGGCAAATTCGAAAGCTATTGTGTGAACGAAATGAAGTGTGGAACATGGTTTTTTAACCATTCTTGCTTCACGAGAGCTTTATGGGACCGTGCGGAATCTTGCTGGAACGTCCTTGGTGTACGACCGATATGTTTGCATGCCCACGGCTGTAAATTTGTAGTCATACAATCAAATTTTCTTTCACTTTTTTTACCAATAGAATCACACTTTTAAAATTTGACGAGGATTTGCTTAAAAATTTTCAATCCAAAGAGTTTTTCAAATTACACTCAAGAAAACAGCTGATTGTATTTTTTTCATCTAAGTTTTAAATTGATGGCATCTTGCTAATAAAATTGCTTTAAATTTGTGAACAGCGTACGTCACAGCAAGGGCAAGTATCTTCGATTCGGGACTTCTGCTCCTCATTCCACCTTTTCACAGTACCTACTGGATCCTGGCCATAAGCTGTGGAAGCAAGTGTCACCGATTTGTTGTCCATCCATTTGACAACAACCATTTCTTCATCTGATCTAATGATCTAATCAGACTCTCCCCTTTTTAAACACTTGTCATCCTTTAGATTAAGCTTGCGTAAACAATTTGTTTGTATTGTGCCAGTTCCATGCAAATTCATTTCCGCCAATCGTTTGCACCAAAACATGTGTTGCTTAAGATTAATCAAATTATTATAAATTGGGATAAGGTTAATGCTGTGCATGACTAAATTATGTTTATATTTCATAATAATATGATAGCTCACAATAACGTCAAATAATTTAATAGTAATGTGATAAAATTATATTATTAAATTAGACAATAATATAATATTTAATACATTTCCTTTTAGTAATTATATGTTTTGACTAACTATAACTATATAATTCAATCATAATCTGTTTCTTTTATGCCGTGGGTGCATCAACCATGTTGTTTCTTTGCGTGTATATTGGCATTTGTTATATTCAACATTTGGAATGAGCAACGAAACCCTGAACTAATAAAAAATTATACACACTCACTGAAAAACTTATTTTAAGTAAAAAATTATTAAAACAAACTAAATTTGTTTGCCCCGACCATCATAGTATTTTTATCGTCGTCATGTTTTTAAAAATTTATCTTTAAAGGTTCTGATTTTCTTTTTTTTATTTAGTTACTGCTCCTGCTTGGCCCTTATTACCATCTTTATTTAATGTTCAAATTATAATTTTATTATTCCGTTACAAACTGTACTAAATATGTCACATGTCATTGACACAGTTTGGTCCAAACAGTATATAATTTTCCACAATTTAAGAAGTTTAACAACATATGTACACATATATGTGATATATATGTGTGTGTTTTGTGTACATGTGGCTGTGTCAAAGTGTACAAAATTTGGTCAGTTTGTTTAAAGTTGTATAAAACTCATCTCTTATAACATTCAAATACAACAATAATGTGTATTTTGTTTGCATGTGTGCACAAACATTAAATAAGTGTAGGGACTGCAAGTGTCCTGCATGAATGTGCTGTCGCATATAGGTACATATATACACAGGCACACATAAAGGATACAAAGGAACATGTTAAACGTAGTTGTGCACATGTTTCGGTGTATCTCAAATTGTATATTTATAATTCTTGTATAAACTGCAAAATTGTTATTTTTTTCTGCTACTTTTTGTTATAAATGTCCAAATGTTTTTGTTGTTGTTGTTGTTGTTGTTGCTGCTGTAGTTGTTGCATTTCACTGATGATGTTTTTGTAGAAATTTGCAACAGCTGTTTATGCCTTGTATATGCATGCAACTAACTGTTGACTTGTAGTTGTGCGTGCGTTTATTTTAAAAATGAAATTGCAGGCAGGATAATGTGTATGTATTGCACATTCATTCATTCATTCATTCATTCAAATGTATTGGCACACGAACACACTTATAGTATTTAAATTTACGGAGTTGTTTGACATTTAATATTTTATTGTTAATTGGAATTTAAATTCATCACTATCACAGCACAATAAAATTGTATGTTTCTATAGTTATCTGGTTGTTGTGTATCAAAGAAATAAATAAATTATTGTAAAATATTTGTCATTGTTGATAGTGCTGCTGTTGTCATACTGTTATTGTTGTGGCTTCAATTATTACAAAATGCTATTCTCTGGAATCTGTCCATGTGTTTTTGATTGTCAATCTTGAGAAATTAATGGGAAATAACTTTTCAGATTCAGATTGCTAAAATTTGAATACGAAATTCGCACACATACATATGTACATACTTATACATAAGTATCAATGTAAGTATGTACTTGTCTGTGCTTGTTTTTTGTTTTGATAACACGTCCAAAGCCCAGAATGGCAGTATAATGAAAAGATTTTGCAAACTTTTACATTCACAGCTTTATTTGTCTGACGTATAATCTATGAAACAATCATTAAATATCTTTGACTTGCAAATTAAAGTCCGGAAATCTTATGAATGAATTAAATTTCCTATTTTTATGTTATACAAACTTAATTTATAATGCAAACTTTAAATTTATTAGAGGTTTATTTGGTTTCGAAATTGTTTTTATTAAATATTTTTGATAAATAAATCATGAAATCTACTACGACAATTTAAAATTCTTATTATCATTATCGCAGTGTTATGTGTGTGTGTGAGTGTGTCTTTTAATATGAAACTCTAATTAAGTAATCTGTAATCAAATATTTAAAATACACTTACGCCCGATTTCACCATCTTCGGTAAAATATTTGTTTAAAAAAAATCAACTAACTACTAACTGTTTGGCTAGCTGGCATTATTTAATCGACGGTTACCGATTTTCATTTTATTATCCTTCAGTTAGTTAACGAAAGAATTTGATGAAAATGTTGCAATACCACCAGTTTGATTACATAAAAAACTATAGAAAAAGGTGGTATTTGTATATTTTATAAAGTGAAACTTTGTGCCAATAGAAAAATGCATGCAAGTAATCATTTATTTTATGAAATTAGTTCAGAACTTAGCTCAATGCGAGCAAAATTACCTAAATGTATTAAGACGTTTACGAGAGAAAGCTCTCCTCCAAGTATTGGAAAGGAAAAAACAACAGAAAAATATAACAGATTTTTTTAGATGCATAAGTATATATGTGAAATGTGATCTCTTTTAAAATGTGTTCCTTTAGTTTTAGTTAGGCTGAAAGCCTTTTTTTCTTGGTATTTGTTAATGTTTATTTTTAGTTTATAGTCAATAAAAACGTTTTTTTTTATTTTTTTTTATTTATTTATTTATTAAAAGCGGATACCACGGTCAGCACTCGCGGTTTTAATTAGTTGACGTTTTCCCGAGCCCACTGTAATGTAATTTCTTGTTTTCAGTATGTTCTCAGACGACTTTGATGCTTTATATGTCGGTGTAAGTTCATCAGTTATATTAGAGTGGTGTCATTAATTTTTCGCGATATGAATTTTTTAATTGAAAAATATTACAAAAATGTAAATGCTGATTCATATTTCTATCCATTTTATTTGATTTACTTTCCGATTAAAGTGCTAACCGGCAAATTTGCTTCGGTTAAATTTAACATGAACTTTTTTGTTAAAATGTGTCAGTTATGAGTTAATCATACATTGTGTAATACAATTTAGCGAAACTTTCGGTTAAAGTTATGGTTATTTTTTAATCGAAGGTGGTGAAAACGGGCGTTATTATTTTTGAAATTTAGAATTTAAATTTCAGTACAACGTTTATCATTCACATACGCGCTAGGTCGGTCTGTTCAGTTGTGTGAACTCTTCAATGTGTAAGAATAGAAATGCGTCCAGCATCTTTTGAAAGTGGTTGTATGTTACGCTACCTGTTAATCAGAACACACAATAGAATAAGGGAGCAAGAAGAAAAATACGAATCACAGAGGTAAGTTGCCGGGGAAAAAATCAATTATTTCACCGCAGAATTGTAAAAATCACATTCAGTTTTCTAGAAAAATTTGTGCTCATAAACGTAATATTTTACTTTAGACAAATTCGAGTGAAGTCACTTAAGATAAAAGTTTTTAAAAGTCACTGTAGCTGGGTTTTGTTCTTTAAAAAAATATTTAGATAACGCAAATAGCTCAATATACAGGGTGCTCCAATAAATCTTTTCAGTTTTAATAGTCCTCCATTTTAAGTTTATCGTGACTCCATCTGTAACTACTTCACAGATGAAGAGTAAAAACTGTGCCATTAATATAATTGAGAAGATACTAGAGTATCCACTCTATTAATCTTTGTTCGATTAATCGAGTAAAGTTTGTACATTATTTGATCAAATAATGAAAATAGTCAATTTCGATTAACGAATAACTCGAACAATTAATATCAATTAATCGAGTAAAATTAGTTTCGTAGTAAATACGTCTTTTTTTAAAAGACGAAAGGAGAGTTAAAGTACTTAGTACACTTATTCTTTATTTTAATTCAGCAAGGTTTCCCAATAATGATAATTTTCTCAAATATATGAGTAACTCGAAAGGTTTCAATCAAATTGTATGAGCGGCTGTTTTACATTGAATCTGATCAAAATATATCAAATGATGATATTTTGGAAGACAAAAATGTGGATCTAAATGAAAACAATCGCTTGTGTGAAATTAACAAAACCATACAAAGTATTATAAATTTAAAAAAATCTAAATCAAAACAAAAAAACTCTTTAAGAAACAAACATCTAAACTGTGTATTGTTTTTAAAGGACTATTTTAAAAGATGTGATTCAAATCTGGTCAACAGTGCAATTTTCCATTAAACATAACTTTCGATTTAATATTATTTTTTAAGTTTTAGGTCTTTATATGTAGTACAAATGAATTGTTATTTTGTTGTTTAATTTTATTTACATACATGTTTCATTATATCGGTTTTTTTGTTTATTAATATAACAAAAGTATCAAATCTTTCCGATAGGAATATTATTAAAATGTGTTATATTGCGATCTTATAGGATATTTTAGCATTTTGAGTGATAATAAATAAGAATTGTAAAATAAATATCACAATAAATACAAGAACTTATAATTGTACAAATTGTTGTTTACAAGTGCACAAAAACTACAAATGTTGTGAAAATTTTAATGCAACACAATTCATCAGCACTTGTAAGAATTAGACTCGTGATTGTAACTTGTAAACTTCTACAATTGTATTTTAGTGAAATAGGCCGCAGGTCTTTTAAGGCAGGCATATTTCTAGCCAGTAAAGTTGTATCATCAGCATATCTTATGTTATTAACAAAAATACCATTTGTATATATATCCTTCCCAACTTTGCTGATCGACTTTTTAAATATTCTTTCAGAATAAATATTAAATAACAAAGGGACAGAATGCATCCTTGTCTGACGCTCTTGATGGAGTTATACTTTTAGTAAATTATCCGTCAATCTCAATTTGTGCTATTTTCGGTGCCAATATAGTATAAACTTTTAATGTATTGCATATCCTTTTGGTCTATCCCAAGGGATACGAGAATTTCCGTCAACTTATAATATTTTACTTACATAAATTAATTTTGCCAAATCGAAATAGTAGAATATCCTAGAATTCAATATTCTTTGAAGGAAATTCACATGAGAACACATTTTGAAGATGCTTATAACATGACTAACAACATTTTATTAACGTATTTTTGCGTTCAACTCTACTGCATACTGATCTCTAAATGAATATATATTATATTTCTTCCTTTAAAAAACGTCAATAATATTTTATTTTATTTTTTTTTACAACTTCGCAAACGCAGTAGTATGCCGTTTTTTTTAAGAAAACTAATACATATTATTTTCTAGTGTTTTGTTCCATAAATATTTTTACTTACATTCATTATATTAAAAGCATTTTATAAGTCACATAAAAATTCTTTAACTCATGCACAAATGTTTAATAAATTTTATGAAAAACATGACGTTGAATGTTTGTAAAGTTTTTTTTTCTCTCCCAGCAAAAAATAAAAATGAAAAACTATTTTAATATTCATAATATCAAAACATTAATAAAACACTTGAATTGAAAATTATGCTTTATTTTCCATGTAATAAAGTCATATTAATGTTGATTGTAGTAGAGCTTTTCTATGCATAAAATATTGCAAAATTACAGTTCGTAACTGAAACAGTTTTGCATGCATGCAGCAAGCGGCAACATAATATGCATAAACACAAAAAGCGCTTTGTACAAATATATGCACATGTACATACATACTCACACACATACGTTTATATTAAATAATATTAATACTAGTTTTTCCCTTTAGCTACGTTTTTTTCTTCTTCATGTATATGTGTTATTTATGATCTTAAGCCATATTGCCTGCCACACAGTTGTACACATAAATATGTATGTACATAGTTTGGTATGTTATATTAACAAAAATGTTGCATATGTATGAGAAAAATGTTAGACCTCATAGAGTAGCCAGTCAGGGTTTAACCATTGAATATTAGTGGCCATCTAACCACTAAATCTATGACCAGGGCATAATAAAAACCATTAAAACAGCTTCATTTACAGACATGATTGTTGCTTCATGTAGCAACAGGGAAGCTGAACATTAGACATGCAACAAAAAGCAACAACAGCAACAACAGCAATAACAGCAATATCAGCAGCAACAATAATAAAAATAACTACGCTTTGTTTGCTAATGCACACAAAAACGATGGGCATTTTATTAGACGAAGAAATTTTATAGCGTCTTTTTTATGAAATTTACACCACCAGCAATTTGAGTAGAACAAATATTTTTTTTCTTTTCACAAAACTATTGTGATAGAAGTAAGAAATTTTTTTTTGGAAAGAAATAAAACTATTGCGGAGTTCGCGGCGTATGAGGAATTTCGCCGTCGCAATGATTGTGTGTATTTTCATATACACAAATTTTGTGAACGAATATTTGCGGCCAAAAATTCGTCGTTCGTCTCAGTTGTGTTCCTAGCATTATTCTTTATTTATAATCTATCCAATCAAGGGTAATAAGTAAATTTGATATGCTGAGAAATATAACGTATTATATTGAATTCCATTGAGAACAAAATATGGCAAAATTTAAAGTTGCTGTTCATATTTACAACTAATTAATGTTTATGCGTAATTTGTTGAACTCTTTAGGAATATTTGGAATAATTAATAATTAAAGATGAGAATTTCGTATTAATTGAAATTGATTTAACATGCAAAAATGAATAAACTGCACTTTTCGTATTCTAAGTCGTTAAATAATTGGGGTATTCACACGGTCGTCATAAAGTCATATGTCTTAAAATAATAACACGAAAAAATATGACTGCTGTGAACATCCCCTCATAATTAGGGGTGCTATTTTAAATTTGATTCAGCTGATAAAATAAAAAAACAATAATAAAACGGACCATCGTTACAATCATAAAAATTTTATATTAGAATGCCGAAAACAAGTGAAAAAACGAAAATAATAGCTAGTTTGTGCAAAAACTACACTACTGTTTAGTTATGACAAAACAAAAACACGGCATAAATAGTCTTATTATTTTAGGACTTTTTTGTTTGAAGCACAACAACAATTTTTTTAAGACGTCATAAAATAATAAGACTTTATGACAATATGACATGATAGGACACCGTGTGAATGCCCCAAATACAGTTAAGTAATTAATATTAGGTGCGTTCGAGTACTTTTACAGTAAAATGCTGAGTAAACTGATCAAATTAGACTAAAAAAAGCTGTCGCCGAAAAGAGTACGTGAACGGAAAAACAGTTGATTGCAAATAAATGTAGTGTTGAAATATTTTTACATTTTGGACTATTCAACTCTTTTTCCTGTTGGTACTCGATGCAATATTTACTATAACACGGAAATGTAAACCAATTATTAACTGTAATCTTTTCCATATGTTTTATTTTTATTTTATTTTATTTTGCAAATTTTTGTCTGATTAAATTTATTCAAAAGTATGTAATTATTTGCTTTTGCTATTGATTACCTTAAAATTAAGTGCAGTACTAAGTAACTGGCACTTTCACAACAACTCCAAAGAATTAAAATAACAACGATATGAATATTCTAAAGCTGTTATGGAGCCCAAAAAAGAAAATTATATATAAACTGATTGACTTAATGAATAGCTTAAAAACAATTGTTCACTTTTGATTTTTTATTCACCCTTAATCCAGTTGGCGAGATCGACGTCACGTCAATACAACACCAAATAATTGGAGATTGAAAGTACTTGAACAACCTTTCCATCTACATTAGCGTAACCTTGAAACCTTGTTTCTAGTTTCTTATTTACTACTGACTTTTTTTCAACTCTAATTGTAGTTGTAAGAGGTTTGTAGAAAGTGTAAAAACAACAACAACTATACAGTTGTATAGAGTGATGTCAAATAAAATTTTGTGACTGGGTGCTGTCAAGTTAATAATTGGTGTTTTTTACGGGAATTGCTAAAATTTTAGTATTTTAAATTTTTATTCGCACTTTTTCCCAAAATTAATATTTTACATATTAAGTAAAACATTAATAATTTTGCTAAACATAAATTGAGAGTTCATTAATTTCAAGTTTTTTTTTTATTACGGTATGTTGTACATTCCACTTTGAGGTGGAATTCAATTGAAATCACTTCAATTTAAATTTTTACTGCTCTGCTTTCTACTTTTTACATTTAAATCAATACAAATATATTATACTTTTCCAGAACACCAAAAATTGAAAAGTTTACTTTTCAAATTTCAATTTCACTACTTTTGTAGAAGAACATGCCTGATTATGGTTTTTTGTTTTTGTGTATTTGCATGGAAGTGTAAATGTTTAATGTTTAATTCTTTATAAATAGAAAATGGTCGATTGCGTTGGCCATCGAGAACATTAGTAACAATTGAAAAGTTTAAATATCAAGATTTTATACAGAGAATCCAGGGGGCAAATTGTGGCATTCGATATCGAACGAAATCCCATACAAAAGTTTTTGAATTTTTATAGAAATTTCGTTCGATATCGAATGCCGTAATTAGCTACCAGGCAAACGGAGTTTAGTTGTCGAACAAGTTGTAGGAATGCTACAAAGAGTTCTCTAACACAATTTTTGGAAATATTTAATTTCAAGACCACCAATTCATTTAACAAATCACTTGTCATACAGTTTTATATTTTTGTTGCCAAATTGCCAGCGATAGAAATATAAGTTTAGCTCCGACTGAGACAAATCATAATAATTGATCAGGCAATAATATGTCTACCAAGCAGTAGGTGTGTTACCTTCTTTGGGCAAGGAATAGTAAGAATATACAGGTGGTGAAAGTGAGAAAGCTTAATTGTTTTACAACTCTGATATTGCGCCTCCGCTGTCAAGTAGACGCATTAAATGTGTTTAAGCTGTGTAGAGCTATTTTATTAATTATTTTACTTCGCCGGCGATTTTTACTACAATACCGACGAAGTAGGGCATTGCGATGTCCGCTAACATACACCAGTATCAATTTGTGCCGGTACTCTTCTGTGACCAGTGCATTGATTTCGTCACTTGAACAGTTCAACTACAAAATATACAATGGCATACTATTGCACATCTGAAAACTGGGCTCGAACCCACGTTCTTAGCCATTTTATATTCAATATCAAATAATCGAATGTATGTTTAAGTTTAAAACTTACTGATTGCAGCGATTACATTTGTTACAATCATTTAATTCATATTTCTATTTATGTATATTTGTATATAAATAAGTTTTAAATTTTTTTTTATTAAAACATTAAAAAAACTTTATGGCCAAAACGTGGTTGTAACTAAAAATGTCAGCTTATTAAAGGTTAAAAGTAGGATGGGCAAAAGATAGAATAAATATTTGAAAATTCATTCGTGCTTATATTTTGATTATTCTACGTATTTACATATTTTCGTAATGGAATCTTAAGCCGCAGTAAATCACATACGTGTTCTAAATTGTATATATTTATAAGAAAATATGTTGAGAATTTTAATACAAAAAAAAATTCAATATAAAAGAAATAAAGTCAGTAAAAGAGCTCTTATTTAATTCAATGATTAAATAACTCTGTTCAAATATTGCGTAAAATAATTTATTCCATTAAAGTAGACCATCAAAATATATGTGGCAGTCAATAAGCCATCATCTCCATGTCCTGGCTACTACATGGTAGACACTGTTTAATTTCCTGCTTATTTTTCAATTGAAATATCACAACAACAACGACAACAAAATAAATGCAAAATAAAAATGTTTCATTAATATGAAGGATATTGGCAGACGAAGGTGTTGAAAATATAGACAGGGAAAAAAGGATTTACTAAAAATTTCATCCTGTAAAGTATAAATATTTGTATGCAGTTTATGAATGCAAAAAGTTTGATGAATGGACATCTATGGTGACAGCAGATTTTAATAGTAAGTAAATTTGGAAAGCGACAGTAGCTGTCTATCGGAATGAAAAAAATATATACGACTAACTTTAAAAGGACAACAATTTTACGGCTTTAGCTGCAGATTTGTAGAAATAAGGATTGTAAAATTGTTTAACAATGTGTTCAAAATGACAATCATGATGTTATTATTGTTGTTCGTAAATCAATGGATGTATAGTTTAATACATATTTCGTTATGACATATAAGTGATGAAATTTTCATTTTAATTTTTCCTTGTTACTAAAAATCAGAACTTGCATTTTCTTCTTTTTTAATAATTTATTTCCATGAATCATCTGTGCCTTATGGCAGTGACAGTTAACCAGTTTAAACCTTGTCACATACATACATATATGTCTTCCAAACATAGAGGCCCTTAAGGATTAAATATGTAAACAGTTTTGAATGGATGAGAGACCAAGTTTTCTGTATTTATAAAAAGCTGCGAAACCTTTTACGAGTTTTGTGCAGAAACACCCATGATTTAGGCAGGCCTAAAAACTTTGACTTTGACACTTTTCTTTTAACTGACAAATATTCTTTGTAAATTTAAAATGCTGTAATTTTAAATTTGCCTTCAGATAAAAATCTCTCATCACAATTTTGATTTTAATTATGTGTTCGTACTTTGATGGTATATCCAAGTTATGGAATGATTGTATTTCAGGATTACATTTTTTTTACTTGTGTTTTTGCAACATAAAAGCGAATCTATAATAGATACACATTGTCGCCGAAAGTGACATGATGAGATGATGGTATTCGTGTATTGAAATTTAACAGTATTTCATTTCCTAAGATTATTCTTTATGTTTGAGTTGTAGCGATGGCCACATGTGTGCGAGTTGCTATGAAACAATTTAATAAACAACACAATACAGGCAGACAGGCAAATCTGCAAATGTGCTGAAATTGGTTTAATTTGTTGTCTGAGTTTGTCAGAGTTTGGAAAGATTGAAGAATTAATGATACGATCAATGCTTAAAATGTTTTATTTGACAGTTTTCTGACAGTTTTATAAGTGGGTGATGTGGAGCAAAATTTTTACATACAACTGCTGAAATGTGTTGAATACCAGGCTTTTTTTATTTTTCATTTTACCAGTGATTTTCAATGGAAATATAAAAGGAGTAGAGGAAAAATTAGAAAATTATGTACTCACAAATATAGTGATTGATGAATACTTTTTTCTTTTTCAACTTCACAAACAATAAAGCTTTATATTTGTAAGTAGTGCAAGTCCTTTTTTTCTTTGTTATGGTTCTGTGTTCTGTGATGACGACTTTAATATTTGATTCTGGTTAAATTTTGAAATTTGAATGCAAAAAATTTGATATAATGAAAAATAAATCTTTTGCAATAGCTGTCATGACAATTTTAGTATATAAAGGATTTTTCAAATTTTTTCCCCTTTTTATTAAGATTTTATTAAAGATCCTCAAACTTAACAATGTAACAAAAACTATATCTATCTAATATTTTGCTTTCTCTATGAAAAGCTTGTAGACGTTTTATAATTTTAAGTTAAGTTATTATTTGCTCGGCTTGAGGTGTGGCCCTTTTGTTTAATAAATAAATTAAAAATATGAGGTCTTTTATAAGTTTTTTATTTTTTATTAATTTATTTTTTCAATACTTCAATTAACTTTGTTGGTCATATTCAGGGAATTAATATGTTATTTTTTAGGTGACAAAGTTTACAAGTATAAACAACTGACAACGCTGCGACATATTTTGAAAGGATCGGAGAATAGGTTCTCAGCGGAACTAATCGGGTCGGGAGGAACCGAACGGAATGCCGGGTATCACTTGCGATGCGGCCGATACTTAGGACGTGTGATTCGGATTCGCTGCTGAGCAGGAGTAGGGTCTGCGTTAGGACTATGATAATACCTAATGCGGGTCACTGTATGATAGGCAAGATGGCGGTGAGGATGGGATCTAACTTGTCGAATATGTGTGGGCTATATGAGGACCCGGAGGAGTTCGAGACAGTTGAGCAAATTTTGTGCCACTGTCGCAGGCTGCAGAACTGCAGGCTGAAGGGGCTGGGCAGTAGATTCTTAGGTGAAGTATGACGGGATTCGTAATGGGAATGACCTGGTTGCGCAACAGGAGACTGGGTGGACATTTTTGTTTAGTAGGCTTGTTTTCACTAATGAAGGCGCCAAAATGTACTATATTGGCCTCTGAGTGAGGGTGTGAAGTTGACTTCGCAGCAGTCTTCTTAATCTAAGTCAAAGATTTAGATTTTAGTTTTATTGATAAACAAAATCATATTTCAGATTTTTGAGAATATTTTTATTTTTCCCATTGATATAAAAAAATACATTATTGCCAAAAATTTAATAATCCAATCAATACAGTTTACTAAACTTCATTTCTATAATAGAAAAAATATGTTTAAAAAAAATATATATATATGTATTAGTGTTTCCAATTTACGCACGCAAAGTTTACTTTGCAAAGTCTTGAGTTAGTGGGAGAGAAGCGGAAAAATAATGCTTTGATGTACTCGCAAAGTTGCTTTGTTCATCGTTCGTCGTGTATACTGGGTTTTCCAACAAGGCGTTTCACACAACCTGTAACTACTTGACAAATGACAAATCAAAAAACACTACGAAATTAATAAAAATATAACACGACATACGCTTCAACAGCGAAGTTATTTCTGCATAGAGTTTTTCTGTTTGGCAAATATATCATTTTGTTTACAGTCTTAGAAGATCAGTTACATGCATGTTGTTTGACCACTAAATTTAGTGGTTTTTATTCTTGTTTAATGGGAAAGTTTATTTATAAAGTTAGTAGTAAAGTTTTGTCCGTAGTGCGGCTACTAATTATTTGTATAAAACACATAACTGATTTCTTATTATTTATGGTAATCAAAAAATTATGACATCTACCCGAATAGGCCCAATTTATACGAGGAATTAATTTTCATGAATAAAATTTAATATGTTTTTTTTTTTAAAGTAAGTTTTAGTGAGTTTTAAGTGGTATTTGATGGTCGTTTTGGTGGGATGAAATTCAGAGTGCTGGTTACATGTTATTTATCGATATGTCGCATTAATTCCATCATGCGTTCAAGCGTATACTTATTTTCCATTAAATCGAAAAATATTGCTCATACGCACAGTATTTCTGCGTAGCACGTACTAGTACTGCAAATCGAGATGGACACCATTCACTACACCGGTAACAAATTGTACTATCTGAAATGTTGCTGACAAAAATGGAGATGTGTTTCTTATTTTCATGAAAACAGACAAGGGAAAAAATTTTTTTCTATTTCTATTATTTCAAAATCTGTAAAAACCATAAACGAAATTCATTACACTTGTTTAGGCTTTTTTGGACTTTAGCGAGAGTGTGTTCCTTCCCGACATGTGACATGTAATTTCTTTGTAATAACATTTTATGGAAAATTACAAGGAAAAAAGTATTTCGCGAAAATAAAAAACTAACAAAACATTTTATTTTGTTACACAAAATTCAAAATTATTAGAAATATTTTTTTAATAAGCAGTTTTTATTTAATTGTTAAAATTGAATTTAAAGCAAATAAATGGAAGTAAAATAATTTCTAATAGAAAAGGACAACCTTGGAACTGTAATAAAAATGATTTGAATATCTATTTATTTAATATTTTTAAACAAAATATTTGACCATTAAATTGCCCGGAGGTATACCACAACTATTTGATTAATAAAATAATATATCGGTAATTAAAGCGAACTCAAATGCAGCTTAATTTATAAATAATACTTAATATTAATTCGTAGACCGATTTCGTTGTTTTTCATAAACAAAATTTGTCGGACAAATTCCAACAGATGTAGCCAGGAATGTAAGTCATCAGAAACCTTTAGGCTAGACGTTTTGTCTTCGGAGAGACAGATCATCGGACATTGGTAAATCAATTTTACCAGCAATTAAACTCATGAAATTATAAACAAACAGAATGACAAATTATTTTTCTGTGGTGAAGGGTATAAAAATTAGTAAATGGTCGTCCGCATTAGTGTTTTGTATGGCTTAGAGTGGCGTAGCCGTTTGCGTTTTTGTAGATTAACTAAAGAGTCTTATATTATCCTTCAATAAGAAGTTTAATTTTTATATGTATAAAAACAGTATTTTCTAACGTAATCATGACATGTTTAGTAAACTGTAAAGAGGAGGGAATATAATATCAGAGAAATGAACGCCACAAATACGCTTGCTGGATCATTTTCCTTTGATGAAATTTTTTCTCTTCAATTAGCATATTTGCAGCTTTATCTCCTCGATAATTTCAAGAGTTCCATTTTTGAATCAATTGTGGGCCATTTAAAACGATCTCATCTTTCAGGTGGCCTTAAAGAAAAAACTCTAGAGGTCTTTAGTCACGAGATCTCAATGGACAATTGTGGTCGCCTTTTCAAGAAATCGCACGGGAAACATTTTGCGCAAAAGAGTAGCGTAAGACTCAATCAGCAAAGAGAGGAACGTTGTTGACAGGCATTTGTTTTTGAAATAACTCACTTTTAAAGTCAAACGGCCATGTTAATAAACGATTAATAAAGTTATTGTGTGCATTAAGACTGGGTTTCTCATATAAAAGTCCTATAACTTCATTAATCGTTTATAAATAAGGCTATTAAGATCTACATCTTTATGCAAAATACATTGTTATGCCATTTTGGGAAAGTCCAATTCTAAATTTTGAACAGAGATGGATAAATCAGGGTTTCCTTAATACTATGTGCTACAACAGCAATATTCTTAGATGTCATTGAGCGGCGTGGTGGAGTGCGGCTCTTCACATCACTAAATGTTCAAATATTTTATAATATGTACCACAATTGCTAGACGAGAACGTGCGTTTCGAAGACCCAAAAATGCTTGATTTCTGATAATTGTGACCTAGACATTTTCACCATGTTTTTTTTAGCGAATTTCAATCATTTCAATGCGTTTGTGGGAACTTGTGAGCTAAAGGTGGATTCACCCATTTGTTTCGGACAAAATTTCTATCCTTATAAAATTTTGTTTATTGAGAGTTTTTTGCCGCACGATATACTCATATGAAAAAAGTTTTTCGGAATATGATTGCCACCATATGAAATAAATAAAATAATAAAAATTAAAAAATCTGTAACCAATTGTGTAAAAAAATTATAAAAGATCAGTCCTTTTGTGAATAGTTAACGAACTAAATGAATAGAAATTATTTTCAAAACATGTATAGAAAAAAATCGAAAATATAAAAGAATTGCTGTAAAACCGCTTTTGAAACACCATAATGTGGCAACTGAGATCAATTTTGTCCAACCAAAAATTAAAATTAAATAAATTCTAGGTGAGAGTTGTCCGAACAAAATAATTTCTTTCCCTCAAGAAGAGAGATCTCAAACTACACATGAAAAAAATTTGCAAGGACAAAAAATTTATGGGTGCATCCAGCTTAATTCCTTTTCCCCAATGGGAAGAAAAAAAAACACAACTTCTTAAAATGTTGTAATAAAGGTTTTATTGTCTTCTTGGATTGATGAATTGTAAACTTTCAATAATAACATATTTAAAAAAATGTCTTAATATGTATGAGAACAGTGTTTTATGCATTAAACATATTTAACATTAAATGAGAAAAGAAATAAAGTGAATATAGTTTTTACTTGTCATCATCATACCCTAGAAGGAAAAGCACCTGTCACAGGATACGTCACGTGACTGGTTCCTAGGGACTAGCAACCGGTTTGAGTTCCGGAAGTTCCTTTATAGGAGAGGTACCGGTAACTTTTGCTTGACGTAGTCAGTGGAGGAGGTCAACTGGCATAATTAAGATATTCGGTGACAGGTTCTGGGCATAACCTTTACGTACTTGTCCTGTTGTAGTATCCTTCGTACCTGTTATGGTTTTTTGAAAATCGGTTATAGAAGTATCCTAGAGCAGACTGTACCCTATATGTGTCCTATTAGATTTTCAATGGGTATAACTTCGGTTTTGATTAATATAATTTTCTAAAAATTTTTTTGGTCCAAATCAACAAATGCATTATTATTTTAATCAGATTATAATATCCATAATAAATGTAGATTATATTAATCACCATAAATAATAAAAGAAATTAGAAAAAAATACGTAAGATTTTTTTGCGTGAGCGAATTTTGTAGGCACTTTTGTTCTAGTTTTGTGAAACGTCCCCTTTTCACCAGTCACGACTCAGGAACTTTTTGTACCATTCATATTTTCACCAGTCATAGGACAGGTATGTTCAGGACAATGGGTACAATATTTCCCGTAGGGTAGTTACAGGTTGAGTTGTGACAGCTGTTAAACTGACGGGCTATTGAAAGTAAATTGTCCATTTCTGCAACACTAACCTGTTTTAAGAAAAGTTAAGAAAATTGAAGAATTTCTGGATTTAGCAGAAAGGACATGAGAAATAACAAAAGTGAATATATAATTTGTTTTGCAATATGTTTGGCAAAATATTATTGATTTCGTGCTCATATCCTATTCCTACTAATTTAATTTAAGCATCAAAACAAACCCCTGAGGATGTTTAAAAATATTCTGAATATATTAATTTATTTAAGATTTATTATCATCATTGCCTACTTTTTTTAATTGAATTTTCCAATGATTGTGTATTAAATTGAAAAACTAATGAATATGTAATCATAACTTTTCAAAAAAAAATACGCGTTCCTCTAAAAAAATCTTTTAGTTAGTAAATAAATTTAAAACTCGTAATAATTGCCAAGGAGCTATTAGAAAAATAACACACGAAAGTTCATATAAAACCATCGCAAAACCAAAACCAAGGAACCCAAATTTGCTCTTATGAATGGGGAATTTATTTTCAATCACAAGGAAGTAAAACATGTTGTTGCTTTAGTAGCAAACATAAACATTTAAATATATTCCATGCATTGAAAATTATTAAACACAGAGATTTGTTATCTTTGTTTATAATAATAAATAATTCAAAAAAATTTGGCTTAAATCTGTTGTTATCTCTGGCATTAATTGTTTGCTGAAATGGTGCTGCATACAAAATATTTTAAGGTTTTTAGTACAACGAGATACAAACAAATTATGGTAGAATTATTACAATGTTTCTAAGTAATTTTTAATATTTTAAATTGGCAAAATTAGGGATAATGTAATAAATATTTACAGGTTATGGAAATTTTTTTAAATAATTGTAGATAACAAATATGTTGTTGGTATGCACCGTGCACAAGCCATACGATATTGATTTATTAGACGAATATTCTTTGCATGAGTTGATTCTTTTAGAAATAAATGCAATTATTTATTATTATTGTTTTAATTACAAAAAAATAGCGTCTAAAAAAGTGTTATTGAACTAAATTTAAATGGAAGTCCCAATAGAATGTTTATTAAAAAGCATTAGATACTTTTTCCCTTTCATTTTAAAATTGTAAATGAGTGACTTAATTTTAAAGATAATTTATGTCTGTTGCAAACTATTGTAAGCCTGTGCCCTTCAATAGTACGTAATTCTATTGTTCCGAGAGTTTTTTTCTCCTTTTTTTGTAAATAAATAAATCAGCTTAAATATCTATCTGATCTAATCAAACCTTTAATATGTTTGAACCTTTCTTTTTTTTAATGTGATTTATTATGGCCAACATTTCGTGTGTACACAAGCATAAACACTCAAACTTATAAAAAGAGTCCTTTCCCGCAAACACAAATAAACACCACAAAACAAGCAGCAGTCAAACTCAATCGAAGCCAAACCAAATAACCTTGAAGCGTGAACGGTAACATAAATCAAACACATGTATAAAACAGAATCCCTACTTAAAATGACACATGTAATAAATTTAAAAAGAATACAATAACTACAACTACGAAACGCAAAAAAGTAATTTCTCTTAAAAGACGTTGCTTAAGCAAGGAAGAGGGCTGCCTTCAGCTGTGCCGAATCTTGTACACCCTTTACCTGAATACGAAATAAAAATTAAACTATGAAAAGTTCTATAATTGCCATTTTAAGTTTGGGTTTAAGTGTTTTAGTTAATTTGTTTATTTATTTAATTTATTTAATTTTAAGGGATTTTTAAGCAACTTTTTTATATTTTATTTAGTTTAAGAAGTTTGTTGGAGGTATTTGGTAGTTCATGACCATAAAGAGTTTTACAACTTCAAGGACTTTAAGATATTTTGGAATCTTTTTTTCAAACTTTGCAGTGTTATTAAATTTTGTGATCTACAACGAGATCGTAGGGAGTAGTGTATTTAAAGAACTAACATTTTGAGAAACCGAGTTTCGAATTATATGAAAGATTTGTTTGTGTAAAAACCCTATTCCGGATACGGTTTCGTGTAAAGGAACCGTTTAACTAACTGGTTTTTATAAGAAATAAATAGTGAAATCTTGTTAATGATTTACATTAAGAACGACATACTTAAAATTTTTTTTTAAGTGCAAACCCAAACCGCGAAGCCATTATGGCTTGTCTGCGGAAAAACCGAGGGTCTAGTCGACCCCCCGACTAATAGTCTAGTACGATATCTACTAGTCTACGGCAGCTTCCATATCGTTTCCTTAATAGGGAAAGGCCTTAAGTATATTTTTTAAATCGAGTGGTTAAACTATGTCGATAAGAAATCAATGAATTTTTTTAAATAAGTAAAAATCTCAATTAAAAAAATATATATATTTAGGGGCTTTCTTTATTAAGGTAACGATATCTACCGTCTGCAGTATTTTACACTAGTTACTCAATTACATCTCTGAGTGACGTGGAAGTCTTTTTTGTGTTTATCATACATTAGACGAACGGTGTAACCATTTTCGAAGCCAGATGAATTCATTTTATACGATCGTGCGTGATCGTAAAAACAAGTTTTCGGCGCGAAATAAATTTGTTGTGCCAGTGAGTAAAACACTTGATATGCAAGTGAAAAAACCCTTGATCTCAAAGACAGTCTTGATCTCCAAGCAGTCTTTTAGTTCTCGTTGTGTTTTGTGTCTTCAATGAGTTTAAAATATTAAAATCGTTATTTATAAGGATCCCGTAGACTAGTGGATGGCGTACTAGAATTTTGGGTTGGGGAACGCAGGTTCGATTCCTGCCTATACCCTGGGTGATTCTGCAGAAAAGCCAGAAAGGTTTCGCTGATTGTGTTTGTCTTTAAAAAGGAAGTGGTAAATACTTGCCTTCAATGACAACTCATTGTTAGAGTAATGATATTCGAACAAGTGAATCGTATCTATTTCATATGTTTGTTTACATTTTAACCCATTACTATGCCATCAAAGTTTTTGCTGTATTTGGATGTTAATGAAAATGTTTTTGCGGTTACAATCAGACTTCATCAAAGAATGAAAATGATTTTCTGATGGTCAGACAAGACAGGAAATCCAAATTTGAGTACTTGCGAAGGGGACATGTATCCCCTTCCGGTACCGCAACACAGCTCAACAGCACCCGGGTCATCTACTTGGGCACTGGATCTGTCGTCTCTTATCTCAACGATTTCTAGTTATAAACGAAGCGTCCTACATTTAAGAGGTGTTTTTTATAGAGAGATACAAGTTTAAATCATAATAAAACATAGTAATATATTTTTGATATCAATGAAAACGTCTTTTTTGGATAGAAAATTTTATGACATTAATGTTTAAATATGATTTCGGACATGTGGCCGCCACGGCTGGCGCGTACAATGCGCAATCTGGAACACCAATTTTAACAAACTTTTCGCAGCATTTACTTTGTCTCCGTCGTTTTTCATATTATCACACTAAATCGTTAGAGGAGCTCTGATTAAAAATAAGAGGCCACAAAGACAATTTTTTAAGTAAAAAACTTAAAAGTTATATTTGCTGGAAAGCATGCCAAGCCGGCACCAAAAATCCAGACAGTAGAATTATTAGAATTTATAAATTATTCGAAAATGATTGATTTTCTTAAGAGATAAAACCAGTAAACCGGGGTTCGGTTCCGGTTTCTTGATATTCTCGTGAGAAAGCAACAAAACTTAAAGGAAAAATATGTTGGCTACAATTTAGCCATACATGTGCCCAATTGACTTTAAATATTTTAATTATTTTCACAGAAAATATCTGACTGCCTAGGCCCCTCATTCGGTAAGCCTTTTTTAGCTACTGATAGATAAAGAAAGGGACAGTCAGACGAATGTACTAAAAGATAGACCGGCCAATGACCTCTGTCAGATCGACTAGAAGAGTGAATTCCTACAAAAAATCAATCGCACGTCATAATATAAACGGAATCAAAAACTTAAAAATGTTAATTTGGGTACTTCATCCAGGATAAGTCTGCTCCTTTTGAACTTCAAATTCTTTTCATCTCCTGTGCAGGGTATTGAAATAATATAAAAAAAATAAATAAAAAATGGTCTATAATAAAAACCATTTAACAGCAAAACAGCACAGAAATCATCATCATCATCATCAGTAGCAGCATTACAGCATAGACTGAAGAATAGCTGGATAAATGACTTCATTTATCATATAAATACATAGAACCATTTAAGTGTGCATATAACTGTGTGTTAACACTAACAGTGTTATCAACACATCAACACGAAAATATTATTGTAGCAGTTGTAGCTGTTGTGTCGTTACCGTTATAATCAATGACCCACATATAATTTGGTCTGCAATCAATTGTCAACATAAATACAATCTCCCTGCTGCCTTCCCTTTCTTTCCGCTGCCGGTGTACGCACAGTTACACAATTTATTTAATTTTCTGCATTACACACACTTACACAACACGCACACACACACACACTTTAAACATGATTTCCCATTTAACTACAAATACTCACATACACAAACACAAATGTTTAATATTGACTAGACAACTCTTGAAATGCTTGCATTGAAAATTATTTTCATAAAAACAACTTTATTTAAGTGAGTAAATATTGTAGACGAAAAGAATGAATTGTAAGAAAAATCAAAAAAGGGCAAACATAAGAGGATGTCAAGGATAACAAAAGGAATAAAAGGTGGAAACAAGTAAATGACAGCCAATGAAAAGAAGCCACTGACGTATAAAGTATATGAAAAAAAGGATTAATGGTTGAAAATACAGTTTGTGAGCCAGTTTGGACAAAAAAAAAACTTTAAGGATTTATTTGATTTATGAGTTATTTATATAAAAGAAAAATAAATAAATAGAGAGCAAATATTCACAAAAAGAATTTTGTTGAAAGTTTTTGCCATGTTTCGCTATGAAGAGCCTTTTCGCTTCCAATTGCACAGAAATTATTTGCAATTTATATTGATGGCGTTTTTGATTTGATTATACTTTGCATAATTTTATATAATTAAAAAAAATTAACAATAAAAACTAGTTTATTAATAATAAAAAAAAGCAAATAAATATATTTGTAGACAATTGTAGACTATTTTCAATTTTTCGTTCTTGTTTTTATTTTGATGTTCGATAAAATGTTCTTGTTTTCAGCCGAATAAAGAAAGCGCTTTTGGCCAATTAAACCCTGTGTGGAACTCGTAATATATGTCACGACGTACAAAGCTAAGCTTGTTCAATTCAAATGTAAAATCCAATTTAATGCGAGACGTGGAACGGGGCAATACGAGACAAACAAGCCATACAAGTTGTTATTAACAAATGTCTACGTAACATTATACGGTTGTACTGGCCCTCAACAATCTTGGAGATTCGCCTGTGGTCAGAGACTAATCAACACCCGATCTAACTCGAAATCTGTAAGCGCAAAAGAACTTGGATAGGTCACATCCTGCGAAAACCATCAGATGATATAGCAAAATAATCTATAGAGTGGAGCCACCGGACAGCCGCCATACAGGACGACCAACGCATACCTGGAGACGCCAAACAGCAATTGAAACGTAAAGTGGAATGAAATCAAACATCGTGCAAAAGATGGAGAGTATTGTAAGGAATTTGTTTTGGCCCTATGCTCCTTATAGGTATTCAAAGGAAAAAATATATATGTACACAAAGAAAAAAAAACATCAATCTAAAACCAAAATTAAACAATGTTGATTTCATGTCATGTAATTTTTTGCAAAAATATTGACTTTGTTGAAAGCCAACATATGTATATTCAATGTTTAAAACTTTAAATTCAAACTAACAATTAGTAGATTGAACATTTTTCGTAGTTAAAATAATATTGTGCAATGTTGAATTTACCCAACTCAGCTTCTTAATAAAATAAAAGGTTATTACGTGAAATTAACTTTGGATTTGATAAAATCAGCATTGAGTAGCGTAAAGACAACATTTCCTCATTTTAAATCAACATCGCTAATAAGTATTCTACGAAGTTCAATAATTACTAAAGTTTAAGAAATTCTCATTGGTTTTGTAAAAGTTTCCGTATAAGATAAGAGGTTTGAAACTTTTCAAAAAAATATGGTTTAAGGTCAACTGATGATTTGGCGTTAGCAACAAATGTATGTAAATAAAATAAATATTAAAAAAGGAAATACATAATAAAAATAGTTTTTATTAAATTTTTTTATGGGTTATTTAATTGCACCAACAAACATTTAGTGTTATTTCAATATGACTATCGGTTTAATTTTAAAATAATTTCGTGTTAGATCAATCATTGAATCGTATTAAATCAACATTATAATTACTTACATACTAAATGAATTTCATGGTGAAAACATATTCATTCAATATGTAATTTATGTTGTTTCAAACTGAAAAAATTTTGATTCAACAAGATTCGTCATATTATTTTAATGTGCGGACATTTTTGTTCAATAAGACTCGCATTTTATATTGGCATGTGCTGCTGTTGTTTGCAAGTTATCGTAAAGTCATGTTGATATAACACGAAACGATTATAAAGCAGAATCATTAACGAAAAATGTAAAATCAACCTTGTTTCGCTGGTTTTACATTGTGTATTTTTCTGTGTGTTATTATGTATATATATAAAATTTTTAATGTTAATATATACATTCGGGAGTGACATTTTTCTGCCAACCTAAATATATGTTCATCATACATAAATTATATTTATCACAATTTTAAAGAAATCAAATTAGATATAGAATTTCCTTTTTGTCAAAAAATTACTTAAGCCAATTATGCTAAAACTTCCGCTTCGGCCTTTAGGAAAATAGTAAATTATTTTATACTCCAATGATCACATATTTAAGGACATTTGTTCAACATTATGATTATATCACTAATAGTCCTTCAAACTATTAGATGTCCATCAAAGTTCAATGAATTTGAAATGACACAAAACAAATATTTTTTTTAAACAGTTAATTCAACAAAAAAATATAAATATGTAGAGAAAACTATAAAAATAAAGCAGAAGAAATAAAAAGAAAATTGCACTCAATTTTACACATAAACAAAAGGTTTAAATGTGTGTGCTTATGCGACTTTATGTATGTATTTATCATAATGACAGGGAAATAAAACAAACACAAAAACTAATACTTACCCCACTTGTGTTAAAAGACAATAAACATCCGCTCTTAAACATTCACTCACATTTGCACACAGACACATATCCTCGCTGATAAATTTATGACAGGACATTTAAACACTTAATGCAAAAACATAAACTTTCAAAAATATTTTTACATTCGGAAAAAACCACGGTATAAAAGGAAATAAGTTCAGAGCTAAATTCTATTTATTGGTTAAATGTTACTACTTAGTGTTAAAGAATCGTTCACTCTTTGGTGGAAATCGAAACTCGTTTACCTGCCGGCCGGAGCACCCACAATTATTTATTATAACTCCTTTTGTAGCAACATAAATTGGGCATACAAAATCTAGAAGCCGTGCTTCCTTTCATATAAAATAAAGCATAAATATTTAAATTTTGTGTATATTATTATGCTTTCAAATTTTAAATGGGCGGCAAAGGCGTATAGGGCGTGTTATTTTTCATACAAAGAAAATATTTCATGTCTTTTACTACGAGAATTTTAAGAATTGTAGTGATAGTCTGTAGCATCTCTTAGATGCCGTACAGGAATGGCATATAATCGAAGAATTTCGTAGTCGCGATTACCATTGAAAAATCCCATTAATTGCGATTATCGATTATTCGCAGTCAAAAAAGGAATCGTATTTTCTTATAAAAAAAAACATAACATAAAATAAATAGAAATCATAACATATCAAAATGAATATTAAGGGAAGCCTTCTGGTACAAAATTCAAATGCAGATTCAAAATAATTGCCTGGCTCACGATGTCGAACGAATTCTTTCTTTCATGAAATTACATTTAAAACAAAAACATATTTTCTAAAATTTTTTTTTTTTTTAAATTCAATTGTACGAAAGAACGAATACGTGTGACATCGTGGGACTGGCAGTTAATCTCGGTGCACAATAAGAAAGTTTTCTTTCTGAAACTTTCTCTAATCCCCTTTTTTCATGTCTACAAATTTAAGATTTTTTTTGTAAAGAAATTCAAGATTTTTGCATGTTTACTTTAAAATTTTTTTTTGTACACAAATGTTTGCTGTCACCATCTTGAAAAATATAAGAAAAGTAAAAGAAAATTTTAAATAAAGGTACAGCCAACTTCAGGTTGACAGTTACGAATTACAAAAAAAAATTAGAAAATTTCAAAGAACATGAACTAGTGTAACCTTTCGCAATCATCTAAAATATATTCTACAGAAAAGAACGGCACTGAACGGAAAACAAAAAGTAAAAACGAATGAGGCATTGAGAGTCTCAAAATAACAGCACAAGAAAATACGTTCTCAAAATAAAATGAGTTCTATGCACTACACTAGACAGACGTGTTTCAAATGTCAGTTTGTATGGACACTTACGTTAATATCGTGCTCTATTCCACCATGAAGGTGGATGCTATTGACCCAATGATTTTTTATCATGAATGTGAACTTTTCTTAACAAAACAATTATATCAAACTTTATTTAGTGGTTGCGCTTATTTTGTAAAATATTTTTTCCGTCTGAAGGTGCCTTTAGGTTTTCTACTAAATAAAAAATAATCTCAAAGTTTATAACATTTTTCTCTAAGTGCTTGTCACACTTGCACATTTATTTGGTAGCATATAAACTTTTCTTATGTGTCACACACAATCACAATCAATAAAGCAAAACATAAAGAAAAGCAATAAAATAAAGAGTAGGAGAAAGAACACAAAAAACTCTTTCTTTCACTCAATATAAAACTATTTCTGTTGTTATCATATGCTTTTCTTCTGGCAATTGTGTGTGTGTGTGTGTGTGTGTAGCTGTATGCATGTGTATGAGCATTGGGTGGACTTGTGTGCAACGATAAATTTTATGTGTCAATGTGAAATGTAAGTGAATGTTTGTATGTATATTGTTGAAGTGATAGTTGTTCATGTATGCAAACGAGGATAATCTGATAAGCGTTTTTAATTTTGTTATCTAATAAACAAGCGAAGTCTAAAATTAAAGCACCTTAAGTCAATGAAAGCTAAGGGGTTTTAAAACTAATCTACTGAACTTTTTTATGTCGCCACCACGAATAATTTAGAGATGTTGACTACGAAAGCGCTTTTTATTTGAAATATATTTGTTATTGGGTCATCGTAATCTGTTTTTCTTTGCCAGATTGTTTGAAAGCAAAATGAGTGCCAATAATTTTTAAAATAAATTTTTTGTTATTTTTCCGGTTGTCTGTGAAAGCAGTATGTGAGACAAACATGTGTGTGTGTGTGCACATTATTTGATATATGAGCTTATGTAGAAAAAAGCGTGAGATAAAAGAAAATGTTACATTTCTTAATAGGAAATAAGTCTGAAAACTTTAAGATCCGGAATTATGAAAATTGTACTTACGGTCGGACGGCCCAGAACAGGACGCGCCTGAAATTGAGCAGAATAACTAAAAGTTCTATTCTCAGATCCATGCGAAGAAAACATTTGGACGTTTTCATATACGTGTCATTCATAATGACTTACCTGAGCCTTTCAAATAACAAGTGAATTTAACACCTCACACACAGCTTTGTTCTTTTCGATTCTAACATATATCCGTCCTTATTGAAATTACTATATTCACATTAAAAAACAGCAAACAAAAACGCACATCCAAAACTTGTGTTGAATTTTTTTCGATTACTCTCCTTATCTCAGGGTGTTTGTGCATGTTTATGTAGAGTTTATGTGGTTTTACTCTCATAGTAAATGACAGTTTTATACCAACTACAAACAATTCAACTTGTGACTCGTATTCAAACCTTCATTCATTTTTTTTCTTTTCCTCTCTTTAGTTATCTAAACAGATATGCATGCATGTTTGTGTATGTGTATGCTGATGTTACCAACTATTAGTGTATTTGTGTGTCATTATCCAAATGACCCACTTTATGCTACAGCCAAGTCTATTTATCACTTGGGTTTTGTTGTTATACAAACACAAAAAGTATAGAAAATGAAAGAAAAAACAAAAACTTGGCTTAAACTGTCACAGACATACTTTTATATTTACTTCGTCTCCTTTTCCAACTACAAAGGCAAAATAGAAAAACTACAATGTTTAGTATAAAACCACTTCTACTTATTTTGGCAGACATCCTTATTCCAATATATCAAAATATTTTGGAAAAAACATGATTTTTTTAAGGAATCTTTTACTTTCCCTTTGCCATGGCAGTTTCCTCCTTTCAAATTCTCTACGCTCCTGTTTTGTATGCATGCCACTTTTAAGTCATTGTTTTATGGAGGTTTTAAAGTTAGAACAGGGCAATAACAAGCCAAAAATGAAAATGAAATATGCTAAAACCAATCGAAAAGGGTGGAAATATTCATAGAAAATTTACACAAATACTTCTGCAAATTAAAGAGATGTGTGTTAGTTGTCAGTGTTTTTAATAAAAATGTCTGAATATTCAGGCAAAATTTTTCAAAAGAAAATTTTCTATTTTATGCTGATTTCTATGCCACTCCATTGGTTTTTCAGTGTTTTCGAGTATGTTTTCTTTTGCGGTTGACATGCATACGAAACCTGGTGCTTGATTGTATGTTGGAAACGATTGTGTCATCACTTTGTGTTGTTGTGAAAATTATTTTGTTTCTTCTGTCACATTTAATGAAAGGCAATTGATTAAGAACAGACAACATGAAAATTCCCATAAATAAATATTTGATGAAAAGATTTAAGGCAGAAAGTTTTAGTAGTGTTCTTAATTTTTTCAAATCTCCTTAAATAAACTTGTTAAGATATGTACATATATATTTACATACATACATACATACATACATATCGTTACCTTAATGTAGAAAGGTCCTTATTATTTTTTTTAAACTTACGTTTTTGCAAATTTCAATCAATTCAAAGATCTCTTATCGAAATAGGTTAACCACTCGATTTTGAAAAAAAATACTTAGGGCCTTTCTATATTAAGGTAACGACAATAACCATAAAACCAAATCACATTGATATTTGAATTCGTAAATTGTTGACTTAATTAATCAAAAAAAAATTTTCTGTGATGAAGATTTTGGTAGTTTAATTATGTACTATGAACACAAATATAAGTGCGATTGTTTAGCTTTTTGTTTGTAGTCAATAAATAGATTTACTGAATCAAATAAAAAATTTGTTGTTAGAAGATTTGTCTACAAAAAATTTTTGCTTTGTTCAGAAAAGTTTTGGATTGGAAATGTTGAAACAACGAAATAAAAATATTTATCAATTAATTTTTGTTATTTATTTTTTATTTAAAAAAAATTCTTAGAAATATTTTGTTGAAATGAAATACAACAATAAAGTTTTAGTTATTTCTTATCAGTATTTTTTAAGACGCTTGCGTGGTACTTTTACCGGCTGAATATATTTTTGTCGTAAATTTTAATAGCGCTGTAGTTTTTGAACTGATAAAGAAAGTATGCAACTTTGCTGCACATAATTGCATAGGAAAAAAGTAAACAATGCATCATCACCTGACAATGAAACAGATTATAGCTTCGCGAAAAACTAAATGGAAAGTGACTCAGTTGTTCAGAGCATATTTTTAACACATTTTATATAAATGTTTAGTATTAATTTCTAGGATGCGGTCGATTGAGTCGACTGCTGGATACATTAGCTAAAAATTATTAAACTAAAACAAATAACGCGATTATTTTACGAACAAATTGGTTGTTAGTCGCTTTTTAATCCAAAGTGATTATTTTTTTGGCTAAATTTCGTAACATTTGTAGTTCGAAAGAATTGGACATGAGATAATATTCCAAAGGCACAAGGGAAAATTATAATAAGTCTTCCAATGCACTAAAGCTATAGCTTTAACTTGAACGCCAAAAATAAATAAAAACTAAATGTGTTTAGGGATCCATTGCGTACTTATTCAGACATTTTAGTTCAAGGCGAATTCACAACACTTGGCCTTGAGAGATCAGGTGAATCGATTCGCTTGAATTTTGGTTGTCAAGATTTTTTAAATTATTTTGTTTGTTTACATAAGAAAGAAAATATTAGGTACGTATATTAATACTAAAAATATTTTTATTTTAAATAGCATGTTTCTTATAAAAAAATAAACTTTCTAAAACTTATTAATACCAGCCGAATCAAGGAAAATTCTTAACATAACCCCCACTCGCCCCAATCCGCTTTGAAATATTCCTGCTTTCTTTGTAAAAATCAACGTCAAACACTATACATACACACATACATACACTATACACTATACATAACAAATTTTGACAAACAAAACAGATCAAAATGCAAGGAGATGCAAGGAGCAAAATATAATCAGCTTAGCTCTCAAGACCACCTGTTATAAATTCGACTTGCAGCCGACTTTAGAGCTGAGGCAGTACTATCAACCAGCGTACCACTAATAGTACCAACTGAACCACCTGCGGAAACCGGAAAGCCACTAATACCCTGAGAGTTCATTATGTAGTTGTCGGTATTGAAGAGGTATTGCATGTATTAATTGCACTTGACAGGATCATCCGCCTTGCAAGTAGTGCTGGTGATTAACTGTTGCGACTTACAAATGTGCCATGATCAAAGTTTCCCAATAGCTGTAACCGACGCTATTGTAGTGCGAATGGGTGTAACTAAAATTTGACTTGCAGGCACAAAGCATTAGTCTGTGCTGCAGGTACGCCTACACCAACACCCATCATTTGCGTGGCCATAACATTAGCAAAGGGGTAAATAAGTGGCTGGGGTTTCTGTATTAGTAACGGCAATTGAAGTATTTAACACTGATATGACTGAAGCTGTAGGAGCTGCAAATGCTGCTTCTGCCACTTGTGTGTCCAAAAAACTGCCGTGCTTTATTGGTAACACTGGGTCTTCACGGAGCAATATCCATTGTGGCAATTGTCAAATTAGATTGCGCTCATGAAAATTGTTAGGTGTAGACCGCGATTGCCATAAGTGACAATCTATTGCGCAAGGATTGCTCAATTGATTGCTTGAGCAATTATTGCCTAGCAATCTGCTGTCATATATCTTTTCTGTAGTCAGTGCATTTGCGAGTTTCAATTTAGAAAACTAAAAACTGCATATGTAAATAAAAAAAAACCTAATGGAGTGGAAAACCGAAGAAATATAAACTTTCATCAACAATGCCCATGTTTATGTATATAACATTATAACATATTTATACAACCTCTCACTATGAAAATTTTGAATTTGTGACGAAGCAATTTTACGTGTTCTCCACCTAAAATCAATCAGCAATCGAACTATCAAAACAATGCTGATGACGTTTTTGCTTGTTCTCCGCAATGAAATTGCTACGTGAAGACCCAGTGTATGTAACACATTTTGTACTATTTGTGCCTTTGCAAAAACGGTTCGTGATGTCGCATCCGAAATACTTCCTATGTCCAGTTATCCTTGACCATTTTTATTTTCACATTTTAATAAGAAGTTTTATATTTTTATTTTTTATTTATTTTTCTTTTTTTTCATTTCTCATAAATTTGTCACCGTTTTTTGACACACTTATTCCAATTTTCATGGCGAATTCGGATGAGACTATCTGATGTAGATCTGCCTTGTTTTAGTTTTTTAACTTATTTAAATAAAAAATCAGAAAGCAATTTAAGAGTTAAGCAACAGTTAATTTTGATTTAAATACAACATTAATAATGAGAAATTTTCCATTATCACACAAGTAAACACAGGCATACATAACAAAGACACACATATATACACACACACACACATATGCAAAAACAAATTGAAACTCATAAGTCCCAAATTAATTGTAATTTTATATTTGTAACATAAGAAAATTACCATGAAAATAACATAACATTAAAACAAAATCTAATAAAATTACATGCTTTATAAATTCCTATAGGATAAACATAAACTAACAAACGAACAAACGAACAAACGAACAAACAAGCATGCAGATATATATTTATGTATAAACCTGAGAACAAAAGTATGTAGAGTTTTTGCATACATAAAAGTTAATACAAACAAATAATGTCCTTTTCAGTACAAATGTGTGTATGTATGCACATTTGTATGTACGTATGTATGTACACGTGCTTAAAGTTATATGGATATTTTAATTGTTATTAGTGTACAGGACAGGACGTTTGCTACCACAATCTTTCTATGTACAACTACAGCTACACCAACAAAAACACCAACAACAACACACACAACAACAACAGCAACAACTTACTAGCATTATTGCCTTTGTTTTATTGTTATGCATTCATTAACAAGGCCAAAAATAGAAGCATATATTTACACATATCCTACATTTATGCAATTGTGTATGTATTGTATAATTTTATTTGAATTGTTGCTGTGCTGTAATCATAAACATGCATTAGCAGTCAAATATATATTTTTTAATTTGTAGAGAAATAATATTTTACTGTTCGCTTAAAATTTGGTTGTTTTAAGTTTTTGAATTATAGAATAGAATTGGGGTTATGAAAATAGGGATATTTCTACAACAGATTGATTGCATCTTTTACACGTCGCACAGTGTTGTGAGACGGCCAAAAATAGTAAGATGGAATGCCTGAAACCCGAAAATATGTTGATGCTATTGCATAGTATATACTCTGACTAAGAAAATTAGAAAATTATTAAACAAAAATGTTATTTTTAGCTGAAGTTATAGAGCTTTAAAGTGACACTTTGTAAACAAGTTCAATAGTTTTTTTAAATAAGGAAAATTTGCTTGTGCTTTAAAAGTCTAAATAAGTAAATTACATCGATTTACGTAAACTTTTTTTTTAAATTATTAATGGCGTTTTATTTTCTAAAAAGGATGTGCAACATTTTTCGCCCTTTTTATGTAAAATTTGCAATATAATGATTTTTTTTAATAGTGAGTTTATTAGAAATTACAGTATCACCACTTACGAGGCAAAATTTTGGTCTTAAGAAATTTTTGAGTATCAATTTTGTTTTTATAAAAAGTAAAAGAAATGTCACATTTTTTAGAAAAGAAAACGGCATTAGTCTAATATAATTTTAATATGTCAACGCTATTTTTAATTTGAAATTTTAATAGCAATAAAGTGAATACTAAAGAGAAATATCAACAAAAAATTTTTTTTCTTTAAAGACATCTTCTGCTTTAATCCATATATTTTAATATAAAACAAAATGAAACTTTATTAAAAATCAGCTTGAAATAAAGTTTCAGAATATCTTATATATTTATATAAGAAAATGTACCAAATTTCATTCACGTTCGTAAACTTATTGTTTGCCATTCGACAACACTGTGGACGATATTATTCACGTCATTGCTACGAATCTGAAAAAATTGTAATGCACATTAAGCCTGTTATATGTGATTCGTATGTGGAATTTTATTTAGATTTTTTCACTTTTTTTAATTTTTGGAACAAAGACATTTTTACTATGATTTTTTATAAAACTTGGCAAAACATTTTAGTATATAAAATTCAATAAACATACAAAGTTTCATGAAGCTCGAACTTTTTTTCTCTACTTTATGACATTTTTTCATTTCAGGATATATGGAAAGCATGCGAAGCCTTCCAGAAAAATTTTTGAAATTTTATATTTGATAACCTTTTTACCAATTGAAACATGTGAGCCAAATTTGAACTTTTTAAAATAACTCTTTCTATTTTTGGCCGCTCGTTATATGAAAACACGACACTGTGCATCGCCTGAAAGAGATGCCCATATTGTCAACGAAATAGATGGGAGCCTGCTTGATCACCTATGATTGTTGTTGTATCTTGCGACGGCAGTTTGATAATTCCATAACTTTTTATATTTCCAAAGCTCCGACTTTGAACTCAACAATGATCCTGTTATCTATTACTAGACTAGCGTAAAATTTTGAGGAAGCTTTGCTTTTCACAGTCATTGAAAGTACACAACCTCGTTAGGTTTAACGAAAATTAAAAAAAGTGTGTTTCGTGGGCAGATTAAACATTATTTTTTTTAAGTAAAAAAACATTACAGAATCCAAAGAAAGGCTTGATAATTGCTATGAGGAGTTTGCATCGCCAATTGAAATGATTAAAAAGTGGTTTACTGAGTTTTGTTGTGGTCGTACCAACAGAAATGATGTCAAACGTACAGGTTGCCCCAAAAAAGGTTTTCACGCCAGAAAAAGCCGATGCAATTCATTGAAATGGTATTGGACGATCGGAGTATGAAAGTGCGTGAGAAGGCTGAGGCTGTAGGCATCTCAACCGAGCGAGTACATCACATTTTGCATGAATATTTGGATATGAAAAAGCTATCCGTAGGATGGTGGCCGCGATTGCTCATACTGCATCATAAATGCAACCGCGTGACTATGAAAAAAAGCCATAAACTAGGCTACGAGCTACTACTCTATCCAGCATACTCTTTGGATTCAGCACTTTGTGACTATTTCCTGTTTAAAAATTTTAAGAAATGGCTGGCGGGCTCCTGAGAGATTTGCATCAAACAAAAAGGTTATCATTGACACAAACGCCTATTTGGTGGGTCTTGAGAAATCTTAATATTTTAAGAGAATAAAAAAGCTAGAAAAACGATTGAATAAATGTATCGAACTTTAAGAAGACTCTGCTGCCGTGTAAGTTCAAATTAATCCCTTGTACTTTAAGAATATTGTCTTATATCCAATTCCTTCTACAAAAATGTTACGAACTGCAGCCAAAATTATATTCACTTTGGATTAAAAACTACTAACAAACTTCACTGAGTTATCAAAGTGCCCTCGTATATTACGGTCTAGATAGACCAGAAGCATCACTTTGATTATAAATGAGTCCCTTGCGGAATTTTCTTGTCACTAGAAGTTGTTACAATGCGTCGCACATGTAACTTTTGGAGCAAAAAGGAGCAGATTATCAAAAATTCAAAGAATCATACTAAAAAAATAAACACAATGTTCCTTGTTTTTAATAAATTTATATTTAATTAATTTAAAAAAGTAATATTTTTTTGTGTACATAAATTCACACATTTTTGCGAATATAGAATACAACACACGCACTAATAAACATATAAACAAATCTACTTTTATTGTTAAAGTTTTA
The DNA here is from genome assembly GCA_956483585.1 of Gymnocheta viridis. NCBI lineage: Eukaryota > Metazoa > Arthropoda > Insecta > Diptera > Tachinidae > Gymnocheta > Gymnocheta viridis. The sequence continues at coordinate 135,588,092 of OY101440.1, read as the reverse complement.
CAATCATGTCATGACAAGAACATGACATCACAAAAGGGGTTTTTTTGAGTTTTTTCCTACTTATTTACAAGTATTAATTATTTCGTTTCTATATCTGGATTTTTCTTTAAACAAAAAATTGTTGCTTAAACAAAATTTACAAAATAAAATCGCTGCTGCACATAAAATTAAATTTATAGCCAGATCCTCGACTCATATATTTACGAGTATATACGTGCATCTGTTAAGTGTTAAACGTAGAGGAAATAAAAACAAATTCATATTTGGAATGTATATTGCAGATGTGTTTGGATGTTTGTTTATATTTTACTTTTCACTATTTTTGATCATACAAAAAAGAATTATTTGACAAATGGAAATATTGCTGTTGCGTTTCATTCTCATTCTCTGGTGTAAAACTCAATTGTAATTTTATATAATTTTTTCGATATTTTTGTTTTTAACTTAAAAAAAAGATCGTGCACTTAAACTAAAAAGAATTTAAGGTAAATTTTATATAAAAAAAATGTGACCCAAATTTAAGCCAAATTTAAATTTTGTAAAAAAGAAAATTCAGTAGTAAATAAAAAAAGTAAATAAGTAAATTTGTCCGTAAATAAAAGCGAATTCCTTTAAATATTTGATAAACCATTTAGAAAAATAATGATCGCTTAAGCAAGCTTAAAATATTTTGTTAAGATAAGCGTGCAGATGGTTTAATAAGTAATTTTAAATTTTTTTAAAATTCTTGGGAGAGACCATCAACTTTTTGATTACCCATGCCTTTCTGCGCAAATGGCTCTGTAAATATGAAATACAACCACAATTCTGACTTCAAATCTTTTAGCGATATTTTGATTTACAGTAGATGTTTTGAAAAGTACGTACGCGTACTGAAAAAATACGTTTTTCCTTATATGCTGAAAGGAAAATGTTTCTGTGCAAATTCCTTGAAATTTTAGTTAATAGAAATAAAGAAAAAACAATAAGGATCCTCAAAAAACCACTAAAACGCCATTAAGGCAATCGACGAAAAATTCGAGACCGTTTGTGGCGCTTTGAATTGCAGTGGAATTTTTAACATAATCTCCGTTATTTCAGGACTGAGGCGGACAGTTTGTTCACGTATTTAAAAAAAAATGGAGAAAAAACCACTTAAATAATATACTGGGTGGCGCAAAATCAGTCACCCTATAGGAAGATGCTATAATTTTTTGCAAAAAGCGTCGTACGTCAATCACATACAACATTTGTTAACACAACAGCTGCAGTATACAAACAGACAACCAATGGAGCTCTATACTCTGCAAGAGCGTGGAATAATTGTGTCTAACCCTTTTCTGTTTGCATAATGTTTAGTTTTGACGATTCGCCATGGCCAGGAAGATCGAACGATTTAACCATCGCAGACTTTTTTCTTTAGAACTACTTGAAGTCGTGGTCTTATACCAACAAGTCCCAAGCAATCACAGCCATTAAGAAGTATAATATTCGACAGGAATGCGAACACTTAATATTGGAAATTTAACAGAAAATGGAAAATGCGATAAAACAGGCAGAAATGTGAATGAACACTGATGGCAGCTACTTGGCGGATATCATCTTTCCCACTTAACAGAAAAAATACGGTCCAAATACGGACTTCCATCACTCAAAATATTTTTTTTTTGTACAAACACAACAGCTTTACAAAATTGGCGATCACAATTTTAGAAAAAGGAAACACAATCCACCTGAACTTTTATTCCCGGTAAGGGTGAACCTCAATTGAATTTTTATACTAAATGGAGAGTTTGTCACAACAACAATGACTTTCTTTGATTCCTCATCCGTCGTTAATTTAATTTTTAATTTAGATTTTTTCTTGTTTCTCTGTGCGGAATTAAGTAACAAAGTCTTGCGTCAGATTTTTCTGATATCAAGGTAATTTATGTTAGACTAAGTGTTGAAATTTTAACGTAAAATTTTCTGATAGCCAATTTTTCCTGAGAATAACTCTGTTGCCATGATTTAGTAATTTTCGGCGATTTAATAAAATTAGTAGACTCGTGATATTTATGCAAATGATAGTTCCCATTCTACTGGCGATTAGGAAATTATAATGCCTGTTATATGCATAAATAATAAATGTGTATATAGTATATATTTTTTTGTTTGCTTAAGACAGATATACTACTTGAATATCTATTTAAATAATGATGCAATGATTATAATTATTAACTTTTAAGCCATTTGCTAGCTCTTACTTTTGGGCTTTTGAAAGCCGATTTAGATCCTTTTTCCTCCAGCTCCTGGCAACACTGCTGTTGGAGCTCCTATGTATAAGTTAATAATGCTTAATAATACAAACTCTTATTCTAATTATATACTACTTGTGAGAAGTTCTAGACTACTTAAAATGCGTGCATTAAGAAAAACTTCCACTCAAAGTTATTTCTACTCTTATACACTATTTATTTTCTGTTTTATCAGGCGAACATATATTTTAGTTAGTGTCCAAAATATATAGTCGAGTGGTTAATTGTCTTATGGGAAAAAAGCGGTCATCTGATTTATTTATTCAAGTTTAAAATAAATACCACTACATTCCCACAATTGAAAAGTGAAGTGCGCATCGTCATTTAGTGCAACAAACAACAGTCAGGGGTACACAACACAGTGTTGGGTGACGTCTGCTGTCCATGTGTACTTTAATTTTTGTTTTACAATTTAGTGACACATGAGTTTCTGTTTATTATGTTTATTATGAGCACGACTTTAAAATAGTGCATTCATGCCACATTATGCTACAAGTTCAATATAAGTTTTTTAATAAAAATAATTTGCGTCTATCAAAAGTTCTTAATAAACAAAGTTTAATTGTAAATTCAAGTATTGAGCTGGAGCCAAAATAATATTTTTCAACTTAAGCTTCTTACCTCTATAAAATTTGCTATTTTTTTACTGTAACTGTTGGCTTCAACAGCTGAGTAACCAGACAACCAGGTGATGATTTTCTAATAGCCTGCGGTGCTTGTTTACTTTTACTGAAATTAACTGTTGCAAAAAAGTTTAAAACTTGTTTTAATAGTGTTAGTAACACAAACATTGTGTTATTATTGTTGTAGCTCTGATATAATTGCTGCCTTCACGCTCTTCTTTTATTGGCATTCCCGAGCTTTATTTCCGTTTTTAATATGTAACAATGTTCTGCTTTCTCCCATAAATTGAAATTAATTAATTTTACTCATATTTTTTTATGTTGTTGTAATGAACTGATTTTTTTCTTAACGGTATTTGCGTGAAAGTTTATAGTTTTACTATTTTTCTCTCTCTCTCCTTAAATGAGCATTAAGTGTGTTTGTTGGTAAATTTCAATAATGTTGTTATTGTAGCTTTTAACATGAACATACAAAAATTAACATTTAATGGCTTGTTTTGAAGGTGTGTGTGTATACGAGTACCTACTTATGTATGTATGTAAGCATATATGTATGTATTAATATAAGGGAAATGAGTTTGTGAATTTTTAATGTAACATAGTTCATAGTTCAGTGGTCTTCAAAGGGTTGCTTGTGTGCTGTTAGATATGTAGATATCATTGAAACATTAAAGTGTAAGTTCACGTATTTATTTACATACTTTTTAGGTAAATGTAATATTTAGAATCATGTAATTGTCAGTTATGGGGCTTGATAAAGTTTGGCGACCACTGAGCTAGAGGGGGTGCGGGAACAGAGTAAGTACGTGCCAGAAAGAAATATTGTTACTTTAATGCTCCTTTCTGTAATTAAAACGAAATAGCCTGAATAATGTCGAAATAATTAGTAGGGCTACTGATGCCTTGTCTTTTTGTGCTTAAAGCTGCCGCTGTTGTTGTTGTGGTTTTTAATGTAGTTTTTTTCGCTGCTTCTGTTCAGGTTGCTGTTTTTGCTACTGTTGATTTTATATTTTAAGGTTTCCATACCCAGAGTTTCCATTTAACTCTCATTAACTCTGTCGGTATTCATTTGGTGCAATATTAGTGTTTTTTTTTGTTTGTTTCCTGTTCCTTTTTTGGCTAATGGAGGTTCAAGTTTCCTGTTTTCTTATGGTTTATAGGAGGGTTTGTCGCGATTGTGTGACTGCACATATATATGACTGTAATTACTTGTTACAGTCTGATAATGTTGTAGCCTTTTTAACACAAAATAAAAAAACGTTGTATAACATGAACGCTGTCGTTTTCAAGCTCACTAAATTATGATGTCTTTAATAACATGTACTGTGTCACTTGGATTTTGAAGTCCTATTTTTCCTGTGATTCAATTTTTTTTTATAAAAAATATATGTTTATTCCCTATAAGGGAAGAGAGCTATGACATGAATTGTCGCGGAATAAAGGGTTTTCATGTTGATATGTAAAAGAATGAGTATTTGTAAAAAAAATTATCAAGTGTTTATTTAATGGCAAAGACGAAGGTATGCAATTAATAATGGAAAACAAAAACAGCCAAATGGCCGCCACCGTTACGTTTGCACGACCATATTCCTATAATCAAATTATTCATCACTTACGGCGGTATGTCCTCCTTCAATTCAGGAATTTGTTCTTTAAAGTCTTGAAACGATTATGGGCTATTGACGTATACCTTTTCTTTCTCGTAGTCCCAAAGAAAAAGTTGAAAGGTTATTAATCACAAGATCTTGGTTGCCCATTGCGTTCGCATCTTCGGGTCAGGAAACTTTTCACGCAAATGAGCGGTGGTATCGTTACTTGTGTGGCACTTAGAACCTTTTTGATGAAAATATACTTTGTCCACATCAATTAGGAGGTAAGTCGTTAGGCAAAGTACGGTGTTTATGTCGCTTATGGAATGGCCACTTCCAAGGATTGACCAGTAATGGACAAACCTGCGTTTTCTGCAACTCTGTGGGCTACAACGGCAATATTCTCAATAGTTCTTGAGCGACGTGCACGAGTTCGATTTTTCATATCACCGGCTTAGCTCAATAGTTCAAATTTTGAAACCAGTTTCAAAATTGCTGGCCGCAAAATTTTCCATCATTCTCGTAGTGAATTTTCATTATTATAATGCGTTTTTGAATTAGATATCGTTAAATTTTTATAAATGGCATAAATTTTACTTGCAATCTGTCAAGTATTTACAGGTTGAGTCATGACAATGGCGGGCTATTGAAAATGAAACGTGATATTGGAACACCCTGTATTAAAGGGACTGGCACTTTAAAGCTATAAACACATTCACGACAGCAGGCTGCACTGCTACGTGACTACAAATGCCGCTGGCTAAAAATGTCACCCTGTAGCCAACTACTTAATTATTTTGTAAACGACAGCTACAAAATAAGCATCTGATTCATTTATAATTCAGAGGTGGCACTTTATTTGTTTTGCTTATTTATAGTAGCTTTTTTCAAAATGCACAATTCAATGAAGCACTAAAATGACGAAGAATCACTTATATCGTGAAATAGCTAAAAAAAACCCCGAAAAGTTGAAAAATTTTGAAAAAAATCTTTTTAGAAGATTTTACGGTTTTTTTAAAACTTTGCAACTTTTTGCAGAATTTCGCGTTTTTTGCAATGGGGATGACTTTTTCTATATTTTATTATTTCATAGAAATTTTAATGATATTAAACTTTTTAATTTTCGTTTTTTTTTTTTTTTCTAAATTTTGGAAAATTTCGCGCATTTTTGCGATTGTCGCGATATGATTGACTCAATGGTCTTTTTGTTGCTTCATTGATTTTTTTAAGATTTTATAGAAAGATGAACACAGAATATTGATCTAATATGCAGGAATTTCATTAACCTTATTTTAATGTAAAAATTATTTTTACACAAAAATTAATACCAAAAAAAGAACAACAATTGTGGCATTTTATTTTATTTTACATTTTATTTTTATATTTTACATATTTCTAACCTTGACATATTTTGTTATATTGTCAACTCTTTTATTGTTTTGTAGCCAACAAAAATAGAAATTAGTTTAATTTGACCACACGACCAAAGTAACGTGGACAACAACCTGCAACCGTGTAGTCGTGAATATAATAATTTTCATATACACACCTGCATTCTATTTTTGGCAGGTTGTAGTCGGTAGCCTGCTGTCGTGAATGTGTTTTTAGCTTAATATTAATGTGAAACAAGTAAAGGCAAAGAAAAACTAATGGTTGATATTTGATATTGTTTAAACTTTTCATTTGTTTTAATGAAGGTTTAATATAATATCTCCAGTTGTTCTAAGAAATATTTGTAAAGTTTCCTGATGATCTGCATTAGCAACAGTGAAATGCGCATAGGAACAAGCTATACCCCTCAATAATCAATTGCAATTTGTTTTTAACAAAATGGTTAATGTTTTACTGAATAAGTAAAATATTAATTTTGGTAAAAAGTGCGAATAAAAATTTAAAATACTAAAATTTTAGCAATTCCCATAAAAAGCACCGATATTTTAAGAGCTCTCGGATTAGATTTAAAAACAAACCACAGAAAATTTTGAGGATTGTATAAAATCTTTATTTGAGATCTATATAATTCAATGTTTAAGGATGATTTCATGTAAATGTTGACCGCGGCTACGCCTCAAAAGGTTCATACGCTGGGTCAAATTTTGGCATACTCTCTCCGACATATCAGCCTGTATCTCACGAGTAAATTCTTCAATATTGGCTTCCAGTGCATCAACCGTTGCGGGTTTGTCCCTATAATCATGGACCTTAACATAGCCCCACAAAAACTAGTCTAAAGGCGTTAAATTGCATGATCCAGGTGGCCAATTGACCCGGCCCCAAACGTAAAATAAACTGTTCAACGAGCTTGCCTCTCATTTGGGCCTTTTTTTCGGGTGATGTGTGGCATGTGGCACTGTCTTGCCGAAACCACATGTCACCCAGGTTCAGCTCTTCTATTTTGGGCAAAAAAAAAAATTTGGAATCATTGCATCATCGGCGCCGAATCGATAATTCACGCTGGCGGATACAGCTGCGATATTTTCCTCTATCCACACTGGACTTATGCGTTTTGGTGGTTCAATATAATATTAATTTTGTGCGAAATTTAGTCACAAGATTCCAAATAGCCGCTTCAGAAGGCCACCCAAACTGACCATAAAAAGGAAGAAGTGGACGATGCACCTTCTTAACCGAGCATGAATTTTTATAATAAAATTTAATAATCTTCAATCGTTGTTCGTTTGTAAGTCGATTCAAGGTTAAATTATAGACCAAACTGAACATGTTTAACATTAACATGTTACACGAAAACAGCTGAAAATTAGTGGGATCAAAAAGATAGTTGCTAAAAAATCACGCGTTATTAAGACTCTCTGTATGGAGAGCCCTACATAAGATGTTTGCTTAATAGGTCTGCCTTAATTTTTCCGCTGCCGCCAAAAATTTTATAAAATTTGTTAGCTCTTTTATTTTTGTATGTTAAGAGACGAGTAAAATCGATCAATTTTACAAATCTGTCATGCGGATAGCAATTGCTTTTGAGCGGCATAACATTTTGCTTAAAGCTTTCTAATATCTGTATTATATAGTAAATAGAATGCTTTAAACAAGGAATAACAATATAAATTCAAAATTACATACTCACAAATGTTTAAGGACTTAAGCATTTAACTCACCTAAAAAAGAAAGAAGAATAATTTAATTTCTACAACTAAAGTAATTAAGTAATTATTAAATTTATTATTCGAGACAGGTCTCGATATCTTTCTTCAAAGAATTTCAAAAGGTTTTGTTTCAACAAACAAAACCTTTTGAAATCCAACCAATTAAGTTTGAATAATATAAATTCTCATATGTTATTCAAGGGTCAACTATAAATTAGAAGTTTATTTATCGTGATTAAATTTACATTGACCATTAAAGGCAACTATGGTGTATTGGCCACCTTCATATTATAATGAAGAATACTAAATAACATAATTCTAGTAAATAGGAATATCAAATCCTTGTCATTTCTCTGTGTGTAGTAGTTTCTTTATAAAAGTTAAGAATCATAGTTTTGTATTATTTCTATTGGCACTTCTACCACTTGCAATTACACAGTTATTTGGAGTTGAAAAAAGAACTCTTATACTTATTTAAAAAGAACTAAACATTTTTTTGCTATTGACTCTGGAATAAATGTTTGCATGACTACAAGAAAATGCTATTATTTATTTATTTGTATTTTCAATTCAATTTGTCAATATTATCAATTTTAAAATACCCAACTGTTGTTAGCTAAAGATCTTTGTATTAGTGCATATGCATGCATGTATGCATGCATGTATATATGTTATATTCAAGTTTATTTCTGTGAACGAGGGTTTCTCAAAGTCTATAAGTATATTGCTTTCCCAACACATGCAATCGTACTTGTAGTTATTGTATGAATGTATGTCAGAAGGCTCTCTTTACGTAATTTCGAAGTTACGAACATTATTAATAAATTACAAAATTCTTAGTATGAATCAGTTTTGGTATATTTTTCTTTCAAAAATCTTCGAGTCGAACAATAAAAATCTTTGCATTAAAAATCTGTTTTTTAGAGGTGATTTTATTGAAATCAAATTCAGTTCAAATTTATTTTAATTAAACTAATAGCCTATTTCTGATTTAAGAAAGAAGACCTTCATTCGCATTCTATGAAAAAGAAAATTAATTTCGATTTCTCTACATTATTTCTATATGAACAGTTACTCGATAGACAACTCGAATGAAAACGTAAATGTTTTCATATAAAATCCGATTTCTGTGCTACGAATGTGTCGTTAACATTGAGAATGAAATGTTAAAATCAGTCACTTGTGGTTTTGCTTTCGCAACAAAATTTTAGGATTTAATTAAAATAAATATAAGTTAAAAATTAGCTGGAAAAAGCTAATTGGGACTCCCACCAATACTATTTTTGATGGTTTCTAGATCTCAGAATATTAGTAAATCATAATTCGATAAATAGTTTTAAATTTAGAAGTTTATTACTGAAAAAAAACTCTAAGCAGTTAAGCTTAATTGCAAGGTCAGTTTAATTTCAGAAACAAATTTGAGACATTTTTTTAACTACCCGAAGATCACTTGCTACGGTCATATTTCCATTAAAAATTGCAACCGGCCATGCACGCTAATGTACCACATTAACAGAACAAAGTATTAACCGCCAATTTTTTCAATGGCTGGTTTATGGATTTTTTTCACTTTCTCTCAAATGTATCTGAAACTTGGGCTCCAAAGACTCTTTCACTTTCTAGAATGTAAACCTAAGATCTGTATTAGAAGAACAGCTGAAATCTGTTCTATTCGCATTAAACTTCAAACCATTATAATAAAATAAAAAATAGGTATACCACATTACCCGAACTTACTCTAGACATGGGCAGATTTAAAGTCACGGACTAAAAAAATAGCGAAAACCAAAAGAGTCTTAGAGAGACGTGCTTATACAAGCCACTATTTCTATCGTCAGTTGTAGCACCCGGGGTGTTTGGTGTAAAGCCTTAATCAATTGATGATTGTTTTTTTTCACTGGTGGAGTCACCAGCTATGTGCATTAAAGCTGTTGCAGTGGTTACACCAAATACATACCCGGAAACATCCCAGCTCCAAAATAAACTACATTGTATGTTACAATGAATGCTTTTCAGTTACAGAAAAAGCTAATTCTTTAATAAAAAGAATGGCTGATGCTGCTGATGTGCAAACTGCAAAGAGGATGACTAACGTTTTTAAAACAACAGCAGCAGGTTTACATGTATTAGTTAAATCCACAATAAGAACGAAAATATTTTAAAAATTTTTGTAATTTTTTTTATTATTTTATTTTATTTATTATTTTATTTGCATATTTTTTTGTACATACGTAAGGTAATGCGAATGAAAGTGAGTGCCAATGAGAAATCCAAATTGGTTCGAATTCGAGCGAGTGCCTTTCATTCGCTTAAATTTACTTTCTTAAATCAGAAATAGGCTTTTTTTGAATTTAATCTAAAACGGGTTGATTTGGGTTTTTAAAATGCCGAACTTGGTTTAAAAAATTCTAAGTTTGATTTGTAAAATACGGAATTATTTTTTAAAAATTGCAAACTTCTTTTAAAAAAAAATAAATTTGATTTGGAAAAGGCCAAATTTTAGATTAACAGCCAATAATTAGAGTAATAACATATTTACATTAAATTCATAAATTTTTTTTATGGTTACATTATACATTTCTTTATTAATCTTGCTATTCATGTCTTTCGTTTGTTCATAATTTGTACGGTTACAATCCGATTTTTTCAATAAGTTGTTGGTTCTTAAGATACTACACAATTTAATTTATTTCTTAGTTTGTTCTGATTGATATTGGTTTGAGAAAAAAATTCTTTCGAGGTTAACTGTTGCTACTGGTATTGACAAAACTGTGTAAACTAATTTTTTCAAACAAGGAAAAGCTTCAGAGCCATTGCAACGATTTGCATTCAAAATAACTTCCCAAAAATTGTCAATATTCTGTTGGTACAGTAAATTATGTTCTTTAAAGTTGAAGTGGTGCGCTTCTCGCCATTCGCCATCAATTTTTTCAATATTATTCGAATCAATAACATTTGGAAAGAATTTCGTTAATTGAGAAATACTTTTATTATTGCTTTTCATAATATTAGTAGGTGCCAGGAACTCAACACATTTTGAAAATTCGCTGTGAAAATCGAACTTTTTTAATAAACTGTTACATAATTCAACATAAAACTTTAAGCAATTATTTCGAAATTGGATTTCATCTTCATCTGATAATTTATGAGTAGAACTAAGTGCTGTAGTTATTTGGGCTTCCAATAATATATCCTTAATATCTTTAAAATTTTTAATAGTTTAGTATATTTTTTATTCGACCTTATATTTTTTTTCAAAAGTTAACTTTGTGTTTTATTCAGGCTCTGGGTCAAAACAATATATTTTTAAAAAATGTACAATTATAAAGATTTAAAAACTTTTGTTTGTTGAGGGTTTTTAGCTAGTCTATATACATGCATTTCATTGGTGCTTAAGCCAAATCATCAGTAGACCTTAAACCTAATTTTTAAATGTTTCAAACCTCTTTACTTATACAAAAACTTTTAAAAACTCAATAAGAGTTATAAAAATTACAATAGTATAAGCATAGTATGCTTTGAAACTTATTCAAAAATCCCAACAAACAAATTATTATATTCGATATGAATCTATTTTATTTTTATTTTATTTTCAACAAACAAAAGTTTTTAAATCTTTGAAAAAAGATATCGAGGCAATCTCGATTAATATAAATTTCATAAGTACAATTATAAACATAAATTTTTTTGAACTTTTCAAAACTTTTTACAATGTATTAAAATATTTTTAAATACAGACGACGGATTTTATTATAAAGTAAATGAATTTGTATATAAAAATAATACATCGTTGCAATTTAATGGATGAAAGTAAACAGTGTTGCAGCGGTTAACTTCTTTTCACACTTTTCATGAAGTAAAGAAGAAAATAAGTAGTTTAGTTAACAGGAATCTCAAGATAAATCTTCACGTATGGTAACACTGATACGAATACGAAATTTCGAAGTTACGAACTTTATTATTATTAAATTATAAAATTCGTAATACTAATGAAAAACTTGCTATTACGAACGTGTGCAAGTCGTGGTGAAATTACCAAAAGGTGGCAGCTGGTCTGATATTTGTCTGTTTTTTATATTGTTGTATAACAATACCAAGTGTAAGTTGTGTATTGCAATTTAATTTTGTTTTGTTTACATGGAGTCAAATAATTTTATGTTGGAGGTACATCAGTAATGTCTATTATTGTGTTATATTAAGTGGAAAAAAATTTTGCTATAAAAATGTCTGGTAAACGAACAGAAACTACGGTCAAAAGCGTTTTCTTTAATCCAGGAAGCTATGCTATGCAGAAAGAAGTCTTAAGGTTTCCAGAGAAATAGAAAATTCAATTCTTTGCTGTAGAAAATTACACAACTTGCGAAGCAAACCTCATTAACTTCTCATTTTTCTCAAAAAAGTGTTGCAGCTCCTAATATTCAAGAATTTGTAGAATCTATTTACGATGCCAGTTTATATGAAGGATCATCTTCTAGCTTAGGCGAGGACTCATACAACATATCGGAATAGACATAACTTTCATAATTAATGGTTTTTTAATATATAATGTTAAGTTATTATTTTAATTTTCATTTTAATGAAAAAATTTCAATTTCCTGAAAAAGCCAACTTTATTGCCGAAATATTGATATTTAAAAAAAATTTAAAAAATAAATAATATACATTTTTTATATAAATTGACCTAAAGCTTGGAGAAATCTTTTATAATTATTAAAAAAGGTCGAAAAAATAAGAGAATATTATTTCATTTTTTAATGTAAAATTATCTTTTTATTAAATGTCTTTTGTATTTTATTTTTAAAACGAATAAACTTTTTTCATATTACGTCGTTTTACGAATATCTTTTATCTCTGGAACGTATCTATTAATTTTCAGTGGAATCACATACTAATATTGAGACCCCTATATGAATATTCGATATATGTCTACTTTCACAGAACGTAACCAATTTGTAAATCGGGGGATTACTGTATATACATATATAAAATCCGGTTATCATCATCAACAGCAACAACATTTCGTTTAATACAAATACATTTCAAATTATTCGAAGTTGTTGGTTGAGAATGTTGTCGTTGTTTCAATTGTACTTGTATTATATTTATCCTTCTTCTACTATTTTGTATTTGCGAGAACAAGTATAAACTCTTTTATATTACATGTGTATTAACTGATGCTGTCGTTGTTGGCTTTAGTCTCATTTCGTTTTGCTTAAAGTGTTGCATTTCAGTGCGAAACTTGTTACTCTGACTGCTTGGCTTATTGGCAGCACTTGTTCATACGAGTACACTCACAACGAGGGACAGATGGAAGGAAGCTGTGGAGTGTCAGAATAATTTAAATTGTAAATAATTTAATAATTGTTTCTTTTCCTCTTTTAAAGATTTTTTTGTGTTGCTGATTTGCTGTTAATTTGGGGTTTTGTTGAGATTTTGTCGATATTTGTTATATTTTGTATCCTTGTGGTTTATTTTGTGGGTCAAGCGAAGTATATTTAGTTAGTGCTGATCGAACCATGGATATGATTTGCAAAGTATGCATAACAGGAGCATATGAAGATAAACAAAGCATACAATTAATGAGTCAATTACATTCAAGTACATTTTTTATTTTCTAAAAATTTGTGTCCGTTTTTGTGTGTGTGTGTGTGTGTGCTTATGGTTTAGGCCAATAACCCAATCATTTCTTTTGTTGTGATTCTAAAAAAAGTGCGATAATTGACACGATGTATACTTCCAAAACGCATTGAAATTATTTAATTTCACAAAAAAAAATTATAAAAATTTCGCGGTCAGTGTTCGCTAAAATAAAGCATTTTGCTTCTCGGCCAGTAATTGTAAAGCTAGTGGACAATTCTGAGCTATTGGGATAAGTTAGTGATGTGAAAAATCAAACTCGGACACGACGCTCAAGAACAACTCAGAGTATTGCTGTTGCAGCCCATAGTGTTGCAGAAAACGCAGGTTTGTCCATTAATGGTCGATCTTTAGAATTGTACATTTCACAAATGACACTAACGACGTGGACGTCGTTTATTTCCAATAAGATGGCGCTACTTGCTACAAAAATACCGATATCATCGATCTTTTGCGAAAAAAGTTTCTTGACCGTGTGATTTCTCGAAGAGGCGATCAACATTTTCTACCGAGATTTTGTAATTCAATACCTTTCGACAATTTTTTGTTTGGAGCTAGGTGAAAGACAAAATTTATGCCAATCGGCTACAATCGCTTCAAGATGATGGCATTCCTGGAATTATCAAGGACACACAGCCGCTAATGTACGAATTGGTGATGGAAAATTTCATGAAAAGTATATCGTCCTGCAATCGTAGCCATGGCGACCTTTTGGCTGATATTGTTTTGCATTATTCATGGCATACTCTCCACTTTGCAATCAAATACTTTTTCTTGTATACAGATTAGCTAAAAAGCCTCAACAAACAAAACTTTTTGAAATTCTTTGAAAAAAGATATCGAAACCAGTATCAATTAATGAAGTTAATAGTTCTATATATTATATTTATGTTTAGGATATGTGTGTCTGTGTGTGTGTGCTCAACCCCTTTTGAGTTGAGTTAATATTTTTATTGAATAATCGCAAACAGATAAATATGATTAAATATGCCTGGATTTTCCTGACCTTTCAACCTGCTCATCAGTAGACCTTCAACTAAGTTCCTAAAGTTACACACTTGCCCATTTTTTTATATAAAAACTCCAAACAGTTAATTAGAACTACAAGGCATAAACAACAAGAATAACAAACTATATCTAAAAATTTTATTATGGGTGCGTTGAGAACAAGTACACTAAGAGACCAACCTAATCAGCGCGCTGTCAACGCTTTGCAATTGAAAAATTCGATTTTGACAGCGGCGTTAAGTAGTGAAGTTGTCTGTTGAAAAATATTTTTTTCTGTTTTCTTTTGTTATTGATAAAAAGTAATGGCAATTTAGCTAGTTTTAGGTCAATCTAGCGGTTTAAGCTCTATTTTAATTTAAACTATTATAAACCATGAATCAAGAAAACAAGATTGCGCACTCAGCCATACAAAAATATTTTCTACTCCGCATCTACGCCAACATGGAATACAATTGAGTGTTTGTTGTAAAAAGTGTAAAGGTACGGTCACATCTGACAAACATTTGCCCAAAAAAACATAATCACTACTTTTGCTTAGGGTTAGTGTGACTTAACTTGGTTTTTAGATCACAAAATGAAGTCAATTTTGCCGCAAATGCTATTTTTATATTATTTAAATTAAATGCGAAACCATTTAAAAAAATATTGGAATTAAAGAATACACAAATTTAGTTTGTCTGTTGGTTACGTTTTTTTTTTGGCAAATGTTTGTTAGATGTGACCGTACCTTAAGAGATTTTTGGCGCAAAACTGGAAATAAAAGAAAAGAGATACAGTCGAGTAAAACTTTTAAGTTTGAGCTTGAAGCTATTTGAAGAAGACATTTCTCGGGCTACCAAAATTTTACGTTTCGGCTTACTTTCCCTACACAAATATACTTTTGTTTACAACACATATTCTATGTCTACGTCACAACACAGCAAAACCACACACCTGCGAAATGCGCAATCTTGTTTTCTTGATTCATGATCATAAAAAGTAATGTTTAGTGGTTTTATCTCCATTTTAATTTTTAGTATCATAAACAGTAATGTTTATGCGTTGACTCTTTTATATAAGTAAGTCCATACAGCGTAAAAGCTGGGCGCTGCAAATCGCTACACTTGATGCGCTAATTAAGGTTGGTCTGTTAGAGTTCACACATATTCAAATAATTAAAATTCAATAAAAACATCGTTTTTTTGAGTTTGTGATTGTTGGTACCATTTTTTGTTAGCTAATAAATAAAGTTTTAATCATACGAGTTAAAATTTTAATCAAAAGGACTAAAAACTTTAATCAAAGAAATTAAATATTTAACTTAAAATATATTTGATTGAGAATAATATTTATAAAAGCTATACTGTGTATGATATTGAAAGTCGTTACACACAAGAAAATATTACCCTTCGTTGCAAACTACCCTTGCAAGCCTTGCAGATATTGCAAATCTAGCATGTGCGCTATACTCTGCAAGATCACAATAATAAAATACATGAAAGGGAGATTCCCATCATTTGAATAAATATGCATAACCAAAACCCGTTGCAGATTGATAAATGCAAAGGTTAGCAACGCTATAACAGCTGTCATTTATGTTTTATTTTTACAATCAAAACAAGTAGGCTTATGCACTCAAAAAACTTTACGGCGACGGAGCCGCCACAAAAATTGTCAGTGTTGAAATTAAATTGACGTTAAGACTGCTGAAAGAAATTGTGCTGAAATACTAAAAAATTTAATGTTAAACAAAATTTTTATAAAATTTCATGCGGTATAGTTATTCATTTCACTCTGTAAACTCTACAATCAGCTGTTATAATTAACTTACTAGACAATTGAAAAAGATATTCGCGTTTTGTAGCAGAAACTCATGCTATGTGTTGTAAAATTGCAGATGTGCAACGAAGGGTCATTTCAGCTATTTATACTTTTAAAATTCTGCAATGCTATTGTGAAAAATTAAATAACGCTAAGTTCAAGAACAGAAATTCTAAAAACCAAATATTTTTCAGGACTGTCAAAGATATTTTTAGGAGGTAATGTTTTATATTTATCTTCTTATTAACTTCGTAAGGTATTAAGATTCACAAAAAATATGTCCGCATGGTGTAGTTATGAAGGATGATAAAGATATTTGCTTTCTGAATGCTGAAGCACTCCTCTGCTGCCTACGCATATGACGTTTTTTAAACGGATCAATAGTTTAGAAGATCTAGATTTATTAGCCGGTGTGCGTTGCTCAAATTCCATTCGAAATTAAAAAAATAATACGGTTCTGTAACATTTCAATACTTTTATGTAAATATACTTTTGTTTCGTGTATTAAAAAAAATAGTTTTGTCTCTTTGAACAAAAGTTTTGATTTCAAAAGTGTAGTTCGCACAAAGTTTGATTATACATTACAATTTATTGCTTTGGGTCTTCTTATGTTACCAACTCTAAATTGTTAATCTCAATAATTTAATGCTTCTTTGAAACTTCTTTGAAACTTCTTTGTAATTGCAAACCACTAACATTTAAATTATAATAATCCTGCGTAGTATGATTCTTATTATTTTCTAAGTGTGAATATTTTCAAGAAAAAAAAACTCATTTAGTTATGGTGTGGTTTTCCTCTATATTTTTTTTAACAGAATTATATTCTTTCTCTGTGTAGCTTAACTGTCTTTTGCCTGCCACAATTTATGTCCTTTTGATTGTATTTATATATTTTCTTAAGTTTGATCTTCAATTCATTTTTTAAAGTAAATCTCGTTTTAAGCAAATAAAACTTTAGCCAGACATAATATTTTTATTTAAATAAATGAACTAAATATATATAGAAGCGAAATGAAAAACTACACAAATTTAATTTAAAATACACTGCGATCACATTCAAAATGTGAATGAAATGAAATGTTTTCTAAACCACATTTAAGTGAAATGAACAATTTGCCGCATTGGATGGTTGTATTTTTATTTTATTTGTATTATATTTCTTCTTTTTTGCCACTTTTCTCTTAGCACATAAATGATGTTTGTGCAAAGGTGTATGAGTTTAAAAAAAAACCTTTTAATGCTTCATTTAATTTTAGTCCTTGTATTTAAATGCCCGTCTATATAAATGTCTATCTGTCTGTTTGCATGGCATGTAGCTTTGCACATAAATTTTTAATTGCTGACAATTTCATTTTAATTACCATATTTTCATATTCTTTTCCTTGACATCCAAACAAAAGCTTAATAAAAATTTCGACAAATTTCTGTGAAAAGTACAGTATTTCGTTATTATAATTGCCAAAGGATAATGGCTTTGAAATGTGAGAATAATTTTATATTAATTTCAATTAAATAAATCTTAAAATAAGAAATATTTGTCCCAAATAGAATTATGTCAATTAGCCTGATATTTTAAAACAAACACAATATATTTATTCGCAAAAACCTTCTGCTGTGGCTTTCAGATTAGAAAGTATTACAAGGAAATAAATCAGTTAAAATTGTAACTAAATATATTTTAAAACTTAAGAAAAAAAAACAATGTTTTCAATAGTTAATTAGCTGGGCTATAAGTTGAAAGTTGTGGTATCATACAATGACTATTCGGAAAAAGGAAAGCCAGAGGAATGCAGCACAATTAAACCAAAATATACCGAAAAAAATGCTTCTGTTTTACAAAAACTTGTTTTTTTAGAATTTAGATTTTGAAGCTTGCATTGCTACCTCCCCCAAATTTTTTTCCAGTTTTGAATTGAAACAATTTTTTTTGTGTTTCGCAACTTTAAAGAAATGGTTCGGCACAAACAGTTTCACGTCAAGTGCGGAAGCAGATCAACAAAAGCCTACTTTGAGGACCACGCGAAATATTATTAGTGGAGAGAATACTTCTTTTTCGTTATCGCGAATAAGAAGCGATCAGGTTTTTATCGGATTTCATATTTCTACCGATTTAAAAGGGCACATTACAAGACAATTACTTCTTCGCTCTTCATTGGTAACACGGACTCTTCATTATTCCCTTTCGGAATAATTTTTTTATCTGCTATTTTACGGAAAGGGCACGCTTAGAAAAATTCGAACTAAAAAACTTTAGTGCGGTGCTTAAGCATCGCAAAGCTCGTATTAACAAATATATTCAATGTCATGGTTTTGAGATTTTTATTTGCGAACTGCCCCGATATTACCGCAATCGGTGTACGTAGTTCCTTCAGAGGGATCCCTGCATAAATAGCCAGTGGCCAATTGACCCCCTAGATTGCGCAATGAAAAAGCTGGATATATGGTTTATAGGACCAGTCTTGCGAATTTGGACATTTTCTGGCTACATTTATAAATTTTTATGGTTCCATACACACAGTGTAACAACGAAACCCCTCTGCTTTTGCTAAGATGACTGACCAATATTCGATTGCCACGACAGCTTAAATTAATATATATATATATTGGCTTTCAACTCACTGAACATATAAATACTTCACATTGCAAAACCTTAACTAAATCGCTGAAATATGAAAAACAAAAATTTTGTATTCATGTGAGTTGCGTTCTAAACTAAATTTCATTAAATAAAACATCAAATATATCATTGTGAAAGAGCATAACATAACAGCAACAGCATCACTAGTCAAAAATTTTCTTAATTGTTTGCAAAATCTGATGCTCATTTAATGCATTTAATTGTTGAAATAAATGTTATTTAAGTGTCACTTATTATGATTTAAATTGATTCTGACATTTTAAAATAACGTTTCTAGTTAAAAGATTTAGCAGTTTCTTTTTTTTAATTTCATTTTACAATTTTAATTGTGTGACTCTAATCCATGTAATTGTAAGAAAATTTGAAAGCCACATGAATTCTCTGTTTTCTCGCAACATGACGTTTAGCAAAAGTTCATAATTATTATGCATCGTGATAGTAATTATAAATCGTAATAAATGTCCATTGAATATCAAATTTATAGTATTTACATGCATTTTGTAAAACGATTAAATGTAAAAAATAGTTGGCACTAAATTAAGCTTAACAACTGAAATAGTTGAAATAATAATGGAACTAATGAAATGAACAAAAAAAAAAAAAGCGAACAGCTCATAAACTCAAATTTTAATAGAAGTACATGTCTTTGAATACATTTTGCGGTTAATAAAGTGAGAGCACGAAAATGTTTGAGCGAAGTTCGGGGAAATTTCGTCTAAACAGCAATTTCAATTAAAATTGAAGAAACGTTTTCTTTCCATCTTTCCACACTTAGAGAAATGGCTTGGTTGTTAATGATTGTAACAAATACATTATGATTGTAGGCAAATATATAAAATAAATTACTGTTGTTCCTCAATAACTGCTTTTGACAATAAAACTATTGCCTAATCAACCAAAGTTTCATGTACACAAAAATAACGACCCCTTTGCGCGAAAATATCGTATGTTACACTTTTTTCGAAATCGACTTTTTTGGGCAAATTGCTTCTGAATCCATTAATCCATCTGTTGACAAAATATTATAGCGATAAGTATAATAATTATGGAGATAGCACAATGTACATTTTATCGTACGGAGTAGTTTTAAATTTTAATAGTAATAAAAATTGTAATAAAAAAGCTCTCCTATAAAATTAAAATTTTGTAACATACGATAATATCGTGCATAGGGGTCGATATGTTGCATAAATATGTAAAAAATGAATGTATTTGATTTACTATTGCATAACTTTGAAGGCAGGTTACACAAAATTCATAGCATTTACGAATCCACCCGATGTCATGATTTTGTGCAAACATATTTACTTTAGTTTGATCATAACATTACAATTTTAAACCATATTTATAATATTATATTTAAACTCTTTACGATGTAATGATTACATGGCAAAATATTATTATTGAATTAGACAACAATATGTATTCCAGTCAGTATACGCATGGGTTTGATAACAAGTTGATTTGACCACAACTATATAATTCAGTCATAACACGATTCAAAATGTGTGGGAGTTTTAATTGTCTTTAAATTCTAGTTATTTCTACTCATTTATTTTTTATCAACGTGTTACATTTTTGTATCTGTTAAGTATGTTGTATTGCTAATGTTGTAGCGTCGTAGTTTACTAACATTTAATTAATTTACCACTAATTTAAAATTCCCTTTTTTTATAAATAGAATCAGAGTTCTCTCAAACTCAAAATATTACACGCTCGTGCTTTTGCACAAAGCCACACACACACACACATGCACATACACATAAGCAACGCGCAGCAAAATTGAAATTGGCGAATTAAATTTGATATTAAACATTAAATATTCCAACACGTATTAAAATGTGGCAATTTAAATTACATCTTTTGTAGCTCACAAATAAATGATGAAATTCAATTTTATTTACAGTGTCGCACGTTAATCGCTGGAGTTTACAAATTGCGGTAAACTTTGGACTGGGGCAACTTAAAGTTGTTGTTTATTTTAGATTATTTGAGTGGCTGAATTGAAATGTGATTCTAGTTTTACTGATTTGCAGTCATATCTAAAACAAAGGACGTTAAACGGCACAAAATATTTTCCAAAATTTGCAAACAATTCCATTCCAGAAATTACATTTTGTTATCCTTTTTATAATTTTAGAATTTTTTTTTTTAATTTCAGGGCTTGTTGCCGACTTTTTCGCAAGGTTTCAAAATTTTCGTAGAAAATGTGATAGAAGTGATTTATATCAAGTTTCGTGTTGGAAGTTGCCGATTTCTTCGCGAGTTTTCATAGTATTCGTGGAAATTTTGATAGAAGTAATTTGTATCAAGATCTGTGTTGGAAATTTTTAATCAATATTAGACAATGCTATTTTTCCGGTGTTAGCGACATCTGGCGAATTTCTGAATGTTTGGCATGCCTTAAAGTTTTAGTGATTCTTTTTCAATTGTAACGATTGTTTCAAAGTGTGCAATTATTTGCTAACTGTCATCATTCTTGCGATCGAATTGACTTTTTGCAATTTATTTATCTTCTTGCAGTATTACACAGTACAACACATGATTTTGGAACTCAATTCTGAGAATTCCACCGAAAATAGCCCCAAAAATAAGCGCTTCTGCATGATTTGTTTTGTCACTTCTTCTGTATTTGGACACTATTATACGAGTATCTCGGTATATCGTACGTATACTTGTTATTTTCTATTATGAAATATTCAATGTTCTTCTGTTTTTAATATGTAATTATTAATTATTACTACAGCCAACTTGACAAAACGAATGATGAAGAAGTTTTGATTTTTAGGTCTACTTTCAAGTGCAATTCTCAGAATTGAGTCCCAAATCAATGAGCTGAAAAATGTTGTACTGTGTTACTGATTTTTACTCAATATTAGACCTTGATTTATTTCCGATGTTGCCGAGATTTTGTGAATTTTCGTCATTTTACGCGGTAGATGTGATTTGTAATCTCTTTTGCTGTTGATTTCTGATATACCCAATTGTTTGTAATTTTCCACGATAAAGGCGAATTTTCCGAGTTTCTACAGTTTACACCATTTTTGAGACTTCTTTAGCAATTGTTAGGAATTTGTAAAGATTTTCGCTTTTATGCGAATTTTCGGGATAGAATCTATATCCCGATTTATTTGCCTATTTGCTGCCTTAGTGAAATTTAAGAAGGTTTACAAATTTTTTTTATTATAAATTTTTTGGTAATTTTGGCGATACAAATATTTCTTCAGATAAAATTGATAAAAATCTGCTGTACTTTAAAAGTATAATGCAAGGAATATTTTTCTTGAAAAACAAATCTAAAGAATCTAAATCTAATTGCTTATGAGAGTAATAGAAAAATAACATGAAGAATTATATTATTATAGGACACCTTTTGCATGAAAGGAAATAAAAATATTTTTAAAATAGTTGAAAATTTTAAGACAATACGACACGATAAAGCATCATGTGAATCTCCCAATTATATTGTTTAAGTAAAATTAAGATTTATTAAACACAATTCATAATTAGTATTCTCCGTCATTTAATTTTTCAGTCAATTGCCTTTAGAAATAGTTAACACCCAAAATCCTTTTAAAAGAAAAAAATACCAATTAAATATTTCATAAAATCGCAATGAAGCGAAATGCAAACTTATATAAAAATATATTTTTTTTTACGAATATGCTTTTTAGATATGCATTATCAAAGTGTACGCTTACGATTATATCCTGCAGGCAAGCTCTAGAGCTTCGCGGTGCTAGATTTGAGAATACATTGTATGATTAAATATTTTTTCTGAATAATAAAAACAAAAAAAAAATAAATTAAGGCATTTAGGACTGTATTTACAGTCTTTATTTAGTTAACTAATGAAGCTGGTTTAACTAAAAACTTTTCATATAAATATTATTAGTTAAACTGCCATCATTAGTTAACTAAAGACTGTGAATTTAGGCCGACAGCGCTAATGAATTCGACCTTTAAATGTTTACTGGGCTTATTCACAACATGGTTTATTTACTTTGATGTTGCGTGGGATGCCTGCCGCACATCGTCGTGCTTTACAAAGTATTGAATGCATGCATGTCTCTGCACGTTTGTGGTAAAGGGCAAAATGTAAATGATTCTAATTGTTGATGATTTTATTTTGTTTGGCAACCAACAGGGAATTGAATTTTAGAATTTTATAATTCTTTTTTTTTAATATTCTGAATCATTATTATAAATTATTTATTCACATACGAGTACTATTTACATGCTTAACTGAAAATTGTTGAGTTTTATGCGGAAAATGTAGTTTTCTCGCTACACATCAGGGCAAATGTTAAAATATTTATTTATGTAAAGCACCAGCGAAATCATTTTGCATTAAATATATTTTTTTCAATATTTAATTAATGCTGTTTGTAGAGAAATTATAAATTACATTAGATTTAATTAAATTCATTTAACACACTTGTGCAAAAGAGTATTTATATATTTGTTTTATTAAATGTCAGAAATACATAATTATATTTACCAAATTACATATGTACATATTTTGTAATATAAATTAGGGAGTTTAAGGACGAAGATCTTCACTTGCTGTAGTAAAGCAAGCCAGAGACTTTTATGGGAATCATCAGAAAAAGTTGGATAGACTGGTTAGCACATTACTAACAAGCTGCCGGAGCGAAGCAGGAAACAAATTAAGTGTAATAAGAAATCACTATATATTTGAATGTTGCTTTGACTCTGATTTGTGGAGAAGGACTTTAAGGAAATAAAAATAAAAAAAAATTTTTTGGGGATTTTTTTGCAACAGTCTTCTTTTAGCGTGATATGGAGCGATTCTCCAATCCAAGGTACAGTTTTCGATGATCATCAAAATATTTTTCTGTGGAAAGAGATTGTGGAAAATTTCTCAAAACTATGGAGGAAGTTTTCGCTGTAAAAATCTGGCATAGACCTCTCTTTAAACGACTGCCATTTATAAATCCATTTGATTTTTTGCTTAGAAATGCATACTTCCGGATTAGTCCCATTTATATCACATATACAAATTTAATGGACACAAAAAATAATAATGCATACAGTTTTTGCAATAATTACTGTCTTCATAAAAACAAATATGCTTTGCTGTCTTACATAAGCGAATTATACCGGAAGCGATAATTTTTGCAATTAAAATAAGAGACAAGTAAAAGAATAGGAAACAACAAAACAAAAACCATTAGACAGCAGTCATTAGCATCATCATCATCAACATAATCATCAAATGTATCATCTCCAACTCCCCCATCATTGTCATCTTCATCCTAATCAACTGCTACATCAGCATTATCATTAGTAATATTTGTAGAACTTCTATATTTACTTCTGCTTCTTTTTCTTCTTGATTTGCCGAGTTTCTTCCTCATTCAATTTTATGTTCGTTTTTTTTTAGTATTACTTTTGTTCTAAGGAACTCTGTTAGCCTAGAACTAATGTTTTATTACAGTTTTATAAATTAAATGTTACTGTGTCATTTTCAGTTTTTTGCACAATACATTCCGTTTTAACTTCTGCTAAGTTTATTGGAAAAAGTAAAAAAAAACAGCACGGAGAAAGTTTAATAAAACTGTTAGTAGAAAACCATTTAGACTTGTATGTAAGCATATGTATGTACCAGTATATATTGTTTATTTTTTTGACAAGCAAATGATTAATTAAAATAACGATTTCGTAATGGCGATGTTGACTTAATTCTTCATCTTCAGTCATCCGGTTCACCGTGGAGCCAGCCAATCAGAAAAGAAAATGTTAATAAACATGTTGGAACCCACACTTCCTTTTAGAATAATGTTTGCAGAAATATGCAATTAATATATGCAATGTAAGCAAAGACAGCAGTAGAGTGATACAAATTTCACTAATTTGAAAATGAGAAATATAAAGGATATTCCGGAATTAACACAAGATTTGAATTTTTGAAAAATATTTCTCACGAGCTCACTCACACACAATTAAAAAAACTGATGCCTTAACCAGAGGTTGAACAGCCGACCTTCTACAGGGTGGCCCAAAATTAACGAAGGGGTTTGAATTGTTTATAACTTTTTTATTATAATTTTTTTTTTCTTTTCAGTATTTTGTAAAGAAGACTTGGGGAATTTAAAATGGAGCAGTACTCAATTGAATAACGTGCCCAAATTGTTAAGCTTTATTTTTCAAATCAACGATCCATTGTTTTGACTCAGCGTGCATATCGTCGTTATTTTAATGTGCGGGTTGGACCCTCAGAGTCAACAATAAACCGCCTGGTTGTAAATTTTCGCCAACAAGGGGCAGTAAGGAACCTTTCTGGTGCTGGCAGTGTACGGTTTGGTGCGGTGTTTCATCGGAAAGGATAATTGGTGCTTATTTTTTTGAAAATGAACACGGGGTCGCCGTTTCCGTTAATGGTGTCAGATATCGGACAATGTTAGAAAATTTTTTAAGGCCAGCCGTGGAAAACCATCCGCAAGTATGGATCCAACAAGATGGAGCCACAGCGCACACTGCAACGGACACAATGGCTCTTTTACGAGACATCTTTGGTGAACGAATTATTTCGCGTACAAATGATTTTAATTGGCCTCCGCGTTCACCAGATTTAAGCGCTCCAGATTGTTTTCTTTGGGGTTATTTGAAAGGAAAAGTCTACATTAATAAGCCCAGAACCAGCCAGCAATTAAAAAGCAATATACGCGACGAAATAAACAACAAGCACCTGAAGTTTTGCGAAAGGTGATGGAAAATGTGTTGGAAAGAGCACGAATATGCGAAGCAGCAAATGGCCATCACTTGCGAGGTATTATTTTTCATAACTAAACTTAAAATATTCCCCATTTATATTCTGTACTAAAAAATTTTTTTATAATTATGTCTTAAATAAAAAAGTTATAAGCAATTCAAACCCCTTCGTTCATTTTGGGCCACCCTGTATATAGCAAATGCACGGTCTGCTCCTGCACTACTGGGAGAATAAGTTATTTGTTTATTTACTAACAAACTACTATATGGAAAAATGGAAAAGTATGTGTTTCTTAATGGAAGTAAATACAAAGTTTTTGGCGTGATTATGCTTGAATTAGAAAAATTTATTCGGGAATGTGGTATGAAAGGAATAGTATTGAAGTACATTCTATATGAAGCTTTCTACATTAAAAGTAGAGACAAAAGAGACATTATTTTGCATACAAACTGTACCGCTAAAAATCACATCTTCTATATCAAGCGTTAAGCAGCTCCTCAGCCAATGCCTGCAAATGAATAAGCTCTTAAATATGTAAAAGTGCTCTTAAGCCCATTAGAACACATTCCATACTAACAGCGATAAAGCAGTGAACCATTTTTATTATTCATTATTTTACAACTGGTCCCACTGTGCGATGCTACTAAAACTAACTTATATTTTTGAATGGCTAAACTTTAGCAAACTTTTCCTTTTACTGTACGATTTTTCAAAGTATTTGCAGAGTTGCTGTTTCATTTTATTGTATTTGTTTGCATATTTTATTTTTAGAGCTTCAAGTTCTGACAAAAGTCTACATCAAAACCATTTGTTAGCTGTTTCAATTTAATATCTAATTTATTCATTAAATTGTCGCTAAATATACAAATTTACAATATTCACTCATTAATAATCATGGCTTAAATATGGATTTGCTGTTCTTTTAATTTTATGCAACTCCTTTTAAAAGCAGTACTAATGGGTTTGAAATATAGAATTCTATTAGACCTATTCACGAGCTTGTATAATTATATTGCACGTTTTTGCATATTTTGAAGGGTCGTTGTTGGTTTATTTTAAAATACTTTTCGCATGACCCAAAATTTATACTGAGCTGTGAAAAAAACTTTTACTTATTTCTTATAGTCAACGTCAAAAAAACTTTCTTTTTTCTGCTATCACTCATAAATATGTAATGCAAAGTGCTATTTGTCTCTCAAACATTTATGAAAAGATGCTGTCAATTTTTAAAACACATACATGAATGAACGACAAGAGAACATTTCGGTTGCACAAGTAGAGGTTTTAAATCATAAATATTTGCAAAAGAGCAGCAAGTTTATCTTTGAATGTTTTGTTATTAAAGAGTGAAAATATTCACCACCATTTTGCAAATGCTATGATGCAAGACCGTTTGCACAAGATAGTGAATATTACTAATGTATTACTACTTTACCCCAACGACAACAAATTCTCGAACTATGCAAATAGTTGGTTATTTAGCAAATGCCTAAAAAACTTTATAACAAAAGTTTATGGCTGTAAACATTTTTTTTTGCAAATCATTCTGAAGAAAGTATTAATTAATTTAGAATACTAATTTTCCATTAAATTAACTTGATGTTGGTCTACTAAGTTGGAGAGCATTTGTTCAAAATAGTTCAGTAACAGGTTGCTAACAAATAGGTAAGTAATTAATTTCATGTATGATTCAGCTGATGATAGAGTGTGAATATAAAATTACAGTGTCAGTTCCGACACCAGCTGAAAATGAAATTTTTTAGCTGACCTTTTCACACTTATCGTGCATTTGCCAAAGGTCCTGGATGAAACTTCAAAATGTTGATACAAATTAACGAGATTCATATGTTGAGAGCCGTGTGTACTATTTGCGCGCCCCTTTTTTTAATAAGAAATTTTAGTTTATAATTAAAATATTCGATTTGCATATTTAATGTACATTTCGTTTGTTTGTTTTATTTGTTGAATTTTCATTCAACTATTGGCTTATGTTGCCATGAAAACTTACATGCCTCTAGCGGTTGTACAACTCAAGTTGTGTAATTTTTTTTTTATTTTCAAGTGAATTTGATATTTCATTCAAAGAAGATGACGAAGTGATCAGAAAGAAAGTAAAAAATAATAAAACCCCATTATTTTGAAACTTAAAAGTTATTTAGAAGCTCTCGCTGTATTTAACTGCTTATTTTGGAAACAATTCGAAATTTCATAAGCGAGTGAAGACATCTATTAAAATCTATGTCAATTTCAAGAAATATGTGAAAAATTAATAATAAAAAATGTTTAAATAGTATCAAATTTAAGTGCCTGATATTTCAGAAACTGCAAATTCGGATTCAGCAATGGTTTACGTGGCTGCACTCTTTAAGTAGGAGTTCATGTAGAATCTAGGTGATTCCTTTTTAAACTAAGCATATTCAAATCTATTACAAAGGACGAATTTCAAGAAGGGGTCTTAAATGTTGTTGGATTCACATACTAAATTATAAACCCAGTCTGAGCCGGTATTAAAGTTTCGGTATCGGTATAGCTGACATATACGGATATCGAACTATATAACAATCAATACCGGTACCGATACCGATATTCCTTGCGGTTGCCGACCACAAATAAATTAAGGAACAAATAAACTCTGACTGTTTGAGATTCCATTTACACATTTTAAGGATTCACTAACTTCCAAATTATTAGAATTCTCACAAATTTCTTAGCCTCTGATCTCCACAAAGAAAAACTCATCATTTAACCTTCTGTTACTAACATGCTGTCTCACATACCGAACAGATACTGAAAGCTTTCTGTAAGTCACGGTTGTGCATTTTGAGCTTTCGGTTATTTTTTTCCCTTTCGGTTGATCAGTGCTTTTTTTGCTGTCATTGTGCAGAGATCGCTGCTAAATCGTTTTTATTAGTTTTTCAGTGATTCGGTTTAGTAAAAGCGTAACTTTTTGAGAACTTAAAGCTTCAGAGCTTCAGGTAAACTTATAATTTAATGTTTATAACTCATTTATAAGACACTAATAAGCCATTAATAAGTCAGAGAACAACACGCTTGTGGCTGTGAAGAATGTGGTTCAATAAAGAATAGAAAAACTAAGTATAAGTGTTTGGCGTGTGGCAGGTTTCTGTGTTTGGAACATAATGTCTCCATGTGCCAAAGCTGTCCACTTCAAGCCGAAAACGAAGAATAATTACTTTTATAATTATATTTCTTATGTGCTGTTCATAGAATCCAAGCAATCGAATTGAGTGAACAATTTGTATGAAATCCACTCAGTTATTCGAGTGGTTTCCATAAATATTTTCTACTCAAGTCGATTGGTTGGATTCTATGAACAGCACATTAGCATTATTATTTTAATAAAAAAAAATTTTAGTTTGATCGCACTTTTACACAATGAATTACTTCACCGATCTTTCTGTTATTCTCTTATTTTAGTACATGCTTATGTGTTATTTGATGAAAGTTTGTTTTGTCGTTTTTTATATATGTTTTACTATTGAATACACTTCGGTCTTAGAGACCCAAAAGATTAATAAAATATATAAATAAATTTAAATTATCAACTTGTTATTCCTTTATTCCTGTTCAACACTCAATTCCAATTGAGTGACAAGTTATTAAAGAGAAATGTCAAAATGAAAATGTAACCCACAAAGTCATTAAAGGTACACATATACATACATACTCGTGCTTGCCTGTGTGTATGCATATGAAATCTAGAATTGGGTTCAAAATCAATTTATATGTGGTTCAAATACAAAGAAGGAAACAAGAAAAAAATTACACATAAATTTACACTCAAATGAAATTCACTTATTTCAATTCAATGCAGCAACAATGTTCAATGAAACTCAAATAATATTTTTAATTTCGTTGCATATTTGAGAAATGAAGCTGTCCAAACAAAACATTCTCCAATTTAGGTCAAAATACGAGTATGTACACACAATCGTAGAGATACAGACATTTTTAATAAAAATTACTTTAGTAGTTTTGCTATTTCCAAAATACATTAAAGCAATTTCTTCAGTATCTTGTGGGTGTAAATTTACTTTGGTTTTCAATTAATTATAAATTTTACAATTAATGACGAGACTGTTTTCAAATAAATTAGTTATTTATTTGCCATGAAGGTTGTCTCTCAAGCTGCAAGTTTTCAATAAACATTAAGAGAATCATTTAAGATTTTAAACACAAGTTTTTGTTTTCTTAAATTTGCAAATAATTAAGATGAACGAAGATGGTAGACTGAGAAATAACAGCACACATTTTTAATTACTTTCAAAATGTCCATTAAATAACCCAGCAACAAATATTTTCTTGTATATCAAGTGCAGATACTGAATTTAATATACCAAAAATAATGTTTGTCAGCAACAAACTTTTTATCTTAAACCGTTTGGCTTCTTGTATCACTTCCATCATATGAACACTTCGTAATAAATTCATTGATGTTTCTTTAGAAATAGAAACTTTCTTCGATGATTTTGCTATGATTGTTATGCTAATCTTTCTTTGTTGGCTATTAAAAAAGGATATTAATTTTAGCACATTATTTAAGAAATAATTTGTACTTGCAGCTTAAATTTGTTTAGAGCCCCACCTTAAAAAATACTCTAATTCTTTTCAAATGCCATTTAAATGCACAACATACTTTATCATTCACACGCAATTATTGCTAAATATTAAAACATATTTTTTTATTAGAATTTCCATTTATTCAAACGTTTGAAATGTCTGTGTATTTTCTTTGCATTCTTTTGCTATTTTAATAAATTTTGATTGATACGCTTTTGTTAGCATGAAGCTCAGCAATGCAAAGAAATAACAAAAACCAAAGGTAACAGAAAATATTATTTGAACATTAAAAAATATTTGATTGCTTTTGAGTTGTTGTCAAAAAAAGTTTTCATTCTTTGAGACTGCAGAGCTAAAATGACGGCATGTAGACACACACGCACACACATCCATATGCAGAGCTGCATACATTCAAATGCACACAACAATTCACACATAATTGAACCCAGCAGTACACATCCAGCTGGTGCAAGAGTTTGATAACCAAGGAGAAAAATTATATGTTGAGCTAATGAATCATAAAAGCAATAAGAAAACGACGGAAATTAAGAAAATTTTCAGATGATAAGTGAAAACAGCCTGATTTACTTTCGTGGTCCTGTCAGGGTAGTCGTGCCGTCCATTTGGCTGATATTGTTGTCCGTTATTAATGGCGTACCCTCTTTTTTACATTTACGAGTAAATAAACATAAATAAATATCAAAATGAAACCTCTTATTGGAAGACCTTATATTTTCATCAGCATTATTCAGGGCAAGGTTTTTTATGCTTTTTTAATGAAAAATATGCATTTGCATATTTTTCAAATTTTTCCCAAAAAGAGCATTTTTGATATAACTTGCATAAATTTGCCTATGACGCAAATTAGCAACTCTTCTTAACAAAAATTGCATGCGGTAACTGACACAGCTCCATATATGGTCTCCACAATGAGATCATTAAAGATTCTTTACCCAAAAAGGCTGTAAGTTACATGTCTGGCTCATGAGCAAATTTAATTATCTGACATTTTGCAATGTTAACGCACTTGCAGCAAATTGTAGAGCTGTTTTTCTGAAGGTAGAACTATATACGAGTACATAAATATAAGTAGAATGTAGTATTTTTCAAAATAAACTTATTGTCTGAATTAATTTCCATTTATCAATTTATTGTCTGAATGCATGCCAAGTACCCAAGTATGAGCAATCCCCCAAAGCCCTGTTTCACTAGATGTGAGTCTTGGTTAAAGGCTGGTATATATTATTATTGCGGCAATTTTATAGAAATAAGCAGGCTTTTCAATGAGCTTTTTGATAATGAGGCAGAGTCGATATGTAATGCAAAGACTTTATTTTATAATTCTTCCGTAAAAACAGACTTAGCATGCATTAAAGATAATTTTGAAAGTATTTGCCACAGTAAAATCAAATTAGAAACCAAAGGACTTCTTTTACATGAAAGTTTGTCCGTGTATTTTATAAATACATAAGTACATACATATGAATTTCAGTGGTCACTGTTTTTGTACCGTCAAAATATCAAGAGATTTCTGTTCTAAAATAAAAAGTAAGAATTATTTTTTCCAGTTTTTTAGCATTTCACGAGTAGGTTCAAAATTTGCCCCACATTTTTTTCAATTCTCTTTTTCGTAAAAATGACAGATGCAATTGTGTCAGTTGATAATTTATTTCTCGTATCCGTTTTAATATTGTTTAGCTTACTAAAAAGCATTTCTATGGAAGAATTAGAAAATAGAAATATTAGAAGAAATTTTATAAGAGTTTCTAAATTTGGGAAGAGTTTCATTGTCCAAAAAATTTCAACATCTAAGTCAAAAGAAAGATTTAGGTCTTTGTGGTCCAAAAGTGCATGTTCGCACAACTCATTGACTTATTTTCTGTAATCGTTTTCAACGGAAGGAAATCTGGTTTTAAAATTTGATAATGAATTTATTTCGCTGATTGTGCAAATTTTGGATCTACTATATCCTTAAAGGTCATCATCAAATTAGAATCTTTTTTTAATTTGGGTAATAACTTCAATGTAAAAATTTCTGAAATCGATATTAATTTTTTCTTGCTCTGATTGGGAACAACATGAAATAGTCTCTTGTGCAGCGGCCGACACCAATATACATATAATTTTGTTGTACAAAAAAAAGTTAATTTAATCAGAAATAAATCTTTCTATATTAAAATTTCTGTTTTTATATAATTCGACAAAAAAAATTTAAGCATTTTTATAACTTAATTTTTTAGTTTGTATCATAATGAAATAACAGTTAAATATAAACTAGAGATGGGATCGTGAGTGATTTTTCGCTCACGCTCACGATAAAAAATTTTACTAATGCACGACCTTATAATTTTTGTTCCCGTTCATGCCTGTTTACGTGAGTAGGAAGAAAAGTAACGCACAATCACAAAAACTCACACTCGCAAAATATTCACGAAAAAAATTTTTAAATAATAAAAAAAAATATTATTATTATCACTGATTCATTCTGCTAGTCTGATGAATAGACTGTTCCAATAATACTTTCTTTATAACAATAATTTTAGTTTATCAAAAAAATTTCTAAAATTAACAAAGAAATGAGTAAAGTAAGATTTGAGCTTGAGCCAAACAATTCCTCAACATAATCCTAAAACAATTTAAGTAATTACGTACAAATATTAATTAAAAAAGTATACGAAAAAATAACATTATACCAAAACCAATCACGCCAAAAATCTACTTATGCACGGTCACTTTTTTTGTACTCGCGTTCATGTACTATCACGTAATTGAAACAAAAAATTAATTACGATGAGTCACGCTAGTCACGTAAGTGGTGTCCATCTCTAGTATAAACAAAACTGCCATAAGATTGAAAATACAATGCTAGAGCAAAAAATTATCATATGGCGTAGTAATGCCACATGTTTATTTCACCATGATTTAGAGTCCCACCAATTGAATAGATGAGAGAAAGAGAGAGAGAGAGAGATTTTCAACGTAATGTATACAATTTAATTTTTGGATCTTAAGCGATTTAATAAGAGCAACTTAAAGACGATACATTTGGAAGACACAGAAAGATGAAGATGCATGATTTCAGGGTATTTTTCTTGATTTTTCTTGATTTGTATGATGCCCAGTTTAATGGCGAAAAGAGAGTTCTCTGTAAGCGTATTTTAAAACAGAAGATACAACCAAACGAACAGTACAACAATGACCTTCTTTAAGACAAACTACTTACCTATAAGTAGGGAAGTAAGTAGTTGCGTTTTATTTATAATAATAACAAAGACAATCGTCATTTTTATGACTGAAGGGCACATACAAATTGTATGTTGGAAATTCATGTTATAAATGAAAATACATAATATGAAAATATAAGAAACATTAAATAGAAAAAAAAATAAATAAATAAACAAATTTTTATGTTTTTCACACACACACACAGACATAAAAAGCGCAATCATATTTATTACAATTTTCTATCTTTTGCTTTTGAAAACTGAATGACAGCAACATCAACAACAATCAGAGGGAAAGGAAAAATGCATACAAGCGCATAAATACATGTATTAACGCACACACATGCAACTGCTGAAACAGACAGTGTAATTAAATTTTACACATAAATGCTGGTTATTCGGTTATTTTTATAATTGAAGGTTTTAAAAAAGAGGGTCAACAAATAATGCAATAAAAAAATGTTCTTCAG
Source organism: Gymnocheta viridis (assembly GCA_956483585.1). Lineage (NCBI taxonomy): Eukaryota > Metazoa > Arthropoda > Insecta > Diptera > Tachinidae > Gymnocheta > Gymnocheta viridis. The sequence goes on along the minus strand of OY101440.1, from coordinate 135,554,409 downwards.
GCTGGAGTTAGTATTTTCAATTCATTTTTCATTAATGTATTGAAATTAATGTTTGATGTTTAAGAAGAGCGGAAAATTTCCATTGCGCCAAGAGCTCTTTATTTTATATAATGTTGAAACTTTGGACTCATTTAACCAAAGAAATTTTTTTTGGAGATACGTGAAGATAACTTCAGTGCGACGATATGTAAATACAATTTTTCTCCAGGGATGGCCACCACACGATGATGCTATACATGAGAATTGGACATATATATCTCGCAGAGTTTTATTGAAAAGCAGCAGCTACCCTAAGGCACGTTTCTTTCACTTCACATCACAGTTGTACATCTCCAGCAGCTCATCCGCTTATTTAATTTTTAATAGCTGCATGTTAAAATAATTTGCTGACAGTTTTCATTAGTAAAATGAAAAAATTATACATTCCATCTGAAAGGACAGTCATATGTTTGCTCAAATTTACAATTGCTACAAATGTGTTAGTAGAAAAATTGTGTACGTAGTAGTTATTGTCATCTTGTAGGGTGACAGTCTATTTCTGTTCTCTAAGGTCTAGAAAATAACATATGCCTGTTAATAATAGTCAGTTGTTTTCCAATTCGCCAAAATTTTTTGGTATTGTATTGATGTGACGTCGATGTTGACAACTGGAATAAGGATGATTGTCGTATGCAATATTTTCATTATGCTTTTGCCGTGGACAGGAAGTATATTTAATATTGCTGTTTTCAGTTGATTTATTTTTAGTTTGAGTATGCCGACTATTACCAATTACCTTACAAATTTACTTTATACGAGTTTATTTTAATAACTTAAACATCTGCGGAGGAATCTACATAACATATCATTCGATTCGAGTAACCATAAACACCATGAGACTAACAGTTTAAGAAGTTTTGAATGAAACTGTGTTGGCATTCAACGATGCAACACGCATTTTACGTTTTTGCACAGGTATTTGATTCATTCATTTCATTTTATTAAATTTTTTTGGTCGGATACAATTACAAAACGTTACAGTATACATACGTTATTGCTGAGTTTTTTTTCGTTTTTGTTATAACTTGAATACACGTATGTATCCGGTTAGTTATAAATTTATGAAATCTTTTTTTATGAAAGCATGTGTTAGTCTGTTTGTATCCTTTTCGTGTAAGAATATGCATACGATTATATCGTCAGGTGAAATAAAAATTCTTCTAACCGCTTTACAGAACGAAAAAGAAACTAACTAAAATAGTTCAACTAACTGAAGTAAAATCTTTTGGGTTTTGACAATAATTTGCCAGTTTTCTTTTGATAAAAGTTTTAAAACTGGTGCCATACACAGTATTTAATAACAAACACGATTTTGATTTTATTTTTAGTTACGTGGTGTTGCATTTCAGCTAACGATACACATCCTTATGTTTTTTTTCTATAAACGTTTTCCTTTATAAATTTAACCTTTTGTATGCAATTTTATATTTTATTTTACATTTTATTGTGAAGGCAAAAAGCAAGCTTTGTTAGATACAATTGCCATTTGAGATTGTTTATTTATTTATTTTTCCATTAAAATGAAATATATTCGTGTTTTACTTTATTTCCTCTTAATAAAATACTTCTTTTCAAGCATCATTTTTTGTAGTTTTTTTGCTAAATCAGCTGTTGTAAGGTCTCAATATTTTTGTGCATATTTTCTTAAAAAATATTTTTGTTGGCTGCTTTTAAATTCCCTTTTTTTGAATTGAAAAATGTTTTATTTGATTTAATAAAATTAAGAATGATGAGATTTTTTTTTAACGAGATTCATATTTTATAGTTATTTTGTTTTAAAAATAATATGTAATCTTAATTAAATTAAGAAATATACTAAAAAATCAAATTAAAAAATAAAACGAAATAAATATATAAAGTAAATAACTTTTTCAACAACTTCTAGCTAGCGTTCTTCATGAAGATTTAAACATGACAATACAACAATTTGATAAGAAAAGTGGGCAGAGTGCACGGAATAATAATATATTTTTGATTCGTTTTTTTAATTGGATAAACATTTAGGGCATGACCCCTACACGTGCACTGCATTGTGCCGGAACTAGGAAAATTGGTTATGGGAAAGAGGATAGAGGAAGTAGTGTTTGTGGACATTCGACTTGAGCTGTCCCACATTGAAAGTAAGAGGAAAGACCTCTGCAGGGAGTTTATTTCACATACGAACCGTTCGGCTGAAGAACGAATTTTCACTGTAATGTGTTGTACGATACACCGGCATAACAACCACAAATGGATGCGCTATTAAGGAAGAACGTGTTTTTTTGCAAAAATGTGAGGGTTCCGGGAACAAGTTCCCTGATTTCACTAATGCACATTCAATTATAGTAATGATAAAACAGAGGTACAAATCCCACATTATGTCGATTACATTCTTCGCAGCTATCCTGTATGCGGTGAGAATTTTCGTGTAATTATTTTCATGTGCTCTTAAAGAAAACTAAGAAAACGCACCAAGTTTCACAAAATCCTTTTTGCTTCCCAAATGGATTATTGCTGGCAGTATCTGATACGTTTATATATTCAAAGCCACTCACTACATTTGATTGGGGTACTCAGTGCTACTCGACCTTTTTGTGAGGATGTTTTGAAGCAACGTTTAAAATTAGGACAGAGTTTTTATTGTTTTTAATTCGATTTAGCTATAAAAGCACAACTTTAAAAGTATTGGTTAACGTTTCAATTCAATTGTCAGTTTAATCTTTCAATTGAGTTGACTCGTGACCACACATTTCATGAACTAAATTGAAATATATGTATTTATTCATTTGTCAAATTTATATTGTTTTTACAATTACAAATTTAAAATTTAAAATCTTCTATTGCAATGGCCGACAAAAGAAAAATAATTGAAATAATGGTTATTGCAGAACGTATTGATAATGATTTTCCCAAGAGCTTAATTTTCTTCGAGCAATTGGAAAATTTCTCGCCAAGCATCCAAAGTCATTTTTATATACATATTTATTTTTAAATTCAATGACATTTAAGAAATATTTAACTTTTTCTTTGCAAAAGAAAATTACAAACATAAATTTTGACAGCTGATCAAATGACTTGAACACACACAGAACAATCGAATTGAAAGACTTTTTAGCCAACTTGAAAAAATTAAGATCTTTTGATTTTTCTTCAACCAACTCGATAACTGCCAAACTAATCAATTGATGGAGCCATACCATACAACCGATTGCCAATTGGTGTGCTTTAAGCATGGAATACTTTGGAGAAAATGAATCGAATAGTAACATTATTTGAATAATTTAAAAACTTCGATTTCGATTATTTGATAAATTAAACATTTGGAGAGCCGACTGAAATAAATGCCCTGCTTAAAAGCCCCAAAAACAAATAGCGACAAAATCTTAAATAAATAAAAATATGTATAACTATTTATTAAATAACAAATCATTAAATAAGCTAATGAACATGAATTCAGTTTACAGCAAGCAGCATTTTTACTTCCATTTTCATGGCAGACCATTTAAAAACTATTTTTTTGTAAACAAACTGCTCCGCATTACTACTATTGATTCGTTCATAAACGACCAAAAAAATTCTTAAATTGTTGAATTAAGTTTAAACTAAAAAAAATAATAATTTTTTAACACGCTTTTTTAACAATTGAAACTCGCTATTTAGAAAAACCCATTTTTTCAACCAATTTTATTCAATGAGTTTAATCGCTTTTATATATTTTCCTCGTCCTTTTTTGTCTTCCGTCAGTGGCAAAATAATTACATTTGTTTAATAGAAGATAAATGAGTTATTTTAAGTCATTTATTATCTGGCATAATATGTTTTTTTTTGCAGCTTTAATTAGACCATCGTCAGAGCAAACAGATATACAGTGGGTGAAAGTGTTGAAACGAACTACTGGGGGGAGAGGCCTTGTAGACAACCTGCCTGCTGTTAGATTTGTGTCATTTGTGTTGCTGCAAACAAGCTAAATAAGTTTAAGTTTATAAATAAAATACTATAATTAAAATAAAATATTGTAGAGTAACTTCGGATATAGTGAAATATGTAGGAGGATAATGAGCAAGGCAAGTTTTTTATGCTTTTTGCATGCTAAATATGCATTTGCATATTTTTAAAATTTTTCCCAAAAAAGCATTTCCGATATAACTTGCATAAATCTGCATATTACGCAGGTAGGCAACTCTTATTAACAATAATTGCTTCTGATAAGTGAAGCAGCTGGTTCATATGGATCTTGGTTGCGACAACTTAATAGAAACATTCTCATTGCTATGCTTATATTTTCTCTTGAACCAATACTGACACAAGTGAATGTACGTATGTGTTTTTAGCATTTGTAGAGGTGTCAACCTTAGGAACCCTTTATTCCTTTAATACTGAAACGATTTAAACAATATATAGTCGGGTCACTAAAACTCAACAATGTCTATCATTTAATAAAAGAATGAAGAAAATCGGTTGGCAGAGAAAAAGGTATCCAAAAATGTATCTTTGTCTATTTATATAATAGATTTTGATTCCAGCTGAAATAGTTACTTGGTGGGTTCCACATTACGCTACAATTTTGAAAATGACTATTTCTAAAGGTTCCTCAGATTTTTCATGTATTTTTTAGTTTTAAATTAATCTGATTTTTGTATTACATCAATGTAGGTAATTGATCGACAAGCGTATTCAATTCAATTATGATTTAGCTAACACAATTTTGAGTAACGTCAAAACGAAAATAGGGTTCTCACAACACTCGAAGTTATTCACAAATTTTGTAAAATGTTATCTTTTTTATTAAATAGTTCATAGATATTCTTAACAAGTGACAGCCATCATCTTAAAATTGGAAACGAAAATAAACATTTCATAAATTATTATAAAAAAATTTCAAAGAATATGTTGAAAAGCGCCTCAAGTAAAAACAATATTTTGTCACAAACTATCACTGATTTTTAACTGCCGCTCATTGTTTCGCTACACACTGTTACTCTCTATATATGAATAAGTATATATATATATTATATATATATTATATATATACGAGTATATACATACATATGCATTTATATAAGTTAATGTAGGTTATATTTTCCTCACATTAATGTACATGGGTGTGGGTGATGACCAATAGTACATATTTGCTTTTATATTAATTGCTGGTACAAAGAGCGAAAAATCTCCATGAAATTGTTAGTGGCTTCAAAATAAATGATATTGGTTTTTATATACATTTTTATAAAAAGAACTTATTTTCATTTTCTGTAATTTATTTACTTTTTCAATAAAGCTAAAGAAGATTTAAATGAAAGGAATATATTATATGATGCTTGTTCAATTTTTGTTTATTTATTATTTATGAATAATAATTATCATAAATACTTTATTTTGCTGGTAAAAAATTAAAAAAAACAATTTGTTAATGCTTCAAAGGTATTAATCAAAAACCGCAAAGAAAATTTTAAGAATTTAAGAAGGAGCAATTTGTCGTTATACAATGGCTCAACAAAATAGAACTTTGCAAGCACATATTTAATATATCAATAGCAAACGTTGGTATAGTCACAAAAAATATGTTCCTAAATAAAATCAAGCTGCAGAAGGTGGCTGAATAGTTTTAGAAAAATATTTCGTTTTGTAGCGAAACTCTTGCAATTAAAGAAAACATTAACTGAATATTATGCTTTTATAAAAATCTTCAACTTGAAATTCAAACTACCGAAATAATTCAAAGCTGAGTTAGTGAGAGTCCATGGTAGATCAGCTCCAGTGTGCTTAGGATTATCTACAAATTTTTAGATGGACAATATCGTGCACTCACCTCTACAAAAGATAAACCTCATTCAGGGCGAACTATTCGGAAATCGTTGATAATAATCACGATATTTATTAATGTGATAATAATGTTAGCATTTGAAAAATTTAATCCATATAGTTTAAATATAAAAATCTAAATTAATAAACACGTTTCTTGAGATCCCTTTTAGGGCCGTAATATTGAACCGATTTTTGAAAGATTTATATGCTTTTAAACGGGTTTTTACATGGATCTGCACAACATTAAGTTTATTTAAATCGCTTCGATATTGAAGGAGCTATAAGCGTTTAAAGTTGCTACTAACGCATGTACACTTATTACACATACATGTGTATCAGCTTCAACAAAGTGTGCATGTGTGGTTTGTCCAATTTGCTTTTGCATAGAAATGACACAAAGTTTAAAGTTGTTTATTTAGAATGCTTTTTGTATTTTATAGTATGTAAATTGTTAATATTAATTTCTAGAATGCGGTCGATTAAGTCGACCGTTGGATACCTAGTAATTAAATAAATAAGGAACTAATTTTTTAGAAGGCCGACGAACTGCGTGAAATGTTTAAGGCATCTTTTGTCATCAGTAGAGAAAGTTATTGGAATAATTGATGGCACTTTGGTTCTTAATAGAAAACCAGCCGGAAACAAATAACTGACTGCCTGACTCAGGGCTTAATTTTGAGCTGTTCCTAATGAATTAGTATCATTAGACTCGAAAAAACTAATAGTTTTTTGTTATTATTAATATTTTTTTAATGCAAATTAAATTTACAGAAAATGTACATAGAGGAAAATAATTGGCTGCCAGAGCCTTCGCCTTCAAAAAAAAAAATCATCTAAACTTTATTTAAGTTATTTCTTTATTTCAATTATGTGTTAAATTTTTCTTCGTTTTTATTAATTTGCAAACTATGTTTTAATTAATATTGGTGTCAACTGATGTTTGTAGTTAATTAGTTGAACTGTTTTAGGTTTAAGTTCAAAGGAATTGTTTGACTCAAGTTCATAACTGATTTTACATATTTGTTTTCTTTTTTATTTACTGCCTGTTTGTCGATAACGAAAGAAAAATTTCTTTCGAATTATTACATTTGAAACAAAAACAACTTTTAAAATTTTGTTTTTGTTTTAAATGTAATTATATAAAAGAAAATTTTCTTTCGATATCGACGAACAGGCAGTTAGTAATTTTTATATAAATTCAAATTATATTTATTAAGAAAGAAATATATAATATGCCAATAAAATAATGGGCTTGTGGTCAATAACCAAACAAGTTTATTTTCAATATTCCGCTACTCTTTTGTGTAGCCTTCTTCAGGATAATAAACAAATCGGTTAACGTTGTAGGCGAACAAATTTAAATAGTTAAAAAATCTAAAAAAAATGTTTAAGATTTTGTATATGTGAATTTTTAATATTTTTTCTCTTTTAGAATAAAACATATTTTTCAACATAATGAATTAAAAAAATTATAGCTAAATACGCAAACTATAAGAGGACATGCGTATTAATTTTTTTTTAAGTGAAAAACTTTGTGAATAATATCAAGTTTTTCCATTGCGTGTGCTACAAAGCATTTTATTTCGTTAATATCTTTGGTAATAGGGTAACACAAAAAAGTCATATTCATTGTATTAAATATATCTAATGTAATTTATAAAGAAAATTTTAAAATGCGATGGGCGTTATTTTTTCTTAAGCGATTAATTTAGAGTTTCGTTACAAAATTCTCCATATTCGTTTAATGCTGGATATAGCGCGCATGCTTTAATCGACTTCAAATTTCTAATGCAGTCTTTTCCGAAGTCTAATTTTTGATATATTGAAAAAGAAAAATTTTGGTTTTGAAAAAATGTTGAGAAAAACGTCGAGCAATCAACTTCTATTTTTGTCATAATTTAGCCATTTTTCAATCTCATTTCTAAAAATTGACTTTGATTATTTTTCACGACTACATAAATTGAGATCAATCAAAAATTTTTTCTGCATATTATCAAAGATTGTGATAAAAGTCGTATAATATTTTCTTTTTAATTTTATCTATGCTATTACCGGAGCGGGCAAAGTCAAGGCAAAAAATCAAAATTTAAAAATTGAAACAAAATGTATTTTCTTTATCTATCAAAAAGCTTTACAAAAAGTATAAATTTGTTAAAATCAAATAATATGTATTTGTAAAAGTTGTGAAGCCAACAAAGTTTTACATGCCCGAGGTAGTCAACTTTGACACCTTGCAGCCTACCGTATGTTTCAACAGGCTGCTTCAAATTAAAAAATCCTTAAGGCTTGGGTCCTCCTCTATGATTCTCACATACATTATTTTATAATCGGATCGCAAGTTTCAAATTAAACAGATTTATTACCCTTTTTTTCTAATTGGCACCACTGTGTCACGTTAGTAAAGCCTTTTACTGTATTCGAAAAATATTTAATTTTGTATGATTGTAGATATGCATTTTTTATCCCACTTTTAAACGCCTTATAATATTTTAATTTAGGTTATAATTAAAATTTCAAAACCGATTTTAGCAAACTTCTTTTAGCACTTACGTTTTTGAATTAAGTACAGTAAGGATTTCGTATTTTAAGCGTCATAGTTAAAGGAAAAGCAACCACTTACCTGTAAGTAAACGAGAAAACAAGATAAATAGTTATTTACATTGAGATTCATAAAAATTTTATTTTTATTATACAACTATAAACTGTAACATAAAGTTTTCATATTAAACAAATTTATGGCATAATTTTAGCAGTTTTTTTTTTTTTGATGTTCGCATAATTGCATTTGCAATTTTAATGCAAAAAATTTTAAGAAAAAAGTTCACTTTCCTTTAATTTATGGCATTAAAAACGAATATTCGTTCAAACGCTTATAAATTCGTTGACCTAAAATTATGTGTATTAAATAAAAAAACATTTTCACTTTCCTGCTGTTTAGCACATGTTTTTTTTTTTGGTTATAATTTTGTGCACGAGATTTTCAGTTTTCTGTGCATAAATTTATTTGGGTTTATTCGTGTTTCCTGAAAGTAAGTGAGAGTGCCAAATCAATTGTTGCCTACTTAAAAGCAATTTGAATACGCGCTTTGCTTTATAACTTTGAGCAGCCAAACAACAAAAATACATTTTAGCATTCAGTTGGGAAAATCTTGTTTCTTGCAAACATTTTTTTACTCGTATATCCTTTAAAACATCAACAACAAGAATGTGTTCATGGCTGTGATGAAGGGTAAGGAAAATAAGAAACATATTTTTATGTTGTTAATGTTGGTAACAGATAAAAGTGACTATTTAAAAAGATGTTAGAAATACTTAATTCTAAAATGAGAATAACAAGCCAAATATACAAACAGTATTACCGATATCAACACCCAGCACAGTGGGTCAGATCACAAATTAATTGGCAATAAATTTAAAACTTTCAAACTATTGGTCAGATTCATGTGAAACTATAAACTTCAACTTAGGAGGAATAACAATTGTGCAACATTCTTGGCAAATTTACACTTTTGGCACTAGCGGACATTACCAGAGAGGCAGCTGCTGGCAACTTTCATGAATGTTAAGGGATTAAGAAAAAAATTTTTATAAGTGGTCGGTGAGTGAGCAAAGTCAGCTAAGTTGTCGTCAGTCACAGAATGTAGAGTGAAATTCTACTCTCAACCTTGCAGCCAACTCGTGCACCGGGTCATCCCGCAATAGTTATTTTTAAATTTAAATAACTAAGCGACTACATTAATTTTAAGCAAAATTATACTTTTGTTTTTACGCACACTGTCAAATTTATATGGCAACAAAATAAAAATTAAGAACTTAGTGCAGGAAACGTTTAAATTGCATTTTCCTTCCGAAGCCAGCCACAATGAAAATCTTTTCCTTGTTGGCTTTTTTTTAAGTACATTTTATTCACCATTGTTATTTGTGCCCTCAAAAGTTTAAAATATAAATAAAATACTCAAGCATACACCATTTCCATAAAATTTGTAAAAGTATATTTTTAATAGCTTGATTTCTGTCTGGGTTCATTTAAATTGAATGATATCGCACTTGAATATATGAGCAGCACTTTATTAAACTCGAGCCAGTTTCTTTTCAATAATTCGCTTAAGCCAAACAATTAAATACTCTCGAAATTCAAAAATTACAAGCAGTAATTCTACCAAGTAATAAAAAGTATAAATTATACCTTTAACAAATTAACCCTTAGATGTCCATCATGTTCTGGCCGGACCATAATTGACTTTTACATGCAATATCTTTTTTGTAGCAAAAGTTTTAAAAAATTAAGTGTACGAATTCTATAAGTAAATTGTTCTCAATCGAATAAAATAAATTTGGAATCAATTGTATCAAATGGGGTGACAAAAACACACCATAATAAAAATTTCCGCTAAGTGCACCTTAAGGTCTGTTTACTTTGCGAATTCCTTTGAAGTGTCTTATTCGGCAGAATACATACATTAGATAAATTGACATAAGTCTAACCTTAAATACAGAAACTATACATCATCACAAAAAACAGCATTATCATTACATGGCCGTAATTCAGATCACTATCTGGACTTCGATAATGTATCTATTTGGAGCTCAGAAAATAAGTATAAACATTAGAGATGTTACAGATAATTAATGTACCGTCAGATCTAAAAATTAATTTTAGAACTGATACGGATAGTGTGTCACAGAATTGTAAGGATTTAATATTCAATAAATAAAATAATACAATATTAATGTTAGCAAATTCTAAGAATTAGTTCACTTCCTAATTTTTCAAAAAATAGTTTAACCGATATTTTCAATTGACAACAAATTTTTAATACAAAAATTGGAAAAGGAAATTGTTATTGTTACTTAAATTGTTTAAGGATATTTTTTTCCTCTTGAAGATGTTACCCAAAGGGTAACGAAAAAGTGACCTAAAGCTTAATATAAAGAATAATATAAATATTAAAAAAAAAAGATCGAAAAGTTATATGTTCTACTCAAACTATAATTTTAATTTTTTGACTTAGGACTGAAACTGGAAAGTGATCAAGCTTCAGATTTAAATATTGTTGACATGATAGTTAATAAATCAGCTAAATTTCAGCAGCTTACAACTGCTGAGAGACAAGCGGCTGAAAATATGATGATAGCATATCTATGAAATAATGATGATGATGTAGAAGCGTTTGCTACAAGTGAAGAGGAGGATGATTATGTGCCTGGAAATGCTGCCATGGATTATGGGTCTTACGAAGAAAATAATGTGTGGAACACGCTAAAGAGTTTGATGACGATGATAATGATGATGATATAGAAGAAAAGGATGCTGAAAGTGGTAAAAAGTTTTCTAGCAAAGCAGGCTTATTATGGAAAGTAAAACCGCCAATAGCTGGAAGACGTCTAGCACATAATCTGCCTGTTGTTATGAAAACTGGTACATCTCGAAAATTTCTGCCTGTCCCGGTACAATGTTTTAAGGAAATTTTTACTTATTAATTTAGGGGTTTCAATTGTGGCCCTGTCAGACCATGAGGTAATACGGTTAACCAAACAAAAACTCAGTAGTGAAGTTTTGTGAAAATATTTATGTTCTAGTTGCCATGAAAGGTCATTTGTTTGATAACGGTCACCAAATTTTCTCTAATTGAAACACATTTGGAAATGGTTTTCAAAATTTTAAGCTGTACAAATTTGTACAGCAAAGCAAAGCAAATAATATTATATATTTGCGACGTTGTAAAAAAATATTCCATTATTCCATTCAACTAAAATCTACACAAATAAAAATCCAGGAAAATAAGAAGCATTCATTCAAATTACAGAAAAATAACGAGGATAATTTTGTTGTTTTCATCATCCGATCATTTTAATGGGTAAATGAGGTGACCGAAAATCTAAACGCAATTTTACTGATGCTGATTTTTCTAAAAGGGAAGATAATGAAATATAAAGATTTATTTAGATATTTATCAAACAATAGAAATTTAAAAAACTATAATTTAGTTTTCTTAACATGAATTTATTTTGTTTTTATTATAAATATTATTATTTTTATTGTTTCTAATATTGAAATGTTTGTAGCGAAGAACAGGTGATGTGATAACTTCTTAGAATTAAAAAATAGTTAATTAGTTCGCAACTACTCGTACAAGGCTGAACGTAACAACATGCTGTTTTCCTTGGTTTTTTTTTAAATTCCGAAATCCGAATATCGATAACTCCAGGTATCCCGAAAGTTCTTCTATTATTAAATATCCTGAACGTGTCGGTGTATGAAAAAAAGTAATCTCGAACTATCTTTCGGTGTTGCCCGGTGCTGGTTGAAAAATTAGCTGAAGCGGCTTTCAAAAAACGACAGAAAATGCCAAATCACTTAAAAAATCGTTCAAAATTTCAGATTCTGTTAACACTAACCTTCCTTCGTAATATAAATTTGTGCAATAAGACGTTTCATTTTATCTCTTTAATAACTAAGTCCGTCTAAAGATGGTCTTCGGAAAAACCAATTAAAAAAATCAGTGGACTTTACGTTACGTATTAAGTGTTAAAATGAATACAAAATTCTTAAAATAAATGTACCGATTGAAATGTGACGAATAAAATAGTTTGGCAGAAAGAATCATTCTAGTCAGAGTTTTTGTGCAAAGCGGCAAACAAATTGCTTGTGATTTTAGTGAAATTTAAAATTAAAAAAATATTACGTTTTAGCGATTGAATTGAGTCCGGATTTTTTTTTTTGCTAAGTATTTGAATAGTTTACTTTCATAATATGGAGCCATAAAGATAAGTTCTGTTTCAATGAAGATTTTTGTGAACACCGCCTGTAGACGATCTTAGTGACCACTTAGAGCGACTTTTTGACTTTGGGATTAGGGATTAAATTATTCTTATGCAGCATTTAGACTACTGCCAAAGTTGCCAATTTTTTTGTCAGTTCTTGGCAGTTACGTGTAAACGTCAGTAAAAGTATGCAATTTTTATTGCATTATAAAATGCCATTTGAAATAACAGTTGGTAATGCCACAAAAACTGTCATCGTGTAAACACCCTATTAATCTCTATTTTTGGTTTTTGTGTAGTCGATTATATGGTTTTGCTTGCTAGTTTAAGCGGCTAATTGGTGGTTTAATCTTAAACTAGAACTGTCAAAGTGCACATGCGTAACATAAACAGTTGTTGAATCAATATAAAAACCAAATAAAAATGGATTATTCTAGTAGAGAGAAAGATTTTAGTGATTCCGATACATATAAGTTCTTATTCCACCTCAATAGTTACGAAATTCGCCGATATTCTTGAATCCACATTCATATCAATTGCAAAAATAGTTAATTCAGTCAACACTCTAAAATTGTAAATATAATAAAATTGGCGCATTTTCCTCTTCTTTTGTAAAAAAAACCGTATTGCTTTGATAGCAAATTTGCAAGCTGCAAGAAAATGTTGCCATTTCATGTTGATCAATATCGTAATACTACAGGGTTTAAATCACCACCCAACAGTGTTGGCAAAAACCCGGGTTTTTTCATAAAAAACCCACCGAGTGGGTTTTTTCATAAAAAACCCACCGAGTGGGTTTTTTGTAAGGTTTTATTGGGCTTTATTGTGTTTTATTGGGCTTTATTGGGTATAACTACTCTATACAATTATTATATTTTTTTCATTGAGATAAACTGTTGCATTTTTGGCATTTTTAGTCAAAAATAATCCGCTTATTCCAGTTGTCAACATAGACTTCACGTCAATACAATACCAAAAATTTAGGGCTTGATCTTAGGAAACAGAAATAGACTGTCAGTTGAAATAATCTTACGGGACATGCATACGATTTTCTGATTCTTTGAGTGAACCGTAAAACCTACCGGTAAAAAAATAGCACTCATCATAATTTTTACTAGAAATTAAATAATAATAAAGAAAAAAATTAAGTGTATTGTGGTTGTAGCACAACATTCTGTATATCTGTGAGTAAGATATCAAATTTATAGTGACATTAAAGTCATTTATTTATTTACTCACCTTCGTTATTCGATTAGTATTGCAATTGCTCTTAGAGTCATAGTGTGCATTTAATTTTTAAATTTGTATGTACAGTATGATTCAAGAAATAATTAGAATAATATAGTTCTTCATAATTAGTACAATCAAAATCACTCTAAATAAAAAATTTAAATGAAAATTGCTATGAAGCGACATTGATAAACTTATAATCATTTAGAATCGACTCCCAGTCCTGGTGTGACAAAATTTCTCTATACTGCTAGTATTTTTAACTCAGGTGTATTTCTCCTCGAGTGCACTTGTGTGACTCTAAGATTCAAATAAATATAGGAATACATTATAAAAATAAAAACAATAAATTTTCTCAATTTCTTAATACTCTGCCGAAGGTTTATATACATTTTCTATTTATATTTTATATCTTTTGAATATTTAAAACATTCATTGTGTGGAGTTTTTTTTTGCATACCAACAACCAATCAGTACTAAGACGTAACATGTGTGTGCTCTTCTGGATTTGCTTTACTGAGGCATTACGCAAGCCTTAACAATATTTAGAATTGCAGCAACAACAAACAAATTGCAGAAATAAAATAAATAAAAAAACTTAAAATCTAATTCAATCTAAAAAACCAAACCCAATGAAATGCAATGCAGCGTAACACAAAGCAAACTAACCAAACTCTATTTTATGGATGTATTTGCAGCATTAGTTTGCTGTGCCGCACACACAATAAACTAATGCTGCTGCTGCTGCATAGTTTAAACAAATATAATGCAACGAATCACTAGAAACAAATGTGTCAAAGTATGAAATACAGTGAGTAAGAGAATTAAACAGAAAGCCTAAAAAGATTAATGTACTAAAAAGATTTTTCAAATCAACTGAGATTGCTCTCTCTCGCTTCCTCTGTCTGTCTTCTTTAATGACAATAACAAGCAGTAAGACTGCTTTTCCACAGGCAAAGTCTTGAGTTTATCGGTGAGAAGGGACAGTAGAATGGAGTTCAGTACAGACTTTGATGTACTCGCGAGGTTACTTTCTTCTTTTTTTGTCTTTTACTTGCATTTGGTTTCAAAAAAAGACAAAATTTGTCAAAGTAAACTTTGCGTGCGTAGCAGTAAAATAACAGTCTAACAACACATATTTAAATAATCTATTTAAAATTTTTTTTGTCCTCCACCTAAAATTATTTACCGCACTGTTGAATCTTTTTATTTAAAACTAAACATTTTACCTAATGTAGCATTTTCCATTATGTTCATACCGCACAATCTCAAACTCACAAAATGCCATACAATTTACCCAGATGTGTAGAAATTTTATAGAGTCTAGATTTTATTTACTGTAAGATGGCAAATACAATAAAAATATTTTAAATTTGATTGTAATGAGATGTTATTATGTTTTCCCAAAATACAGGCAAACAAATTTTCTTACTACTCTTAAGACAAAATGAAGGAAAACGGGTGCTAACCACCCCCAAAACTTAAATAATTTATATTGTTACTTTCTCTATAACCGAAGATTCCCACAATAATAAAACACTAGTGCGCAAATACATACATAGTACATATACACAAATATTAACATCATTCATACACGATTGAATTGCTAGTTAGGCAGGTAAGTAGACAGTTGTCAGACAGACGGACGGACGGACGATTTTACAAACTTTATGGGTTTATTGGTTTTGGCTTTTCATTGTAGAGTTGTATACAAGTGTTTGCCAAGTTCGTTGCCTAATCGACAGTACAAAGAATATTAAGGCAGAAGTAATGGCAAACATTTTCAATTCTACAGTTCTACAATAAAATCAAAACCGAAATATATTTCTCAATTGCATTTGTACGAGTACAAGTTAAAATAGTTGAGTGTTTGAAGAATCAAATATACAATTGCTAATGAATTTATTATTGTTGTTACGGTTTGTCTTTCTTAAGGCTTAAATTAGTTTATCAAAATGTACGAAATGCCAGCAATAAATCGCATGAAATGCTTGCAAAAATATTTGAAATTTTTATAATTCTAAGCACCAGTATGACTTGGAAAAGCACAGCTATTTCTTCTATTATTAGTGCTCATGAAATATTGGATTGCATAAGTTATTGATATTTGTATTTGAATATTTCACCGAAGCATTTTTGTTAAATTTCTTTAAGAACTAATTCGTTGTGTTGAAGCAGATAATATATAATAAATATTAATATATTCCAGTGCACAGTTAGCACTGCTGCGAATAGTCTCTTCCGAATTTTTTTTTTAATCTGAGTAGATCACGTGTCCTGTTCAGGTCGTAGTGGAGCCAAATCGAGCTACCTACTTGCCCTGTGTTGAGCAAGTCTATGCAATTCACGCTGAATCAACAACTTACATTGTGATAGAGGAATTACACTGAAGGATCTGATCATTGAGTTGTCCAATGTCATACCCTGTCCAGCAATACCATCCGCAATACATTTACCGGGACAAACAGCGTGTCCTGGAGTCCAGATTAATGTTACTCTCTAATGTCTTGCTATGAGAGCTATGCCAAATCGTTCATTTCAGTGATCGGTAATTTTCGTTAAATTACCAAAAATTAAACCGTTCGTTCAATCATTCAATTGAACGACAGTACGCCAACAATTCTATTTTTTTAATTCATTCTTTTCTTAAGAAAATCAGTTTTAAATATTTAAATATTGTAATTAAATTAGGAATTTACATAAAATGGATTTATCAATTAGAAAATCATAGTTAAGTTCTTTTTAGAAACAATTTCTAGAATATTAGACATTTGATTTTAGCTTAATATAAACTATACTTTTTCTGAGTTGATGCTAAAAAGGAATGTATATTTAATTTTGAAAATAACTCTGATCAATACATCAAAACCCAAATGCACAAAAGAATACAACATAAAAAAGATCAATGAACGAAAGTAAATTTGACTTAAAAAAACACCTACCCGAACGAGCGAAAACAAGTTTTAACTCATCTACAAAATTGAACGGTACACTTTTGAACCAAAAGCGTGAAGTGAAATGACCGGATCAGTTTGTTCAGTTGGGTGATTCGTTCAATTTAACCCATTGGTTCATGAGCTACACAGCTCTAGTTGCTATCGCCTCAATAGATACTTAGCATTCGACAACCACGAGGTGTGCAGAATAGACACATTTTATCGCGGCGATCCTCCCAACTCCTATAATACGCTACAGCCGTCCTGATGTCTAAAAGGTATTTGTATGTTAAAAATTTCACATAGAAACTCCTGCCGACCCTGTCAGACGTTTTTCGAACCGTCAGTAAAATCTTTTACTGATCCGTCAAGGGGTAAAGTATAACCCAACCCACTGTTCTCTAGCATACGTATATTCAAAAATTAGAACTGAGGCTTTTGTACCAAATTTTTAATAATTATCTGAATTATGTTAATAAGGACTGCCTGTGAAGTTGAAAATAAACACTTTTGGTACTTTGAAAGTAGTGACAAAGTATCCAGAATGGCAAATACCCACGCAGTGATTCTCAACTAACAAACCGTGAGTTGGACTTATGTATCTACAGAACTTTAGTTGACGGAAAGAATGTTGTGGATTGCCCATTACTTGCTAAATCAACCCACTGAGGATCTGATCTTTTAAAATTTATGATTGTGTAATTATTTATATACATACGAAATAGAAAGACCTTTTAAAATAGCATCATCAGTCAGAAGAATTTGAAGAGAGTATATTCTATGAGTAGCAAGACTGGAACTGTGGTTTAGAAGAAAAAAACTTTAAAAGAATATCATTTAAGTTTTGTTGCACAAGTAGAAAAAAAAAATAAGCTACAAACATTTTGAGACTTATAAACTAGTGTATCCAGCGGCCGACTCAATCGACCGCATTCTAGAAATTAATATTAAACATTTGTATAAATACATACGATAAAATACAAAAACATAAAAAATTCGAAATAAAGAACTCCCTAAATATTCAACCGATTTAAATAAAATTATGATTGTGCACATCTATGTAAAACCCCGTTAAAAACATATAAATCTTTTCAAAATCAGTTCAGTATTACGGTCGTAAAAGGGATCTAAAAAATGTGTTTGCCTATTAATAATACAGATTATAAGAAATAAATTGAAAAAAGTGACTTTGTTTTAAAATAGTATTTGTTCATCCTTTACGAGAGTAAATATTGAAACAAAACTGAAGCTGAACGATGTTTTCCATATAGTTTGACATAAAATTTTGCCAGAGAATGCGGTTGTGAAATAGAATCTATTTTATTTTTACAGCATTTTTTCTTATGCTCTCAATTTTAGACTTTCCTTCTCTTAACAATGTTAACGTGTCTTCATGAAATCTCATACATGTTTCATACGAAAAATGCCAACAAAACAAAATCAAACAATAATAACAGAGTATTTGAAATTACTTCCATTGCTTCTATTATGGGTCATTAGCGATTGTTCCCGAAGTAGCAGACTTTGTTCGGTTTCATCATTAAGTTTTTATTAGAAAGAAATGCGAAATACATTTTTTATTCAGTATTTGTAGTCTTTAGCATTTAATAGTAGTGTACTTTTCATATATTATTTATATTTCTCTGGGTGTGTCTATTTCTCATATGTCCTTCTGATACTTTACGAAATATTGTAACTTAAGCAAATAATGTTTATACTGTTAAGCCCTCTTAACAAATATATTTATACTTTCAGAATTTTTTGATTGCCACTGGAGCTGCATGTGGATTTAAATTTTAAAGGACATTAGACGACTTCATGGAAGACTTTATGCAACTGCAAATTTTGCATTTCGCAGTATATATGTTTTTATTTATTTGAATGCACAAACATATTCATGGTTATTCCAAAAAACGCGTCGAAAAGTGAAACTTTACATGAAAAATACCAACAAAAAGTGAAGATTTGTTCTTGTTTTCTGTAAATTTTACAAATAAAACCAACGCGAGTACTGAGACGCGTTAGTTTCTCTTCAATAAACGGTACATTTTGTATGAGAAATAACAGCAAACAATGGTAAGCCTTCACTATTTGTTAGTGTTTTCTATGTTAAATTTCACGTCATCGGCGCGTTTTTTGGAATAGGCACCATTATTTTTTGTGGATCCAATAGACAAACTAGTTTTTGGAAAAGCATGCAGAGCGAATAGTATTTATGGACAATTAATTTGAACCTTCCCACATTAAAACCACATTAAAAATGACAAGAAAGCCTTCTGCAGGGAGTTTATTCCACATACGCACTGTGCGACTAAAAACAAAACGATGCCAACAGTGATGCCAGCAGAAATTTAACAAAATCCCTACATGTCTCGAAAAAAATTCCCCCTTTTACCCAACACACAAAAAAATTTCCCTATATTTTACCCTACTCTAAAAATTTATTGATTTAAGGAAAAAACAAAATTTTATTTAGGTTTTTAATATTTTGTGCAATTCTATCGCCGGACAAAAAATTATATAATAATAAAAAATAATATAAATTTGTAATTTTAAAAGCCCCCACATCTGCCTTTGGGACATTATTGTCCACAAACGACTGTATTAATTACCATTCTTCAAAAATTATTTTATTTTTAAGGGAAATCTTTGGATTAACTTAAGAGCTGTTGCACCATTTCTTCGCATTCATTGCTAATATAGATTTCTTAAAATTTTAAAATAAGTATGTGGAGATCTTAGAAGGCAATCAAAATCTTAATTCTGAATTCTTAATTAAATTTTATCCAAGTTAAAAAAATGGTGACCCGGAGTGGAAAGAACGAAAGTAATTTTTTTTTGTTTCTAAGAGCGCATTTGAATATTTAAAATAGCTAAATAAATATTTTTAAACAGTCTTAATTTATACATTAAACACCAAAAAAATTATAAAATTTTAAAATATTAAAAAAATAAACTGCCTAACCCACGATGTCGAACGATATCGTTCTTTTGTGTAAATTAGATTTAAATCTAAAACAATTTCTAAAATTTTATTTTTTATTTTAAATGTAATTTCACAAAAGGACGATATCGTTCGACCTCGTGGGCCAGACAGTAAATAAAGAATAGTCGACTATGAACTTTATTTTCCCTATCAAAACTGTTTTCAGAAAGTTGCGTGATATAAAAAAAATAGTTGTGTAAATTTGTGTAATCCAATACAATTAGTTCGAATGTAAACGCATTAATCATAATTAATTAAATATGTTTTGTATACAAAAATATTTGATAAATTCATTTGTATTTATTTCCGCTCTTACAAAAACACATTTGTACTTTTTGTGGAAAACTCATTTATATTGAATCAAATTCTGTTACAGCGAACACTTTAAAACAACACAAACCATTTTTTAATTAATTATGTGCCACACACAAAAAGTTAAACTTTTACCGAAAACACTTTATTTTACTCAAATAAATACGGAGGAAAAATGCCACTCATAAAAACTGCAAATACAAAATATCCTACATCAAACAAAGAACAAAAAGAAGCACACAGGAAAAAAAACCTCTTAAAACGTAAAAGTTTTCAATCCAACGTTTTAACGCAATTTAAAACACCTGCTACATAACAGTTACAACAAACTGTAATACAAATGCACAGCTACTGCTCAAAGTTGCAACAAAAACTAGACAAAGCATATTCTTGCATTCTATTTTTTTAGTTTTTCTTAAATTCTTTTTTTTTTTTGCAAACAAACACAAAAGTGCAATTCATAAATTTAAATTGTTTTTTTTTTTTTTTTGCAAAATACCATATTAATGTGAAGGAGAGTAGTAGTATCCCAGCGATAAAAATTACTAATTCTGCCGAAGCAGGTTTGTAAGCGAGAGTTGTTGGTTGGTTGTTGTACCGCGTGCTTCTAAATTCGCTTCCAGAAGCCAAGATTTTTGTTATCGAATCTCATTTGATAGCTCCCTTTTTTCACATAAAACTGCGCTTTGTTCCAAGCTTAAAAATCGCATTAAAATCATATCTCTTCTTCTTATTGTTAAAAAACAAAAATTTATATCACTTCTCTGTTGACCGTGGTCGTCATATTAAAAAAAACTCGTTCGTCAGAAAACGAGTTTAAAGTTTTTAATTTACAGATGCACATCAATGGAAAACTAAAACGGTATTCTGCCCTCAAAAAGTGATTAAAAAAGATATTTGTATACATTTTTTGCACAAAATGAAGAGCGATACGACGAATAATTCTGCTTTCTTAAGTCAAAAATCGCGTTTTTTGAGATATGACTACGTTGCAATAAAGGAGCTTTGCATTTCTTTGAATCGCTCTCTTTCTTTCAATAAGTGAAGGATAAAATTATTTTGTGTTTAAACATTAATCTCTGCCTTATTTTTCAGCATCTTGGGAAGCGCTTTGAAAAGCGCATTTGTTTGAGGGTGCAAATTTTCTAATGCTCACAAAAATCTAATATTTTTTTGTAGCTGGGATACAGAAGATCAGTCGAATCTTAGGAAAAACCAAACCTATACTCCCACTTGAACTTTATGGTGCAAATGAAAAATGTAAAAAAGATTTTACAAATTATGAAACGCACTTTATTAGTGTTTTTGGTGTGTAAGTGTAAAGCAAAGTTACAAATATTATATCGTCATGGACTGCAGCGAATAAGGAATGAATTAATATTAAAAGATTACAAAAACTAAAACAAATTGTTTTGGGTTGACAATGGCAGGCGGATGGGTAATAAATTTGCACTACATAAACATGTGTTCACCACATTAAACATTGTCCGATCATCTCTTAAGGAAAACATTTCCGTAAACTTAAAAAATCTTAATTTTATCCTTTTAAAAATTATTTTAAAATAACTCAATATAAAAAAAAAATAGAATTTCTTCGAAGGAGTTGGAATTTGACATATTTTGTATGAAAATTAAAAAACTCAGTTGAAATTTCAAAATGAAATGAGTATGCGCTCTCATGGTACTCTGAAGGAATTTGAATAAATTCCTTAAATTTGCAAAAAATTTTACACGTTCGATTTTGTTATTTCTTTTAAAGCTTTTTTTTAAGAATTATTAAGAGTCCCAAACAAAAACTCTTAAATGCCTTGAGATTTGTGGAAGCTGCGCAACAAAACTACCAAATTTTTGGAAGCATAAAAAATTTGTTCCCAAATTAATTCAATCTCTCTCAGGATCACGACAGTGATGGCATTTTGGTGCTTTTCTGGTATTTTTTTGGAGCTTTTTGCCTCTTCATACGCGGGTATTTACAGTGCTGTTCACAGTTTGTCACAGTGCATTTTGTGCTTTTTTGTGCAACTGAGAAATGTTTTCAGTTACAAAAATTGGCTACTTCTTTTAAGAGCAAATAGTACTTTTTAAGCAACTATGAACTTTTTCCACTGAGGTTGAAAGAACATTCAGTTTGATGAATTTGTTTAAAACAAAAATTAGGTACCGATTATCTTTAAAATTTGAAAATGCATGTTGTAACAATTTTCAACTGCCTTTAATTGTTTGTAGCAAAATAAATTCAAACGAATCATACCAAAAATTTCAATATTTTATTACAACTGTTTTGTGGCCTGATTGCGAAGAAGAAATGAATATTTTTGAGAGCAAAATAAACGAAAATGAAATAACAATTTTACTTCTATTAAATGAATTGTGATTTTATTTAAATTAATGCGTTAATAAATTCTGCTATTTGATCTCAAGTCCTTTATTTATTTTAAACAAAAACTTTAAATTATATTTTGGGTATTTAACTTCACTTTTTTATAAATTGTTTAAAATATTTTTGGCATAACTAAAATTTTTTAAATATTTTTTATGGTGCTTTTCTACCCTTTTTTGTGTTTTTTTGCTCTTTTTACCCTTTTTGGAACAGCTTACGGTGCTTTTGTTCTTTCTCCAGATAACAACACTGGTACACGATATGATTGTTGCTTAAGATTAACATTAATGATGCAACAAAACAAAGTCTGCAACTTTAGGAACAATCGCTGATGGCCCATAATAAAATCAACGGCAGTAACTTCATATACTATCTTATTATTGTTTTATTTTCTTTTGTTTGCATTTTTCGTATGAAACATTTACGACATTTAATGAAAACACGTTAACATTCTTGAGAGAATGAGTTTCTAAAATGAGACCATAAGATAAAAATTTTATATCAGACTGTATTGAAAACATCATTCAGCCCCAGTTCTGTTTCATTACTTATTAAGCATATAAACAACTTCGAAGTTTAGCGATAATACAATTGGATGCCTCAATAAGACGAAGAGACTTGATTTTAGTGAATTTTTGGTATTTTAACAAAGCGCACTGTTACTTGAAAAAACAACACTCATCTCAAATGGGATATCGCGACCAAATATACTCTCCCTCTCTCTCTCTCTGAGCTTATTTCGAAGCAGCAGGTTCAACAACCGCCAGCTCTCACTTATGAACTTGTTTTGAGTGCAGCAGTCAATTTTACGCGGTTTCCACTTTCGCAAATTAAATGTCAAAAATCTTTTGAAAAATTTTTTCACAGTTCTTGTAAATATGTATACGTTCCGTCTCGTAAGCTTACAGTGCTTAATTGTGCAATTAATGAGTCATTTGGTTTATGTCTCTCTTCCATTCAAGAATTTAGAGATGATAATATTCTATATTTAAAAATTAATTTATCCATCTCTGCCCTCTTCTTGGACCTCCTCGGAAGTGCTTCATAAAACCGCATTTGGAAAGCGCGCAAACTTTTTACTGCTTCTAGAAATTGTAAATTTCTTTGCGAAAAAATGGAAAATTATTATTACGTTCAGCTTTCGAATTCAACTCGACTGCTTTATAGCTTTTTATCGGGTTCCTTTTTTATAAAAAAAAAAAACCTTTTAAAAAATACATCTTTTCCAGATTTCTCACTATGCAGCAAGTTATTTTCAAATTTTAATCCTCATCCGCTTAACAAAACTGAAAAAATTTAAAAGACTTTCCTAGTTCTGGGACCACCTGCTTAGCATTTAATATCAATCAAGTTCAATCAAAGAGCTCCTTTGTAATTTAAATGAAGAATCCAAAGGAGTTCCTATAAAAGTTGATTGGCTCTAAAATCAAACAGCCGATTATAAAATGAGAAATTTATTTTTACATATTTTGAAAGCTCTTCACAGTAGCATGAGTGAACCATGCGAATACTTAAAAACAGTAATTTTGTGATGTAGAGTATTAAAAATTTTTAAAAGAAAGAATAAAAAAATAGTTTTACTTTTGCACTGGTTGCAGAATAACATATAAAACACACATGTTTCAGTGCAGTTGTATAGTTGTTAGTTTAACAGTTGGAATTTTGTTTGGACTTGTTTTCGCACGCACACACACACACATAGACGCAACCACTTACACCCATTTACAAACGTAAACACACTTCTTTCTGAATTGATGAAACTTTTCCTGCATTAGTTGGCTTAAAAATTAAATATGATTTATAGACTTCCTGCAGCTGCAATCATTTACAAAAATTGCATGTTGTTATTTAATTTTACACAATTTTTAAGAGATTAAAAATTTCTCAGTCTATTATAGAAATTGGTAAAATAACATATTTTTGATTAAAAATTAGAAGAACAAATACATTTTTATAATATATTTTGTTAATACTTATTCAATTGCCACTTTGCGCTGCAAGCAATACATCTGCATTTTTAAACCTTTAAGTGTCATCGGTCCAAAGAAAAACAAAGTTATAAGACTTTATGCCACCTTCTCTTAAATTATGCCTCTGTGCGATCTTTCGCAGCGTCAATTGTAAATTCTTTCATTTCAATATTTAATTATAATTCTTGGCAGCCTTATTTGATTTCTTTTTCTTTAAACATTTTTCGTGTTATCACGTAAATCTTTTTTATTTTTAAGTTGTAATAAACAATATTTTATCTTTCTTTTTCTGATAAGTCCTTAAAAATTCAGTCAATATGGCGCTGAAGAAAAACAGAATAAAATGCCAACCAAGAAACAAGCGAATATATAATTATATGAATAGATATAATAATAAGATAATTATAGGAAAAAAGCATAAAAGTTAAAACGTCTGCCAAAACGAATCTAAATTATAATTTTCATTAGCCGCATAATTATTAAAATGTGCTTGTGTATAAAATTTTAGGCTCTGGAACAAACCTTCTTCAACTGCCAGCACAATAATCATAAGGCATAAGAAATAGTTTAAAAAGCAAGAAATCACAAATGAATAAATAATTATGGCAAAAAAATATGTCCTTTTCTAGACAAAGAAAAGCCAGATGGCAAAACGGTCGCTGTTAATGAAGAGTTTCAACTCCGATATTATACAAACGTGAGTTTTTGTGTTGACGGAACTTGAAAAGTCAAACATGGGATTTGCTCAACACTGTGGGCTACAACAGAAATATTTTTAATTGTTCTTGAGCGACGAGTATGAATCTTTACTGAAATAATAACATGGCCGAACAGCTAAAATATTTCCGAGAAGTTACACTATTGCCGTCACTTGAGTCATGACAACTGTTAAAATGTCGGGCTATTGAAAATGAAACGTCTTATTGCAACACCCTATAATAGGGTATGCCAGTGTAGATATTTTGTATAAAAAATTAAAAAAAAAAATAAAACAAATTTTCAAAATACAATAAACCGGGTTTTTTACAATACGGGTGTCGGTTTTTTTCAAAATGTTAATTTTTCGAATGTCGAATAGTCCGGTTCTTTATAATTAAAAAAACGGCTCAGTCGAATACTTTTCGATTTGTTTATATTTCCAATAAAATTAGTTTTTATTATATTAAAAATTCGAATTTAATGACCTGGAACTAATCGTATTTGCTCAAAATTAACAAAATTGACCTCTCGTCTTATACTAGAGCTTTCCAACATTTCAAAAATATGGTTTAAGGTCTAGTGAAGATTTGGCAACAAACAAAAACTTTTTGCAAATCTTTGAAAGAAGATATCGAGGCAATCTCGATTAATAAATTAAAAAAAAATTAAAATACTTTGAAAATAGTCTAATCTGTTTTAATTAGTTGAATTTTAACCGAATTTGTAACGCTTGTTCTTTGTTTTGATTTCAATAAAATCTGAATTTGTAATTATTCAAAATTCGAATTTTTTAATTTATATAAAAGTACACATTCTGTCTGTTAAAAAAGAAATAATTGTTGTAAAAATTGCCAAAAAATTACTTTTATAATTGGTCTGCAAATGATGAAGTTTTGCGGTTATTGAAACATCGTTCTCCCGACTTCCAAGTAATATTTATAAGACCCCATCCCTTTTCAAATACAAAATTTTGTAAATCGTTGCATAAATGATAAAGCTTTGCGATAATCGATATTTTGATTCCCAAACTGCAAGGAAACCTTTCAAAAAAAACATTTGTTTATGTGATACTTAATAGTTTGGGTGGGAAAATTGCCGATAATATTGTCCGATAAAAAAGTTATGGCGCTAAATTGCAAGCAAATCGGTTCACAAATAAAAAAATAGTTATGCAAGTACAAACATTACACAAAATAGACAGCTGAAGTTGGTTAAAAATATGAAATTATATACTTTTTAAATATTTTTTTAATTTAATTCCAATTTAACGTTTTACACTTTCATTTCATTCAATTGAAATAATAAAGTTTTTAACAACAATTAATATTTGTTTTAATCGATATAATCTGCAAAAGTGTTTAAAATAGCTTTAAGCCATCGAAGTCATTTATATTCATATTATATCTCATTAAAAACACTGATTAAATTTCACAATAAATATGAGTTGATATTTTTTTTATTGACACTGCAACTAAAATAATGCAGAATTTCTATTATTGAATTTATTTGTGATAGAAATTTTTGGAGTTTTTAATAACATTTCAATTGCATTATTTGACCACAAAAATATTTGGATGTTTTAATTTCAATCATTAATTATAAAATTATAACTAAATAACAGCTGCCTTCAGCTATTATGGTTGTAAAGGTTTAAGTTTAATGTTTTTCAAATTTTAGATATTTAATTATGACATAATTTTGAATATCGCGGGCTTATATACAAATAGTAAGATCAACGAAATATAAATTTTTTTTGGGGAGTTTAAAAATCTTTTCTTTCTCGCATTACTAGATGCTAATTATTTCTGCTTTATTAACTCAAAATTACATTTTTTGAGTTGTGATGATGTTGCAGCAAATGAGCGTAGTGCATGTATATGCGTATCTTTGATTCAAAAAGAATAATTTTGCTCAAATTAGTTTAAATTATGAAATGCACCATTGAAATTTTAACAAATATTTTAATGCATAATGCAGTGTAGGATTATGCTTTTAATTCAAACGAAAAACTAAATAAAAATTTCATATATAAATCCATGTTATTAGATATTTAGCGATAGTTTTTCCATATAAATTTAATTTCATATAATTACTACTAAAATAAATAGTCTTTTCAAATATTATAGAGTTTTTAAATTAAATTATGAACAGATATTTTGTTTGTTTCGTTAGATAATGGCAATTAGTTTTTAACTATAATCATGTACATTTAGTTTAAAAACATAAATAGTTTCATTTTAATTGATTATTGGAAAAGTGTAATTAAAATCCTTTCATTATTGTTGTTTATTAAAAACTATGCAGTTCTATAAAGTAATTCAAAGTGTTTATTTATCGATTTAATTAGCAGTTATTCGAATTGTTATTTGTTACATAAGAAAGAAATATAAGAAGAGCTGATTGCATTTGGAGAGCAGAGAAAACATGTTGTTTTCGAAGGACGCTAGCCACAGCCTCTCGTAAGAGTTCATTTTTGGTTTGCTTAAAACAACAAGTCTCTAACGACTGATTCTGTTAGAGGGAACCAAAAACAGAAAATTAAAATATCGTTTTAAAAGTTTACATTTTATTTAAGCGGAAATATAGTTGACACCCCTTTTTGCACAGCGTTATAGTAATTAAGCATAGAAACTCGTATAAGCTTTATATTTTAAGTTTAAGATGTGCTCAGTTTACGAACGTAGAACACCACGAGGAATATTTTTGTGAAACACTTTAACCCTCTAGATCTTCGCTATGTGGGTGTTATTTGTGGCTTTCTGCAAACGGGGAAAAACTTACCTTAAACAGCCATATAGTGGGCTATAAAGTCCTCCAAAAATCTTTTTCATACAATCTTACTTTAAATACATCAAAGTCTCAAAGCTCTAAAATTAATGCGACCTTTAAAATAAGTCAAAATTAAAAAAAATTTCTAGGTTTACTGTCAGGCCCACTATGTCGCACGTGTTCGTTCTTTCGTACAATTACATTTGAAATAAAAACAAAATCCTTCATTTTATGATTATTTTTAACCATTAATTATAAAAAGTATATTAATACTAATAAGATATTTTTGTAATTAATTTTTTCTTTTTTTCTATCGTAAATAAAAACTTCTTGTGAAACCAAAAAGAAAACCGTCCATCCCCCTCAGTAATAATGTAAATTGATGTGAGAAAATCTGCTAAGTTACAAAATCGTTTAGTGCTCAATAAACCAGGGGCCAAATCTTCAGACTCGTGATCGAATGAGTTCGATCGAAATCTTACTTTTTGGGATCGTGGCACTCGATAACGAATAACTTTATTATAACGAGTTACCGATCGAATGTTTTCTCTCGAAAAGTCATTCGATAGATTAATAGCTATCGTAAACAAACGCATATGTTTTATTAATAAAAATATTAATATTATTAGCATTGTGAAAGAAAGAAGCAATTTGTAATAAATTGTAACAAATGTAAGTATATTTATTTATTATTTTATGATATTAATATAAAGACAAATAATACAAGCTGCAGGAATTGAAGCTGCTGTTGAAGGCATCACAAGCATTAAAGCATTTGGTAAACCAAAAACTTCAAATGAAACAGTTGATTGCGAGGAAGAGATTTTAAAAGACTTGATATATGTATGATGAAGATAGTATTGAAGCAGATGATATGAAGAAACAAACGCCAAGAAGAAAACAACAAAATCAACAATCTCAAACAAAAATAAGTTTCTTAACACCTAATATTTCCAAAAGCATTGCGCGTTTCTCTTCTGGTGCGCATGAGACTTTAATCTTCTTCAGATGAAGACAACTAAAACAAAAACATGGAGTCCATATTCTACAAAATAAATTCTTTAAAAACGAAAAAAAACATTTGAAGTTCTAAAATTTATTATTTGCCTATCTCTTTTATAAATTAATTGTAATTTCATTGTTTACATTTTAAGCAGTCATACTCGTATGTTTTTGTTCTCTTACAATGAAAAAAAATGTGTAACATTTCTTACAAAATTTCAATTTGAACGCTTTCGAATATCGCGATCCGGTTAATCGATACGTAACGAAATTTCATTCGACACGAAACTTAACTCGGTCACGTATACGACGATTTGGCCCCAGATTTGTTTGTAGATTGTAGTCATAGATGAAGAATACCATAAAATGAATCAACTATATTTAAGGTTTTCCTCTCAAGCTGCAAATATGAAATATAAGGAGTTTTTTGTCTCTCCTGTAAAATATTAAGATTTGCAAATTAAGCCGACGATATATGAATTATGACTCTCTTGCTGCAAATGGGCGATATAATCACTTAACGATTTTTTGCTAGAGTTTAATTGAAATTATATTTTAATCTTTTAAATGCAAATTTTAGTTTAATAAAATGATATAAAATCCATCTAAGGAATAAAATATATTTTAAAATAACAGAAAATTGAATTAACAGATAAAGGATATACAAGGATGTACACAGGATTCTATGTTTACTTTTTATGTGCTGATGTTGAGAATATAAGTGTGTGTATTATATTTGAGATTATTAATTAATTAAATATGCTTGGCTTATAAAAAGCTTATTTTTTTATCAGCCATAAATAAATGTTTGTTTATTAATTTTGTTTTTTTTTTGCAACTTGTGCTTTGGTTGGTACTCGAAGTACAACCGCCACGAGGTTGGTTTAACTTTTGTTGTTGTTGCTGCTGTTGTTGTGGCATTAAACCATAAAAATGTTGGTAAACATGAAATAAATAATTGCTGTGTTAATATTTTTCGTTGGTGATTTCTTTACAAACAACCAATTGTGTGACTTTCAGTAAAAACTGCGTATATCTCAAAATCAAATTCTTTTAGCTGATCCGAAACAAACTATTTGAAAATAAATTGTTTGTGGTAGTGAAGTGAAAATAGGTCAGAAAAATGTTGGCCGAAAATTCCGTAAGAGTGAGATCCCAGCAAAGACCAAAAAGTGTTTAAAAGTGTAAAAAGATAGAACCACTTCAGAGGTGTAGCGGCCTCCAAAAGCAGCATATTGCTCCGTTTTATAGAAAATATTATTTATTTTTTTTTATCTGATAGCAAAAACCGTCATAGTGGTGATGTAACTTGAAATCAATACTATGACAAGTGTCTTCGTTTTGCAACCGATGATGATTGTCATCATTGCGATGTCAGCATTTACATCAATATGTCATGTTGTCAATGATAATGTTGACAATTGTGTAATCAACGATGTATTATCACCAACATCAGAGAAATGAACAATCAGAATTAATTAACCTTAATGGAAAATATGCATGGATGTGAATAGGAGGAATGGGATGGGTTGTTGTCTGGATGTGCATTTTAAAAGGACCTTTTCTCTTTTTAGGAATATTTGTTTATATTTATTGTATGCTGAAACATACTCGGTTTTATATTCTTTACTTTGAGTTTAATTTTATTAATTACAACTTTCTAATTTAATTATATTTGTCACTGAAGTGACTGGAACTCGAACCTTGGATTGTTCACAAATCAGTCAACGAGTCTACAGGACATGTTCGTGTGGACTATTTACCACTTTATTTTATTCCTTCGCATTCTTTTTAATGTTAACGTTTATGAAGACAAAGTGTCATCAATATGAAGACAATTTGTCATATTTTCGTTCGCCAACAGAATACATGCATTCTGTACACATGTTCTGTAACTTTTGGTAAGAATTTCTCGCGTCGAAAAGATAGGAAAAAAATATTCCATTGTTTCTCGAAAAAAATGTGTCTGTAACTCAGGTCGAAAACTATCAAAAGAGGTTACGTCGTTACGTTAGAAATGTCATTTATACAACTCCAAGCTGAACTAAAATTTCATACGTTGAGAATGTTAGTCACAAATCTAATAGCTTTAAACAAATTTCAACGACGGCGACTAAAATACAACCGTCGGCTGTACAAAATAATGTATGGTCCGACTTTAATATTTCTGTTCTGCCGTGTAAGTTGAAATTAATTAGTGTTAAAATTTTCTCTTGTTACTTTGGAATAATGTCTCATGTCCAATTCTTTCTGAATAAAAATGTTAGGAACTTTAGTCAAAAAATTTAAAAAAAAAGCACTAACCACAAAATTGTTCGAAAATATAATCACATTAAATTTATTATTTGTTGTTTACAAAATATCTGCAAATTAATAAAAACTAAATTTTTAGTGTATAAAAATAAAAAAATATATGTGCGTTTAAAAATAAAATAAAGAAGCTGTTGTTTTTTCCGTATTATTATTCATTACATTTATATATGTATATTTGTATATTTGACATTTGAAAGTGGCAGCTTTTCTCGCAAAAATTTTACAGACAGACTTTTTCTGTAACTTGGCGAGTAATTTTCCAAACAAAAATTACAGACACAGTTCAGTAAGAAAAACAGCTGTTCGTATCATTTTATGGCATTTTTGCTTTATTTTACACATTTCAAGAGAAAAGTTTCTCGACGCGGGAGTTACAGAACATCGGTACTGTAGTGTCTTTGTTTGCAAAAAATTTTTCTTTAATAGTATTGTCACAGTAATGTTGATAAATAAAACAATTAATTTGTATTAAAGCAAATATTAGAACATTATTAAATTGTTTTCTTTATAAATGTGGTATTGAACTACTGTCAGTAAAATATGGAAAGATTCTTTGATGACTTTTATCAATAGATATATTTTAGCTTTCATCTAATTGATGACATTTGTTATAACATTGATGTCACAATTCCTATGACACAGAGCGTCATCAAACTGAAGATGAAGTGCATGAAGTTGAGGTTAAATCAAAAATCTTAACATGAATTCAGAAAAAACAATGTGGTTAAGTTGTTAAGCATATGATTTCGGCTGACTATTCGTTGAAAACTATTTAAATTAAAATTGAATAACATTAATTCTGGATCATCGTTATTTCATATTCTACCAATAACTAAATAATATTCTAATATTCTACATATAAATAAAATCAATCATTTTGGTGCGAACAACACGAAATCCTCATAAATGTACATATTCGGTTATTCATTAAACGACATATATTTATGTACTCCTGCTATAAATATTTTCTATCTTTACTCATTCATTTATTGGTTTGCTCATTGATTTTTTACTTACAGTTCTTCGCCTGTTTATTTATGGCATTTAAGAGTGTCACTACAGAGTGTCACGTACATACTGAAAATGATTTAATTTATTTATTATTGACATAAATATATTTGTCAATAAAAATATTTCATTGATTATTTTATAACACGCATATGAATAAATACACAAATACAAACAAGCTCACACCGTGATTAATATCCGCAGTTGTTTACAATAATGAAGAGAAAGTGTTATTTATTGAAAGTAGGGTTCGGGAAATGGGAATTCCAGGGAGGGATTTTGCGTGAAAACGGAAAATTATTACATAAATATGTGGAATTAATTAAAATATTATCTTAATATATTATAAAAGTTCTGGCAGAGATTGTAACTACTGAAAATGATGTATGTCAGTTACTGATGGAACAGTAGTTATTTTAAAGAATACGTCGTCTTGACGTCTTCATAAATAGAATTTGTGAAAAGCCGACGGCCATAATTATCAACACCCTGTAAATCAAGTTTGAAATAAAATGACAGAAACAACGAAATTGTGGAAAATTTATACAGCACTTTTAGCAACAAGCTTTTTAGAGTAAACTATTCTTTCTATCGCTGAATGTTTGACAAAAAATAAACCACAGAAATGCTTTGGCAGTCTTAAGATTGAATAGTGTTCAGGTATTTTCTATACGTTCTCTTACATTTTGCCTGAATTCATATTTATTTTTTTTTTGTTAAATAATTTTTTATTGAAAAATATTCTTTAACTTAATAAAATAAACAAATTGTCATTAGTTTTAATTTTTTTTGAATTAACTTAATTTTTATAATCCACAATTCGCAGGATTCCTAAAAATTTTCCACTTTTTTAATTTCAGTTTCTCGGGAAGCGACAAAATTCGGGAAATCTCGAACCCTAATTGTTACACATTAATACAGTCAGAGACTTGCTTGCGAAAATATGGAATGATAACCCAGCAAAAGTTCGAAATATTCAAGTGTTAATTGTCAATTAATGAATTTTTAATATCCCATCTTAGTTGCAAAGGAACTGAAATTTGTTAATGATTTCACTTACGCTCATTTTGCTCTATTTTACTACAGATATTAATGTCTGTGTTAAGAGTCGAACTCAAAGTGAATGGAAAAAAGGAGAGCTGACGTAGAGACGGACACCGCTCACATCTTGAGCTTGAAACATTCACGTGAGTAAGCGAGCATGAGTATATTTTTGGCGTGATTATTTCATCCTTTTTTTGTTTTATTGCTTTATTTTTATACTCAATTGAAAAAGCATTGAGTAGTATTAAGCAGTCAAAAGTAACCGCCTTTTACAACACTATCGCACAGCCATTCAAAAATATTTTTGGCTGCTCAATGTTCTCATTGAAATTTTTCGATGTAGTTTTTTCTATATATTTTGTTCTCTGCATCTCTAAATGCTTTACATCTCACCCATGTCTCCTGCATTTAACAATAGAATTGAAGTCTATTAGATAATAATTGGTAGTTAATAAAATAATTTATTTTAATAAAGTATTAAAATGGATTTAACTTATAAAAATTTATGAGTTTACTCATTTAAAAAGTATTATTTTAATAAAATATTAAAGGGAATTATAATATTTAATATTAAACAAATAAAAAAACGTTTTGTCTGAGTTAGTTGCAAAATTTAATAGATCAGATAAAGCAAATGGCAAGAAAAGCTATTTTAAAATATTTCATGTTAATCCTTCTTTGTTTTTGTTAAATCAGGCTTTAGTTCATCAACATAATTTTTATAAATTAAGCGGTTTTATTAAAACTGAAATTTGTTTCAATATGTAACTAATTTTTAAAGGAATATATGAACGTGGAAAAAACACATTGGCCAGCACAAGCAGTTCGGAACCACATTTTGTGTTTTCTAAGGCCACTTCACTTCCTCACAGTATCTACATATTTCACTTTCTAGAGACTGTAAGCCATAACAAACCTATTCAGATAAAATATAAATTAAGCTGTTTTTAATAACGCTGGCCAAACACTGAAATTTTCTACATCTGCACTTTTGATTTAAGAAAAATTTAATAACAAAACTGTGAAAAAGTTTAAGCTGTTGGTCTGAGTTAATAATATAATTAATTTATTTACGTGGCTTTTAGAAAATTAGAGCCTGCATTTTCTGGCGCTTGGCATAACAAATTAAATCAGTGACAACTTTAACTAAAGTACAAACAGATTTCAAAAACTTATTTTAAATAAAAACAAGCGAATTCTGTTATTTAATTCTATGATTTTGCGAAATTGAAAAATACTATGGCTGCTAACATGATTTTAATCTTAAAAACATGTTTAAATATTTTTTTATGTATACAAATACAGTGTTTTCTAGGCTTAACGAATGCTACAATGCCAGGCCAAAGCATGAAATCGAAAAGTTGTTACAAATCCAGTACTCTCAATTTAATTTTACCAATTAAACAACACGTTAAACAGACGAGTATTTGAGCTGGCCAAAATTATTAAACGTGTTTTTTTAATTGAAAGATTGAGATTTTTGATAGTTTTAGGTGTAATTTGATATAAAAACTTGAGTGGCAGATTCTTGTATGTTTTTCCAACAACCAAACTCTCCTGATGAGCAAAAAAAACTAAGTTTGAAAATTTAAAAAAGAAAAACTTAAAAATAATGGCGCAAACTTGCGCAAACTTTTTTTTTTGGGTCTAAAATTAGAGATTCCAAATTTTATTGTGGTATAAAACATAATTTATACATTTGCTACATTCACTTTAAAAAAACCTTTTTCTTTTTTTTTCTTGAAAAAATGTTTTTAAAATTATTTTTTTTAATTAATGTTTGTAAGTAATTAGTCGAACTTATATATTGTATATATTTATATTTTCCGTTCTGCTAGTCTGATGAATAAATTGTTTCAAATAAAAAGTACTCTCTTAATAAAAAAATAATGAATTTATCGAAAAAAAATATTCTAAAAAAAATTAAATAAAAAAATAGAGTAAATAATAAAAATTGGGTAAACTCGGGTTTGAACTTGAGTCAAAATAAATCGTTTCAATATAAATATATTATTTTTTTTTAATTTCATTTAACGAATTGCTTCAACATTGATATTTAAGATGATTTCTTTTTTAGATATTAAAAATAGCTTTCGAACAATTATTTCAGGGAAACAAAAATCCAAAAAAAAATTTTTGTTAATTTTTAAACGAATTTTTTTCAACATTAATATTCAAGATAATTTCTTTTTTAAATATCAAAAATAGCTTTAAAACAAATCTTTCAGTGATAATACCTTTATTCGTTTAGTCACCAAAAAGTTCTTGTTGAAAACCTCTTTATACATTTTTTTAAGACTTTTTTTGATAATGAATTCAAAAATATGAATCTTTTTATTCGTTATTAATTTTGTTTGTGAACTTGAAGTGCGTTTTTGTTTAATAACTTTCAACATGTTTTATGCATTTTTCATTAATAATAAATAAAACATTGAATTAGAAATAAAAATTGTTTAGCTTTTTTAGCTTTCTTTTTTTGGCGATTTAGCTTTTTCTGGTCTTCTTAAAAAGCCGATTTAGCTTATTTTTTCTTGCTCATGGCAACACTGATTATTGCCTCGTTTTCGCTTTTCGTGTTCTGTCACTGTCCAGAGCAACACTTGTCTTTCACATTGACTTTATCAGTTATTTATCTCACTCAACTATTATTTTCCCCCCTTAAACCTAAAACAACACTAATTCTGCTGTAAATATTGTAAATTAGAGATTATTGACAGATATCTTAGATCCGTTTAAATGACACTGAGAGAATGTACACGAAAACTATAAAACATTAGCTGCGTTCGAGCTCTTTTAAAGTAAAATGCAGTAAATGAGTAATCACTGAGTAAACTGAAAAATTTACTCTCAAAAAAAGCTGTTGCCCAGAAAAGTACTCGAACGGAAAAATTTTAAAATTTAGTAATATTAAGGAAACAAGTGATTGCAAATCAATAAAGTGTTGAAATATATTTACACTTTGGACTACTCAAATCTTTTTCTTGTTGGTACTCGAAGCAATATTTATTACAACACAAATATTTTAAGAAAATATAAACAAATTATTTTCTATGATCGTTTCCATGTGCGTAATTTCATTTTATTTGATTTTCCTAATTTGTGTCTGATGAAATTTATTCAAAAGTATGTGATTATTTATTTTTGCTATTGACTACCTTGAAAGCAAGTGCAGTACTAAGTAACCATATACTTAGCATTTTCACAACGCCAAAGGAATAACAAAATAACAACGAAAATGGCTGTAAATGGTTTCGACAGCATTTTTTTTTCTTTTAAAAGGCAAGGTACATGTTTAACGAACGAATAATTTAAAAATAATTTATTTAATTTAATTTTTATTATTTTGTTTCAGTTTTTCTTTTTTTTTTTTAAATTTTTTCACAAATTGTATACTTTTTAATTTCTTACTTTTGTTTGTTTTCCTTTTAAATCATATTTTTTCTGTTTTTCTAAATTTCACTACAACAAATTGCTGAAGTAAAATTTATTAAATTCTCAGCCATGTACTGTCATTTTACGCTCTCAATTTGTGTTCTCATTTACTGTAACTTGAGTAAACGAACGCAATTTAGTAAAATTCAGTAAAGTTCAGCAAAAATTTTTAAAAACTTTTGGGTACTCGAACACACTTATTTGTAAGAGAGAAATTAATTGATAAAGTATCATGCAAATCGATAAATAAATGCAATTTTTAAAAAATTTTCTTTAAATTTTTTTAAGTATTTGATAAAATTCGTTTTATTCCGCACATATTTTTTCGATTTGTTCGTTGTTTGAGGTTCTTAATGGAAAAAACTGACTGTTGACTCTAAATTTCTAATTCGACTATTCGTTAAGTCAGGATGCCACTGTATGTCTCTTCTTGTTAAAATTAAAATTCCTGTCTATCATAAATCTTTATCTAAAATTAGAATCTCTTTTATTCCTTTTGATTCCATTGGCGCCTTATTGTATAGAATTTATGTAAAAGAAGTCCCTAAAAGTTTCCTTTTCCAGAAAATGGAAACAATAAAAAGAAAACATTCAATGTATTTAGTAAATTTAGTAAATTTTTGTGTTTGCCTTTTTGTATTGGTATTTTTTTTCAGCGGATATGGAAAGTTTTGAGCTTTTACATTTTACAACAAAATGAATGCCAGCAAATTAGTTGCATGTGACACGCACCTATTAGCACTATACAGAATCTAACAATCATGTTGACAGTTTGAAAAGTGTTCTTGTTTGTTCATGAAATGACGCAAAACTGTTGACCACTAATTTCGTAATTGTTTTTCATCAAAAATGCATTAGTTTTGTAAACAAAATAAATACACGAAGTGAAATAAATATTAATTTCTTTTTATTTTATTCAAGGATATTAATTATTTGTTAGAACATTTAAAAGATATGTATTTCGGTAGAGGAGATGTGGTTGCGCTAGTCATACTTTTGAAAAATTGCTGCCTGGTTGGAAAAGTTGTAATAGTAATAGAAATAGTATTTTGTCACTATTTTGCTTCAAATTTCCTTTTAACATAATCTGTGGTAATATTAGAAACACTTTAAATTGAGATATATTAGTTTGCCATTTAGTTTTATTTCATTCATGTACGAGTTTCTGTCACACAGTGAAGGAGAGAGATAAACTAGCAGCAAAAAATAACATTTTATTAATTACTGATCTGATCTATAGAACATTTTAAAAGAAGTTATGGTTCAAGAGGTCAGTGTTAAACCCTAATGAAATTTAGTTATTTAACTTTGCTTAAGTGGACGCTCTATCTTGTTTTGTAAAGCGGCTTTTGTAAATATAAAGTTTTCGCGCCGAAAGATTAGTAATTTTACCCACTGTAAATTTGACTCATGTAAAGCTATGACAACCCCGTTTCATCAAGCTCTTACTAAAAGACAATGTAATTAAAAATTCAATTCAAATTAATGACTGATCCCAATCGAAGTTGTCAATAAATGCTACAATTATCAGCTATTAAATTTAATTTGTATAAATGCCAAAAATGTTCAACGTTTACAATTGTCATCATTAAATGGAATTACAGCGCTTGCTTGTCAATTATGTGGTCACTGGAACGATAAATATTTGAATGTACTCTAAATTTTATTGGTTTTGATTTTATTCTTTTATTGCAGCCAAATGCAAAACATTCAACAAAATGTCCTTAAAATTTTCATTCTTTTATTTCGACTTTTTAATGAAGACTTTCTTTTTGTGTTTATTTATTTTTGGCAAATAAAACCACATAATTTAACAAATCAAACACACAAAAACCCGAGCCAGTATAGCAAAGTACTCCGGTCACTTGTATGTAATAAACAATAGAGTTTCAAGTGGTCTTATCGCATGGACAAACAAATTCTGGGACAGACAGAATTACCAAATACTGTTGTATGCATACATACATATATTGTTGTCTAGGATATAACAAGTACTTTGGGCTTGTCACATCAACCACGAAATTAAAGAAGACAGCAATCATTGATATATTCTGACGGCCCAGTTCCCCACAACATAATCGACGTAAAAGCAAAAAATAAAAATTAAAAGGCAAAGAAAAAATTAACTAAATCAAAGCATAGAACGAACAGTTAACTGAGCAGCAAAACACTAATCTCCTGGGGTATTTTTGAAGGCTCGATAGTTGAGTGTGAGGCATTCTGTATAATTCTTTTGAATTTCCCATTGAACTCACAGCAATACTAGGAGACACATTAATGTGTGAGGTCACCACCAGTACCACCACCAACCAGCTGCTAGAAAATTTATGTGGAGACGAAGAGTGAAGAAGCACTTGTATAGTTGGCTGTGTCTTTGGGTCATCTAATATTGGCTGGTAAAAGTCACTCGTAGAACACCCATAAGTCAAAATTAATTGGGCATTTAACCGAGCATACAGAATAAAAATCCAACAAAACAGTTTTGCTTAGATAGATTGACACACGTTCGGGCTAAATGAAAGAAACAAACCCTTTACATACAACTTTACTTGAAAGAACTTAATAAAAGAAAAGCAATATTCGTTATGACTCAAATGCCAATATTCCTTTTTGCTTTCTGATAAATATTTCATGTTAAAAGAACAAAAGCTAATTTTTTTTTAAAAATACCAAAAAAAAATTCTGCAAGGATATTTTGATAGGATATTAAATACATTGTCATTGTTTGGTTTATTCCTGTCGCATGAACAAAACAAAAAACTTTAAGGTTTCTTAAATTCGTTTGGTATTTTTAATTCGAATTCCAACTAAAATTAGTTTTCATAATAGTGGCACGCGGTGCTCAATTTTATTTGTGATTTAACAATAGTATTACATTGTGGCCTATAACGGACATTTTAAAACTAATTTTAAAGACAAAAATTAAATCAATCAGTAATTTAATAAAAAAGAACAAAAGAGAACAGCGATTTTCAAAACTAAAATATTTATTCTAATTTCTCGATTAATTTTCATAATGCACATAAATTAAGCTACTGATTTGGTTTATAGTATATTTTAGAATTTGTAAACACAAATGCATACAGATATACAGATGTATGTGTATATATTTATCAGTACAGATTAGTAGAAAATCATATTTCCATAATACGAAATCTTCTTCAACTCATTTGTATTCATTTATTCAAAAACTATTAAACATAATTTGTCTGCGAGTTTTATGGCCGCTATTAAAGTGTATCTCAGCCTTGCCTCCCTCCTCTTAACTTTTAGTCACAGTCATTGCCAGAGAATCCAATCACATTTACACACACTATCGACTTTTGCATATAAATTGATTTTTTTGCTTAATCATTGGCAACATGACGTTTAAACATTAAAAAAAATACTGAAACTGGTAGCGAAAAATTGGAATATACAACATTGCTTACATTATTATCATTGTGAAAGTAGTTACCAATACACACATACACACACACACACACACACACACACGCACACGCACACGCACACACACTTGCTCATATACTTCTACATGTAACAAAGAGGAAGAGAGCAACTATTTTTATTTTATTTTTTTTCAAGGAGCAAAGGAATATTATTAATGGCAGGGCTGGCTGAATATAATGTTTTAAAATCTATGCTGTTGTAGTTCTAACAAGGATAATAAAAGATAGGAAAATGTTTGAATGGAATAGACGAACGAACGAACGAACGAACGAACGAGATGTACGTAAGAGATGGCAGGCTAGCAAACGGTCGCTGTATGAAGTGGCTAACAAATCATTCAATCGTTCACACAACCAATCGACCGTATTATGTAAAATGTTCAAATAGTTATACGAGTATGTTGCTGTTCATCTCCCCAAAAATATTCATATTACAAATAAGTGTAGGATGTAATGTATATGTATGTGTCAATGTGTGTGCATGTATGCGTGCGCGCCAGTAAACTAAGCAAATCTGCCATCATTTATTAAGGCATATTTCCATTTTTGGTTTGAACCCAAAATGACCCAGTTCTACGGGTATTAAACTTTCCTTTTTTATAGTTTCTCGATGCCATTTATTCGGCATTTGTTTTTGATTGTTGAGCAATGTGGGGGGTGGGTGGCGGTGGCATTTAATTTAACTCAACTATTTGATGTGATAAAATTTTTTTTCTTAAGGGCTTAACAGCCTGATTCAGAAAGAAGACTTAAAATTTGTTATTTGCAAATTTGTACGGAAAGGTTTCTTCACACAAAAAATGTTTAAGAAAAAATATTTGTTGCCGCCAAGGAGTCAAAGCTTAAAACGAAAAGGCTACTTTCACTCCACTATTTATTACTTTGTAGGAAGGTGTATTTAACTAGGTGACAGCATTAAGAAAACAAATACAACAATATAAGAAAAACAGGCATTTTTGTTTGTGTAGTTTCATTGTGTATGTCAAAAACCAAACCCATAAAACAAAGAAAATATACAGAAAAAAAAAGTATTTTGTATGTATTTTGACATTTGCAAGGAATAGTCAGCTGCTGTAATGCTGTCACCTGTTTAATACGCCTTGCTTTGTAGGTTTATTAAAATTCTAGTTCTCTGTTTTTATATTTTCAGAAGTCAATTTTTTAATTATTACAATAGAAAATTTTTTTTTTAATTTCTGTTATCATTTAGTTAAAAAATTTTTTATAAAAACATTATGTTATTAAGAAAGTAGTATTGGGAACATTTTTATTCAGAATCATAACCGTGTTATTTAATAAATTAGAATACGAAAATTACAACTTTCATTTTTACAATTATAAATACAAGAAAGTACTTCAAACGCAAGTAGAATATGATACAGCAATTTCTGCAAATACAAAAATTAATTTTGAATGCAAACAAAACAAAATTCATTAACGCCTCATTAGTTTTTACTTTTCGTTGCCGTTCCGTGTCGTTCTTTTCTGTAGAAAATATTTCTTACTTAATTGTTCTGTGTCTGAACGTGCGGATGTGAACGATATAATTATAGGATTTAATTTTGTAAATGTTTGCAAAATGTTTTTTACTTGACAACAATATATAAATCTTTAATAATTTGAATTAAAATAAACTATTCTGACTTTTAAAACAAAATTTGTAATATTTCAAGCCACACGCTGTCACTTCAAGTTCTATTCTATTTTCTATAGAATAGTTCTCAACAGAATAGAACGAAAAAGTAACAACAAACCAAACATACAGTTTTTCAATTGAACAAAAACAAAACAGCTGATCCGTAATAGAACAGAACGTACAAACCAATTCTGCCTTAAGGTTTAGGCCATATTTTTTAAGAAAGGAAGAGCCTTTATGTGTTCATATTGATGGTCAATTAACAAATAAATCGAAAAGTGTTAAATACCTTGGCATAAACTTAAACCATAATCTTCTGTGGGAAAATCACATCAGCCGCCTCAAATCGAAATTATCATCAGGAATTGGAACTCTTTATAAATTTAAAAATAAACTAAATGTTGATACGAAAATGTTAATTTATCAATCACTAATTCACTTGCACTTGACTTATCTTCCAGTAATTTACAGCAGTAAAGCGAATGCCTTCATGGGATCACTGCAATAAGCCCAGAATAAAGCGTTGAAAGTAGTGTTCAACCTTCCATTACAGTTTGGAGCAACTGATTTGTTTAGAAATTATGCGAAAAGCATACTTCCGGTGAAAAGTCTATTACTTTATGTTTATAAATTTATTAGAGGTATTGGTTCACACACCATACGATTAAGTAGTAATATATCACACACACAAAAATAATCACAAGACCGGCGATGGACTTAAATTTAGTGATATGCTGACTTGAGTTAACAAAACAACGAAATTCTTTTGCTGGGCCTAATGAGTAGAACCACCTATCTAATCGTTTCAAAAATATATTAGTTTTATCAACTTTTAAAAGTAGTTTAAAATAAGTTTTATTGCACACTATTGAAGTACTTCTGGCATCTTGAATGCCTTAAAACTTATTTTTGTTTATAGAAAATTGTATAAAGTAAAATAAATTTAAATTTGTAGAATGAATGTAAATATTTTATGTTGCCTACTGGCCTCTATAAAGCCTAAATTACAGCTGAGGCAAAAATATAATTTTTGTTTGTTAATACTAAAATGAAATAAAGACATAAAATTAAAAAAAAAATCAATTTCAATCAATCATCTCTGATGATTAATTATTCCATATATTATTATTCTCTCACTTTTTCCAGCGCCACTGGCTGCTGAGATCAAGCTGGTTTACATTTATGTGTACTTGGTTTTTGCCTTTTGTAGCTTAATTTCCCGAAATCATTACTTATACTTTCTGCTGGTCTGATAAATAAACTGTTTTAATTTTTTTTCTATAATAAAACAATAAATTTATCAAAAATTTTTAAACTTGATTTGAACTTCAGCCAAACAATTCCTTCACATATAAACTAAAATACAGTTCGATTAATAACGTACAAACATTAATTATTAAAAGGAAAAATGTTATTGGCGTTAGCTTTGCTCCTGGTGAGCGGCATATCCTGAATCATTTTTAGAATTTTCAATACACGAAGGCATAAACTTCATTTAAAAAAATAAAAATATAATTTGCCTGCTGTTGAAAAACTTCAAATATGAAAAAAAAAATTTTCTCAAATTTATCTCAATGTAAGAACTGTAATTGCACCGCACTATAACCCTTTCAGACCGTGATGCATCGATTGTGCGGTTGGGTTCCGGTCTTAATATTTTTGCTTCTATTTGACCAATGTGAAATAGAGCGGCAAGCATCGATTGCTTTGATTGTCCTTAATGTTTTTTTTCATATTGTTCCACTATTCGTTTTACCGTTACTTGGATTTTTGCGAAATTCTTGCGTCACATTTCATTTGAGCCGCAGTCAAAATGAGCCGCAGAAGTAAGTTATGTTTTCAATTACAAAAGTACTACTCGTACTCGTAGTTGGGTTAACAAATAGTGAAGTGGGCACTTCTTTTATTGAAAAAAATTATAAACTTTGATGTTTCAGCCCAATTGAAGTCATTGGATGCAATAAAAAAGCGTTTACGCTAAAAATTTTATCGAGATGCATCAATTGTGCGTGTTCTGAAAATCCTTGAAGGATATAAAAATGATGAAACATAAACATGAATTATATTTTCATACAATATTATGACCATATATTATTTAAAAAGTTCCCAGTAGTTTAGCGTCAGGTCTGAAAGGGATAAATATAGAAAATAAAGTTATGTTGCAAATAATAAACAAAAGGCTAACAACTG
This sequence comes from Gymnocheta viridis, assembly GCA_956483585.1. NCBI lineage: Eukaryota > Metazoa > Arthropoda > Insecta > Diptera > Tachinidae > Gymnocheta > Gymnocheta viridis. The sequence goes on along the minus strand of OY101440.1, from coordinate 135,510,465 downwards.
CGTACAATAGTGAACTCCGAACTGAATGGGCTGGGTTTCCTTCTCAAAAGTCTTGCATTGTTTGCATGAACAGTCTCCGGATTATAATGGAACAATCCATATAATCCGTAGATATCTGACTTTTGTAAATTTCAAAAAGACAGTCGACACTCTGCTTTTCTATACAAAGGTACATCCACTAAGAATGTATCTATTATTCAAGCCTTTTACGAAAATGTTAAGAACCGGGTACTACACAAAGGTTGCGTTAGTGACAGATTCACTCTTGACACTCGGGTTAGACAAGCTTGCATATTGTCAGCTTTACTATTTAATGAAGTCCTTGATGGTATTATGACAAGAGCAACCCGAAAGGAAAGAGGAATATCGTAAGGATATATCAAAAGGCTGGAGGACATCTACTTGCTATCCCACAACTACAGCGAAATTGCGGCTAAGATTAAGTCCAAAAACAAGGTGATGCGAATAAATTCCTCAACCAAAAGAACAATTTTAATAAACGTAGTTGAAGTAGAAAATTTCATCAAATTTTGCTGCTCAGCCAACTAACAGCGACTGCGGGGCTACTGCGACGATGTTAAAAATCACATCAAATCGGGTAATTATTTCTTTGGTCTCCTAAATCCCACCTGGAGCTTTCCGCATAGATCGAAAAAAAAAATCTAAGTATTTTCATCCTCCATCAAGTGTGTACTGCTTTACGGATGCAAGTCTTGGAACACAGCCCTATCTTACATAAAGTCCCACAAAGTTTTTATTAACCGCTGCCTGTTTAGCATCTTAAGAATTTTCTGGCCGACAACTATATCAAATGAGAGACTCTGGAGAGAAACGCAACTAACCCTAATAAATATTGAAATCCTAAGGAGAAAGTTGCACTGGATAGTAACTGTCTTGCGAAAGCCAACAGTGGACATTCACAAAAAGCTCCATTGCATAGAATCCACAAGGTAGTAGTAGAGGGGGTAGACCACCTCCCACTTGGCGCCGTCAAATAGAATTGGGAGCTTCCAGAAACAACTAAAGCTGGAACGAGATTAAGTCACTAGCTGCTAACAGAACTGAATGGAACAGATGTATTATGGCCTTATGATAGTTAACGGACCGACGTGGATGACCCAAGATTATTAATTCCGATGTTGCTAAGAACTTTGGTTTTTGCAAAATTTTGCTAAATCGAGAATATCTTTAAAATTATTCAATGTGCCTGCCTAATGAGAAAAGAGCACATAATACAAAAAAAGTTTTAAATAAAATGTGCTTTAAAGCCTCAGTTCCATGTAGTCAGTCATACAAATAATTTTATTATTATTATTTTTGTATTTTTTATGGCAGCATTTTATAATACTTGGAGTTTCCCCATGACCCTCTAACCATAACTTTTGTTCTACTACATCTTTTTAATAAAAAAAAAAAACAAAAAACCAGCCACGAGTACAACATGTACAATAGCAACAACAATCTTACTACTAGTCTTCATTAAATTACCCCAACTTTTCATGCGAAAAAAACCTCTCTAATATTCTTTAACGTTTTTATAAACGCCCATAATCTGCTGCTAAAAAAATAATTTATTATTTCTCGTTTTAGTTTTTAAATTATAACTAGTGTCCGAACGAGCATTTGGGTTCGGTCTCAGAGTTCGATATGAATTCATGTTCGGTTGATGTTTGGCATTCGGCAAAAAAAAAAATTAAACATTGAAGTCAGTGCTAACATATGTGAAAATTTATCTTATTTTTGAAGTTTTTTGAGGTGCCGAAAAGATTTTTTAGCTAAAAAATAAGTTCTTTTAATATATGATATTTTGCACCTTTAGTCTAGTACTTGAGATTGCTGTTAACAAAATTACATATTTTCTTCTTTACTTCGTTAAAAGTGTGAAAGGAAGCAACGCTGTCTACTTCCATCCATTACATTGCAACGATGTTTTATTTTTATATAAAATTCATTTACTTTATAATGAAAGCCGTCGTCCCCCCTTTTACTGAACGTTAATGTTAGATATTATTTTAAAGATATTAAGGATATATACTTTGGAGCCCAAATTACTATAGCACTTAGTTCTACTCATAAATTATCAGATGAAGATGAAATGCAATTTTGAAATATTTGCTTAAAGTTTTATGTTGAATTATGTAAAAGTTTATTAAAAAAGTTTGATTTTTACAGCGATTTTTCAAAATGTGTTGAGTTCCTGGCACCTACCAATATTATAAAAAGCAATAATAAAAGTATTTCTCAATTAACGAAATTCTTTCCAAATGTTATTGATTCGAATAATAATCAACAAATTGATGACGAATTCACTTTAAAGAATAAAATTTTGGGAAATCATTTTCAATGCAAATCGTTGCGATAGCTCTGAAGCTTTTCTTTGTTTGGAACAATTTGTTTACACAGTTTTGTCAATACCAGTAGCAACAGCCAACGTCGAAAGATTTTTTTCTCAAATCGATATCAATAAGAACAAACTAAAAAATAAATTATATATATCACAATACTTTAAGTCTTAAGACTTTTTAAAAAAACAAAAAATCTGATCGTAATTGGACAAATTTTGAACAAACATAAGAAATGAATATCAAGTTTAATAAAGAAATATATAAAGTAACCAAAAAAATTTATGAATTTTATGTAAATATGTTATTACTCTAATTATATGATTTTAATTTCAAATTTGGCCTTTTCCAAATCAATAAAGGTTTTTAAAAAAGAAGTTTTCAATTTTCTAAAACAAATTCCGTATTTAACAGATATAACCCAGCATTTTTCAAACCAAGTTCGGCATTTTAAAAACCAAAATCAGCCCGTTTTATATCAAATGCATTTGAAAAAGCCTGATTTTGATCTTTAAAATGCCGAATTTGGTTTGAAAAATACTGAATGTGTTTTAATTTGGACAATTCTGAGTTTGTTTTAAAATACCTGATTTTGATTTGAAAAGGGTTAACTTGAAATTAAAAACCAATACATGATTTATATGTATATGCAGTAAATATTTCATGCTATTTAATTTTATGTCCATAAAAAAAAGAATTATGGTTTTAGTTTAACCCTGCAGTACTAATTTTAGTCATTTTGACTAACACTATTTTTATTTTTGCCTGTAACTTTTTTTTGCTGCTATGGAAAGATCTCATTTTTTTGTAATCTCAGTTGATTGTACGCTCTTGCTTTGAACGGTCACTTTGCTGCAGTAACTAATACTATTTTTGAGTTTTTGAGGTCATGTTAGTCAAAATGACTAACAGGAGCATTTCACAAATGTAGATAAAACTAAAAAAAAACATTTTTTTTCCTTTTCAGTATTATTTGACATGTTCTCTTATATTACCAATGAATTGAAAATTTTTTGTTTTTTATTTTTTTACTTTTATTTTTCATTAAAAAATTTGTGTTTGCGGAAGTGTTCCTAGAAGAGCACCTTTAATGAAATAAATGCAAAAATTTTATTATTTTGGAACACTTTCATACTATTGTTTTTTTAGGCACTGGATAAAATAAGTTATCAAATTAAAAAAATATTAAAATTATTTCATGTGAAGCTAACAAAAAAAAATAGGAGTTATATTCATGCTAGCCGATTTGACTAACAATAAGTATTAATGTAAAAAAAATCATGTTAGTACTCTAAGGTTAATTAAAATAAATTTGAACTGAATTTGTTTTCAGTAAAATCACATCCAAAAAAAGATTTTTAATGCAAAAACCAAGATTTTTTTGTTCGATTCGAAGATTTTTGAAAAAATAAAAATGGCAATTCCAATGCTATCGAAATAAAAGTTTTTTTTCGTGTGTTAATTTTGTTTTTATTTTATTATTATAATAATTAAATCACAAAAATTAAATTTGTTTCTATTAAAAAAAAATAGCAAAATCCAGAGTTTGGGTTCGGTGTGAAATATCTGCCGAAGTTCGTGTTCGAGTTGGGTTGCGGTCTGAGCGTTTTTTTCTTTCTTCTTTTATTTCCGTATCTTCATTTTGTGTTATTTTGTAGTTGATTTTCTATGCTTAAACAATTTTTTTCACTTTGGTCTCATCAATTTGTCCCCATTTCTGTTGTTTTGTGTCATTGGTAGAATTTTCATTTAAGTAATTTTTCTCATTATTTTTTCACTTTTTTAAGACGCTTTAGGCTTCCAGTTTTTTTTTATGTTGCTTTTTGTAGGAGATTTTTGTTTTTTGGTTATTTTTTGCGATACATTTTCTTTCTTCATACTCTTCCTTTTTCTTTTATATTTTAATCAACACCATTGATGTTGCTCAGCATTATTACCTTTTTTTACTTTAAACTGATTTAAGGTTCATGTATTTTCATTTTTGTGTAGGCGGTACTGGAAACACTCATAAAATATTTGGAGTATTAGATTATTTAAGCGTTATTTCATATTAACTTTACCGCTCTCTTAACAGGAATGTTAATTGTTGGAAGAGATCTGCTCTGGCCAAACTTCTGTGCTTAATGACCTCAATTTTAAAAGTATTGTCGTTAATGATTTTATTTTTTTCAAGGTATCATAAATTAGACAAAGTCATAAGCAGTTGTAATTGAAACATTTGCAGCGTTTTTATATGGGGACCATATTATTATTATCGTTGATATAAATATTACTTTATCGTTCTTTTTTAAATTTTTATATAATTTATTATTTTTTTTTTGGGACCAGTACTTATAGGATGGATGACCTCTAGATATGGAGGACATGGTGTTGGAGCTACGAGAATTGGCTATGGGCGGCAGGTGTTTGTAGATATTTCGATATCAATTTGATTGAGTTTGTGTACATAATATATTGTGGCCTTGAGCCCTACAAAAATCTTTTATTGTTTAAAAATTTTTGATTTTTTTTAACATTAATTAACTTTTTCGCCATTGCATTAATAAAGTTTATTAACAAAATTAATGAACATAACAGAGATGAGACTCAGTACATAAAAGTTATCGACTTAAACTTAATTTTAATGTATTTTATTCTTGAAAATATTTCTAAACTTTATTACGAAAGGTTTTTTTTTAACATTAAAAAGGTTTTTAGTACCAAAAATAGGTTAAAGTAATCTACGATACAAACATATTTATCGATAACAACGAAAACAGGATATAATTTGACATCCTTGACGCTTGCGATGCTTCCAAAAGTAGAAAGAAAACCTGCTTTACGCGTTGTAAGAAATGAAGCTTCTCTACGCTTTCAGCTTTGTAACTTGTCACATACCGATTCTACTTTTTTGACAGACGCTTAGAACGCGTTAACGCGTAGAACGCATGGTATTGACATTCAGCTTTAAGCTGGATTCATCCATAAAATTTTTCTCCGAACTAAATTCTATTCAGAAGTAGTTTGATGTCTCTCTTATTGATAGAGAGATAAATGATTTTGTTCAGACATTATAGTGTTTCTAAAACGGTTTTAGAGGAATTCTTTGATTTTGTATTTTTTTTTTCTATAAATTTTATAGGAAATAATTTCGCTGTATTTAGTTCATTAGCTTTTACCAGAAGCACTAGTCTTTTATAATTTTTTCTACACAATTTGTCACAGATTTTTTATTTTTTATTTATATATTTCATATGATGACTTTGATTTTCTGGGAAAATTTTTGTCAAATGAGTGAGTGAATCGTGTTACAGAAAACTTTCATTCAATAAAATTTTGTCCAATTTATACACGTAATTGTTTTAGTTGGAAAAATTTCATGATTTTTCACCAAGGTATCGAGTTCTTAGTGCAAAATCTCGTGGTTTTCAGAAGTTTACTTTAATTTAGACTGTCGCCAGTTTCACCACAAGTACAGTCATTTCTGACATGCTTGACAAATCAAAAAAATAATCAAAGAATTTTAAATAAGTTTTAATACAGTTTGTAATAGTATTTAAGCATTTATTAATTATGTAAATGATTCCAAAATTAAAAAAATTAGAAAATTAAAAAATTAATTATACGAAAATCACCCTCTACTGGCTAAAAACTTTTCTGAATAATTGAAGAGCTGGCGAACAAGACCAGACTAGTCCTGTTTTTTACAGGACAGACAAATAACTGAACAACATAGATAGAGACGAGCAAGCAAAAGTCAGTTTTCGTTATTTTTTTTAGGTATAATCGAACTGGTTATGAATAAAAATATTTTGTGAAGTAGATGTGCACTTGGAGAGCCCGAAAAAATTAAAAAAAAAATTATTTAATGAAGCCATGTCTAATTTCGTTCGCCAGCTCCTCATTTGAAATTTGTTCACGTATGAATTTAACTTTTGCTAAAATGAACAAAATAATAGTTTCCAAATATTTATAAATAACGTTTAAATTGTTGTAGAATCGTATTTTTTCCCGAGTGTATTTGCTTTTAGTTCACCTACATTTCCTAATTAATCTTTATTCTTGGTTATATGTACATCTATTATAAATGTTACAAATACACATGACCCTCGACAGCCGTACTTTGTCGAGTTGGAAAAATTTAATAACAAACAAGTAAGGAAAATTCGGCCAACAAAAAATCGACCTAATTATTTTACGTAAAATTTTGTATGTTTGTTAAAAAAAGTTGGGTTAGGGATAATAAACAAAATCTTCTAGATATACAGGGTGACGCTTATTGAGCTATATGCTTTGAATTATTGATAAATTAGTAAATAATTATTTTTTCTACGCGCCAACTACTCGCCACGTCGCTATAAGGATCACTAGCAACTTGAAATTTAGTGAGACATCGAAAGAAAAACCTTCAAGACTCTCAGCGGCTATAAACGCTGATCTCTAAAAAGCAGCTACCTCGCATATCTCCGGGACGTACCATTATCCGCAACCTCCGACTCGTCCTGTAGCATTCAGCTCTGCTTCCCACCAGCAGAAAACAAAACATACAATATCATTAGAATGACGTTGTATATTTTATTATCCGCAGCCAGGCCTTATGCTCCTTACAGGAGCCAAAGGAACTAATATATATATATATATATAACTTTAAATATCAAAGTAATATCCTGATACCTTGAGATGGATAGAAAACAACAACTTTTTATTTAGAAAAAATTATGCTGGAGCCATTGACTACAAATTTGACGTGTAATATGGAAATCGCTGCAATGAAGTACCACGTAAAATGAGGACTACCTGTACTATATACATGGTAGTTCTTTATTTTATTTTGGCTCATAGCCAAATTGCTTGTAAGAGTTTAGTAGTCTGTAACGAGGTAAAACATTTTATTTTGCTGATTTTCTTATATTTTTGTTTAATTTGAAGATTTTCTTTCCAATTCCATTTCTTTTTTGCGAACATCTTGTGTCGTTTTGTTTTGTGTTTCATCCTGAACTAATCCCTTAAACAAGCGGTTAAAGAAATTAACCAGAAAAATGAGATCAATTAATTCCCCAAGTGGAAATGTGCAAAATTAATGGCGCAAAAGCAAAATAAATGAAAACAGAAAAATAAGCAAATTTTTGCTAAAAGACCTTTTAAACGAAAAGCAAAAATTTTGTGGTGATAATATGAGTTTTATTTAGCAATTAGCTGTATTTTCTCCAATATGTAAATGTTTATCTTTAGGAATATATCTTGTGGTCTCGTTTAGGATTTCATACTTTGTTTGAAAATGTCTAAAGTTTAAAAGGAGCGTCTTCAGCCATGTTAAGTTGCTGGCCTTCAGGCCTTATTGTTGCACAATATAGTTTTTTTGCTTGTAAATATCTTGTTAGAGTTGCCCTAAACCATGTGCACATTTGTATCTTTTATCCTGAGGATAATTGTTTTTGTCTGTGAAAGCGTTTTGAGGCTTTACATACATAGAAGAATGTGAGGCTAAAGCAAATATATGTTGCGTCTTAAAATAGTGTAAAAGAAAACTAAAATCTTTCAACAATGAAAGGATGCTCTAACGTTCCTGAAAAAGTTTAATAAAAACCAAAAAAATAAATAAATAATATTTTTTTATGGATTAGAAAAGTTTCTCATTGGAGTAGTATTGTCGCTGTGTCCTTCAAGATATCATATTAATATTGAAAGGTTTTATAAAATTATGTAATTACTGCTCCAAATTTTTAAATGTCCTTGAATAAGTTTAATATACAATGATATACATGAATTAGACATTCAAATTCGATTGTAAAAATACTTCAATTGCACTTTAAATTATCTATTTCCGCGTCCATCATGTTCGCTAAAAAAATATAAAAAGTTTTATTATTTCTGTGCTTTAGCGGAGACTTAATGTTGAAACAGAATAAGACTGTAACGGTAAGCGAAAATCTGTCTGAAAGCATTAAAGCCCATAATAGCAATGACTATAGTAAAGACAAATTTCGCATTAGTCTTATTCATTTATTACTTATTCTTTTAAATTTTATTTTTCTTTACTCAAATCACAAAGTTTTAGTTAAAAATTTTATAAAATTTTACGGCAATATTGAAGGTAGTTTGTGAGAGTTATGCCTTGCTTCCACGGAACGTGCTTCGCTCTGTATTCATGCTTCAATCCCTAATCATGAGCGAAGCAACTTGCTTCGCCATACAAAATTCAATATGAATCTACTTGCGAAGCACGGAAAATTATTGTCTTCTCTAATTTTTATCGCAAGTTTATCTGTACTAGCTGTCAAAAGCAAATATTATGAAAACAAAATTACCAATTAAAAAAAATTTATTAAAAAAGTTAATTTTTTAACATAAATAAGCTAAAAAAAAAGCAATGGATACAAAGAAAAATTAAGAAAGCGGTTGCATCCAGAATACCTTACAATTTTAACGAACCACAGAAATAATCCAGAAAATTGAAGCAAGTACGTATGTGAGTAGTATAAACACCAAGATTCAGAAACATGATTGAGAAAGCGAAGCAGGTGATTCAACTCGTAGTAGCAACAAGCTATTAGAGACTTTCAAAATAAAAGGGGCAAGAAAATACGTTATCGACATAAAATAAATTCTATTTTGAAACCGCTTCTCTCGACATATTTGAAATGTCCGTTTATATGTCTGCGTTCAAACGAGTCAAGTCTTATTGACGTGATTGCTACTTTATAGGCGAGAGTGATGAGGGGAAAGGAAATGAGTACTCAGATGTATGTATTCTCATTACGCTTTGCTTTCTCATTCTTAATTTTAAGTCTGAAGGTGTTTGCAAATAAATGTCATGACTTGTGTGTACATCAATGAAAGTTCAAAGAAGAAAAAAAAAACTTACGATGTACTTCTATTTCATCATTTAATCGGGCATGTAGACCTAATTTAATAATAAAATTAATTCCAATACGTTTATTCGCTCTTTTTTGTGGGTTTCCTATTTTTTTAAATTTCCTGAAATATCATATCTGAAATTATTTTATAATTTAAAAAAAAAAATACATCAATGGCGCCATTATTTATTTATTTTATTTATTTATTTATTTATTTTTATTTATTTATTTATTTATTTATTTATTTTTATTTATTTATTTATTTATTTATTTATTTATTTATTTATTTATTTATTTATTTATTTATTTATTTATTTATTTATTTATTTATTTATTTATTTACTTATTTATTTATTTATTTATTTATTTATTTATTTATTTTTATTTATAAATTTATTTATATATTTATTTATTTATTTATTTATTTATTTATTTATTTATTTATTTATTTATTTATTTATTTTATCGTCGCTTATTTCACTCGATTTAAATCGAATCGATTTACATCGCAGACGCGCTTGATTTCTTCTTGTAATTTCGTTTAATTTGTTGATCGATATGGATCTGATAAATTTTTTTACAACCTTTCCATGACAATAAAATTATTTATAAAACAACGCGAAAAATAAAATCTTAATTAAATTATTTAATAAATTTACTATTCGAGAAATGCTCCGATAACTAATTTTAAAATGAAATTCTTGTATACTGACCACCTCAAACCACAACAAATAAAACATTTATGGCGTTTTCTTTTCAAAAAAAGTTTAACATTTCTTTTACTTTTTATTAAAAAAACAGCTATTCAGAGTTTTCTTAAGACAAAAATGTTGCCTCGTAAGTGATGATACAATAACTTCTAATAAACTCACGATTCAAAAAAAATCATAATATTGCAAATTTTCAATAAAAAGGGCAAAAAATGTTGCAGTTTTTTTCAGAAAAGAAAACGCCATTAATCAAAAACTGAAGTTTAGTTAAAATTATTCAACTTATTGAAATATAATTGTATTTGAGTAATATTCGAGGCCTGAAAAATGTTTGAGAAATTGTATTGCAGGTCTGCTGCTGATCTATTGATCTATTGTAAGCGTAAGCAGACAGACTTTAACTCACAACAAATAAAGACTTTTTTAATTGAAGGCTGTTGCTCGGATTATGTGTTTAACATGTTTTTAATTTCAATAAATTTTTTCTTTTGTAAAATTTTTTGTCATTACATACGGTTTTAATTTAAGTTTCTGTTTATATCATTTTGAGAATAACAATATGTTTTTCTGCCCAAATAATATATTTCAATATTTAGCTTATTTTAATTGCAAATTCATTTGAAACAAAAACACATGTTTTTTTTTAATCGGCACACACATAAATATGTTGTTGTTATATGATATAAATAATATATTTATTGTTGATTTATGAATACAAAATACTATTACAAATAGAAATTATGAACGAAAATTTACTATTTTATAAATAAAATTGGTTACCAAAACTTTTTGTTCATAAGTTCAATAAATACAAGACCTTATAAACTTTAGTCTCATCTCAGCCACAACAAAAATTAAAATGAAAATATAATAAAAATAATAATAATAATAATGATGTTTTAAAATAAAAATATTTAAAATATATAAAATTAATAAAACTTTTATCTACTTCAAGCATAAGGAAAATATTTCCCTAATAGACATTTAAAAAGTTATCGGAAGTAAAGTAAAAAAAAAACAAAAAATAACATTTCCTGGAAATGAGAGCAGCTGTAAGAGGTGGAAGCAGAAGAAAAGCTTTTAGGTTGATTAAATTATAAATTGTGCAAATTTTGTTTTGCGCGGGCGACAAACAGATATAAATATATTCATATAATATAGTCAAGTTTTAAAGCACAAAACAGATATGCAAACCCATGCAATCATCAACATACAAACATCCTTGTATTCCTTTAAAGGATAAGTATATAATTTTATATTCGTAATACTACATTCGAAGGAGTATGCGTTCTCAAACAAACCATATAAGAGAACATCTGCTAAAGTTTAATATTTATATGTGTAGTTAAGAAAATTGGTTACTTTTTCGAAATACTAGCACCGCAAGCGTTGCAAGGATGGGGCAATAGTTTGGAAAAATTTAATGAAAATTCAATAGAAATTTGTTAGGACTTCAGATAACTTCTGAAATAGGGAGCTTTTTTAGAAAGCGAAAATACCAAGCTTCGCAAAAATTAAATGGTCAATGCTTTCTTGAATAATTTAGTCATGCATGATCGTGAGAATTTATTTTATTTAGTCACAAGAGTGTTCATGAGAGTAAGCTTAAAAGGACGGCGTCAGTAAACTTGTTAAAGTGATTTTTGTTATCGATAATTTAGCAATTATTTCGAAAATAATTGCATGGCCCTTTAAGTGATGTGATAGTTCTGCTGCAGAACTCTCACAATAAATACTGAAAACTTGTTGTTTTTCAATTCGTAACGTGTTTCTTTTGCTTTGTCAGCTTTTAAACGTTTTATGACAAAGATAAACCGCCTAACTGAACTTAAGAAAGAAACGAGTTTTGTGTACTATCATGATCATTGAAAAAGGCTTTACTTATTCTCAAACTGCTATTTCTCTAACCTAATTTTTGTTCTAGATACTAAAAAACATAGTGACTTAAGTCGCTTTGAACTCTCTTAACATTATCAATATACATATAATATGCTTAATTATTTATTTCACATTATTTTATTTTATTTAAAATTTATTGCTCACACATAATAAATTATAAAATAGATTCATATCGAATGATATAATTTGTTTGTTGAGATTTTTGAATAAGTTTCAACTTTAAGTTTATACTTTTGTAATTTTTGAAATTCTCATTGGTTTTTTAAAAGTTTTTGTATAAGATAAGAGGTTTGAAACATTTCAAAAATGTGGTTAAGGGTGTACTGATGATTTGGCATTAGCACCAATGAAGTGCATGTATATAAACTAGCTAAAAACCCTCAACAAACAAAAGTTTTTGCAAATCTTCCTAAATATTTTTAAAAATTCTTCATTTATATATAAAACCAAAAAAAAAATAATTCCAAAATTTTCAAATTTGTTTTTATTTTTTAAACAAATTCTGTTCCCAAGAAAATTGGACATTTCTTTGCCTTTCGCTTTCTCTATTTATTATTTACCCAAAGATTATCACTTTTGTGGGGTGTTTTACGCATGTATACCGCAAAATAAAAGGAAGAAAAACAAAGTTTTAAAAATTCCCTACATTTTTCTTAAACTGCGAAATCTGTCCTTTTTTCTTTTCCCTTGAAAATTTCCAATGAATTTACTAAAAAAGGGAAAGGACCCTCCTCTTGGCATCACTGTTCTTAGATGTTTTATTTTAAAATTTAGCTTCATACACATGAATATTTTAAAGAAAATTAAATTAAAATTAATGTAGAAAATCAGTGGGCGCATTCATAAGACGGAGCTCAACTGTGCAGCCCAACAGTTACGTCTTAGAAACGGCTTAATAAATAATTTGATCATTAACAGCTGATTAATGTTAACAATTGAAAAGAAATAAAAATGCTGCAAATGAAATAATATATGTACATTTGCTAAATTAATTAGTTTGGCTTATACTAAAAAGCATGGACATCACAGAATTTGCAATGGAGTTTTTCTTGGCAGGAATTTTAAATTTTTATTTTAAAATCTGCCCCACAAATTTAGTATTCGCAAAATAAAAATGCACAGCAAATTATTCCAATAAAATGTTAAACCTGCGCCAAAATTATTTATATTTCAACGCTAAGCCGGCACTGCGTTCAAAAAATCTTTAAAACTTATATTGAACTAAATATATATTTCAAATAAATAAAAACCATAATAAACCTACGTATATTTAATGAAATTAGTATTTTAATTATATTTCTTTATTGTCGTTACTTTATCGCATTTGAACCGCAAAATTGAACAATAACGGCGTTGGATTATAATATAAAAGCGCATAACATTCTTGTTCAGCTGTGGATGCTAAACACAACATGTTGACTAAATGTAGCGAAACAAATTTAAGATGGAAAAAATGGCAGCAAATACTCAACTGTTGTGTGGAGCAGAACTCTGAGTTCCTAAGACGAATACTTTCAAAAAAATGTTTATTAATGTGTTTAAATTATTTAAAATGTTAGTTATTCGAAATTATTGTAAATAAACAAAAAATTAAGTGTTTAAAAATGAGCTGAAAAATAAGATTTTTTGAATATTTAAATATTCGATTAATTAATTTTTGGTTAATCAGAGTGTTTGAACAATTGATTTATCACACATTTCAAATTAAAATATTTTAAATTATATTTAGAGTGTAGGGAAACCCAACTTCAAATTACAGAATGCTGGCGAGAAAGATATCAATGCCTACACTTTCAAGTTGCCGGAATTTAATTGCTTTGATTTAGATTTTTTTTCAATTTCGAATGTTTTGCAAGGGTCTTGAAGAAACTTCAACTTCACTGCTTTAAAGCATGATGTCTTACAACATTTATCCCAAATGGTCCTTACTCTTAAAGAGCTTAGTGTCGATTTGAAAAGCGACCTGAATACATGTGCGTTTATATTGTATTCTGAGATGTTGTAGACAGACATGCAAAGTCAGCAGATAAAGAATTTCAATTTCGTTTATTTACAAGTATGTAAATATTTGTGTGTGTGTGTGTAAGTATTGTTAAAAGTATTACGATATTAACAAAAGAAATATTTTCGTAAAAAAATGTTGTACTTATACAAAGAGCTAAAAAAATACTTACATCTAATGAATTTTTAAATAAATGAATCCATAATATGACTTTCTAACAAATAATTTTAACTAAAAAGTGTAACGTTTGTGTAAAAAATATGTGTATTAAAAATTCTGTATATTGAAGCTGGAACACTCTGCTAGTCAAAACTCACATCTTCCTGTCAAACTGACTGTAATAAATGAATTTTATTTATTCCTTCATGCAGGTTAGGCAAGGTAAACAATTGTTCGTGCTTTCTCGAACTTACTGGTGCCTAACAAACATCTTGTGAGTGGTCCATGTATTAATAAAATGGAGTAGTTTTTGCGTTAGTCTGATGTAGTGTAAACCTGGACTATATGATCCAGTCCTAGGACATCTTAACGTTAAATAAACCAGTCCTTTATGTAGTATACTTTGCATGCGTGTTTGCACTAGTCGCGTTATCTGCAGGGGACTTACAAACATTCTAATTTTTATTGAATTGTCAGCTTAATTTGATTCTGTTTTGGGGTGTAAACTAACTTTTTAGTCGAAACTCTAAGCAAGTTTAACATTCTCTTTTGTCTCTTTTTTTTGGGTTCAAATTGACTGGAGTAGTTTACTTACAAAGCTTTACTACACAAATTTAATTATTTATATATTTGTTATTATTGTAATGCTTTTCGTTTTTGACAATTCAACTCTATTTACAAACTTTACAACATAAAAGTTATATTTTACTCGTTAACTTTGTTGCAAAATAAATTTGTTTATTTTGATCGTATTTTAATTTGTTTTTAATATTTTAATTGAATTTAAATATAATAAAACGGAAATCAAATACTTTCTATTTCCTTCATGAATATTAATATTCGTATCCTGAATCCTTATGGCTATTTTGCGTGCTTTATTGTTTCTTTTTTTAGCTTTTTATTACAAATTGCTAATTGAATAAACGTGTTGATTTTTTTTTATTGCTTTCTTTTTTTTATTGAAGGATTTTTTTTGAGTTATTTATGAAAAGTTTTTGTTGGTGAAGAGTTCATTGCAGTTAATTAAAAATTAAAAATTGTGTAAATATTAATTGTAAGCTGTAAATAATATTTTAAACGGAAGCATTGAACTCAACTGAGGCATTTTATTAGATTAAATATTCACTAGCATCCTCTTGTTAAATTGTTTCGTGCTTAAACTAAAGTGTCAAAACGACAAAAGTTTATTTTTTCTGTTATTTAATAAAAGCAAAACTAACACAATTAATAATCTTTTGTTTTGCATTTTCCTATAAAAGGTATCGTTTTGGTACTTAAAAATTCGAGTATTTTTAAGCGAAATCTTCGGGATAATTATTTAATTGTAAAGTGAAGAGTATGCCATTAAAAATTGAAAATATTAGCAGCCAAATGGCGACAAGGCTACGCTGGCAGGATCATATTCTTTTCATGAAATTTTCTATCAACGATTCGCACGCTTTTGCGGATGTATGATCAAGATAACATCATGAATTCTATCTTTAAGATCTTGTATCGATTGTGTGGCATTTACATAAGCCTCAAATTTCTTGTAGCTCCCAAGAAAAAAGTCTAAAGGTATTAAATCACAAGATCCCGATTGTGAATTGTGATCGTATCTTCGTGTTTGTAGCTGGCATACAGATGGCCGTAGCAACTTAATAAACGACGCCATAATGTGGATGATGAATTAACTAAACAATTCATGTCAATAATCAATTGAGAGCGCTCTAGTTTAAAGTTGCTATCATTAATTGTTTCATTGCTGTTTATAGAACCTTCCGGAATGTTTCATTTCTGTAATTTTTAATTTCATGTTTTTGTTGTATAATCTAGTGCTACCAATCTTGCATGCACGGTTGAATAAACTGTTCTTAACCATCGCTGTATTCTCCTGTTCGTTAAATTTAAAACTACAATTGAATTTTGTAACAATATCTTAACTTTAAAGCAAACTTTAATAATGTTAAAAATTATTTCCAAATATCTTTTTCTACTTAAAGTTTTTCATGCATTTTAGTTTCTTAATTTTGTTCACTTGCCCAGATTTTTAAAATTTTGTTTGGTTTGCACTTCGTGTTTTAAAGTTCAAACTACATGCATTTTTTGTGCTGTATATTTATGTACGTGTGTATATGTATTGTGCTCTCTCCCCCCTTTTACTTGCTTACTAAAAGCTTTCACCCATAACAAATATTTTAGTTTTCAATGTTTGTGTTAGTGTGTTAGTGTGTTTTAGAGCTGTAAGTAGGTGTTAGATTTTTTTTTATTTTTTGCAGAATATTTGTTTATTGTTTATGGCACCATTTTATTAAATCATTATGGCGTTCATATGTCGGTACATGTGTATAGTTTTCTCCTTATAAACTCTTGATAGAGAGTGTAAAAATTTAAGCTTAAGTGTGAGTTTATTTGTACATGAATATGCATATCGAAAACCAAATACAAGTGCAACTTATGGTTAAATACACTGAAAACAGAACTATCTGCTGCTAGTTTTGCATTTGCGTTTTTTCTTTCTTTGGCTGCTGTTCGCAAGGACACTCTTTCCCCACACCCAAACACTAGACAAACATACTCATAGGCAGTGTCTGTATCAGTGATAACTTTTTGGTGCTTTTCGGGTATTTTTTTTGTGCTTTTTCGCTCTTTATGAACGCGAAATTTTGATAAATAGCCATTTTTAACAAGCGGGTATTTACAGTGCTTTTCACAATTGCTCACAGTGTTTTTTGTGCTTTTTTGTACAACTGAAAAATGTTTTTTGTTACAATAATTGGTTACTTATTTTAAGCGCAAACAGTACTTTTTAAGCTACCATGAATTTTTTTCGCTGCTGTCTAAAACAAAAATTAGAAACCGATTATCTTTAAATTCAGTAAATTCGTTACTGCATATTAAATACGGTTTAAAATTTGAAAATGCATGTTGTCGTAATTTTCTACTGTCTTTAAATGTTTGTAGCAAAATAAATTCGAACGAATCATAACATCCACTTAGCCACTCATTCGCAGAGATGCAGTCGTCGAAAATTTCCACCATCAGTGACATCGCAAAATTGGTTGGGCTGAAGATAAATATCCGTATATCCAAAACAAAATCGCTCCGCATCAATAGTAACACAGATCGCAATTTCTTCGTAGGTGATCAAGATATTGAAGATGTTAAGTCCTTCTGCTACCTGGGTAGCACAATTGATACAACTGGTGGCTCAGCAGCAGATATATCCAGTCGCATAAATATCTCGAAACAAACCAAAATCAAATTATCCAACAATCCACTCTGGACGGGGGCAAACCAGCCGCCTTTTAGAACGGAAATAAGTAAGCAGATATGGAGTTGGACACGTCACACCCTCCGTAAATCAGACGACGATATTGTCAAGAAATGCCCAAATTGGAACCCGCAAGGAAGCAGAACAGTTGGGAGACCAGCGCACACATTGAAGCGACAATTAACAGCAGAACTTTCGAGATCGCGTATGAAGTGGAACGAAGTCAAGCATCGAGCCGAAGATCGAGATTATTGGAACCAGCTTGTTATGGCCCTCTGCTCCCTCGAGGAGTGAACGGAACATATCGATCCCTGTGCGCGAAATTATCTCAATATTTTATTGCAACTGTTTTGTGGCCTGATTGCGAAGACGAAAGGGGATATTTTTGATAACAAAATAAACAAAAATGATACAACAATCGATTGAAATGTTATCATGAATTTCATTCGACTTTGAATTCCTTTTATTATTCGATTCCTTATTATTTTGAATTTACAGAAATTCGTAAACTGCACATCGCTCCTTTAATGCAACATGATCATATCTTTAAAAAACCAAAACTTTTAAGTTATTTTGAAAAAAAAATGTTGAAGGTATTGCTTTATAATATGCATATTATGTAAAAAGTGTTACAATAGCAATTGTTTGCTTAATGCAAACCAAAAGTAAGTATACCCACTAAAAAGCCAATACAGGTCATACACGAGTACATACCTGCTAAAATTTTTAATATTTCACTTTTGATAAATGACTGCGGAGCAATAAAGGAGCGATATGTACATGCATACGAGAATGTACATATAATTTTAAGTTTTGTCTAAGCAAACTATTTAATTTTTATTTTGTAACGTTTTTTTTTACTTTTATTAAATGAATTGTGATTTTATTTTAATTAATATGTTAATAAATTCTGCTATTTGATGTCAAGTCCTGTATTTATTTTAAGGCAAAAATTTTAAATTGTATTTTGGCTATTTACTTTAAGTTTTTTACAAATTGCTTAATATTTTTTTAACATAACCAAAATTTTTTAAATATTTTTTTATATGCTTTTTAATTTTTTTTGCAATTTTTTCGCTATTTACCCTTTTTGGAATAGCTTACAGTGCTTTTGTTCTTTCTAGAGATACCAACACTGGTCGGTATACATGTGCATATTAACAGAAATAAATATAGTTTGCCATAAATAAAATGCAGGCGTTAAACATTTATTTTCCATTATTTTAGTTCGGAATCTTTCTTTTGTATTTTACACTGACCTTTACTCTGTTTTTATTTTATTGTTTCGTAACTCAAATTGAGTTCATGTACTTCACTAACTTATGCGAACAGTATGGGGTCAATATATTGATATTAGGTGAAAATAAAACATTAAAAAAATATACAGCAATAAACTGAAGAGTTCTAAGAAATGATATTGAACTACTTTCAGTAAAAGAGGGGGAAATTTTTTTATGAAAATTTAACTTATTAACTTTTCAAACTGAATTTAAAAAAAATATTTGCCTGAATGTTTAAATAGCATATTATACGAAAATAATCATTATTAAAAAGAGATATTATTTAAAACCATAGCAAAACGTTTTTAATTTACTTGTTTACGCAATAAAATTGTGTGCGTTTAGTTTTCTGCCTGTTAAAGTATTTATCTCCATCTGATGCTTAAACCACAAATACAAATATCACAAAAACATCACAAAAACATCACAAATACTATTCCTAAATTGGCTCGCAAATAAATTTAAATTTGTTACTGAGGAAAGAAAAATATCAAGGTTGGTTGGTTTTTGGTTTACATGGCTGCCTTCCTCACCCAGCCATTCAAATAGAATCTAGATGATTCTATTTTGAAAAGATCACTCTCAATTTCTAACTGAAATTCACAATTTCATTTGGAATTTTCTCAATTTCAGATTGAAATTTTCAATTTAATTTGGAATTTTCTGAATTTCAAATTGAAATTCTCAATTTCATTTGGAATTTTCTCAATTTAAAATTCAGATTTTCAACTTAATTTGGAATTTTCTGAATTTCAAATTAATATTCTCAATATCATTTGGAATTTTCTTAATTTCAAATTGCATTTCTCAATTTCATTTGGAATTTTCCCAACTTCAAATTGAAATTCTCAATTTCACATGGAATTTTCTCAATTTCAATAAAAAATGGCGTAGCTTGTTTGCCGAAAAAATATCAAATTTCGCGTTAACATTTCCTCCGTTTATTTTTAATTACACAACTATTAAATTCACACTTGCAATATATTTATGCAATATTTTTATATGTTTTATATAACGTGCTTATATGTTCTGCACAATAAATTGAAAAAAAAATAAACTGTTGGTATTTCGATTGTTTATAGATTGCATTGATTTTTTTTATTTTGCGAAAAGTTCATCCATATTTTATTTGTGGTGCTCTTTGAATACTATGTGCCAAAAACGTCAATAATATAAACAATAAAATATTCAAATGTTTCGCGTAAATTTCAGGGCCGCCTTACAGAAAAATATAATATACATTAGAGTCAGCATAAAGGCAACTAATTAATGGAAGGCCTTGTCCCTCAACCGAGACTCTTCCCAATTAATGCAGATTGATAACCAAATTTTTATAATGAAAATTAAATTAATTCAAGTAAGTCATGTTTTTAATTTTTTTTTATTCAAAATATGTGTATTTTCCTTACAGAGGTTGTGCGCTTGAGTGGAATAAAGTTAGATTAATACATGACGGTTGCGCTGAGAACAATATTAACTCACTCGAATACATGTCGTTGCTCTCAAAAATGTCAATGATATTGCTGTGCAAAAATCTCTGGAAGCTAAAAAAACAACGTGCAATATTGGGCTTCTTAAAATACACAGCATGCGAAATAATGGCACAATTGAGAGGCGTATTCAGTAAAAAGTTTATATCACGTTTGAGGCCTAGCAATTGGCCGCCCAAATTGTGCCTTTATTCGTGAGACACCGTCCGATATTTTATAGAGAGTATGCCAAAATTTTTCCATTTCTAACTTAAAAGTTTTCGCCATCGGATTTCATTCAATATAAGTTTATATTCAAAGTTCTTACATCGGATTAATTTTTTAAAGTTTCAAGATGATTTGATGGGTTCAGTAAAAATTAAAAATTTTGCCTTTTTGAGGCTAAATTGAAAATAAAAAAGGCTAAAAAAGCAACGAAGCTAAAACTAAAATTTCGAGGCTAAAAGACAAAAACGCTAAACTACCCTCCAAATGGCTAAACTGGAATCACTGTGTACCAGAGCTGTAAATTAATAATTTTTTTATATTTTTATTCATTACGAATTGCGTAAGTTTAGAATTAATTCTTTTCACAACAACAAAAAAATTGAATGAAATTTGAATGAATTCAAACAAATCAGACAGAAATGAATGGCAATTCATTTCCTAATTCAAATTAATTTGTCAAATGAATTGCAATTCATTTCTTAGTTCAAATGAATTTGTCAAATGTATTTCAATTCATTTCCTAGTTCAAATGAATTTGTCAAAGTGAATTGCAATTCGTTTCTAATCCAAATAAAGTTGTCAAAGTCAATTGCAATGCAAGTTCATTTCTAGTTCATTTGAATTGAATTGATTTTGAATTAATTCAAAAACAGTCAATGTGTCAAAAGAATTGAAATGTTTGGTAACTTCATGCTGCGTGCTAAACACAACTCGTGTATATGTCCAAAATTTTATAAGTACCTGTTTCCAACAAATTTAGCGGGGTCCTTCATGTGTTCGTAGTTAGACACCAGCAAGGACCATCTTGCTTGTACTCACGACAAAAAGAATTTCACCATTAAAGAAACATCTTAATAGAAGTCCAAATATATTTGATCAAAAACAATTTATTAAAAATAATCATAATTTGAAATTTTCACAACTAAAACTAATTATAAATAAACTAAAGTAGATGCCAGAAGCCTGATCCCTATCAACATGTATTTTTTCTATTAAGAGTGCTTTGTATTAATTTTAAAATATTCGAAAGTCACACTTACAATTTTGTTCAACAAATATAAAAATTCATCATCACAATAAATTTTAAAAATGTTTCTTTTTGCTTGTTGGGTGGGGTGGGGATGTCAAACTAAAAAGTGTTTATAAATGCTAATCCAGCTCACATACATACGTACATACTATACACACGTGCTTAAATATGTTTGAGTGTGTTTATTAATAATTAAACTAGAACAATCACAAAAACAAGATTATGTTTGGAATGTGTCCCAGGAGTTTATTAAAAAAAATAGAAACGGAAAGCAAAAAGTATTTTACAAATAAATATTTGCACTATTTTTCATAAATGTTTGTTTGTATGTGATACCGAGCCTTATAATTATATTTAAAAAAAAATGCTTATTTCTTATTTATTTGTCACACAAGAATAGAAATAAATTAAAAGAAATTTCATATAAAGCAAAACTCATTTATTTTGTTCAACTTTTATATTTATTGAAATACTTAGAATTGAACGAAAGTGTTAAAATTGAGTTTGTCAAGCATTTAAAAAGAATTTAATAAAAAATAAAACACTATGGGTTATCATGTTTATTTTGCAAACAGACTTCCTAAAGCCCATATACTGCAAGCATTATTGGGATGACTTTATTTTCAACAAGTGTTGGATGGTGTTAGTTCAATTTTATTTAAAAATTATAGATTTTCAACTTATTACTTTACGTATGAACGTGACAACGAGCCTGGTTATTTATATAAATATTCAGTTCAATTATGTTATCCAACCAAAATAGTCATGTAGATGATATTGTTTTCTAAATTAATAATACTATTTTATCATAATAATAACAACAGATTTCCCTACTTTTTTCAACTTTCCGATTTTATACCAGTTTTCGAAAATCTCGTTTCCATCAGATTCCCCCGTTTTGACGTCCTGGGAGTCGACTCTGACTAATTCCGCAAAGACGTCCATATGGATGAACATTGTATGTACATATGAATGTAAACAGTTCATCAATGGTTGCGTTCATAAGACGTAACTGTTGCGCAACCGTTGAGTGTTTGTCTTAGAAACAGAGAGTTGAGTAGTTCCGCTCAACACAAAAGTTGAGTATTTGCTGCCATTTTTTCCATCACAAATTTTTTCGCTACATTTAGTCGACATGTTGTGTTTAGCATCCACAGCTGATCAAGAGAGTTGTGCGCTTTTATATTATAATGCAATGCCGTTTTGTTGGGTGGGGACTATAGATTAATTTGTTAAATTTTGCATTACAAATGCGATAAAGTAACGAAAATAAAGAATTAAAATTAAAATACAAATTTTATTGTACGTCGGTTTATTATAATTTTAAATTATTTACATTAATCAACTGTTCATTATCCAATTATTCATCAAGCCGTTTCTAAGACGTAACTGTTGGGCTCAACAGTTGTCAACAGTTTCACAACAGTTGAGCTCAACAGCTACGTCTTATGAAGGCGACCAATGGATTAACAGATCGGAAACAAATTTTGCGCATTTTAAAAAACAATAATCCGAAAATATTTGAATAAATGTTTTTCGCGCATAAATTTTAAACTATTCAACCAATTGAGTCCATAAACATCGTCGTTCGTTGCAAATTCGATAAAAATTGGATGTTTCGTTAAAAATTCTTCGTCAAATAGGTTTTTTTTGTAAGAACAAACACAAGATGCGAAGCCATTTTGGCTTGTCTGCAGAAACACCCAGGACCGAACCTGCTATCCCCAGACTAATAGTCCATTATGCTGCCCACTAGTCTAGGGAGACTCACCGATTGTAAAAAAAATCTTTATTAAGCGCTAAAAACTTGTTTTCACGAGCACACACTCAATTAAGAAAATACGTGCCTTTGCCAGCGACTGTACGGCCAACCATATGTATGACAATTGCAGGCTCTGCAACTGCGCTTCTCATAGAATAATTAACTTACTTATTTAGTAGTAAGTACGAGTAATTATACAGCCACTGCAAAGTATTGAAGACTGTACATATATAGTTTGTGTTAAGCCTTTGAGGCCTGACCACTGGGATTTTTTCATATTTCGGAATATATCGTATGAAATGAGAATCAATGTTTATTTTTTTATAATTTTTATATTTCTTAAGGATTTTCAGGACACGCATAATTGATGCATCTCGGTAAAAATTTTCAGCTAAAACTTATTTTTATTGCGTTAAATGACACCAATTCGTTTGAAACATTAAAATTTTTAATTTATTTAACTAAAATGTGCCCACTTCATTATATTTTAACACGATTAATACTTTTGTAATTGAAAAGACATTTTACTTCTGCGACTCCTTTTGACAAAATTGAAATGTGAAGCAAGAATTTCGCACAAATTCAAGTAACGGTAAAACGAACAGCGCAACAATGTGAGAAACAAACATAAAGAACAATCAGCGCAGTCGATGCATGCCGGTCTATTTGACACTTTGGTAAAAGAGAAGCGAAAATATTAAAACCGAAACGCATCCGCACAATTGTTGCATTCCGGTCTGAAAAGGTTGTTGTTTGCTAATGGAAGTTCTTAAAAAGATTTTGCTGGGTATGTTCTGAATTTTTAAAAACTACTCTTATATATTTTTTTCGACCTTTTGTTTTTTAAATGAATCTAATTTATCTCGAGCTGTAAGTCAATTTTTTATAAAAAAAGTTTACAAAATTTTATTATTTAACCGATATTGCGCCACTTCCTTGTGTGGCTTCTTCAGGGAAATATAAAAATTGTGTAAATATTTATTTAGAATTTTTTTATTCCCTGAAGAAGCTACACAAGGAAGTGGCGAAATATCTTTTAACTAATCAAATTTTATAAACTTTTTTTATAAAAAATTTACCTACAGCTCGAGATAAATTAGATTCATTTATTCAAAAGCTACAATAGGTTGTTTGCCACAACTACACTATAGTTGTTGTCAGCTAGGTACAACCATGAATTTTCTCTCCATTCTTAAAATATTAAGCAAAAAAATTTTTTTTTGCTAAATTTGCATAAAATTTTTATTTAAACGAAATTTCTAGTGTCCGACGGAATGTACGGGCTCGACAACGGAGTTCGAAATAAATGGTGTTCGGCCAGTGTTTGGTGTTCGGCCAGTGTTTGGTGTTCGGCAAAAGGTTTAGCGAACTTTACCGAACACCGCAGTTTTTTTGGAAACTACATATTTATTAGCATGCAAGGCCAATTCATAACAAGTAGACTCGCCTCAATTCGCTTTGAAAAGTACCCAATTTCGATGTCAAAAAATGTACTGAAAAAAAGTCAGCAAATCATTAAAAAAACCCCGATTATTCAGATTTAATGACAAAAGGTGCGTGTTCGATTGAACTTTGCTAAATTTAATGAAGTTTGGGTTCGGGATCGGCTTTGGTCTGAAAAAGTGCATTCGGTCGGACACTAGTAAGTTCTTTTAACTCTTTCTGTTTAAGCTGACGGTAGTAGAAGGTAGTTAGTTGTTTTGACTTGAGCTGAAATCTTAAATTTAAAAGTAAAATTTTTATTATTATTATTTTTATTAAGAATTTGTAATAAATTCAAATTAGTTTAACTAAGAAATGAATAACTTGAGAAACATTTTCTTCATCAGATTTATTGAAGTTTTCTTCTCCCAAATTGTTGTAGTAATTATTTGTTTTTTATTAATTTCCATTTTCCCTGTATTTGGCAACTTTTATTAAACGTTTTAATTAATTTCATTTGAAGGGCCGGCTTCAAGCCTCAACAAACGTTTCTTTAAACGTAATAAATATGCCTCAAAGTCTACAAAAATTCAAATACACTAAATTAAATATACATATTCATTCACTTGTTGCTGGTATGAAATGCAAAATACTAAAATAATATTCAAATGACAATAGATGGTTTTAGGTTTTTAGCTCGTGGACACAAACTTTGGTCAATTCATTGAAATGCTAAACAAAACACACACTCTCTCATAGACAAGACCGACCACCTGACTGACCACCATTTATAAACAAGATTTTTTAAATACTCACATCCAGTCCACCTGCACACGCTCAGCCTAAGGCTGTCTGTCATGCACATATTTTACATTTTAAGCCATTCATTGAAATAAATTGTGAAATGTTAAATGAAAATTATGGAAAATTCCCAGTACAGAAGCTTAAATTCACGCAGCAACTGAAAATCCATTGTGTGTAGAATGTAATTTGATAAAGTTGAATAGTTTTATCAATGGAGAACATAAAAAAAAATTTGTTTGCTTCAGTGTGACAAATGGGAGGGGTGGTGATGGTAGTATTAAGTAATTGAACTTGTTTGCTTAGAACGCAGTATTATTATTTTTGAATTAGAATATAGATCGAAAAAGTTAATTGAACAATCGTTTTGTGTGAGAGAATTTGAAAAATGGAATATATAAAATTCAATTCAATTTTAGTGTTAGAGAATTCATACTTTGGGCAGGCATTTAATGCGAAATTATTTTAAGCAAAAGCTTTTTCAAAATTATACTTAATACAAGCAACCATACATAAATTAGAGCGTTGAGCGTTGCGTTAGCAACAGGGTGCGTATTTACAATATATTCTAAGAAAACAATTTACTGTGAATGTACTGAAAATGCGTACGTTGTTGCTAACGCGACGCTCAACGCTCTAATTTAGGTAAGGCTATAAGAAATGTAAGAATTTTATTTAAACTAGTTATTGAATGTTAGTTAAGCTTTTGATAGCGAAATTTAGAATACTTTTGCAGTGAATTATTGTTACTTATTCACAAAGTTTGCCTTTCAATATTTATTTTTTTTTTGGCAAACAAATAACTATTTTAACTGCAAACAAATATAATTTTTTAAAGCATTGAAAATCTAAACTGCAAATAAATACGTAATTTCTATTATTGTTAATATCATCAGTTATTTTTTGTTGTTTACTTTATTTAAATTTTTTTAATACACTCAAGTATTTGAATTAAAAAACAACAATAAAGTCAAAATGAACAAAATTAATTAGTTAAGTCAGAGAGAGGCACATAGAATCCGTCATACGTTATACGCTGCTTTTTATTTCAACTGACATTAAAGTATCGGCGGAGGAGTTCGACATAATGAGTACTTTGTTGGCGGATTAAAGTACATATTTTGAATGGAATTCGAGAATATTCTGGACTTTATTTTAATTGCAATTTTTTTTTTATTATTTTATTTTTATTTAATTCTATTTAATTTAGTTTTGCCACCACACAACACAAAAAGCTTAATAAAAACAAAGCAAAAAAATGATAGCTGTCAAACTACTCAACGTACGTTAAAAGTTAAAAGATTCCGCAACTTTAGTACTTTGTGTATACGGCGACGTACGGAATGGGACAAAGCTCATAAGAAAACTTGTATTTCAACTTAGTTGTCAGTATAAAAAAGCGGCGTATAACGTACGTTGAGCCACGAAAGCCTGATTTTGCAGGCAAAAAAAAAACACTGTGGATTAAGAACTACAAAAAAAACTCCATTTACTTAAAATTTAAAATAATATTTCGTGCTGCATAATTTTCTATATTTTTAGCTATTAATATTTATGCAAATAAAGTTTAATAAATATGTATGTTTTTACAAACGAGGCAATTCACTGAAAATGATTTATAAGTTTTACAAAAAAAAATATTAGAGTAAATTTATTTAAAAACCATTAACGAACATTAAATCAGTCTCATAATCCACTAGTTGATTTGAAGGTGTTGGTTTAATATTTAGCTCTGTTGTTTAGCGGGGTTTAATTGTATAATTTTTATATTTTTATCATTCAATTTTAAATATGTAATTCTATATATATTTTTTTTTAATTTAATATTGACACCCATTAAAATGGTTTATATTGTTTTTCTTGCTCATTCTTGTTTAATAAAAAGGTTAAATCGCTTGTTATTGGGAATTAATAATTTTATATTTTAATTTTTTTTAAACCAAACTGAATGTCCTGTCGTGTTAAGTGAAGTTGCTTAATATGTGGTTTATCATATCAAAATTAATGACAGCGTACGTGCATCAGGGTTGAGTAAACAGTGCAGAGAATGAAATATTAAACAATCAATAAATGGAAACCCATTTTTAACTCTCCGAATCTTGCATAAAATGCACGATATTTTAAGTAGGACTTAAGTTACGCTTATTTTGTAACCTTCTCCAAAAGGCAAAGAAAAAAACATAATTGAGGAGATCACAATTTTGGACCTATTTATTGTGATTGCAAGAGCTTAGGTAATAAAATCAAATTTTAATGAAAGTATAATACAATAATAGAATGTCATAATATCAAAGAATCATAACATGATCATAAGATAGCATTATATAATTCTTAACAATCTTATTATAATCAAAAATAAAATATAATACCATTCGAATATTATAATACTAGTGTAGCAAGCAGTCGACTTGACCGCATTCCAGAAATAAATATTAAACATTCACATAAATGCATACATGCAATAAAATATAAAAACAAAAAGCATTCTAAATAAACAACTTAGAACTTATTAGCTCCCTTTTGTTTACAAAGTATGTAAAGCTCTGTTTAATTTCTATGCAAAAGCAAATTGGACAACCAGATATGCACACTTTGTGTATTTTCAAACTTGAAGCTGATACATGCATGTGCAAGAAGTGTGCATGTATTAGTAACATCTTTAAACGCTTATAGCTCTCAAAATATTAAACCGATTTAAGTAAAATAAAAATTGTGCACAGCTGTGTAAAAACCCGTTTGAAGCATATAAATCTTTCCAAAATTGGTTCCGTATTACGGGCGTAAAAGGGATCTAAAGAACATGTTTGTCTATTCATTAGATAGATGATTTCATTTTAGTCCGATTTTGTGTCAAACAACTGAATTTATGTTTAAATTTGATAAATCGCTTGATTATTTTGACCTTGCAATGTTTGCCACAGCTATATTTTAGTCCTTACTATATTATATTCATGTGCGCTCCATTGGCCGAAATTACTTGTTAGAAGCCTGCAAATAAAATGCATACAAAAAACGAAAATTTCAAATTTGTTTTTTTGTGGTTTTTCGTAGGTTTATTACTTGAAGATTTGTAACTTATAATTTTTGGAAATTGGCCACAGGTGAGTTACGCCCATACACATTCTGTATCCTTTTAGCTTATCTTATCTAACTGGGCGTTAAAGCATCTCCTCTCTGTCAGATTTTAAAAATGCTTTTAAAGGTTTCGGACAACTTACAGGGTTCCGTAATTGTTCGTTTAGCCCAACAAACAATATTTTTCAATCACAAAATATTGTCGCACACAAAACATTTTTCTAATTCACGATATTTTTAATACTCAATCATGGTGGTGGTGGCCATCTCTATAATCAACGTACATATCGTACTTGTTCCTCTAAAGAGAGTCAACTAAAAAGTTTTCAATTTTCACTTTTTGCAAGAAATCTATGTACAGTGGTCATATCTACCCACTGTAAAAATTTAGGACCATTTTCTCTACTCTTTCGCAAAAAAACAGTTATATACATCCCTCTTCTTGATATAAAAGTTTTTTGTCTCTACTGGAAATTTGTAAATTTTGAGTTGACTCTCTTTAGATGATCAAGTGCGAGATGTACATGGCTTTTTGAGCAACATGTGGGTAAAATGTTGTTACAAATTGTAGGGTCTATTAAATAATCTTGTTAAAAAAATCTTAAACAAAAGTTCAGAATTTAATAGTTGGATTTTTTAAAATTAAATTCACTGTTAAGTTTAAAAAAGTTAATAAAAATATGAGCTGAATTTAATCTACTCTAAATTTTACATAAATTTTAATATTTTGTTCATTTTAATTTTTCCAACCCAATAAGCACTCAAAATATTAAACTAGAAATTCTTAGTTTTTCCACAAGATAACCTCAATTTTGAGATTGTAGATCGCCACCTTCCAACAGACTCGGCAGCACCTTATGTGGTGGGTGTTGTGGCCTGCCGACGTGACCACCGATCGGTGTGGGTTGAAGAATCAAATATCTATTGAATCTATTATTCGAAACATGTCTCGATATCTTATTTCAAAGAATTTCAGAAAGTTTTTATAAATCCTTATGTGTATGCATGTTGATCAAACTTACTAGAAACTTGCGTGTATGACTTGAAGTTGCTTTACATTTGAATTTAAACAAAATTGCTTGTTGGGAATTTTTAATATTTATTATTCATTTAAAATCCAATAAATGTGCGGAAGTATCACATTATTTTTTTTAAGTCACTTTTTTGTTTTTCTTTTCATCATTGTAACTTCTTGTTGCTGTTGTTGTACGTTTTGTTATTGTTTTTATACTTGCACCGGATATATTTTTATGTTTTTGCTAAATGCTAAAATTTTTTATGAAGTTTTAATTTGATTTGCATGCAGCGAAATATTAATATTTATTATTGGTAATTTTTCATTTTAACTTTTTCATGTTGCCAGTCTTTTTCTTTCATTATATCTGCTGGTAATAGGTAAATAAAATTTTTTCTTTTTAGTTAAACGTTCATTTTTATAGGGTAATCCAATACGAGATTTCTTTTTGATGTTGAAAAGCAAATCACAATTTTTAAGCGAAGTCATGGGAGAGAATTTTTGATAGTTTAAAGGAGGGTATGTCATTAACAACGGAACACAATATTAGCCAAATGACCGTCACGGCTACGCTTGCGGGACCATATCCTTTTCAGCAACTAGCATATTTACGAATGCATGTCCTTGAGGCCCAATCCTCCTTATACGAGCCAAAGGAATCAACATATATGTGTATGTCCTTAATAACTTCATAAAGTTAATTTTTGAAGTCTTGAATCGATGTGAGTTATTGACATGGACTTTACTTTTCATGTGGTCCCAAAGAAAAAAGCCTAAAGGTGTTTAACCACAAGAACTCAGTGGCCAATTGTGATCGATTCTTCGAGAAATCACACTATTAAAAAACTTTTCCCGCAAAAGAGCGATGGTATCGTTACTTTTAGGAGTGCGCTTAAGTGTTGACTAAACTTTAACAGTCTTAAGCCCTTAGTCTTTTTTGCAAAATACGGCGTAATGTCGTTTGTGGAACGCCCAATTCCAAAGATCGACGAAAAAGGGACAAACGTGGGTTTTCCTCAATACTTAAGGATACAGCAGCAATATTATCAGTTGTTCTTGAGCGATGTGCACAAGTTCAATTCTTTACATTATTAAATTGTTCCAACAGCTCAAAGTTTTCCAACAGTACCAGAATTTTTATCCGAGAAGGTGTTTCACGATGACCTAAAACCGCTTTAGTTTTGCGGTACTGCGATTGCGAAATTTTCACAAATTTTTAAGTGAATTTGAATATTTTTAATGTTTTGTTGCAGCGCGTATCGTTCCATTTTTATTAATGGGGTAATTTTTACTTGTCGTCCGTCAAGGAGTTACAGGTTGAGTAATGACAACTGTTAAAAGTGGCGGGATATTGAATATGAAACGTCTTATTGGCACATCCTGTATTAAGTTAGAAGAATAGATGCAGATTTATTTGGAATCTGCCATATTGTATCAAATTTATTGAAATTGCCTTATTTTGCTCATTAGATACATGGAATTTTGCAAAAATGCTTATGTGTCTTCATATTTATTTTGTAAAAAGCCAAAAGTCATTAAGTGAAATTAGTTCATAATTGTAAAAGTTGTGAGTCCCAAAATTTTTCTAGAAATCAATTTTCGCGCGCTGTTGCTCATCCTGTGCTTCAACAGTTCAGTTAAGAATTTAAATATAATTTTGTATAATTTTTGTTTAAATTGTTTTGTAATCGAGAAAGTTGTTTAAAAAATACATAAACGGTCTTGCAAATGCAAAATATCGTAGATTTTCTTTGCAATCGAACAACAAAATATTAGCATTTGCATTTGCCACTTTATTGCAATTTAGCAAGACTGAAAATTGCGTTGTCATCACTCACTTTTAAATCTGTCATTTGTAAGAAAAAAATTTATTTACTAAAAACAAATTTAAAAGCAATGGAATCGACTGATGCAATAAAACAAACAATAAGAGAAAACCCAAATAAAAAGTGGACCTCAAATGAAATATTATTAATTTTAAATTATTTGGAAGACTGCAGAATGAATTTAAAAAAGTTTTATTTGTTGATGATGAACATGATCCAATATTACAGGCCTGTTTAATAATCCAGCTGATGTTTAGTAGCGTCGTGGTTTTTTAATGGTGGAAAATTGTAAAGCTATGACTGCTTTTCCACGGTCAAAGTTTACTTTGCAAAGTCTTGTGTTTGATGGTGATAAAGGAAAGAAGAAAGAGGGTGAGTGAACACTTTGCTGTACTCGCAAAGTTCCTTTCTGCTTCGTTCCTTGTTTACACATACTTGTATTTGGTTACATGTCTGCAATGTTGTTTTAAAATAGCGCTCACTATCAATGAAAAAAAAACTCAAATATATCAAGAAAAATCAATTCCGAAAAATTATTTCGGAAAACATTTATTGATGAATTACTTCATATGTTAGTGAAGGAAATGCTCTATTCTATAAATCGAAAATGTTCTATGATGCCAGCGATTTCAAGTCATGCTTGAAATTGCGGTTTTTAAATGGCCGTTTAGCAACATTTTAAATATCAAAATCATAGAAGAAATTAAAAATAGCACAAATAAATTAGGCTTTTCACTAAAAAGTAGTTTTGAAAATCTCGTACGATTTTAAATCACTCGATTTACAAAATTGTCATAATGTCTTAATATTTTACAAAAGTTTAAAAATTTTTTGTTATACTTCAAACAAAAATTTCTAAGTTTATTGTTTTGTCATATTCAAACAGTATGAATTTGAGAGAATTCTGAAAGAAATCACTAGTGCTTGTTCTTCCTCATCACATTTTCTCGTGTTATTATTTTTAAACGTATGATTTTATGACTACCATTTGAATACCCTAAATATGTTTGAATGTTACTTATTTCAAATGAATGTAAAAGTTAATCGAAATACGAGTATTAAAGTCAAAACCGAAGTCAAAAATATTTAAGAAAGAATCTTCCTAACAATGTAAGATAATTATTATTTTAATAAGACATTCTTTAATTTTTGTACTAATTTTGTATTAAACCACGCCTTTTTGTTAAAAACAATTTAATCGTTGTTTATTTCCACGAAAAAAAAAACTCATTCAGTTCAATTAAATATTTTTCCAAAGACCAAAGGAAATTCTTCATAAAAAATGCTTTTTAAAACAAATATTTGACAAACAAATACAAACAAACATAATTTGTTTATATTCATGTTCATTTAAAAAAATCATTAAATTTGCATAAATAAATAATAAAACTGTCATCATTTGTTTGACTCAAAAAAAAAAAAAAAAATTAAAACCCCCTTAAAAAATAATGATAAAATTAATAAAACCATAATAAAAGGCAAAATATTAATATTAAATACTTATTTACTCTTCAGTTTTGTACATAAAAAAAAAGAAAATATAAATATTATTTTAATTAAAACCTGATGTTTATGTTATAAAAAACAACATATAACACACGTTGATTTTATTTTATAGGTTTTAATTAATAAATTACAAACTAACTGGCATGTTATCTGTCAATAATCTTGACAGCTTATTGACATGTATTTTTTTTCTCTCTTTTTTCATAATTTTCCAACTGCCCGATAATTATTTTGTCTGCAACTTAAAATGGTGATATCATAATTTTATTTTAAAAATATTCAAATGGGAAGAATAAAATATTTTTTGGCCCTTTTAGTTGTGTTTGTTTCACTTACATACGTACGTATGTAATTTATTTCTGATGTTCGTGACATGTTTGTACATACATATTTATTTGGTTTAAGGCAAGGAATTCGTGAAAATAAATTTTAAAAATAAAGAAAGACACATAAACTACAAAGGAAAGACAAAAAGTCATTGCAATAAATATCATAGCGTGTGTTATACGAGTAATTTAATTTGCGAAATAATTGCAGTAAACCGTCAGTGGTTAGCAAACTTTGTAGTTTTAATTTTGCAAAATTAATATAGATAAATAAATACATTAGAATGTTTAATAGACCCCAAATAAGAATGAATAGTAAGATGCATCACAGCGTATGAAATACTTTAAATTCAAATTAAACATTAATTATATCCTTGATTCTTAATAATCCGAAAACGTTGAAGCGCTTTACTGAAATTAATCAAAATTAAGCAGAACCAAAAAGCCCTCACCCGACATAGTTTAACGGACCTGCATCTATTGAGGCGCCATAGGCATAAATTTATATTTAACCCTTAGATGACTTTTATATGGAATATCTTTTTTGTAATAAAAGTTTTGAAACATTAAGTGTATGAATTCTATAAGTAAATTGTTCTGAATCGAATAAAATAAATTTGGAATCAATTGGATCAAATGGGGTGACAAAAATCCCCCATAAGTTCTAAGTGCACCTTATGGTCTGGCTGAACCGTAGGTTACTTTTATGAATATCCATTGACAAAATTTACTTTGCGAATTCTTTTAAAGTGCCTTATTCGGCAGCGGTGTTTTCGTTGTCGAATTTTTGTTGTTTTCACATATCGTCGTCCCGAAGTTATCTTCAAGTATTTATTTATTATTATTTGTCTATGGAATTGAATTCGTTGCAGACAATTAATAATATTCATTTACATTACACAACATTAAATAAAATACATTAAAATAACATACGACAATTTTTTAAGAATTTAGAAAATTTATAACTGCATTTTTTCCTACATCGACATTTAATGAAAAGTCTGTAAATCTATATTACTGGTTAAATGTATTACACATTCTTCTAAGAGGATCGGCATCAGCACAATTAACTCTAAAAACTTTTACTGTTAGAGGAATGAAATTACGGGATGTACGTTGAGGAATATTAAATGAAATTTCATGGATCAAAAATCCAGAACAGATATCACCATTAATAATGTTGAAGACATACGACACATTCAGCATAGTTCTACGACTTTTTAAAGTAGGCAGCTTAATAAGGGCAAGTCGAGCAGAGTAAGAAGGCAAGTTAAGTGGGTTAAAACGTAACCCTCGAAAACAAAATAACAGGAACTGCTTTTGCACCGCTTCAATTGTATCAGAGTGAATTTGATAAATAGGATTCCATATTATTGATCCATATTATAGAATTGGACGTACCAGTGACATGTATAACGCTTTCCCAACGTATGGGTCATTAAACTCTTTTGCCTAGCGTTTAATATAATCCAATGTGCCCCTGGCCTTGTTTACTGCACATGTTATATGTGAGATAAAATTCAGCTTAGGGTCTAGTAAAATACCTAAGTCTAGAAAACTGACGACCAAATACAATTGATGATCACCAAGAAAATAGTTTGCAGTAATTTGATTAGATCATCCAAATTTATTTTATCTCCAAAAAATTTTTGTTTGGGAAGTTGTGTTTGAAGTTTCAACATTATATAAAAAAATATTACATGATCCGAATTCGCACTACTTTCAGAGCACAAGTTCAGGATCTTAGACCCAGTTCACACACGTCAGGCTTTACTCGTTAAGTCTTGAGTTCTTAGGAGAAGCGGTCTATTCTCATGTTTTTTGTTTTTGTGATATACGTAAAGATAACTTCGGGACGACGATATGTAAATCAAGAACTTTGCGAGAACGCATAGAAACCTGCACAAAATTATGCAATAACACTTTCAAAATAATTAGCGTAATAGTAATATAATGTTGTTGTTTTTTTTTTTGCGACAATGTCAAGTGATGATCTAACTTCTTATAAAGGGGTTTTCAGTTTATTTTGTGCTTTATAAGTGTTCTACCTAAATATTTATATTATTTTTTATATTAAGCTTGAGATCACTTTTTTTTAAACTCATCCAAATTTATTTTATCTCGATATTTCGTTGACCTTTGCGTCGTAACTTCTTCAGGAGGATAAAATCAATAAATAATTTATCTAACAAATATTACCAAATTATTAGTTAACAATTTAATTATCCGTTTTGGTATAAAAATTGGTTGTGAATTGAAAAATTTGCTTGAAAAAAATTTTTATTTTAAATTAAAAGTACGGTCACACTTGGCAAACATTTGCCCAAAAAAAAAACGTAACCACTACTTTTGCTTAGGGTTGGTATGATTTAACTTGTTTTTTATATCACAAAATGAAGTCAATTATGCCGCAAAATGCTATTTTTATATTATTTTTTAATAAATGCGAAACCATATTTAAAAAAATATTGGAATAAAAGAAAAAGCAAATTTAGCTTGTCTGTTGGTTACGTTTTTTCCGGCAAATGTTTGTCAGATGTGACCGTACCTTAAGAAATGAACTAATTCTTAATTCTTGTTAGATCTTGATAATCTGGCAGGTATTGGGCTAATCAAACTCTCCGCCTTTGAAAGCGAATCCGTGGCGTCTGAGGAGGCAGCGGGGCAGATGTAATCTCTTGTCTCACCCGCTCTAGGGTATCAAATGGGACCGAACTGAAGGACCCTAGTGAGCCATCACTTAAATGGCCTAACCTAACTGCGAAATATCATAGATATAAAAATAAAAGCTTAGGAAAAGTAAAAAATTAAAATTTGGGCTCTTTGAAATTTTTTTTTTGATATGTCGTAGTGGAACTTTTTTTCTCATGCCAAAAGCTATAGCAAAATATATGGCACAATATCGATGGCTAAATCGACCCACCCTAATGTACATATATCGAGTTTTCTTTTTGGGGGTCTTAATTCTAAATATAAATATTCTTTTTTTTTTATATATTAAATAAAGTGGTTTTGATTAAAAACTTACCAAATAAACGTCCCGCTAATGTGTATGATGTTGCTGTTGTCAACAGCAATAGGCCAGTGAAACCATAAATGATCAATCCTAAATGATGTTTATATTTCGCTGAACTACGCAAAGCCATAATTTGAGGTTAATTTTATAGAGGGATTATTTCGTACAAGTACTTTACAGATTGTTGAAGTTTCAGTGATACTTAATTCACTATTGCTTATGATGGTTGTTATGCTTTTAGTGGTTTGATTAATAAAAAATATTTATGTTTATATTCTCTTTTTTTCTAATATTTATTTTAGTTTTATTATTGTTACAAATAGTTTTTATTTATATTTTTCATTAATATTTTTATGTACAAATATATAAATTAATTTTGTGTTTTGTTATGCTTTTTTATTTGTATTTGTTTTTTTTTTATAGTTCGCCTCTTTGTCTACTTCGGTGGTTAAGTTACAATAAATTTGTTGTGCAATTTCACTATTGTTCAAAAGTATCTTTTACAGATAGTAGAAATATCTTTGTTATTTTTCTTTTTTATTTGTTAAATGATAAAAATCTTTTGTTTTTTATTGTGACAAAATAATTTTTTTATTTTTTTTTGGCCAAAATAGTATTTTTTTATTTTTTTTCACTCTATTTTTGCTTCATTTTAGTTGATTTTTTTATTACATGATTTCATATTTGTAAGCTCATATGAGTTGATTTTTGTTTTAGTTTTAGCTGTAGCTGTAGCCGTAGTTTTGAATTAGTCATTTGTTCTTTGTTGCTGTTGTTTCTGTTTTTAGTAGCTTTTATATACAATTGCATTTTGTTGACAAAATTTATTTTTTCTATTTTTTATTATACGTTTTTTATTTTTGTAAATATTTTGGTTTATTTGTTTTTAACTTTTTTTTCTTTTTTGGTAGACTTTAGATCATAGATTTCTATGACGTTTCATTACAGCAATTTCATATTTTCCCTCTTGCCTGCTCTCCTGCTTTATTTGTGTCTGTCTGCATGTCAAAACCATATAACATTTTTGTTATTATTGCCGTTTGTTTAGTAGCAAATTTGTTTTTAGTTTTTTCTTCACTTTTTCTGGAAATATATTTTTAATCTGAAAGAGATTACAAAAATAAATATACAAATAAATTATTTGAAAGTTTTTAGATATTCTTATTTACATAAAGGGTGTTTTGTCGGATAGTAGGGCTTCTCAGAGGCACATTTAATTTTGAGAATATAAAAATTAAGTTCACTTCATTTTGTTGGTGTGCAATTAAAATCAACTTCTCTAGAAGCAGCGTTGCCGTTGTGAATTTAAAGTATCACTTTTGACTCTTTTTCATGCCAATGACAATTCTTATTACCCTTTTTTTAATTTATCCCTTTGTATCATTTTAACAAAATTTATGCCACTTTTTGAAGGGGTTCAAGGTCCAATACTAACAAACAGCAAGAAGTATATAGATATACGTAAAATAACTAACGCAGAAAATTTTGGTTCGAGATAGAAAATTTTCAAAATAGATTTTATGAAAACATATATTTAAATTTATATGAATTCGTTACAAAAATATATTTACTTTGCCTAATAGTAGTAATTCTGTTGAACGAATTTTTTCAAAAATAACCCTACAAACAAACTTAAAATAGAAGCTTGTGAGTTCATGCTTTCCTCTCAATATGCTGAAAGAATTATTTACAAAATATAGAATAAGTATTTCTTAAAAGTATTTAATTGCTTTTTAAAATTCGTTTTTGATTTTTTTATTGAAATAAATATTGTTTTTTTTTCACAAAAAACGAGGTCCTATTTTACTTTAAAATATTCATTTTTGACCCCTTTTTCTCTTAAATACGCTTTTTATGACATCTTTTCGAAATTATCAACGGCAATCCTGCCTAGAAGTGAATTGATTTCTCTAGAAGTCATCACATAATCAAAAAATATTGCTGGATTATAAAACAAGCTTGATTAAATCCTATTTTAAATTGATCTTAAAATTATATTTTATGAGTTAGCCTTAGTCCAGACTTGAGATATTTGTTGCAGCAACTTTTTTTTAGTGAGAAAGAGCAAAAGAGGAATACTCGGACAAAATGTATATTTTTCTATTTCAACACTCTCCCATATATTCAAGAATTGCTGCAACAAAAATTGCATGTATGGACCGGGATTTAAGAAGAAATTAATTGTTTGGCTTGTAAGTGACAAAGCTTACAACAGACAACACTACGACATATTAAAACGTAATTATTAATTATATTTAATTAAAATTAAGTTAACTTTTACTGTCATTTATGGTTTTTTAGAAAACATGAATTAATTGAAAATGACCAACAAAGTTGCTCGAAATATCGGAAAAATAAATTAATAAAATAAAAACTTAAAAAATAATTAATAATTTTATTTATTTATTAATCAAAATAGACAGACCTCAAGCCGAAAAATTATTTTCTTAACTTTTGAATTATAAAAGGTCTACAGCACAAAACATTCAACTGTCATTTTTTTAATTTTTAAAGAACCTTTTTATCAATGCCGCCCATGTTATTTACGACGTCTTACTTCTCGCCTTTGTGACTCATACGTAATTTTGCATGTCTGTCAAAATTGCTATTTTACAGAAGATTTATCATATTCGCTCACAAACGGTTATGTACGATTACGTCTCACATTTACCATGTTTATTTGCAATGGCCGATCTGAATGCAAATTTTATTATAATTTTTTTGTTAAAAGTTTTTTTTGTGAAACGTATTTAAAAAGTAACAAAATTGAAGTGTGCAGTATTATTTCAATTAAAAAAGCTGATGTCCGAAGGTTTGTCAGGTCAAAATAGAACACGCTCCAATTTGAAATTTTCTCACATGACTTTGCACATGAGTTTTACAGAAGCAATGTTTTAAGGATCACACACGATATGTACGTATTTTACAGTGTGAAATTTTGACAAGTCAGATGTAAAAAAACATGTCGTCTACAAGTAGCATAAGCGTGTAAATATTCTTGTATTTTTTTAATATTTACCACTTAAAAACCTTTTCATACAGTTGCCTTGCTAATTTGTAGCAAAATTTAATCTCTTAACTGCACAACCCTGTGATTTCTAAAAATAAATATTTTTCTAAATTAAATTTTACACAAGAAATAAAATAACACAAATAAAAACTCTAGTCTATTCAATGGACATCAAATATGTGTATAGAAAAATAAAAAATAATAAATGTTAAAAATTCAGGCATAAAAAGTGAAGTGTTAAAATTCCATTTAAAATATTCAGAAAATTAGACTCAAAAATATATTTGTTTTTCCCAAACCAGCAAAGGAATATATTTGCTTTGGAACAATTTAATATTCATTAATACAAAGTTAATTGTATCTACTTGAAAAAAATCCAAGCAGAAATATTGAAGTGAATAAGCACAAATAAACACACATCATCAAACAACAAACAGTGGGGTTGATTAAAAATAAAACACATGCATGTTATGTACACAGGCCGGCAAACTTAGGGAAACAATATTTGTTGCAAAAAAAAAAGATGAATGGAAAGGAAGTTTCCTTATAACGGTTAAATAGAGGGAGCTGAAAATTAATATTTGTTTTGTTTAGGTGTGCCACTGCCCATTTCTCTGATGATAGTATTGTATTGTGACTGGAACTAATTATTTCTGGAAGCTTTCATAAAAATCGATTTTAGAGAATTAGTTAAAAAATATTATTTATTTTTTATTCCAGAATAATTTTATTCTTATTAAAATAATGAATTTATAAAAAAAAACGTTTTTAATTAATAAGAAATGAATAAACTCAGATTTAAGCTCACGCCCGTTTTCAAAGTCTCCGGTTAAATGTTTGTTAAAAAAATTAACTAACTGTTGGTTTGGCTAACTGGTACTATTTAATCAACCGTTACCGATATTCGTTTCATCATCCTTCAGTTAGTTAACAGTTTATTTACATACAAAATTATACAAAAAGGCGGTACTTGTAAATTTTTAAAGGGAAAGAATATTTTAATTCTTATACATGAATATACATACATACATATATGTATATATATGTACAATATGTGTTTGTATATCAAATAAGGTAATTTACTCTATATCTCTGTCTGAATTCTTCATCAGTTAGATTAAAGTGGTTTCGACGATCAGAATTATTTCTTTTCTTGCGAAATGAATTTTTTAAATGAAAAATATTACAAAACTGTTAATGTCGATTTTATTTATTTTACTTTCCGATTAAAATGCTAACGGGAAAATTTCCTTCAGTTAAATTTAACATAAACTTTTTTGTTTAATTGTGTCGGTTAAGAGTTAATCATACATCGTGTAACACAATTAAACCAAACTTTTTGTTAAAGTAATGATTATTTTTTAATCGAAGATGGTGAAAACGCGCGTAAGTATTAAAAACGACGGCACCCGTCAAAACCCCATGTTTACGTTCTCACAGCTG
Organism: Gymnocheta viridis; assembly: GCA_956483585.1. Lineage (NCBI taxonomy): Eukaryota > Metazoa > Arthropoda > Insecta > Diptera > Tachinidae > Gymnocheta > Gymnocheta viridis. The sequence continues at coordinate 135,470,055 of OY101440.1, read as the reverse complement.
GTTGAATACTAAGAAATTCAACTACAAAAGACAAAACCCAAATAAACATACATAAATAGAAAACAGCTTGATCTAGAATCCACTAGCTCTAGAAAAAGCGCGAAAGTAATAAAATATGGAATAATTAATCATCGGAAATGGAAATTTCATACAAATCGAAAATGATTTAACTTTGTAAAAATTGTTAAGTTGCAATTTTCGTATTCTAATTTGATAAATAAATCGCTAAAATAGTTGATATTCCTAGTCACTAGTATCCACCGTCAAATGTGTAGCGACCTCGAAATCAGTACTGATCCGTTTTGCTAATCTGATGATTAAATTGTTACATTTTCTCTTTTAACAAAAATAACGAATGTGTCGGCAAATTTATTAAATTAAAAGAGAAATAAGTAAACTCAGATTTGAACTTGAGTCAAACTATTCCTTCCAATTTACAGTCGACTCTCGTTAATTTGTAATTCAAGGGACCAGAAAAAAAATCAAATAATCGAGAGTTCAGTTAACAAAATTTGATATTATCAAGAGGGAGTGGGAAAAACTCAAATGAATTTATTAAAATGTCAGGTTTTCTGCAATTTTCTTTTGAATGGGCAACTTCAATTTATATCTGAATTTTGAGTTCAGATAAGAGCTGAGGAGAAATCACACTTGACTTTGGGCGTAAGCCAGTGAGAGACACCTTGCTTCACTTAAGGAAACTGGAATCGGTTGTTGCTCATTCTTCGTTTGCTTACACTTTCTCATCCAAAAAGGCAAACTCAAAAAACCAACATCTATTAGCGTATCGCAGACAATGAAATTATCATCTGCTGGAACACAATTCGCAAATGTAAACGCCATTGAGTTAGACAGAAGTAGCCATCCTGGATGAGAATTCAAGGTTGTATGCCAAAAGTGTGATAGAGAAATTAAAGTTAATTATTGTGCGTTTCAAAAAATGTAGAAACTTAACAGCTTAAAGGATATTTACTTCGCACAAAAGTGTTGAAAAAGAATATATATATATTCTATTTATTATATATACTTTGTAGGCATTAAAACGTGACTAATCTCGTTCTACATTGTGTTAGTTAAACAAAACAAATTTAAAACCGGTATGAAAATTGCTGCCTTATTATTATAAAATTATAAATTCAAACATATTGACAACCTTCTCCTCTTTTTTTAAGTCGACTAAAAATAAGTCAATATTTGGGAATTTATATTTTCTTAATACCTTTTTTCATAGTAAACTTACTGCTAATTTAAATGTGAACATATACTTTGCAATCAGCTCCATTGTGCTCTGTATCATTTTAATTATTTTGCTTTGATTGAATCAGTTCGCAGAATTCTTTTATTCATAATTTTTTATATTTTTTCATTTTCATACAACTCAAAAATAACGTACAATTATGCTCAATATTTCCCTGCAGCATAAAAAATTAATTTAATTTTAAACTGTTTAAAGAAAGAAATAATAATTAAATTAAACTAGTTTAATATATTCGTACATTGCGTTTTTTAAACTTTATTCCATTTAAAACCATTCTTGATGTATTGCACATAAAATTGTAAAAAAGACAAAAAGAAGAACAAAAAAGTTATAAAGAGAATCAATTTAATTTTAATTAAATTGTCAAATTAATAAGAAATAAAATTATGTAGCGACTTTCAGCAAATTATGGATATATAAAACTTTAATGTTAAATTACATTGAGCAAAATGTATTTTGTTGCGCGGGATTTATTGGTCAATTCTGATATACAAACGGGAAAGATATAAGAATAACAGAAAAAATTATTTTAATTTTCAGTAGAAAAACTTTTTAAATTGGTAAATGCTTTTACTAGTGACGAACCCGCAATAAAAAATTGTAAGTTTAGCCCAAAAACTTAAAGCAATTTGACTAAAAACAATTTTTCTTTTTAAATATTTTCATCAAAAAATAATCAGCTGAGTTATCGAGACCACCTGTTATGAATTCGCCTTGTATGCCAACGAAGTGTATTGAACGTTATTTTTACTGAGGATAACTGTCAGATAGCAGCACACTTCACCACAAAACATTGCGAACTGAATTGAAGAGCAATTTATCAGAAATTAAACGGTTATATGGAACACACTTATATTTTGGTTGCATCAAACTCTCTCGTTTGCGGCTTTAGTGAAAGCAAAAGCTCGTCAGAAAAATTGTCTCTGAAAAAATTGGCCGAAATCATTTGTTTCTCATGCGAAAATGCCTCTATTTTTAGCAGTTTTAATCAAAAATGATTAACATTTTTGTAGAACGAATTGGATACGAGATAATATTCTAAAGGAACAAGGGAAAATTTTAACACTAATTAATTTCAACTTACACGGCAGAACAGAAACAACGTTGTTTTTCGAGAGCCGCTACACTTTCATCATCAGTGTTCATGTGTGTTTCCGTGTACCCGCCACTGTTTAGGTGGCTCGGTTGAATGTGATTTCAAATTTGTATTTATACAAAGTTTGACTTGAAAAAGAATACGAGACTTATTTGTATTGTGAAGGTATTATTCGTTGTTTTTAAAGTAAACACAACTTCACCACGATCAATTTTCAAATCATTTGCGACCAAATGATGGAATGCTATAGAACATGGCTGAAGTGTAAAATTATGGACGTTGAAAGTGGCACTAGATTTGTTAGTGGTGAATGCTTGGATGGAGTATCTGCCGGCTCGACTGCGAATAAAAAATTTACCAAGAAAATCAAGATCAAAATTCTTTCTTTTCGACTGGATATTGCAGAAGCTTGGCTATGTTCATCAAAAAGCAAGTTTAATGACTTGAAGGAATCAAGCAGCAGTTCATACGAAGAGCAAGAAGAGACAAGAAACGGTAACAAATGTTCAGAAAGCAACAAAGTGTTGGATGGTGGGTGTCATTGGCCAATAGGCGACAAATTGAAAACAGCACGAGCGTGGCGATACAAACAATGCAATAGCTGCAAGAGAACCCGAGAGACAAAAATTGTTTTAAGACTTTTCGCATCTCAATTTAATATTTTATAAAACCCAAACAAATGATTGTGTATATATTTTCTATGTTATTTTATGCACGGCGAATTCATACAGGTGAACTTAGCACTACAACAAGTACAAAACTACAAAAACCAAAAGCATTTTGTTTTTGTAAAATCATAGTAAGTACATTGTCAAAAACATTTGATTGAGGCGAAAAAATAAAATATTAAATATTATTATTATTTTTTAATAATCACGTAAATAATTATTAAAAAAAAGGTCGAAAAATAAGAGAATATTATTATTATTATTTAAAAAATTTGTTTGTTGAGGGGTTGTTTTTTGAAATCCTTTGAAATAATAACTTTAGCAAATATTATTATTGTTGAAGAAATCTGTGTGAAAATGTTTCAAAGATCTGCTGCTCAATTATTGGCTCCTGCCATTCAAAATGCCGTTCAACGTCGTTGTGATTTACTTGTCACCCTCCCAAAAAATTTCTACGGGTGTAAGTACAGTTTACAATTCCATTGAAGACCGCTTTGTTTCTTTTTATAATTTTCCGGAGTTATTGTTTTTAGAAGGAGGTATGTGCTGTGGGCCTTTTGCTATTCCAGTTTGGGTTTTATATTGCATGAAGGAATACCGTGGCTTGAAAAAAATTTCCTTGATTTTTTTTACTTTTTCTTACATCAGCTTTAGAATAAAGTTCACTAATATGTATTTTTTAAGATTCTAAAGTGAATGGAAGTTGTAGAAAATTAGAGAAAGTAATAAATATAAAGCCATTGAGTAATAAATTTCTTTTATTTAAAAATCTATTGGCACTAAATTAAATTCTCTTTGTTCTCACAAATAAATTTGTTTACTTATAAAAATTTTCAACCTGAGTGTAAACAAAAGAAATAAATCAATTTTGACATCCAATCCAAATTCGCCGTGGATAAAACTAACAAAAGTTATCAGTTAAGCTATCAAGTTCACCTGTAGGAATTCGCCTTATTTTTATGTTATTTAATTTATTTTGTGATGTTTCTTTATATTTTTTAAAAATATAAAATAAAAAGTTTTTTTTACTATTAAAAAATATTTTAGAATTTTGTGCAAGTGAAATTCCAAGACCCCATATAAGTATGTCCTGTTTGTAAGGATATGAAGGGTTTGTGGATGTCATAAATACCATTTTTTGGTTTTAAAGCACAAATCAATTTTGAAATTGCTTGGGACAGAAAGGGATAAAAATTTAAAAAAATTGCAAGAAAAAACAAACAAAAAAATATTTGCTGAATAATTTGTAACTTGTCAATTAAACTTTTTGTATGAATCTGTTAAATAATTTGTTTAAAAACATTTAAAAATTACTAGATACCAGAACTACCGGAAATACGTGCATCCGTTCCGTAATGCTATATGGTTTTTCCATATTGTTTTCGATTTCTCCGACCGTCATGATGGAGTTGGAGATTTTGGAAAGGAGCTGTTTGAGACTTTGTGTTAACGTGAATTTTGAAAATTTCTTCAAAAGATTTTCAAATACATTAATTTATGGAAAGGCTCTCAGTAGAACCTCTTTCGTCACATTATTTGGTCTTCATTATTTGGTGTTCTTCACTCGCAGGAAGGCTTTGATTGGAACAACAGCGGATATATTTCACCGGTTGAAATTTTAAAAGAGGACATCAATTCCTTATTAAGTAATTACTGTTTACCAGAGTTTAGTTTTCATTCTCTCTGGGGTTCGAATAGGGGATAGTAGTTGTTTTTAGTTTAGTTTTTCCTGTAAATATGTTGTTTTAGATTTAGTGTTTGTTTTAAGTCTTACCATAAGATCTCATTTTGACTATTAATCAGTCCTTGTAAACTTTTATTATGTGACATCTCATATCCCAGTCAAGCTTAACTTAGCATGTAGCGTTTTCTTCAGAACTAATAATGCCTTAAATATTTATCAAAATTATACTGTATAGTTTTAAGTAGTTCATAATTTATGTTATTTTTGCTCATCTGCTTTGTGATCTATTTTTTGAAGTCTCAACAAAATCTAAATTAAATTATAATAAAAAAAGAAGTATCTGAAATTCCTAGTTTCTTGTAAGATTTTTTTCGACTTTGACGTGTTTATTTTCTGTAAGACTTTGATTAAATTATCATTTAGTTTTTATGAAAAGCAATTTAAAAAGACCCTATAAAAATTTGTGTGAATCCTTTTTAACAAAATTTTCATGTGAAACAGGCAAAACAATATCAAAACTTTATTCATTTCATTTCCTTTACTTTCATTCTTTTTCTTTGCCAGCAAAAAATTCAACAACTTTTAAACTATTTTAATAGTTTAAGCGTTTTATAGAAATCGTAAGAAAAATTAAACTAACTAATTCTACCGGGTGGCTCAAAAACAGGAAATTTTTTTTTAATTAAATAAATTGAACTTAATTTAATTGCTTTCGGTTAGTTGCGGCTTATTAGAAATAACAAATATTTTCAGTTAATGTGATTATTTTTAGAACAAAATTGGTTGTTGGTGGTTTTAAAACCAAATTGATTATTATATTGGCTAAAGTTCGTAACGTTTTTTTAACCAAAAATAATTAGAAATGAGACAATATTCCAAAGGAAAAAGGGAAAAATTAACATCAATTAATTGCAACTTACACGGCAGAACAGAAACCACGTTGTTTTTCGGTAGCCGCTGCACTCTCATCATAAGTAAAAAAAATTTAAAGAAAAATGATACATGAGATAAAAACAAAGTGCAGCATTGGATTAATTTAACGTTAATTAGTGATGGTAAAAGTTTAACATTGATCGTGCTTTTAAAACAACTAATAACACCTTCCAAAATACAAATAACTCTCGTATCCTTTTTCGAGTTATAATTTGTATAAATAAAAATTTGAAATCACATTCAACCGAGTCACCTAAACAGTGGCGGATACATAGAAAGACACATGAACACTGATAACGGGAGTGTAGCGGTTGCCGAAAAACTACGTTGTTTCTGTTCTGCCGTGTAAGTTGAAATTAATTAGTGTTAAAATGTTCCCTTGTTGCTTTGGAATATTGTCTCATGTCCAATTCTTTCTGACCAAAAATGTTACGAACTTTAGCCAAAATAACAATAATTTTAGAACAAATGTTTTCATTATTCACGAAACACGATTTCGTTTATGTGACTGCGGCAGCTGCCTTGGCAGTTGTTCCTCCTGTCAATTCAATCAGCTCAGCTGATTATTTTTTGCTCCTTGCATGTCCTTGCATTTGGATCTGTTTTGGTTGTCAAATTTGTTTATGTTTAATTTATAAATTGTGTTTGACGATGATTTTTAAAAAGAAAGCAGGTATTTTTCGAAGCAAATTGAGGCGAGTCTACCTGTTATGAATTTGCCATGATTTGTGTATATATTTTTGTCAAATAAAAAACATTTTACAAACATTTGCAAAATTCATTCCTATAGCTACATCGTCCACATCCGAAAGATCAGGCACACAAAAAGTAATTAAAAAATATTTTCTACAGAAAAAACGGCACAGAATGGCAACGAAAATTAAAAACTAATGAGTTCTTAAAGGATGCAATTTGTAACAGAGGCGGGCCAATGGATATCGCCAAGACGGTTGATAACACGTTTAGCAGCGAGCGATCGATTGTTTGAAGGACTGTGTGCCATAGCACGCCATTCTGCTACAACCAAAGACAATGCAAGCATTCATTTGAAGGCATAAAAAGCCCGTAGTCATGGCTCTGTAGCGCTCGCCACTCCAAAACCCACAACAAAAGTATCACTCTCTGTGAATGCATGATTTTTCGATAGCTACGTGGGGGATTTTTTATCCACAGATGCGGGAATTTTATTTCATGTTATAGCCGCCAAGAAGATGCAACAGCTCATATGTTAAGACGCTTAGGCAAAATTTGATGTCCTTTATTAAGTTAGCAATATTTCCCAACACAATTCAAGCGCTTAACAACTCATTTTGTCCTGCGGAAGTAAATATAATACAGACTTTTAGCCATTTTTTCGAGTAGCAGACATCCATCAGTGTCAACATAACATATTATTTTAAAAAGGGTACTTGTATTTGGACCCCACGGTATTTACACTAACCCTAAATGCACTGCTCATATATTTATTTTCATTCATAAGAATGCTAAAGGCAAACAATATTTGCCTTTTATTTTTGTTTTTTCTTTGTGTGCTATTTTAAAATAATTTTAAAAACATTCAGACAAGATTCAACAATTTATGTATATATAAACGAGACAACATTCAAATAATACATTTAAATGCACACAAACCTGCAGATATATTTATTACACCACCCACACGCAGTTAAATAAACACACTCTCACAACCACTTTCACATGCACGCACTAAAAACATGCATGAGCATGTCGAAGAGGACAACATTTTTCAAGTCAATTTTTTTCATCGTAAAATATTAAATGCATGCAAAGAAAAACAAAAAATGATTTAAAGAAATGTATAAATGTGTCTGAAAATATGAATAAATATTTGTAAAGTAAATTTTATACTGTTGTAAAAATGTTAAATGTTTTGTAGAAGCAAAAAAATAAAAATAAAACAAAAACAGAAACAGAAAAAGAGAAAAGCCAAGTTAAATTGAATGCAACTTGAAAAGGGCATAACAAGTTAAACAAAAACAAACATGTTGATGATGAACATTTAACACAGCATTTAAAAAAGAATTTACATTAAAAAAAATTAAAAATAAATTAACAAAAGTGATACAATACGATTTAAAATGAAGACAAAAAGAATTACTGATATGTTGGAGTATTAACTCAAATGAAGATTAAACTGAATTTACTTGTCAGCAAAAATAAAGAAAGGCAATAAGTTTTAGTCCGATAATTTATTTATTTCATTTTATAATTTCTTAACAGTGTCTACTTTGAATTATAATTTAATTAAAGTTGGAGTTTATTTTTTGTAGATGATGAAATTTATGAGATTAATGCGGGAGACATTTACTCGGCTTATTAGTCATTTACTACACAAAAAGGCGGTATGTTAAAGAATGTTTTTTTTCCAACACTTCCTTTGATGTAATTTTTTTAGTTTTGATAAATATGGATTTTTAATATTCTTTGAGACTCGAGACATTTCTAGTATGTACATTTAAATTTCTGTGTCACTCAAAAGAAACAAGAGCTCGCAAGATTTTTAAACAGAATGGTTAAAGGTCCACTGTTGATGGGGCATAAACATTAGCGAAGTGGAGGCTTACAGACCAGCTTATGCACAGCAAGCAACAACTTTTTGTTATTAAATAAAAATATACAGCAAGTATATTTTAGAAGCAGTTATAATTTTTACACTGAATGTCTTTTTCTATCCGAAATATTGACCATCAATCAACCAAAATGGATCGTTTTACGATTGAACAACGTCAGGAAACTCGTTAAAAAACATCGAACTTGGTGGAAAAATTATCGAAAAAAGTCATCCAAAAGCAACAACTGGCCGCCACGAAACTGCGATTCGACCTCTTTAAAATTTTTCTTGTGGGTTCTCGTTAAAGACCGATGCCATGCGTATAACCACGAAACGATCCATATTCTTAAGGATAATATCATCCTTGTCATTTGTAAGGACGAACAAGAAAATGCAAAAAAAAAATATTACTGACACGATTAGCTACTGCAAAGCCAACCGCGTTAATCACATGAATGAAATCGTGTTCGATGAATAATAATTATTCGTAATAATGCTATAATAGATAATAAACATTTATTTTAGTTAATTTTATTTAATTTTATAAAAACGCTGTTTCTTAAAATATAATTTTATTGTATATATGTATATTGAAAGGATGAATTTGGCTCAAGCTCAAACCCGAGTTAAATTCATTATTTTTATTAAGAGAGTACTATACGAGGGCGGATTGATATTGAAGCTACCTAGCGCTAGATGGCAGCACAAACACAAAAACTTTTTTTTTAGAAATTGCAATCTGTCAAACGTCAGCTGTTAAGATTTCACCCAAATTCATCGATTAGTTTATTCTTTGTAGACGTTTGAAGTAAGCAACTTTTGTGTTTCTTGAAAAATGGAAAAAAGTGAATTTCGTGCTGTGATTAAACACTATTATTTGAAAGGGAAAACGGCGAAAGAGACAAAAGAAAAGCTCGATAAACAGTACGGTGAGTCTATTCCGTCAGATTACATGGTAAAATATTGGATTGCTGAATTTAGGCGCGGCTGAACAACAACTGCAATAATACCATCAACAGGAAGGTCAAAAGGGGTGGTTACTGAAGAAAATATTAAGAAAATCCTCGATATCGTTATGAATGATCGCCGAGTCAAGTTACGTGAGATTGTTGAAATGGTAAACATATCATATGAACGTGTGTTCAACATTTTGCATGAACATTTGCATATGAAAAAGCTATCGGCAAGATGGGTGCCGCGTTTGCTCTCAATTGACCATAAACGTGTGACGTATGCAGTCTCAATGGCAAAGCTCTATGAATTGGGCTACGAATCGGTACCTCATCCACAATTTTCTCCGTATTAAGCCCCTAGTGACTGTTTCCTATTTCCAAAGCTAAAGAAATGGCTCGTTGGAAAGAGATTCAGATCCAACGATGATATTATTGACCAAACAAATGCCTATTTTAAAGACCTCGAAAAATCCTATTTTTTGGAAGGGATACAAAAACTGGAGAAACGTTGGACTAAGTGTTGAGAAATAAATGGTTTTTGAAAAAAAAAATTCTCTTTTTTTACTGATTTAAACATATATTAAATAAGTTATTCACTTTTAATCATGCAAAACAAATCAATGTTAAGTAAAATCAGCATCGTAGTGGTGAACGTTTCATTTAAATAAAAGTCAGTTGAGTGATCAAACAAGTTTTACTCACAACATTAATCATAAACTAAAATGTTTGCCCACATTTAATCATGCAACAAATGAATGAATGTTGTTGAATAAAAACAGTATCATATAAAAATTCATCTCAAAAATGGATTAAGTGTTTTTTGCTAAATTATTCAAAATTTTGTTTTTATAATTATTACAAAATCTAAACCGCTTTTTCTATCCCTGATATGAAACATCAAAATTAATACATACCAACATAATAATATTGCTAAATACATAATAAAAATATAATATGCATACGCGTTCATACGCGTTCATTTTTGCCTCATTTTTGCGAATTGATTAGTATGATGCGACACGTGATTAAAATCATAGAGCCAACAACAACCACAAGCTTGGAATGATTAAAATTTAATTATTAAATAGCAGCAGCGTTTATATGTGTTTGAACAAGTTTGATGGTTTAAACACAACCCTACAAGAAATGGATGACGGAAACTAATACACAATTATCATACTAATACATTTATGGGAATTTAACATTTGAACAAACATATGAACGTCATTGGTGATAGAAAAATCCGTCACCGTTGACCAATTATGTTGCATTTTTGACATATTTTGGGTTTGCGTGACAGAATATTTGTGGCTTGTTTTTAGCATAATTGCATGAATTATAAAAGTTTAAAATAATAAAAAAAAATTTATGAAAAAAGAGTGTCGAAGCTACAATTTTGTGACATATTTATTTCCATCAAAAAGATAAGTACATATTTAATTAAATAATGTAAAATTATCCTAAATTAAAAAAATTTTCAGTCATTTCTTTCTATGCCCTCGACGGGTGAGAAGCAAAGCAAACAAGTTCGTGAGGAAATCTTGGAGCTTTTATTAAAACCCACTGAACGTTCAGTGGCAGGGAAATTTAAGTCGCATGATTCCGCTCAAGTCAAGGAGTTTTGTCCACATGGCACTAAAGTGGAATGCCTTAAGGCACAACAAGCCTCAGCAGAAATCGATGGTGATAGTGTTGACTATGTATTGAATAAATTGGCAAAACAAGGTGCCGTTTGTATTAAACGTGTTATAATTGGCGAGGAAAATGGTTGCGAAGTTATTTCTTTAGAATCACATCTTTTATTACAAACTTATAAAAATTTCTTTAATTTCAATCTTTGATTTGACCGAGGAAATTGAAAGAAAATACAAGTAGTTGTGTAAGTTATGGATTTTTTTTACACAGTTTCACTTTAAATAGAGTTTTTGGCACTAAGTGGAATGCCTTAATACAATTTATTTATTTTCATATATAATTTTGAATTTTTAAAAAACACGCTATTGTAATTATTATTTACACTATTATTTTCCTATGCATATTTATTATTATGTATATATTTAATTACAATATAACAATTGAATTGAAAAAAATCGCGTTTTATTTCAAAAGAAATAACCATGAACAGTGGTGAATGAATCCAGATAGTTTGACAAGTCAGCGGTGACCGATATGTACATCAAGGTTGATTAGTCAAATGTGACTAATATTTGCATCAGCGCTGACCAGTAAAAAAACATAAGAGTGAGAAGTTCAGACATATGTCCTGTGTACGATAAAATTTGGTGGTTAGAAAGGGATGCACGTACACAAAAGTTTCGGTAATTTTGTTCATATTGGCCTTAAGAAAAATGATAGAAACTTTATTCTACGAGATGATTGGCATTTCTATCAGCAATGCCAGTCATATTACCAGTCAGATGACCGTCACTGTTCTTGTAGGGAAAGGCATGTTTTTAGGATGTTAATTACTTATAAATATTTTTGCAATCAGATTTTGTCGTTCTCTGTTGGCCATCAAGATCTTGTGATTTACCACCTTTAGAATCATTCTTTAGAGCTACATAAAAGATCAAATCTATATATATGGCAAACAATCGATTTGAAACGCCGAAGTTGGAATTCGTCACATCAGCTGCAAATGGGCGGATTGGTGATGTTTAACTTCATGAAAATAATATGGTCCTGCCAGCGTAATCTTGGCAGACTTTTGGCTGATATTGTTGTCCATTGATAATGGCATCGCATCCACTTTACAATTTTATCAACATCCGATGATTTCGCTTAAAAATACTCATAACTTTTAAATACCAAAATGAAACCCCTTAATAGAAAATCTTATAGCATTCATTATTAAAGTTATTAGTTTGTTTTTTTCTTCACTTTTGCTAAAGAATTTATTTAGCTATTATCTTTAAAAGTTCGCCAATACACTGCTAGTGACTATCTGTATATGTATCTGTCTGTCTGTCTATTTTACTGTCTGTATATCTGACAGCATGTCTGCCAGTCATTTCATGTCTTAGTTGTGCTTGTGCTACTTAAAAGATTTTCAAATTGTGCTTGAATACATTTTACTTATTTTTCCTTTCTCTATTTAGCTTAATTTTTTATTATTCTCTCTGTTAAATAAACTATTTTTCACTCTTTTTTTTTACACTTTTCCTGTTACGACTTTAGTTGCTATAAAAACACATTTTCAAAACTGACACATTCTGTGTAAAACGAGTATGATCATAAACAATATTATTTCTTTTTTTGTTTTCGTTTAGTTTTTTATTTAAAAAAAATATATATATTTTGTTATTTCTGCTATGAGTACTAAAAGAATGTCGCTGCTAAAGGAAATGTGCTTAAAAGAAACGGTTGGAAAAAAGGTGGTAAAGATATGATGTCTTTACTTTTGAACGGCTAAGTAGACTTAGTGTCTGTAAAACTGTTGCTATCGTTGTTGTTTAGACCAACAAAAGCCTACAATGCATCTATTCTTGGCATTTTTATTATATCTCATATCTGCTTTTATGTTCTATTCATTACTTTTTTAGTTACAATTATTTCTATTTATTTTTGTATATTTTTATTTATTTTTATTTCTTGTAAGACTTCAGTTGTCTTAATTTTAGTTGCAAAAAAACAGAAAAAGAGTGTTTTACACATTTGCTCAAACATTTCTTGGCATGACATGACTACACCTACAATTAAAAGGTATTTGAACTTTTAAGTGTCATATACGTCGTAGCATTTATTTTTGCAAAATATTTTGCTTCTTGTTTAGTTGTTTTGCTTAGAAACTTAATCGGTCACTGGTTTTAAATAAATGTTTATAAAGATTATATTATTGGGTATTTTTCTTGTAGGAATTTAGAAAAAGAAATCAGCTTTAAGAAATAAATCAAAATATCTTGAAGATTAGAATGCCATTTTGCTAGAGCTTTCTTGCAGCAGCACTATTAAGAATGTTGAATGAAAGCTGTAATTAAAAAATAAAGTAGGCAAATCTAGTTGTTGCCAAATTGCATAAGAAATCGATGATTTAAGTTAACCAACGCGTTTTTTTTTGCTTTAAGATCTTTTAAATTGTTAAGCAACAATTAATACAATATTTGATACAGTACAATATTTTGCATAGAAACTACCAACAACATATGGACGATAGTTGCTAATGAGTAAAGAATCGAAGGTAAAGAGTTAAACTTTGAAAATTTCCAACTTAATATCTCAAGATAATTTAAGAAAGTAGGCAATCTATTTCTAAGGAGATTTACAAAATCCTTAAATCTTTGCAAGCCGGCTTATATTTGTAAATGATACTTAAAATTTTATTAAAACTGAAAATTATCGACTTTGAGATCCTGCAGTTAATCGTATATTCCAAAAGGGTAGTCTGACACATAATTTTCTGATTGTTTAAATTCTAGTTTAGGATGCTTTTTCTACCACATTGTTGCAGCTCAAGAGATGGTCATAGACGTGCTTAAAATCACTATGATTGCAAGGTGTGGCTATCTCGTGAGCCGCACCAAATTGGAAGAAAATACGTTAAATAAATCAGTAAATGTTCCACGGATTTTTAAACAAAAGCCCTTGATTTATTTGTTATATATTATTGTTCAATTTACAAGCTCGTATTAACGTCGTATGTGTTGTGTAATCGTCTAATTATACAGTATTGTATATTTGTTGTTGGTAATTTTCATACAAAAGTGTAATTAATTATACGTTTGAATATTATATGTTTTATAAATGGTTGTATTGAGGACAATTATGGAAAAAATTCAATTTGTAAAGCTAAGTTTAGACGTTGAATCAGCATATTTATGCTGAAAAATTTATTTTAAGTTGCCCACATTGCAAAAAACGCGAAATTCCGCCAAAAGTTGCAAAATTTAGAAGAAGTCGTACAATCTTCTAAAACGAGACAGAAATGCAAGAAATGTGAAAAACTCTCAAAAAACTAAACAGATTACGAAAATTCGTAATAACTTTCAATCATTGGGAATATTAAAATGTTTAATATCATTTAAAAGTCTTTGTAACAATAAAAAATAAATAAAAATAAGTCGCCCACATTGCAAAAGACGCGAAATTTCGCAAAAAGTTGCAAGTTTTTTTTAAAAAGCCAGAGAAATTTTTAGACATGTATCCGTGTAGCCTGCTGTCGTGAATGTGTTTATATCTTAATTTATCTCGATTTTGTACTTGGTAAGCTTTGCACTAAGCTAGTGATATTTCCTCCGGCGACATCATTTATGTTTATTTTTATTTTTTATTTATAAAGAATGTTTTTATAGAGTGATACAACTTTGAGTTGGCATCACTGCTTTATTTGACCACCCATTTAACCGGTGATAGTTGCTTTTTGTTTAGTTTGCTTTGACATTTCATTGTAGATCGACTTACACCAGAGCAACGCGTGCAAATTGTGGAAATTTTTAATCAAAATGATTGATATTGATTTTGAAATTCCATTTTTCCAATTTCCATACAGAATTGTCGCATTTGGAGTGAGGAGAATCCACAAGCTTTTGTCGAAACACCATTACATCCACAGAAAATTACTGTTTGGTGCGCTTTGTGGGCTGGCGGAGTTATCGGCAAGCTACGGCCGCAAATGCTGCAAAAAGTTTGTGAAAATGTTATTCCAGATTGCACCTTGTACGCGCCAGCCGTGGCGGCCACATGTCCGTAATCATATTTAAACATTAATGTCATAAAATTTTCTATCCAATAAAGACCGTTTCATTGATATCAATAATATATTACTATGTTTTATTATGATTTAAACTTGTATCACTCTTTAAAAAAACCTATATTAATAAATCTTATTGCAAAAATTATTTGTACAAGTACATAAGTTGAATAGTAATTAAAAATTGTTGTCAAACTCACTAATTTCTCAGACTACATTAAATCAACATTTAAAATACGAAAAAGTGACCATACAACAAATTTGTCTGTTCACAAGCACATAAATAAATATCGTCTTTTTTAAAACGATAAGCCATACATACGACTAAGCTTGTGAATTGATCACATATACTTAAAATAAAATCATAAATAGCGCAGTTTCTATTCAAAAATATTGTATAGTAATGTCCCGAAAATAGAAGAACTAGGATAAAACCGGGAAAAAATACATTTGGTGTAAAAATATAAAACATGTATCAGAATTTATCAGCATCTTATTTCTAAATCTTCCAAAAAAATTTTAAATCGGTTGGTATTCAACTAAGATACAGATTGATAAGTGCACACGAGTATGGAGTATGAAAAGCCGGTTTTTACCCGTAACTCAAGATTTTGGGGGTGTTTTGAAAACTTCAAAAACAAACTGTTTTGTAATTGACAGTACTAAACAGAAGAATGGTATAACATCGCAGGAATTCTTACTTCATTTTCTTTTGTTTCACTGTGTTACAATCATTTTTGAGACCACCCGAATGTGTGTCGTATGAGCAATATTGAGTCCGATGGTTAAAATTATCACTCATACGTAACCAAATGTGGAAAAACAATTGCATACTTTTATGGTTTTCAAGAGGGACTTTGTGCGAATGAGAAACAACAACCAACTTGTTATTTGCCTTTAACGCCATAAGCAACGTCGACAAATGCCAAAAACACTAAAATCACTTTTTTAAATTATCGCTTGAAATATTTATTTTTTATAATAAAATTTTTTCATTATAAATTTTTTTTAAAGAAAAAAAATTTATCAATAAAAAAATATTGAAATTCGCCTAAAATTTAAGAAAGTCGCTGATATTTCGTATTCCAAACAAAATTAAATGTATAAGTGAACAAAGAAAATGTAAAATCTTTATGTAAAATAAATCATTTGATTTATATTTCGAACTACGTTTGGAGTTTATCTAAAGATTTTCTTTTTACCGTGAAATCGGGAAATGTATTTAAATTTCCCGGGATTCCAGGAATTTCCGCTCTAAGCAAATATATAAAAATAGCACATATATTTCTTAATTTACAAATATCGACATAAATGTAGGCCACAACTACAAAATTACCACTCAGGTTATTAGAGATGCTTCACTAAGAACAACAAAAAAAAATAATTGAATTATATTATTATTTCATTTTTCTAACGCAGCGTACTAATCGTCGACATTTAATTGTGCGAAGTATATCCTTAGTGCGAACAATAAATCTGCTGGTTGCGACTTTCGTCAACACCATTCGGTAAGGAGTCTCCCTGGTGTGGAAACACTCGTACGTTGCACACGGCCATAAATATTCAACGTGTCCGCAAGAAGAAAAAAAAGAAACTCCAGAAATCTCAATCAGGAGACATTATGCAGAAATTGTGCTGTGTTCCATTTTAAATTTCCCAAGCTCTCTTCCTACAAATCTCAAACAGAATAATATAACAAAATTTAAAACAAAAATCTACAAACTTATTTACTTTTCAATGCTAATTTTGCGCCATCTTGTATATGCTCTGATATTTTTAAAAGTTGTTATTTGTTGCGGGTTAAACTTTGTGAAACCAAGACATTAGTGTTTAAATAACTGGGTCGGTCTATCATTAACAAAAGTATCTTGATCAAGAATGATATTTAAAAAAATATATATTATTATGTACGAGGGGAACTATTTATATTTCGGGAACTGGCAACACTAATGTCAATAGCAAAAATCTGGCAACATCATATTAAAGTTTGACTTTCTTTAGCATAAACGTACTCACAATGTTTTGATGTACAACTGCTTCTTCTTTTGTTAACACTGAGTTCATAAAATTAAATTTGACAAAAAAATTTAACTTCCAGAGAAGGTTTTCGTTAAATTATTTTTTACAACTTTCGACGTGGATTATCTCAACAAGAATGTGTCCATGAACTCAGTTCTTTGTATGGCGATAGAAAACTATCAGAAACTACAGTATATCGCTGGTATAGTGAATTCAATCGTGGTCGTAGCGCCGTCGCCGACGAATTCCGTAAAAGTCGTCCAAAATTGGTTGCGGTGCCACAAAACATCGATGCAATGCGTGAACTGATAATACAAGATTGTCATCTGACATATTGTGAGATAGAGGCATCTTTGCACATTGGTTCCACTTAAATACATTCGATTTTGCATGAATACTGATTTGTTCCAAAAAATTGTTCTCGTTGGATACCCCACAATTTATTAATCCCTTAAAAAAAAGCTCGCGTCAAGTGTGTATGGAAATGATTGAGGAGTTCAACCGTGGTGCTTCAAAAGACGTGTATAAAATTGTGACTTACGAGCCGGAAACAAAACAGATCCCTCCACAGATCCTTCCAAGACGAGCTAAATCGAACAAAAGTTGTTCGTGGAAGAAGCACAACGAAGCATATGCCCGCCTGTTTCTTCATGTGGCCACTGTTCCGCTTGAGCAACGTAGAACTGGCAATTCTGAGTACTACGCAACCACTTGTTTGCGGGAAGTTTTCAGAGAAATTCGTTAAATCAACACCGGAACACGAATCATTATTCATCATGACAATGTGAGCTCTCACGCATCTCGTCCAAAGTGAATTTTTGAGCAGTCAACACATCGAATTGATGACTCATGCTCCGTACGGTCCAGACTTGGCACACAATGACTTCTTCTTGTTCTCAAATATCAAAGGTAAACTGTGTGGTCAACGATTTACGAAAGCCGAAGAAGCAGTTAAAGCATTCAAAAAGCATGTTTTGGAGGTGTCTCAAAAGGAATCGAAAAACTGCTATGGCGTGAAATGGTATAAGCGAATGCAAAAGTGTATTGATTATCATGGGGAATATTTCTAAAAAGTGTTTCTTATTATTTGCTATTCCCGAAATATAAATAGTAGCCATCGACTATTTTCATTTTGAAATGAGTTTTAAGCTTTCTAATCTATTATTTTTATCAAAAATATTCTATCATATTTATATTTATGTTCGCTGAATAAACTTGAACTCAATAACGCTTCTTCTTTAAGATCTTTTAGCTAAAAAGAATCTACAAAATTAAAAAAAAAAGCAAGAAGTTGATAAAACAGTTTCATTAATAAAAAATTAGCAAGACAGAAGCTTTCAGAAAACTTCTTAACTGCAAAATGCAGATTAGAACTGTTTCTTTGAAAATAAAAAAACAAATGAAAATAACCTAAAACACACGCAAAAGCACGTGAAATCTTCTCAAACCTTCAGAAAAGATGCTATAAAATGGAAGACAATGAAAACACAAAACCAGATTTGTTACAAAGCGGCAACACATGTGAATATATGAGCGTTTAAAGCTGCCCACTAATACACTCAACTCGACAAAAAGCAAGATTTAAAAATGAAAAAAATATGTATATATAAAACAGGAAAAAATGCTTCACAATTAAAAAAAGAAAACAAAAATAATCTTACTGAAAATGCTGAAAACACTCAACCTGTTTAAGCTTCATGACCAGGACAAGAGATTACTGCAAGTTAAAGAAGATTTATGTAGCAAATATTTTATAGGACAACAACATTAAAAATAAAAATAAAATAGTACAAACACTCAACATGTAGTACGAGTACATACTCTGAAGTAACAATTGGTTTTTATAATGAGTTTGCTTATTACAGACTTTTATTCTTGTTATCCTTTGGCCGGTATGTTTACCGGCGCTGCTGGCTTAAAGATACAACAGCAACTGCACAACATCATGTTATAATAGCCCGAATATAAACAGACAACGCTTGAGTTAAAAATATCAACAGGATCAAAATAATAAGTTAAAGGCAAAACGCATACAGGGTGTTTCAATAAGACGTTTAATTTTCATAAGGCCGCCATTTCAGCAGTTGTTATGATTAAATATGTAAATGAGAGATGACAAGTAAAAAGAGTGCGTTTAATAAAAAAAGGAAAGATAAATGCTTCAGCAACAAAAATTTAAAAAATTAAAATTCACTACAAAAATGCTGCAAAGTTAGCGGTGGCAGTTCGTAAAACTAAAGCAATTTTGGGTTGTCATGAACATCCTTCTCGGTTAGTAATTGAGAAAGTGGTGAACAAATTTGAGCTGCCAAGACAATATAGTGATTTTCAAGAACAACTGAGAATATTGCTGTTGCAGCCCATAATGTAGAGGAAAAACTAGGTTTGTCCATTTCTTGTTAATCTTTGGAGTTGGATATTCCATAGACGTGATTACCTCCTATTTTGCCTAAAAGATTGAGTCTTAAGTAGGGTTGTCGTTCAAATAAATACTATTCGAATAATTCGGAAAATTTTTTTAATATTTGCTCGAACGAACAAACATTTTTCCATTTAGAATAAAGAATTATTCGAACAACTTTTTTCGAGTAATCGAAAATTCGAATAATTATTGAACGACGAATAAAATCATTAAATACTTTAATACTATTCCTGAATTTTATGAATTTCCTCTCTAATACTACCTTTTTACAAGATGCCACAAGAAGCGATACAAAGGAGTACGCAAATATTTTGATTTCACGATTATTTTGTGATAAAAATATGTACAGTCGAACTTCTCTATAGTGAAGTTCTAAACAATGAATCTCTGCCTACTATGAACTCATTTCAAAAACACAGCTTTCTCGTTCGAATGCTAGTCTATTTGCACATCCTTATAGTGAATTTCCATACAGTGAATTATTCTTTACAATGAAGCAATTTTTCAGATGTAAATTTGAATTGCTAATGCGTTTTTCTCCATATAATGAATTATTTCAAAAAAGCTGTGTGACAAGAGTAAAGTAATATATAAATAGGGGAAGCAAAGTCCCATCACTAACAATTTAGAAGGTAGTTGTTCGTGTTAAGTGAATAAAAATGACTAATCGAAGTAGCATTTCTTTTGAAAAAAAATTATTATTAATTAATAAAGTTGGAGATGGAGGAATATAAAAGATGTAGGTTTAGTAGCAGTTTAGTAATTCTTCCCAGCACTTATCAAATAATAAAAAAACAAGGCATTAAAATAAAGGAGCAAAAAATATAATTTCTTTATAATGAAGTTTGTAATAATGAAGCGATTTTGTGGTTCCATGCAGATTCATTATAGGGAAGTTCAGGTGTATTTCAAATGACCTCAGTAAAGAATAAGATGACTTTTCTGAGGTAACTGATAACGTTTTATTAACTTATCTAAAAAAAGGTTTTTAAATAAAGTAAGAAATTGTACTAACGCAAAATTCATTATCAGTATAGATGACGGATAATCTGAATTTGTTTAGAAAAATCAAAGAAAATAAAAAACAAACTTGATATGCTCTTTAATGCTGTTGTAATCGTATATTTTTTATTCTTTTTTTTTGAATTATTAAAAAAAAAATTTCAAAATTTTTTGTTTATTCGAACAATAAAAATATACTGAAATTTTATTCGAACAAATAAAAGACACGAATAATTAACAAACCTAGTCTTAAAGCATTTAAAGTTCAGAGAACAAAAAACTCATTTGGACTGAAGATCTTTGCTGATTGGGTCTTTAAAATGTATCAAACTGATCCGGAATTTCATCGAAAAATCATTTTCATTGCTTTTTCATGTAACAGATACGATCAGCTGACACGACTATATTTACGATTCTACATTAACGGTCGGCTAAAGAGGTCTTTAGGTTCTGCTTTATGACTTTCGGGTGCATGGTTTTTCTAATTAGGACAGCAGTTAAGGAGATTTAAATAATTGTATTATTATAATTTTAGCTCCACTGTACGCTCTATGACTGCGTATTTCAAAACATTATGGAGCTCTAATAATAATAAAATTAATAAACTCTTACAGCATTTTACATATTTTGGAAAAATACTCTTAATTAACGACTTTCAAGCGATAAACATGACTACAAATGTCGCCTTGTTGCCAGCTACTAAATTATTTTGAAAACGACAGCTACATAGTAAGGAGCTGACTCATTTCTATTTCAGAGGTGCCACTTTAGTTTTTTTTTTGCAATAAAATGACAAACAATCACTCATATCGCAAAAATATCTAACAACCGCGAAAATTTTAAATACTTTAGAACAGTCGTAAAGCCTCCTAAACGGACGCAAGAACTAAAAGAATGTGATATGCATTCACATGCTTATATTTTTAGGTCTTTTTAGAAGATTTTACGGCTTTTTCAAAACCTTGCAACTTTTCTCGGATTTCGCATTTTTTGCAACGTGGATGACGTTTTCTATTTTCATTGTTTCATTTGAAATGATATTACACATTTTTGTTTCCCCTATGATTGAAAGTTATAGCGAATTTTCCTCATCATTTTTGCCGTATTTTTGCGAGTTTTTCACATTTCTTGCATTTGAGAAAATTTTACTCATATAATACGAGTATTATATATACTTGACTCAGTGGCTTTTTTATTGCTTCATTGAAATTTTAAGATTCTATAAAAAGATGAACTAAGAATATAGATCTAATTAGTAGGAAATTCATTGTCCTTATTTTTATGCAAAAATTATTTTTAGACCAAAAGTTAATACCTATTTTATTATACACTCAAAAAATATTTCTAAGCACTAATTTGCTTTACATTTTTTGTTCAACTCTTTTTTTTTTTGTTTCGAAGCCAACAAAAATAGAAATTAGTTTAATTTGACTACATGACAAAAGTAGCATGGACAACAACCTGCCATGTAGGCGTGAAAATAATCATTTTCATATACCCACATGTCGTCGGTATCCTGCAAAAAAGTTCAAAGTTCACTTTTTTGCGAAATGGACTTAATGATGCAGAAGTGTCCCAAAAGTCACATCCTACGTGGCGTAAAAAAATCCCATGCCTTTTTAGAATATTTTTGTAGCTATTGTATTAAAACAAATTATTCTATATCCAAAGCAACCAAACATGTAGAGCAAAAAAGCCCCAAGTGAACTTACAAGTAAAGGAAATCCTTATAATTTAACTCAAAAGCGGTTTTCCGATTTTCTGGATTTATCAAAGCTATCAGAGTTTATAAAAAACAAAAATTTAGACGAAAATTGGGTTAAAATAAACTGGTTGAAAGTAAAATCTTTTAGGTGCCAAAAGATTAAACCTGGTGTAATAGACTATAAATACGGTCATAGTGAAACCTATAAAGAAATACTTGTTTTTGGTAAAGGTCGGCCCATGAATTTGAAAAAAGTCAACATTGAAAAGGTGTATAAAAGCAAACTTCCTATCAGTATCGAAAAGAAGAAAGATTTACTTAATCTTTGTACATCAGGAGCCATACCGGAGGAGTTTCATCACTGGTACCAAAGCTTGAAGACATGCAAAACCGTCAGAAATAAGTCCTATGACTAATCAGAATCAGATCAGATTATAAAAAAACCATTTTCTTAATAAATTTCCATGTCCATAAAATAATATTTGTTAATGCAAAAAAATTCCATGTCCAAGATAGTATCTTGTATTACATTTCATTTTTGTATAAAAAAAATTAAATAAATAAAACTAAATTAAATTTCTTGCTTTCATTTTAAAGTTAAGCCATTTAATTATTATATTCTAATATAAATTTTCAAACCTAAGCTGTTTAAAGATTTTTCCGGGGGCCATAAACTTTAAATAGCCAATAACTCAGAAACACAATTATGTGTCTTTTTTGCAGGATACCCCGACGATTTATTCTATATTTGACCGTTTGTAGTCGGTAGCCTGCTGTCGTGAACGTGTTTATAGCTTCAGCCTAAATTTGCAGAATATTTCGCATACAAAAATCCATCTTAATATTAATGCAAACGTTTTTTTTTCATAGCCATAAATTTCCTTAAACTTCAATGTTGGTTTGGATGACCTAACTGAATGTAGCAAAATAAAATTCCTGAAATTTTGTCTAATGTAGTATAAGTAGGAAACAAAATATTTTTTAGCACTTCAGCGTCCAACCATAACATCCAATTTAAAAGTTTTTCACTAATCCAATTTAGACAGAATGTTGCCTAACCGTCTGTCTATACTCTGGTGGTAGTGGCGCTTTAGCAATGTACATCTATCTAATGTTTTGTAAAACAATCTTCTTGTCGTTATTGTAATTGTTAATGATGTTGTTATTGTTGCTGCTGCCGTAGAACAATACAGCGAAACAACAAGAACAACAACAACGACGAAAAAAAGCAAAATGATGAAGGACAATTTTGCTGAAATTGTTTATACTTAAAGTTACTAATACAACAACTACTCGTTTCGCTGAACTACTGTTTTTCATATTTTGTTTTATAGCGCTGTTTTCTTCTTTTTGGTTATTTATTTGTTTCAACATTTTTCTATTTGCTTGAACTCTTAAGAACAAAAATATGACACCAGCAATAATAGATAACAGACACATTTTCCAACCAAGAAAAAGTGGGAGGAACAGAAATATGGAAGAGACAATTTCAAAACTATTATTCTAAACACGTACAAAATGAGCTGCAAAAAACTATACATATATATTTATATTCTGTTTTGTTTCATTTTTATTTGTATTTGTATTCTTTTCTGGGATTTTACGCATCATAAGAATATTATTTTAAAAATAAACAATAATATAAAACGAACAACATTAGCAACAACAACAGTTTCATTCAAAAAATTTAAAAGAAAATAAAAACTACTGCCAGCATGCACCCTTCAGTAACCAAATAAAGCAAGAACAACAAGAAAAACAATAAGAAGTTTCCTTTTCCAGAAAAATAAACTGCAGAAAAAATGATGCTAAAACACTTAAATAACCAACAATTGCATGATTATTGTTGGTTGTTAAAACAAAATATATCCAATTACTCACACAAACACCCACTTTAAATGCAAAACTTTCTTAACACAACTACCCAGTGAACAAAAGGACTTGATTTTGATTACGGAAGAACTAAAACTAAAATTTCTTTTCTTATATTTTAGCAGTGTATTCTATAAAATAATTAATAAAGAGGATTGCAAAGCTAATAGGCAGATAAACAAAGCACTTGCGTGCTTCCTTAAGTTATTTAATGCTATTCGAGAGATATTTCGGTTTCAAGTTTTTGTCTTAGACCTGGACTTCGCCACATTCTTCCCCAATAGCGTCGCCAATATACTTAAACAGATAAATTTTCATGTCTACAATAATCTCCAAAATGGTACAAATTTAATTTAATTTAACTTCATCAGTTCATTCAGCCGACAAAAAGAAAATAATCGAAATCAAGATTTACCAATGACTTAGAAAAAATACAAAATATTAAAAAAAAATTAAACTAACTGCCTGTTTTTAAAAAAATTAAAACAAAATCGTTCGTGAAAATTTATATTAAAAACAGACAGTTAATTGTTATCAAAATGTGTATTATGTTTAACAATTTTAATAAAACGAAAAATTTATTAAAATTTCGATCCAGAGAAGGGGGAAAGGATTTGCCCCCAAAACAAAAAAATAATCTATTATTTGTACGGCGTTGCTTTAAAAATGTTTACTTTCAAATACAAGCTAATTTTAAGTTCAGAATGTAGGCAAAATTTATGATTATTTCCAGAGTTGCGTTATGTTGTTTTAATCGATGCACGCGCCCTTAATTTTAAGAAATAAATATTATCTACAGTTATCACCAGAATGTAGCCGAAATAAGCAATTATCTGAACAATCAAGCTGTAGACAATGCAAAATTCCATTGCAATGTCATTAAATATTTGTTTAATTCCGATTATATGTCGCCGAATAATAACACAATTTAGCAAGTAGTTTATTCAAGTTTATTTATTCAATAACGAGCTATAAAGTTGGTTAAAATTGCAAGATATTCATTAGTGAGACTTCAATATACTAACTCATATTTTAATTAGTACATATTTTTATTTTGTTTTTAATTTTATTTAAACATTGAACAATTTGAAATTACGTACCAATATACGATAACGCTGACATAACAACCGTTCAATGGCAGTCAGAATACTTAAACGAAGATTGTGGAGTAAAATAAAAAACACTCATCCAACAATTATAAAAATAAGTCTTACAAGCATAATTGAGAAGAGTCAAAAACGATCGTTGCTCGCCAAAATACATAAACGACAATTAAGGCCCAAATTTACAACCTTTAGTTAACTAATGATGGCCGTTTAACTATTGACATTTATATCAGAAGTTGTTAGCTAAACCTTTCTCATTAGTTAACTAAAGACTTACTTATCCAACAATCGTCAAAATGTCTCGCAAAAGCATTATTCGAGTGAGTTAAAAGTAATTTTACTTCAACAATCGTCTGGATGATTAAAAATAGAAACGGGAAGAGATCGCGCTCCTAAAATAATCTTCGAAATGTTAAGTGGGAGCTGCGGTTTGCAACAGTATTAGTAGAGTAGTAGTAATAATTATTTATTGTTCTTGTGGTAAAATAAATCTCATAATTTTGTTTCATGTTATTCTTTTCGTCTATAATGAGGAATGAGTGAGTAGAGAATTTAATCGACAATAGAAAAAATGAAAACAAATGTTTCAAAAAGCAATTTCATGAAAACAAACCACAAGACAATAACATTTGAAACGAAGTTTTATGACTAAAGTTAGAAGTTGGTAATGGGACTACACGCAAGGACAATATATGATTGTTAGATGTGAATGCTAATAAAATGAAGCATTTGGTTGTCTCAATAAAATAAAATAATAAAATAAAAATAATAGCTGAATCTGTAACAAAGTTGTTTTTAATAACTCAGAAAAAAATGGAATAAGTAAAATAAAATTCAAAGTAAACAAACGTTATTTAATTCAAAAAACAGAAATTTTTTTTGCCACTTGATTGCTTAAAGTCTACAGTAGCCGGACGGAAATTTTATATCAATTTTCCTCAACCGACAAGTCCTATAACCAGCGGAAGTAGGAGGGAAAGGAAAACTTTTCTTACTTTCACTGTGCAACAACACGAAAAAATAACCATATACGGACACCACTACGTAATAAAAGACCAATAAAAAGAAGACCCGTGCCTCCCAGTTTTGCCCCAAGTCATGCCCTTTTTTCATGGGCCCCCAAACAAAGATTTGGGGCCTCGGTGTCATTTTTTTAAGAAACTGACAATTTTCTTAGGCTCATATCTTGCAAATCGTTTGGAATTATGATTTAACTTCTGAGGCAAAGACTAAAGAGAGTAGACCTTGTCATAAAAATAAAATGCGAACATATAAATTCAAAAAATCTTTATCTTCAAGAATCGCAAATAATTAAAACAATTCCATTTTTAACCTTTTTATTCCTGTTTAGATCCACAGGTAGCAAACCATTAAAAATTCTAGCAAGCAATTAACTACAAAAATACTTTTAAAACATATTAACTTCCTAAGAATGATTCTTAATACCGTTTAGGTAGCGCTCAGGTAGTCGCAAAAGTGAAAAATTTCCTGAAAATTGTTTAATAACCACTCTCAATTTTATGAGGAGTGGCGGCAGCAATATGTCTTGAGTATTGTCAATTAAAGTTGCATTCTTCAGTATATGTTGTTTCATTTGTTCCTCACAACACCATCAATTGAGCGCAATTAAAATAAATAAAATTTCATTTCAATAAAGAGTTTTCATGTCGCATGTGTGAAAGAACATCAACACATTTGAAAACCTTTTACACATTGATTGTTTTTTTTTGGTGACAAAACCTCCTTTGTCAAAAAAATCGAAAGTTAAAAATATTTTCATTGCAAATGTATTAATGCAAATGATTAGCAGCAACTTTTACTAAACAAACACATTAAAGTTTTATCTTGGACATGTTGGCGAGTAACTCAATTCTGCCAATTAACCCCCTGCAATTACAACGCCATGTAAGAGTGGAAGGTGACAAATTTCCATTCCCAAAATTAGAACTGGTATCTTCCACCTGAAAACTGCAAAGCAAGCATCATGTTGAGATCAATAAACGTTTTAGTAGCAGCGTTTAAACTTTTGAAAAAACAACTACAGTGCAGACTCGTTTAACGCAACTAATAGAAATTTTTGGGCTTTTACTGAAACTAAGTTTGTTGCGAAAACCGAATAAGTTCAATAGTTTTTGTTAAGAGAGTGCTATTTGTAACAATTTTATTATGTATCAGACTAGTAGAACGGATCAGTACTGATTTCGAGATCGCCACACTTACACACATTAATTATTATTTATTTTTAATATACATTTTACATTTTCTCTCTGCACTAATATATTTTATTTTGCTTTGAATACAATTTAAAAAAAAAATTTGGCGAATTTTAGGGTTTTTAATGAAATATATATTTCTCCTTTAAAAAACATTTATAATGAAAAAAAATTATTATAAATATAAATATTTCAAGCGAAAATTAAAAAGAAGTGATTTTGGTGATTTTGGCGTTAGTTGACAAAAAAAGCTTGTTTTTGTTGTTTGTATTTCCATGTTACTCATTCGGACAAAATTCCTATTAAAACCCATAAAAGTATGCAATTGTTTTTTTGCACATGCTATTACGTATGAGTGATAATTTTAATTATCAGACTCAATATCGCTCATACGATACACAGTTGGGTCGATTGAAAAAATGATTGCAAATTGCCATTGTTGGTCTTTTCCGACCAAATTTGGTCGGACATTATTCGTTTGGTCGGCTGGTCGGCTAAACATTATTTTGGTCTTTTTGAGAAAATTCAACTCTATACATTTTAGGAAACCCCGAACACTGGTCACCTCAAAAATTTTAAGCAAACGGCAACCATATTTACTTCTAAGCATGAAAAGCAAATGTCAAAGATTTCTTTCTAAAAATGTATAAAAAATACGGAGAGCATAACAGCAACAAGAACAAAAGAAATTATGTTGTTATTTTTTTCTGAGGCGTTTCTGTGATGCCATCACTCTTTTTAAAGTTTATGTGTTTTATTTCTTTTCGCACAAGAAGCAAATATAAAAACTTAAATAATAAAAGTAATTATATTGATGTTTCAAATATTTTTATTGGCACAAAAGCGGAAATGGACATTGAAAAAAATATTAGTTCGAATGACATTTTAGAAGTTAAATAACACATACTGAAATGTTATATTGAGCTTCTAAATCAAATAAAATCTAGATTTGACTTTACTCGTGAAGACATTAATATGTTACAAATAATTACTCCTTCTAAAGAGTTGTCTAAAGAAGACTTGCCTATATTGCCCCTAATTTAAAAATTTTCCAAACTTGTTGATTGTGACTCTGATATCATTAATACACACTGGAATTTGTTGCGCTTAACAGAAATGAATCTTTCCGCAGACTTAAATATTGATTTATTTTGTGACCAAATTAATTCAATTAAAAACGGACTAAATCAGAAAAGCTTTGGAGATCCAGCAGCTGCTGAACGTAAGTTTTAAACACTTCTTTTTAAATAAAACAAAGTTGAGGAATAAACTTGAAATAAATACAATCAACAGTATAGTGCTCTGTAAAGAACTTATGAAAAATAATGCTGCACGCATTGTGTGGTCAGCAAAAAGATATTTTTGAGTAATTAACCAAATAATTATTTATGTATATATGTATGTACATATGTATATCAACACAAAAAAATATTTTGAGGCAACGAATTGCGATTATTTTTACTACTAGTTTTCAAAACATATAAATATTGTGAGTGTGAAACTATATGTTACATATTGGGAATGGTCAATTGTAATTCTAGTTTACGCACATATGTAAATAAATTTTTTTTTGTGTTCTTACATCCTTTGTTTTCGTTACATTACTGACATTTTTGTTATTTATAATATAATTTAAAAACTTTATATGAAAAATATATATATGATTTTCAATATTAAAAAACTTGGTCTTTTCAGAAGGATTTTGGTAGGTTTTAGAGCCAAGTTTGGTCGGATAGAAAATTTTTGAGTTTCAACCCTGATTGTAATAATAAATACAGTGCTGACACGTTTGTTGCGAAAATCGCGTAAAAATTTCTAATTATGTTTTCCACTAAAAACCATCTTTTAAACCAAATAAAAAGTTTTTTAAAGAAACAAAGATAAATTTTCAAAATAATTGCAATAATTGAATTGAAATAAAGAATACAAAAGAAATATTTATTTAAAATAAATAATTGTAAATTTGTACTGATCAAGTTGTAGTTATCAAGTTGAAGATTCGTGTTTTTTAAGGAAAAAGTGTGAAAATTTCGGCTGTTTTCTTACTAGAACAAACACTCACAAACAAAGAATATATTTAAATACGTTGGTTTTAAAAACAAAAGCGCCACGTAAAAATTCTTAGTCATTCCTAGAGCAGCGATAAATCAAAATGATTTTTGTATGTAATCATAAGATTTCATGCACAAAGGTTTATAGTTTTGAATTTATTAATAAAAAACTAAACGAAATAGAGAATCTTAATTTTGTTTGCAAAGTTGCGTTAGTTGAGGTTTTTTTTGAAAACTTGCGTTAACAGAGTCCCAATATTCAGAATTCAGGTGTTGCGAATATCGAGATGTTGCGCTTATCGATGGTTGCGTTAACCGAGTCTATACTGTATTTGGGTGGTGTCAACTGAAGCACTTATTCTTTTTTTTTAACAGATATAATAATAATTAAGAACCGCAAGAATTGTAAAATTTATTTCCCAAGAACTTGTAATTATCAAATAAAGTGTAATTATTAAATATTTTGCTTCTCAGACATTTTTTTCTCCTGATTCAAAATCTTTTTTCAGAACTTTATTTTACAAAAGGAGAATTTTTCCCCGAAGGTTGTATACAAACCATATTCATGATGAATGCTTTGGGGCATTTACTTTTGTGTACAAATAGAATAAAACTTTGAAATAAGCAAAACGACAAGAAATAGATTAAAAATAAAACTAAAACTTGTTTACTTGTTATTATGCGACACTTTGTTTGTTACACGTTTCACACATCATTGCATTTATAATTTTATTTAAATAACTTTTTCTATTTTAAGAAACAAAAACGAAAACAAAACAAAAAATCTAAAAGAAACGACAATAGATATTTCTATACAATTCACATGCTTGAATACATGATATATATTTTTTTCTATTTCATTTTATATTAAATTCAGCCGGGCTGTCTGCTGTGCGAAAAGAAAACTGCTGCCTTTAAGGACATCACCTTTTTCTCTTTCCAAAGATTTAATTTTTTATTTACTTGTTTTAAGTTGTGCAGCAGGCAAAAATATGTGAAAATCAAATTCATTTAGAACAGAACCACACAAAGTGGCACAAAGACTTAAAAATACTTGAACAGCTTTATTTGTTTTTGTTTTTTTTTTCTTTTTTTTTAACCAAAACCTAAAAAGAAACTTTAAAAAACTAAAACTTGCAGAAATTTTCAATTTCCTGCCACAGACAGGGCAACTTAACGAAATTCTTTTGAAGAACAACACAATTGTTGGAATTTATTCCAGGTTTTCTAATTCGTTGCCCTGTATTTTAGCATTTATTCATTGATTCTTATTTATTCATGCAAAACCGAAACCCTCTTAGTTTTTACTTTTCTTTCTCGTATAAAGACTCGTTCATAGATATTTTTTTCTCCATGTACATACATATTTGTATATATTTGCTCTTTATTTGTTTGGTTTCTTTGAAGAACTTGTAGTGGAAAGCCACACGTATACTCACATACATAATCATTTATGTGCACATGTAGTTGTTTATGCAAGTTGCATAAAAGAAACGCTTCTGGTTTCCCATGGACATGATTCAATTTAAAATTTTCGTTAGTTGATTCTTTTAAAGAAGGTGTGAACTGCCATCCCATTTAAAGATTTAAAAAGTAATACACGATCCTAGAACGCGAATGAAAATACGCATTCGTACGTTTCGTAACTGTCAGATATACTTTATATATAAAAACTGTTTGTTTATACTGTCTCACATGCAGCTTGAAAGTTGGATAATGCAGAATTTGATGATAAGCTGTGCTTATCGGCTTATATGTTTTATGTGTACCCAGTAAAGAACGGTATACAATCGCCATCACAAAAGACTTCAATATTTTGTCTCTATATTAGTCTCCGTCCAGACTTGCAATTTTCGTTGTTGCAATTTTTTTTAATCTGCTTTAAAATTTCATTAGTGCCCACATTATGAAATTCTAGCTTTGCAAGTTTTCTATTTTTTATACATCTATTTGTAATCTTCTATTTTCTACTTTGACATTTCTAAAATTAAAATTTATTTTCATACAAGTTTGTTATATATCATACAACTCATGATCTAATAATACAGGTCGGTTTAATAATTCAGCTGATTTCTTGAAGCATTGTGTTTTTTAATGGTCGAAAATTGTTAAACTGTCAAAAGGTATGTGTTGAAATAATCAGTGATGGAAAATTTGATTTTTCTTCGGTACAAAAAAAAACATTTTAAATAATACTTTTTAGAACCGTTTTACTCCTCCGCTTCATTAAGTACTTTAAAACTAATTTGTCTTCTACGTTTTCAACAATCGCATTCCAGTATATCTCAACAAAAATAACATAGTGAAAGTATTTTAAAAGAGTACAACGTTTTAAGCTTGGCTGTAAAAATGCTTTTACAGGTCAACCTAAATATTCAAGTTCAATTTCGATCTCAAATTAAAAACGATTTGCAATAACAGCTCGCAAATGAAATAATTTTCAACCAAAATGAAAAAAGGGCCAACGGGAAAAAATTAAATAACAACTAAAGTGCAAAATGAAATAATTTGTAAATTGAATGGTTCATAATACAATAATTCCCAAAAGAAATTAAATATCTGCCAATGAAAGAAGTCCTAACAACAGTGTAAGAACTAATTATACAGAAAGTCTCAACAGAAATGAAATAAGAACTAAAGAGTTGTATGAACCGCAATTTTGGGACAAATAAAATAACTCCCAAAGAAATTAAATAAGTCTCAATGAAATTAAATAAGTCTCAAGCAAAAATGAATTAACTGCTTATTTCAATATTTCCCCAATTTAAAAAGCCTAACAAAAAGCAAATAACTCTCCATAGCAGATATGAAAATGTGATAACTCCCAAATATATTTCCTTAAGTGTTACATCATTTGAAAATCATTTGAACGTAACTTCTGAAAAATAGGATTTTGCATAAAAGTTTCGTTTTTTCTCAACTTGAGAAATGTCTTAATTCTTAATCAAACTTATTCCAGTTGTCAACATGAATACAAAACGATATTGTTTTGCCTTGTTTACTTCAAATTGTTATTCCAGCTGTCGTTATCGGATATTATCGATGACTGTCAATATAGAATTTGTATTCTACAAGAAAATTTGACGGCGATTATTGTTTTGAAACGACTTTGAATTTGTCGTCGCCATTTTTCATAACGACTTGAATTTATTTGAAATAAAACTAAATTAAAAAATGAGAAAAACTTGAAAAATTTAAAAAAGCAACTCAGTTTGAAAAATTAGTGGAGGAGTTTCAGAAGAATCCCTCTTTTGCAGTGGGATTTTCCAGAGGTACTCTTCCAAGTAATTGTAGAGAACAATGGGAAGAAATCGCAAGAGTTTTAAATTTTCTTGGCCCGTCATTTCGAATTTAATCCAATGGGAACAAATTGTCATTTCCAAGGCATTCAGAGTTTCCGACAAGACCTTAGAAAACATTGGTTGCGATAGACCCAAGTTAAAATCGTTTCCAACACCTACTTGGTATGAGCCTTGTGCCAAAAATCTCAATGTAGCTGCCAACTTGATTGTTTTCAAAATGTACGTTGCCCCGTTAATATTTCTAAGACATATTTTAAAGCACTCTTGTTTATTCTAAATTAACTTTCAAACCTTTCAAAAAAAATATACGAGTACGTATTATAAAATCATTAAATTAATACACCGAAATTATTTTTCACTTGCTCTCCGGTAGTTTAAATATGTCGAATTTCTGTATCAGAAGCTTTCGTTCTAATATGAGATTTTGTTTTCTTGTATTTTCATCATCACTGAAGTCTGAATTTATATCACAAGTAAAAAACATTTCAACTTTTAATAAAATTCTTGTTCAAAATTAACAACAAAAAAAAACACACAGCTGCTTCAAATATTTAGAGATGTGTGTTTGATATGTTGACATAAACGATAAATCGTCAACGTCGTCGTCATCAAGTTATAGAATGCAAAAGTGTTAATGGATTGATGACGACGTTGAAACAAAATGCTATTGACAATAAAATGACGGCGACGTTGACGACGACATTTGGAATAAGGCTGAATTTGTAATTTAAATTAAATTATTCCATAATAGTTTAATTTTACATACTTTTAAATAACAAATCTTTGGATTAGTTATTTATAATACTCTAAGAATGACCTAATATAACGGGTGGGTCAAGATTTTTTTGATTGATACGAGGGCGGAACAATAAATCCATGACTTTTCGAACTTCCCGCGCAAAAGTACAAATGGCGCTTAATGTTCTGAGGTCAGTCAGTACACCGGAAAATGTCGAAAAATTCCGCTATACGGTGTTGACAAATCGAAGAGTAAAAGTGTGTGAGAAGTTGATGCCATAGGCATTTCATATGGAAGTGTGGTTTCGATTTTAAGTGACCTGCTGGCCTTAAGAAAGTTGTCTGCAAGATGGGTGCCGCGTTCGCTCTCAATTGACCATAAACGTAAACGTGTGACAACTTGAAAGGAGTGTTTGGAGTTGTTTAACCGCAATTCGAATGAGTTTTTGCGGCGTTTTGTAACTGTGGATGAAATATGGATCCATTATTGTACTCCGCCGCAGCTTAAACTATTGTTTTCTCCGGCTGAACCTGGTCCGAGGAAGGATAAGGTGAGTTTGTCGACCAATAAGGTGATGGCAACAGTTTTGTGGTATGCACGTGGGATAAACCACATCGATTACTTTTCAAAGAGAAAAACAATAAACGGCGAATATTATGCCAACTTATTATACCGATTTAATGGGGATTCAAAAAGAAAACGACCTCATATGGTCAAGAAAAAAGTTCTTTTTCATCAAGATAATGCGTGTTTGTTTTGCAAAAAAAAACTGTGTTTCACACAGTTTCACACGAACTTATTGATCCGCCCTCGTATGTTACTTTAACACTTATAGGTTTTTTCTGTCCGAAATATTTACTATTGGTCAGTATCACAAGAACGAGGACCAAAATTAGTCGCTTTACGCATGAACAACGTTTAAAAATACTGTAGACTTATTAGCGAATAAACAACAAAATTTTACTTGAAATGTATTTTTAGTTTG
This sequence comes from Gymnocheta viridis, assembly GCA_956483585.1. Taxonomy (NCBI): domain Eukaryota; kingdom Metazoa; phylum Arthropoda; class Insecta; order Diptera; family Tachinidae; genus Gymnocheta; species Gymnocheta viridis. The sequence goes on along the minus strand of OY101440.1, from coordinate 135,435,789 downwards.
AGAAACACTACAATTTAGGAAAATACACTTTTTTAAATATTTCAGTCTTGAAGAAGATCAATGTAGTTTAACATTAAGGTCGGCATTACTCTCAACTGAACGTCAAATTTATTTCAAACTTAAATCTCAAACATTTATCTTGATGAGAAAACGTTTGGTATCAGATAAAATCATTGTGTTTGTGTAAATTCAAGAACAATTACAATTCGTTGTATGTTTTTAGTTAATTAAAAAGAAAAATTTACAAAGATATCAATTTAGTATTGTGATATTTAGTGTACTATTTAAAATATTTTTTTTTTGTACCGAAGAAAAATTTAATTTTCCATCACTAACATATAAAATACAAATTTCTTCAACTGTTTCTGACGTGTTTGCAATTTAATACACAAACAAAATGCCTGTTGTTTGTTTTATTGTTGTTTTACTGTTGTTTTATTGTTGTTATTTTAAACGGACCTGTATTATTAGATCATGATACAACTGAAGAAATCAAATTCAATCCAATCCAAACGTCAAATAAATAATGCCAACTTTAAATTGACGAGTAAGAATTTCGAAGCAAAAGAGAATTGCAGAGCGCATGAAACTGTGTACTCCTCCCCAATTTTCTCATCTATCTCACCAATATACTCAAGAATTGCTGCAACGAAAATTGCAAGTCTAGACGGGGACTAAGTTAACTAGAAAATTTGCAAATAACAATCAGAAATTGTAAATGTAATTGCTTTGATTTTTTATCGAGCCATTTTTTAATTTATTTCCAGTCCAGTTACTTCTCAAACATTGACAATTTTTACGTTTCTGTGAAATCAAAGCAAAATACAAAAAAATATATGTACATAAAAATATGTAGAAGTAACAGAGGAAACTTCAAGTAATCATTTACTATAAAAACTTAGTATGAACATGATGATTCTTTTAAGTTTACTTAATGTCATTTACATTGTCACTGCCATTGTACACCGCCCTCCCCCGCCCACCCAGTTACTTTTACGTTTTGCTTCCTGCATGTTTTTTATTGCACATTTTTATTCTTTTATTTAAATTTGCTGTTACTGGTTTCTATTTGCTGCTAAATTGATTGCTGTTTGTCGTGGGGTTTTCATCGTATGTGCTGTTGAGCACGTGACTATTGCAGCAGGAAATAAAAATCTTTCATCAATACAATATTCTTCCGTTCTTTATCTATTTTTTTTTTTTTTTTTTTATACAAAGTAACTTGACTTGTGTTGTATAAACATTATCGTTTATATACTTTAGCTTTAAAATCTTTAACAACCTATTTTTTTTGCCACACTTATAAAATTTTTCTTTTTTTATTGCTTAACAAAAAAGTTGTTTAGAGATTATTTTCTCTACGAGAAACTTTTTCTTATAAAACCTATTTTTTTAGTCTGCGGTTAAATAAGATTCTTCTTGTATTTTGTGGTTTTTTATTGCCTTATTCACATACTTCAGCAGATAGTGCTACGTGAATTGGATTAAAAGGCTGAAACATTTATTGAAATGTTATCTATAAACAAAGATAATAAAAAAGACAGAGGCAAAAATATATGATGAAGTACGCAAAGCTATTCCGTAATAAAATACTGTATTTTATTTAAAGAGATTATTGTGGTATTTAGAAAAGTTCTTACTTCATATAGTAGACAATTTATTTTATACATATATAAAGTAGAGGGTGTGGCAATAAGACGTTTACTTTTCAACAGCCCGCCATTGTGACAGATGTCAGGAGTCAACCTATAACTACTTGATAGACGACAATTAAACACAATGTCATTAAAGAAAATTGAACGATAAATGCTTCAACAATCCATTGAAATTATTTACTATAAAATGCTGAAAATTTAGCGGTCACAGTTCACAAAACTAAAGAGACGCAACTTCTCGGCCAGCAATTGAGAAAGTGGGGAAAATTTTTGAGCTGCTGGAGTCAAGTTAGTTATGTGTACACTCCAAAAAAAATCAATCCATCCGTACTGAAATCAATCCCAGGCGGTGTTAAAACTACGGTAATCCAAGATTTACTTAAATCAAATACAGAAACATTGACTTAAGTACGGACTGAAATAAGTTTTCTATTTCATTTAAGAATTTTCTAGTTGATTTAAAATTTTTCACGTAATTAAAGAATTTTGTACTCATTTTAAGGAACAGCAGGTTTGGTTTTTGGCTTGATTAAATTACATTTTATTGTTATTTGTACACAAAATTTTTAGTACGACTCGTACTCAAAGTAAGTAGAAAATACTTGAATTTAGTACAGCGTTTTTCTTTCTGTGTAGAGTAGAACTCGTGGACGTCGCTCAAGAACATATATGAATATTGCTGTTGTAGCCCATAATGTTGAGGAAAACCCAGGTTTAACCACTTCTCGTCCTAGATTTTTAAGACTTTTACAGGCCATCACCAAAGACGAAGCGTCAAACTTATCCGGAATTTCTTCGAATACGCATATTGAATGATGAGGACCATTTTATATTCGTAGTCTACGTTAAGGAGCAAAATTAAAGCATGTAGGGCCCAAGAATCTTTCTTGAAAAGCCTCTCTCTACTCAACATATGACTGTTTGAGGCGATTCTTTGTCTGGCGGTGTCAGCAAACCTTAAGTTTTCGAAAAAGAGGCTGGAGCATCTATTAAGCAAAATGAATTGCATTATCGAACGATGATTATTGATGTCGTATGGCCGGAATTGGAAAATATTGATGTGCACGATGTTTAATTTCAACAAGACTGCGCTACGAGACACGCAAGTAACGATACTATCGCTTGTTTCCTGACCGTGGAATTTTTCAAAAAGACGATCACCCGAGATGGCCACCGAGATCTTTTGATTTAACACTTTTAGACTTTTTTCTTTGGAGCTACGAGAAACATAATTTCAATTTCAATAGCCCGCAATCCATTCAATACTTCAAAGACCTCGTGATGTTATCAAGGACATACGGACATGATCCTGCTGTCATTGACATGGCAGCCATTTAGCTGATATTAATTACTATTAAAGAATTAATTGTTTGGCTTGAGGTCTTTTTCTTTTGTTTAATAAACAAAAAAAATTATTAAAATTATTAAATTTTTATTTTATTAACTTATTTTTTCGATATTTCGAACAACTTTTTTGGTCATCTGCAGGGAATTAATGTTTTCTAAAAAGCAACAAAAGACAGAATAATTCATTGATTACTATTGTTAACACGTTGAGTACCATGTGCAACGTCGGCGGTACACACTTAAGTTTGATTATTGTGGCATGTATACCGGAGGCGGTGCACAATTACTTTTGAGCTCAATTCAATATATTTTGAGAATAAAATTATATTATCTATGCGCCACGTGCACCGCCGCCTATCACACATATATGCAAAAAGCGCTTTCCCAGATCAAATATTATCACAATAATATTAAATTATGCCTTTTATCATACTATATATTGGCACCTTACAAATATATTTTTATTTTGTATGACGGCACTCAACGTGTTAAATAAACATCCGATAATTTCGCTATAAAATACTAATTTTTTTACATATCAAATGAAACTTCTTATTGCAAGACTCTGTATTATTGTATCTGTATCACTTGCAGGGGTCATACTCTGAATAGAAGAGCTTCTGAGAAAGCTTCCCATGTTGATGCCAAAAACTAAAGATTTCTTTAAAAATTTTGCTAAAAATTATTTAATGCTTTTAAATAATTCCTTTCTACATAAAATGATAATTCATTAAGAATCATTGTTTAGCATTTTTCTTTTTGACAACACTGTTTTTGTCAGCTCAGCTGTTTCCGTGTTAAATATTACTGTTGAACATATTCAGTTTAGTCTATAATTTAACTGTAAATAGGTTTGCAGATTATTGAATTTTACTATCAAAATTCATGTTGGGTTAAGAAAGGCACTTCTTCCATTTTATGGTCAGTTTGGCCGACCTTCTGAGCCAGCTATTCGTCAGCTTGTGACTAAATTTCCCACAAATTTTATATTATCTATATTATTAATAGGCAAACACGTTTTTTTTTGGATCCCACACATGTGAAGATTGACATTGCAATGATGAAAAGTGTCACGAGGACACTTATTATAGTGTTGATGTCTAATTACATCAGCTGTTTAAAGGATTTTCTATCGATCCTGAACTAAGAACATTATTTTATTATAAAACAAACGCAATTCGAAGAAATATTATAATACAATTTAATTATAAATTTCAGCAAAAACTTTTTTTTTCAAATCGTTTTATCCTTTCGACAGTACACGCTCTAATAATTTTATTGTCGTTTGAAATAAGACCTCCAAAGCTCTTGGAAGCTCTTGGAGGCTACATGGAATATATTGTTCGGTCTTCTAGTAAATTATGGAAAATGTTCGTAGAAAACAGTCAAGATTGAAGCCAGTGCTGATTACCATAATTAGTTTATTTTATTTATTTACTAAATTTATTATTCGAAACATGTCTCCATATCTTTTTTATTTATTTATTGTAAAATAAATAATTTTATTTTCTTCGATTTATGTACATATTTATTTATCGTTAACTAAATAAAATACCATATTCTTAAAACTTTTAAATATTCTGTAGTTTGTCTCAAAAAATAAAATCGCCGAATCCATTGGAATTTCTGTTCATATCTGTTACAGTCAATGACAAACATTTTTCATCTGACATTTTTTTTATTTTATACACAAGTCTGTAAGTTTTCATATCTGTCTACAGAAGATTATTTAAAACCATAAACTAACAATTACGTGCATTTTTTTCAATCTCAATTCTTACGGAAATAAGTATCTCTTTACATTTGTGTTCATTATATAATTTGATTTGAGTATTTTTTAAGAATATTGAATTAAAACTGTTACATTTTCTCTTACATCTCCTTTCAGTTCCTGCCCCAGATACAAATACTTTTTTATTTTTACTAAACTACACGTTCTACTAAGAAGTTCAAAAATAAAACTTTATTTGTGCAGCAAATAGTTTTAAGAAGAAAAAAATAATGCTGTTGCTTGTTGCAGTGACAACAACAACAACAACAACAACAAAGACAAGGCCAAGAAAAATATGTTGAGTTTACAATTGAAATGAGTTGCATACAGATTGAAAAACGCTTAGGGACGTTTATTTGTTGATAATATGATTGATAGTTAAGACAGGTTTTTTAATTGAAAAAAAAAAATATTTGAAATAATTTCAAATGGAAAAGAAATGATGCTTCTAAAATAATTACAGTTTCAGGCTAAAAGTTTAATTTGCAGACTTTCCATTTAACAATTAGTTTGATTAAAATCAAAGTGTGAATAATTGTTTGCAAAAATAATCGGGTATAATTAGAGTAACTCTTAATATTGTAACTATTTTGCTAATTTTGTATAAAAAAAATTTTCATAAAAAATATGCAATTGAATCACGCTAATTTGGAATTCGTTTATTTGACTGTCGTCTCGACAATTTCAACAAGTCCCTTAAAAAACATTCAATGAATTGAAAAAAATCCCTGTAATTTGGTCCCCTGGTTACTTTTAAATTATTTAACCGGCATATTGCTCACTGACGTCCTTTAATTTGAATTTTTCGACTCTACACACAATAATTTAATTTATTTTAATGATCTGTTTTTTAAGAAAAAAGAAATCAAATAAGAACGAAATAATGATTTCAGGTAGTGAATGGTAAAAAAACAGAAAATCGATTTTCGACTTTTCGATCAACCATTTTTTGTTCCGATTAATTAACCGATTAATCGTAGGCAAAAATCGATTATTTGTATTTTTCTTTCCTTTAAATAAAATTTCTTGTTTGGTGTTTATTTCAAATTCTAAGTAAAACTTAAAAATGTACTGCCTGCCCCAGTAAATTCTAAAGAAAGTTGCTTTCGTAATAAATATTGAAAACAACAATTAAAAATATTTTTTTTTTTCGTTATAAGTTAACATAGAATTAAAGAGGACCTTTCGTCCACTTTTAAAATGGAATCAATTGTTTTGTTTTGTTCACACTCCTCATTGGACATTTCTTCAATATCAGTGTTTGTTGATTCTCCTTTTTTTGCAAAAGAATTTTATGTCATTTTTTTGTAGATGATTGGCCGAAGTGAAAGTGCTTCCATAAAAACAGAACTCTTTAGTACAAATAGAACACCTGCACTTTTTTCGATTTTAATTTCATTTCAAAAAGCGCGGTGGCATTTTTAACGAAATGTTTTATATCTGTTTTATATATATAAATGTTATCTTTTTCACGAGACTTCACCTTTTTATTTATGAAACACCGACTTTTTATTATTTTTATTATTTTACTTTATTTTATTTTCACAAGAATTTGAACAATTCAACTTCAGTTTATGTTAGACGACTATCAATTAAGATTTTGTTCAGTGGGTTTATTTTGTTGGTGTTAGCCACAGCGAATTAATACCAAGTGGCCTTATTAGTGCAACTACAACTGGCATTTGCCAAACAAACCAAATGCATGCATAAAAAGTTTTTCTTTAGTTTTTTCATATAGAGTTTGACACGTTGGTGTAGTCATTTGATAATAATCTGGACTAATAAAGTCACCTGGGATCAAATTACGGCATTTGAAATCGAACGAAATCCCACCAAAAAAAATTTTGAATTTGTATGGAAATTTCGTTCGTCTGGCATCCATTCGCTTTGGTGTTAACAATTACAAGAATAACAAATTTGTGTGACTTTATTGTAATAAATGTGTTTTTGTAATCTTTGGAGAGCAGTGCCACTATTAATTTTATCTATCAAATGAATTATTTACATTAGTTTATGTATATGATGCAACACAGCTTTATTTCTTAAACGTCATTCTTTGCGGGTTTTTCTTAATTAGATTAATCGGCGCCAAAAGTCGATTTCAGTATAAAGTTGGTAATGAAAAATCTACTACAAAGAAAATCGTTTTTTGGCATTGAAAATTTATTTTCGACTACAATCGAAATCGACTTACCATTCGCTAATTTATCGTAATTTATATGATATGATTTATTCAGAGAAACATCAGTTTGCCCGCCAGCGTTCGATAATTTAAAATTTGGCTTTTCTATACTTTTCTATATAATTTGTACTGATAAAGTGAAAGAGTTTGTTTTTATGAAACAAACAAAAATTCATATTTAGTTTTTATAAATTTATAATCGCACTTTTCCATAAAATTAATATTTTAGTACCCCTCAATAATCAATTTCAGTGTGTTTTTAATATAAAAATATATTTGTTTAGTTTACAAGCTCGTATTAATGTCGTATGTGTTGTCAAATCGTCTAATTATTCAGTATTGTATTTTTGTTATTGGTAATTTTCATACAAAAGTGTGTTATAATTATACGTTTGAATTTTATATGTTTAATAAATGGTTGTATTAAGGACAATTATGGAAAAATTCTATTTGTAAAGCTACATTTAGGCGATATGTTGAATCAGCATATTTATGCTGAAAAATTTATTAGAAGTCGCCCACATTGCAAAAAACGCAAAATTCCGCCAAAAGTTGAAAAATTTTGAAAAAGTTGTAAAATCTTCTAAAACGATACAGAAATGCAAGGAATGTGAAAAACACGCAAAAACCTGCAAAAATTATGAAAATTCCCAATAACTTCCATTCCAACCAATTTAATATCATTTAAAAGTCAATGAAACAATAAAAAATAGAAAAAGTAACCCACATTGCAAAAAACACGAAATTTCGCAATAAGATGCAAATTTTTTAAAAAGCCAGAGAAATTTGTAGCCATGCAACCGTGTAGCCTGCTGTCGTGAATGTGTTTATATCTTAATTTATCTCGGTTTTGTACTTGGTAAGCTTTGCAATAGCTAGTGATATTTCCTCCGGCGACATTATTTATGTTTATTTTTATTTTTTATTTATATTAATAAATTTTATTGCAAAAATTAAACGACAAAATGACGATACTACAAATTTGTCTGCTCAGCCATACGACTGAGCCTTGAGAATTGAAAAATTAATTTCTAAATAATTATTAAATTTAATATTCGAGACACGTCTCGATATCATTTTTCAAAGAATTTCAAAAGGTTTTGTTTGTTGAGAGTTTTTTTAGCTTTTGAAACTTATAATAACAACTTAATAAGATTCAAATTCTACTATGGCTTATTCTTTTGTAATTTTTGAAATTATCATTGGTTTTTTAAAAATTTTTGTATCAGATAAGTGGTTTGAAAAAATATGGTTTAAGGTCTACTGATGATTTCGCACCAATGAAATTCATGAATAGCTAAAAAAACTCTTAACAAACAAAACTTTTTCCATTCTTTGAGAAATGTTGTGTAATATTTGACATACAACAGACTAATACATACGTACTCTTGGCTGTCACTTAAAATTGCAATATATTTTCTACAGATTTTTCCGTAACAGAACAGAATGAAAAAAGTAAAAACATTCAACAAACAAAACTTTTTGAATTCTTTGAAATCCTTCTATTTATTTTTATTTTGTAGTGACCAAACATTTCACAAAACGAATATTGTTAAAATTAAAGAAATTTTATCCAAAAATAGTTTTCCGTCTTCAACGTCGACACATATTCTAAAAAGCGCTATACAAAAATACAACGCACCATCCAACAGGCCACCAGAAGAAAAAATTTTCAAATCATTTATATACATTCCTGGATTTTCAGAAAGGATAATCAACTCTGGTATATACAACAAACATAACATAAACATAGCGCTGAAACCAAATAATACTACAAACAAATTATATTCGAACACAAAAACAAAGATAGATAAGTTAGACAAATCAAACGTGGTTTATAAAATCCCATGCCAAGGTGACGGATCTAACATATGCAAAAAAGTATATGTTGGAACAACAGGATCAAAATTAAGGACAAGACTCGCTGCACATAAATCTGACTTCAAAAATAAAAACACAAGGAGAACTAAAGAACAAAAAACAGCACTTGCTGCCCACTGTATGATAACTGGGCACTCACCAAACTTAACAAACACTCAAATATTACAACAAGAAACCAACAAGAAAAAGAGATTAACAATTGAGATGTTACATATAATTAACACTCACACAGACGTAAGAATTAATTACAAAACTGATACAGAAAATTGCGCGAGCGCTTACAGGCAGATAATAACAAAACATAAACAAAAAAGTATTTAGTTTATGACTCATCACCATCCGTGTAGGAGGACAAATTGTTGTTTGATTTTTTTAATTTTGTTTTTTTGTCAAAAAACGTAAGCTTAAAATGCTACTTGTATATGTTCGTTATTTTTGTGAAAGTTTTTATGTATAATTTCATTTGGAATGTGTAATTCTTAAAAATAATTAATAATTGTTATACTTTTATATTCTTTTTTTAACAGTTCCTGAAGAAGAATACCAATGGTATTCGAAATATCGAAAACAAATAAATCTGAAATTTAAAACCAACATATAGTTCATTTTTATTTATGTAAGACCTAGAGCCTGAAAGAAAAAAAGACAACAAATTTATCTTAATGATTTAAAGGTCGAAATAATAAAACAAATATTTTTATTTTGTTTTTAATGTGTATTTAATATTTAATTAAAAGTGAGTTTTTAAGAACTCTATTAAGTTTCAAACAAATTTTATGTTATTTAATGTTACAAAAAATAGGACAGACAGTAGGAGGCTACAAATTTCTGCAATCGATAAAGTGATCGAACTCGATTTCTATTATTAGTTCACATTACCGCGAGTTCACTGTATAACTTTCGTATTTAGATTACTGGGGGTAATAACTTAAAAAAACAGAATTTTGTCACACGGTGTTCTAAACATAAATTAAATTTTGTAATACTCAAACAAAATTTTAAAATGTATTTCAAAAACACAGTTAACAGACATTTCACAATTTTTAAACAAAAAAATATGCACTTCCGTTATAAATTTAATTTCCGCTGCACTTATCTATAAATATTTTTCCTTTTTTTTTCTTTCATAAACTAAAACACTCGTTGTTGAATAAATCAAGCTAATATTGGCACAAAACATTAGTGAACATTTAGTTTTAGTAAATTATTATTCACGTTTATTTTTCTTTGTGATTTATTTCTTTGGTCTTCCGTTTGTTGGTCGAAGTTCCATAAATTATTCAGACTTTTTAGTGTGTTAGTTTCCTCTTTTTTTTTAGAGATACGGGACGAAACAATTTGTCAACTAAACTTTAATCAATTATCCCATAAATATTAACACTTTCAACAATTATATTAAATTGTTCGGAGAAAGAAATGGAGGCTTTCTTTTGCTACAATCCTTTTGCTTATTATAAAGTAATTAATTTATTTTGTTTACTGTTTTCTGTAGTACTTAACACCCACTTGGAAAAGTTTTAATATTTTTTTTCATTTGTAGTTTAGTTGATTTATTTATTTTTTATTTTTTTATTTTTTTGTTAGACTAAATTTGGAGTAGCATTTCAGTTGCTGTTTTTTATTCCAGTATTCCAACGTTAAATGACTTTAAAAAATAAAAACACAATCTAGTTATAGAGGAAACAGAGCACAAATTAAATTTTCCCGCATAATTTACAAACGGATGTAGGAAAAAAATGTTAAAACAGCTACAAGAACTTGAGTGTGAAAAACTCTGCTGTTGCAATAGCAGATGGTAAAAAGTGAAAATCACTATATTAACTGAGCTGCAGGACGTATTACTAGAACTTGCTTTTTTAGCACAAGTTTTGTTTTCTCTTCCTTTTTTTTTCTTTTGCAAGAAATACAAATGGAATGTTTCTTGTTACATGTATACTGCAACACTGTTTCCCAAGAAATATGTGATTGCAAATAAGCGAGATTATTTCTCTGAAAATTTTTTTGTTTGCTTGTTAAATTTATAGTATTTTTCGCTTAAAAAAATTCAATTGACAAAAAAAATTTATTTTACTAAGAAACGGAAACGGAAATCAATAATTTAAAATATTTGTTAATGTATTGTTATTTGAATTGTTAAACGATTTCTTCTCCTGAAGAATATGCACAAAGGTGTAACAAAATATTGAGAATAAAATTTGGATGTTTTTATATAAAAAAAGTGACCGCAAGCTCGTTAATCAAATAGAAAAACAATGATAATATTCACGAGTTCAGAAAATCATATTGGAAATTTTCATTAAAAAGGGCGAAAAATTCTGCATTTTTTCTAGATTTCTAGATTTTTATTTTTATTATTACTATTTAATTGTATTACATGTCGACGTCCCGAAGTTATCTTTACATACATAACAAAATCAAAAAAAATTAGATAAGACCGCTTTTCAAAAAAGCTCAAGACTTGATGAGTAAAATCTGACGTTTGAACCGGGTGCAAGATCCTGAACTTGTGCTCCGGAAGTAGTGCAAATTTGGATCATGTAATAATTATTTTTAAAAAGTGTTGAGTAAGAAAAATGTTTTGGAGATACGTGAAGATAGCTTCGGTACGACGATGTATCTGATGAATTATGCTGAAGCTGTACAATAATTATAAGACTATAAGTCTTGTTTTATGGGAATGTTATTAAATAAATAAATAAATAAATAAATAAATAAATAAATAAATAAATAAATAAATAAATAAATAAAAAAATAAATATATAAATAAATAAATAAATAAATAAATAAATAAATAAATAAATAAATAAATAAATAAATAAATAAATAAATAAATAAATAAATAAATAAATAAATAAATAAATAAATAAATAAATAAATAAATAAATAAATAAATAAATAAATAAATAAATAAATAAATAAATAAATAAATAAATAAATAAATAAATAAATAAATAAATAAATAAATAAATAAATAAATAAATAAATAAATAAATAAATAAATAAATAAATAAATAAATAAATAAATAAATAAATAAATAAATAAATAAATAAATAAATAAATAAAAAAATAAATATATAAATAAATAAATAAATAAATAAATAAATAAATAAATAAATAAATAAATAAATAAATAAATAAATAAATAAATAAATAAATAAATAAATAAATAAATAAATAAATAAATAAATAAATAAATAAATAAATAAATAAATAAATAAATAAATAAATAAATAAATAAATAAATAAATAAATAAATAAATAAATAAATAAATAAATAAATAAATAAATAAATAAATAAATAAATAAATAAATAAATAAATAAATAAATAAATAAATAAATAAATAAATAAATAAATAAATTCAAAATATATCAAGAAAAGGTTGAAAAATTATTTAATACTATTTTCTTTGTGAGCAAAAATAAATTGGATATGCGGTCTGTTCCAGTACGTCCAACGTTAATCTTTCGCTGAATTTCTAGGAGAAAAGTAAGCGGATGAGTGTTCTACTGATAACATATTTTATATATTCATTTACTTTTTTATTTATTTACTAATTGGTTACACAAAAAAGATATTTCGGTACGTGTTGAAAATCGATCGATTTCAAAAAAGTCATTCTAATGAAAGCAAACTAATTGATTGTTTTAATTATTTGCGATGCTTACAATAATTTAGTTGAACTTAAATTCCATTCCACTAGATCGTCCAATTTACAGCACTCTTATTTGGCAATGATTCGTTTTGCAAACCGCGTGATATGAAATCTATCGATTTGCATCACATGCCTCATTATCATGTATAAACACACTTTTCGGATAATGACATACGTGAATGTACTGTATTTTGTAAAAATCGAGATTACAACTTCCATGATCGTATGAAGGATCGTTAGAATTTTTCAAACTATCATCCGTTAGAAAAAACACGTTCGAGTGGAAATAAAAGCTTTTTTACATTTTATAACAAATGTTAATTGATAGAAAATATTGCGAGTTAATGATATTTTCTTAACATTCTTTTGATCTTGATTATTTGCAAGAAATAGATACACACAGATGGTCGCAATGCTTTAGGTTCCATTTATTCATAGGAGTCATCCAACTCACATTATATTTTACAAAGTGTACTCAGAATTCGAAAAGGGCGCTTTGACTCCATGTGCTGCTTAAGCTATTTATTCTTCAGTTCCCAGTCTCTCGAACAGTATTACGAAATATTACGTTTCTTGGAAGGACCTGCAGCATTGTTAGCCCTACCCGTCTCAGACTCAGTGGTCTCTTTTGCCTTTAAAGACGTATTTATAGCTTCATTTTCTTTTTTGTTTTCAGACTTTCTATTCTTTTTAACAAGAAATCTTATTTTAAAGAATGTGCATGTTTAACGAAAAATTTTGTAAAGTAAGCACTTCAAAACCAAAAAAAAAAACAAATTCTTACTTTAAACATTTTTTTTTACTAAAACTGTTCTTTGAAACATTTTTCGGAAATTTGTGAACAATTTCTTGAATACATTGTGTACATAACAAGTTTGCAAAGAAGTAATGAAAGTGTTCCCAAATGAACAATATTCTGAAATTTTCTTTTATATTTGACGACCTTTTTTTATAAATTTACTGCGATTTAAATGTTTTTTGTGAGAAACAAAAAAGGGTAGAAAGACGCAACAAAATTAAAAAAGTCGCAAATAAAAAAAAGTCTCACAAAAAGTCGCAGACCGCTAAAAGAGGATTAAATTGTGACTTTAGTCTTCTGAATGATAACCCTAATCGTGAGTCATAATGTCATTCAGTTCATACGATTGACGTATCCCTAAACTTCTTTTGTACGATTGCCGATACGAGTATGTGACGACTCGAGCCCAGTTGCTTTTCGTTAAAAATGTCAGCGAACGGTAAAGTTTGACATCGTGGGACACAACGTTTGTGTAATAACCTTGTAGAACGAGCAGTTGTGTGAGCAGCTACCTGCTTTCGTATTCCTTAAAAAGAAAATCTGACTTCTCCCAGTTAGGACATTTCCATGCCAGTCTTATTAACTACAACACCTTAAATTCTTTTATATAATAATATTATTACATTATTTCTAATTAGATTGTAATATTTCTTATTAAACAAAAAAAAACAGAAATTCAAAACCACTTAATCCTTTAAGACCACAAACTTAATTAATGAAATACTCTAAATAAGAAAAAATAAGCATTTGCATAAAAAAAAAATTTTTGAACATCAGAATCTTTATTCCATTGACACTCGCACTAATTTTAAAATATATTTTATTTTCAATATTAAAGTTAATTTCAGAATATGAATATAAAAACTGTCAGTGTAATTTTGGTTTAAAGTTTTTACTTCAAATGCCAACAGTTAACATGAATACAAGCAAGTAAATATATTTATATACTCGTATTTATTAACTATAATTCATAATAAATTGCTGTTAATTTGTCATATAAATTTTGTGCATTTATTTGAACATGCATTTTTAGAAATTTATTTAATAATTAATTGCAGTTTATGTTCGGGCATTATTATAGATTTTTGAGCAAGAACAAAAAATATTTTAAATAAATCATGGCTTTTAGTTTAGAAAAATTTGTCAAAAGTAAAATGTTTAATTATTTTCATGCATTAGGGAAGGACATTAGATAGTTTTCGCATGAAATATAGTATTTTTCAGATGATAATAATTGGTCCTTGGACTATGATAGCTACGCTAGTTGTAGTGTCTTTTTAAGCTAAAAGCGGCATAATGAGGAATGCAGTCAAGCATGTGTAGTTACCATAAACAAAAAACTTTAAGCTAGATTAGCTGGGAATAGATCTGAGCAAAAAAAAAAACAAAAATTTATCTTATCAAAAAATTGCATTAGCAACACATTCAGCAGACTTTGAAAATGCATCAGTATTAAACACAAAAATAAATTATAAACATCTTTCTTTTGTTGCAATTGTTACAGATTGTTATTATGCAAACAGGACAAAGAATTAATAATAAAAAGGACACTTATAAGGTACAACTTTGATATTCACCCTTATTCCAGTTGGCGACATCGACGTCACATCAACACAATACCATAAAATTGGTCCTTGTCGACCCGTTTTCGAAAACAACTGAGTACTATTGATGGGCTCATGTTATTTTCTACCCCTTAGAGAACAGAAATAGACTGTCAGTAGCACAAAATTGTTTTCGAGAGCGAGTAGACAAGCTCCAATTTTTTGGTATTGTGTTAACGTGAAGTTGATGTCGCCAACTGGAATAAAGGTGATTGTTTAAACTTTTCATTTATTTTAATGAAGGTTTCATGTAATACCTCCAGTTGTTCCAAAAAATATTTGCGTAAAGTTCCCTGATGTTTTTTGTAGTTGATTGTTTCCTTGAATTTTAAACGGTTTGATGCCTATGGACCTGAACAGGGAAAAAAAGTTTAAAAAATCGATTTTTTTTAAATTTGTTGCGATTTTGATCTTGAAGATGAAGTTATTTCGATTTCATATGTTTACAATTTTTGTTGTCTATGACAATAGCTACAACTTTGCCTCAGAGAGTAAATCAAAATTCTGAACGATTTGCAAGATATGAGCCTAAGAAAATTATAATTTTTTTCCAAATATGACACCGAGGCCCGAAAATCTCTGGGGGCCCGTAGAAAAGTGTGCATTACTTGGGGTAAAACTGGGAGACACGGATCTTTTTTATTTTGGTCTTTTATAAGGTAGTGGCGTCCATATATGGTTGTATTTCCATGACTTTAAAAATTACACACAGGTGGGCCAATTGGTAACGACAAAAATTTTTCGATATTGTGCCATCGATTTTTCGATAGCACTGTGTGTAATTAAAATTATTCTGATTTATTCGACCTTTTTATTAAATTTTATTAACAAATTTATTCAAGCTTTAGGGCCAGAAAATAAATATAAATGATTTATTTAATCCGATATTTCGCTTTCTCAATGGAAAGCTTCTTCAGGGATGTATTTAACTAAAAATTATTAATAGAAGTTATTGTTTTCACAAACCAATAAAAACTTAAGTTTAAGTTTTTAAGTTTTTATGGGTTTGTGAAAACAATAACTGCTATTATTAATTTTTAATTAAATAAATTATTTATATTTATTTTCGGGACCTTAAGCTTGAATAAATAAATAAAAAAAGTTATTTTTAGTGATGGAATTTTGAATTTGGACCTGTTGAAATTTTTTTTGTGAAGTGGAAAATATGATATCCGCCAAGTGGCTGCCATCAATATTGATACTCATTTGTGTCCGTTTTATCACATTTTCCATTTTATATTAAATTTTCGCTTCGCATTCCTGTTGAATATTATCCTCAACGACTGCGATTGGTTGGGGCTTGTTGGCATAAGACCGCGACTTCAAGTAATCCCAAAGAAAGAAGTCTGGGATCTTGAGTGATCTTGCTGGCCCTGCCGAATCGTGAAAATGAGAGATTATGAGAACACAAAAGGGCTCGACAAAATTATTCCACACTCTTGCGGAGTATAGCGCTCTATTGCTTGTCTGTTTTTATACTGCAGCTTTCTAGTTCACAAATTTCAAATATGATTGACGTACGACGCCATTTGCAGAAATTATAACATCTTCCGAAAGGCAGACTAATTTCGCGCCAACCAGTACTACTAAAAACTGTATGATTTTAATAGCCAGCAAATGAAAAATATTTATTTAAAAGAGTTGTAATAATATAAGACTAAAAAGTTAAATAGTTTCGTATACATCAGACCAGTATTAACAAAAAAATTGCAAACAAATCCCTGGCTGCAGCTTTAGTGTTGTCCTCTAAAAGCAGGCAAATTATTTTTTGTTTTATTTTCTTTAGTTTATAATCGATTAATAAATGAATTTTATTAATTCATCATTTTGTTCGACAAACAATTCTGTGTTGTTTGGCAAAAATAACTCCCACAATTTTTTTATTTTTTTGGAGTAAATACACCAAAATTACTCCAGGCACAAAAGTTAAATTTTAAGCGAAAATATTTTGTTATTGACATCATCAATAGTTAAAATATATTGCATTTTTATCGCTTTACATGTACGAAAATTAATTTAGTAGGCATAAGATTTCCATGCATTTAAACTTGAGTTTTAAAAATATAAGAAACAAATCGAAAAATATGTCTTTAGATACAAGAAATGAAAATAATTTTTTATTAATTACATTGACAAATGCTCGCATATTTTATCTATACCAGAAAGTAAACTTTTCACAGCTCAAGACTTATCACTATTTAAGGGTGTTAAATAAAAAAAATTATAATATTGAAATAATCTAAATGAATTTTCTTTTTGGAAATAGTGTACACTTTTTTATTGTACAAAATTTATATCCACTTTGTTTGCAAAACGGCGCTCGAATTTAACAACTTTCAATCTTAATTATAAATTCTCTTTCCTTAAATTTATTCGTGCCGTTCAAATTCAAACTGTTAAGTAAATGCCTGATGTACGAGTACCATGATTTTGTAGGATAATCTTACAATATTTATTTTTATTTGTTTCTTTGCTTTACAAAATAGTTGTATGAAGGAGGCGTCAATGGGCGAATGGGTTAAATTTTTGAGCACTAAAATCCCAGCCCAAAGACTCACAGGGAGTCAAAATGTACTTGCAAAATTTATTTGCTGTTTGCACAACTGCCTTATTATGTCAGTATAACATGCAAAAAATTTGTAACATTTTATATTTAATACTCGTAAATAGAATAGGGAAAAATATATATTTTCTTTATGTGTTTTTTTTTTTTGATAAATTATATATTTAGTGACCTTTTTTTGTATATATTTTTATTTAAGTAACTGTGCTTAGCTTTGATCAGCAGTAATTAAATATTAAACATTTTTTTTAATGAAACAGAACACCGCGTTCTTTTTAAATAATTAATATTTTGAAATTCTAATTTTTTATTAGAAAATTACCATTAAACTTTATTGAATTGTAGTGAAATTCCTTTAGATTTTTTTTATTTAATTTTTTAGCACTTGTGACTTTGACTTCATTTAATCATTTGATTTGAAGCTTTTTGATACACAAAAATTCAATTATTTTTTTCTTTAATTTTTTTCTTTTTATCAATATTTTTTTTTTAATTACACTTAATTTTTTAATAATTTTTTTATTTATATGTTTTTAATACAATTCTTTTTTTTAGTGCTTTTTTAATATCAAGTGGTATTTTTGTATATTTTCTTAATACAATTTAGATTTTAACGATATTTCATGCCTGCACATAACTTTCTTTTGATTTCCTTCCTTTATGTGGATAAAGATCTGGCTTAATATCTTAATTTTCTTTTATCAAAATTTCAAAAAACACTCACGATGTGTGTGTTAAAACATAATCCGCCCGTTTTATCCGTTTTGTAACATCCATACGAGCGCAGTATAAACACGAAACTGAACAAGTGCCGTTATCGAATGCATAAATTGTGTTTCAATTTCACATTGTGAACAACCCCCTCAACGATAACAACAATTTCGTTGGTCTAAACAAAAATCTGAAATGTACGAAACTGTAAAGCTATGTTTCAAGTCTGCTCTCGTTTGTAAAAGTGTACGAGTTAAAAAGGACTTTAACATTTAGTATCCTTAATAATAAACATGTTGTGGCTTGCAGTTTTAACATCTTGTTGTTTACAGTATGTTAGTGTTTTGGGAACGTTGTGGCAATGAAACAACAGTGATAATGTTATCATTTTTCTAACATTTCACCATTTTTCGGAATTCAATTTTAAAGAACTATTTAAACAGAATTATGTCTAACTGTTAACTCGTGATGAAAGACAAATTTAACTTTCTAATTTTAAAACAAACAAAGATTTTAACATGAAAACACATCAATCAATTGATAGTATTGTAGAATTTAATACTAATATGAGCATGATATAGTTGAAATAGATAACTTTATTATAAGGTAAATTTTTAAGAGCATCTTTATAGATAATTTTTTTTGTCTTTAATTTAATAATTATAAGTCTTTTAGGCTTTTACTAACTGACTGCCTGTTGCCCAATATCGATAAATATCGGCTTTTGTGTAAATACATTTAAGGCTAAAACAAAAAGTTTTTAAATTTTGTTCCACTAATTTTGGAAAAAATTACATTTAAAGCACAAAATTTTTAATTTTAAAGAATTTTTTGTGTGCAGGCTGAAATGAAAAAGCTAATCGCCCAAAAATAAAATTTAAAAAACGCTGAAAAATTTTTATTCGTAATTCAAAATTTTAAAAAATTAATACAAAATTTTAAAATTTATTCAAAAAATGCACCTCAAGTACATAAACAACATAATAAAACCGAATAAAAGCCAACATAATTTTCAAATTCATTTAAGTCATTATATAACATAAATATCAGGTTTTTTTTTTACTCCAATTCAGTATTGCATCAAAAAGATAATAAAATATTTGTATTTGGACATGATATATTAATTATAGTATCGTTATTTAACCTTTATGTGCTCGGGATCGAAAACTATAAACAATAAAAAAATGGTTATTTAATTTTATTTTCATTTTATTCTTATGAAAATTTGAACAAAACTATTGCAAAAGATTAAGTTTCGTTTAT
This sequence comes from Gymnocheta viridis, assembly GCA_956483585.1. Classification (NCBI taxonomy): domain Eukaryota; kingdom Metazoa; phylum Arthropoda; class Insecta; order Diptera; family Tachinidae; genus Gymnocheta; species Gymnocheta viridis. Next base: position 135,416,358 of record OY101440.1, on the reverse strand, counting down.
TGAGCAGCATTTCCCGAATATGCAAGTGGTGGAATGCCCATCACACACTGGTTTCATACACCCACTGCAGATCTTGCGCGTGGTTTTGCGCTTGCCCATTTCATATGCTTGACATCGCACAGGATGCATCGACAGCTGTTTGCCAGATATTTGGGGAAACTGATATTTTGGAGAGATAAAAAAGTTGCCCTAGTGCCTTGGAATTTCTGAGCGCTGTCTGTTTGCTGAATATGGTAATTATTTTCTATGTTGATTATATACACAGCTAAGGGCGATATACATATCTAATAAGTAAAAAAGCACTGCCACCGGTCAGTGTAATGTTTTACGTTTAGTAGAATACTATATAATATTACAACTGCCTCTAACTTTTTTTAGCCAATAGGATAACAGTGCAAACTTTGAGTCCGAAAAAACAAAAACTGATGAATATTCTGCACGTTTACGGTTCAGCTTTCATTTCATCTGGTACAAAGGTTTAATTCTGGCGCACTGTACCAAGAATAACAAGACCAATAAATGCCTTCCCAAATCTAATGACGTAAAAAACTTTGGCGTAAACTATTTGTTCTTCCGGTATTCTCCCAGTTAGAAACCAGTTTTTTACATCATTCTCCCCAACATTTGCAGGTTGACTTTCTTTGCACAAAAATCACATACTGACTACAAATGTAGACTACCGGTCATGAGATGGTCATTTTAAATAATATTACTTTGCCAACGGGAAATAATTATTTTTACATCGTTAACGTTTAAATCAGCTTAAAACAAGATTTTAGGAAACTACCAAAAAACTCAAACTATTTTACTGACAATTAAATTTTTTTATCTAATTTAATCAAAATTACTACAAATGTAGACTTCCAAGCACATAAAGCTTAAATATGTTTAAGTAGTATATCTGTCATATGCAAACAAAAATATATATACTTTTAATATACTACACTCATAACTTGGTTTGCGTCGTTTCAAAGTTGCGTCTTTTAAAATTGTCCGCGATTTCGATGTTGCGTCGTTTTTGCTTCAGTTTGTGTCGCATGGCTTCGAAGTAGCATCGTTAGTATTTAGATTTGCGTCGTTAATAAATGTTTGTATGTACAACACAAAACTATAAAAGGGGGATTTTCCGTCGAAGTCTAATGCAAATTTGTATGTGAAAATTTTCTACAAGTTTTTGTTCGTTGTTAGTTCGAAATTACATTTGGTAAAATGAAGTCTTTTATTTTAATAAAAACTATTATCACACAAATAATAATAAAAAATTGGTATTTTCTATTGAAAAATATTTTTTTTACCAAAATTATGAGTCTCGGAACGAATTAAATGAAAGTTAATACAAATGAATGGAAATCTGTGATTCGGTTTGCGTCGTTTCAGCTTGCGTCTCGTTTTTCCGGTCCCAATTAGTGACGTTAACCGAGGTATGAGTGTATTATTAAATCAGCCGAGATTACTAAATCATGGCAACATTTCTGTAACCTTTTTAAAAAGCTTCGAATATACACTTTGGCTGCCTTCTTTAAAGGCACTAAAAATTCCATATTCAGCAGCCTGTATCTTTTGCAATTTTTAGCCAATTGCAGAATTTTAACATGGAAATGGAAACATCTTAAAATATAAAAAAAAGTCATGACAATAGTGGTTTCTTTACTAAAGAACTTTTTTTTGAGCTATTTATAAAAAAAATTCCATAAATGTGCTATTTTTTTGGTTCACTTGAATAAAGGCACTTTATCTAATTTTAATGAAAAACAGTTTTTCTTGTTTTTTATATTTATTTTACTTTATTTAACGAAAATTTTACGAGAATTTATGTAATCCAACTAAATTTGATTTCAAGCATCCTTAATGGCCTGAATTAGTGACTGCTTGTCATCAAATTGTCTACCTCCTTCACAAACCTTACGAGATAACCAACACCAGACGTTTTCGATAATGTTTACATCTGGCGAATAGAGTGGTCAGTCAAGAATATTAAGGTTTTGGCTTGCAATGAACTATTTTACTACTCAGGGCATTATCCTGTTGCAATATCCAAGACATGGGACCAAATAGTTCACTGAACTTTGGAAAAAGCCAACTCCAATAGCGTTTTATAGCTTGCGCCAGTCATTTTTGCACTTTGAAATTCAAGATCGATGGTTCCATAGTACGTAACAGCACGCCACACCATAACGGTGCCCTCTCTGCTGAGATGTCGCTTTTCTTTGCGCAGATCATGGAAATAATAGTTGTAGCCATCAGGACCATTCAAATTAAACTTCTTCTCATCCGTAAATAAAACGGTTCTCCAGTCATTTACATGACCACTTTGCTGCACATCCCATACCATGTGGTCTCTTGCGAATTGAAGCCGCTGTTCCTTAAGAGGAGCTTTAAGTTGCGGCTTTTTTTGTAATTTCAGGTATTTAAGATACTCACAACTATTAATTACTCTGCATACTGATGACTTGCTCGCTTTTTTTGACTCTTATTTTTGACAATGATAAGGCAGAATTAGTACCAATTCTGAAGATTTTTCTTTTCTCATACGTAGACAAAGACAATGAAACTCTTTCTTTAAAATTTTTTCCATACCCCTCGTGGTCCTTGATACAATTACCGACAACTGTTGGGCTGCGCTAATTCCTCATCAAAACCGTATCTAGTGTCGTTAATGAATATCGATGTGTAATTATAAGTTAATATGAACGTTCTGTTTATAATTCCTGGGTTATTGTTTACACCAATTTCTCCAATATGGGAGTAGAAAAATGTTATACCGGATTGTCAATATAAATTTTGAATTTTTTTTAAATTTATTTTTACTAATTAAACAATTACTCGACCTACTAAATTAACTTACTAGTTTTCAGACCAATCAATTTATATCTATTTATTTAATTTAATAAATACCTATAAATACCTGAAATAAAATTAAAAAAAAAATTGTTTATACCCTGAAAATTTTTGTAATTGCAGCTATAATCAACAAACAGATAAATATTTAATACCGAACATTAACAATTACAAACATCTACAAGTTTGTCTTGCCAACAAGCAAAATAATAAAATTTATAAATTAGAAATTGAAAAAATTTCTTTTATAATCGACTTAAATAAGAAATAAAATTTTACTTAAAAAATTTAAGTCTATTAAATAAGACACCACAAAAACGCTCTTCAAACATATTAAGAACACCACAAAGTATTTGTGGCTAAATGCCATTAAAGTTAAAAACAAGAATTTTTAACACTCTTAAAGTTGGGGTCGTGCAAAGCAAATATTTGACGAAATAAGCAAACAGTCTTTGTAAAGTGTGCTTGCAATCCTATATGCGCGATATTACGAATGGGTATTTTTTATTTTTTCATTCTTGATGCTCAACGTGTTTTCTAAAATTAAATAAAGCAACAAATTTAGATGAAGATGATATAAATTTTTATTTTATTACGAAGAGAAAAGTTCGGCAATTATGAGTGAAAAATTATATCCACCACAGATTTCGATTCTTTCATCAACGTTTTTAATCACTTTTTGGCAAAATGGCGGCTCTATTTCGTTAATCACTTCACTGATTTTGAGTTTAAAGGCTGCAAACAATTCGATTGGCTCCGTATAGACTCTGTCCTTAACACAGCCCCACAAAAAATAATCCAGAGGTGTTAAATCACACGATCTGGCTGGACACTTAACAGCTGATTTATGTGAAATTATGTGATCGGGAAATTTGGTTGCCAATAAATTGATCGATTCATTGGCTGTGTGACATGTGGTGGATCAATAAGTCTGTGACTTTTCGAACTTCCCTCGTAGTTATATGAAATGCAACACTGTTCCCATCAAGTACCACCTGTTAATAGACTAGTGTCAAATTTTGAGCAAGTGTCGTCTTTTATTTTGCGTTTAACAGCTGTTCAAAACATAAAGCCTCGTGTATTTTTCTATAAATGGAAAAAAACTGAATTTCTTAAACATTATTTTTTGTAAAAAAAAATCGTCAAAAGAATTCAAAGGATTATTTGCAGTTGTTTCACCGTTTTGTAACTCTGGATGAAATATGGATCCATTACTGTACTCCGGAGAGCAAGCAGCAGTCTAAACAATGAACCTGCAAAAAAACTGTGTTTCATTCAAAAAGTCACGGACTTATTGATCCGCCCTCGTATTTCTATTAGAAAACAACTAAAATTAATTAAATAATGCATACAAAAAAACTTCGCTATGTAACGAATTTTTCACTTACGACGAATAGGTGTGACATTATAACATTCCTTATACCGAGCTTTGAAGTGGAGTTAATTAACATAAAAATGTGCATTTGAATTTAAATAAACTTTAGGAATGAATGTTTGCTGAAAAAGAAACTGAGTATAAATATAACATTCAGGCGTTACGCCAATTTTGCCAAATATTTGTGACAAGTGACTTTAGCTTAAGCACACTAGAGTTTGTAAAAAAATAAAGTCCTGTTTTCCTGCGAGTGCTAACAAAACAATTGTTAATTTTAAAAACCTCTTGATGGGGCCGTAATAATAAATGTTTACCTCAAACAACAACATTAAAAATATTGTTACAAAGCAATTATTTATAAGAGACTACAAGTCGTACGTTAACGTTGTTAATTTACTACATGACACTGTTTGAGTATGCGAATTTATATTTATTCCTGCAATCAAACAGCTACAAAATCTATAGAGGACTTCTTTCCATCTGTTGTTGTTGTTCCTTCAAATATCTATTTTCCGTAATTGTTGTTGCTACTGCTACAAATGTTATCACGTTGACAGTTTAACTTCCTTCCCGTTTTGTGTGCATGTGCGAGCGAACAACCCTTAATAAAAAGAATTTTAACAAAAGAATGAAAACAGCACAAGAGTCATCATCCCAAAGCCAATTACAATGTTTTGAATAAAAAAAAATTTTTTCAAATCAGATGAAACCATAACTAATTCTCATAAATGAACATAAAAAGAAAACAAAAATCTAGATAAACAATTTTCGACGGTGTAAAACAACTTTGGCAAAATGCTACCAATTTTTTTTTTTGCTCATTTGTGGCAACTGGAACCAAAAACTAACGAAAATGTTATAGTTTGTCAAAGCAGTTTGTCAGTTTATTTCAGGGTGACTTTTTTAAGAGCAAAAATATTAGTGTGTTAAAAAATTTAAATAAAATTATATATTACTAAAGAGTGTTCCAATAAGACGTTTGATTTTCAATAGCCCGCTATTTGAACAGTTGTTATGATGCAGCCTGCGAGTACTTGACAGGTGACAAGTAAAAAGTACGTTATTAATAATAATGGAACGATACGCTACTTCAACACACTTTAACAACGCATTCAAATTTTTAAAATTCACAAAACTAAAGCATTTTTGGATCGTCCTGAAGATCCTTCTCGGTTAGAAATTATGAAACTGGTGTACAAATTTGAGTTGCCTAGGCAATAGAGTGATGTGAATAATCAAACTCATGCACGTCGCTCAAGAACAACTGAGAATATTGCTGTCGTAAGCGATAGTGTTGCGCTAAACTCAGCTTTGTCCATTTCACGTCAATTTTTGGAAAAGGACATTCGGCAAACGTTATTACGAGTACATCGTATTTTGCATAAAGGTTTGAGTTTTAAAGCGTTCAGCACAAAAACTCACGACTACAATGTGTCTTGGATGATTGTGTCCTTGAAATACAGCAAACTGATCGGGAATGTTATCGAAAAATTATCTTGTGTTTAATTATCTAGTTTCCATTTCGGAGGCTACCTGAAGAAGCGGAATTATTGCATTAGTAACATGAAAAACCCAAAAATTATTGGTGAAAAGCCTTTCTATTCCCAACGTGTGACTGTTTGGTGTGGTTTTTGGGCTGGTGGGGTAATTGAACTTTACTTTTTCGAAAATGAGGCTGGAGCAACTGTTACGGTAATCCATTCAACGAACGATGATTTGTGATTTTGTATGACCGTAATTGGAAGATATTGATAGTGAAAGGTGCTTATTTTCAGCAAGACGGCTCCACGAGCCACACAAGTAACAGCTACCATCGCTGTTGTACGTGTAAAGTTTGCTGACCGTTTGATTTCTCGAAGGCGCTATTAACAATAGATCATTGAGATCTTGTGATTCAATACCTTTATACTTTTTTCTTTCAGCCTACGTGAACGGGAAGGTCTATGCGAATGATCCACAATCGATTGAAGAGGTCAAAGGTGGCACTCGTGAAGTTATCAAGAATATGCAGCCTTAAAGAGGCGCATAAGAGATAGTAAATTTTATTAATAGTTTATGGCCCTGCTAGCGAAGCCGTGATCGCAGCTTGGCTGATATTGTTTTCCATTATTAATGGAAATTTCTTTATTTATATCACAGTACAATATTTGGGACTCATTTCTTTGAATTGCACGTGAAAGTAGCCCCAAAAATAAGAACTTCTGCATCATTCGTTTTGTCAGATTGACTGAATTAATAATTATTATAATTTAATTTACATTTTAAGACCAGAAGAACATTGAATATTTCAATATAGAAAATAACAAGTAGACGTACGGTACTCGTATACCAGGACATAACCGTGTTAAAATATAGAAAAAGTGATAAAAATTCACCTTGAACGAAAACATTCGTATGACAATTAAATTATTTGTTATTATTTTAGGGGCTACTTTCACGTGCAATTCTCAGAGTTGAGTCCCAAAATCATGTGTTGTACTGTGTTATTAAATAAACATCAGATGATTTCGCTTAAAAGAAGACGCTTTTGAACATATTAAAAATTGAAACCTCTTATTGGAAGACCCTATAATTTTAAGGACGTTTCACCGACTTAAATACCAGTAAATCACATTTTCTGTCATATTTTTGTTTTCAGTTTAATCGATTAATTTTGGATTAATCGTTTAAGCGATTAAGAAAAACTTTTCACACAATAATCAATTGCAATAAACAAAAATACCTTAATTATTTAGTATTTTGAAATTTTATTAAAAGAATAAAATCATTTTTATAAGTCATGACGTTTTCTTTTCTAAAAAAAGTGCGAAATTGTTGACCCTTTTTATTAAAAAGTTGCAATGAAATAATTTTTTGAAATAGTGAGTTCATTAGAAATTATTTTATTATCACTTACGAGGAAAATTTGTTGGCTTAAGAAAACTTTGAATTGCAATTTTATGGATAAAAAGTAGAAAAAAATTTTTTTTAGAAAAGAAAATGGCATTAGTTTCATCTCTTACGAAGACGTTGAAAATCAACATTTCAAAAGAATAACTGTTTTGAGTGATTTTTTTTTTAGTTTTAATGCGACATGACTTATGTGCTGTCCATAGAATCCAAGCAATCGAATTGAGTGAACAATTTGCATGAAAACTACTCAGTTATTGAATTGTTTTCCACACATATTTTCTACTCAAGTCGATTGCTTGGATTCTATAAACAGCACATTAGAAAAAAAGGTTCCACTCATCGAAAATCTTGGAGAAATCAAAATCTATTTGTTATTTAAAATATCCAATTTCGCAGTTCTTGTTTTCTAGAAGCATATAAAATCTTCCATTATACCATTTGAAACCTGTAACTGCCAGAGCTCTGTTTATGGTCATTTTTAATTTTTGGTTTAAAAAATTTCTTAAAATCGTCTTAACAATTGTTCAAGTTCAAGTGAAATTTAGTCTAAAATTTAACTTTAATTAACCGTGATAATTGCCTTGTGTAGGGTATTTAGAAAATAAAAATACTTTTTCAAAAACAAATATATTTTTCTCATTTTTCATCCAAAAATCACAGATATGAAAGTTGAAAACATACGCATGCAGTAAAATGCTTCATTTACGTAAAGCACTTGCACATTCTAATATTCTGTTTTAAATTAAAAAAAAAACGAAAAGAAAAAAAATTGGAAAAAGATAAAAAGGCAAAAGGAATGGAAAACAAAATAAAAAAATTTATCCCAGTTCTAGTTTTTGAACACAAAAGAATGCAATTACTGTTTAGGTGACGTGACGCGACGAAGAAAAATTGCAATTATGACCCACAAAAGTTAAATCGGAACACACAAACAAACACATTCACACACAAGATCAACTAAAACAAAACACACAAAAACGCACACACATACTTGTTTGAACTTCAACTCGATTTTAGTAGATTAGGAGAAGAGTCAAAGCGACCCAATGGATTGTAATTTTCTTTTTATAATTTTTCTTTATTTTTCACATTTTGTGTTACAATTTCAAAATTCGAATGCAAAACGTTTTGCTGATAACAACAGTTCTAACTAAAAATTAGGTGTAAAACAGAGAACTGCGTGAGTTGATTCACTTTCGCTCTCCACTCACATTTACAATGTTTTGTTTTGATTTTTAACATCAATATGTACTAGTGATATTGCTTGCAGTCAGGGTTCAGGGTCAGGGAATTTTTGAAAAGTCGCACAAAAGGTCGTTTTAAAAAATAAAGTCGCACAAAAAAATCGTTTGAGAAAATAAAAGTCGCACATCTTTTTTTAAACTTTTTCTTATCAATAAAAAGCATAAATAAATAAAAAATAATTAAAAAAACAAAAAGCTTATTACAGAATCTATTTTTTATCATATTTCATAACATTTGCAGTTGTATTATATATTCTTCTATACATGTCTTCATGTATACTAAACAAGTTTAGTTAAGTTTAATAAACTTGGCTGTAGTATGCTGCCAAGGTGAAAGGAGTATGACTTCTGTTAAAAACCAAGCCAAGAGAAAGATTATTGTTTTAGTTCACTAAAAGCTGTTTACAAACAATGCAAAAAGAGCGCTTTGGCTCCATGTCTTGCTTAAGCTATTTATTCTTTAGTTCCCAGTCTCTCGAACAGTATTGCGAAATATTACGTTTCTTGAGATAGCGTTGTTACCGCTATCCGTCTCAGACTCCGTGGTCTCTTCTGCCTCTAAACACGTATTTCTAGCTTCATTTCTTTTTCGTTTTCAGACTTTCTTTTCGTTTCAACAAGAAATCTTATTTTAAAAAATGTGCATGTTTTACGAAAAATTTTGTAAAGTAAGCACTTCAAAACCCAAAATTTCTTACTATAAAAAGCTTTTTGCTAAAACTGTTCTTTGAAATATTTACCGAAAATTTGTGAACAATTTCTTGAATACATTGTGTTCATGACAAGGCTGCAAAAAAGTGAAAAGTGTTCCCAAATGAACAATAATCTGAAATTTGCTTTTCTTTATAAATAAATTACTGCAAATTAAATTTTTTGTACGAAACAAAAAAAGGAAAAAAAGATGCAACAAAATTGCCAAAGTCGCTAATAAAAATAAGTCTTACAAAAAGTCGCAGACCGCTAAAAAAGGGTAAAATCGCGACTTTAGTATCGTAGCCCTGCTTGCAGTGTTAACTTTCTAACAACTGACTGTCGTTACTTCACTCTCATTTTTTAAGTGCCGTTAGTAAAAATATATAAAAAATTCTTACTGTTGTTTGATTGTTTTGCTTTGTAATCAAACAACTCACAAAAGCACGTTGACTAAATGAAGTCTTAAGATAATAAAACTATTATTTTTTACAAAATATAAATAATTCTAAAGTGAAAAAATCTGTTTCTTCATTTTGTGATAATTAATCTTTTTTTTCGTATTGAAAATATTGTAATATAAAACAGCTAGGCTCCCTTAAATATATTCCATAAAACTATATCGGTCAGAAGGTTTTTTAAGAAGTTTTCAAAACAAACATAATCATTCATTGCTTTTGTGAATCGTATGAATAAACAGAAATTGCCAGCAGCCACATGCATTTATTAACAATAGCATCGTTGACATGAATCATGCATTAGCATCTTTAATTTTTTTCTTATGTTAAATACTAGTTCTATATTCATTTTAGGAAAATCCAAAATTATGTCATTTGATTAGCGATTATGCAGATCTCTGATGTAAAAATGTTATGCCATGGTGTTGTAATGATCAAAAATGTGTGCTTTATAAAAAGAAAGAAATTCTGCTCATGATCATGCACATCCATTGCTAGAACAACAGAGTACTCGTGAACATGCGTAATTAGGCGTGATTCACGTTATTCACAGGGATGGCAGCCATCTCCCGTTTAATCGCAAGTAATTGCGGTGTGTTTTCTTAGTAACATTTGATTGATTTTCCACGGTCATCCCTTTTCAATTTTCTCTTAAACTTTGTTTCGCTTCTACACACGCAAAGTTTACTTTCAAACAAATTTTTTATTCGTTTGTTGGATGAACATGCAAACCAAACACACGCATGCAACCAAATACAAGTACATATGTATGTGTAAACAACGAAAGAAGCAGAAAGCAACTTCCTTATCACAAACACAAGACTTTGCAAAGTAAACTTTGACCGTGGCAAAGCAATTTTTTTTGTACACATTTTTTGTAAGTTTTTTCGCTCTGTCTGCCGGCTTGATTTTTTATTTTTTTTTTGCACTCGCCGCTCTTTATTTTATCCTCCCTTTTAGGGGTGAGTTCCCATTTATCTTCCCATTCTAATACTATTTATAGTTTTTATTGCCAGAGTTTTCATTGTTATCAACAGCCCATTAATTTCTAGGAACACATTGATTTTAAAACGCACTCATTCACTTTCTTCTCTTTCTTTTGCCTTTGGCATTTCCATAAACTACTATGAGTTTTTCAATATAAAAATTATACTTGAACTGTTGCTTGAATAGGCCAATAAGTATATGCAAAAACAAAAGGAATAACCAGATTATTCTCCAGATTTGAGAAGCTTATTTTTAGCATTTAGTGTAAATAACTTGTATAGTATAGCAATAGTTTTGTTAAGTATCTATTGAATTAGTTCTACAAGAGGGTTGATTGGTCGTAACCGGGGTCATATTGGTTTAGATGTTTATCATTTGACTTTCTTCGCCAGCATTTATTTAGCACGTGCAACGAGTCATTGATTTTATTGTTCCTTCTTCAAGATCTAATGTCTACGATAATAAAGAGATACGCATTAATAGATAGTTTTATTTATTGCTTTTGCTTAAAGTGCTGAATGGTGCGAGGAAATAGTTTGCTGGAAGTGGTTCAAAGCAAAAGAGCAGCAATTAAATAATTCGATAAGAAGAATTGAAATATATTTCTATAAAGATATTTAAGGTGTTTTTAAGAACACTAATTACATGTCAATTATGTAAGGGTGGTCAGAAAGAATTTGGCAGGAACATAAAATGCGAGGTTTGCTTTTTATATTTCGAGAGAAATACATATTTTGAATCAAAATAATTGTAATTAAATTGTTTGGTGATTTGTTCAAACCATAAGTACAGTTTGAAATCCAAGAGTTTATAATTAGACTCAGAGTTTTCAATTTAGTCTTATAATTTTTTTACAATTTCAATTACCGAACTTAAGCCTAATTTAAAATTTTTGAATTATGGGATATGGAAAGTATACATTATTAAGCTATAAACACATTTGCAACAGCAGGCTACCGACTACAACTGGTCAAAAATAGAATACATGTGTTTATATGAAAATGATTATTTTCACGGCTACATGGCTGCTACTTCTGTTTTGCAGTCTAATTAAACAAATTACCATTTTTGTTGGCTAAAAAACGAAAACGGTGTTGACAATGTAACAGAATATGTGAAGCAAATTAGTGCTGAGAAATATTTTTTGAACGTGAAATAAAATTAAATGGTAAAATTGCAACACTTTTTTGGGTATTAACTTTTCGCGTAAAAATTATTTTTGCATAAAAATAAGCGCAATGCAATTCCTGCACATTACATCAATATCCTGTGTATATATTTTTATAAAATCTTAAAAATTCAATGAAGCAATAAAAACAGTGCTGGCGAAAATCCGGACTTTTTTAATAAAAAAAACCCTCCAGTGGGTTTTTGTTGGGTTTTATTGGGCTTTATTAAGATTTAATGAGTTTAAATTAGACTAAGCGTAACTATGCTATATATTAATTATATATTTTTTTTTCATTGAAATAAACTTCTGCATAAGTTTGCAATTTTAATAAAAAAGAATGCCCTTATTCCACTTGTCAACATCGACTTCATGTTAATAAAATACAAAAAAATTGGAGCTTATCGACCCGTTGTCGTGAACAACTGAAAACTATTTAAAGGCTCATGTTATTTTCTAGACCTTAGAAAACAGAAATAGACTGTTAATAGCACAAATTTGTTGCCGAGAGCAAGTAGACAAGCTTCAATTTTTAAGTATTGTATTGATGTGACGTCGCGACGCGTCTTCCTGGTTTTTCTTTCTAAAATACTCTTCCGCCAGTTCTTTATAACTGAAGCTCTTCATATTTTTCTGAATATTTTTATTTGCGTCTGTTATGTTTTATCCGTACACTTAGAGGATTAACTGAGTAATCCCTTATCGAATCCGTAGTTTTATACATTTTTAGATACATGTTATTCACACATTGATCTTTAATTTCATAGCAGGTAGTGCTTAAATTGCACAAAACTGCACATGTTGTCCAGACCTTAATATCAGGTAAAACTAATTAGTATCTCGCCAATATTTGTTGTTTTTGTTGGGTTGTTTTTTTATTTTTAGTGGTTTAATGTCCCGATTATTGTTATAAAATTGCTTATGACTTTGGTTGACCCTAACATTTGATAACAGGTAAATTTAGAAACAGATCATATGTTTACTGTAGAATTTTGTGATAATTTGTGATAATTTTATGACTTATTTTTTGCTGATCAAAACAAAGCCATTAAACCCTTTCGCAGGTATTATATTTAATTTTTTTAGTTTTACGTAGTCTAAAGTAAAAACATAAACTTTTAGGCAAAAAAGTGAAAATTATATACACCATTGTATACGAGTACTTTGGAGTAATTTCATTAAAATGAAAAAAGTGTTCTACAGTATATATAGCGTTAAAGAGGACACTTTCACCTTTCTCCGGGTGGTATACATTTCTTGTTCCCTTTTGTTCCCTAGAAGTTCTATTCCACTAAAGTTTAAATTTGAGAAAAATATAGTAGTTTCATAAATATTCCGTAACGCCCTTAATATTAAACGCTAGAGCTCTGACCACTTACAAAAACTAAAGACTATAATCCTACCAACATTATAAAAAAGACCGCAGGCCATTATCGATGATAGCTTGCGAGTAGTAACCATTTATTTTTTATAAAAAACAAAAGAAAAACACCTTTTTCTGAAATTAAAAAAACCGTTGAGTTTGACAGCATGCCACGCTCACAATTATCAATAGTTTAACCTAATTTTTTGGCTACCTTAATCTGGATATATTAGCTGCAAAAGGGCGTAAAAATTTTAAAAATCGGTGACAAAAAAAAATTTGACTTTTGGCCAATGAAAAACGATTTTCAGCCACACAGACGCGTCGGTGTTTATAAGTGGAATATCAAAATAAATAAAGTAAGCAACAATGGAAAACTGCTTGATCTCAAAGACAATGGCTTTGGAATAGGCGGGAGAGTATGATATATATGGAATAATTAATCATCAGTGATGGAATTTCGTACTAACCGAAATTGATTTAACTTGTAAGAAATGAATAAGTTGCACTTTTCGTATTTAAATTCGTTAAAAAATACGGTTTCTACAGCGAGACTGCACCAAGTTGCGGATGTTGATTTGGTTTCTGTCAAGATAAACAGATTGAAACAAAATTTTAATATTAAATGTTCTTACTCGGAATATAATCATATAGCTAAGCTAGCCCTCCCTTAGATTAGTAAGTAGATGAAGTAGTTTAGGCTTTGACATAAAACATCATTTAGGTTTTTTGAAAAATTTTACCTCCTCTTATTATATTAAAAAAAAACTAAGTATACCACGAAACAAAATATTATATTTAAGCAGAAAAAGAAAAAATCCTTAAACTCTTTGTAAATATACGCATATATATTTTATATTAGTATATAAGAAAAAATTTGTAAATACTATGAACGCAATAAACTGAATTGAAATAATACGGTTAAATAGTTAATATTCCTGATCACTAGTATCCACCGTCAAAAGTGGTAAAATCGAACAAAGAACGCTGATGAAATGGTGTAGCGACCTCGAAATCAGTACTGATCCGTTCTGCTAATCTGATGAATAAATTGTATCAAATAAAAAGTATTCTCTTAATAAATTAATGAATTTTCATTTCAATATATACCTTAAACAGTTCAACAATTACGTATAAATATTAATAATCAAAATATATAAATAATTTTGTGTGTACACAATTTTATATATCCCTGAGGAAGTCCCACAAAGAAGTGGCAAAATATCGTAGTTTGAATAAAAAAAATTTTTAACATTTTTTAAAAATTGACCAAGAGTTTGAATAAATTAGATTAACAAAAAAAGAAGGTCGAATAATATATAAGAATAGAGAAAGATTTCTAAATAAAAATTATTTCAAACTAAAATTAAAATAAACTAAAATTTAAACGAATAAAATAAAAGTTTTAAATTGAATTTTGCTTTCAATGGAAAACTTGTTATTTGTTTTATAAATTAATGTAACTAAAATAAAAATACATAAATTAATTGAAAAGATCTTGAATTTTCCCTGGACAAGGAACTATTTAATTAATTTGTATATATATTGTTTTTATTACTTAACTATAAAATAATACACTTTTAATTAAAGTTCACTAAATTGTTCTAAACATATAAACGAAAAAAATTTAATTTTGCGTCTTTTTCTAAAAAACGAACTTTAAAATACTGTTGCAACAAACTTTATTTCTTGTTCATTTAATGTGATAATTTTTTCGAACTAAATTGGTTGTTAGTTATTCTAATCCAAAGTGATTATTATTTTTCTAATGCTACATAGTCAGAAAGAATTTTCTATCGTTGATATTTTTGTGATCTCCACTAAATGCTCTTTCCGGTGGTTGAAAAATTTTTACTCCTGACAAAAAACTTAGAAGCCTTGACATACTAAAAACAGAAATTTCAGTGGTTCTAAACATCTAATCGGGACTTGTAAATATTTTTATTTTGAATTTGTTATGTGCAGTCCGTGATCTTTTAATACTTCAAATGTTTGTTGGCATTTTAACTCATTACTTTGCCCTCAAAACGTTTGCTGTTTAGGGACTGCTTTTCCACGCTTAAAGTTTACTTTGCAAAGTTTTGTGTTTGATGGTGATAAGAGTAAAAGAAAGGGAGTGAGTACATACTTTGCTGTACGTGCAAGGTTCCTTTCTGTTTCGTTCCTCTTTTACACATAGTACTTGTATTTCGTTACATGTGTGTGTTTGGTTTGCATATTCATTTAACAAACAAACACAAAATTTCTCAAAGTAAACTTTGCGTGTGTATACTCAAAAGAAAAATCAATCCATACGTAATTAAATCAATCCCAAGCGGTGTTACAAGTACGACAATCCCAGATTTACTTAAATCAAGTACAGAAAGATTGACGGACTATTAATTGCTCAATTTAATTTTTTAATTGCTTTAAGATTTTTCATGTGAATTAATTTTGTACTAATTTTAAGAAGCTCCAGGATTGGTTATCTAAAGTAATCTCGTATTCGGCTTGAATAAAGTACATTTTATTGTTAATTGTACTCAACATTTTGAGTACGACTCGTACTCAAGTAGACTATACTTGAAATTAGTACGTCGTTTATCTATCTGTGCAGAAGCGAAACAAAGTTTAAAAGACAATTGAAAAGACTTTGTCAAAGTAAACTTTGACCGTGGAAATGCAGTCCTATTATAAATAAAATACAACAAACCTCTTAGTGTTTAAATTGGAAGTATATATGTTTGTAGTCAAGTATAAATTAAAATTGCAAAGAAAGGAAAGTTTGTTTCCCAATAATACTGTTTTGACATTCACTATAAAATTGAAGGCATCACAGCGTCATCTTTAGAGTTATAAAAATATGTATTAAATAATATACTCTTGAGTGGATTGTAAATTAAAACAAAAAATTACTTTAACTAACCTGGGCAGCTTAAGCAAATGCAAATCTACAGACTCAATACAATATATTATTTATGTCAAGATAAAAAAGAAATACAAAAGAACAAGAAGTATGTTTATTGTGCTTTTTCCCTTTTATGGTGTTTTACTTTTTGGCTTTTGCTGAAGAAACGTATTTATACTCGTATCAACATTAACTTTTTAAAACGATTTTTCCATGCTCTTTAATACAAAAGTGATGCCAATGACATTTGACAGTGATTTATTAGTTGGCAGAGACGCCAAAAAGCGAGCTACAATGCATCACTTTTCAGCTCACACACACACACATACACACATATACATATATAGAGATGCATTTTTACGAGTACAACAAAATAACAACTTCACAGATAACGTACTCACATACCGCAATAAAAAAAAACAACTTACATTCATTTACTCCACAACACTAAATAATACAAACACTTTTACTACTAGCGTTACTGTACTGTTATCACAAGGATTTCACTTCATACATGTGCACTGGAAATTGTGCCGGAGTATATGAGTGAGTTTAAGAAAATAGGATAGACATGTGTGGGTGCCTGCCTGAGCAGTTCAAATGCGCCCACACATATGTAACTCGTTTACTCTTTCCTTTAAAACTAATTCCTTACTTTGCATTCTCATTCTCCACAATTTCACTTACACTTGTATTCAGCCACAAAAACAGAATACAAGTAAATTCTAACTTTGGCTAATACTGGCTGGCAATAATCAGCTTCTCTGCATGCACATACATACATATATTTTTTTCTTTTACACAGAATATTTCCAACAACAACAACAAGAACAATAACAATAACAGCAGCAACATTCCGAAAACCCAAGTTGTACAAAAAGTCATGGCGAAAAAATGGAAGTTACGAAATTTCGATCATTCATAGAAAAATATCACAAACATTATTTTAATGGTTTCTGACATAAGAAGGGCGTCATAGTGCCATTCTTTGGTGTTTGATGTTTATTTATTTGTGTGTGTGTGTGTGTGTGTGTGTGTGTGGAAGCGTGTGTGCAGAGATGTGTCTTAAATCAACTTACATGAAGTAAAGGTAAAAAAGTTGAAATTATTGTATTTTTTACACATCACCTTTATGTGTGCCAAATGCACAATGGGCCAATTTTTGATTTTAAAACAGCTTTTTTTATTTTTTTTAATCGGACCAACATTCAGGGGAAGAGCGCTACTTATGCAGTGCATTGTGCCAGAACTAGCAAAATTGCTTAAGGGAAGGTAAATAGAGGGAGTAGTGTTTGTGGACATTCGACTTGAACTTTTCCACAATGAAAGTGACAGAAAAGACCTCTGCAGGGAGTTCATTCCACATACGAACCGGGCTGAAGAATGAATTTTCTCTGTAATGTGTTGTGCGATCTACTGGTATATCAACCACAAATGGATGAGCTCTTAACGAAAAGCGTGTTTTTTGCAAAAATGAGCGGATTTCGAGAAAAAGTTCCCTGATTTCATTACAGCACATTCCATTGTAGTAACGCTAACACAGTGAAATACTTCTCACATTACGTCGAAGCTCCAGTGAGACAATAGAGTTGGTTACACTACTGTCACTGATAAGCTTCTTCGCCCCCTTCTGTACGCGGTCAAATAACTTCATAATCAAATTTGAAGCACCGGCCCTTACATGAGAATTGTATTCCATTTTCGGTTGGATATAGATGACATAAATATTAAGCAGAGCAGATGGAGTGAAGTATCTCTTTCACCGTCTTAGAAAACCGATGCACTTGAATGCTTCTTTTGAGACTTGGAAAATGTGATCAGTTCATCGAACATCACATTTAATTTTCATGCCAAGAACATCAATAGTTTCTAGGCGGTTATTATGTATTTCGATTCGAAAGAAAACATTTTCGAAATACAATGTATAAGTTATACAAAATTCGAATGATTTCCATTTTGCATGGAAATATATAATAAGTCCACTGGATCCTCAATATCTACACCACCCATTATTACAGATGACGCAGCATGATTGATAGACCATCTGTGTGTAACACTGCATCTTGCGAGCATTCAGTTCGATGCTATTCGCAAGGCCCCATTCAGAGATTCATTCATAATTTGCCAATTTGCCTCATGGCCACAATCTCCGGTAGGCTTGGTCTATTACTGAATGAATATGAATGGCACATACTGCTGTCATCCGCAAAAGAGTAGATAGGATTGAAGGTTTGACTTAGAAGGTCAGTTAGGAAAACTAAAGTACGCCTAGTCGTCGAAATTCGACCGCCAGCTTAAACGGAGACCTATTTTAGTTGCATTCATTTAAGGAGAATCAACTACCTAATTACTCATTCCCTTTCTGATGGAAAAAAAACAATAATCAAAATAAAATTGCATACAAACACGCAGATTTAGTTGGTTAAGTTTTAGCTTGCAGCTAATGAATAAATAAATCTATATTTAATTCTCTTCTCTATCAATTCTGATCTCTTTTTTGCTTTTTCAACTCCGCTCATGCAACTTTAATCATGTGCATAAGTAGGTACTCTTAAACACTCTCATTGCTTTGTGCATGTTTTTACTTGAACCAATACTTACAAAGGTGAATAATGTACGTGTGTATTTTTAGTATTTGTAGTGGTGTCAACTTTAGGATCATTTTATTCTTTTAATACTGAACCGATAAAAATAATATATGGTCGGGTCACTAAAGCTCAACAATGCCTAACATTTGGTAAAAAAAATGAAGAAAATCGGTTGGCAAACAAAGGGGAAAAAGGTTTCCAAAAAATTTGTCTTTGCCTCTTTATATAAGATATAGATAGATCACAAAAAGGGTGGGAGAAAGAACGAAAGTGTATTTTTTTTTGCCACGGCTACGTCTATTTAATTTTTCATTTTTCTTAGACTTTGTTCCATTGTGGTTGGCAGGTAGTAAATAAATGTGCATGAAGTTGGTTGGAGTCATAGTTTATTTGTATGTGTTTATGCTTTTGTTGTTGATGTATGATACATTCAAACATTTTTACGTTTGTATTTGTGTTTGTGTTAGCAAAGTTAAGCATAAATAACATAAAACTGACAACATTTCCTCTGAATGTTTGTTTGTAGTCAGTCGTGTCTATGTCAGCCATAATGGCAAAGAAAACTTTAAGTTTTTCATACAAATTTCTAAGCATCAAAGACATCATGTACTCGTTCGAGTATTTCTTCCATCTGTCCTCATAACTCCTGCACTTTATGCGAGCTTATAGAAAAAAAAATTATTAGTTTTCTTTATTCTACGAGTATTTAGCAAAAATTTTTTATGCTTCTGTTTAAAGAAAAACATGTTTATTTTTTACTCATTTTATGTTCTAAATAAATAAAAACCTTTAGTTGGCTTGGTTTTTTCTTTTTGGTAACATAAATTCGAAAGAAACTTTTACCGTTTAGGTTTTCTATTCGTTTTCTTTATTTTTGGTTTTTCCTCATTTCTATCAATCATTTAAGTGTTAATACTTTTGTTTAGTTTTATCATAATCAGTTATTTATGAATTATATCAAAGAGTTTACCATACGCTGCACCTTAAGTAGGAAACGTAAAATGAAAAATTAATCATTCCGCTTGTGATTTTTGCAATATATATTTCGATTTAAAATTAAATTTAACGACCTCAGTAGAAATAATTTCTATAGAAACAACAATTACTACAAATATAGTTCGAAAAATTATAAATCATATTATGTTGCAAAATTATCATTCCAATATATTGATTCGAGCACTTCCATTCGAATAATTTTTATTCAGATGATTGAGTTATTAATCGAATAATTTATAATCTTATTTAATCATAATAGTTTTTCTTTCTAAAATATTATTTGTGTAATTTCTAGTGGAGTAAATTTTATCAAATAGTTTTTATTCCCATGGCTTTTATTCGATCAATTTTTATACAAATAATTTATAATTTATATTGAATTTTTAGCTTAAGTTCCAATCTGAGTTTACCCATTTCTTTTTAATTTTTAAGAAATTCTTTTTGCATAAATTCATTATTTTATTAAGAGCGTACTTTTTTTTTAAACAATACGTATAAATATTAACAAATAATTTTATTCGAAAATTTTTTGTTTAGCAAATTTGTTTATTATATATGAATAATTATTTAATAAATAATTCATATTTAAATCATTCTATTCCAATAATTTTTGTTCAAATAATATAATTTAAATAATTTTCTTTTCTTATAATTTTTATTCAATCAATTTTATGCTTATTTTTTGTTTTATTCTCCAAATAATTTTTTGTATAAATAATTTAATTTAAAAAAAGGATTTAAAATTATATCATGCTATGAATTTCTGTCTTAATAATTTTACTCCATTAGTTTGTACTCAAATAATTTTGCTTAATACATTTTTATTCAATTTATTCTAATAATTTTTTTCACAATATTTTTCCCATTATTTTGTTGAAATATTATTTATTCGAATAATTGCTAAAAAACAATTTTTATTTGCATATTTTTATTCTAGCAATTTTTCGTCCATTAAATTTTGTATAAATAAACATATTCGAAGAATTTTTATTCAAATAATTTTATTCCAAAAAACTTTAGCCAAATTATTTTTATTGAAATTGTCTTATTCCAACTATTATTGAAATAGTTTTTGATCTAATGATGAGTATTAAAATTTAATTTTAAACATTGTATTCGACCATTTTATTTTAAAATTTTTTATTCGAATAATGTTTATTCGAATAATAGTTATCCGAATAATTCTTATTTGATTAATAATTATACGAATAATTCTTATTCGCACAAATATTATAATAATAATAATAGTTATTCAAACAATTTTATTACAATTTTTTGTTCCAATAATTTTTTATTAAAAAATATATTTTTATTTTATTTTTTTTAATTGTTTTTTTTTTAATTATTTTATCCCCATTTTTGTATGTAAACAATTTTTATTCGAAAAATTTCTACGCGAATAATTTCTGCTTAAATAATTTTATTCTCATAATTTTTGTTAAAATAATTTTTATTTTAATAATTTTATGCCTATAATCTTTATTGAAATAAATTTTTATGCAATAATTTGTATTCGAAATTTTTATTTTAATAATTGTGCTAAATTATTTTACTTTTAAAATATTTTTGTTCTAATAACAATTATGCGAATAGATCTTATTCAGAAAATGTTACTGCAATAACTTGTATTTAAATAATTGTTATTTCAATAATTTTTATTGAAAAATATTTAATTTTTTAATTTTGTAATAATTTTTTCTCATATTTTTTTTAATTATTACATAATAATATTTTCGAAATTTTCATTTAAACAATTTTCGTTCGATAACTATTATACGAACAATTTTTATTTCCAAAATTTATTTTAATAATTTTTGGTAAAATAATTTTTTTTAATAATTTTATTCGAAAAAATTTTTAGTAATAAATTTTTATCCAATAAATTTATTTCCATAATTTTTGTTTAATTTCTTTCGAATAAATTTTCTCGAAAAAAATTTATTTATTTAATATTTAAGCGATTAATTTCTGTTTTAAATTTTACTCCAATAAATTTTATTCGAATAATTCTTCTTTCAATAATTTTTATTGGAATAATTTCATTTTTATAATTACACTCAAACAACTGTAGTTCGCACAATTCCTTTTTAAAAAAGATTATTTTACTTCCACTATTTTATTAAAAAAAAATTTATTAAAATAGTTTGTGCTCGAGTAATATTTTTTTTTACAATTTTAGAATTTATTTTGCGAATAGATTTTTTGCCTCCCATTATTTTAATTAAACAAGTTTTATTCGAATAATTCGAAAAATTTGTTTTCTAGCAATTTCTATGCTTCATCTTTATTTTAGATTTTTTCTAATTTTTCATTAAATTTTATTCGTTTTTATATTATTTTTTTCAACTTACTTTACTCGAATTGTGTTTTAGTAAGAATAAAATACTGATTTTATTTTCATTTTTGTATGTACTCTAGAGTTTCCATGTTGTTTTATTAATTGCGAATACTGCATATGAGCATATTATATGAAGATTGAACTTTTGTGATAAACAGGGACTAAGCTTGCTCAGCTTATCTATATATTATTATTCATAGTAAAGATAGTATTACTATCACGAAAATATAAAAGATAATTTCGAATGAAAACTCTGAATAATATCAACTTTAAAGCTGTGGAAGAAGCTAAAACACTAAAAAAAATGTTTTAGGAATAATGCACTCAAAGTTTTCAATTTACACTTAACAAAAATGAAATTTCTAATCTCAAAAGTTGAAAAGAAAACAAAATATTTATAGGAACTTCTGACACAAAATAAATTATTATCTGATAATTATTTGTGTATTGTTAACTCAAATATCGCAATGTTTGAGTTGTGAATGTTTGTAAATTTCTTACTTTCAGCAGTTGTTCAAAAAATCACAAACAGCATTTCTCTTTGCTAAATACTTATTACTTAAACTTGAAAAACCCAGCATGAGGAAAATTGTTATATAATTCTTTTACCGCCCACAGTCAGATGCTAAAAAAGAGCAAAAAAAAGCGGAACATAAATATTAAGCAGCTAATATTTTGATTTCTTTTCCATAACTTCAGTAGCATTTTGCACAGTGGGCAGGATACCAAAAATAATATTACTAAATAATTGAATTTCTACAAAGCTAAAACATTATTTAAAAAAAAGCCATAACTGAAGAATAGAAAAGGACGTGACGTTGCAGAGAATTTAATTCTTATTAAAGACCAGCTGGAAGAAATTGAACATGCCAGAGCGTGATAAAATCGATCAGATCGTGTTGTAAGAACCTTTTAAAGCTCGTTTTACAAACATGAACAGATATTAATGTTTTTTTTTAATTTTCTCAGGCCACTTAAAAGAGAAAGAAGTAACCTGGGGTCTAATTACCGCTATCGAAATCGAAAAAACTATCGAGCAAAAATAAAACTTGATACCTATTGAGTTGCCTCACGATGGCATTCAAACGATATGGAATCGAGTTCCCATAGTAATTGTAAAAGATTTTACTAAATTTGTAAAAAAAATGCAAGTAATTCAAGTAGAAACTAGAATTTTTGTTATTTTAAATGAAAATTTGTATTTTATAGAAAATAGATCAACAAATTATTGATGCTTTCATTATTTACTTCAGCGAAGTCAGAAGTTGAACATGGTCTGGTGCGCATTAGGAAACCAATGCGGGATAAGAGCGACGTTCTATACTTGCCAACAAAATGTAAGTAACAAATTTTGTATTTTAGATCAAAGAAATTCTTTATTGTATTTTTTTAAGATTTAAACAGCAGTTCTGATTGTCGAAGGAAGGATTCAATTATGTCTTATCACAATACAATTTTTTAGCGCACATGTCAACGGCAGTGCCACCAAAGCAGCAGTTAGCCGCAACACTTTCTCATCTGGCAGTTGGTAATGATTATCCCATCGGAATGTGCCAAGCCTCCGTTAGCAAAATATTGACAAAGGTGTCCAAGGAAATAGATTTGGAAGTAGTATTTTTGCTAAATTCGGTTGTTGGGACACAAACTTTCCGAGTATTTATTTTTGCTTTCTTTAAATTTATATTTTGCCCTTCATAATTACAATTGTTTTAACTCAAAAAATAAATAAAACTTAAATTTTTCAATATGTTTAGATTAAATAATATACTATTTTTATCAGACATATAATATTCTTTAGAGCAATTTCACATCATTCTCCTTAAAAATTTCACAGTTTTGTTTTGTGTAAAAAGGACAATCACAAAAAAACTTAATAAATTTAAAGTAAAAATGCAAAACAGGATCATAAATAAATTGAAATATCACAGATAATCCTTATTTGTCGTCATCACAGTTGTCATTTTCACAATTTGTTTTGTTTACGATTGACATTTTTGTAACAAAGCAAGTTTGCAAAGATATCATTCGACCGATGACTCGCTATCGAAAGCCCTAATTTTAATTTTTATTTATTTTTGTTAGATATCGAATGCCATAATCCCAAAACAAAAATTTTCGATCTAAGTAGCTGGATATCGAAGGCGGTAATTAGAGCCCTGTTAATTTCTTAAAGTGATCTTTTACAGTTCATGTGATATTTGGATTTCATTTTTGAAATTTCTGTTTTTCATTTTGCATTTTTTATGTTTCCGCAATCATATTTTTGTAAAAATAAAAAATATTTGAAAAATATTTACTTAATTTCAATAAATTTTAAAATAATATTTCAGAAGATTTTTCATTTTTCAATGAATAGAGATACATTTTGACGTGAAAAATTCTCTAATTTAACATTTCAAAATTTATAATTTTTGACTAACCTGAAGCTTAATTATTTTATGAAAACATAAAAATATTCATCAATAATATTTATATCATTAAGTGCGTTCAATACTGTTCGGAAAACGTGAGTTCTATAACAATTTTACAATTTCAGCAAAATGAAATCGAGCCAAGTTTTTAAAATTCTTTAGGAAATTCGAATTGTTACCAAACTTCTTGCCGACCGCTCAGTAATGTGTTTAAAGTCTCGTTTTTTTTTGTGAAAATTATTAATTTTTAAGATTTATTTTATTTGAAAAAAATAGAAATTTTGACTAAAAACATTTACTGTCTAAGGGCCATTAACAATAAAAAATTAACTTGAGTTTAACACTAAACGCAAAACTTTAACTTTGGTTAGTGAAAATTCATTAAGACGAAGCTCTGTTAAGATTTAACTTTTAAATAAAATTAACTGAAATACTTTCAGAGTTTAAATTTTTAACTTGAAAAAAATATGACATTTAAAAATTAGTTATTTTTTGTTTATTTTAAATTTATTTTTCATAAATTCTTAAAAATAATTTGTGATTTAAGCTTTACCATCTGAAAATGCACATCTTTGTGCAGAAATCGAGCTCAGATGTCCTTGGATGATGGTATTATTTTCTTTTTTTCCATTTCCCAAAAATAAATTCCTGGTGTGATTCACAATAATTTATAACTGTAAGTTAACTAAATTTTTTTATTGTTAATGACATTTTTCAATTTCCAATTAAAATTTAAGTTTAGACAAACTGAACGTTAGTGAACTTTAAAATTAAATAAACATAACTGAACTTTGTGTTAATGGCCCTAATGGCCCAATAAAAAAATAACTTGAAGTTAAATGATGAAACAGAACTGGGGCTGACGTTTGTTTTCCATACAATTTGACATAAAATTCTGCCAGAGAAAGCGGTCGTGAAATAGAATATATTTTATTTTTACAGCGTTTTTTCTTATAGTCTCAATTTTAGACACTCATTCTCTCAACAATGTTACCGTGTTTTTATAACATCATTTTCCATACGACAAATGCAAACAAGAGAAAATCAAACAATAATAAGAGAGAATTTGAAGTTACAGCCGTCGATTTTGTTATGGGCCACCAAGCGATTGTTCTTGAAGTTGCAGACTTGTTCTGTTTCATCATTAAAACTAAACTCGAAACACATTTATTTGTAGAAATCATGGTAATATGTGGTTGAATAAAAGAAATAACTGGTATGATTCACAATAGTTGATAACAGAACATTTACACATTAATTTTTATTGTTAACGAAAATTTTTAACTTTCAGTTTCAAATTGAGTTTAAATCAACTGAAACTTAGCTTTGTGTTAATGGCTTTGAATTAGCAATTTGAAATTTATAAGGTAATAATTCGTACTAGTGTGTCCAGCGATCGACTCAATCGACCGCATTCTAGAAATTAGTATTGAACATTTACATACACTAAAATACAAAAACAAAAAAACATTCTAAACAAACAGCTTTAGACTCTGTCTCATTTCTATGCAAAAGCAATTTGGACAAA
This sequence comes from Gymnocheta viridis, assembly GCA_956483585.1. Taxonomy (NCBI): domain Eukaryota; kingdom Metazoa; phylum Arthropoda; class Insecta; order Diptera; family Tachinidae; genus Gymnocheta; species Gymnocheta viridis. Next base: position 135,390,595 of record OY101440.1, on the reverse strand, counting down.
CACTGAACCGATTGTAATAAAATTAAGATTGGCACATCTATGTAAACACCTGTTTGAAAACATATTACATAAATCTTTCCAAAATCGGTTCAGTATTACGGCCGTAAAAGGGATATAAAAAACTTATTTGCCAATTTGATATAAGATATCAAATATATTTAAAAAAGATTTTCTAAAAATTTTATTTAAAACACATTTTCAATTAAATTTTTTTTTCTAAATACAACTGTTTAATTAGAGACAGGTAGACAGGCGTTTGCTTACTTTCATGCTTCAACCATGTAAAAACAAAACGTTTCAAATTTCATTTATTTACAACAATAAAATTCATTTTTTCCCACATGTTGTATGAATTGACGACACTGTGTGTTGTATGCAACATTCACTAAAATAAAATTGCTGCCATATTGATGCTCAGCAATAAAGCTAATTTATTGTAATAAAATTTGCTAATAAAAAAATATATAACAAGGAGGGAGATATTATTAAACATCTGTCACATTCGCTTGATATTATTAATTTTATTTTATTTGCAAATGTAGTTTTTTTACAAACGCATACACAATCATCTCTATTTTTCTATTCCTTCCTCAAATGGTTTTTTATTGTATTTAACATTTAATATTTAGTATTTCTTCATGTTTACACTCAACTGTTTTAACGAAACATTTTGTGATATATTCTGTTGCTTTCAATTTTTATTTTTATTCAACCACAATTTTGCTACATAAAAATAAAAGAAAATAAATCTTTTTACGTGAGATTTTTTCAAGTTACGCACAATTTATGTGTGTTAAATATTTTGTTCTTTTTTTATGTCGTACGTGCTGTTTACAACCCCATGAATTCAATTACAAAAACGAAAACACTGAAAACCAAAAGGGAGAAAAAGAATTTCATGTCTAAATAACCTGTACGTACGTACTGCCAACCCCTTCTTCTAATGCGTTAGTAAAAATCAGGAAATTCTGTGTAAAAGAAATATTTCATAAAGCAGTTCCCAAAACTAAAAAGTATTTGTTGAACATTAAATTCTTTCCGTTTATCAATATGCCAGCAGAAGAATCCTGCTGTTACTTGAAAAGTAATCATGTAAACAGCTTTGTTAACATTTTTCTTTTTGAAAATTAATAAAATATATTGCAAAGCCTCATTTGCATTATTACGGGGTTAAACACAGCATATTCCAACACGTACTTAATTACCAAGATCCTGACAGCTTTAGTGTTTTGCTACAATAGAAGTTCCGTTTTGAGATTAGCACAAACGCATGTTTTTTAATACATTTTTAAGATACTCATTAGATATTTAAAATTTAAATAAAACATTAAAGACGAAATTTTATTTATTGAATTTGAAAAAAATATTTTTTTAATTAAGCTAATTATATTAGCAAAGCAGTACAGTACTGTTCTTGGTGGACACTACACCACTATCATCAGTCTGCATGTGTTTGTTTATTTCTACCACTTTTAAGATGGATGCTACGGCATTCGTTTTTATAGCTGCTTCTAGCATCTACTTGAAATATTGAAAATACCAAGAAACGCTGGAACGCTGACTTTGATGATGTAGCGACCGCCGAAAACAGTACTGCTAGTATAATAAGCTTCTCCTTATTTTTTTTTAAATAAATATACAAGTATGCTCTGAAAATCACTTTTTGTGAAAGTGATTTGAAATCACAAGAAAGGTGTTCTGCACACAAAAGTTTTTGGATTTTTGTGATTTCAAACCGGTCAGCTAAATGTCTGCCGATTTAGAATCACTTGGTTATTTTTTCAGTAACTTCATTTTGAACTTCGCAATAAATTAATTAAATGAATTCATTAATATGTTTTTTATTGATTTTTATAGTAAAACTAGCAATTTTCCACCAAATAATTTATAAAAAAATTAAAAAAATTAAGACACTTTATATTGCAAGAAATGTTGTCATTTGATTTGTGATTTTGCATTTACTTTTTAGTTGTCAGCTGTTTTTTTTGTTTTCTTCGAAAATACATCGGTGCTTGCCAGAGTAGCTGAATATTTCAAACAACGAGAAATATATTTGATTTTTTTAAATAAACAAGCTACTTCCAATAAAATTTAATTATTCTTGTAAGATTATATTCAAAATAGTTATTAACTTTTAATTGTTTGCTTCATTTTAAAAATAATTACGCATAAAGTAATAGCAAATGGCAACAATAAGTAATTGCAAACAGTGACAGCTTCCGTGCGAACTCTTGAAACTTCATCTTTGTTTTGTCAATATAAAATTAATTGCGCTCCAAATTTAAAAATTTTAAAATTTTCATCCTGTAAGTATCTTTAATGCAATATAAAATAAAATTTGAATAAAATACTTTTTTATTAGGGGACAACATAAAAATATCCAATGAATTCGACAAGTCTCGAAAATACCTTTTTTTAACACGTTCATCTCTTAATTGTTTTCTTTTTAAATCTAGTATTGACAACAATAAAGCTCCAGGCAGTTCAATTCGTTTTTAATATATATAAAAACAATAATTTTAGCTTACTTTCGCTTGATATTTTGACCAAAACACAAATTAATTTTCAATACACAAAAAATGTCATCGAATCTAAACAAATCATCAACTGTATTCTTGTGTTTTCGAAAGAATAAAATCACACCGAAAAGTTAAAACTTTTGTTGTTTTCAGAACACCACCAAACCACAAATGTGATTTTAAAATCACAAGTGATTTAAAATCTTGTGATTTTCAGAACATGCCTGATAATAATTTGAAAAATTATTTTGTTTTTGAATTTGACAAATTCGATAACGAATGCAAATCCAAATCACAACTGTCAATTAAATCCAATACAGCACCCAAAAAATACGTCAAATAATAAATCTATATAATTTAAAAAATTACTTGGTTTTATTTGAATTTTTCCTTAATAACGCTGTAAAGATTGAATTTCCCCAACAAAAAAAAAATTGAATGTTTATTAGTCTTGACGTCATAACTTCCGTATAAGTCAAACTCATAAGTTCCAGCAGATAAGCCCTTCGTAAATTTACCATGTCCTTTTTTTAGGAACAGTTTGTCGATTTGAGTCTATTTTATCTAAAAGGTTTTCCAATAGGGATGATATGATTTTGAAGTGACGTTCCCTCAATTTTTATATGATCTGTCATTTGTTTTTTATTGTATTCAGTAGTATTTACAATTTTATGATTTATTTATTTATTTAAAAATTAATCAATGGATATAATTCTTAAAGACTAATAATATGGTACAAAAATTATATTACATTACATGAATTATAATAAAAATTTATGAATTATGAATTAAGAAAAACAATGATTATGAAATATATATTAATCGAGATTGCCTCGATATCTTTTTTCAAAGATTTAAAAAACTTTTGTTTGTTGTTGAGGGTTTTTAGCTAGTCTATATACATGCATTTCATTGGTGCTAAAGCCAAATCATCAGTAGACCTTAAACCTAATTTTTAAATGTTTCAAACCTCTTTACTTATACAAAAACTTTTAAAAACTCAATGAGAGTTATACAAATTACAATAGTATAAGCATAGTATGCTTTGAAACTTATTCAAAAATCCCAACAAACAAATTATTATATTCGATATGAATCTATTTTATTTTCTTTACAACCCTAAAAACAATGATTTGATGCTTTATAATATTAGACTTCAAAGAAATATCAACAAGTTCAGACAAATAATTATAATGACGACACAATCTCGTGAAAGGATCAGCCATAGCACAATTAGACCTACAAAACTTAATAACAAGAGGAATATAATAGCGAGGAATATTAAATTTAATAGAATTTAAAAGAAATTCAGAGCAAATGTTACCATTGATAAGGTTTATCATAAAAGAAACATTTAACATTGTACGACGACTTTTGAGAGTAGGAAGGTTTATTAATGCTAATCTGCTAGTATATGAAGGCAAATTCGTTGAGGAACTCCATCCACGACCACGTAAGCAGAACAACAAGAATTGTTTTTGCACAGATTCAATACGAATATAGAGAGATATACGCGACAAATAAAACTGGAACAACCTGAAAACGATAACGATTTTTTAAAGAAAATTATGTTTTCGGTTGAGGCTCATTTTCATCAGAGTGGTACGGTAAATGAACAAAACAGTCGATTCTGGTGCGAAGAAAATCGAAAAATTATTGGTGAGAAACCATTACATTCACCTAAATTGACAGTTTGGTGTAGTGCTGGCAAATTCTACTACTTTTCATAACTCAATAATATTCAATACTTTTCATTTGGGTAACCAATACTACTCGATACTTTTAACGGATTTTTTTAATTTGTAACGTATAGTTTTTATCTGCAAATTGAAGTAGTTTTTTCAGCAATTAAAAGTAGATCTTCAACTGTTATTGGTTTTGTATGTCTTTTATTATTAAATAAAAAATAAATGTAAAGCTAACTTTTAATTTAACGTTAACAACAACTTAAGAAATAGTTTAATTGTTCTCAAAAAAAATTATTTAGTTTTGATTTGATTAAAGAATCTTACGCCCAGTTGTCTTTTTATACAGTGATGTATTTTTATCCACTACTTTAGCCACTCAACTTGCTTAAAAATACAACTCTGAAAGTATCGAGTAACTACTTTTGAGCATTGAGTAACCAAAAAATAAAGGAAATACTCGATACTCAGTACTCAGTACCCACTACTCAATACTTTGCCAGCACTAGTTTGGTGTGGTTTTTGGTCTGGTGGAATCATCGGTCCGTACTTCTTTCGAAATGAAGCTGGTAAGACCGTTACTTTCAATGGCGAGCGGTATAGATCGATGTTAACCAACTTTTTATAGCCGAAATTGGAAGAAGTTGATCTTGACAACATTTGGTTCCAACAAGACGGTGCTACGTGCCACACAGCAAATGCAACAATTGAATTGTTGCGAGAAAAGTTTGCAGATTCGATTATTTCAAGAAATTGTGATATTAAATGGCCTCCAAGAAATTGTGAATTAACACCATTACTCTATTTCTTGTGGGGTTATTTGAAGTCATTGGTCTTTCGAAATAAACCAGACTCTCTTCAAGTCAATACTGAACGTGCCATTCATGACATACGACTTGATTTAGTGGAAAAAGCGCTCGAAAATTCAGAAGAATTTGTAAGGGCCATTTGAAAGACGTTTTATTTAGAACTTAATTAGTTCAGTTGTACTTTACATTAAATAAAAAACTTTTGAATTTCCTTAACAATAAGTGTGTTTGTTTTTTTTTTTAAGAAATCACATCACTCTTATTGGAAAACCTTTTGTTATTAAAAAACAAATATTGCAATTATGTATTTGAAAATGTGAAAGTAGTTCTAGGAACAGTTTTATTTAAAAAGAAAAAACTTTTCCTTTGCTCAAATTTATCACGGAAATGTTAAATGTTTGTCCTTTTAAGCGTTTATTTTTAGTTTTTGTTTTATTTTTAAGAACAAATGTTAACATGTTCATTTACGTTGCTAAAAACAATAGTTTTTAGCAACTAATTAAATTGTTTGAAACAATAGTTAGTTGCTGTGCTGAAAACTACATTTAACTTTAAAAAGCTCAAAAGTTATTATTTTCTGATAAACACATGCAAATGCATGCTCACAAGAACGCAAACACACACACATTTTAATGACTACAAGAACTAAAGCCAGCAAACATTTTTGCTGTTGCGAAAGTCACTAAGAAATGAGAGTTGAATCGGTATTATGCTATTAGCGATTCGAAAAAATCTCAGCGTCTTCGTGTTATGGAGATTTGTGGGAATATCTGTTATGTATTTTCGTTCTATCAGCCAGAAGGGACTAAAACGTTTCAAGCCCGAAGATAATACTGCTACGGTAATGCACAGGATGATCCAAAAGCTTCTGAACATCAGCATGATTTAAGCTCAATTAAATTTTGTTTAGATTTATTTCGTCCTTTATAAAACATAGTGATGACTTAGCTGCATAAACTGTAATGTGTTAGTACAATAGGAAGGGTTTTATGTAGATCTTTAATGCAAAATTATTGTGATTCCAGCTTAAGAATTTGGCAAAAAATGTATTTACATAAATTTTTGGGTGAGTTTTAACAGGTTGAGGACAAAAATATCTGTGAGAAAATATTTTTCTTTAGTGTTGTCAAGGAAATTAATTTAATAATTTTTGATTTTTAATGATTTTGGCTTTAAAAAGCCAAAAGCTTTTTCACGAGACAGGAATTCCCGGAATCCCACTCTTAAAATTTCCCGTTTTTCTGAGATTAATCACGCCGGATCCAGGGAAAGAATAAAAAAGCACTTCAAAACACTCGTCCAACTTCGGTAGAAAGTGATCGCAGGTTTTTGATAGCAGGGCAATTCGCTAATAAAATTAGAAATAGATTTTCTGACGAGTCTATAAACCCTTTTAGCGTTTTAAAGAATTATTTTTTAAAGCAAAAAATGTAAATTGAATTATTAGAATATTTTCTTTTTTTAAGAATTTCCCGTATTATTTTTTTTATTATTTTATGACTGCTTTTATTAATTCAATTGTTATGTCTTTGTTAATGTTCACCTATATTTGAAATTTTCCTTTTTTGATCTGATATAACAAAAAATTCTTTAAGCAATTTATTAATCAATAGTTTAAAAAAACAAAGTTCCTGTTTTAATACCCAATTTAAATTGGCATATCGTCGGTCACAGGTTGACAACTCTTAACTCGCAAAAAACCGAATGGAGTTTTTAATGCCAAAAGTCTGTGTTTGTCCTTTTGTATGTTAGTACGTTTCATTTATATTTTTAAAAAATTTCCTTCAATACTTCTCCTACTAATTTTGGGTTTTTTATTTGCTTCCAACACGGTTTAGTGACGGATTAATAACGTTTTTTTTGTCTCCTGAAAAGTACAAAAAAACATGTTAAGAGTTGTCAACCTATGACCCACGATATTTCTGTATTATGAAAGCATAAAGTATGTTTCAGTAAGTTTTTTAAGCTTTCTAATAAAATTTTTCTTAACGTCTAGCGAATTTAATTTTTATTGTTTCTATGGACCGCGATCGCAAAAACCAGGCAAATTCAAAAAAATTTTCCCATTTCCCGGTGAATGAAAAAATGCGCAAAAAAAATTTAGTTGAGCCCTTAATTGTGTGCCAAAAGATATGAAAAGAGTTCAAGTCACAGTATAACCCAGCAAACCGAAACAAAATATTTTTGAAAAAACCTCGATTATTTCGTTTTACCTGTCAACCTCCTCTTTCTAGTTGTTTGTCCCGTAATCTTGTGCCTTTTTTTAGACCAAAAAATTTTGTACATTTATAAATAATATGTGGCGACAGCAACAACAGTGCTGTTGTCCAAGTTGTTGATAATTTTGTTATTTTGTTGTTTTTAAGTCTAAAACATGACGGCGCCGTTGATGTTGACGTTGATAATGTTAGGGGTCTTTGTTATTATTGTTATTTTCGGTCTTGTCGATGTCATTGCTGTTGTGTTGCAGTTTTTGTTTTTTTTAAACCGCATTAGATTTTAGTTTGAAAAATCTTGCTACTATTGTTGTTGTTGTAGAGTGATTGTTGCAGTCCTTTTTTGGGGTGCTATTTAATATGTATGTAGTTGTTGTTGGTGTGTGTATTTTCAACATGTTGGTCTTTTGATTTCGTTAAAAACTTGGTTTTAGCATGTTGCTGAAAGTGACTTGACACAATGGGTTAATTGTGACTTAAATTGGCAAAAGTTTACAAGCCCGGCAAAAATTGCCTAATGGCCCCTATATGGCGCATAGTCAATCAACACATGAATAAGGTAATAATATTATTAGGTTTCTTAAAGCTTAAGAGCATCCCAGAGCATTGTAAAGTGCTTTTGAATTTTTTTATGTGGCAGATTTCTTTTAAAAGAATCGCTTGAAATTTCATAAAATATACAACTATTCTGGATATAAGTATGTATCTTATATAGTTGCCTGAATATTTCGAGCCTTTATTTTAAAGGACAACAGAATTATTTTTTGATAGTCGCAACAAATCTCGTTAGATTTCTTTCACACAAAATCCAATGAAAATCTTAAGACTTGCGTGATAGTGTGAAGGGCCCTTAATGCGCATTTTGTTAATTTTTAGAGTAGTTTTGCACTGTTAGTTCTTTGGAAGCTTCTCTTCCCTCGAAATGTTTCATGTCTTGAAGTTCATTTGATTTCCTGAAGTCAGTGTTAAAACACAAAGTATTTTTTTTTTACTTTCCTGCCCATAGTGCTTAGAAAACTACTTACTTTTATGGTCATCATATTCAAAACACAAACTTATAAATGGCATGTCCGTCCTGAACAGAAACATACAACATATTTTGAATATAAGTAGTTGTTAGTATTTAACAGAAGTTTTAGTAGTTGTAATTTGCAGCAGAGCTGTGAGTTCTGTAATGAAAGTGCTTTCGTTATAAGTAAAAGTAGTTGCATAGACAGCAAAAAAAAAAAAAAATAAACTTGTTATAAGTAGCAATTCTCAACTCTTTTTAAAAATGTTTCTACGAGTATGCATGTGTGTGTGTGAGTGTGTGTGTGGATGTGTATCTTTCTGTATCCTGTTAAATAGTTGCAGCGTTATGTGTGCCAGTAAGTGAGTGAAAGCATTTGTGAGCCTGAGGAAATTAGTTGAATGTGCTTCAATTAGTGTCCCCTTATATAAATACAAAGTAAGTTGTTGTTTTCACAAGCAAAAGTTTATTTCTTGTTTGTATATAATTATGTTTTTCTATTTAATGTTGCTGCATTTTTTTCAATCTGCTTTTTAATGTTTATATTTTGTTGTTTATGATATTTATGCAAATGTTTTTGTTTTTTTTTTTGTAATAAATGTTCATTAAAAAATAAACCATCAGAGTGGTAGATGAAATAATTAGTATTTTTTGTGGTTTTTGGTAAATGACAATAATGATGATTTTTACGTGGCTTTTGAGGTTTTATTAGAAACTTAATAACAAAAAAAATATTAAAAAAATATATAGTAGCTTAAATAAAATAGTAGAAACTATTTTGTGAACAGCTCTTGTTAAGTTTTAAACCACTTAAAAGTTATTAAAACTGACAGAACTTTTGATTAACTAAACTTAGCAATTGCTTTTGTTTAGCATTTTAATTAATAGAAAAGAACATTTATAAATAATATTACTCGCATTTATGTTTGTCTAACTTTTGGATTTGTGTGTTAATGAATTTCAATTACAAAACGGCTGTTATAATTTTATAATACTTTTTGTTGCTGTTTTCTCTTGCTCACATTTCTTCTTATCTAAAATTAATTTAAAAAAAAAAACAGATCGAGTTTTAACAACACACGATTCTGATTCTGTTAAGCTCTAGAGGATTTGTAATTCTCTTGTAAGAACTCAAATTAATCTCACTACTTATCACTGAAAGCTTTTTAAATTATAAAGTATAACAAGAAGAAAGAATCCGGTTTTCTATTAAGACTTTTAAAAATCTACAACTACAACAACAGCAGGAGCATATGAAAAGTATGAAATTTAAACTCGCACACTTGCACTTTATGAGAGCAAATGTGTACATAACTGATTAGAAACATCTGTCATGTGGTCTTTCTAAATGAAACTGAAATAGAGAAAAAAAACTGATTACAATAGAAAAAACAAAAAAACAAAATAATCCATTGAAATGCCAAACCAATTTAATGAACAATATGGCAGGATCTCATCAACAACAACAACAACAACAACACAGATTCACAGCCACTTGCGCCATGCAGCACGAAGGACGACTCAACTCAATTCAAAATAACAAATCTACATAATAAAACATTTATGATGTTAATGGAAAATAATAACTAACCAGGACATGGGCGGCCAACAGCGAAATGAACATTCATAGCAGTTGCACTGCACTGCATAGAAGTGGTGAAATAGCCACCCGAAATTCCGCAAAACCACCCTCATTCTTTAATAATTGCATTTTTGTGCTTCTTTAATATTAAAATATTTTTTTTTATAAATATTCTTTTTCGTTCGCTGGGTTGACATGCTGATGACGATGCTGATGGTAGACCCCTCCTACTCGCATTAGGATGTTTTTGTTTTTTTATTTATTTAGTGTTGTAAGTTGCAGGCCTCCTTGAGAGAATCATGTTGTTATTTTTAGAAACTAGATTACACCCAAAGCGTGTTAACTAGGTGCCATTATTAGTACAACAATACAATAACATCAGGCATTTTTATTATTGTTTCTGTCACAAAAATCTACAGAAAACAGATTTCGAGCAAAATCTAATTTTTTCGACTAGATTTCCCATATCTACACCAAATCTACCAAAAATACAAAATCTACATCTTTACTAGATTTTGACAAAATCTACTCGAAATCTTGTAGTTTGTTTATCCCAAATTGTGCTAAAAAAACATACTACCCTGTGCAAGAAAAATAACTGACATTTTAAATAAAATATTAAGTGCGTTCGAGTACCCAAAATCATAAAATAAATAAAAATCATTATATTGCAAATTTTCAATAAAAAGGTAAAAAAAAAATTTCGCACTTTTTTTAGAAAAGAAAACGCCATTAGATATTTACTCTGTGTTCATCTTTTCAAATTCGCGAAATTTTGCAATACATATTTAGAAAAAGCCGTAAAATCTTCTAAAACGAGCTACAAATGCAGGGAATGTGAAAAACTCGCAAAAAAAAAACTACAAAAAGTCACCCTTATTGCAAAAAATATAAAAACTATCTAAAAATGTAAGGAATGTGAACGTGCATGTCATTTCTTAAGTTTTTACCTCCATTGAAGAAGCTCTACGCCTCAACTTTTCGCGATATTTAGCTGTTTGAAAGTTTTTGTGGATTTCCGTAAATTTCTACTTAATTTTAACATTCTTTGCTATTGCATTTTTTTAGATATTCCGAATTTTTTCAACTATGCAATTTTTTTTTGTAGATTTTCGATATTTTCGCGAGCAGCTTCCTTTTTTTGTTTTGGGCTCTACTTATATTAAAGGATGTGCATCCAGTTTGAAGCCTTTCCTATTCTCAAAAAATTTTTTTTTTAAATTTGCTTCAAAGTAAAATTGTACTATTTTGAATTTTACTTTTGAAAAAAAAAACGTAACTTTAAAAAAGCGAACAATCCAAAGTGGCACCACTAAAATATAAATGAACCAGTTGCTTTCTACGTAGCTGTCGTTTTAAAAATAATTTAGTATGGCTACAGGACGATATTTTTAGCCAGCGACATTCGTAGCCAGCGGTATTTGAAGTCATGTAGCCGTGTAGTCTGCTGTCTCGAAATTGTTTATGGATTTACAGTGACTCTATAAAAGAACTCCCAAAATTTTGGATTTATTTAATTAAATTTTAAAATTATTTAATATTGCTAAAAAACTAAAAATTAAATATGTAAGTTGAAAAAAAAACATTTGTTGAGCTTTTTTTTTTGTTTTTTAATTTTTGACTTTTTCTTTGATGAATTTTTTATTTTTGATATAAAGTCGTTTTTTCATATAATTAGAAAACAAATTATATTTTCAATATTTTGCCACTCCTTGGAAATTTCGTAATACAAGTGCAAACAAATATTTGTTCGGTACACACGTGACCATATTGTATTGACAATAGAATTTGACAGTTCAATACATAATTATTTCCGGGTTTATTGCACTGGGAGATCCCCAGTAAGCCATAGAAATACAGTAGTTTTAATTTAGCTGCCTTTTGCACCTTTGACATAACCGCACAAAATTAATAATTTCAACCACTATTCTACAAAATCCCATACAAATTCCTTTTTTACGTGCCGTTTTGTACCAGCACATTTAAGATAATGCCCAAAATTTTTGGCATTTTAAAATTATTTTCATACAAAAAATCAACGTTAGCTGCACTTTTACTTAACTGCCCAAAAATACATATTTTCAGTAATTAATCTTCCTAAACCTTGCTTAAGTGCATTTTGTATACCTGCATATTTACCATATTTTTTGGCAGTCATAAAATATTTTCATATTAAAAAAAATATGGTGGCCATTTTTTCGTATAAACATACAAGTTATTCAATTTATAATAAAAAAAATATCACATACAAGTCGTCAGCATGAAAATCCATCTATTTTGTTTGTATGTACATACAAGCATACATTTAAGATAACAGCATTTTTGACTTATCTGCACAAAAAATCGTGCAAAGTTGATTGTGCAGCTAAATCAAAATTATTGTAAATCTATTGCAGAGTTCGCCGCAAATGGCGAATTTCGCCGACGCCATGATTGTGTGTATTTTCATATACACAAATGTATTTTATTATTGGCAACGAGAATAGTCGCTGCCAAAAATTCGTCGTACGTCCCAGTTGTGTTCGTCGCATTGCAGCCCCTTTACGTATGTCGTCTGTCTTTCATAACGCTTATAGTGTATTCATGGAAATTCTTTCTCTATCCAATAAAAATCCTTTAAGTATTAAGCTTAAAATTTTTTTTTTTTATTTCTAACGCTGCCATCAGTATTTTTTATGAGCCAACCCCCCAAAACATGGAAATGCATACAATTTTTGTGTGCGTTTGTATCATATAAATGTATCCTTTGTAGTCGATGCGATGTCGTCGTAAATATAGAACCATTAATTGTCAGGGAATAATACAGATAATGCCAATAGAAGCCAATTTTGACATATAGAATGCATAAATTTATGCACTCACACAAAAGCAATCACATGCAACCACACACACACGCACACACACTATAGTCGCAGAGTAGAATACATTCACACTGGGATACAACTGTTGCTTTAGATAGACAGACAGATAGTTTAGCCATGAACAGAATAGACAGCAAACATGACAACATCGGTGATGCTACCATGCTATTCCCATTAAGATTTAGCTAATGTTGTGGTGGGTGGATGGTGGCGGCATTGCTGGAATAAGCATTTTCAAGGGTTAACTGAAATACAGACATACTAACACAATTGCACACATCCATGCGGACCAAACCAGTAATTGGCCGCGGAATGGAAAAAACAATTCCAAATAAAAAAAATATATAGAGCAGTGCAATAGTAATTCAAGTGTGCATTTTATATTTGTCTGCTTTTTATCTTTCTTTTTTTTCTTATTTTATTGGCACACGCATTAAATATTGTCATTTGACGAGGGTATTAAAGGATTTTAGTCAGACTAAAAAAAAATAAATAAATACAAATACTGTGAATGTTTAACACTGTTATTTTGTTTCAATTACATTTTTGTACGTACAAGATATTAAATATGTATTTATTTCGATTTTATAGGTGTTAATTAGGATCTAATATAAATTGACACTTTGAGAGAACAGAAACCTCTGAGGAAATAATTATTATGCCAAGATTTTTTTCTAACTCTGAATGTCATTTAGCAAAAGATAATTACGTAAATAATTTAAAGTTAAAATAGTCAAATTTTAAGTATTATAAATTTTGTATTTGAGAACAACTTACAAATCACTTATAAAGCACTTGCAACGCAATTAAATTTTGAAAATTACTTAATGAACACTTTTCGTTTGCTGTTATATTTATTTAGATATTTATCATTGTTATTTTAACAAAAGTGCTGGTAACAAAACTTATAATTAGGGTAAATAGAAACTGATAGGAATATCTATTTTTGAAAGGCATGCAAAAATAATATTCTCTTATTTTTCGACCTTTTTTTTAATAATTATAAAAGAAATCTCCAAGCTTTAGGTCAATTTATATAAAAAATGTGTATTATTTATTTTTTAATTTTTTTTAAATATCAATATTTTGCCAATATCTTTGATTGGCTTCTTCAGGAAATTAAAATAATTTTTATTTTTTTTTTAATTTCCTGAAGAAGCCAATCAAAGATATTGGCGAAATATTGATATTTAAAAAAAATAAAAAATAAATAATACACATTTTTTATATAAATTGACCTTAAGCTTGAAGAAATCTTTTATAGGCATGCAAAAATCATAACAAGAAGCATAAAATATGCATTAAATACAAATGGCCTTATTCACAAACGATTAATAAAGTTAAAGTAGGTTTAATGTTGGATTTTTATATATGGAAAAGCCGGTTTTAATGCACACATTAACTTTATTAATCGTTTGTGAATAAGGGCAAAATTATTTTATGAGAAAGAAGATCGACGTTGTGGGTTTGCAGACGTTGGCTCTGGCTTGTCGTCCGACCGTGGTATCTTGTCGACTTATCTGAGCTATCCAGTAACTACAACAAAAATTTTCCCATTCTATGAAGAAAAAGAGGTAGAAAAAAATTAAATAAATAGAAGCCCCAAGCAAGTCGACATGTCTCTAATAATATACACCACACTTAATATTCGAATACCTCTTGAACGGTTTATTCTCACAGACAAATGATCTGTTGTCACCTAAAGCAGTTGAGGAGATGAACAATGACGTTCGAAGTCAGCAGATGTTTGCCGAAATAAATTAATGTTTTAGATTAAGGTTTTATTATGTATACATCTCATTCATTTTTAACCCATTAACGCCCAAAAAGAAACTGCTTGAAAAAAACGTTTTTTATTGTTATAATTCATTGAAAAAATTTAAATTTTGTTGGTTTTTTAGAAAAATGGGTGTCTCCACATGGGGACAATGGGCGTTTTAACTATGAAATTTATCAAAACAATTTCGTTCTATACAAAGTGTTTTGTGCATAGTTCGCATCTCCACTGGCATTTCCAACGACAAACAATACAACGTAACGAATTTGTTATCCTTTCAGGATTATGACCACTATTTTTATGAGCAGCATCTGCGGAAAAGGTTGGAATTTTTCTAAAAATTTAAGGCTGCATATAGGCCTAGTAGTATTTCTTCTGAACGATAATTGATCAATAGGAGTTGTATTATCAGCTCTGCATAACAAAACATGTAACCGCCATGCATTGCTTATGGCCAAGTCTACAAGATACGTAAAAATACACCAGCGCCACTTATGTCCTCTAAGGGATACTCCGTAAATGCTTCCCTGGTTGTTATTTACAATTAATCTGGGTATATTAATGTCTTTCTTTCTTTCTTTTTAAGTCTTACACTATCGTTTTACTTTCCCATCGTGCTGACATTATTGTCTTTGCAACTTTTCTTTGCAAAACCTAGAAAGTGGCTCATCGTCACTATCATTCCAATCTAAACTAGAATTATCATCTTCCTTTCCTGACGCAAGCTCAATTTTTTCTGGATCATCGTTCAGCATATTTATACACAATCAGTCTTACTCAATTCCTTCGTCTTCATCACTTATGACAGCGGTATCAGGAGGCATGACTAAAATATCATATTCAGCATGAACGTTATCACTTTCCATTATGTGCTCAACAGCATCCTGAAGTCGCAAAAATCATTTTGGCCTCTAAAAATATTGCGATGGGACATTCTGCATGTACTAAGAAATCCACAAAAAAATATTTTTTTTATTTGTAACGCCCATTGTCCCCAATCGGGAACACCTTTACAAAGTCATGCTTTATAATAAAATGTTACACTTTTTCTTGTACTAAATGATTTTAAAATCATTTATACACTCCTCAAACAACAAATAGTTAATATATTTTTATTTTAAGGTACTTTGCACAAAAAAATATCAAATTTTAAATCAACAAAGCAAACCGAATTTTAATGCGAAATTAATTTTGTTTTATTTATTTTCCCTTATTCCTACATTGTATTGCTATATCTTTTTTACCAAAAAGTAGATGGGTGAAAAAGCAGATTTGCATCAAAACATAACCTCATAGTTGCATCTGTGGTCTACCCTGTGATGAAAGCTCACGTTGTTCTGCCGTGTAACGCTTAACTTTTGCAAGCTCTCAACTGTCAGCTGTCAAATTGTTTTTTTAGAGATGGCGAATAATTAAAATCTTGCGTTAATTTTGGGACACCCTTTAGATTTTATTTTAATTTATTATATACTAATGGCCTTATTCACAAACGATTAATAAAGTTTAATAAAGTTAATGTGTGCATTAAAACCGGTTTTCCCATATAAAAATCCAACATTAAACCTACAATAACTTTATTAATCGTTTGTGAATAAGACCATTAGATAATATACTGTGCTGAAGCTTAAAACAAATGTATATTTACGGAAAGTTTTTATAACAACTCCTATAAATTCATCAAAACTCAAAAGAAACAAACGTAATATAAAAAAAGATAAATTAACGAAAATAAATTTGACATAAAAAAGACAACCATCGGAACGAAAGAAAATAACAAAATCGAACGGTACACTATGGAAACAAAAGCGTGGAGTTAAATAACCGTTTACTTCATTCCGTCCATTGAATCACAAATAAACCGACTCCGAAACACAATAAATGGACAGACAAAAATAAAGTAAATTAATTTCGAATCGGCTCATAAATGGCAGAATTGTGAGAGAGCAAACAATAAAAAACAAAATTTAAAACGAATTGATAACTTTACAACGTATCACCGGTCATTTCTTTCCATCCATCCCATTGTGCAGCATTGTAAAGCCATTTCAATAAAAATCACATTCAGTTATTTTAACGCTCTCCTCAATCAACTCAACTAACTGGATATGAAAAAAAACTCTGTGTTTAACATTTTAAAATAATTTATTTCTCCTCCATAAAGTTTCAAATTAACAAAGTGGATTTTAGTTTTCCCACTAAAGTTTCAACAACATAAATTCACATTAATTTAAAAATTAGGCCAAAAATACCAATCAAATTTATTATTTTGAAATACTACACAGCCGAACTTCAATCAACTTTGTGTACCTAGTTTCTAAAAAAAAACCATGCGAAACATGAAACATGTGAAACTGTACTTCAAATTAGCATTTGATTGTTGTGTTTTTTTATAGTTCTTCATTCATTTGACTGCAACAACAAATTTTTTAAACTCAATAATTTGTAAACCGTAATATCTGTCACATTGAGTTTGAATTTCAAGAGCTGCAGCAAAACTATTCTTTGCGAGTGCATATGTATGTGTGCGCGTGTGTTTGTGTGTGTTAGATTTCACATTTGTATTTTCTATAAATGCAGGTGTTTGGTTGCATATTGCTAAAGTGTTGTTAAAGTGTAGTTATAAACAGTCACTAAAAATTTTCCAAATTATATGCGAGTATGAATAGAATAGAAAAACAGTTAGAAAACAGTTTCTGGGGCATGTATGTGTGTGTGTGTGCTTGTGAGTTTTGAAAGTTTTTGCCTTTAGAAAAATTGTAATTTTTGTGCTTTGAATTCGTTTCGCGAATCAACTGCATAAAATGCAAATGAAGTATCCTGCTGCTCTTGTACTTGTACAACTTCTATTCTAAGTGCTATACTTAACGAAAATGAGTTTGAATTATACAAAGACGGGGGACGTACCCCAGCAGTTTACTAATAGAAAATGTTGAAAAAAAAAGAAACGAAATTTAGAAAAAGCCAGAACAACAAGAAAGTGTGAACAATTATTTTTATCAAAACTAAAGTTGACTGGAAAAGCTGCAGGAAACGTAAACATTGCAAACGTACTAGTTTTGTGCACACATGCTTGTATAAGAGCATGCACAGTGGGATGGTACAGTGTCCGTCATTTCACATAACAAGTGGACACAAATAGCAGAAGTTGTAGAACGTAAATTATATTTTAAATGGGTTTATATTCGACTATAAGATATCAAATATGTGTGCTGGAATTTCAAAACGCAATTAAACTTGAAGAAAACTATTTAAATAAACGATGCATCGATACGTCCTTTTGCCGATACATTACCGATACTCCAAAAAAATACATCGACGATACCGATACGTATTTTAAATTTGAATTCAAACAAGGCAGATTCACATCAGGTAGTCTCATCCAAACTCGCCTTGAAAATAAGAACAGATGTGTGAAAAACGGTTGTAAAATTTATGAGAAAATAAAAAAATTAATAATAAAAGTATGTATGTATCCACGGCAGTTTGTTGGACACACAGATCGCAGAAGCAGCAGTTGCAGCTCCCACAGCTTTAGCCATTTCAGTTTCAATTCCTTCGATTGGTACTATTAGTGGTACGCTCGTTGGAGGTACCGCTTCAGATCTATAGTCGGCTGGTATTGATAAACAACAGCAAATAATTAATTTTACTTTTTTATACAAAAAATGTTATTTCTAATAAAACATCTTTTTTGTGGTAAAATAAATTAATAATTTTTTTTATTTCTTATGTAAAAAAAAACAAAATAATTTAAAAATTTTGCAGCCAAAATTCAAGTGAATTCAGTCATCTGCTGATTCGAGGCCATCTGTTGTGAATTCGCCTTGAATTCGAGGTAAAATTAACAGAACAAAAGTAGATACATTTTTTTATTTTTAGACAAAATTACACCGTAAGACAATATTAGTAGGTGTGTAATCGATACCGATACCGATATATCGGCGATATTTTACTGTCGATACGACGATACTTCTTCTTGCATTTTTTGAGGTTTTTGAACAAACAATTTAATTTTCAACGCCTTTTTTTTTGCATAACAACTAAGACCAATAACATTAAAAGTTTAACATAAAATCCAAACAGAATATTGAAATTGTTTCTTTCAATTCTTAGTCATTTTCAAATGGTTACCAAATCAAGGTCCATTATAGGAGATTTCAGCCATTCCACAAGCAGCACTATAATTTTAAAAGAAATGCAAGATGCACACAATATTCCGAATAACGTCCTCATACAGGACATATCTACACGTTGGGATTCAACACTTCAAGCTTTAAGGCGTTTGATACAGCAAAGTTTATGAAACCCATGTAAAATGCAAGGTAGAACTTACAACAGACAAATGTATAATGATGGACGAGGTGCTGAAAAATTTTGGCCTACTTCGAAGAGGCTACAAAATCCATAAGCAAAGCCACTGCTGCGTATTTTGAGGATTTCCCAAAATCTTATTATTCAGATGGTATAAAAAAGTTGGAATATCGTCTTACTAAGTGTATTGAGCTAAAAGGAAACTATCAGGCATGTTCTGAAAATCACATTTTTCAAGTCACATGTGATTTTAAAATTAATAATGGTCATGCAGATATTTTTTCACTCTTTTTGTTTCAATTTTCCTATTGCACAGAGCATCAAATATCATTCCTGAAAGAAATTTATCGTATATGATTATGAAAACGTCTGGAGAGCCATTATTACTTTTGAAATCACATGTGATTCGAAAAATGTGATTTTCAGAAAATACCTGTATGTTAAGAAATAAATGGTTTTTGAAAAAAAGTGTTTTTTCCGCCCTCGTATTTAGTGAATAGTGTAACAACGATCGGCATTTCTTATGATTTAAGAAGCCAACATTTCAAAAATATCTGGTTGCTATTGATTCAGGGAGAAGTTGCAACATCCCGAGATTCACTGCCACACAAAAGTGCTGCCTCGCATTCAGTTGGGAAGCGACAATTTTAGCCTTCGTATTGATTATAAGTTGAGGGGAACACCAGGCACGATCTAGCATGGTGAATGGCCGTATTTAATTCTTTAGTTTTAGTTAAAACAATTTCTCATTCCCTTCGCGATTAATTCCACTCCACTGTGCATGATTAAACAACTAGAGAAGTAACAAACTTGTTACATGCTCATGAGATAATATACAGTGAACGGCAAATAATGAAACTATTTTCTTGTTCGACAGAAAGATCATCTACAAGATTTATGGCCCTCCCCAAATTAAAATGAAGCAGGAGCTGCTCAAGCTATATTCCGATGTAGATACAGTCAAGCGCATTAAAATACAACGTTTCCGTTTGCTTGGACACACTTGGCGAATGGAAAATGATGCTGCGGCCCGTAAAGCATAGAATGAAGAACTCATCGGTAGGCAGCGTGGAAAAGGGCGATTCAATCTACGTTGGAACGACCAGGTGCAACAAAACCTAACAGCACTTGATGTCTTCAACTGGCGCAAGCATGCAGAAGACAGAAATAGCTGGCGTTCTATTCTACTTGAGGCTGAAATCGACTCTTTCGCAAGTCCATCAAATTTAACTCTTTTTTTCTTTATTTATTCCCCTAAAGCAAATAGTGCTTCTACAAGAAAATTCGATCTCATTTTATCATTACAATACATTTTTACTTCATTCCATGTTTTATTAATTTTTTCTAATTCAGCAAAAACTGTTTGTTGACATGTTTTCTTTCGATGTCCTCGACTACGACTGCTCAGCGGGTTTCATTCTAATACACTTCTTGTTATAATATCGGGAGCCTTTTGCGTTGTGTGTACTATCCATCTCCATTTTCTTCGTATTTTCTTTCGGTTGATGGGCTCTTCATTAGTCTTCCACCACAGCTGAGCATTACGCAGGCATTTGATGATCAAGGTTTGCAGTTTCCGTGCTATGGAGTTTTTTGTTAGCCATGTTTCACTCTCATGAAGTAAAATGGATTTAACACATGCATTAAAGTATCCAAAACTTTCGTTTTCAATGAGATCTATGATGATCGCCATGTCTTATTTAAATGACCGAAAGCCGACCGCGCTCTACACATTCAATGTTGCACGTCTACTTCCACTCCGCCATCAACAGCCATCATGCTTCCTAACCCTCTGCCATGACTGGCAATAAATATGTTGACAATAAAGCCATAACGCCGGCAAAATAACAGAACAATATTACTTATTGCTTTGCTTATTGCTTTGTGATCGGAAATCGTAATTATATTAACACAAAATATACAAAATTTCAAAAAGAAAAGTTCGCCAACAAAGAAGAGAAAACTGAAAGACTTTTTAAATTTTCATCTGAAAAACTCATCCTAAAATAAGAAAATTTGCATTTTTATGTTTGTTATTAAAGATTTTATTTTTAATTTTACTTTTTAATATCTTTCAACAATTTATTTAATTCTTTGGCAAAAAAGTTCTTCTTTTTTCTTGTTTTATGGCGCGTTTTTACTTTTTTTTTCTTTGGAAATGTTTTATGTTCGCAAAAATTGTCAACGAAAAACTGTCGACAATTATTGCCGCAATTATTGCCAAGTACGAAAAAGATGCGTCTTCATTGGAGTTAACATAATTTTGACATTTGCTGCTATATATGTTAACGAATTTATTGCCTGTCCAGGGGGAGGGTTAAGTACCATAATTTATAATGTATTCGCTTATCTTTAAATATATTTCATTGTTATTGTTGTCGATTCGCCTGAGGTAGGTCTTCTTTGAAGTCCATCAAATATATCTTTCAGAAAATTGTGTCAAGTGAGGTAAATTAAATATAATAAAGTTTTCATAATCCTGGAAGGATTTACACCCAGGAGGGTCATAACTAATACAAAACTTTGAAAATTTTTACTAAAAGGAAGAAAATCTTGATTTGGAGAAAATATCGACGGCTCCATTCTGAAACATGCTAAGTTGACATAGCATGTTTTGCTGGGAATAGCATTTCTGAATTCATCGTTTGTTAACTGAGATTCTGTAACAGTTTGATAGTAATCGGATTATCATATCAAAAGTTATAAATAAATAAAATATAAAAGAAAATAATTATCGGCTTTTGGTTTTATTAATTCAAAACAATTGTCGATCTAAGTAGTGAAACAAAATTTCAATTTTAAATTGTTTTCCAAAATAAAATATGGCGTCTCTACGTATATGATCAACATAACTGAGAAAGGATCACCAAGAAGATGCTAAGTCCACTTAGAGGACCAGGTGATAGATTTGTGTACATGCTAAAGTATTCTACGTCACTGGTTTGCTATGATCTACAACAAATTTATAAAGTTCAAATAAACTTAAAAAATTGTTAAGTGTTGTGTTTTTCTTCCGACGGGGTTTGATGCAATTTGGAATGAATTTCCGTCATCCCACGTCAAATCGTAGTTTGAAAGCGTTTACAAGTCCGTTTGACGTGGGATGACGGAAATTCATTCCAAATTAAAAAATTGTATTACAATTATGATTTGTGAATTAGTGTTAGGTAGACATCAACCTTAAAAAATCTCCTCTGCTGAAAGCAAAAAGGGCAAGGCAGTTGTGACGGGAACAGTGGGCTTCCAGAGGGAAGATTATAAATTTTATTTGTTCATTAACCAATTATAACATCAACAATAATAATCTCTGGAGGAAAAGCGAAAAATTAATAAGGAATTATTTATGTACACAAAGTGGGAATACAAAATTATAATTAAATTATAATAACGTTGTAAAGAAGTTGTTCCACGGTAAGTAGATATTCATAAGATTATTTGAAGCTTGTCGCTCTGCTGCTCAAAAGCAAGTAAGTAAGTGTTCATTTCATATCAAAGGAAACCGAGATTTTCGGTCGCGACGATTATAAAAGGCATTCAGGGCTGCTGTGAGGCACTTTAAGTTACTTTACGATATTACACTTAGTTGTTAGTAATAGTAGGTTAGTTATTACAATAGGTTTGTTCGCTATCAATTAAATACTATAACTAAATGTTTTAGTATAAGTATTAATAAATAAATTCAAATAAATATGTACATATAATTTATTTTCATTGATTAACAGCCTGTTAATGTAACGCGTCAAACGAAACTGGGCGACACGTTAACGACTGCGTAACAAGTAGGGTTTGTGTAACGCGTTTTCAATTGTTCTTTGTATGACATTAAAATTAATATTTGAACAATTTTTTATATATTTTTTTAAATTTTTATTTAGTTTGTCTAATTATATTTTTACACAACGAATAATTAATTCTATTGGTTTTGCATCCAGCTGTTTGATATTTAAAAACTCGATACGCAGACCAAAATATGGGCCAGTTGTTACGTATTTTGTTTAAAAACTTGACATTCGTGTTGCATGAACCCAAAAAGGAAAAACGTTGATATTTTTAATCTTTGTTTTAGTTAATTGTGTTCGATGAACAGGCTGTAAGTGTCTGTTTTTATAAAATGAAAACAAAATTGTGAGTGAGAATTTATATTGAAAACAAAAACTATTTTTCGTATTTTATTGTTGTTTTCAATACTAATTCTCACTCACAATTTTGTTTTCATTTTATAAAAAGAGGCAGTAAAAGTATATCGTCGGTCACAGGTTGACAACTCTTAACTCGCAAAAAAATCGAATCGGGTTTTCGACGCCAAAAGACTGTGTTTATCCTTCTGCATGTTAGTACGTTTCATTTTCATTTCTCGTACTAATTTTTGTTTTTTTATTTACTTCCAACACGGTTTAGTAACTGAGTAATAATTTTTTTTGTCTCCTGAAAAGTACAAAAAAAAAGATGTTAAGAGTCGTCAACCTGTGACCGACGTTATGTTACAGAAAGAAGTATAAGTTTTACGTATGTTTGGTTGTACAAACTTAGTTTGTACAATATGAACACAAAAAGTCTCAAGGTTCTATCTCAAACCATTCTCGAGATATCATCAATGAACTTTAAAGGGGTTTATCTCAGAACTAGCATTTTCGACTTAACATATTTTAGTATGGAGCCGTCGATATATGAAAAAAAATTCAAGCGATTTTAAAACAGATGCAAAACTTAATAGAAAATTTAAGAAAAAAATCAGACCCTTAAGATATTTAAAGCATAAAAACATATTTAAAATGTGTTGCACCAGAAGACATTTTTGACTCGCAGGAAGTCTTTGAAATTGCAAAAAAGGAAAAAATAAATTTTCTATCCCACGGATGCCGGAAATATATAAAAAAAAATCGCATCATCTGACTTGTTGTAGAAAATGCTATTACAAAAGTATTGATATATTTGTCCGTCACTGTAATTTTAACTTGTCTAAAACATATTCATCACATGCACGCTTGATAATATGAATTTATATTTTTAATTTTTATTTTAAAGAACCCTCTTCAAACACACTTCATTTTAAACTACAAACGCGAATGTCGAAAAAAACAGCAAAAACTACGTTAGTAGATGCTTGCGAAAATGTTAACGACAAAAGTTATAATTGCATAACGTGTGAGCAACGTTTACATTCGCAAAAAATAAATAATAATAAATAAAAACCGTTTATTTCTCTTCACCCTTGAGGAAATTGGTCGCTTAAACAATCGAGTTCTTGTCATAAAAATAATTTCAGATTTTAATTTCTTTCTCGCCTTTGCCATTGCAAAATGTCATCTTCGAGACTTTGATTCACACTAAACTGATATCATGTCATGAGTCATGGGATAATGATAACTTTGAAACTTTGATAAAACAAGAGACATTAACTGTTAAGCTACTGGCTCTAAAGGTATTTTTAGTTTATAATAAAGTAACTTCTGCATCATTACAGCGTTTACGAAAAAAGAGAACCCAGCTGTTCTATAAGTTAACGATTGTTTCCAAACGAATGTTGTCTGAACCCATCCAGCAGAAGCAACTATTTCGCCCGAAGCAGGTTTGTAAACTAAAGGCCTCATTAGCTTTTACTTTTCGTTTCAGTTCTGTGCCGTTCTTTTCTGTAGAAAATATTTTTTATTTCCTTGTTCTGTATCTGAACTTTCGGATGTGGACGATGTAATTACAGCGATGAATTTTGTAAATGTTTGCAAAATGTTTGTTATGTCACAAAAATCTTTGAAAATCTTGAATTAAAATACAATTTTCTGACTTTTGACACAAAATGTGTATTATTTCACACCAGAAAGAACTATTACATACAAACTCTTGGCTGTCACTAAATTTTTAATTCTATTTTCTACAGAATAGTCCGCAACAGAATAGCACGAAAAAGTAACAACAAACCACACATACAGTTTTTCAATTGAAAAGAAACAAAACAGCTGATTCATAACAGAACAGAACGTACAAACTAATTCTGCCTTAAGGTTGTTGGCTGGACCCATCTTGAAAAAACGAATGATGCAGAAGCTATTCTTCTTTTTGGAGCTACTTTCACGTACAATTCTCAGAATTGATTCCCAAATCAATAAGCTGAAAAATGTTGTATTTCATTCTGTAAGAGCTTAAATTATGTTTTAAAAATGTTGCAACAGCAACAGCAAGTACAAATCACGATAGTAAACATGTTTCTCCTCTCAAAAAAAATTATTTTTCAGCTCGTGAAAGTCAATTGGAAATCAATTTTCTTTGAAATTAAATTTCGTTTTTCAAATAAATAAATAAATGAAAGAAAGCTAAAGTGAACCTTTCCCTATAAAGAGTTTATATATTGACATCCAATATGTTAAACTCTGTATTATAAGTGGTCACGTCTAAATGACCTTTCCTTTCGCATCTAAACTTGCCTACGAATTTGTAAGATTTTATTGGTGCTCTGTACGTTTGCCAAGGTTAAACTGCTGCAATAGAAACAAATCCACAAATTATTTTGACATGCTATTTAAATAGTCACGTAAAGAGGATTTTCCAGCTGGGCTTACGCCATTACGCCATTACTAATGTGTGTTTGTGCATGTGAGTGTGTTCGCTTCTTGCCATTATCTATAAAAGAAGAGAGTTTAAGTATATTTAAACGTATGATGTGCACAAATATAATGCTGTCAGTGTAAATAGTTTTGAACGTAGTTCTATAAAATTGAGTGTAGAAAACGAATGTGTGAGTGTATGAATGAGTTTATGAAGGTACTTAATTATGACAACCCATATGGCAGCCGGAAATAAAACTTAAATCAAATAAATGCTAAGAAATGAAGGTAAGAGGAAATTTATATACGAGTATAAGCTCTGAGCACGTGTAACAGAGAGTTCTTAATAGACCAAAGTGCATGAAATCTTACGCGAAAATATGTATGTTTGAAAAGTTCAATTCATAAATTTATTTTAACGCTTATTGATTTTGTCAGCTGCAGATAATGAAATTTTCATGTATAAAGTTGTGGCCTTGACTTCTTAAGTTTTTGATAAAATAAAAAGAGTTTTTCGAAACACCAACATAAAAAGCCTAAATAAAATATTTCAGAAATAAAATGATGCAGGAGAAAGCTTTTATTTATTATAGAGGACAACAGTGGGGGCAAATTATGGCATTCGATAACGAACAAAATCCCATACAAAAGTTTTTTTGAATTTGTATGGAAATTTCAATCGATGTCGAATGCCGTAATTTGCACCCTGGCTTTTGTTACAATTCTGAAACAGCAGCGTTTTAAAGCTTTTCCACCGACGAGCAAAAAGAAGACAGATATCATCTAAAAAGTTTATATTTGTTGTGGGTAGAAATAGTCTATAAACATTCAATTCATTGGTGCTTATGCCAAATCATCAGTAGACAACAAACTATATTCTTGAAACTTTTCAAACCACTTAAGTTATACAATAACTTTCCAAAAATAAATGAACATGTGGTTTAACCCTTTCAGACCCATCACAAAAATATGGTCTCATTTTCACAAAAGTAAAGATTTAAAAGTTTTCTTTTTACAGACGTTTAAAATTAAATTTTTAAATTTTTTTTTCACAATTATGAATTTTTGAAAAAGGACCTGGCACGTTTGTGTATTTTAGCCATTTATATGTTTTATTTATATATAATTATTATTTTTCGAAAAGGACCAAGCACAATTATGTACTTTGGTCGTTTAGTGGTAAATTAAATTTCATATTTTAATAAAAAGGATTCATTGTATTTCAATTTTGTTCAACTTAAAAATCAAAAATAAATTAGTTTAATAACAAATCAAAACAAAAATCAAATAAATATTTTATACACTAAAAAATGTACCGTACAAATGGGTATAAAAGAAAAAAAAATTCAATAAAACTTGAAGAATATAATTATTTAACGGGTTTACCATTTTACTATTGATTTGTCACAAGCAGCAATGAAATGCATGTTTGTAGACTCGCTCAACACACAACAAATAAATAAAACTATCTATCCATATTATTAATAGGCAAACACGTTTTATAGATCCCTTTTACGGCCGTAATACTGAACTGATTTTGGAAAAATTTATATATTTTTTAATTGGTTTTTACATTTTAATTTTATTTAAATCTGTTTGATACTTAGGGAGCTAGAAGCGTTTAAATTTGTTACTAACACATGCACATTTATTACACATTCATGTATAAGCGTCAACTTGAAAAATAAACGAAGTGTGCATGTATGTATGTTTGTGCAATTTGCTTTTGC
This sequence comes from Gymnocheta viridis, assembly GCA_956483585.1. NCBI lineage: Eukaryota > Metazoa > Arthropoda > Insecta > Diptera > Tachinidae > Gymnocheta > Gymnocheta viridis. The sequence goes on along the minus strand of OY101440.1, from coordinate 135,363,557 downwards.
ATAGAAATAAAACAGAGTTTTAAGTTGTTTATTTAGAATGTATTTTGTTTTGTGTATTTTATCGTATGTATGTATTTATGTAAATGTTTAATATTAATTTCTAGAATGCGGTCGATAGAGTCAACCTCTGGATACACTAATTTGAAATTAAACTGTGAGAATATCTTGAATAATAAATTTATCAAATCATACAATTTATTTTAAGACATACGTAATTGTACGTAATTGAATGAATGTAGAAGATTCAAGATAATGGGCACGTTTTTAGTTTTTGTTGTGCGGACAAGACGGCAAATGCCGTCAAGTTGAGTGCAAAATGTTGGGATAGGACGGCATATACCGTCCTGTCAAGACGGGACTTCCCGTCGTGTCCTGTCTAATCGACGGGAATAGCCGTAATATTAAATTATTTAAAAATTCATGTAGTATAACTTTATTTTTAATTCCAATAATTTTGCTGTAATTCCGGATTATCTTCAGTATATCCGAAGACACAGCCTATGCCCCACGAATAGACAAAGTGAAAATAAACTGTCCGCGAATGGGTTAACAATTTCATATAAGCAACACTGAAGTTTAACGATGATACAATTGGATGACAAAATAAGACGAAGAGACTTGATATCACGGTATTTTTGTTTGGTGCTTGAAACGAAGCGCAGTTTTATATCCAAAGAGAGAGAGAGAGAGAGGGAGCTCCAAAGTAAGACATTGCAAACAGTAGGACATCAAGCCTTCTGGAAACAGAGTTCGCAGCAGATGGTACAACAACAGCCAATAGCTCTCCCCTATAAAACTGCTTCGAATCGAAGTATTTTGTCGAAACCGAAATACTTCCTCCATTAAAAACTTGAATGAAGCTAAAATACATACAAACACAAGAAGTATAACTTCTACTTTGGTGATCACAAATAACGACTGCAAAATGTCCATACATAGAAGTCATTAAATACACAAAACGCCAAAAAAAAAAAAATAAATATCTGCTTTCAGCATTGAGCTCGTGTTTTTGAAGGAATAGTTTTATTTGGATAATAATAATTTTACTCAGCGTATCTATTGCACAACTATTTTATGAAGGGCTAAAAATATGTTTCCTCGAGTAGATATACAATAGAAAAAAAGCATATGCGTTTGCCAGGTATTGAACTCCCATCCTTCTATCTGAATGACAGGCGCATGTTCTACTACTGGGTCACTCATATAAAAATGTATCTATTTATAAGTAGGCAAGGTCAAATTTTTAGATCCCTTTTTCTCCTTTGTTTGCCAGCCGATTTTCTTCATTCTTTTTACAAATGGTAAACATTATTGAGCTTTAGTGACCCAACTATATATTATTTGAATCGGTTTGGTATTAAGGGAATAAAAGGCTCATAAAGTTGACACTACTACAAATGCTAAAAATACACACGTACAAACATTCACTTACGTAAGTGGGTTCCAGTTAAAACATAAGCAAAGCAATGAGAGTGTTTAAGAGATGTATGTACTCTGTAGATATATGTATACTCGTATGAGTAATAGGATCTATTTATAAATGTGCGTGTTTGTATGCAATTTTATTTATTGTTTTATTTTATTTTATTGTATTTTATGTTTATTGTTTTTTCTATGGGGAAGGGAATAAGTAATTAGTTAGGTTTTTCCCTTTAAATGAATGCATCTATATTACGTATATGTTGAAACTCGCAGTCGATTTTCGACCACTAGACGTACTCTAGTTTACTTAATTACTAGTAAGAAGTTTTGAAACTACTGTGAACTAATGGAAAAAGTATTAAAAGTCATTGTCATCTAATGTATTCAATTGAAAATGAAATACGATGTTCGTAAGTTCGTTAAACCGAGAAACTACTGTACATATTATATCGTCATATGCAATCATAAAAGCTCTAAGATGCATTGAAGAAATTTTATAGTACGAGCAAAAAACTCTCCAATATGAAAAGTCAACTAACATTTTTCAAAACTTTTTCAATTTAAGCTCATTTCTAATCAAGGAATTGGCACAATTTTAATGTGCGAAATTTCCTAGGGACATGTATTTTTATATGGTGCATAATCAATCAATCGATTTTGAGTTTTTTGTAAAGCGGATATTACACATCAAGTATGTTGTCGAGCATGTTGGCCGCTCGTGTGTTAATATACTGTACAGCATTTTAGCGAACATCAGAATAAATAAATTCTTAGAGTAAACGCTTCGAAATGACGCTTGAGTTTGTAGAGATAGAAATAGCCTTTATTTTTTAAATTTCTTTTGTGGTAATTATCGCTTTTTATTTGCCACATCTCGGGCAAACTTTCATATAATTCAATAAATTCTTTGAAAAATTTCCGCTCGTCAGTTGCGGTTGAATACACATTTGTATGTGAGTTCAACGAACCAGCTATTACACATTCATCTTTGTTGGCTCGATGGCGAATCAAAATATCACCCACCAAAAACACGCGATCATGCTCGACAACACGTATTTTTGTCTTATTACTCGGGCGAATCGGTTGGCCCAACCTACATATGTAATTATTCGACAACATCTTCGATGTGTAATAGCCGCTTAACTTAGAGCTTTTAAAACCATATGACGATATGGAAGTTAATAACCTTTAATTTAATTTTATTTAATCTCATTAAATGTTGCTGAGATGAAATACAGAAAAATTTAAGAAGGTTGCGTGCGACTTCGTTAAAATCCCTATTAAAATTACATAAAAGTCTTACTGACGTCGTTTTTTAATTTCACTAAAAGACTTTAACATAGCGTCCATAAATGCGATTAACTCTGATATAACATGAGATCGAATGTCGGCAGAATAGTAAAGCTAAAATGTCAAAATTTATATTTTATCTTCATGTCATACAAGAGGAAAATGTATTTTTACTTTTATTATGTTTAATGTTTGTAAGTAATTAGTCGATCTTATATATTGTATATGTGTATGTATGTATATTGAAACGATTAAGTTGGATCAAGTTCAAGCCCGAGTTTACCCATTTATTTTTTCTAATTTTTTATTTAATTTTTATTAGAATTTTTTTTGGATAAATTCATTATTTTTTTATTAAGAGACTACTATATATGGAACAATTTTTATTATTCATCAGACTAGCAGAACGGATCAGTACTGATTTCGAGGTCGCTACACCATCTCATCAGCGTTCTTTGTTCAAATTTACCACTTTTGACGATGGATACTAGTGATCAGGAATATCAACTATTTAACCGTATTATTTAACAAATTAGAATACGAAAATTACAAACTTATTCATTTTTACATGTTAAATCAATTTCGGTTAGTACGAAATCCCATCTCTGATGAATAACTACTCCATATACTTATTCCAGTCTCTCTCGCTTATTCAGCGCTATTGGCGGCTGAGAAATAAACTGTTTTTGTCATGTTGTCTGGTTTTTGTCATTGAATTTCTTTTTTAGTATTCAACCAACTATGACCACGTAAACATGTAGAATTTTGACGCGTGCCATCGTTATTTATAATTAATGTTGTAAGTAATTAGTCGAACTTATATATTGTACATACATACATATGTATTGTATATTTTGTTATAATGTTTCATATTATTCATTGAGCAAACATTTATAATTTTAATTTTATTTACAATTAATTGACGGTACATTGCAAACAAAAATTGCGGTATGCTGTACGATAACTGTAACACACTGTCATTTTTGTGTTCCGTAGAACTACTAAACTTGGTTGCAGCGTAGTAAACACCGGCAATCACAATCCGTTTCGGAGGAACATAAGCAAGTGTGTCATAGGCGTGAGTGGCTCTGTTTGGCAATACCAAATCATTGTTTAAGGTTTAATTAAATTTATTTTCGGTGCCGCCATATACTTCAGCATTCTTCATATCATCTATTTTTTATTTCTTATTTTTTTGTGTTTCCTTAAATGTTGACCAGACCTCTGTAATTTGTTTCATTAAATCAAATTTCAGCACTTTAAAAACTTGAAAATACAATTTATATATCACCAAAATATACTTATTTTGCTGTTGCTTGCTTTTTTTGCTCAGCCATTTTTAAAACTTCTTCGACTCAACTATTTGACACATGCGAGTGTTTCTGTTGCTGTGTTTTTTACTGAAGATGCTGATGGGTTTGTTTATGCTTTTGCTCGCTTTTTTTTTTCTTCAGAAAATGAAACGAAGAAAAACTGTCAGTTGCAGAATAAAGTGCGTTAATCAAATTTACTTGGCAAAATCTGAAGATATATTTATTATACTAGGCATTGCTGTTGTTGCTATTGTTGTTGTAGTGGTAGTTGAAGTAAATTAAAATCATGAAATAAAAACTCAAAATAAATTTAAAACGCAGAAAAAATTTTGCTGGCTATAAGTGAATTAATAAAATAAAGTTTGTTCTGCTATTACAGCGTGTTCAATATCACAACTGCGTAATTTGGCATAAAAGCTTTTGGAAGCTTCAAGCTTTTTTGTATTGAAGTCACAGTAAATGAATTAGAAAATGTGCAAAAAAGGTTGTGGTCGACTTAAGATGTAATTACATTTTGTAGTTTAACAACTTTATTTTTGGAAATCGTTGGGCAGCTCGTATGTCAATAGTAGGGTGATCGATTATTCGACATTTTCCAGAAACCGGTTTTCGAATGGTTCAAATATTTGAAATTTTGAAAAACCCGGTTACGGTTTTTAAAATTCAGGAAAACCCGCTCAACCGGTTTTTTTTTCTTAAGAAAAGTTTGGATTTTTAATTGCTTTCTTAAAAAAAGAGTTAACAGTTCATGCATGTAAATACTATAAAATACATAATATAAAAAATTAAGTTTAAGCGTAAAAATCAGCTTCATATCGTTCATATCATAGAGTTTTTGATTGATTATGGTTTGTCGAACTACATGTTCATGGAAAATTTTAGTCTCGTACCATCAAAAACAGACTCTTTGTTACAGAAATTCAAACGGTAGTAAATACAAGTGCATGTATTTTTTATACTCTTGTAAAAAAAGTGTTGAGTTTTCTTGTTCAAAAGTAAATAAGTATCTTTATTATAAAAAAAATTAAAGAATTGCAAGGAATACTCTATTATTATTAACTTTATGTATAACGTGTTTAGCTTATCCTTTAAATTAAACTAAAGTGTAGTTACGTCGTTACTCGGCGAATTCCTTGGTTTTATTTATGAAAGAGTAGTTAATAAAATTCTCGCTTTTGGGGAATTTTCCACTTGTGAGATAACGTTCTAAAGTATTCAAACCTTTTAGGCGTCGTTATCTATTCGTTTTCGGTCTGCAATGGATAAATATAAAATATGAAGCAAAATGCCAATAAAACTAAATAACGACTTCCAAGTATGCAGTTTGCACGCAACAAGTCCAATTTATTTCGCCCCTGCTACCACCTCATCAGACTATTTCACGATAGTCAAGAAAACCCCTAGAACTTTTACATTAAAAAAAATACTTGAATAATCAACAGAAAACGTTCGTCTCTGTTTTAATACAGAAAAAAGTAATTTTATTTAAAAAATATACAAATTGAAAAGTATTCGCCGGTTTTTTAATTGTAAAAAAGACATTCGAAAAATTAACATTTTGAAAAAAACCGACAACCGTATTGCAAAAAATCCGGTTTGAAAACCGATTCGATCACCCTATTCAATAGACATATTCTAATGAAATTTCAAAAGGTCAGAGCTGGAAGTTGCATTTCTTGTAATGCATATGATAGATCCAAATAAAAAAGTACTAAAAATATATTTCCACAATCTGGATTGTACGTCCGCAGCTATGCCCCGGAACGCAGTGTTGCTCTACACTTGAATGAATTTCGCTTGGAGACATCCGTCATTCATCAAGTATCCGACTAGAAAACTAAAGTGACCAATGCGTATTTAACCAAGTGGCAGCTGACTATTTTTATAAATTTTACGTTGCAAATGTCAAAATACACCCAAAATACTTTTATTTTTTTAACTTTTTTTTCTGTATCTGTTTTCTTTGTTTTATGAATTATGTTTCTGACATACTCAATGAAACTACACAAACAAAAATTATTATTGTTCTTGTATTGTTGTATTTGTTTTACTAATACCGCCACCTAATTAAATCCGCCTTGAAAGTGACGGCTGCTTGTGTTTTTCAATTAATTATTTTTTTTTGGATTTGAAAAATTGAGATATCATCACAAGTTTTGATATTGTCTCAATATCCTTGTAAAAAATAAAAAGTCAAAAAAGTTTGTAAGACTTACACGCTGTAAAAGACTTTTAAATCACAAGTTGGTCGACTTTGACACCCTCCAGCTCATCATGTATTCCAATACTGCATTTAAGAGTTTGATTTTCTGAAATATTAAGTTTTCCTCCACGACTTTTGCGTACATCGTTTTATAATCGGCTGAATACTTTACAACATATAAACTTAGTATCATCTGCGTTTTGTAATGCTTTCATCAACATAAATTTTTTTGCTAATTTTTGCTGGCATAAAAGCATATTTATTCATTTATTGAAATATTTTGAAAAATCAAATAATTTGGAAGAGTAAAATCGCTAACATGTTCAAATTTAAATAAAAAATCTACAAATATAACAAAACAAACATAAGCACATACTCGTACATACATACTTTAGTATTCATTTCGTCGATTTAAAATAAGTTAAATAAAAAAATATGTATGTATATTTAAAAAAAAGCCTGCAAATAATATAAATCATAAGATACAGTCAAACTTCTATAACTCGAATCACCATTACCCCAAAAGAAACTTCGACTTATAGAGACTTCGACTTACAGAATTTTTTGTCAAAATAGATTAAACGGTTTTTGAATTATGTATTTTTATTTAAAATATTCTCCAATGGAAAACTACAAACTTAAGTATATAAACTCCGTGTACGTTGTACTGATATAATTAAAAAGTTCATCAAATATTCTGAAATAAGTGTCTGAAACTTTACTTTTTTTTCTTATTTTCAGTAAAAAATAATTCCAATGTGCTTAAAGCTTTCTAGTACTCATCAGTTATTGTGTCATTTGTCTGTAAATAATAATTTCGTGTTCAGAAAGAACTTTCTACATCATTTCTTGGTGGCTTTTGAGAAGTTTCTTCTACTGAACTTTCGTTCCGCTTAAGATTGGACCCTCTGATTCAAAGCAATTACGGTCAACATTATCATCATCTGTAGGAAAGCTAGTTGTACTGAGCTCATTATCTACTTCAATATAATCCTTAAGAGTAGCATTGGAAGATATTTTGCTTGCTTTTAGCCAAGCTTCGTAATCAGCTTCAATTTCAACATTTGTGAAAATTTTTGAATTTTGGGGTCTTAACTTTTTTACTATATAAACGAAATCCAGATTCAAATGAGTTGATAATTGTTGTGTTTTTCTTCCGACGGGGTTTGATGCAATTTGGAATGAATTTCCGTCATCCCACGTCAAATTTGGTGCATAGCCGAAACCGGTCTGTTTATCAACCAAATTTGACGTGGGATGACGGAAATTCATTCCAAATTGAGTTGATAATATTTCAGAAAATTGTCGAGACCGTGGATACCATGTTTATCAGCTGCTTCCTTTTTCTTTAATCCATCTTCGACTTCTTTTATAAGTTTATATTTTTCTTTAATCGATAAGCATCTTAAAACGCGTTTAGTTGCCATAATAAAAAAATCGATTTCAACATTTATCATCTATCGCGAATTATGCATAGAACTGATTCTTACCTAAACAAAAAAAACAAATTTGTAATTCCTCGAAAAAAATAAACAACAGAAAGTAAAATATACAAACCAGCTCAAGCAACAAAAGAAAGTAAAACAAACAAACCGTAACTAAGAAACAAATTCCACAAGCCATTTACACAAGCAAAATTCTTCTATAGAGTTCATGTGTATGTTTTTTGTTCGCGTTATGGAGAACTTCGAGCTATGGAAGTTCGAGTTACGGAAGGAAAATTGTATGCGATTTGTTCTTTTAACGATACCGCCAACCAAATTAGTTCGAGTTAGAGAAGTTCGAGTTATGGAAGTTCGACTGTAGATAAATAATAAATAAGCAGAAAAAAATATTTCTTCATAGAAAAAGTTTTATGTAATTTAATAAAACTTTAGTTAACAAATTTGAGCCTGAATAAAAATCCATAAAGCTCGAAAATAAAATCATGCAAATTAAAAAAGTGGAAAAAAATCTAATTGATTTTAAATTTTAAAACAATTGAATTGTTGTATATCTGCTACAACACATATTTTTAATTTATTTATTTTTCTTTAATAAAAAGCATTCTTGTGCTAAAAGAAGAAATTATGCTGATTGAGCATAAAAATAATAAATTATTTCATAGAAAGTTTAAATAAAATGCCTTGCAATTTATTGCATCTTCAATGAAGAGTTGCAAACATAAATAAAGGACAAACAAACTAATGTTTTTCTTTTAGAAATTAGAGATTGTTCTGTTGTGTGTTTGAAAGTGTCAGCATTTGTTACCACTCCTCCCACTTTTTTATAGATTTCTATATCACCCACTGCAACAAAAACTCTGCAAGATAATTTTATTACAACATTTATTTGTCAAGGTCAAATAAGTTCAGCAACATAAGCAAAAACATGTTTTTTTAAAAAGTTTAAGATTTTTACATAAAATTCAATTTTTTTTCTCAATTATTTATGTATTTTTTTTGTGCATTCTTCTGCAAGTATTGTTGTCATTGTGCATTATTTGTATTCAAGACGTTTGTGCCATGTGACAGTTTGGTTCTTGCTGTGCTGTACAAATAGCAACAGGAAGGAACCCCCTAATGTTAAAACTGTTACATTTTCATTAATAGTTAAGAGTAAAAACAATTTTAAAATATTTCCTCTCGCCGTTGCCACTTTTTGTTTATTTCCCATTCCTCCCTTTTTCGTTGCGCTTTTTTTTCTGCAAACTATTTTGGTTTCAGCCACAAATTTTATATTATTTTATATTCTTATGAAAAAAAAAACATACGACAAAGAAAAAGAGTGGCCCCAAGTGGAGTTAAAATGACTGTTGTTGTCAAGTACTTGGTTGCAACATTAAGCTGTAAACAAAATTGTTTTAAATGACAGAACAAAATAGATGGGTGCGGGAAAGTATGTGTTAAAACCAGCAAATACAAAGTGAAAAGGAATGTACATTAGGGTGGGTCACTGATAGCAATATTTTATTGTCTTACGTTAAAACAAATAAAAATTGCTATACAAAAGTTCAAAGAAGTCATATCTGAGCCCATGCCGGTGATCTTAAGAATTAAGTATTTTTTGAAAAAAAAAAACTTTAAAGTTTAATATTTTATTTACTATCAATTATTATTAATTCAAGCCAAAAAAAATATAAAACATTAATTTTTATACAACATAAAACAATAAAATCACGAAATTATGTTACTTATATTTTGGTCACAATATCTTGTTTCCTGTCTTAATTCAAGTTTCGTCTGTATTAAACCTTCTCTTGATTTTTTAGCGCATAGAGAGAGTCATTAACACTTCTGACACTAATTTTACAGTTCATTCCACCGCCTGAGTATGACATGTTAGCTGGGCAAAAATTAAATTGTCACTTTCTTGACACTCAACTACAGCATATATTTCTTCAGTAGTGATGTTCCAAAGAATTGGTGGATCGAAAATCTTTTGATTTCAATTTATAACTTCAAAGTAGTAGTTACTAGCGTCAAAATTGATAGTCGGAACATCAAACGCGCGAGGTTGTATAGTATACAAATCTTATGTCTGTCAGGGTCAGGACCTTCTGCCACCATCTTCTCAAATTCTTTATGTGACCAAGAAAAAGTAAAAATTGGCAAAAATTAAATTTAGTTAGCAAAAAAAAAAAATAATAATATTATTAAAATCAGCATGCGCGGGTGGTCAACAATAAAAATAGTCCTTCTTCAAAGGAAACAAATGAATAATTAGAAGCCGAGAAATATCTTTCAATCTCCCGGGATTCCGAGTTATCCCGCCGCTTAGAACAATAAAATAAAAGCAGTATAGATATATGTTTTCTAATTTATATATTCTGATACTTATGTTTATATGTTGTAGACGTCCTTACACAGAAAAAAAATTCCGTACTAAATTCAAGTATTTTCTACTTGAATACAAGTCATACTCAAAATTTTGAGTACAAATAACAATAAAATGTAATTTAATTAAGTCGAAAACGGAATTGCTTTAGATAACCAATTAAATTAAACATTTAAATCCGTCCGTACTTAAATCAATCTCTCTGTAATTGATTTTACTAAACATCGCTTGGGATTGATTTAAGTACGGATGGAGTGATTTTTCTTTTGAGTGTAGATGACGAATGAATTCAATGAGTCAATTTTATTAAAAAGTCACATTTATGAGACACTAGCTTTTATCTGTCACTTCGTCCACGTGAAATTTATTGGCAGAAGTTACTTCATCCCCTTCTTGGTAATATTTTTGTAAAACTATAATATGTGTTCTTCCACACTCACATCTATCGACATTTAAAATACTTCGATAATTTTAGAGTGGCCAGAAATCGTCCCTTACCATCCTCGTAGTCCTATTTTTTTATAAATATATCCTTATAGACATATTTAATACAAAACCATTGAGCGGTCATCACGCACAAACATACAAAATTTCTCATTTATATTAAAATATTAAAGAGAACAAAAAAATCGCAAAAAAAAAATTAATTCAGTTTCTGCTGAAACATGGACGAAACCTTAAGAACGAATATAAAAATATAAGTAACATTATTTAACTTTGGTTTGATAATGACTTCTTGAAACTGAATTTTGATTTTTGTTACGAATTTCCCTGTGAGAGAAGAACTTTCTATCTTTTACGTACTTCTCCGAACAATCTCACGTCTTTCTTATTGCACTTTTAAACTATCACTGCCATCAAACATATCTATATTATTAATAGGCAATAGGTTCGATATTTAGGGGGCAAGAAGCGTTTAAAGTTGCTACTAACACATCCACACTTATTACACATGCAGCTTAATTTAACAATTAAACAAAGTGTGTATGTGTGTTTGTCCAATTTGCTTTTGCATAGAAATGAGACAGAGTTTTAATGATGAAACAGAACACACTGCAACTTCAGGCTGAACAATATTTTCCATACAGTTTGACATAAAATTTCCCTAGAGATTGCGGTCATGAAATATAATCTATTTTATTTTTATAGCGTTTTTTCTTACACTCTCAATTTTAGAAACTCATTTTCTCAACAATGTTACCGTGTTATCATGAAATCACATATATTTTTCATACGCAAAATGCAAACAAAAGAAAATCAAACAATAATAAGAGAGAATTTGAAGTTACTGCCGTCGATTTATTATGGGCCATCAGCGTTTGTTCCTGAAGTTGCAGATTTGTTCTGTTTCATCATTTAAGTTGTTTATTTACAATGTTTTTTGTTTTTTATATTTTATAGTTTGTATTTATGAAAATGTTTAATGTTAATTTCTAGACTGCGGTCGATTTAGTCGACCGCTGGATAATATTCTTCCAATTAAGCTTGAGGTAATTTTTCTTTAAAAACATCCAAATTTATTTTTTTCTCAATATTTCGTAACGATTGGAAGAATAATATAAATATATAAGAGGCGTCGAAAAATTATATATTAAAATTATAATCAAACATTTGAACATATAGTTCATCACTATTATCACCGAAAAGTCTGTTTTAAAATTACTGAAATTCCACAATTATTTGAAAATAAATTTTTGCTTTCATTACAAATTTCGGAATTGTTGTTTGGTTTTTTTGGTTTCAACATGCTGCAGCTCGCCAAATCGTATTTTAGGTTTTAAAAAGAAATATAGTGATATTGGTTTTAAAATATATGAACATCAAACAACTTGAAAGTTAAAAAGCTCTTGCTGAACACAAAGGCTACAAACAGTAATTAAAAAACACCTTTCAGAAACTACCACACAAATTTCCAGCAATTTCATTATTGAAAACTTTCTTAAATTCGTGGGAAAACCCATTTTTGTAATAATAACAATATGCAATATATTAAAAATGTCTCTAGGAATATATTTTGGTATGAAAATTTCTTTTGGTTTTTCACTTGTCTAATAAACAAAAGCACTTTGAGAGCTCCTTTGTGCATGCAAATGCAATGACATGGCCACACACATACGTACTTAAAAATGAACACACACACACACACATACGTACTTACAAACGAACACACACATACTATAAATAAAGTGAATAACAATAAAAACAAAAAACAATTACAATTTCACTCAATTATACAAACATGTGACCCTCAACTTAAGTATACAAAAATATAAAAAAAAATATATATCTAATGGAACCTACTCGTACATTCTAGTGGTAAATATTATGAGGCATTTCTTAAAGCAGGCCTTACTGAAAAGCTACTAATCCATCTGAAACTTTGGTATGTCCGTGTTACTGACGCTTTTAAGAAATTCTTAATATAAAAGTTCCTGCTGACACTAATTTTCTTAAACTTTTGTAGAAAAATAGAAGTGTCATTCATGTTGACTTCAGGTTAAATAAAAATATGCGAATATTGAATGGCACTGGAAATACTTGTATCTTAGGTTAGTTAGGTAAGGTTAAGCTAACCGCTCATAAGGACCTCTCATAGACCATGTTGGTCCTTAGTGTAACCACGATCTACGATAACCCGTAAATGAAAAGATAAATTCGGAGTCACAGTAGTCGAATTCCAAAGATTTTCGCTAGATCTTTATAATAATGATCTCCCAGACAGTTCGCTGTGAAGCGTTTGAGTTCCGGACTATTCTTTTTCGCCTGGTACCCCACAGAAAGTAAAGTTGTACCTATCAGCTGCCCAACCCTTTTGTCGCATCCTGCCGTCTAACAGTGACCCATTATAAAACCCACGAGAAGCCCACATTATTTTCTCGATAGCGGTAGTAGAAGTTTAGTCGATTTTGGATCGTAGGATCTCCACATAACTTTGGATACCTGGCGCGTTTCGGTGTTTCCTCAAACCGCCTCAGATTTCTACCGTATAGTTGAGGGTAAATCACTCTTAATATTACGAATTGGAATGTCTATCACCGAGTTATACGGCAATTGAACTTCATTTTACCTTCTATGCCCTGGTGGCAACGAACTTAGTAGATATGTACTCTTCTGTTGGCACTAATTCCATCCATGGAGTCCTTATAATCTTGAACGATCGAAAAGTATGAATGTTTAGCGGATAGTGCCCTGATTGCCTCTTGACTATCTATAAAGAAGTTTATATGTGAGCTTCTAGTACTGGGATTACGTGCAAAATCAGCAGCAATTTTGGCAGTAAATATTTCCTGCTGGAAAATTCTACAGTAATCGGAAAACTTATAAGATTCCTTCAGTTCCTGTCAGTAGACTGCAGTTTAAGCTCCCTCTTCCATTTAGGAACCAACGGTATAAAAATTTAAAGTCATAACGAAGTCCTGCTTGTCAACCGTCCTCCTTCAAAGTAATACGCGGTCTCTTATTAAATGTTAGATACAAAGTTCAGCGAGTCTTTGAGTGCCCACTAATATATTCCGGTATGATATCTTACACTAGTGTCCCATACTGTAAAATTGGTCACGCTTTTTTCTACATTTACCCTCTAATTCATAAAAGATTATTACCAGTTTCATAACACATCAATAGTCAAAAATCGGTAAATGTGTATTCATTAATGTTTAATGTTCTATTAAAGCGTTATAAAGTCTCTGAAAAATATAATGATTTTTTTGTAGCCAAGTTTAAGCGATTGATAAAGTGCTATTTTGCTATTAATTTCCTTTTTTCGTGTATGTAAAAAAAAATTTGAAAATTATTTTACAAATTTTAATGAATAAAAGCATTTAAATAAAAATGGATGTAATAAATTTGGTTTCCAGCATACGTAAGTAAAATTAATTAGTGCGAAGAAATTTGTGTTTAATTGAAAATTATAGAGACGATCGGCGATATATCAGCTGCCCGCACCCGAAAATGTTTTAGAAAGAGGTTCAATCCGTTCGATATGTCGGAAGATAACTTCAAATCTAAATACACGTTAAATAAATCCATCGTTACAAAAATGATTGAAATTGTAAAGCCGGAAATTCAAGTAGACCGAAGAGGTTGTGGTACATCTGCCGATTTACAGTCTTTGGTGGCATTACGATGCTGGGGTCGAAGAGAAATATATGTGTAATACTGGTTGTGTCTAACTTATCATTATGCACAATTTAAAATTTAGGATTCGAGATGATATTGCCGATCTTCACCGGTTATCTCAGGCAAATTTCTTTATACATTCACGCATGTGTTTTAGCTTATTTGCGATGTAAATTTAAAAATAAGAAATATAGTTATAAGGTTGAGAGGGACCACTCACGACTGCCGTATTTGCAACGATTCGAAAAGGTAGACTTCAAAGGCCATTTGCTAGGAGATAGTGGATACAAAATTTATCCATATTTATTCACCCCACTTAGTAACCCACAAAGTAAAAAAGAGGTTAAATATAATGCTGCCCATAAAAACATATTTTATTTTCATCAAGGCACAAATATTCTGATTTTATAGCTAAAAAAAACTTAACAGAGAAATTTAAATAAGTTGAAGTTATTTAGTGATGCACAAACAAATATTAACAGTTGAGTATTCAAATACTTGTCGAACTTTAAGAATAACAAACGTACGTTTTAAGCACACTAATTTATTTTTAATAATTAGGATAAAAGTTTTGCTTACCTCTTAGCAATTTGATGAAATTTTTTTATGATTTAATTTTTTTCATTTAAACCCATTACTTATTGAATAGAATCATATTGTGTACATCACTAAAGAAAATATGGCAGGTGATTTACAACAAGGTTGCCAATAGAAATGAACAAATTCGTAAATGGATTTCATTGCTAATCTAGAGTTATTAAACGTTTATGAACATACATTTTTATTACACGCTTGTAACTCAAAATTTATTTAATAACTATAACATAGTTTAACACTGGAATAAGAAAATTTTATGAATTAGACAGTTTGTTAGCCGAAATTATTCCCAGGTACTTTGTGTGGTGTTTAAGTTTTAGGCTGGTACCTTTTAGTTTAGTTTGTATCTTTTATAGAGCAACATTTTTAAATTTTCTGTTAGAACGATTATCTGTGGATTCTTCTGTAGCTGTCATCCATGACCATCTTTTGCGTATTTGATAAACACAACTTTTCAAAATTGTTTTTCTTTAATTTAAGGTTCTTTTAAAAAGTTGAATTTTCAGCAAGTTTAATATTTAATTTAAATGCAAAACTTATTAAACTTCATTTTGTTTTTTAACAAAAACACAATTGTCGAGCATTCACTTTTTTCGGAGTGCTAAATAATAAATAAGGCTTTTTAAAAGGCGTTTTTAACCTCCCTGCCACCTCTAGGATATATTTAAGTGAACATATACAGAGTTACACATAAACATACGTGTATGCATGTTTGTGTATAAATATTTTTACTAAAAAAAATTTTCACAGATCCTTGTTAGACTAATAAATGTTTAGGTTTTCTTTGCTGCTGCTCTTGTTGTTTATGTATGTTCTACTGCATTTAAGCTACAAACTGTTGTCATGGGTATTTTATTTTTTTTTTCTACTCTCTTTGGCTCTATTGTACCCAGAGTTTTCTCAAAATTCTTCTTATACTAGTCATCCATTCACTCATGAGGATTAGTATAGTTAAAATAAATTTAGAAAAACAAAAAACGGAAATAACAACAAAACCTCTAAGACCCGAAGAGAACATTCTGTGGTTGGACGCTTCTGTGTACATATTTTCTAAAGTTCATGCATATATTTACAATTACATTCATATAGACACAGGAAAACAACCCAGCCATGGCACAGTGATTCAGTCATGGGTAAAACTGAAATAAGAAATTAAATTTGTTAAAATTGTAATCATATTGAAGCCTATTTAGAGTCAGTTTAGACCATCGCACAAGTAATGAGTGATTTTTTAAGAGCTTTCGGATTTGATTTTAAATAAAAAAACCCATAAAATTTAAAGAAACTTATGAAATATTTATTTGAGTTGATAGAACGATCTATATGATTCAGCGTTTAAAGATGATTTCATGTAAATGTTGGCTGCGGCTACGCTTGGAAATGGTTCATACGCTGGATTTAATTTTGGCATACTCCCTCCAACATATCGGCAGGTACCTCAAGAATAAATTCTTTAATATTGGCTTCCAGAGCACCAACCCTTGCGGTTTCGTCCTTAAAGGCGTTAAATCGCACGATCTAGGCGTCGAATTGGCCGGCGTCAAACGTCAAATAAACTGCTCACCGAACTCGCCTCTCAATTGGGCCAATCTTTCGTGTTCTGTGTGGCACGTGGCACTGTCCTGTTGGAACCACATATCAGTTAGGTCCAAATCTTCCATTTTTGACAAAAAAAATAATAATAATAATTGTAACCATTTCACGTTTCCTGTGGACGGCTCCGAATCGATAATTCGCGGTCATCAACAACACTGGCGGATACAGCTGCGATATTCTCATCTGTCTGAACTAGAGCTATGCGTGTTGGTAGTTTAATATCCAATAATGTAAAGTTGGAGCGAAATTTAGTCACAAGATTCCGAATAGCCCTCTCAGAGGGCCGCCCAAACTGACCATAAAATGGAAGAAGTGCATGATGCACCTTCTTAACCGAGCACGAATTTTGATAATAAAATTTAATAATCTGAAATTGTTGTTCGTTTGTAAGTCGATTCATGGCTAAATTATAGACAAAACCGAACATGTTTAACAGTAATATTTTACACGAAAACAGCTGAGCTGCCAAAAAAATGTTGCCAAAATGAAAGTTGCTAACAAATCACCCTTAAGTACAGAAAAGCGTCTCTGATATAATGAGTTGTTATTGTTTTTTTTAATTTCTGATTTGACATAAAGCTAATTTAATATTAGCTGCGTTCGAGTACTTTTACAGTAAAATGCAGTAAATGAGTAATTAATTACTGAGTAAACTGAAAAATTTACTCTCAAAAAAAACTGTTGCCCAAAAAAGTACGCGAACGGAAAAATTGTAAAAATTAGTAAGATTAAGTAACAGGTGATTGCAAATCAATAAAGTGTTGAAATATATTTACATTTTGGACTACTCAACTCTTTTTCTTGTTGGTACTCGATGCAATATTTATTATAACGCGAATATTTTAAGAAAATATGAACAAATTATTTCCTATAATCGTTTACATGTGTTTATTTTCATTTTATTTGATTTTAATAAGTTGTTTCTGATTAAATTTATTCAAAAGTATGTGATTATTTGTTTTGCTATTGACTACCTTAACAGCAAGTGCAGTACTAAGTAACCATATACTTAGCATTTTCACAAGTCCAAAGAAATAACAAAATAACAACGAAAATGGCTGTAAATGGCTTTTACAAAATTTATTTCCAAGAAATTTCTGCAGTAACAATTTGTAAATTCTCAGCCATGAGCTGTCACTTTACGCTCTCAATTTTTGTTCTCATTTAGATTAACTTGAGTAAACAAACGCAATTTAGTAAAATGCAGTAAAGTTCAGTAAAAAATTTTAAAAACTTTTGGGTACTCGAACATACTTATTTAAGTCCTCAATATGTTTGGTTTTTTTTTTTCTCTAAAATGTTTACTTAATATTTTTATGGATATTGAAGGATCCGTTTTTGAAAATTAATTAATTCCGAGGGTATAAAAGTATTTGAGACAAATTGTTCTGATTGCTTTCTTCCATGCTTCACCGATATCGACAATTAAAAATAGAAAAAATTATTTGAAAAATTTTTTTGGAAAATTTAGTCCTTGGACATTTGAAGATCCCATAACAAGGAAATCAGACTGCGAAATAAAAAAAAACTGAATTAGAGTTTTACTGACTACTGAAACTGGTTGAAACAATAGCATTCGGTTGAAGTGTGATCTGTATTATTGTCAAAAGTAATAAATACGATATCGTAGATGAACAATGATATTGCCTGATTGAATTTTTAGGCAAGATCACAGGAAAAGTTCCAACGATTCGATATGTTCGAGATTAGGATATTTAGTAAAATCATAGATAAACTAAATTTGATTCAAATATTTAGGTTTTCATTGAGCTTTTCTTTAGTTTCAATAAAACTAGACTTAGAAAACAATCCTTTCATTTGTCGAACATGTGGGAGAAATTGCAAGCAATCTTTTATATTGTCGTCCCGAAGTTATCTTCACGTATCTCCAAAAAAATTTCTTTGGGAAATTGAGTTTAAAAATTCAACATTAAGCACCTAGAAATTTATTATGATCCGAATTTGCACAAATTGTGGAGTACAAGTACTATATCTTAGATCCGGTTGACACACGTCAAGTTTGACTCGTCACGTCTTGAGCTTTTTTTGTGATATACGTGTTGAAGATAACTGCGTCACGCATATATAAAATTTACAATTACTCAGTTCATTTGCTGTTTTTCTTCATTTCGCAATTTGAGTCCTGTTTTGATATTTTCAAGCTTCTTAGCACTTCTAATCAGGGACCAAAACTAATAATTATTCTTGAATTTTCAAAGGAAAAAAGCAATTATAACGAAATATCGGAGAGATAATTTAAGTACATCATTTTGAATGTTTTCTACAATATTTTCAGAAAATCGAATGCTATTTAAATATTACATTCTTTTTGCAAAAATAATTGTCATTCTCGAATTTTTATTCTTTTTGTCAGTAATATTTTTCAGTTCCTGTATTTATTTTTTTTGGTCAGAAATATTTGCAATATTCTGATTTTTATATTTTTTTTGTCAGAAATAATTGTCAGTCTCTGATTTTTATTTTTTTTTCAGAAGTATTTGTCGTATTCTGATTTTTTTGATGTCAACTGATAAAGGCATCATATTTTAAACGGAAAATAAATGACAAAATAATTTAACATTAAAAATGTAAATAAAAGTCAAATATGAAATGTTATTTCTGGCAAAAAAAAAAATAGAAACTGACAAATATTTTTTCCCAAAAAAAAATTAAAATCAGAAACTGACAAATATTTCTGACAAAAAAATTAAAATCGTAAAATAACAATTATATGTTGATTTTTATTTTAAATGTCATAATTGTTACGGCCTCTGCTTCTAGTAGTTTCGGTTCATTTTGTGAGACTAAAATAAACTCACAACAAAATATGTTCACATGCTAAAAAAAAGTATTTTATTTTATTTAAGCGGTTAATCGACCCAAATTAACCGATTTATTGGTTAATCCAAGACAGAAAATCTTAGATTAATCGAATAACTAATTTTCGTTTTATAACTTTATAATTGCCCCTTTTTGTTATCCCTTAAAGAAACAACAACTATGCTCCCTGTTACTTTTCATTTACATAAATTCTGCTTAACCAACAATTTTTACCCAACACCAACTTGTTAGTTAATCATGTGTTGATCTCACTGCCTGATTATGACTATCACACTTGTATTATATCTTAAATACTTTTAAATACATACACGCTCAAAATACACACATACATACATGCATACATACATACATGTGTGTATATAAGCGATGTGTGTTTGTTATAAAACAAGGACTTAATGCCTCTTTAATGTTGTTAATCAACTCAAGGGTCTTACGAGTAGTTTTGGTGTGTGCATGTGTGCGTGTGTGTGTGTGTGTGTATGTGACTAAGTAAATGTTTTTAATTTAAGCTGACACTGTCTCATTACATTGTTATTAATTCTTTTTGCTTTTTTTCGTGTGCTTTTCATGTAAATTAAACTACAATGTAGGTTTGTTTTTCTGTATGTGGATAAAAAACATTAAATGGCTACAAAGAAACACACACTTAAATATACACGGTCGTCTGCACAAATAGTCAGCTGTCAGTCATTTAGTTGTCATGATATGTGTGGCTTTTTTGGTTGCATTGAGGTTTTGGTTAACCCTTCTTTTTTTTTGTTGTATTAAGTATAAGCCATAATAGTTGTTGGTCGGGCTTGTAACCTCTAAATAATTTTTAATATTGCAAATAAATACGGGCAGTTTTTAAGTTCAACAAAGCAGTTTAAATATGTGTTTTCAGTATGAAATCTATTTCCTTTAACCCTAAAATGACTTGCAACACCTATTTCGCGTGTGTACATAATAAAAAAAAATATTTTATATTTTTCCAAAATTCAGTCTTCAAACAGGAATTGCAAAAAAATTCTGATAGCAAAAATTTTATTCAAATGTAGCCGCACGGGGAAAAAGTAACCCCAATCCTCCGCAAAAATAAACTCGATTAGTATTTGAAAATTTGTAATAAAAATTGTTTGCCCATCAAAATTTGACAAGTGACATGAAATCGCAAAGAAGTTATTTAATATAAAAATCCATTTACTTAAAAATGGAAGAAGAAAAAAACGAATATAAATCACGCAAAATTTTATAAGTCACTTTATTTTATAAATTTTTGCAGCATATATTTATAGATTTCTTTATATTAAATTGTAGCGCTTGAAATGCGCGCTGCAGCCTTTTTTTTTGTAAATGTAAACCTGATGAAGGGTATATTGCGTTCGTCGCGTTGCAATTGTTTTTTCTCTCGTTTAAAGTCACTAAAAAGCCATTTTTAGCTTTTCATTCCAATCATCCAACCCGGCTGCAGTGGCATAATCATCATTATTATCAACTGCAATTAATTTCAAATACCACAAACAGTTTACACAGCATGATTATCATGCAAAAAGTACTTTTTGTTACTTTTTGTCGTTTAATTCATTGTGAAACCTCTTTTTCGTTTCCACACAACTCTTTTCACTGCTGAATGTTGGCCACATTTAATGAATCAATTTCAAACTTTAACATTTGCAGCAACAAAAAAAATTAGTATCATGTTTCTGCATTTACAATTAAAAATATTAATAAATCTTCAAATTGGATAACAATTTTATTTTTTTTAACAATTTTAATATATGTATGTATGTATGTACATAATTTATATTTTAAATAAATTTTTATTATGAATTTGTTGATTTGTTGTGTGAAGTAAATTTAAAGGACAATAAGCACAGACTTGGGCTGTCTAATTAGCCAAAGGGTAATTTAATCTTGACAGGGGCTACCGAGGCCGTAAAATAGGCAACTTCTCTCATAGTCAGCTTGCTATGAAAGCATTCACCTCAAACGAGTTTACCTCTCAGCTGGTTTCGGAACGCCGCAGCAAGATTAATCAGCTAAACAGGAAAAATAAGGTCACACTCTGCTGCGTTCCTGAAAACTTGGGGGTGGAAGGAAACATAAACGCAGACAAAACCGCCACGAGGGGGGCTAGTACACGCTTGGTCGAACCAGAACCATTTTGTGGCCTTCGATTGGATAAAATCCGGGAAGATATATCGACGGAGACTAGAAGTAGCAGGGGACACCTCTTGTTCAATCTAATGATTGGATTGTCTAACCGAACTCGTTTCATAGCTCTCATGTCCCAAAGTGAAAACAATCTATGAAAAGTCACAGTCCTCACAGGCCATTGCAGACTGAGGGAACACCTCAACAGACTTCGCATTGAGAATAACAGCCTGTGCAGATTCTGTGATTACGAGGATGAAACTGCAGAGCATATTCTGAAGGACTGTGAAGCTTTCTGCCGCGGACGATATAGCCAATTGGGCAAGCAGCTTTCAATACTGCGGGGATATATAAGTCCCAGAGTGTGATCAAAATCTAATGGTCCGAAGAGAATTCGTTTTTAAAGCGCTGGGATGAGACTGAACAGTAGGCTGTGGTCAGTAGGAACACAATTGAGACCAACGACGAATTTTTGGAGGCGAATATTCGTCGTCAAAATTAAAATACATTTTTGTATATGAAAATACACACAATCATGGCGACGGCGAAATTCGTCATACACGGCGAACTTTGAAATAGATTTATTTCTATTTTTTACGCCGGCGAACGACGGACAAATCAGTACCAGGTGACCATTTTCGGTTTTAAGTTTTTAAGTTTCTTATTACTTTGATAATTGTTTTATAGTTATTTTATAACATTTACAATAAATATAAAAAATAATTAACTTCAAAAATTGGTTTTACTTGTGTTTTTGTTAATGTTTCTTTTTTAAGTATAAATTATTTTCTTTAGTGCGGTCACACTACCAGCTGTTATATAAAATAAGCAAACAAAATAGAATTAAAAAATATTGTTAAATAATTTTGAAAAAAATGGATGCTAGTGAGATAATAATTGAAAATGTGAAAAAACAAGAATGTTTGTATAATATTGCATTTCCTCATCAATAGGCGTTCTTTTTAAAAACCTTTGTAATCTTTCCTTAAGCAAAGAAAGCATTAAACTTTTAAACATTCATTCTTGTTGCTTTAAAGAAGTGTTCTTCATCCTTGAAATTAAGTTCTGCAAAACCACTTCTTTGGAAGCCAAGGTCGTTTCTTTTAATGTTTACCGGCCGCACCCACCACCTTCTTCGTTATTATTTATGTACAAGCAAAAAAGCTTTCACCATGATAAACATTATATTAATTATTCTAATAATTTTAAAAAAATTTTAAATACTTTGATTCATTTCTTATTTTATTTCTTTGTACAAACAGTAAACAATAACCATCAATTATGTAAAACAGCTATTTTTTCGTCGTATTATGCTTCATACGACAAATTTATACAGCGTCGCGTTGGACGAAATTCGTCGTTCGTCTGAGTTGTGTTCCTAGCATAACGGAACTAAATCATACTTGGTATACGTTCATAAGTGTAAGCGTGCTCTTCATTCATACACGTCTAAGTAAAACTTTTAGTTTTTTCTATGTTTTCGTATGTGTTTCTAGTACAGATGTGTTACTTATGAGCAACTGTCACAATGGCAGTATTGATACTACAGCTCGAAAAATGAAAGATGTTACTACTAAAAACATTGAATGACCTGAAGCTGTGATTTTCTACAATAAATATATGGGAGCGTAGATCATGCAGATCAAATAATTACTTTAAACGATTAAGATAGAAGAAATCTGAAATGGTGGAAGAAAGTATTTCTCAGGTTGCTAATGGCCAGTATTCATAATTCGTAATTTTGTATCAATAACTCACTTGGCAAAAAATTATTGATTTCGTATTAGATGTAGCTGAAGAGTTCATTAATCAAGGACGATCAGAATCTCTGGAGAAACGGTCAAAAGACAGGGTTTCAAAGAATTTCAAAGTTTTAGCAAATATTAGAGATCATCTTCCGTTTGTTAAAGGCGGCCGATAAATAAAATAAATATTTTCTACACTTTTTAATACCTAAATTTTACTGGTGGTATATATTTATCCCATAATTAAACTACTGCAGCGATATACATGTGTCCCAAGACATTTTTTGCAAAAACCATATTTTCCAAGAATCTGAAATTATGTAAACGTGTTCCTTTACTTATATACAAAACATTTAGTTCAATTATACAGAAATATCTTCACTGAACCAAAGTCGCGTTGAAAAGGTTCAACACAGTCTGTTTTTGGAATGGATATATTTTATTTAATGTCCTGAAGGTGTCCCAAAAGCATTAAATATATGCTACTAAATTTTTTTTCTGAACCCATTTAATACTCATTTCGAAGTGCTTAATGTCATATTCGTGCTTTTTTTGCACTCTAGAATTCCAGTTTCCTCAAGCTCTTTATCATTTCTGTTTTGTGCATCGTTTTGTTTTACATTTGCTCGTTAAACCAAGTAAAAAATAAAATATTTTCGTAATATATGATACGCAGTAGAAAAAATTTGGGGTTTCGTTAAATGCGATATTCATTAAAT
Source organism: Gymnocheta viridis (assembly GCA_956483585.1). Classification (NCBI taxonomy): domain Eukaryota; kingdom Metazoa; phylum Arthropoda; class Insecta; order Diptera; family Tachinidae; genus Gymnocheta; species Gymnocheta viridis. The sequence continues at coordinate 135,339,763 of OY101440.1, read as the reverse complement.
CGAATGTTTGTTAAATCGGAAAATGCATTTAATATGATGACCTTGAAATTCCAGATAATTTATTTTTTTTTTCAAATATGTGAATCGTGTTGCAGAAAACTCTCAGACAACAAAAATTTGGTCATTCCAAAATGTTGTGCGCAAAAAATAGTTAAATCCGCCTTAACACAATCACAAAAGAAATGAAAATTTCGTACACACTAGATTGTTAAAAAATCAAAATTGAAAAGAGTTTCGTCGGGTTTTGCTTTTAAAAAAATTAACTGGCTTCGAATAATTTATATTCTCGAATACTTCGACAAGTCATTTTCTTTCTATTGCAAATAATAAATTTTCAACTCGACGCTGTTTCAATAACTTTCAACGCAAAACCAGTTTTTGCATTTTAATGTAAAAAATACTTCCCACAACTTCGTACTTCAGTGTTGGGAACCACATTAAATTGTGTGTTTTCCATGCTCTTTTTATTAATTAAAAACCATTTAAATGACATGTCATGTAATTACAATGATTGAATTTAAATGTTTGTGTTTAAAATTTACGAAAATTGTGAAATAAATGTTCATTTGTACCTGCTCTCATGTACGAGTACTTTCATTCCTTTTTATGAAAAGTTTCTTTGTGCAATTACTGTTGAAATTTGAATGCACTTGTCAGATAAGAATTACTTGAGGGTGTGAATTATATTAAAATTAACTGCCAAAAATTTTAATGATTTCAATGGTTAATTAAAATTATTAACAAGAATTAATGCATTTAATGGCAAAAAGAAGGATATGAATCTGGTGATCGAGCAAAAGGATGTTGCTGAATTATTTTATGTTATTGTTAAAATATCTGTATTAAAATGCTATATAAATTTATTATTTAATTGTTGTTGAACACAAATTCTTTTATTTATGATCATATTGTGTCAGCCGATACTTTTAAGCTAAATAAAGTTAAGTTTAAAAGTTTCTTTGTTTTTTTTTATATTACAATAATAAGACAAAATAAGTCGACAAAAAGATTAATTATTAAAAAAATTAATTGCCTACTTACACAACCAGTTCATGCAGCTTTTAAACCCCATCTAACACTTTCAAATACAATAATCTATTCTTTTTAATTTACCAGCAATTTACACTTAATTGTTTAAATTTATTTAGACTTTAAATAAATAAATGTAAAAGATTAAATTTATAAATTTTGTAATTATTATTTTACAGTTTTAAGCAGAAAAATTACTTAAGCAGATAATCTGTGAAATATTTATTATTGTGGATAATATTTATTGAATTCATATAAATTTTTAAAATACATATCATACACACATACTACGTACACACACATTGAATTTTTCTTAAATCATTAAGAAAATTGTTGAGTAATAATGTTGCACAAAAATGTTCTCTAACATCCCGTCCAGTCATCTTGTTCGTCTTAACTTCTCACTAACTTTTTACTTGTAATGAAAACATTTTTGTTTTTTTTTTTTGTTTTTTTGTAAAATTTATAACAAAAATATGAAACATGCCAAACATTTTGTCTTAAAAAGTTTGGCAAAAAGAAAAAAACCTGGCATTTTGTTTTGTTTTTGCTTGTGACAGAGCAAAGAAAGTAACATACGAGCAAAAAAATAACACAAATAATACTCGTAGAAGGAGAAAAACTAATAACAATTTAAGATAAATCACGTCTTTTGAAGATAAAAAATAAAATAAAACAGAAATTATAAGATCCATGTGCGATCGTATGTGTGAGTGTGTGTGTGTGTGTGTGTGAAAAATCTGATATATGAAAAAAATTTAACATAATGTTGGCAGTAACACTGAATGCAATGATGCAGGGGTTACTTTCTTGCATGATTTAGTCATTTTTTTGTTCGTCCCTCTCACTCTTTAAGTATGTAAAGTCATTCTTATACAATTGCACTTGCTCCCCTTAATATGCAGAGGTTTTGTGCAACTACACAGATACACACACACATACATAGAGACGTGTCTGTGTTTATGAGAATATGTGTGACTTAATAAGAAATATTTGTATGTAGATGTGTATCTTACAGTTTTACATACGTTTATACAGGGTGAACCAAAAGTCACCAAGGGACTTCAAAATTTATTAACTTTTTCGTTTTATATGTACATATTTTTTTTTCTTTTTTCCAGATTCTAAAATATAATAAATGGAAATTTTTTACACTAATGGCGTTTTCTTTTCTAAAACAAAAAGTATAACATTTTTTGCCTTTTTTATTGCAAATTTGCAATATAAGGATTTTCTGAAATAGTGAGTTTATCTATTAGAAATTATTGTGCCAGCACTTGCAAGGCAAAATTTTTGTCGTAAAAAGACTTTGAATAGCAATTTTTTTTTATAAAAAGTAAAAAAAAATTTACATTATTTTTAGAAAAGAAAACGGCATAAGGGTGTGTGCCAATTACGGTTGTCGTTCGAATAAAAATTAATTGAATAATTCGAAAAATTATTTTCATTTTTGTTCGAACGAACAAACGATTTTACGTCATTTTGACGATTTCTTATAGCAAATTCCACAAAATGACGTTTGACGATTTTTGTTTAGTATCCCTTATACTTTGACGATTTTTTGACTTCGCTACTTTTTGCTCAACATAATCGCTACGTGTGGGAAAATGTTAAGCTGTAAAAATATGGTTTTATAAATTTGAATGACATTAACGGGCTTAACTTTTGTTTTTTAAAATATGTGCTTAATTTAATGAATAATCTAAACAAAATTGAAAGAATTCAAATTCACAACATGTACTATGAAATAACGAAACTATTTTTAAATGTTTTAATAAGGTTTTTAGTAGATGATTGTATAAAAAATACGCCTCTAAATCAAATTGATTTCCATAACCGTGGAAGAAGTTTATATTGGTGTGTATAGAAAAGAAATGTTAAGACAACATACAATTGATGTTGAAACTTTCAATCAATTTATTGATAACTGTGTATCATTCTACGTTAAATTGTGTTGCCAAATAAAAAAAGATTTGATTTCGATGAAAAAATTATAAAAAATTTTAATTTAATTACACCACCTGTGATTTAAAAAAAAACTCCGAAATGCTTCCTTTATTAAAATGTTTCCTAATCTAGTCTCTAAAGAAAAATATCAAGACATTGAGCATGAAATAAGACAAGTAAGATTTTTGAATTTTGGAGACAGCGCATTAAATGAAGGTATATTTTAGAAAAGAGGAAACTCAATTAATCTACCAATAAATAAAACTGTTTTTCCAAATTTATGTGAATTTGTAAATAACTTAATGACTTTGGCAAACTCTCCAGCTAATGTTGAAAGAATATTTAGCAAAATCTTAATAAAATAAAGCTAAGAAATTCATAGGAAACAGGAACAGTTGAAGGGATTTTTTTTTTCAAAAAATTATTCAAAAAATAATTCCTCTGAATATTATAATGTTAGCATTACAAAAGATATAAAAAAACATAACTATGATATGTATGTATAGTATTTTTATTTTGTAATTAACCAATTTAAATCAACATGTACGTCCTTCTTTCGTACTTTATATGTTCAAGTGTTTGTACGCGTATAAAATCGAATAAATAAAAAAATTAATTCGACTCTACACATGAATTGGAAGTTTATGAAGAACTGTATAATATAATATTCTATGGATTTCTATTTAAATTAAAACATAAAACATATTATATAAAAAATGAAAGTTAATTTTGTTTTGACACAAAATCTCTTCAAATCTTGCTTTGAATTGCATAAAATATTTAAAGTTTTTGTTGTTTTTAATAAATATGTTGAATTGTTAATTTTTAAATGAAAGACTGTTGCATAAAACAGACTATTTTTGAGTGACGATTTTTTACCACTTTTTCATATACTGACGATTATGACGATTTTATTTACAAAATTCGTCGATTTTCTTTAAAAAAATTACTGGCAGCCCTGTTTAGAATAAAGAATTGTTCGAACAAATTTTTTCAAATAATCGAACATTCGAATAATAAATAAACGACGAATAAATTCATTTAATTTTTTAATATTATTCGAATACTAGCTTTTTACAATACGCCATAAGAAGCTAAACAAAGAAGTACGCATATACTTTGTTTTCGATAAAAATATGTGATAAAAATATGTACAGTGCAAGCTCGGTATTCGCGACCACCCATTATCGCGACGGCCCGGTTATCGCCACGGCTTAGGTTTTATAATTTCAGGCTCTATATTCGCGGTAGTTTGAGAAAAAGGGATTATATTTATTTTCACGACTTTTATCTGTTTTTTTTTTTAAATTTGATTACAACGGGAAATCCCGTCTTTTGGTATATTAACCTTTTTGGATGATTTTGATCTTCAATTTTGTCAGTTTATTCGTGTCATTTGTTGTGTAAATACATTTTTCAATAAGAAAAAAGTTACACATATTTTAAAGACAACGATTTCTAGAGATTTTAAAAAAATTTAAAAATGGAGATTACATAAATTCAGTTTGTGGGAATTACAAGTTGCATAAGTCTTCGGTTTACCGCATTATAAAGCCAGAACATTTATTAAAAAAGTTAGTACGTACAACAGAAAGAGGACCTGGCAAACGTTGCACCTTAAAGAAAGCTGAGTACCCAAGAATGGAAAAATGCTTTATAAGTGGTTTGTAAAACAGAGGGAAAAAAATGTTCCAATATCAGCAGCGATTTTACGATCCAAAGCCTGTCCAATTAAACAAAATTAAAGTTGTCGATTCTATAACATCGATAAGCATATGGATACAATGGGCTTTGGAAAATGATAAACCGACAAATGCACTATATGAACTACGTTATTCAATTTCGCCAATTTCTTTAAAAATGTTTAAAATGTAAATATATCAATAACAATTCTATTTTAAAAATTGCATAAAATATTTCAATAAAATTTTGGGTTCTGTTATCGCGAAAATTCAGTTTTTGAAGAATTAGATGACGTTTTTGATAACGTTTAATTAACTGATCTAAAAAAGTCTATAAATAATGTAAGAAATTGTACTAAAGCAAAAATAGTTAACAATATCGATGATGATCTGAACTATTTATATATATATACGAAATATTTGTTAAATTTTTAAAATCTATGGTGACTTTTGGCCCACCCTGTATGTCTTTATTCTTGTATGTCAACATCATATTGCCAAGATAAAGTTAACTGTAACTAAAAAACAAAAACATTTAAGCAAAAAAAAAAATGTATAAAAATAAAATTTAATTTAATTTTTTATATGCATAATTTTATACGAGCAGTTAGTTGTCTTAAGTCGTTATTTCATCATGTATAAAAAAAGCCGGCATGTTTAATATATTTTTATAAAAGAAACCTTTTAAGGACATGTTTGGAAATTTGGACTTATTACGCTTAGTTTATTTAAAGGGAAAACCTTTTGTCATTAACTTGGTAAAATACAAAATGTGCCTTTATTTTAATCAAAACATCTATTTGAGGTAAATGAAGCAAACTATATGACAGATCAGCAACGGATTGTGGAGTAGAGGAAAAAAAGGATATCATTTTAAAATTGAACTAGTTGAGTTTTTGTTAAGAAATCTTAACAAATAAGGACCGAATTTAGATATGTTATATGCTATGTAATATTCAGGCAATTAAGATATATTTTTCTCGCATTCAAAACTTCAAAGGATATTAGAGAATAAATTTTTTTAAATAAAAATTTTTACATATTTTTTTTTTTAAATTATAATGATAAAAAAAGCAATTGCCAAATAGTCATGGTTGTACTCATTTTAATATATATACACTATTTAATATTCAGGCGAATAATATATATTTTCCTCACAAATTTTCATTGAAAATTTCTAAGGATATTAAAGGATAAGTTTTTGAAATTGAAATTTTTACATATTTTTTTTTATTTAAATTAGTATAAAAAGGAATTGCCTGATAGCCATGATTATGCTCATGCACATGACTCAAATATTCACACTTTTGGAAAGAAAATAATATCCAAACTCTTTCTTTTTTAATTTTGTTGTAAAAAATCCTCTAAAATTGAAACCAGACTATTAAATAAAAATCTGCAAGAGCAGTTTAGCTCTACTTTGTTTTCAGGCATCTGCTTCTTAATAATTATATTATATCTTGAAAGAGTAACAACTTTCGTACACGAGGAGTACAAAGGAACACTATTGTTTTCGCTACCGAAAAAATTAAAGGTTGCCTAGATAAGAAGTTTTTTTTGTTAAATCCTTTCGTTATCTAAGATGCCTGATGTCGATGGAGAAGTGGAAGGATACGTTTCCTTCATGCTAAATTAGGAAGGGCCAGCTTTTACTTGATTAAATAAAACGTGGGGATCACCCAAATTTTAGAAAAATACAAAGATCCGTATTTTGAATGCCTGTGTGAATACCATACAGCTGTATTTAGTCGAAACATGGCGAGAAGACTGCAAGTTTTCATATTCAAATGTTTGCGCATAATATGGCGTTTTTTTTCCTAACGTTATCAACAACATTTAACTCTGCCGACTAGCAAACGAAGACGCCGTAACTTGTCAAATAGCAAAGGACGAAAGTTAAATTGGCACCACAAGGACTTCATTAGTATGGAATCCCCAAGGTAGCTGACGCTCAGGTCGCCCTACGAATGTCTGGCGTAGAACACTCCTACAAGAAGTTAGTATTCAAAACATCTCGTTTGACGAAATAAAAGTTCTATTTAATGATATAATATATACGAATTTTCTTGTCAAAGCCCTACGCTCCCAAGTTGAATTATTAAAGGAAAAATATTAGTAAAAAGCAGCAGTATAATTTTTTAGGATTATAAAGGGGGTCCCAAAATTAACACAAGCTTTGAATTAAATAGAAAACACAGTCTATTCATTGTTCTTTTTTTATTGAATAGTAAAGAAGTGCGGAGGATAGAAAAATTTAACGAATAAAACATCGGTCAATTGGCCTCCACCACTTTGCACAGACGTACACTCAAAAGTAAAATCAATTCATCAGAACTTAAATCACTCCCAAGCGGTATTAAAAGTACGATAATTCCAGGTTTACTAAAATCAAGTATAGAAAGATTGATTTAAGCGCGGACGGATTCAAATGCTAAATTTAATTTAAGAATTTTTTTTGTTGATTCAAGATTTTTCACGTGATTAAAGAATTTTGTACTCATTTTAATATGTAATTATTAATTATGAATGATGTAGAATTTTTTATTCTTGGGGCCACTTTCACGTGGAATTCTCAGAATTGAGTCCCAAAATCATGTGTTGCACTGTGAAACTCAAGTCTTGTGTTAATTTTAGGACAGCCTTTACAAAGAATTGCGACAACGTTACAAGAGTCTCGAACGAAATTTCTGTAACATATTTAATTTTTCAAACACAGGACATATGCTCCCAATTCTATTGTTTCTAAAATAAATCAATATGTTGGACAAATTTTATTCGCTCGTTATATGGGATTGAATCATTAGCCCAATTCACAATCTTGTGCAAATGGTGTTGCATCGTAGCATTTGCAACGAGATGTAGCAAATTTTTACCCTACACTAACAAAATACAAAGATATGCATTTGCTACTCTTGCATAAATAAGCAAAACCTGAAGGTAGTTGTATGTATATTTGCACTCTACGTATGCAACACTTGATTGCAAATCGGAATACCGAAATGTTCTCTCGCCGCTCATTCATGCATGTGCATGCGCATGTGTAAATGTAATTAAAAAATATTTTTTCACAGCTGAGTGTGAATTTTGTGTTTTGCAAAAAATGTATTCCAAAATAAATCAACAGGACCGTTCACGATTGCTGGAAAATGTTTACAATTGCAAAAATATGCAATCTCAAAAGCACAAGATTGTGAATAGGGCTATTGTGCGACGGTGGGATAGTATAAAAATAAAAGGTTTTTTTCTGAAAATAAATTTTATAAAAACGTTTTTCTTAAAATTATGGTCTTTTGTTAAAAAAAGTATGTTTGTAAAAAGTAAAATTTGTGAAGCCTAATATGGAAAAAATCACGAACCCTAAAGTATGTAGACTTAAGGAAATTCGTTCATGTCTGAATGTTTTTATTTCCCATTTACAAGGGTATGTGTATATCCATGTGTATGTGTATATGTATGTGTATTATTAGTACACGTATAGTGCAATCAGTATGTAGTATGTATTTGCAAAAATGTATAAATTTCATTTTAAAGTTGTTGGTTTTTACCACACATGACGACTTGACTTTTAGTTTTTTGTTTCATTAAACTTTATGTGATGATTTTTTCTAAGCACGCTATAATAAGCAAGACTCGCACATAAAACAAGTTGACTTAATAACAATATAATAAAATTATTCTTTAATAATTTCATGTTATACTGCTGGGTCTACTGGTCCCTTGTCTACTGCCGTTTTAAAACGCACAATTTAATTTAGGTTCCTTGTACAGGCTTGACCTATTTTTTAAAATAAATTAAAGCTTCGTATGGTCGTTTTGGCTGCAGTCTATATAATTCTTTTTACACTTTTTATTTTCAGACTACTTTTTACGGCTTTTTTGTTTGTAAATTGAAACTAAAAAATGTGAAAAAAACAAACGTCTTTCATTGCATTTCTGTTCCTGAGTCACAGCTGCATCTTTTCAAAATGCTGTGACAAGTTTGTTTCTCTTCGTCCGTTGAAGTGTTTCGTTTTTTCTCTCTTGTTTTCCTTCAAATAATTTGCTTTATTTTACATTTAGTTTAGTGTGTAGTTCTAATAGTTGGTTTGTATGTACGAGTATTCATAATTTTTATTGGACTTTCTCAAAGTTAAATCTACATTATTATTAGTATAAATAATATTAAGAGAAGAAACAACAGTCTGAGTTTTTATACAGACAGAACTGTAGTAGATACCTACAAAGCAACACATCCTTTATGAGCAAGGATATACACACACACACTCAAGAATATACATATTTAAGTATGAAAAAAAAAAATAAACAGAATATTGCAGTACAATATTTGCTGCAGTCAAGTGATGTAATAAAAACTGTGTGATTCTCTTGAAGAAAAACAAGAAAATGAAAAATTAAATCAAGTTGAAATTTTCTTCTTAAATGAGAGATGGAAAAGTTTTATATATATAAATTTTTTTTGGCAAATATATAATATAGTTACTATTTAACTTGGTTTGTCCAAATTGATACATTTAAAAGCAATTTATTTTGTGGGCTATTTTTTATTCAATTGGCTTTGGCTTGCCAAAAAATAATTTGAATGAAATATGATTTGCGCTTATATTTTCTTTTGATTTTTTAATAAAATTTATCAGGAAATTCTATCAGGAACATGGATTACGACGTAAAGTCTATATCTATCTGCTGCAGTGTGTGTGTCTCCATGTTGTTGTTGGGCTCCCCAGTGACTTCAATTATAACGTTTCGTGTCAGGTCATCAGATCTTTTATCCGACTGGTTTTTTCTGTAGAGTAAATCTTACAAAAAAATAAATTTAGCCACAAAAACTACAAGGAGTAAAAATATCTTATATTTTTCAGATTTAAATGCGGTTTTCACACTGAGTGGAAGTAAAAGTCCGGGTCATTTTTATCTCTCAAAATTATAATCTGTTTTTGAATTAGCTTATTAATATGAATCTAATTTATCTCGAGCTATAGGTAAATTTTTTATAAAAAACGTTTATAAAATTTTATCTATCTAAACTATCTAAGTTTATTTATTATATGAAGTTTATTATTTGATTTGTTTATTTAGAATATTCAGTTTTGCTTAAAATTAAATATATTTCGAATGCAGCGGAAGTCAGTGAGTGACGCCGCCTATATGTCAAATTGGTACTAGTATTGACAGAAAATACAGCTGTGAGCATCAACCCAGCGGTTGGTAGTGCAGGATCGGTACTCAGTCAGAGAAAGGCAATAATCACTTTTATCCTGATTTAATCATACACCACTAAATTTGTTATTCACTTTTAATGATGCAAAACAAATCAACTTTGAGTAAAATCAGCATCATAGTGGTGAACGCTTCATTTAAGTAAAAGTCAGTCGAGTGATCAAACATGTTTTACTCAAATCATTCATCATACACTGAAATGGTTACTCACATTTAATCATGCAACAAAACTCAATGTTGAATAAAATCAGTATCATACTAACGAACGCATTATTTGTGTAGTTGTAAGTCTAGTGATCGAACATGTTTTATTCAAATTTATACACAAACAAGTTTTCAAGTTGAATGACATCAAAGTAGAAGAGATAGTCAAATTCTTATTTTAATACACACAAGCAAATAAACACTTAAAATGGAAAACGATCAGGATATGTGATGTATTAAAAAAAGATGGAAAACTGAAAATTTGTATTTCTCTTTAAAAATTACTACAATTGTTAGATGTTTCCAATAATCCTCATTACATGCACAGTAGAGCTGGCAAAGTATTGAGTAGTGGGTACCAAGTACCAAGTATCGGGTATTTCCATTTTTTTTGGTTACTCAATACTCAAAAGTAGTTACTCGATACTTTCAGAGTTGTATTTTTAAGCAAGTTGAGTGGCTAAAATAGTGCATAAAAATATATCACTGTATAAAAAGACAACTGGGCGTAAGATTCTTTAATCAAATCCAAACTAAATAATTTTTTTTGAGAACAATTAAAATATTTCTTAAGTTGTTGTTAACGTTAAATTAAAAGTTAGCTTTAAATTTATTTTTTATTTAATAATAAAAGACATACAAAACCAATAACAGTTGAAGAAACTACTTCAATTTGCAGATAAAAACTATGCGTTACAAATTCAAAAAATCAGTTAAAAGTATCGAGTAGTATTGAGGACCCAAATGAAAATTATTAAATATTATTGAGTAATGAAAAGTTGTAGAATTTGCCAGCACTAATGCACACGCGTTCATACGCGCTCATTTTTGTCTTTTGTATTTTATTTATCATCAAAATACACGTTGCTAATCAGAACGAATGCATTTGTATTTTGTATTTTATTCTTCATCACAATAATCATCGTTGAGTCAAACGAGCAAATACCCGCATTGATTGGTATGATGCGACACATGATTAAAATCACAGAGCCAGGAACAATTGCATGATTAGAATTATTAAATAGCAGCAGCGAATATATTTATTTGAACAAGTTTGGTGGCATGTTTTTAGGATGTTGATTACTTATGAATATTTTTGCAATCAGATTTTGTCGTTCTGTGCACCCACTCTTCTCAGATTTCGGGATTTGTCCCCAAATAGAGGATTTTCTTTTGTGATTTGGGATACAAATATCGATAAAATCCCCAGGGTGTTTTTTTGGGAAAAAGCTTTTATTCTCTAGGGTTAATAATATATCATAATAAAACTTGTCACATATTTTTCTTTTTTGTATTCAAATTCATATATCGACAAATCATATTTTTCTAAATGATGATGGTAAAACTGAAAAAGTCTTAATATATAAAAATTTATGTGCGGCAAGTTTGAAGTGTTATTAATCGTTGTGTAAGTGAATTATGTACCCATAAGCAAAACTGGTGGGTAACAAGTCTTCTACAATGAACACAACAAAAAACAAAATTCGCAACGGAATACAGTATGTTTTATTAGAAGATATTCGTAGAATAAATATACACTTTAAAAACAAATCAGTTTGTTGTGCTCAATTTATTTCTCCTTCTCAAATTCTAACACTTTTTAAAATATGGAACATGTACAACAAAATTATATTGGATGGTGAATCAAATCTTCATAGAAAACCGAGGCACTTGAATGCTTCTTTTGAGACTTGGCAAATGTGATCAGTTTATCGAACATCACATTTGTTAAATTTGTTAAAATATCACTTCGATTTTTAAGTTTTAAAGTGAAATCGCAAATGCATAATTTTAGACTTCTGCATTTTCTAAAAGAGTTTGATTTATGTAACAAGCCTGCACATAAATGCCTTCTCTAAGCAAATGGTAGCTTAAGTACTTCTCGTTATTCATTTTTATCATTTATTATTCTATTAAATTTTTATTACTCCTTTAAGATTCGTAGGAAATCATATTTACAAAATAAAGCCCGCTTTACGGCAGTTGTTAAACATTAAAAGTAACATTTATAATAAATACATTATGAATCTCAAAGTACTTTAATACCTTTAGCCTACAATAAATGCGTTAACGAATAAATCTTTTATTTTAAAATTGAAAATTTCAAAGCTCAATATATCATTTGAAATCATTTGCTGTTTGTTGGCAAGTGTAATATTGAAATAATGTTTTAATAACTGGCAAACATTATTTTAAGGATTCCCCAAATACACATTAGAGCGAAACGTTGCTACTACGAGTACTTTTACTTTTTTTTTAAAGGAAGTGGCATATTTTTTCTTTTAGAGAAAAAAATATAATAAAACTTTTATATATATTTTTGCGATTCATAATCTTGTTGAAAGGAATAAAAAATAAACACAAACTGAAACAAACAATTGCACAAACAAAAGTATCTTTGATTTCAGTTTCCTTTCAGTTTGAATTATGATTCCCTTTTGACTCATTTCGCATTTAATGTTTTTTTCAATTTGTTTTTGCTGCTGCATTTTCATGGTATTGAGAAATTCAGATAATTATTTTTTTTTGCTTTACCGCTGTTCAACTCAATATATTCAACACATTCTATATATTTTCAACAGTTAACAGTCTTGTTTTTTCTTTTTCTTTTCTTCTTCTTTTAATTCGAGCTTGTTTCTCTCGTACAAATCACTATTTTATTGTAGAATTATACGATTTCTTTGTTCTAAAAATCTACGAATAGAAAGAAATATATTTTTCTGAATTTTTTATTTTTATTTTTTGCACTTCCTTGGAGTTATTCTTATGCCTTTGAGTTTTGGGTCTTCACTTTTATTCGTGCAGTCATGCAAGTGCATGCTTTAAGATGTTTGAGTGTATGTGTTAGCAATTTCATCCAGCCATGACAAACCAAATGGTATTTAGCGGGTGAAAAGGGTTGCCTACTTTTAGGAGTCATCCGTTTTTCAAACAACTAAACCGTTACACCGTTTCCAAAAGTAAAACGTTTGAAGAAAGATTCTGTTTAGATTTAGATTTAGCTCGGATGCGACTACCTGATGTGAATCTTCGGTGAATTCCCTTTTAGAATTTGATTTTTATTTCAAACTGTTTTTGTTTTCTATTTTTTTATCCAAATAGTATTAAGCCAAAGTTCGTATCGCTTTTAGTTAAAAAACAATTAAACATGAGACAACACATTCCAAAGAACAAACGTCAAGCTGTTGCAAGCTTAACAGGCCGAATAGAAGGACGTTGTTTTTGGAGGAGGCCTCCAGCTTTTAGCCACCATCATCAGCGTTCATGTGTATTTAATCACTATTTCGAATTGATTTAGTCTTTCTGACTCACGAATTTTATCCGGATACCAATTAGTTGAAATTGAAGAATATTTTTTATTAACCATTAATTCATGATGTAAATGGTGTAAGACTTGTAAGAACTTCTTAATATGTACAGTACGTTTGAGTGATTTGTTATATAAAAGTTAATGACGGGGTTTGTATGTGTGCGTTTAAAATGTCTTAAATATACTCATTTGTGTTAGAACATAATGCCATCGCAAATGCAAGACTGAAAATGTATCCGTAAATGTGTCTGTATCCCGATATGCATCTAAGACACTACTTGTGTACGTTTTCTAATGTTGAATATAATAAAATATTCTAGAATGTAAAGAGTTCAAGCGCACCAACGTACGTATCATTATCTGTGATTGTAGTCAAGGTTTCGAGGTATTAAAACATTGTTATCCTGGAGAATTGGAGCATTATAGTTGTAATAAATAATGCAATGCTTTGAATGTGTATGTGGGTTTGTGCTTGTGTTTGTATGTGCGTGTGGTTATTGATAATTAAGTCTGTTAGATAAAAAATCATGATTTACTTTAATGAGGTTTTTAGCTTTACTATTGTTAGATTACATTAATCTAAATATAAATAATTCATGTAATTCTTTTACTGACAGCTGTCAGGATATTATTACTAGTTTAAATTATTTGAATATTATTTTATAAATATTTTCTCAACAATTCAACTAAATTTATTTGAACAATCTCTAAACGACATGTTCTCTATACTTGAATTGTTTTTATCTACAAAACTCTTAACAAATTGCAACATTTATTGTAACATGATGTTTATGTCGTTTTTGTTTTTCATTTCATCTTTATCTTTCGAATTCTGGGAAATTTATATTTATTTCGTTTAAAGCATGATTAATTGAAAACCAATAAATTTCATTTTCCAAGGCATTTTAGAGAGATTTGAGTTTATCCTTTCATTTGTTAAAACTTTGTTGTGCCTTCGTCAGACATATTAAATAAATATCAGATAAAGAATAAAAAGAATAAATTCGAATAAAGGAAACGCAGTTTAAATAAGTAATTAATTTGTCGTGCAATCAAAATAATCTTTTAAACATTCTAAAATTTTAAGACTCATTTTCTCAAAGTTTTATTATTGTTTTTGTTTTTTTCTTTTGAGTTTTTCTTTATCTACTCTGTTGGTTTTCCAATTTTTACTTACAATTTTTTTTTTGTTGTCTTTGCATAACTTAAGGCGAACAAATAATTTATACATTATCCCATAGTCTAAGGGGAATGGTACAGTAAACAAAAAGTAAGTAAAGAAAATTACTGTCATTTTTTAAGCTCAGAAAATTAATGTGAATAAGAAGTGCTAATTAAAGAAAAATCGTTGATTTTTAAGGAATTATTTAATTCTATATTTCAATTTCACGAGCCAGTTATTGTTTGAAGTGATAGAAGTCGTTGGAGGGAACTGAACCCCAACCAGGATAATAATAAGGAAACTGCCAACTATCTTATCACGCTTTCTTGTTCAATATTATGTTGTAAACTTAATGCGCTTTTTATATTTTAAAAGAAAAAAAATTATATTTTTTTGGGATCTTTTTCAGTTGTTTGATTTTTAGCAAACATTTTAAGAACGAATTTCTACTTTCTTTTAAATTTTTTTCAGACTTTTAAGAAAATTATCCTAAAAGCTTTAGGTAACAATTCTTTGAAAATATTAGATCTTCTTGTCACATCTGCGCACATAGAACTCGACTTGATCAAGCAGTTCGTGAAAGCAGTGGACAAGACAGGATTTACTGTGTGTTTTTATAAAATAAAAACAAAATTGAGAGTTAGAATTTATATTGAAAACAAAAGAAAATTTTCTTTTTATTTAAAGTGATTATTTTTCGTACAAATTGGTTGTTAGTAGTTTGTAATCCAAAGTGATATTATTATTTGGCTAAAGTTCGTAACATTTTTAGTCAGAAAAAATTTTCGTATTTTATTGTCGTTTTCAATATTAATTCTCACTCACAATTTTGTTTTCATTTTATAAAAACAGGCAGTTAAAGGAATTAAATTTTTAAAAAATTAATTATCTCGTCTTAGAGCCGTTGTTAACAATAAAAATATTAACTTGAAATTAACCCTAAACTCGAAATTTGAACTTTAGCTAGTAAGAATTCATTAACAGAAAGCGCTGTTCAGTTTAAACTTTTATTTACAATTAACTGAAATATTTTTTGAGTTTGATTTCTTAACTGGAAAAAATTATGATATTAAAAAAATAATTATTTTTTGTTTATTTTAAAAATATTTTTTTTCAAATTGTTAAAAGAAAATTGATAATTGAAGCTTTTTTCATTTCAAAAATTCAACTTTTTGTGCAGAAATCGTATAAAGATATAATTGAAAGATGGTTGAATTGTTTTCTTTTTCATTTCTCAAAAATAAATTGTTGTGTGATTCACATTAACAGATACAAAAAGCAAGTTACAAAATTTTTTTATTGCTAACGAAAATGTTTAAAATTTAGTTTTGACTAACTGAAAGTTCAATGCTCAGCGCTGATAATCGTAAGGAGTAAGATACTGGGATCTGATAACTTGTCAGATCTTGATAATCTGGCAGGTATTGGGCTACTCAAACTATCCGCTTTCGTAAAAGAAACCGGGTGGTTTGAGGAGTCGGCGGGGCAGTAATTTCTTGTCTCACTCGCTCTAGGTTACCACAGCGGTACCGAACAGACGGATCCAATTGAGCCACCATTTGATTGGTAGCTGCCCTATTAACTTAACCTAAGTGAAAGTTAGTAAACTTGCACATAAAATGAGCATAACTGAACTTTGTGTTAATGGGGGTTAGTGACTTTAAAATCAAAAAAGGAGTGTTCGCGGGACCCCAAATCAGACATCTTTTCCAAGACCCCAACGTTTATTGAACTCCTGAATCTAAGAGAAAAACGAGCTTGGCTTGCATTCCAAAACGCGTGTGTGAATTTTTTGTGTAACAAATAGACTTGGGTCCAACTCGTTCAGTCGCTCGTTTTAGACAAAACCCTTTGATCAAACCCATGTAATATAAAAGGGTTTAATCAAAGGTTCTTGTCTAAGACGAGCAACTGAACGAGTTGAATACAAGTCTAGTGACAATAGAAGTAGTGACCTTGTCGACCATGTTGAGTGGTTGCTGTCTGCGTATAAGGCTACGGGATGTAACATCCCTAGAGGGAAAAGAACCTGTCACAGGAAACGTCACGTGACTGGTTCCTAGGGACTAACAACTAACTCGAACCGGTTCCGGAACTTTATATGAGAGGTACCGGTAACATTTGCATGGCGTTGTCATTGGAGGAGGTCAATTGGCATAATTAAGATATTCGGTGACAGGTTCTAGGCCTAACTTTTACGTACTTGTCCTGTTGTAGTATCCTTAGTACCTGTTATGGTTTTTTAAAAATCGGTAATAGAAGTATCCTAGAGCAGAATGTACCCCATATGTGTCCTATATGCTTTTCAATGGGTATAACTTTGGTTTAGCTTAAGACAAGTTTCTAAAAATTTGTTTGGTCCAAATCAACAAATGCATCATTATTTTAGTCAGATTATAATATCCTTAATTAATGTAAATTACATTACTCACCATAAATAATAAAAGAAAATAGAAAAAATACGTACAATTTTTTGGCGTGCGGGAATTTTGTAGGCACTTTTGTTCTAGTTTTGTGAAACAGCTCCTTTTCACCAGTCGTGAGTCGGGAACTTTTTGTACCATTCATATTTTCACCAGTCATAGGACAGGTATATTCAGGACAATGGGTACAACATTTCCCATAGGGATGTCTCTCTTAAAGTGCACTTCCTGCACTCCCATCTGAACTTTTTTCCTGCAAATTTAGGAGCAGTTTCTGATGGACATGGCGAACGCTTTTATTAAGACATCGCTCAATTTGAGAAAAGATTTTCCGGAAAGTCGAACGCTAGCATGTTGGCGAAATACTGCTGATCTATAATACGAGCAATTTCAACTTCAGGGTACAAGAGGAAAATAAGCACCAAATGAAGTTAAAGACTTTGGATCAAAATATTTTGAAAAATAAAAAAAGAATTTGTGAAAAATTTATAAAAAAAAATATTATTCAATAAATTTATAATTTTTAAATTACGTCAATGAATAAAGTAGTGGGCGGAAGGAGTATTCCTCCAAAAATGATGAGACGTCGGACGTAATATTCGGTTTCAAGAGGTCATTTTACATAAGAATCAGCTGAAGCGGTCTCAGAGGCCAATTTTCATGCAGAGCAGTTTTATTTAAGCCTTTTTGACTTGTCTGCAGAAACATCCAGGGTATTGGCAGGAACCGAACCTGCGACGCTTATACTAATAGACTAGCATACTCTTACATACTAGTCCACAGGACCATCCTTTAAGTATCGAATTTGTTAAAAATAATTTTTGGTATTTTTTAAATTCCCCTTAAACTAACTTTATTCAATGCGTGTATGATTGAAGACCCCATTTGTAATCAAAACATTTGCCACAACACAAAAACAAACAAAATAAACTTATAACCTTTTAAGCAGTGTTAGAATAAGGAAACACGATTTTCCTTATACACCTTCGTTACACATTGTTAACTTATGCCTCAGCATATGTTACGTTCAGCAAAATTTCCAAAAAACTTCGAAAACTTTTTATCATTAAAACGAAGCAATCGCTAAGAACCCAACAAGGAGTGTAAATGTAATTTGTACTTGCTGCCTCCGTCTGAGTATAATTTAAGTTTTGTAATCGATACGTTATTATGATATTGAACCCTTCAACTAGTTTACCTTTTTAATGGTTTAGTGATGGTGGCTTATCCCTGTTATGGCTGGTTTTGTTTTCCCTGCTTAACTTTCTTTATGCTTGAGTTCCAGCCAATGTTGACGTTTCTAAAATCAACTTGCATAACAAAAGCTCTCTTGCCTCTTTCTATTTGTTTTGTTTTATTTCTTTTTTTAATTTTTATGTGTTTTCTTTGGAGTTGTTGTTTTCTAGTTAAACCTTTGGTTGGTAAGATTTTTGTTTTTGTTGTTTTTTTTTCTGTCTGATTGGCATTATTTACAACTGGCTAAAAGGCTAAATGTCTTACTCGTCATTTGAATTGTTATTCGTTTTGCTGTACTTCTACTCTACATAAAATTTCTAGCAATAATATCCCTTTTGGTAATGAAATGGTATGAAGACATAAAAAACTAAAAGAAGAAAAAGTAACGAACATAAAATGAAGAATACCAGCCATGTCTCTATTAAAGTGGTGGTTTCTATTACTGCTTGGCACAGTGTCTGCTACTGCTACTGCTTTTTATTCCTTGCCTGACCAGAAAACAACCCAAAACCTACAAATCGCAAATCTCATTAGGTCTTCGACTTCCTAGCCCCAAAACTAAATAAGTTAGATGCAGCTAAAAGCCAACAAAAAATAAAAAAAATTAGCAAGCAACAAACTTATTTGGCCCCAAGGATATAAAACGATACTTCATTTTATTGAGCCAGATAGATTCGTCAGCTTGTATGTTGTTTTCCGCATTAAACATGTTTTCCTCTTTATCACACGAAAAATATCAAATTGCCCAACGATGAAAATTAAAAAATTTGCTAAGGCAAAACTAATGGGATCGGACAACAACGTTTACATGATGCCCTAAAGATACAAAGTTAGTGTCAATTCTATTAAAATTGCACTAAAAACTTATCTTGTAATAGAATAATTTAGATCATATTAATAAAGTTAAAGAACACAGTTTGTAATAGTTTTAAAATAAAACAGAGTTCTTGAAAAATAAGATGAATAACAAAAAACAACTAATAGAAGCTAAGAGCTAATAGAAATTAAGAAAGACAGCCAGGTTATAAGTTTTCTTTCGACTCGATCGGTAGAATATATCCCGAATCGGTATCGGAAAATTTTTCAAAAGTTTTAATTTGTGTATCTTTACAATTCATTGTTTTTTCCGTTTTGTTTTGCATCTGAAATGAAAAATGTTCCGGGTTTTGGATATTTTTTCAAAATTCGTAATATTAATACGTAAAGAAATTGAAAAAAAAAAGATATAAAAACCATGATGAACAGAAAGTGAACAATTTACTTCTTCTTCGACACACCGACAGTGCGACCACGACGTCCGGTAGGCTTAGTGTGCTGACCACGTACACGCAGACCTCAGTAGTGACGAAGACCGCGATAAGAGCGGATTTTCTTCAAGCGCTCCAAATCGTCACGCAATTTGGATTCTAAATTTGAGGAAGTCAATTGATTGTTTTTACTATCAATAACATCCTTTTGTCTGTTCAAGAACCAGTTTGGTGCTTTATAGCGACAATTTTCTCTACATCTTCAAGAACAGAAAAAGAAAAACCGTTATTAAAAAATGCACTTAAAAGGAAATATGCAATTAAAAGCAAAATATGCTGCTGAAAAAAAGAAAGAAAAAAGTGCTCTAAAAAATCTAAGCAATATTCTTAAAAAGTACTAAAACATATAAATAGCCAATTAATGTGTTTGTACGAGAACAGAGTATAATATGTTTTATTATATTTTTGGTTGCCCTGATTATTACTTTAGATTTCGCCTTATTAACTTACTTAAGCTGGCTTGTTAGCTAACTTGAATACAGCCAACTACGCCCACATTAACATACATGTATGTGTGAACACACACAGACTCGCCTTAAAACTTAATTTTATATGTGAAATTCGATAATGGTCAGGCCTAACCACGATTTTTAAGTACTATTAGCCCAAATGAAATTTGTTATAAAAAATTCTAAAAAAAAAACAAATATAAACAGAAAGACAAATAGAATCAGCTTAAACAATTTGATTTTATTTAATTTTTTTTGGCTCAATTCTTCTTTCTGCGGCAGCATTTTGTATTTGTTGCACATGTTTTTTCCTTGAAAAGTTTTCAACTAGGAAATTTGTTTGAACATTTTTTGTTTGTGGCTTCTAATGGCGTGTACATGTTTTAGATTTTTAATGTTTCTTATGTTATTTGCCCGTGGTTTGTGTATTTCTAAAGTTTATTTTTTGTTGATTTTGTTATATTTTTTTACAAACTTTTTTGAGTTTTTTTTTTAACTTTTTCTTATATTCCACTTTAAATGTTGCACAGAAGCAGGAATTTGTTGTTACACCAAAATCCTCAAATATATCTAAAAGCACTCACATTTATGCATAAGCTAGTAGTTTATACTCGTACCTTCCCTTAGGATGTTGTTTGTGCAAAGTCAATGAACCAAAATCAAACCGGAGAAGATTCTATTTATTTATTTTTTTTTTCTTAAAATAAATTTGGTTTGAAAAATGAAAAATTTTTTAATCGCAGAATTTTTTCATCGAGGAAAAACCATCACAATTAATTAAATAGATAAAACGAAGAAGATTAATTTGAAAAGAAATTATTGAAAAACTGGCTCACTGTGAGCCATCACAAAAACGAAGTCAATCTGATCAATCTGTCTAAACAAATGACTCGGATGACAGAATGTTGTAATTAGCGAAAAGCTATAGACTGCTAAAGTCCTCGGGCATTGAAAACTTGGTGAAACTTGTAACTCTTACAAACAAATTAACTCTTAACAAGGCTTATAATAAAATAAACTAAAACTATTGCTGAAATTATCGTTGATAGTTTAACAAAAATAATTGGCCTTAACTTTAAAATGTCCGTTTTTAATCTTGATTGCAGTTCATTTTTCGCAAACATATCCGATAAATTTTTTACAAAAATTCCTAAAAAAAAAATTGTTCTAATCTAGAATGAACACTAAAATCATTTTGTTCAATTCAATTCATATTATTGCGTTCATGGTATTTACAAATTTTCTTATATACAAATAAAATCTAACAAAGAGTTTAAGGATGTTGCCTTGTTTTGCTTAAATATAATATTTTCGTCATATACTTAGTTTTTATTTAATACAATAAGTGGAGCTAATAATTTTCAAAAGCAACAACAGGATTTTAAAATGAGTTTAATAGGGTAGACAGACGGCAGGGTTAATTTGCATTAAAAACTTATTAATGTGAATTTAAATTTTACCCTGACAGACGATAGTTTTTAAATTTAGTAATTAAAAAAATATTTTTTTTTTTTGGAATTTACATCGCGATCAAATGGATAGAAGGTGAAAAGTACGATTAGCAGCTATACTGTTGGTGCAAAATCACTATTCATTCGTTTTAAAGAAAGCTAAAATTATTTTTGCTGACTTTGTATCCATTTTAATTTCAAAATAAATTAAAAATTTTTTTGAATTTTAAAATTTTTCCAACAACTGACTGATTGTCGACGGTATTACCAAATTGAAATAAGCTAAATTCAGTATAAATTCAATTTGCTTTCGTGCATTTGCGTTAAATAAATACTCATTTGGAAGGAGCTAATGCACAAGTTAATTTGAATTAAGACTACTAATGCAAATTAACGCTGTCGTCTGTCTACCCTATAAGAAAACTGCAAATTTTGTCAAAAACAGAAAATATTTTTTATATGTTTTTATATGTTTTTTTAATAAATAAATACCTTTTTCACAGACACCTTTTATATCTAATTGTATTGTATAAATATATTTATTTACTGATTTAAAATTATTTTAGTTTTTTTTATTTATTTATTTCTTTTTTATTTATTTATTTATTTATTTAATTTAGTTTATAATCTAACACAACAAGAAAAATATCTTATAAATTATAGTGCTAGTGAGAAAGGTTAGAGGAGTATTAAGTTAACAAATAAGAAAAATAAAATAAAAATATACACAGAGAAAAAATCTAATGTAAAATCAACATGAAGATATGTTGATATCAAGTCATTGTTAATATATGGAAAAAATCCAATTGAATTTAATTTTAACATTGTTTTAAGTTAAATTAATGATTAAAATTCTGAATTTAGTGTTAAAATATGTTGATTTAAAACCAATTACATTGAAATAACATTGCACATTTTAAATTTTACCTCTTACAGAGTTAAAATAACATCAATCAATGTTTAATTTTATAAATTCCATTTTTAAAATTATAATTATAGTTTTTCATGTAAAATTAACTCTTGCACGTAGTTGAAACAAGATTAACTATTGTAAAATCAACATTGTTATAAACATTAGAAATGATATTGGAAATCTTCGAAAAAACTTTTGTCAATTTTAAATATTAACAAACGTTGGCTTATGTTAGATCAACATGAAAAAATAGTTAAATCAATGTTAAGAAAAACATGAAACATGTTGAAACAATGTGAAACATGTTAGAATTAAATTAATTCATGATAAAAGAGAAAAAATTCAAAAAGTAAAGCTACTTTACAGCATTAAAGAAACAGCAAGTTTCATTCTATCGCACCTTTACTACGTATCAGAAGTGCAGTGTTATAAATTTTAAGTGAATTAACTTCTTTATTATGTATATCAAAAAGATTTGTGGAAAATTTAGCAACCGGAGGAGAAAATATCAATCTTGTTGGTGACGAAATATCATAGCAAACATTCCAGTTGTTCAAAATACGACACAACGTTCTCAAGCCCACCTTTACATGTTTTTCCAATTAATAATCGTAAAATATATTTAAGAAACAAATACTTGTGATGTGTTTATAAATGAATAAAGTTAAAAAATAATTAATTGCTTTTTACTATCTGCCTGTCCCATAGAAACCATTTTAAATTAACATGGAAAATCTTTATTAAATCTGCAATTTTAACATCGTTTCATGTTATTTCAATATGTCTGTAACATTAATTCTAAATGGCTTAATAGTTGATTCGACATTAAATTAATTTTTAATCAACATGAAATTCATGTTGTTATAAATTTTTTTTAATATTGTTTCAATAAGGATCTTAACGTTATTTTGACTTTGATTCAATTGGCGCACAATGTCAATGCAATATTATTTGTAGTTGTTTAAAAGTGGATAACTATAACTTTTATTTAATATCATGTTAAATTACCATGAAACGTTTATGTAACAAAATTGTTAACAAAACTAGTTGAATCAACGTTGTTTTAGTTGATTTTAAAAATGACATTTTTCTGTGTGTATAAGATAAGAGGTTTATAGCTCTTCAAAAATATGCCTAAAGGTCTACTGATGATTTGGCGTTAGCAACAAATGTATGTAATAAAATAAATATTAAAAAAGTAAACAAATAAGAGAATAGTTTAAATTAATTTTTTTATTTGTTATTTAATCAATGGCATCATTTTGAACCAACAAACTTTTAATGGTATTTCAGTGTGAGCATCGGTTTAATTATAAAAGAATTTCGTGTTAAATCAATCATTGAGTCGTATTAACTCAACATTATAATTACTCACATATTAAATTAATTTCATTCTGAAAACATATTCATTCAATATGTAATTAATGTTGTTCCAAACTGAAATAATTTTGATTCAACAAGATTTTTCATATTATTTTTATGTGCGTACATTATTGCTCAATAAGACTCGCATTTAATAGTAACATGTGCAGCTGTTACTTGCAAGTTATCGTAAAGTCATGTTGATTTAACACGAAACGACTATAAAGCAAAATCATTAAAGAAAAATGTAAAATCAACCTTGTTTTCTGTGGTTTTTCTGTGTGTGTATCCAAGATTTATTATTTTTTTCCTCACTGCTTGAAACAATCTTTTATGTACATAAAATCATTATTTGCAAATATTATTTTGCAAAATAATTTAATGTTTAACCACACGCACACATAAATTACCACAAAACACATTATTATTTGCAAATGTAAAGACTTGTAAGTAGTTCATGTTTATGACTATTGAGCAGCAACATAAACAGAAATACATAATTTATTTATACACAACATTGTATCAAATAAAACTATGAAACTTGTGAACAGTCAGAGTTGTAAGTTCAGGTTGTTATGCTCCCAAACGTCAAAATGTTCATAGCAATGAATTAAACTCACTTATTTCCAAGTTTTATGAACTATTTAAATTCGAAACTTCAAATATTAATAATTCCTTTTTCCTTTTGGCATATAACATACGACATTTGAAAAACATTTGAAAAAATGTATATGTGTTGCACAAATATTTTCCACAGAAATTACCTACAACTTTTCAAAAGTATAGTAAAATCTATTGACTTACAATGCAGACAATAGCTTTTGAATTGCACAAAAAATACTAATAACAATAAAACCCTAAATACTATAAAGTAATTTAGTCAGATTGTGTGCTTTGTTTGTTAATATTTGCTGAATTAAGTTTTATTATAAATGTCTACTTGCAGTTTGCATTCTTCGTATGCAAACAAATCTTGGCTAATATTTGCAATAAAATTAAAAATACTTTTTCAGTATACATTTAGTTAATTAAAGTACAAAAAAAGACAGTGGACTCTTGATAATTTGAAATTCATTAATTTGAATCTCGCAATAGTTTGAACTGTTTTCCAGGTGCCTAGAAAAATACTCAATAATTTGAAGAAAAAAATCTATGTGATTTGGTACCCTCGGTAATTTTAAATTATTTGAGTGACATATTGATCGTCGTGAAATTTTTGGCTCTACGCTCTATAATTTGAATTATTTTAATGTGCTGTATTTTATGCAAAATATAAAATAACATTTACGGAATTTTGTTTAACAATGGGGCAGGCAGAAAGTGGAAAGCAATTCATTAATTTGTTTTCCTTTATTCATTAATAAACACATATATATAGCAAATACATTTAGGTTTACAAATATTTGTTTCTTAAATATATTTTACGATTATTAATTGGAAAAACATGTAAAGGTGGACTTGCGAACGTTGTATCGTATTTTGAACAACTGGAATGTTTACTATAATATTTCGTCACCAACAAGATTAATATTTTCTCCTCCGATTGATAAATTTTCTACAAACTTTTTTAAATTCATATTATCATTGTTAGCATTGCAGACATAATAAAGAATTTAATTGACTTAAAATTTATAACAATGTACTTGTGATACGTAGTAAAGCTGCGATAGAATGAAACTTGCTGTTTCTTTAATGCTGTAAAGTTGAGGTTTTTTTGAATTTTCTCTATTTTATCATGATGAATTAATTTCATTTTAACATGTTTCACGTTGTTTCAACATGTTTCATGTTTTTTTAAACATTGATTTAACTCTTTTAACTTGTTGATCTAAGATAAGCCAACGTTTGTTAATAATTAAAATTGGCAAAAGTTTTTTTCAAAGTATTCCAATATAATTTTTAATGTTTATAACAATGTTGATTTTACAATAGTTAATCTTGTTTCAACTAAGTGAAATGTTAATTTTACATGAAAAACTGTAATTATAACTTCAAAAATGGAATTTACAAAATTAAACATTGATTGATGTTATTTTAACTCTGTAAAAGGTAAAATTTAAAATGTACAATTCTATTTTATTGTGATTAATTTTAAATTAACATATTAACAATGATTTGATATCAACATTTCTTCATGTTGAGTTTACATTGGGGTTTTTTTTTTGTGTGAACGCTCTGTAATTGGATGATTGGTTTTTCTACACTCTATGATTTGAATTCGTAAGGTGATTATGTTTTTATTTTTGAAACAAACATGAATTAAGATCGTTTGCGTTATGCAGTTTTTTTGTTTTGTTTTTTTTTTCTTATAAAAAAATGTAAAAATCTTTTTAATTTTCATAAAAAAAATTGCTATTGAAAGTTTTCTTAAGACAAAAAGTTTGTCACGTAAGTGATGATACAATAATTTCTGATAAACTCACTAGCTCTATTTACAATCTTGTGGATATGAGATTGCAAAATTTTGCAATTGTAAAAATTTTCCAGCCATCGTGAACGGAATACTTTTTTGAAAAACACGAAATTCACACTCAGCTCTGAAAAAAGATTTTTTTTATTTATTTACATTTACACATGCACATGTACGAATGAGCGGCGAGAAAACATTTCAGTATTCTGGTTTGCAATCAAGTGTTGCATACGTAGAGTGCAAATATACATACAACTACCTTCAGGTTTAGCTTATTTATGCAAGAGTAGCAAATGCATATTTTTGTATTTTGTTAGTGTAGAGTAAAAATATGCTACATCACTTTGCAAATGCTATGATGCAAGACCATTTGCACAAGATTGTGAATAGGACTACTATTTCAAAACAACATTATATTGCAAATTCGCAATAAAAAGGGCAAAAAATGTAGCACTTTTTTTAGAAAAGAAAACGCCATTAGTTTCTATGCTACGCTTTTAGCATAAGCCACAACATCGACAGTTGATAAAATAAAAAACAAAAACTCTTTGCTTTGCTTTTTGCTTATCAGAGCCACCAGAAGTTACGTACTCTCATCCAGAATGACAAGTTCCGGATGGCTCTGCGGTGCTGAGATTTGAAAACCATGTTCAAGTAGACAATAATATCAGTCTCTACGGTGCCCTTACCGATGCTGAACTATTGAATTTGATTTCTTTGGTTAAGTAAGATGAAGCAGACGAGGATAAGCAACCACCAATTCCAGTTTCCTTAAGTGAAGTAATGACCAGTCTCTCTATATTACGCTCCTACGCTATGGACACAAGTGACGATTTCTTTTCAGCTCTTTTCACAATTAAAAATTCATTGGACAAAGACAGATGGAAGTTGTTCACTCAAAAGAAAATGACGGACTTTTTTCCATTATAATTATGTACTTTGAATTTTACATTTATAAATTATAAATTTAAAAGTTGTTGTTTTCAGCAATTCTTAGTTTAGTTTGTTTTCTGTATTAGAAAAGTGAAGAAAATGTTTTTTTTTGTTAATAAAAAAATACTTAATTTCCCTTATTTGTATTTGATTCTTCGAACATGTCATCGTGTTTGTATTTGCTCATTCATAGTTATTATGATTGTTTTCAACTGTGTTCATGCTCATAAGCATACGTGCTTGTTTGTGATCATGTTCATGGTCATAGCTGCTTGCTGGGGTTTATAGTTCATACATGTTTATTCATTGTTGCTTCAATACAGTGAACAGAGTCGAGTATGATAGAAAAACAAACCGATCATAGTCAAACAGTGTTGTCAGCAGAGTCTTCAAAACTATTGATTCTCGATAAGATAGATAGATAGAAGAGGGGAAGATCTGGTCCAAAGACTGGCACTGCGATATCTGATAGATCTTTTGTGAAATAGATCTGTAAATTAAATTAAATCAATCTCTGTATGACTCTCCTTATGAAAGTCAACAGAGATATTGGAGAAGCCCGCCTAATATCATCCGAACACAGAAACCCAGAATGAAATACGCGCCTTGTACATCAGACGATACAAGCGCAAAGAATGTGTGCCGTTGTCTCGTCATTCTCTAAGCATAAACGATTAAAATTACTTCTGTTGAAGTTCAGGATGCCATTATATGAAAATGTCTGCATCAATACTTTGGTCAGCCTTAACCAGAAGAAGTCAGCCACATTTCCCCAGATGACCGCTGTGTCCAGGCATCCAGTAAATGGAAAACTGGTTCTGTGTGGATAACTTTTGTAATGAGCCAAAGCACTTTAAAACCAGCCTGGACGGGAAGTCCCATGAAAGGAGCGACTTAAGAGCTTCCTGACTATCGGAAAAGATATCTATATGGGCGTCTCTAGTGCCTCTAATTAAATTAATGTCAATACATTCGGTGATTGCCTCTATTGCTGCCAGAAATACCGTAGGCCATTTGCACATGGACAAAGATATTTTCACGTTGGGACCAACAACTCCATCTTCCGTTTTGGATCTATCCGTATACAAACATAAACTTCTGGAATCCACAGCAGGACCGTTTACGTCCCACACTGTCCTTGGTGTAATTTCTAACCTCAGTTCACAGTTTACCCTGTCATTAGGCATTTCTAACGGCCCTAGCCTGGGCATTGTCAGCAGGACCGACGAGTGCCCATTGCCAGCACAACGAGCAGATCTCTCGAGATCCATCCCATAAGCGGCCATTGCCGCAAAAGATCTTATAATAATTTGTATGGGTAGTAGTGCAATCCAAGCCTCAATGGCTAAGGTTGTACATGACCTCATTGCGCTTTTTACACTAGGACACGCTGAGCTTTGCAAAGTTTAGTTGTCGCCGCAACCTACTTTTAGACTATAGAATGTCTTTTAATCGAATCGGTATATTTTTCCCCGATAACCGTACGTTCTTTGCACGACGACATCTTCCTCATTGAGGGCACGTTCGCTTTTAAGGCTTAACATTCGCATGAAGTTTCCTGCATAACATTTTTCAGTCAATTTCAAATTGCTAAAGTTCACATTGAGTATGCATCACGCCTACAACATATTTTTATCATCTCACAGCACATTTCCTGATTGTGACTGCCGCTGCAATTATAAGTAAAATAAATCTATTTACTTCTTTTAACGTTTAAATAGTATTATTTTTAAGAAGATTATGTGTGCTGAACAAATCTTTCACCTCAACTGCAGCATTTAATAATAATTAAAATTTCTTGGTAAAAAAAAACTTCATGTTCAATTCCCGCCTGGCAAAAATCCTTCTTTCTCAGAGCTCACATAATTGACATGCAATCACTTAGTCAATTAAAGGAAAAAAAGCCTCTGGAAATATTTCAAGAATATTTCTGTTCAATATAATTGAGTTCGTAGTAAATGATTTACCAACGGAATCCTTTTGTTAACGCATTTTACGCTGCGTTTTAGTAGCTCTCAGATCAGCAATCGTTTGTGGTTGCCGTGACATTTTGCTGCTGGTTTCATGGCTCTGTAAGTCAAGCAAGTTTGTTTGTTAATACGAATGTTTTGTTTAGCAATCGTATATATACGAGCAAATGTGTCTTGACTTGATGGTGTGTGGTTGCGCGTGTGTGTGTGTGTGTTTATGTGTGAAATAAGCTTTTTGTAAATTTTTATGTTTCCTTTGCAACTTTCAGCTTTTTGTAGGTTGACATGAAAATAGTTTTTGTGTTTTACTTTCCAGTTAACCATTATTTCATAAGACATGAAAATATTAAGGAGCAATAGTGTTTTATTTCTTATAACTGGAAACTTATTTCCGTTTCCTTTTGTTGAGTTAAAGAAGAAGAAGAATAAAACTTGCTAATTAATTCTCACAATTTCTTAGAGTTTTTTGGGGGTCTTGTTTTAAGAAGTCATATTTTGAAACTCATTTTAAAAGTGCTTGTGAAGAAACGATATGGATTTGGTATGGTTATTATAACTTCATTATGTTCCCGACAACAATGTATGGTTATAGCAATCGAACGTGACGTTACAAATAATAATACTTTTCTTTAAAGAAAGTGCAAATGCACGCACCCTCGAAACAAATATTACAAATACCTAATATCGTAAAGCTGAACTAACAACGACATACAACACACCCTAAAAACACCCGCCAAATAAAAATAAGCCACTGCATTGAAACAAAGCGTAATTCTTATAGAAATTATAATATATTTAGCATAAGTGAACAAGGTTTGCACACAATGGGCAAGAAGTGCCGATACCGTACGGACGACAATTCTAAGTAGGCCACTTAAAGTGTCGTCCGAGAGCTTTATCGACTTTTTTCCAACTAGTTATCCAGTAGATAAAACTGTGTTTTAAGCTCTAAACACTTAGACGACAGATAAAATCCATGTGTTTAAATGAAAACGATTAATTTGACGGCAGCACAGCAGCAGGACTGCACAACAGCATTTGCTGCTGCTGCCAACTTAGGCTATTTTCTATTTTGACGGACAGCAATAAACAAATATAGTGTTGCCATTATATACATATATATATTGGAAAAATAAGAACAAAAACTTTTTTTTAATATTAAACATAAAAGAACATTACATAAATTCAATATAGAAATAAATTTATGTGTTTTTATAGTTTTTCGTGATATTATTACATTTTTTATCAATAACTTTAATTTTATTCATTATAAAATATATATGCGGCATCCCTGAAATTTGTTTGTATTTGAAATTATCATGTTGTTGCTGTCAAAAATATTATTCAAAATAATTATGAAGCTGACTTCAGAGCAGCATTTGAAGCCGTGAAGTTGTGAAGTCTGCTGTCGTCTAAGTGTTTAGAGCTTTAGCGAATACAAAGTCTCCCGAATTTGCTTCGTGCTTGTTATAGTTGGCTGCACGGTAGTCGAATATAAGGTCTCCCGAATTTATAGGAGCTCGATGAGTGAGCTCTAAGTTAACCAAATAATAATAAAAACTAATAAAATATTAAAAATAAAAGTTTTATTATTTAAAATAACACAAATTGAAACGTAAATAATATGAAATTCTATACATGGGTGGATATTGAACACCTGCGTATCTTAAAAGAGGGAACGTCACTGGTCCGGACATTAATTAATATTTAGAAATATTCATGTCAAAAAAACTGTTTTTTTAATTTTACTTAAGAGAAGTAACACTCAGGCAATTAGTATTGCCTACCACCAGTAGGTGTGTTACCTTCTTTGGGAAAGGATAAGTGAGAGAGGACAGATGCAGAAAGTGAGAGAGCTTAATTTTTACAACTCTGAAATTGCGCATTAAGTAAGTTTTCAGATCAGTGCTACAGCGCCTCAGGCCCATTAATGTCTTTTAAGCTGTGTAGCCAATTTATTAATTATCTTACATCGCCGACGATTTTGCCACAATACCGACAAAGGAAGGCACTGTGATGTCCGCTAGCATCCACCAGTATCAGTTGCTATCGGTACTCTTCAGTAACCAGTGCTATGCGTTCGTCACTTAAAGATTCCAACAACAACAAATACAATGGCATGCTAATGCACATCTGAAAAATGCTGGATGATATGAGAAGGTGGGATCGACGTTCTTAGACATTATTTGCTTTCCAGTCAACGCGCTAACTACTTCAGCCAACAGCAGCTGCACGGTGTTATGTACGATTATGCGATTAAGCATATATTTGCGTATATTTGCGCTCTTTATCTTTTTAAAAAATATTTTTTAGTTATTTCTAAAAATATAAAATTAGCTTTGTACCATATTTTGGTCATACCTGACCTTGTTATGGTAGTTTTATCATTACATAATGTTTATATGATACAAAATTGTTATAAAATTAGAAAAACTTTAGAATTATTAAATCCTTTTTATATTTGACACAACTATAAAATTGAATCAATGTATGATGCTCTTAATTTATGGTCCTCTCAACCATATATTTTCTTTGCGTGTATGTGCAATTATTTACCTTTACTTAATACCTACTAAAACTGTTCCAATAATTGCGAATATAATTGATTACTTATATTTGGTACTTTCGTATAACAGACAGTAGGAACACTTTGTTTCCCTTGATAGCATCGTTATAAAGGATTCGCTCCATATCAAGATGTTGGCTTTTAAAATGCTTTAGTTGCCCAAAAACCAACATCCATTCATTTGCATTGATATGTTAATAAATAAATGTTACACACGTTTTTGCTGCAAAAGTCTTAAGTTTTCTACAAACGCTTGTTAAATATGTATCCAGCTGTCTGGTTGACTGCATGACTGACTTTTTCGTGAGGGAGTTTAATCTTTTTTCCTGCTTTCGTCTTTTTCATTGTTAAAGCTTTTCATAATGTTCATTTAGAGAATTGCTTGCAAGTAGGAACCTTAAGCAGAGAAAATGGTAGAAATTATTTTATATTTAACAAAAAACTTACTTAATTCTGTTATTTTCTTTAATAATGGTTGAGGGAAAATATCCGTTCGTTATTTATAATATATGAAAATTAACTTTGAAGTTGAAGCTGCATGAGCGGAAAAATAAAGCCACAAAATATATAAAAGAAGCAAAATCAAATATTTATATTGAGAAGTTTACAAACTCCGTCAACACCGAACACACTTGGAAATATGCATGGAAGATATTGAAATTGCCTAAAAGTGGTACAAATAGTGCAAGACTAAATTACCGATGTCAATGAAAAGTCAACGAAAGATTTGTTAACACTGAGAAGCAGGTTGCTGATCACTGTTTTTATGACGATCATCAATGAATTCAATCCTTGTGAAACTATTCTTCTTTCGAATGTGTTAGACAATCTAATGTGATAATAAGTTTTGCATCACCCATCAAGTCGAATGTAACTGCTGACGTCACTGATACCTGTAGTAACTCACATATTCAACAAAATTATTACCACAAGCCATTTTCCTCTAAAGCTTAGTACTCTGTTCAAATTTGCGAAAAATGTTGAGCAACATTGATTATTTCGTTTGAAAATTTTGACAACTGATCACTGGCGACAATACCACGATTTATAAAAAAATTATCGGTTTTATTGCCTTGAAAAGAGCAACATTGTTTTTCTTATAAAAACAAAAAAATGTGTTTATTTAAAAAAAATTAAAACAAATGGGCAACAAAATAATTTTAGGAGCTTGTATTGCAATGCAGCTGCTGCGGAGGAGCTCATTGCAGGCACACGTTCGGTAAAAAGCACTCACCTTCATTTTATATTATATTTACATCATTTTTCATTATTTTATTTATTTCTGGGCAGCAAACTTAAAATTAAAACCACAACGCCCAGAAATATCTGATCAGTTGTTGTTTGAAATTCCGTACGAAATAAGTGGTGCTTACATTATTCTGCAGTTGGAAAATATGTTGCCAGAAACATTTTGTGGTTGAAAAAATAATGCTGCCAGCAACATTTCGTATGTTTTCACAAGATGAACAGAGTACAACGTCGGCCATACTATTTTGCAATTATTTCGCATACATTTTTTTTATATGGACTTTTGACAGCAGTTCGCACGAAATGATGAACAGAGTACCATGCTTAAGATGGACACAAGCAAAAGTCCTTCAAAAGTCCTAAAGCAATCAACGAATGTCGACCACAAGCAATTCTTGCTTATGTATGAAAAATCTTTGACAGAATCTTGCATAATCAAATACTAGCTTAACTTACTGTGAATTGGAGATGCTATCGTGAGTAACATTTCACTCACGCCCACAATAAAAAAAAGGTTTAATCATGCCCGCTGTAAAACCATAAAACAACTCTTTATTTTGTTCTTGTTATTTTATTTAAATTACTTAGAGCTCACTGTTGAGCTCCTAAGCATAAGTTGAATAATTTGAAGAATTGAATCTTAATTACTAAATACATTAGCTTATATAGTAATGATGAGAAGTTCTAGACGACTTGAAAGAGCGTTTTCTAGAACTTCACTCAAAATCTACATTTCTATTCTTATAATATATTTATTTTTTATTTTACCAGGCAATCATAAATTTTAGACAATACCCAAAATCCATGATTGAGTAGCTTCTTAATATTAATAATCAAAGTGTGGGAAACCAAGAGACATATGATCGTTTAGTTATTTTAAACATCAGTTTGAGTTCTTTCAGTTTCCCAAGGGGGATGTACGGCGCGTATCTTAACAGATTCTAAAGTCTTTACGAGTGCATAACTGTATGTGCCAGCAATAGATCTTTTAATAATTAAAGCAATGGCCGCCGATTTAAACACAAGACGTCAAGTAGCCGTTGCACAAATATTTTGTCTGGCATTTGTCAAAGTAATTGGACGCTGTGTAGTTCGCGGTACTATAGACTGCAATTGCTTGCTGTTGGTTATAGTGACTGCTAGATTACGCTACACCACTCATATACGATTTAATATTTTTGGCTTACGCTCATACCTTTTCATGGGAGTAAAAAAAAGTTCGTCATAATCAGGAAAACTCATGCTTTCGAAATAGTTACGAAAAAAACAACAAAAAATGTATATGAAAAAATTACAATAAAGCAAAAAAATCACGCTAAAAATCTACTCATGCACGCTCACTCACACTTAATTTTTTATACTCACGTTCATGCAGGCTCACGTGATTGAAACACCATCTGATCTCCTTAATATTTATACTACTTACATCTGACCGAAAGAAAATGGAATACAACTCTTATGTATGGACCGGTGCCCCTGAGTCTATTTTGAAGTTACTCGACCGCGTACAGCGAAGGTGCGAAGATCATCATCGGTGACAGTAGCAAAGTTTACTGTATTGACTCATTGGAACATCGACGCAACGTGGGCTGTGTTTCGCTGTTTTATCGTTACTACAAGGGAATGTGGTCTAATGAAAACCGTTAACTTGTTCCCGATACCCGAACTTTTTTGCGTACCACACGTTTTTTACTACGAGCCCATCGATTTGTGGTCGAGTGGCCAGTGAATCGTACCTTGCATTACACAGAATCTTCCTTTTTTAGCCGCACACTTCGTATGTGGAATAAATTCTCCGCAGAGGTCTTTGCCATCACTTTCAACGTGGGAAGATTCAAATTGAATGTTACTCCCTCTATCCTCCTTCCCATAACCTATTTTCCTACTTCCAGCACAATGCGTTGCATATGTAGGAGTCATCCCCTGAGTACTGATCCTAACGAAAAAAAAATTAAAATAATCGCGGTCATGCGTGAGCACGTATTATTCACGCTAATCACCTGAGCGTGGTGGCCATTCTGCTATAAATAGACTACTTACTGAACGGTAGCCCGGTTCACGGCTGTGTAGCTGCATTGGACTGATAGAAATCAGAGATATTTTAAGCGATTCGAACCGCAAGGGCCTCGGAATTATCTCACCTGTCTTGAGTTTGCCCCAGCCTCTCACACACACACACAACCGGTTTTATTCCATTTAATCTTGATATAATATTACTGAAATATCTCTCTACCACAAGAGCTGCTTTTCTTATTTCTTATCTCAACTAGAGTTCTGATTAATTTTTTTTATCTTCATAATATCCCAAAGAATTTACTTTCTTCCCACAATTCTTCATAAAATATGTCCTCTATTTTCATTTATTTTAATTTCTTGTTTAAAAGTGCACATTAATTGTATTAAAAGACTACTCCTGTGTATGTATTTGTAAAAGTTTGTGTTCATGTACTTGTACGGCAACTTTGTTAAGAAATGCATAAAAATGGAAATAAAACAAAAATAAATTAAACCGAAATTTAATTTATTAGTTTTTAACAACGTACAACAAACGTTTTGTTGTGTGTCCCCCCCGTTTGAAATGGCAGCAAGAGTGCAAAAACTTAAGAATAAAAGAAAACTAGAGGTATGTCTGTTCATACATGTATGTGTGTATGGATGTGTATGTTTATATGTATGTATGTATGCATGTGTGTGTATTTATTTTTAACAAACATTTTTTGTTTTTCATTCATTTTAAAATCCGTTTAAAACCGAGGAATTCTTAACATTCTCAAACCGTCATATGTGAAGGATGCAGTTGCCATGTTACCCTTCGCTTTTTATATGCTGCTCGTATGATGGTTTTTCTATTTGTGCAAAAATTGCAAAAATTTCTTTAGTAAAATGAAAATCATGCAGGAATAACGCCGCAGCAAAAGGAGAAAAACGTAGAAAAAAAAATTGTTGATTGTAGAAAATACTACAACAACAAACAATTGCAATAACAACAGCTAAATTTAAAAGGAATTTAAGCTTCAAAGTGAATACATATTTAACTTTCTTTGCATTATCATATTAGTTGTCAGTTCTTCTTTGAGTTTTATAGTTATTCTTATCCAATTGAAGGAGCACAGTGGGACGTTAGACAAAAAAGAATTTGGCGAGAGAAAAAATTAAGATTTTACAAGACGTTCTTGTTCGTTTTTAATATCTAATTTCAGTATGTATGCCCGACTTGATGGATGGCGTACAAATTAGCATCGCCAGATAATGCAATTGTTCGATTGGAAAAGTGATTAGTAAATATTCCTTATCACCGGTTAATGAACTTTTGTAGTACTTGTTGCAACCG
Source organism: Gymnocheta viridis (assembly GCA_956483585.1). Classification (NCBI taxonomy): domain Eukaryota; kingdom Metazoa; phylum Arthropoda; class Insecta; order Diptera; family Tachinidae; genus Gymnocheta; species Gymnocheta viridis. The sequence goes on along the minus strand of OY101440.1, from coordinate 135,303,613 downwards.
TACAATAAGACCAACACTACAATATTATTGAATATTCTTAGTTTTGTCATGCGAAAGATGCCACTGGAGCGCTACACTTTATGTAGAGTTTGAAAGGCTGTTTGTATTTTGTTGATTCGCGTAAACAACCCTGAAATCAACATTAACATGCGGAATATCAACAACAGTACATATCCAAGCAACACAATGTACATTACCCATAACAATAGAGCCAACTCAGGAAGAGCCATCCTTTGCAACAGTAAGAGCAGCATTACCGTCGCTGACGCCGTAGACTCCGGAAACAACACAGATATTTTACTCTCAACAAATTTCGTAAACACCTCATTACCTTAATCAAAAACAAGCAGCATCCTAAATTTCACCACCAGAAGTAACGTCAATAGTACCGACAGCAACGTGAACCGCAACTACACAAACACTCTCTACACAACGAATCTAATATACACTAATTCTAATGTTACACATCTTAATATAAAACACAACAACACAGTTCACAGTAACAACATAGAAAACAACAGCAGCGCATATCCATCTAGAAGTACCCAAATCACAAAAGACATTAGTAATAGAAACATAAATGCTTAAGGAGCCACTCCAGCAAACAACATCGCTTCCATGTTAGAAGTCCTTAATGTTAAAAGTATTTATTTACTATACAACACTCATTAAAGAATTTTACAATGAACCCCAGTTTTTTAAACGAATCGATCACAGCTACAATACAAGGCGCAGATTAGAAGGAAGATACAAAGTCGAACCTCACAGAAATAACTATGGCAAAAACTCCCTCGCCGTCACTTTACCAAATGTATTTAACAAATTGCCTATAGAGATAGTAAACACCCAAAATCCTTTTAGAAGAAAAAAATTAGCTTTTAAATATTTTATAAAATCGCAATGAATCGAAACGCAAACTAATATACACATATAAAAATTTTTTACGAATGTACATAGTCTTTAGATATACATTATCAAAGTTTATCCTTACAATTATATCCTGCAGACAAGCTATATAGCTTCGCGGGATCAGATTTAAGAAAACATTGTATGATTAAATATCTTTTATAAATATGAATAAATAAAAAAAAATATTGATTTCCTCGTCTGTGCCACCGCTCTTTGTCAGTAGTTTATACGTTCTTCTTCCAGCAATATAAGTGTATAAATTGATTATTGTTTATCTGAAATTAATTAGTTGAACTGTTTAGGTTTAAGTTGAAAGATATTGTTTCGCTCACGTTCAAATCTGACTACCTATTCGTTTTAAATTATTTTTTTTAAACAAACACAAACCGCAAAGTCTTTTCGGCTTGTCTGCAGAAACACCCAAAGTATAGAACCTGCGACAAGCAGACTTGTAGTCTAGTACGCTATCCAATAGTCTACGGGTGCTCCCCAATTAATGTTTATCTTAAGCTTTTCTGCTTCAGCATTTGTTGCGAGTTTTTTTTAGCTTTAGCTTTATATCAGGCATACATAATCCTCATAATCTTCGTCATGTAACAGTTCATTAATGGTCCAATGAAATCCACGCGGCGCATCTAAGATTGTGCTCCGCATAACGGTGTCGAGTAGTATTAGGAAAAGTGTAGGAGAGAGGACATAATCTCGTTTAACTCCAGTAGATATAGACAGGGTGATCCCAAACAGCCGTTTAAGTTGACCCTGGACTCTGCATCGCGATAGAGCCTAATTAAATAGGCTTATTATCTTATCTGGTATACCAATTGATATTAGGGCTTCCCATTGGCCAGGGGGCAAATTACAGCATTCGATGTCGAACGAAATTTCCATACAAATTCAAAAAATTTTGTATGGGATTTCGTTCGATATCGAATGCCGTAATTTGCTTCCAAGTATCGAAAGCATGCTGGAATTCTACGAACAGGAGGTATAATTGACAGTTGTATTCCGTCGATTGTTCAATAATTATGCGCAATGTGTTTATGTGATCTGCGCATGATCGGCCGCTTCTGAGAAGAGCTTAATCTTTGCGGAGGAGAGTTACGTCTACTGAGGAGATGCGGTGATTTTACTAATGCCATTTTGTACTATGATTTTGTACTGTGATCTCTCACTTATTTAACCGAAACAATGTCGAATATTTGAAATCTAAAAAAAACCAATAACAAGCAAAAGATCGGAAAATATTGAAAATATTTTTAATGCAAGACTTTCGATGTCAGCAGTTTCTACTTTAAGGGGAAAGATGTTTTCGACATCAAATTTTTTAAAATCAAAAACACTTTATACTTAAATGTCTTCAAAAAGACTATTTTTGAATTATCTGAGTGCAAAGCAACCGATACCATACCATTGTCTTAAAAGGTAAAGAATCAAGTATTTGCTGTTAACGAGGAACAAAAATAAATTAAAAACAAAACTCACATACTTCATTTTATTTCATTTCTGGCTGGAAATAAAATGTTTTCGCTTCCTTTCCATTTATATGTGAGAGTTTGTATGCTTTCTTTGTCTATCTACCCTCAACAAAATAGTGCGATTTGTTTTAACTCTAAAAGCAATTAAAAAACTTCTTCGTTTCGTTTGTTTTTTAATTTAATTACAATTCTAATAACACACACACACACGCACAAACACACAAATATTCTCATACAAACACATTTTGAGTTTTATTTATTTTATTTGTTTTTTTCTTTTGAGTTTTATTTAAAACAAAAGTTTGAATGTTTTCTTTGAAACGTTGGGCGGTTTTTTGCTTGACTTCCAAATATTAAATACATATGAAAATAAAAAAAATAAAAAAAATGGCAACTAAGGATGTGAAAGCTGCTTATGAAAATTGAAACTCCACATCTAAGGATTTTGTGTAGCTGGAAATTATGTATTTTATTTATTTTTATTTTTAATTCTATATATTTTTTTTAGTATTTAAATTTACTTAAGATGATCATTTTTAAGCTATTTTATTTTTTAAGATGTAATAAACAAACAAAAAAACTAAGAAATTATACAATTAGCCTGAATTTATGTATGTGTATGTAAATAAATTGCTTAAAATTACAACTGTGTTTGTTTTTACGCGCTTGAATAAACTGCTAGTTTGCATCATTACAATCGGATATATTTTAGAACGTAAAACTTATACTGCAGCTGATAGTTGAATGAAGAGGACGACCATTCAGTTCTATACTCCATCTCTCTTTCACTCTCAAATTGAAATGGGCACGCGCTCACGCATGATCGTGATTATTTTATTGCTTTCATCACATTAGTAAATATAAGCAAATTAATCGTGAATGAGCGTGTAGATCTTTAGCGTGATTGTTTGGTAATTTTTTTCATTTGATTTTTAAGTTTTTTTTAGTTTTGCTTTCGTAAGTTTTTTGTGAGCATGAGTTTTCGTGATTATGGCTAACTTTTTTCCTCACTCATGTAAGCGTGCATGAACTTGAGCCAAAAATATAAGGCCACCACACGTGAGTAAAATTATTTTTATCGTAAGCGAGCATGATCTCACAATCCCAACTCTACTTTCATGGTTCTCCTGGGATAGATACTTATTACAATCCTCAAGACCGGGACAACTTTTAGATGTTTTCTCTTGTTAACGTGTGAACTGTTCAGAACTATTAGCAGCCAGAGTTTGTAGAATTGTAAACGATCCTGTGGGCATCTGATATTCATTCGGACGACTTTAAATATAAATTCAATGTGGTTTTAAGCTCTGAAATTCATTGTAATACAGTTTGAACAAAATAAATCGACTTGATCCAATGAAAAATCTCCTCCATAAAAGTTGGTTCCAAAATGATCGGGCACTGTCTAATTTTTTTATTATTTTTTTTTTTTTTTGAAACCCTGCAGATGAAACCACGAAGAAAATATATGATTGCTAAATCGCTGCGTCAGCAAAAGTATTTTTGTGGCAAACATAATTAATTATTCCTTTTTTAATATTCAAACTAACTTACTGCCTGACCCACGATCTCGAACGATATCGTTCTTTTGTGAAATACACCACATGAATTTCATGTACTGCATACATTTTGTATAGTAATTAGAAATGTTATTGTGAGTGACTTTTCACTCACGTTCATGCATGCTCACGTTAGAGAATTAATAACACTACCTTGTATTTTTTTGGCTAACGTTCAGCACGACCCACGTAAGTGAAAAAAATTCACGTTCACGAAATACTTACGAAAAAAAAACGTTAAAATAATTTAAAAAAATTATATGAACAAAATATTAATAAAGCAAATAAAAATCACTAAAGAATCGCCCCAAAAATCTACTCAGACGCGCTCACTCACTCTCTATTTTGTATATACTCACGTATGCTATTATTCTCTTTTATTGAGTAAAGAAGAATAGTCGAGGATCGGGGATCAATTTCTGCCACTAAAACTTGCAAAAATGACTGCTACAAAAATTAAATGATATGGTATAAATGTTGATTGAATTTGATCTTAATTTGTTCGCTATATTGTAATTACTCATTATCAAGATATGTTTAAAATTTTATTATAAAATTTATTCTAATTTTTCGACTTCTCCAAGCTTAAGGTCAACAGTTTTTTTTCTTCAAAAACCATTTATTTCCCAACATAGTTTCCATGTAGCTCAATAAACTTTAAGACGACATTCCAACTTTTTTATACCATCTGAATAATACGATTTTGGGAACCCCTGAAAATACGTGTTAGTTTCGGTAAACACTTCTTCGTTTGAGATGAATCCTTTTCCTGTGAACCATTTCTTAGAGTTTGGAAACAGGAAAACGTCACTAGGAGCTAAATCTGGACTATAAGGTGGATGATCAACCAATTCGAAGTGTATTTCACGTAATTTTATCATCATGTCTAATGCTGTGTGAACCGATGTGTTGCCTTGAAGAAAGAGCACTTTTTTCTTCTTTAAATGTGGTCGTTTTTTTTTTGATTCCATCAATCAATTGATCCAATAATGCACGATAATACTTTCCTGTGATTGTGCATCCTTTTTCAAGATAATCGATGAGCAATATTCCGTGTGCATCCCAAAATACAGTGGCCATAACCTTGCCAGCCGATTTCACTGCCTTCGCCTTCTTCGGAGCACTTCGACCAGCTTCCATCCATTGTTTCGATTGATTTTTGGTTTCAGGTGTGTAGAGGTGGACCCACGTTTCATCAACAGTTATTAATCGATGCTAAAAATCAACAGGATTATGCTTTATGATTCCCAAACACCGCTGCGAAGTGGTCTGTCGAACTCATTTTTGTTCGACACTGAGCAAACGCGACACCCATCTTGCCGATAGCTTTTTCATATGCAAATGTTCATGCAAAATGTTGAACACACGTTCATATGATATGTTTACCATTTCAACAATCTCACGTAACTTGACTCGGCGATCATTCATAACGATATCGAGGATTTTCTTAATATTTTCTTCAGTAACCACCTCTTTTGGCCTTCCTGTTGATGGTATTGTTGCAGTGCTTGTTCGGCCGCGTTTAAATTCAGCAAACCAATATTTTACCATGTAATCTGATGGAGCAGAGTCACCGTAATGTTTTTTTAATGCTTTTGTCTCTTTCGCCGTTTTCCCTTTCAAATAATAGTGTTTAATCACTGAACGAAATTCACTTCTTTCCATTTTTCAAGAAACACAAAAGTTGCTTACTTCAAACGTCTACAAAAAATAAACTAATCGATGAATTTGGGTGAAATCTTAACAGCTGACGTTTGACAGATTGCATTTTCTAAAAAAAAGTTTTTGTGTTTGCACTGCCATCTAGCGCTAGGTAGCTTCAATATCAATCCGCCCTCGTACACTCCACAAAAATTCTCATTCATGGAAAAGTTATTTGAAAGGTTATTTTTCTATTTTAGTATTTCATTATTTTACTATCCGAAAAGGCTCAGCAAAGTCATCACAAAGACTATAAAAAATACCTCCTCAGGCACTCCAGAAAATGCAGTCGAATTGCTACGAATGAAGATATTATGCACCGAATGATGGCGACATCAGATCCCATGATCTCACATTTGACATGGTGATATAAGCGACGAAGTTAGGGCTCTTTTAGAATAATAATATTAATAGCATAATTTATATATTTTCGTACAATTTAAGTAGTATTTATAACATACATATATTGTTGCTTAAAAAACAAAATGCTTCGACTCACAGAAAAACCAATGTCGATTTTTTATAAATTGCAGCATGTTTCATAAGGAAAACACGAAATTATTAAAAAAAATCATAACAATTGTTTTTGTTAGTTAGTGCTTTTTACATTGTAGGTGACGATATATATTTCCCTAACTTTCTATATTTTGATTACTTTTTTATTCTACTATATAAATAAAATTGAATTTATGATGAAATCACTATATTTTTTGAAAAATATATTTTTTCCTCACCGACATACAAAAATCCCAAGTGTGCGGCATTGATTTGATAACAATAAGAATTGCCATTAACCATATAATTAAATCATATTATGATTAAACTCTGACTATATAATTCACTGATAGTCTGTTGCACTCTGCCTATTGTTACCTCAACCATCTCTTGTATCTTTGCCTGTAATGCGCGTTAAGCAAGTCTATAACAAAGTTACTAGACTTTAAAAAAGAAACTACAAATTTTAAAAATCTATTATTAATTGCATTTTGGACCACATCTGTATAAAGGATTTTCTATTTAAAGCTTAAACTTTATTGTTTTTAGTTCAAACTTTATAAACTCAACAAAAAAAAAAAGAAAAAGAAAAATAAGAATGAATTACATAAACGAGTGCATTGAGTGAGACATACCGAAGAAAGGATTTGTATGAATGTAAATTATATTAATTCTATGAATTTGTTTAAATATTTAAATAAATGTTTGAATATCTCTTTGTTCTGGTATTGCATTTATAATTTTTATTTTTCGTATCGCATTTTAAATACATACTTTGTGGATGTGCAAAATTTCTATGTTGTTATGTAAATGTGATACTTTATATGTATGTGCATCTGAATTTACTGGCTTTAAATATGTATGAATGTATACATAAGTGTGTGTGTAAAAATATTTATTGGTATTCCTGCAAAAGCCTTAAGGTCAGGTCAGATGGGGCAAATATTTATATAATACACTCTCTACTCACATAATTTCTTTTATTTTAAACAAATATTGGCTAAATTAAGCGAGTTCGTGTTTGAATTATAAGCCATTTACTATTCCTGACGATTTGTGTTTAATCATGTTATAATAAGAATGTGAAGAAATAATATTTATAACTCGTTCTCGTCGAATAACTTGGTTAAACAGCTGATATTTCTCGCCACTGACAGACACCTAAAAAGTGATATAAAAACGTTGATGATGAGTCTCCGAAAACAATATGTTGTTACACTCAAAAAAGTGTAAGTACGGAATATTAAGTGCTCAATTTAATTTTTTAATTAATTCAAAATTTTTCACGTGATTAAAGAATTTTGTACTCATTTTAAGAAACTCCAGGATTGGTTATCTAATGTAATCCCGTTTTCGGCTTGATTTAAGTACATTTTATTGTTGTTTGTACTCAAAATTTTGAGTACGACTCGTACTCAAAATAAGAAAAGAATATTTGAATTTAGTACGGCGTTTTTCTTTCTGTGTACGTTTTGCTTTAGTAACAACCGATTATTTTTGGTTTTTCACGTATTACTTTATTATCAAAACAACTTTTAATTCATGAACTCAAAGCTGATTAAATAAATAAATTTCGTTTCAATTAATATAACACGCGAGTTCGAAAAAACTACCTGAAAAATTTATTTAATGCGATAATTTTTCGAACTAAGTTGCTTTTTAGTTGATGTTATCCAAAGTAATCATTACTTGGCTAAAGTTCGTAACGTTTTTGCTTTAATTTTTTAGTCAGAAAGAATGCGATATGAGACAATATTCCAAAGGAGCAAGGGAAAAAATTAACATCAATTAACTGTTTTTCGGGAGCCACTACACTCCCATCATCAGTCTTCATGTGCGTTTCCATGTATTCGTCACTGTTTAGTTGACTCGATTGAATGTGATTTCAAATTTGTATTTCTATAAATTATGTCCCGAAAAAGAATACGAGAGTTATTTGTAGTGTGGAAGTTATTACGCGCTGTTTTTAAAGCAAACACAACTTCAAAACGAATTTGACCATAACTGATTATCGTTAAATTAATCACCCATTGTTACATGTTGATTTTATCTCATGTAACATTTACCTTTCTAATAATATAAAAAAAATATTAATTTTTTTTTAAATATTGCCTCTCCTACTTTTTCTTTCTCTGTGAAACCAAGGCTCGAATCCGTGAACGTGAAACACATCACGTAAAAATACACTTTTCGGATTATGACATACGTGAACATACTGTATTTTATAAAAATCGAGATTACAACATCCGTGATCGTATGAACGATCGTAAGAGTTTTACGAACTATCATACGTTAGCAGAAATGCGTTCAATTTGTAATAAAAGCTTTTTAAATTGTATACAAAAAGTTAATTGATTGAAAATGTTGCAACTAAATGTGACTACTTCCTATTTCCAAGCCTAAAGAAATGGCTCGGTGGAAAGAGATTTAATTCCAACGATGAAATTATTGACCCAACAAATGCCAATTATAAGTACTTCGAAAAATCCTATTTTTCGGAAGGGATACAAAAACAGGAGAAACGTTGGACTAAGTGTATTGAGTTAAAAGGAGATTATGTTAAAAATAAATTTATGTTTTGTAAAAAAAAAAACTGTGTTTCACACAGCTTCACTCGGACTTATTGATCCGCCCTCGTATCTATTCTATTTCTATTTTATGCTTTTATAAATTTTTTATTAAAAAAAACCTCTTGTTCTTTTATATTTTTTATTTTTCTGTTTTCTTTAAATTGTTTTTCTTCTTTAATATATTCTTGTTTATTTTTAAATTTCATGCAGCACTTGTAGTAGTTGATTGCACAAGTGTGTGTTATTTTAAAGGCATATAAAATTTCGTCTGCTGTTTTCAGTTCAATAGAGAATAATTTGCATTCATTCGATTCTCTCTGCCGAGTATTTTGAAATTTATACAAACTTTTATTTTATCTAGCAGATTATACGTCTGGGATCCATTGGCCGGGCTCCTTCGGATGCTTTAGATCTTTTATTATATGTTAACTCTTGGTGTACCGAAAGCAAACCGGAAGCAAGACGATTGAATATATATTAATATATATTAATATAGTACAAGGTGGTACCAGGATCATTCATTTATGCTGCTCATTTATTGTTGTTGCCGCACTGGGGTGATTAAAATAGTCCATATTACATGAGTTTGGTTTGGCCAGATTGTAGACTTTGCTGGCAGGGGTTCCAAATGTGACGATATTACGTCATTTTGACGATTGCTTTTAGCGAATTTCACTTTTGCTCTCTACGTATAACAAAATGTCAAGCTCTAAAAATATATTTTTCTTTTGCGCCCAATATCAATGATATTGATACTGCTAAAGAAATATTTAAAAATTTGAATTGCATTAACGAGCTTTACTTTTGTGTTTTTTAAATATGTGCTTAATTTGATGAATAATCTAAACAAAATTGAAGGAACTCAAATTCACGACGAAACTTTTTTCAAATAGTATAATAAATTTTTTAGTAGATGATTGTGTAAAAAAATATAAATTGATTCCCATAACCGTAAACATTTTTTTAAAAATGGAAGTTTATATTGGTGTGTATAGAAAAGAAATGTTAAGACAACATACAATTGATGTTGAAACTTTCAATCAATTTATTGATAATTATGTATCATTTTACGTTGAGTTGTGTTACCAAATAAAAAAAGATTTGATTTCGATGAAAAAATTATAAATAATTTTAATTTAATTACACCATCTGTGATTTTGAAAAAAAAACTCCGAAATTCTTCCTTTATTAAAATGTTTTCCTTATTGAGCATGAAATAAGAGAAGTAAGATTTTAGAATTTTGAAGACAGCGCATTAAATGTAGATATATTTTAGAAAAGAGGAAACTCAATTAATCTACCAAACAATAAACCTTTTTTACAAATTTATTTAAATTTGTAAATAACTTAATGACTTTGGCAAATTCTTCAGCAAATTTTGCAAGACTATTTAGCAAAATCTTATAAAATCAAGCTAAGAAATTCATTTTAAACAAGAACCCTTGAGGGGATTTTTTTCAAAAAATTATTAAAAAAAAATAATTCCTCAGAATATTAAAATGTTAGCATTACAAAAGATATAAAAAAACATAACTATGATATGTATGTATAGTATTTTTATTTTGTAATTAACCAATTTAAATCAACATGTATGTCCTTCTTTCGTACTTTATATGTTCAAGTGTTTGTGCGCGTATAAAATCAAATAAATGAAAAAATTATTTCGACTCTACACACGAATTGCAAGTTTATGAAAAACTGTATAATAGTATATTCTATGAATTTCTATTTAAATTAAAACATAAAACATGTCATATAAAAAATGAAAGTTTATTTTGTTTCGATAGAAAATCTTTTCAAATCTTGCTTTGAAATGAATAAAATATTTAAAGTTTTTGTTGTTTTTAATAAATATGTTGAATTGTTAATTTTTAAATGAAAGATTGTTGCATAAAACAGAAGATTTTCGAGTGACAAGTATTTACAACTTATTTAAATAATTACGATTTTATTTACAAAATTTTACGATTTTTCTGCTTTCAGCTGAAGAAGCTCGTCAGATCAGGGTAGAGTTCTTGTCTTTAAAGCCTTCACTAAAAATCCCACACTAACAAAAACAAAATGCCAGACTTTGATTACAAAAAAAAATGAGTGGGAACCCGAACTAAGTATACCTAGTAATCCATTCCACACAGTCACCCAGGGTGCCGGACTGGCTTTTTATCCGCTGGAGTCCCTCCTCTCCGGAATTCAATGGAACTTCGCTGTAAAAGTAATTGACCTTAAGCAAAGTGACGTCTCAAGTGAAATAATATTTTGTTTCTTTAAAGAGAATTCATTTAGTATCTGAAAAATGTATTGCTTGAAAGAAAGTCGTACGAATCTCAAGCCATTCCTTAAAGCCATTCCTTAAAGTGGTTTACTTCAAAGGCATCCTGATAGGGATCAGGGCAGATTTGTATGGGCGAATCCAAATACGTAGCGCTGGCAACCATCAAACTCCAAAAAACCTGGGTGAAATAAAATAAAAGCAATAATCTTACTGGAGGTCTATTAGGAAAATTTTTATGATATTCCGCTATTTTCCAGCTGGGGAGCAAACGGTCTTAATTAATGAGTACCAAAGGACTCTGCTGTTCTTAATGCCTCGTTCCATGAAAACCCTGTAGTAGTCAGCTCACATGCAGTTGCGATGCGGTAAATTGTTGTTGGACATCCTTGTCGCCGAGAACGTTTAGGGTTGTACTGTAGCGCTGCCTTGTTGTATCCATGTTCAATTGATAAAAAAATAGGTCCTGCTAAGACATCCCACTTAATGCAGCGGCAGCAAAGCAATTTGTTTATTTCTTCATTATTTTTGTTTATTATTCTTATATTCTTCCATTTAATTAAATAATCTTATTTTTCTCAAAAAAATTGGCTTACAAAGTTGTTCCCCCACCAAATACTCTTCGCTGGCCATGAGCAATCCAGCAGGACTTTCTTTCTATAAATCTCCTTGCACATGGGATCCTGGCCTGCAAATTGTTTTCGGCCAGAATCTGTCGAACAGTTTTTCCACGCAGAGTGGGTTCTACCACATTAAATATGTTAATTGAGTTTTTAATTTACAAAAGCGAACACTTTGAAATAAGAAATAGTAGACCAAATTAACAGTTGCCTTAACTAATCAGCAGCAGTTGATTTATTGCTCAACTTATACTTTTTATTGAAATGGATTGATTAGCTGACTTCTATCTAAGTCAGCTTTTATTTTAATAATTAAATGAAGATTAAAAACATACATAAATAATATACATTTTACAAAAGTCTGCAGGAAGGAAACTTTTCAATTTGTCTATTTCCCCAAAGCAAACTACTCGTGAATTCAATTTTTCTTTTTACAAAAGTCTTTATTTAAAAAAAAAAGAAAACTCTTAACATCATATGATTAATTCAAAAATAAATAATAAAAAAATATAAAATCCCTAACAAAACATTATTGCTACTTAACTTCAGCCAACAAAACACTTAATTATAAATTCAAGTTGATTTTGATCCTTTTAGGCTTCTTAACTTGCCGACAAAACTTTTCCACGCCCTCCTTTCGCAAAAATTATTTACTTATAAGAGTTTATTATTACTTCATTTTTCAAAATTCAGTTTTGTTTATTCTTTGAATCGTGAGTTTGTTTGTTTATTTATTTATTTTAATACAAACGTCTGCTAAACGAAAAAAATGCTTTAAACACAGAAAATAAATAATCTTGTAAGGGAAAACCAACTCTCATGCAAGTTAAATATAAACATTTTTATGGTTTTGCTTTTTATTTTAGACTATCATTACTGCTTTCCATTATTAATATGTTTGTTTTTTTTTCAATTTTTCTTTTAATACACTGGGGCTTTGCGTACAATGTTGCCTTAATAAATGTAAGTTCTTTATGACCATCACGTTTTTGGTTCGATTAATGGTGATATTTAAAGCGAAACAATGAAAAAGACAACAGCCGTTTTTGTTTTAATTTTTTGTCTTTAAAGCAAAGAACCAATTGCCTTAAGTTTCTCCATTAAGAATTAATTTTCTACACGTGAGCATCAGGCAAAATAACATCAAAGAGTTCAAATAATGTAGAAGCTTAACTTTAATAAACTAAAGTTTTTTTTTAATTTGCTTTAGTATTTTGTTAGAAAACAAAAAGAAAGTCTCGTATTCATAGAGAATTCATAATATCTTGTATTTTTCATTAAAAAGTCACGACAGAATGAGCAGGTATCAAGAGCAGAGATGGGCACCGCTCACGTGATAAGTATAGTCAACCATGATCGTGATTAGTTTTTTGTTTCAGTCACGTGAGCGAGCGTTAACGTGAGTACAAACAAACTGAGCGTGTATGAGTACATTTTTAGCGCAACGTTACGTCATTTTTTTCTTTTTTGTAATTTTTTCATTTATATTCGTCGACAAAATTAAAATTCATTTGTTCATATGAAAATACACACAATCATGGTGACGGGGAAATTCATCGTACGCGGTAAACTCAGAAATAGATTTGTTTCTATTGCTTACGCCGGCGAGCGACGAACAAATCAGTACCATGTGACCATTTTCGTTTATAGTTTTCAAGTGTTTTGATAAATAAAGTTTCTTATTCCTCTAGTAATTGTTTTATCGTTATTTTTGTAGCGTTTACAATAAATATACGAAATTATTAACTACATCAATTGGTTTTAGTTGTGTTTTTACCAATGTTCAATTTTGTAAGTATTATTTATCCAATGCAAACCAGTGATGGGAATAAAATTTACATTTCTGTATCGGTACTATTTTATTCCAAGAGTACGAAAAATTATTACAGTGAACGCGCGAAAACGCGAACAAAGTTTTACCAAGGCTGTTCACGCTTTCGAATCTATTCATGTTTTCGATTGTGAAAATTTTGGAACCAAAAATCAAGGTTTTCCACCAGGTATTTTCTTCTAACAAATAAATCAAATTCTAATATACAAAATTGGATTAAAAATTGAAAATGTTTACATTTATTCACTTTACTAAAAAACTTACGTAAACAATTCAAGGAAATCAGATGGTTAAAATTATTACAATGTATTAAAATGTATTACAAATGAATAAAAATGACTAAAATAATTAAATAAGAAAAATATAATGAATATGTACGTAAAACTAAATTAAAAAAAATTACGGGCTTTTAATTTTATTTTAAATAAATCCATCAGATGCGGCTTTCCTGTGCAAATTTTAAGCAATCCTTTTTGAAAAATTGTGGATTTTGCCACTTGATATTTCTTGGCTAAGCCAGTAACACTGCAACCCTTTTGCAACAGATCAACAATATATGCTTTGTCTTTCAAAGTCAAAACAACTTTTGGCTATTTAGAAGACATTTTTTTATTCACTTTCTTCAATTTATATTTGTACTTTATGTAGCAAAATAATATGTATGTAATTCTTAAACTTTGTATTTTTAGAGATACAAATACTTGTGCATCTATTTGTTGAAAGCACTCTACACATAAACAATAAATATGTATTCTAACACGCTGGGACTCCGAAACTTTAAAAGAAAGCAATAAAGAAAACGAAAATGCTCAGAAAATTTTGTTAACGTTGTAGAATTATTAGAACTTGTTCCCGTTTTAGAGTAGTAAATGTAAAAATAAAAGTGTTCACGTTTCCCTGTTGTTCATGTTAAAGGATATTCACGATTTGATGAGTTCACTGTATTATTATTTCTTTTTTTCTGTTTAAACTTTATTAACAAAAATTATTTCAAATTCACAAATAAATAAGGAGGGAACACAAACAAAAATATATTTTTTGTACTTTTATGATTAAAAAAATAATAGCAATTTATAAATGTGTACGTACTCGTACATATGTATTTTAAATTGTTGGTGTAGTCTGCAAAGCAAATTATTTTCTTATGATTGGCACTAGAATCGTGTCTATTTCAGTGTGCTCATGCGCCCACAATAGGAATATTACAAACGCTCCATTCTTTAATTTTTACATCCTTTTTTAATCAGGAACATTCTTTTGTCCATTCATCTCAAAAAGGAGCTTATGTTGTTTACTCGTCCTACTAAAAATATATATGTACATTTATTGAAAGATGGATTGCAAACTGTCTTCAAACATTAAAATAAAACCTATCCGGATTCTTCAAATTCCATAATAATACTAGTATATATGTACTCCGGAGAGTATAAAAAGTGCTGGAGTACTACGGTACTTTTTTATGTCAAATAGTACAATTGTACCACCTTTCCCATCACTGGTACAAACAGTAAACAACATTATTAATTATAATAGTTGTTATCTTACGTCGTTATTGTGGTTCATACGACGAAATTACACAGCGAAATTTCACCGACAAATTTGTCGCATTGGGCGAAATTCGTCGTTCGTCTCAGTTGTGTTCCTAGCACAACTTGTTACACACAATTGCACTGAATCTATTTTTTTGGCAAACGCTTAGAACGCGTAGAACGCGTGGTGTGTACTTTCAGCTTTACTTTCCGTATTTAACTGATGTGTTTATTTAATTAAAGTTATCATAATATTTATTTTTTATACATTTATCACTATTTTCTCACTAAATTTAACTTTTTACAATTTAACAATTAGAATGTTTACAAGATTGCTGTTGATTTAAAAATACGAGTACTCTTCCCTTCTTCGTTTTCTTTCGATTAGTTTTTTTTTTGTGGAATACCATTTTTCGATTCGAACGTAACAGAATGCGAAAATATAATCGAAAAGCAGAATAATGGTGAATGCAAAAAGAAGTGGTCCAAGAAATGACGCGTAGAACACTCACCTAGACAAATTCAAAGGAGTTTGAAAATTGTTAGTGCAAACCAATTTCCAACGATCAGCCAGATAAGACGTTAAGAGACGAATAGAAGTTTTAGAGCATTTAAAAATGTTCTTGAGTTGAATGATAAGTGTGCTATGGTCAACCATGTCAAATTCTTTTCAGCATATTTCACTTTCGTCTAGTTAAAGTCTTACGTTTTGTGACCCGTCAAGCAAAACAGAGATAAGGCCGTGCTTGATTACACTATGCAACAAATTTCGGGTCATCGCCGCCAGCCTCAACAACTCCAATGGGGAATGAAAGTTCACCATTAACTTAACAAAGCTGTCGAAAGGTTTTGAATAGTGAAACAAATGGTCAAAAATGGCCCAACTTCAAGAGGCCATAAAAATTAAATGCGAGCTAAGTTTTCAAAACCCTTTAACAGTTCTGTTTACTTAATGGTCTACTTTGGAGTTGTTGAGGCTGGTTTTTCTTGTTGCACTGTGTTATTGAACTCTTGTTACGACTTTGTATTAGCAAACGATTAATATTGTTTACGCATGAAATACCCCAGGTTCATGTTCAGTCAAATCTAGTTTTTTTACTTTTTCTTTGACACCACCTACTTTTTAATAAAGTTTTTTTTTTATATAAAGTTTTTTTGATATATATTGTGTATTATTATAATCGTGTAAACCCCCGAAGGGAGCGTAAGTTCTTTAATAAATTACTCATTTAAATTAACCATAAAACTAAAAATATTTTATTTTATTTATTCCCATATTTTTTTGGAGGAAATTATTTCACATAATCAAATATTTTACTGAATATCTAAGATATCAGTATCGCGAAAAAGTGTGATTATAAATTTAAAGAACCCCTGATTGTTTGTTGCAAAACATATTAATTTCTTTGATGAAGCAAAACATTTGTTAGTAAAATATTTTTTCAAGAACTTAAGTTGGGTAACACAAACTAACTATTGGCCTAAATTCTGAGTTCAGTTGTGGACAGTGGGATTATCTTTAAGTGCTTTCCATTACATGTGAAAGAAGAGCCAAATCTAATATATTTCGCTTAAAACGATAACGTTCGACATCGTAAAACAGACTGTATAAATTTTAAAATTAACTTTTTATTTTTTTCCACAATAAATAACATTTTCTTGGACATTTAAAACGAAAAGTTTATTTAAAATTACATTGATTCCAATTGATTTCCTTATAGAATCAATTACTAGTGCGACCACCAATAAAATTGCTAAATCCCTTGTAATATTTCCCCTTAAATCTCTTCGTTATACCCCTAGTATGTGTGTGAAAATTTTGTGTTTCACTGTATTTATGACAGCATTATTCACGTTCACGTGCATATTTGTAATAACTGAGTTTGTATGCCAGCATTTGTTGGAAATTAAGAAAGTGTGCTTAACACCTGTTGAAAGTTATGTTGGCTGAATGTTTGTTATGAAGAGCTATAAGCACATTAATAAAAACTAATACGAAATAAGTTAATAATCCTGCCACAAGCACACCATTAAGTAAAAACTAATATACTCAACTAAACAACAACTTAATAATCAAGCGACGTAGCAAACATTTTCTCCGTTTCTTTCATTTGCTACAAAATCACTTTGCCGCAAATTTTGCAACAGCAACTATAAAACAACAACAGAAACAACAGAAACAACAGCACCAACAAGAACCTTTCATTGGAGACTAATGAATAGACTTAAGTAATAATATATAAACAATAATACAAGTTATAGAATGGCACAGAGAAGGTGAATATGTTTTGTAAGCAGGTAAAAAATATATCAGCATCTAAAAAAGAAAAATTAAAAAAAAAAATGCAAAAGAAAACGTTTTTCCCCAACTGCAGAAGAGCGCCTGAGTTATGGCACCAACTGGAGCAGCAGCAGCAGCAGTAGCAGTAACAAAATAGCGCAACAATTAAGTTTTCTTGCGGTGGAAAGCCTTTTTGAATTATGGCACAAATTTGTAACGAAACTAAACCAACCCGCTCGAACTACAAAAGCAGAAACAACAACAACAACTAACACATATTAACCGCAACAACAACGCGATAAGAATGTCTACCAACACCACAACAAGAATATTTGAAATTTTAGATTGCCATACACACACACACACACACACCCACCCCAACTAAATAAAAATGAAAACTTCCAATGAGAAAAAGTTTTTGAAAAGTTTATACAAAAAAAAAAAATAATAAAAAAAATTAATGAAACCAAAGAAAATGGCATAATAACTGTATGTTGGCGCCGAGTTAAGCACTGTGTGCTTGTATTTACAAAAAAGAAAAATTATATCTACCACATCATTACCACCAAAAACTACAACAACACCAACACCAACAGCACCAACAAATAAATTAAGCCGTTAGCAATCGATTGCCTGCATAAAACCGTGTTTTTTTTCTTATTTTAAATTGTTCGCAGTGCCACATACTTTAGCAATCCAAACTCTGGCAATTGCTAAACTTTTAAACAATTTCTACTCATTTCCTAATAATATGAAGCTAAATAAGTTTTGTAATTTTACTACGTTAAAGCACAAGATTGAACGTGTATTCATTCTCCTTCTTTGACAAACACATTTACAAACAAATATTTCGCACAAAATCGAGAACGCGGATGACATTAAAGTTAAAGTAAAGATATTTTTTTTATAAATTGAAAATTGTTTATGGGTTGTAAAGAGGTCAGGTCTAATAGATATTAAAAATCGTGTAAATAAAAGGTGTAAAACTTAACTTTGTATCAAGTTTTTCTAATACAAAAACAACAAATACCTTGATAAGATAAGATTTTGTATTTGCCTTCAACTAAAAAAACTATTGATGGAAGAAATGTAAATCAAAGTTGGGGCGTCCAGAGACGCTTAGAAGATCTGGACTACGCAGGGATGACATCTGTCTACTTACGCATAATAGGTATGTTCATTTACTTTACTAGTAAAAATTAGCAACGAGAGAGTAACAAGAAATTTTCTAATATTACTCTCAAAAATGTGAAAAAGTAAATGAACACTTTACTAGCTAAAATTTGCAAGTTAAAGTAGTGTTGCAATGTATATGTATATATGAGTACTCAAGAACTGTCGCTATATATGTATATTATTATAAAAATGATGTGATTACCGTCATTTATATTCAGCATTGTCGTGACTGGAGTTTTTCGAGTACGGCTTGTAATAGAATAATGCAAAGTTTCGCAATTTTATCTAATCTAGTACTAGGCGTAGTCGAAATATGCTAAACACGATAAGGATAATTAGCTACTTTTGAATAAAATGAATGAATAAAATATCTACTTTTAATTAGTTTATACGTTATAACAGCCTGCCTACACATAGAATTTTTATTTCAAACATCGGAAATAACGAAAAGCGGGTTAAATATATTTTTTAAAAGAAACAAATTTAAGCAATTTTCATTTTCAGTGTAATAAAAAGGTTTATCAAAAATAAAATATCATGTTGCTGCCAGCATTAAACCCCAAAAGCAGTAAAAAGTAATTTAATAAATATGTGTTAATTTAAATTTATATGCAAATATATATCTGAACTAATTGAATTATTTGCCTGTTTAGTGTAAATTACCGAGTAGCTAAGAACTCATAATATTTACAGCACTAAAAATAACAGCTGGTCTGTGAAAATTAAATTATTTCCCGGAACATTCTTTGCCACTGATGTACCAGATACTGTGTTGCTTAGTTCAATTACATTAGACATCTTATTTTGCTACTGCTGTTCCTAAGATACACAAAAATAATATTGTAATCTTTTTAATACTTTTTATCGTTTTAAAAGTTTACATTTACATACTTACAATTTCTTAAATTTTCCAAAATATTTTTATTTTCAACTTAATCAAGAAATATTATTTTGTAAAACACAAACACAAAAAAGCTGTTTGAATAATTATTGCAAGTAAAAATTTTACTTGTAAAAACTTGCAAGAATTTTTCTGTCTCTCAATTTTTTACGCTCTTTCGACGCTCTCTCGTTGCAAATTTTTTGGATTAATGAACGCTTTCTAGTAGCAATTGTTACAAATTTGTAAAAAAAAAAATTTAGTAAATGAACACAGCTAATTTCACCGACATATAGGAAATGATACGCATGGTTGAGCTGATGTTAGCGGCCATCAGCTGTGTTTAAAAATGGTCTTCCTTAAGAAGAAAACAATGCTGATCAACACAGAAAATACCAAAATGGCGTATGGCATATTAAATGCGGTATGACGCTCTTCGCAACTCTCCACGGACACTAAAGTTAGAATCTTCAACAGTAACGTTAAGTCAATACTGCTTTACAGCTGCGAATCATGGAACGCCGCATCAATGGATGTCGGCGCTATCCAATCATTCGTTAACAGTGCTGCCACCAACAAAATTCAAAATTACACATGTATCCTGCCAAAATTACACTTGAAATTAGGAATTACACACGCCTTCATTTTTTTTTTTTTGCAAAATAACGTGCTTTGATTCGTTTACATCAAATATTTGACCTTTTTGGTGTAATTCCAAAAAATTTTTCATGATAAATATATTTTCAATGTTTGAGTTTTCAAGGCATTTAATAAAAGATTATTTTTTACACTTTATTTGGACATTTCGTTGGTATTTTCCAACTTCTTCAAAAATTTTTTTTATAATCTTCTTTAGACTAATTCTACATCATTCTCCTTCAAAATATCAAAGTTTTGTTTTATGTAAAAACGACAATCACAAACTAAAACATAATAAATTTAAGGCAAAAAAAATGAAAAACAGGTTTATAAATGCACTCATACCGGGTTTGCGTTGTTTCGAAGTTGCGTCTTTTTAAAAAATTCCACGATTTTGATGTTACGTCGTTTTTGCTTCAGTTTGCACCAGATGGCTTCGAAGTTGCGTCGTTAGTGCTTCGATTTGTGTTGTAAATAAAATTTGTATGTGAAAATTGTCTACAAGTTTGTCTTCGTTGGTAGTTTCAAATTAAATTTAGTAAAGTGAAGTCTTTTATTTTAATAAAAACTATTATCACACAAATAATAATAAAAAAATTCCTATTTTCTATTGAAGTATAATTTTTTTTACTAAAATTATGAGTCTCGGAACGAATTAAATGAAAATTAAAACAAATGTATGGAAAACTGTGATTCGGTTTAGTTTGCGTCTCGTTTTTCCGGTCCCAATTAGCGACGCTAACCGGGGTATGAGTATAATTAAAATATCACAGCCAACCCTTATTTGTCATCATTACAGTCGTCAGTCATCAAAATAAAGAAAAAAGTAGAGGTCAAAAACGATAAAATTTTAAATTACACATGAGTTACATATGCAGCCAATTACACATGGGCTAGACATGAAAATAAAAATTACACTTGATATGTGTAATTACACATAAGGTGATAACATTGTTCGTTAACCGCTGCCTACACAGAATAATGTTAATATTTTGGCCTGCGCGCATCAGTGACGATGCGCTCCGGGCCTACTGCACAACAAAACCCTTTAATGGCTGAAATCCGTAATCGTAAATGGCACTAGATTGAACATACCCTTCAGAAAGAATCCGGCGATATCATCAGAACTGCCTCAGGCCAAAGACGCGTCGGAAGACCAGCCCGCACATCGAGGAGGCAGCTTGAGAAAGAAATCAGCACGACTGTATGCAGCTGGACCAAAATAAAAGAACTAGCTAATGATAAGATTGCTTGGAATAACTTTGTATTGGGCCTAAGTTCCATATAGGAATTTCAAGGATAAATATATCTATATAATAATTACCAGTGCTAGTTTTTTTATGTTTTTTGCATGCAAAAAGAAAAGACAAAAAGAAAATCACTTTTTATATAATTTGCATATTACGCAGGTTTTTTATATAAAAAAATTTATCTAGTGCTCAAAATAAATTAGATTAATTAAAAAAACTAGAACGTCGAAAATATATAAAAATAATTAATAATAAAATTTACAAAAATATATTAATTAAGTTAAAAGAAACTTCGAAATCCCGTAATTAAAAACCGAAAAGACAATTGTGTTCCATAAAGTAAATAGTTTTATTGTAATATAAACTATCGGACATTCCCTGTAGTAAATGAAATAATCGGTTGATAAAAAACACTAACTATAAGCTAACTATATTGCAAATGACTACAAATTGGTTTAATTCTCATGCAGATATCAACCAAACATATTGAATAGAAACACACGTAGGAAATAAATAAAAGCAAAATAAGTAAATGAAAAGAAAATAAGAAAACAAAAGAAGCCTGTCATGAGCTTTTTTGTGAAGATGTTGTGGAAAATAATTATTTTAGTTTGCATTTGGAGAGTGGTATCATAGAAATAAGCCGACGCGTAAATGTTTTAATGAACTCTTGGCAATTTTTTCTTGTGCCATTAAGTGCTAATGTATTTTTCCTGAAAAGTGATTGTTTAATCGTATCAAAAATCTTCCCAGTGTTATATACTCATTTTGGAATTTTCAAACAATTAGAAAGGGTTTCTCATTCACTTAAATATTGTGACGAAATTTTGGTTGACATTAATATTGACGGCCTTCCATTGATCAAAAGTTCAAAAGCCCAATTGTGGCCAATTTTGATGAAAGTCGTCAATATTACAAGCTTATCGGTTTTTCCTGTAGGAGTTTTTTAAGGCCGAAGCAAATCCAACAATATTGAAGAATTCCTCGATGAGTTTATTCGTGAACTAGACATTTGATGCGAAATGGACTAAAATTTTTATGAAGAAAAACGTCCATTCGAGAAGATGCCTTATTTTTATATCATAATAATTATTTTTATAGAAAAATATATTAAAATTAAATTGTTTAAAAATCAATTTAAAAAAAATGGTTTTTAAATAATTTAGTATAAATCAACTACAAATTGGTTGAAAAATAATTAATTAGTAGTCAACTAAAAAGTCATCCAGAGATGTCTATGACATGTCTATGTTAAAATAATGTGTCGGCCACAAGGAAAACAGTCACTTAATCCACTAGATGTGGTTATCAAAAAACGAGTTTGAAGTTTTTTAAAAATGTGTTTGACTTCCTACAGGGTTACAATGAAGTCTCCTACAATTATTGCAAGAGCTAAGAAGAATTTTATAAAGCTGGTCTCTTTATACAAATTATACCTAAATTTCCAATAAGGAAATTAACATTTTCATATTTCATGGCTAATAAATATAGAACGTAACGAACAGCAGCATAAAAAATAAATATTTCTTACTAACTTTAACACCCAGCCAGCCATCCAGCCATCCAGCCAGCCACAAGTTGTAATAAGTTTTTCCAAGTTTTTCAGTTTTACTTTTTCCATATTTCTCAAACTTTTCTAAAGGTCTTTAACAACACAGGTTTTTACTGGAGTTTTTTTTAGCAGAAAAAGTAGAATTTGCTTGCTCCAGATGTATTAACGAGCATTAAAGGGGAAATTGATACAATTAAACTGGGTTTCCAAAGGGATTTAATTTAGTTTTTTGAGTTTTACTTTTCACAGAACTTGATTTTAATTTATATTAACTTATGAAAGTGGTTTCTGTTTGCCTGGACGAGTTGCTTGTGTTGCAATTCAGAATTTTGTGGAATTTGCACAGCAAAGAGCATTTTAAATAAATGAAGTGGCGTTGCATGTAAAAACTAATTTTAATAAAAGCCTTTTTCTAGGTTCAGATTTGTGGTTACTTATTTCCTTTTTTAATTCTGTTTCTTTTTTTGCCTCAAGCATTTTTTTTTTCTTTTTTTCCTTTATTTTCAACATGTTTGCCAAAGTTTGTATAAAAAAATTAATAGTTGGTTAATGCAATATTCATATTAATATATATGCCGGTTCTACTTTATAATTGTTTTGAGAGGCGGCTAAAAAAAATATATACATATATTTTTTATACTTTTTGCATGAAGAACACGAAGCGTATCTAATTGTGATATTTACAATTACTGCAAGAGAAGCTCAGAAGAAGTATTATTAATTTTAAAGTAACTAATTTTTGACTGCTTTTCCTGCAAAATTGGTTACAAAAATACATGAAAACTCATACGGATTATTGTGGCCTCCGAAGAGACCGTATTGTTTCATAGTGCTTTACTGCTATCGGAGTAATTGTAATTGGCTTTTTCTTAATTAAGTTTTTAATAGAAATAATTTTAATTATTAACTTCAATCAACGAACTCAAATGTGACTTAAAAGTCTTTAAGTGGAAATTAACTGCTTGTTCCTTGATATCGAAAGAAACATTTCTTTCGTATTATTACATTTGAAACAAAAACAACTTTTAGGGAAAGAAATGTTTCTTTTGATATCGGCAAACAGGCAGTTAATTTAAAGTAAAAATAAATGATTATTTTATATATATTGTCTCCTTTGTGCCAATGAAGTTTTTGCTTCGAAATTATATCTACATTCAACAGAATTTTGCCACTTGAACTCTCCGTCATATATTATGATCTATCGATTTTAAGGATAATAAGCTAATTAAGAAAAAATTTAAAAAATATTTTTCAGAAATACACGATTTAAACGATTCCGTTTTGTAACCTGTTTAATTGGCTCTTTTGTTTATTTTATTATTATAATAATAGTTAACTTGCTTAAAAACATAATGAATAACTATTTAAATGTGTACGTCTTATCATACAAATTTAAATGCTATTTATCTCATGATTCTTAAATACTTAAGATAGCATGAGACTTGCCCATTGACATAAACAGTTGGCCACTATACTATTAATAAAGCCTGTCTCAGGCAACAAAAACGACTGGGAACAATAATCTCCGAAAATGGGAAAATGAGGGGATTTAGAATGGTATTTAGTCAGAGTGAATAAAACACCTTTTCAGGTATGCAACTTACATGAGAATTTATATTATTTCTTCTTGAGTTCCTTGAGTACTTATTAGACTTAGAGTTGAAAAGTAAGTGAAGTTAAGCAAAAATTACAAATAAAAAAGGGATTTCAATATTTCGTTCAAAATTATTTAGACGAAATTCGTTAAGCTTCGTTAAGTTAATGGTGTCTTAACTTTATGTTTTGAAATAATTCACAATTATTAAAATTAGGAATGATATACATGGGTAACATACAGTAATTTAAATATATAATTTCTTTTAATAAATTCATTAAAAACAATAACATTATAAAAAGTTTCAAGCCATCAATACCGAAGATGCTTAAAATAATTCTGGTAAATCGAAAAGCAGTCAAATGTGATTTTCGGGTTTGGTTAAGGACAAAAGCATCAAGGTTTTCACCATACTTGCACTTAAGTGCAAGTTATTTTACTTATGCAAACGGTTTATGCTTCAGTTTTGGCATTCAAATGAAATTGATACCTTTCTCTGAAGAATGTACACTAAAAATACTGCACAAATCTTTATATATTTTAATCGCTGGTGATTTTGGTCTACAAAGACTGTGCAGAATAGTATACGGAACAACAACAACCAATTTTAACAAAATAGACTTTTTTAATATTGTCTTCTTTACAATTAATTTCTTCAATATTCTACATCAACAATACAAAATTATACGAAAATTGTTCCATGTATTACATTGTTACGTTTCGACCATTTCGATAACGTTTAATTGTTTGAGTTCTTTTAATTAGTTAAAAATAAAAGGAACGGAAATTGATTTTTAACTTAATGATGTTTTATTCCTTTTAATACATACCACTATTTAATAAAATACACGAAGTAATTTGCTTATCATTTGCTTAGCTTTTTCACAACTGATCTATTTACTAAATGCACGAAGTTCACCATGCCGTAGCTTAGACAAGACTGACTTATTTGTGCCTTGCAGTATCAGTTTTTATACCAGTTGACTGTTTAAGGTTCACGAACAAGCCGAATTCATAGCAGGTGAATTCAATACTACAACAAGTACAACACTACAAAAACCACAAGCATTTTGTTTTCGTAAAATCAAAGTACATTGTCAAAAATATTTGAATGAGGCGAAAAAATAAAATATTGCAAATTATAATTAAAAAAAAAAATTTTTTTTAAGGGTTGTTTTTTTAAATCCCTTGAAATATTTAACAAATATTATTTTGTTCAAGAAATCTTTTGCGTGAAAATGTTTTAAGGATCCGCTGATCAATTATTGTATCCTGCCATCCGTAATGCCGTTCAACGTCGTTGTCAATCGATGATTGCCTGAGCACCCACCAAAAAAATTTCCACGGATGTAAGTACACATTGAAATTCCATTGAGGAACAGAGTGTTAATGCTTTGATGGCCTGTGCTGTGGATGCTGAATCGAAAATTAGTTTTATTTTGCGCTGTAATTTAATTTAAGAAATATCATATGGTTGAAACCTATTATTAATAAATCTTATTACTTATTCTTATTACACATGGCCAAAGCACGTTGCTTCTTCAGAATTTAGTTCATCAACTGCAGCTGCTACTGCTGTGATATGAATTTAGTTTTATATGTTTGAATCTTTTTATTTAATTTTTCTTTGTTTTCGCAATTAAATTTTTATTTTTTTGTAAATTTTTAACTTGAATGTAAACAAAAGAAATAAATAAACTTTAACATCCAACTATATAGTTCGCCTTGAATAAAACTAAAAAAAAGTTATCAGCTGCGCTATCAAGTCGACCTCTTATGAATTCGCCTTGGTTCACGAACGTTGTAGAAAAATGCTCACCATAACAATAAGCTTGCTTGTGCAAACCTGCATTGTTATTCAGCTATGTTATGGTGGCCTTAGTTAGTATGAGAATGTATTTAAATTACAGACGGCATGTAGACGACAGTAAACAATTTATAAAGTGGATGGTGAATCCACTAACCAATTTTATGTCAGTTTTAACCGTAATCCAATCGAGGGCGTTAGTTACTGTTTGCAATTTCTACGAAGATTTTTCATACAGATTTCACGAACAATCTGTTTCTAGCGCGTTCCTGAATATTCTGTTTCCGTTAGTTTGAATTTGAGTGCTTCCAAATCTGCACATACATGGTTGATTAAACTGTGCTTAATCTACGCTATATATCCGTTTTATGTCCGTTAAATTTTAATAAACACAAAGTGGCTTATCTGCAGAAACTCCTAAGGTATTTACAAGAATCTAATGCGACCCCCAGACTAAAGGTGTAGCACACTATTCACTAGCCTAATTTTGAAATTCTTTATGTATTAATTATTCTAATTTTTCGAACTTTTTATTTGCATTTTATTAACACTGGGTCTTCACGTAGCAATTTCATTGCTGAGAACTAGCAGAGTTTTTATAGTTCGATTGCTGATTGTTTTTAGGTGGAGAACACGTAAAATTGCTTCGTCACAAATTCAAAATATTCATAGTGAGAGGTTGTATAAATATGCTATAATTTTATATACATAAAGATGGGAATTGTTTATAAAATTTTATTATTAATTTAAATATTTCTTCGGGTTTTCACTCCATTAGGTGTTTTTTTATTAGATACGCAGTTTTTAGTTTTCTAAATATAAATTCGCAAATGCACTGACTACAGGAAAGAGAAATGATAGCAGATTGATAGGCAATAATTGCTGAAGCAATCACTTGAGCAATCATTGCGCAATGGATTGCCACTTATGGCAATCGCAGTCCACACGTAGCAAATTTCATGAACGCAATCAAATTTGACAATTGCCGCAATGGATATTGCTACGTGAAGAGCCATTGTAAATAATTTCTTCAAGCTTGAGGTCCACAATATTGTATTGTTGTGGGTGAAATTGTAGTAATAAACTAAAAAATAATAAATTTTTCAATAGAAAAAACCAATACATTTTTGGTTTTACTACTTTTTTACTTTGAAAATTTGTTTTAGAGCTTTTATAATTAGGGAATATAACTAATTTGATATATTCAACAAACTTAAAACTTGTTATAAAAAAAAAAATATTAAAGAAATTTATGGGCATCAAAGTTTTCAAAAGGCAGTAAGCGAAGTTTATATACAAATAATTAGACCCGTTTTTAAAGACATTTTACTGAAACTGCATAAATTCCTTAAAAATATTTTTCATTTATTTTACTTGTTTAGTCAGCAGCATCATCGTTATAAATATGAACACTATCATCACTTTGTTCGTTTAAGCATAGAAGCTTTAAGTAAATTTTCATTATCCATAATTAATTCAATTGGCTTAAACACAAACACGAAACGGCAAAAAGTGAAAGAAATAAAGAAAGCGGCAAAAAAAACTCACTGAACAGACTGAACAGAAGACAAAAGGATTTTAATATTTTCATAATAGAGGTAGGCAAACAAATTTATATAATGAAAAGTAAAAAAAAAATTATTAAAGAAAAATCTCGTTAATGGAATATAATTAAAAAATCACAACAACAACAACAAAAAATTTTTTAAATTAATTTCTTTTCAAAGTTTTATGAAAAGGGAAACTGAACAACGGACAAAGCCAATAAAGCTGTTTAAAAAGACGCCATTAACGTCATCCGGAGAATCCTGCTTATTCATCTATTTATGTTTTAATAAAAAGCCTTAAATAAGAATTTTCCCTGGTCAAAATAATGCAATAAATAATCAAAGTTGTATCAAATATAAGCAAGTAACAATCTAATTTTTAAATTCATTCATAAAATTCAAAACATTATGTATTCAACTACAAAATATATGTATATATAAAAAAATGCGCTGCGGCACATCAAAAAACAAATATGCATACCTACAAAAACTTAATTTCATAAATTTTCATCAAATACAAAACAACCGACTTTTTTAGCAGCAGCAAATGGTAACAAATAGTTAACAACCCATATTTGTCATTCAAAAAAAAATGTGTAAAAACTAAAAATAACAACAAAAAAAAACATATTAACAACACAAATAAAACAAACAAATCTAGGAAAATACGGTTTATTTTCATAAAAATGCTAGTTGCCACAACAGGAAACTAAACGATATGCAACACGAACAGCAAACAATAAAGACTAACGAGTAACAACATCAGCAACAACTACAATAATGACACACAGCACAAGTAACAACAACAACAACAACACACATTGACGACAACGATGAAGAAAAACATTTTGTGCCAAAAATGACAAAGTACTGAAATGTAACAAAATAAGAAGGATAATACATCAAATATGAGAACAACACTAACACATGCATGCACACACACACACACTCATATACTTATTTCTAAATTAATGCATGCATGTACAAGAGTAACTGTGTGTGTGTGTATGAGAAGACCGTAACAAAAACAAATAATAACAATTGCACACAAACACAATAGCATGCACACTTTCCAACATACACATATAAATGCATCTTTTTATACACACACACCCCTACGAACACATCTATCCGCACTTCTATCTATCCATCTATCCATCCATTCATTCATTCATCTAGCCATCTAAATACATAAGCGCAAACAAAAACTTAACAGCCATCATTGTCATCATCATCCAGCGCCAACATCATCACAACTCTCATACATGTCCTCATAACGCTTGTATTGCAGAGTTGCAAGGACATCAGGAATAATACAATATACATATGACTAGAAAAAATTAATGCAACAACAAGAGAAAAAAATTACAGAAGAAAAAAAAATAATAAACAACAGCACCAACAGTGAAGCACCAACAGTGAAGCACCACCAACATTATAAACTGTGGCAGCAACAGGAAAAATACACAATAGATTTATGCCTGCAACAGTCACAAAACAAGACGCAAGTGCCTTGCAGCTGTCATTTGTATTGTTGTTATGCTGACGCTTGTGGTGACATCTAAAGTGGCACAATGGTACGAACATACGCGTACCATATTAAATATAGTTGCTATGATATTGTATGCATTAACAGGAGAACACAATCGCATTGCTCGATGTATATGCACACACACACACACACACACACACACACAAACACACACTGCAACCAGCAGCAAATGTATCATCAACATCAGTAACATTTATAAACACATCTTATGTACACATATGATAGAAAGGGTAATCCAACAGGAAGATTACTTTATGAGTTTAAAATTTTAAATTAACTGCTTGGCCCACGAAGTCGAACGATATTTCTTTTATAAAATTACATTTAAAACAAAAATAAAATTGTTGAAATTGTTTTTAATGTAAATCTTACCGGTTTACAGTTACTTCAGAGCTGCCAAATTATTAAACTACTTTTTACCTAACATTTTTCATTAATATTTCGAAGTTGTTTACTGCATAGATGCAGAATTGTTTCATTTTGATCTGAACCATTTTATATTTGTTATTGAATAACACCATAACTATTGACATTTGCTAACTTTTATAGCAATGACTAAATCGATATTAAAATCTATATGTAGAATAGTATTCAGTAAAAAAATCAAAAAACTTAAGAAGTGGAATTGTGGCTTTTTGTTAAGGACCTTAAGGACCTCCTTATATAATGAAAAACGTAGCATAAAAAAATAATAAAATAAAAGAAAATATAAAAGAATAAAATACATAAACATGATTAAATAAAAACAAAATTAAATTAAATAAAATAAAATAAAATAAAACAAAATAGAATAGAATAGAATAGAATAGAGTAGAAAATAATACATTAAAATGATTTTAAAAAAAATAAATCAAATAAAAAAAAATTAAAACAAATTAAAAAAATTAAACAAAATAAAACCAAAAACATAAATAAATAAAATAAAATAAACAAAACAAAAAAGAATAGAATAAAATTCATTAAAATGATGAAAAAAAAATTATATTAATTAAAAAAAGGAAATTAAATAAAATTAAGTAGTTTTTAATCCAAAGTGATTATTATATTTTGGCTAATGTTCGTATCGTTTTTAGTCAGAAAGAATTGGACATGAGACAATATTCCAAAGGAACAAGGAAAAATTTTAACACTAATTAATTTCAACTTACACGGCAGAACAGAAACAACGTTGTTATTCGAGAGCCGCTACACTCCCATCATCAGTGTTCATGTGTGCTTCCATGTATCCGCCACTGTTTAGGTGGCTCAGTTGAATGTGATTTCTAATTTGTATTTATACAAATAATGTCTAGAAAAAGCATACGAGAGTTATTTGTATTATTAGTTGTTGTTACAGTAAACACTGCTTTACCACTATCAATATTCAAATTTTACCATCACTAATTAACGTTAAATGAACCCATTTGTTACACGTTGGTTTTTATCTCATGTACCATTTTTCTTTCTAATTTTTGCTTTACTTAAGACAAACTTTTATGGTTTGATTAATACTTAAGTATCTTTGTTTTTTGTCAACTAGTTGAGTTTTTGATTTATTTGATCAATTTTAACTAGTTATGTGACAGCAAACATTGCAAGGCTCAAACCAGTAGCTAATTGTTTTTATTTAAAGTGATTATTTTTCGAACAAATTGAAAAAACAACGTTGTTTCTTTTCTGCCGTGTAAGTTGAAATTAATTAGTGTTAAAATTTTTCCTTGTTTCTGACTAAAAACGTTACGAACATTAGCCAAAAAATAATAATCACTTTGGATTAAAAACTACTAAACAACCAATTTGTTCGAAAAATAATCACTTTATATAAATAATTTTTTTTTTATTTTAACAAACACAAACCGCGAAGCTATTTTGTGGCTTGTCTGCAGAAACACCCCTCGACTAATAATCTAGTGCGCTATCGACTAGTCTATGGGGCTCCCCAAACAAATAAAATAAAATGAAACACAATACACTCATACCCCGGTTAGCGTCGCAATTGGGACAGGAAAACCGAGACGCAAACTGAAACGACGCAAACGGAATCACAGTTTTTCATTCATATATTTGTATTAATTTTCATTTAATTCGTTCCGAGAGTCATAATTTTGGTAAAAAAAATTATTTTTCAATAGAAAATACGAATTTTATATTATTATTTGTGTGATAATAATTTTTATTAAAATAAAAGACTTCACTTTACTAAATTTAATTTCAAACTACCAACGAAGACAAACTTGTAGACAATTTTCACATACAAATTTGCATAAAACTTCGACGGGAAATCCCCTTTTTCTATTTTTGCTTTGTACACAAAAACATTTATTAACAACGCAAATCGAAGGACTAACGACGAAACTTCGAAGCCATCCGATGCAAACTGAAGCAAAAACGATGCAACATCGAAATCGCGGAAAATTTTAAAAAGACGCATCTTCGAAACGACGCAAACCGGGGTATGAGTGTAAATAAAAAAATAAGTAAATAAAATTAACAAAAAAGAATAGAATATAATACATTAAAATAATTAAAAAAAATTAAATAAAGTTAAATAAAATAAAATAGAATAAAATAAAATGAAATAAAATAAAATAAAAAACAAATAAAATAGTATAGAATAAAACAATTTAAAACATAAAGGGATAATAAAACAAAATAAAATAAAATTTAATGAAATAAAAAGCAATAGAATTAAAATAAAATTAGACATTATTAAATAAAAATTTAATGGCGTTTTAAAGATCAAAGTCGTTATTACTGTTATTACTCTTACTTTTGAATTTATAATAAGAAGTTTAAAGGTCAAGCTTCCGTAAAGGACTCATGGAGTACACGCAACACACAAATTTTTAACCCAAAAAAGTTTAGCCGAATCAATTCATAGTTTCGATAAAAACAATTGGCAATATTGCTGCTAACAATTTTCTCACTTAAGAGCACCGCATTATGTTGTGGGTCGTAAGGACTTTTTCAGTAGCAAATGAGATTTTTTCAGAATCTTACGCAGTTTTATTCTGTAGGGTAAATGCTTCTTTGTGGTTATTATTTAACAGCATTCGTTTTAGAAATAAAAGACTACAAAGTGTATCACCCTTTATGTATTCTAGTGTGCATTATGACTCTATGCCACATCTTATTTCAAAAAGTGTGTGAATCTGTAGACATTACTACAATGTCACACAAATCAATTCGCACAGTAGATTAACTATTTCGAAGAAGAAATATATGTTAATTACGCAGCTACAAAGTAAACATATTTTATTCATTAATATTATTTATTATATTACATAGTCCTGCTGCTCCTTTTAGGAGCATGCGGTCTCATTTGGATTTGTCTACAGAAATGCATTTTATTTCACTCCAGGATATACCAACATAAGCTGCTTCCACCTCAAATAACCTGCGCCAGGTTTTTTATGGACGTCCCCTTCTTCGGCTTCCTTGAGGTGTCTATTCTATACCTTGCCTTGTAATATCTTTAGGATATTTTCGTATGGTGTGCCCCAGCCAGGACCATTTACGAAACTCTCTCTACTTCCGCATGTGTTGTCGATGTCCGATGAGTTCTTACCCACAAATCACTATATGTGATAATATTAGACCAGAATATCCTGAGAATTCTACGAAGGCAACGATTCAGAAAAGCTTGCATTGTTCGCAATTCGGGATTGAATGGAATCCAAGTTTCACATGCGTATAGAAGCACAGGCTTTAAGTTGGCATTGAAGATTTTTATTTTATTGTCTCTGGGTCTTTGGATATAGAGGATACTAATTCTATTTCTGTGCCGTACAAAGAAAAAGGTCTTTTCGTTGTCGTATTGATGCACACAGTTTTTGTTTTGTTAACATTGATCCTTAGCCTGCACTCGGATGCGAGATTGCACAGATCCTGTAATTTAGATGACATATGGTAGCTTCTATCAGAGAAAAGATAAATGTCGTCAGCATAATCGAAGTCATCTAATGTTCCGTAAAGACCCCATGTTATGCCAGAAATTCTTGGAATCGTCTTGCTTACTATGTTGTCTAATAGGATGTTGAATAAGAGACGTGGGAGTACGTATCCTTGTCTAACACCGTTCTTTGCCAAAATCCTATCACTTAAGTTTCGGTTGTATTTGATGCGAAAACTTGCACCATAATTACGAGTAATTATAAAACGTTTGTAGTGTTAAATTTTGTTAAATATATTACATTGTTTAGTACAACTTTATCTAGTTGTTTATCGCTGCACAATGGTGCCGATTGCAAAAATAATATTGATAAATATGTATCTAATGATCCAGAGACTTGCCGATATTGTAATAGACTGTTAATTTGGAGGTTACAGGTTCGATTCTTTCCCAGAATCTGGGTATATCTACAGACAAGTTAAAAAAGCCTTAAAGAGTTTGGGTTTTGTTAAAGAAGAAAACGAAGGAGAGGACTTGATCACTATGTTGGATCACATAATGTGATATAGGCTGCTCAGCTCATCCAGTTCGGGTTATAAATAATGTTTACAACTCGACAATTTTACCAATTGAAATAGCTTTTTATAATGTTCAAGTTAAAATTCAAAAATATTTAATATAAAAAATAATGTGATATAAAGTTTTGTTTGTTGAGAGTTTTCAGCTACAAAACAAAACTTTTTTTAAATTCTTTGAAAAAGCATACCGAGATAGTTTCGATTACTAAATTTACTAAAGTGATATATTCCATGTAGAGCAAATAGATAAACAAATGTTTATATATCCCATTTTATTTATACTTGATTACGTTATACAGGGTGTCCGCCGGAAGGTATACTAATTTGTTTTGCCGCCATTTTGGTAAACATTAGTCTTGACAGTTCATATTTAGCGGTCGTGAAGTAGACAAGTGGCAAATTTATTTTGGAAAAATATTGGATAAACCAACGTGTTTTCATCGTTAAAACATTTTATCAAAATCAATCATCGTGACGATGAGAAAGTTACGTGAAATTTTTGAGAGAAACAACGTGCCAACAAAACGCACTATTTATCGTGTAGTGACTGATCGTGTAGTGGTGATAGGCCCAAGCATGGACCACAACTAATAAATGCCCTTGAGACAAAAACCATACATTTTCGAAGTGCTTCAAAACTAATCGATTTGCTTAAAATGTTTCTTCCAATGAAAATTGTGAGAAATATTCCAATTTATACTGTTTCATAATAGGAATATGTGCCTGGTGTATGATTATCAACTTGCTGGTAACGAATGACTAAAATGTTGAGATATTATTCCTTAGATTTCGTTTTTGGGAATTGAGAAAAAAATGCTTTTTACATCCCATCTTCAACCATGAAAGTCAAACATAGTTATGCAATTTTATATTCTATCTTAAGTCAAGCTAGACCTCTTGTACACTTAGGTAGCTTAATCGGGAATGTGTTGCACAATTACTTTTACTTATATGTATGTATGTATGTATGTATTTAACAGCATTTTATAGTGAAAGAGAGATGGGTTCTACTTGGCTTACGAAAATATCCTGCTATTTTTTAACTCCCAACAAAAACTTTTGATATTTAATGGTAATGAAACGAATGGTATTTTATAAGTAAAACATGATACTCGTACCAACATGCAGACATTTAGCATATATATTAAAGATATTCTTCACAAAGGTGTACTTACTGTTGCATCAATTGTATTGTCTGCAATATATTTTTTAGCGAAAAATTTAATGAGTAGATGTTGCTGTTGTATTACCAGTACTTCAACACAAATCTCGAATATATTCCCGACCTTGTCAAGTTAAAAGGTGAGCATTTAAAATCTTTAATAACATATTAATGTTCTATTTCAATTTTTTAATCTTTTTTCTGCAACTTGTGCACTTATGGATTAACCTACTTTTGAAATATTGCACGTTCACGAATAGACTCTAATTCAGTTCGTTTGCGTGTGTATCTGTGTATCAAACTGTAGTTTATTTTTTTTATACCGAAAGAAAAACCAAAATACCCGTAAGACTTAAAACTAAATAAACCATAGAGTTCTGGTTTAGAGAATTTGCAAACAACAATGAAGGCCAATGAAGGGGAGAGGGAATGAAAAGAAAGCAAAGGAAAACATCATCAGCTGTATCACATAACGTGACATTGTGTCTACTCACTTAAGCATTATCTAAGCGACAATCATACTTAGAAATCAAATGACTTGGTAAGAAACATGGTTGCAATATCAGAGATATAAAATAACAGATAAGTTCGAATGTACATCTATCTATTGGAAGTTAAAGGAGTCAAGGCCAAAAGATAAAATTCTAAATTTAAAAGAACAAACATTAATTGAAAAGAATTTTAAGCTGAAAGAGTTACAGTGCAGTCAGGAAATGCTTGCAATTATAGATAACAAATTTATTTTAAATTAATTAATTTGATTATTTTTCGAACTAAATTGGTTGTTAGTAGTTTTCAATTCAAAGTGATTATTATTTTGGCTAAAGTTCGTAATATTTTTGTAGAATGAATTGGATATGAGATAATATTCCAAAAGTACAAGGCAGAACAGAAACAATGTTGTTTTTCGGCAGCCGCTGCTCTCTCATCATCAGTGTTCATATGTATTTACATGTATCCGCCACTGTTTAGGTAGCTTTTAACCCTAGAACACACACTCGGGTACAAATATATCCACTTGCAACTTTGCAGTGCTGTAACTCATGAACGGCTTAACTTAGGGCATAGAGATTTCGGATCTAGGAAATATAAATAATTTCTAATCTTTTAAACCCCAATTCGTATCAGTGGTTGAGGAGCTACGGGCTTCCAAAGTCGACACCTACGTAAACACACGCCAGTTTAAACAATATTATTTTATTTTAAAAAAAGAAAATTATTAAATTACATGTTATAAATATGAATTATCGTTACATATTATCCAGTCGGTATTAGTTATTGCATGATCAAGACGCATTGGAATTGAGAATATTGCTTTTGTAGCCCATAGTGCTGGGGAAAACGCAGAGTTTTCCATTTCTCATCAAATCCTTGAAATTGGGAGTTGCACAATCAACATTATATCCTATTTTGCTTAAAGACTTAGGTTTTAAAACTTTTAAAATTAATTTAACACAAAAACTCATGACTACGATCGCTATTTTGCATTAAGAATTTCCTGGGCGTGTGATTTCTCACAACTATCCACCAAGATCTTGTCTTTTGACTTTTTTCTTTGGGGCTACGCAAAACATAAGGTCTATGCCAATGCCTCGCAATCAATTCCAAATCTCGAAGATGCCGTTCTTGAAGCTATCTTGAAGGACATACAGCCGCAAATTTGTTAACTAGTGATGGAAAATTTTATAAAAAGAATATAGTCCTGCAAGCGTAGTTTTGATAGCCATTTGACTGATATTATTTTCTATTATTAATGGCATAATCCCCTTTTACATAGCAGAAATTTTTTTTTAAAGAGCAAACAGAAACCTTGAAGGCTTTTTGGTTTGTCTGCAGAAACACACAGGGTTTAGGCAGGAATCAAACCTGCAACCCGCAGACTAATATTCTAGTACTAATAGTACTAGTCTTCGGGGACAGACAGACGAAGCTTGTAGACGAAGGGGCGAGGATGCAGGGTGTGTGGTGCACGAATCTCTGTACCGGACATTGTTTTGTTTCTCAATTTTCATCTTGTTCCTTTTGTATCATTTTTCTTATGCTCAAGTCGTCTTCGTCGCAAAAGTCTTTTAATGTCAATTTCGCAATACTCAAGTTTTTCAAATTTTTTTTTAACAAAATTAATTTTTATAAAAAAAATTTGTTTTAAAGTTTTTCGGTAATTTAATTAAACCACAGAATAAAATAAATAGTAATAAGTAAACAAACTCCAAAAATGGATAAAAAACGAATAAAGGCAGAATTAGTTTGTACGTTATGTTCTGTTGCGAATCAGCTGTTTTGTTTCTGTTCAATTGAAAATCTGTATGAGTGGTTTGTTGTTACTTTTTCGTTCTGTTCTGTTGCGGACTATTCTGTAGAAAAGAGAATACAACGTTGTGACAGCCAAGAGTTTGTATGTATTAGTTTTTTGTGGTGTGAAATATTACAAATTTTGTTTTAAAAGTGAGAATGTATTATTTTAATTCAAATTATTAAAGATTTATATATTTTTGTCAAGTAAAAAACATTTTGCAAACATTTACAAAATTCATTCATATAATTAAATTGTCCACATGCGGAATTTCAGACACAGAACAAGTAAGTAAGAATATTTTCTACAGAAAAGAACGTCACAGAACGGCAACGAAAAGTTAAAACTAATGAGGCCTTAAGAAATAATTTCTGTCTGTCTATTAATTTCCAATATGTAAAAGCTTGAGGCAAGAACAAAAGATAATTAAATAAAAAAAAATTTCGGCAAGAAATGCCGCATCTGTAAAAGGGGACATACCGATGATTACGCTTAAAAATATTCACTCTGTTTAAATTAACAAAATGAATTATATTATTGGAAGAGCCTATACACAACTTAAGTAGAATCTTAACAATTTATAATGGACTCAAAAAGGTTATACGAGTACCTTCTGCTTGAAAGCTTTCGAGCGAACGCATAATCAAGTTGTTAATTTTAAAGAACATCAAGACTTTAAATACAGAGGAATATTTAATTTTCTTTAATTAGCCGATCTAACCACATCTTGTATTTTCAGTGCTTAATGTCTTAAACATAATGTTGAAACTCAATTTGTGTGAATGAATTCATAAATTTGTTGAGCTTTGAAAGCTTTCATTTCACAAAATTTCTCCTTAACTCTGCTTCGCACTACCCACTCACCAATGAATAGCAATTGATGCTGTTGCTGTGGTGGTCCTGGTTGTTAACTTGTTACTGTTACTAATGGCAACATATAAAGCTTAACAATGTATTTCTAAGTAAATTAATTAGTGAAGGAATGAATGAATGTTTAAATGAATGATGATTACCCTGACAAAATCATAATCCAAAAACCGAATATTTATGTTTAACTTCACTTACCGCACACATTGTGCAACAATGACAATACCAACGACAGTAATATTGTTCGAACAACATGTCCCAGCAAAAAGTTATTAGGTTTCTGGAAGCGCCACAAAATTTGCACGTTTTTCAAATGCACTGTTCAGTTTAGTTTTAAGCATTAAATAATTTATTCTCTTACTTATTGAATGCGAGCGAGAGAGATTCAAAGTAATGCACACAATTTGATGATCCAACTAGCTGACTTAGTCTGCGTTTAGACGAGTCATGTCTTATTGATATGTTTATTACTTTTTCTTTTTTGAACTTTCATTGTTGTTCACACAAGTGATGTCATGTTGACGACATTTGCTTGCAAATAACTTCAGGCTTAAAATTACGAATGAGAAAACAAAACGTAATTACAGTGCATGCATCTGAGTACTCGTTTCTTTTCCTCACGTCTCTCTCGCCTATAAAGTACTAATCATATCAATAACACATGACTCGTCTAAACGCAGACTTAATAAGATAAATAGACATGACTTTAAGGTTGGACTTCGGGAAGTGAATTTCGATGCTAAGGATACAACAACAGTAAATGATTTTCACTTACAAACCTGCCTCGGCCGAAGCAGTATTTTTTGCTGGGACACTTAACCAAGTTTAAAGGTCGAGAACATTGCGAAATTTCACTGCACTGGTATACATTACAAATATTACATTCTTTATTGTTGTAAGCAATTTATTTATGTAACTGATTGGCTGTTTGTGTGTGTGTGTATGTGTGTGCGTGAATGTGTATGTGTGTGGCTTATTTGATTGTGTCTATTTAAGTGTAAGTGTCAGGTGTTGTATGTTTTTGTGTGTGCGAAAACAATTTACTTTATGACATTATTTTCACACAAACTGCCCCTCTATTCGCTTTTGCTTTTTACAACTGTTTCAACTTTTCACACATTCCTCACTGTACTTTGAAAAATTTTGAAAACGAAAAAAACAAGTCTAGCCCAGAAGAAAATTAACAAAAACGGTATATAAAGTTAGTTCTTTTATATGTTACTTGATATTTACTAGTATATCCTATGGCCGACGTAATCGACCATATTCTAGAATTATCTCTCTCTCTCTTATTACAAAGTACATATAGAAAAAGCTCTCTCACTCCTATGCAAAATCGAATTGCTTAAACAAACATGCTTGCTTCATTTATTTTTTAACTTGAAACTGATGCATGCATGTGCAATACGTGTGCATGGGATAGTGGCAACTTTAAACATTTATAGCTCTCAAAATACTGAACCGATTTAAATAAAATTAAGATTGCGCAGATCTATGTAAAAAGACCTTTAAACCAGGAAGGATATAGTTTGTTTCCACTACGAGTTGAATCACCTGCTTCGCTTCAATCATGTTTATGAATCATGCTGTTTATACGACTCAAATACTTGCTTAAATTTTCTGGATTATTTCTGTACTCCGTTAACATTGTAAAGTATTCTGGATACGACCGCTTTACTAAATTCTTCTTTGTATCCATTGTTTTTTTTAGTTTATTTATGTTAAAAAATTAACTTTTTTAATTAATTTTTTAAATTTTTTTTTGATTTGATAGTATTTGGTTTTGACAGCTAGTTCAGATAAATTAGAGAAGACAAGAATTTTTCGTGCTTCGCAAGTAGACTCATATTGAACCTTTGGAAAATTTTGTATGGCGAAGCAAATGGCTTCGCTCGTGATTAGGGATTGAAGCATTAATATAGAGCGAAGCACGAACCGTAGAAACAAAGCATTACTCTTCATTTTAGTACATTAAGGTTGAATCGGCGAACTATTTTTTATAAGAATTCTAGAATAACAATTTTTAAAGTTAAAAATAAAGTAACCAATTTTTTGATTACATATTATTATATAAAATAAAGAAAAATATAATATATAAAAATAAATAGTCTTTTCCTCTCTTAAAATTTGATACGAATTTGAACTCTTTTTTTTGCTTTTTCAAAATAACTAACTTTTTAAAACAACAAAAAATTAACAAATAAAAATTGCTTATTGCATTCACAGCATTTACAGAAAAATAATATATTATAAAAAACTAGTTTTAATTAATAACCTTATTTACACATGAGACACAAAGTTCAACTTTGTGTTCACCACAGATGCTTTTTTGGCATATATTACATGTAGCTTTTGTCATTCTTCTTTTGCCACTCGGACAGAGGTAAAAAATTTTGCGTTTTTTGACATTTTCAACGCTTTCCTGAGAATTAGATATTATATTTTTAATGCATTCTTTAATTGAGGGCAGCCTCTTAAAAAAAAGGCACTAGAGATTGATGAAGATCTTACAGGTACTGCCGCCGGTTTTTGGATTTTCGATTTCTAAGGAACATATTGTGGGTATATATGACGTACTGCTGTTTACAAAAGTGATATTTAAAATTCCAAAAAAATAGGCACATTGGCCACCTGTTGATTTTCCGAGAACATGAGCCAAGGTCACACTGAAGTTACTCTTCGATGTTGCGCCGAGTACAGTCCTGTGAATTTCAAATTAAACAAAATAAGTTAACAGCATACGTCAACTCACAGCAAGCTTTAGTTATCAACCAACGCTGCTCAGAGCATAATTAGAACACACATAAAAAAGTTTTGCAGTAAAGAGTAAAAAATGAGTCTCGTCGATTCGACGAACATTAACCAGCCAGGGCCAAATATATATAAATTTTTCCAAAGTCGGTTCAGTATTACGGGCGTAAAAGAGTTTCTTAGATCTCTCATATTTGCCTATTAATTATATAAATAAATACAGGGCTTTTCAACAAGAACTTTGTTTTCTAAAATAAAATAAAATAGAAAATTTAGATGAAGATGATTCATATTTCTATTGTATTACGAAGAGAAAAGTTCGGCATTATGAATGAAAAATAATATCTGGCAAATCTCCACCACGACCACGCTAACAGATGTCGATTCTTTCAACAAAGTTTTTAATCACTTTTTGGCAAAATGGCGGCTCTATTTCATTAATCACATCACGGAATTTGAGTTTTAAGTTTGCAATCGATTCGATTGTCTCTGCAGAGACTCTGTCCTTAACATAATACCACAAAAAATAATCCAGTAGTGTTAAATATTACATTCTGGCTGGACACTTAACAGCTGATTCTTGTGAAATTATGAGATCGGGAAATTTAGTTTGAAATAAATTTATCGTTTCATTAGCTGTGTGACATGTGGCACCGCCCTGTTCGTCGTCCACGTCATCAATAATAAGCAAAAATTGAGTTGTTGACATCTCGGGATACCGTGATCCATTGACGGTTACCGCATTTCCAGCCTCATCTTCAACAAAAAAAGACCCAAACTCGCCTCCAGACCACATAGCGCACCATACAGTGGCACGTTGAGCATGCAACGGCTTCTCAATAATCGCTCTAGGATTTTCAGAAGGTAAAATGCAGCAATTATGCTTATTGACGTACTCTCACAAATGAAGATGGGCTTCGTCTGAAAAATGATTTTTTCAGAAAGATCAGCGGGTTGTTTCTGAATGAATTAAGCGAATCTATGGCGTTGTGAATGATCTATCGGCTTCAAGTCCTACACCAGTTTAACCTTATAAGGCTTCAAAACCAAAATCTTACGCAAAATTCGAAATGTGGTGGTTTTGGATGACCCCAATTGTTGAGAACGTCGAGGAATTGACAAATTGGGATCTTCTTCAACACTGTAACGGTTGCGATGTTTTCAGTTGAACGACCCGGTCGAACACGCGTTGGTCTTGGCACATATTGTATCGAGCCTGTCGAATCAAATTCAACGACCGAATTCTCAATAGCGGTCTCAGAAGGACGATTATGTTCCCCCAAAAATATCACGTATTTTACGAAATGTAACTTTAACAGAACCACCATTTTCATAGTGGATTTAAATTATTTTAATGCAATCTTCCAGCGAAATTGAATTTATTGCACACAATTGCCAATGCATCTACTACAAATACATTCTTTCAAGTTTTCTTAATTTTTTTATTTTCAAAATATCACACAAAATATCACGCAAAAGAATTCATTATTTTCGAGTTCGTTCGTTGGGATATACTCTGCTGTAATTGTTGCTTTGATCTGCGGTTGTTTGCATTCTTCTGTTCATGGTGTAGGGTGCATGCCTTTAATTATTTCTCTTAGGATATTATCAATAAAAAATTTCTAACTTTCATATCTATTTGTACAGTCAATATTCGTGTGTGTGCACGCATTCATGTTTGTGCGTGCTACGAATGCAAGTAAGTATTTGTTTCAAAAAAATAAATTAGTAAAAAAAAAACCCTGTAAAGCTGTCTATGTGAT
Source organism: Gymnocheta viridis (assembly GCA_956483585.1). Taxonomy (NCBI): domain Eukaryota; kingdom Metazoa; phylum Arthropoda; class Insecta; order Diptera; family Tachinidae; genus Gymnocheta; species Gymnocheta viridis. The sequence goes on along the minus strand of OY101440.1, from coordinate 135,261,092 downwards.
CGTTTTAAATGTTTACTGTTTGTATGAGTGTGATTGTATGTATGGGTTATAACACATACTTAAATACATCGAAAAAAGTAGAAAGGAGGGAGGAAGGTTGGTTTAATTGCTGCGATTTATTATGCTGTGATATTTAGCTTTTTGTAGTCAAAGCACGAAATATAACAAATACGTTTTGTATTTACGTACATGTACGAGAGTGTGTGTGTTTGTGTGGAAATTTCTGATATTTTTTTGCAATAAGTAAAACGCGACAGCTGCTACCCAAAACAAACAAAAAAAAAAAGTAGGATTTTTTATGTTATTTTCTACCTTGTCTGCCGATTCAATGTAACTGGAGCACAAAAACTCACACCTAGCGAGCATGTTTAACCCCTCAAAACAATCATGACCAAAGTTACTTGATATTTCTCACCTTTTTTTTTTGTTGGTACCCATAATGTAGAGGCAATGTTTATTGCCAGTTGTTGGTGTGTAGGACATACAAAATCTGTAGAGTTCGCTCGTGGACATTTTTCGAATGTTTTATACTGATTTTTGTGTGTGTGTTTGTGTATATGTATTTTTTTTCGTTCAGTTATATTTGGAATATTTATTTTTCTGTTGTTTCGCACCTTTTTTTGTAAGGCAAACAATAAATTAATCTCGCTTAACGTAGCAAAACAACATTTACACATAGTTGACGCTCTTTTCGCAAAAACAGCAGCAGCAACTAAAACATGATGGTATCATGGTGGAAAAAAGCTAGAGAGAAAACAAAACAAAATAAGCAAACTGGCAAAACACAACTACATAAACAACAATGACAAGAACAGCAGCAGCGACAGCAAGAAAAAAACATGTACAATAACAACATGTCAACAAAGCAGGTGCTTGCTTGAATTGTATTTGTATGTTAAAGCACAGCTTTGACAAATGCAAACACCAGCTCTTAAACACACACACACACACACATGCAAGTGCACATGCACAAGTAGATGCACTTGAGCAAATGCAAACGTTTACCATTTACAGGGTCACATTTACCAAACCATTTAGAGACTTTGGACAACAGCGTGCATTTGAAACTCAAGCTTAATTTCTGTAAAGAATTTCAATTTAACTTGTTATAATCTTCATTATATTCAGTCAACTTCATGGTTTTCTGCTCTTCTCCTTAAAATTGTTTTAATTTTTTTTTTACTATTTTTCTTTTTTGCTTTCAGGTTGTTGCCTGGCTGGCTGCAGTTTGCAGTTTGTTTTTAATTATTTGATCACCTTCGTGACCCTGCTAATGCACATCAGTATTTACTATTGTAAATGACGATGCTGTTGCTGTTGATTTAATTGTTTTTGTTGATTATGTTGTGTTTATGCCGCATGTTATGTATTTATTTGCAGTGGTGGTCAAAACAGTTAGAACATTTAGATTTGACAACATTAGCGGTATTCAGTGTTTAGTGCATTTTGCATTGCAACTCCTTGCAAGTGCAACTATTTTGTCAGAGCCAAGTTTACTTTGACAAAGTCTTTTTAATTTTCTTTCAAACTTTGTTTCGCTTCTACACACGCAAAGTTTACTTTGAAAAATTTTGTGTGTTCGTTTGTTGGATGAACATGCAAACAAAACACACACATGCAACCAACTACAAGTATGTGTAAACGGCGAACGAGGAAGACATAAACTGTGCGAGTACAGCAACGTGTGTACTCACCCCCTTTCTTTTTTCCCTTATCACCATCAAACACAAGACTTTGCAAAGTAAACTTTGACCAATCAAAATACATTATGCTATAAAACATCAGCTGGATTATTGAACAGACCTGTATTATTGGATCATGTTCACCATCAGCAAACAAAAATTTTTTAAATTCATTCTGCAGTCTTCCAAATAATATAAAATTAAAAATATTTCATTTGAGGTCCACTTTTCCTTTGGGTTTTCTCTTATTGCTTGTTTTATTGCATCAGTCGATTCCATTGCATTAAAATTTTTTTTAGTAAATAAATTACTTTCTTTACAAATGGCAGCTTTAAAAGTGAGTGACGACAACGCAATTTTTAGTCTTGCTAAAATTGCAATAAAGTGGCAAATGCAAATGCTACTATTTTCTTGTTCGATTGCTAAGAAAAGCTACGCTTATGTATTTTTAAAACAACTTTCTCGATTACAAAACAATTTAAACAAAAACTATACAAAATTATATTTAAATTCTTGACCGCACTGTTGAAGCACAGGATGAGCTACGGCGCGCGAAAATTGATTTCTAGAAAAATTTTGGGACTCACAACTTTTACAATTACGAACTAATTTCACTGAATGACTTTTGGCTTTTTACAAAATAAATATGAAGAGACATAAACAATTTTGCAAAATTCCATGTATCTAATGAGCAAAATAAGGCAATTTCAATAAATGTGATACAATATGGCAGATTTCCCCAAAATCTGCATCTGTTCTTTCAACTTAATACAGGATGTGCCAATAAGACGATTCATATTCAATATCCCGCCACTTTTAACAATTGTCATGACTCAACCTGTAACTCCTTGACGGACGACAAGTAAAAATTACCCCATTAATAAAAATGGAACGATACGCGCTGCAACAAAACATTAAAAATGTTCAAATTCACTTAAAAAATTTGAGAAAATTTCGCAATCGCAGTACCGCAAAACTAAAGCGGTTTTAGGTCATCGTGAAGCAACTTCTTCGATAGAAATTCTGATACTATTGAAAAAATTTGAGCTATTTGACCTGTTGGGAAAAGTTAGTAATATAAAGAATTGAATTCGTGTATATCGCTCAAGAACAACTGAGAATATTGCTGCCGTATCCCACTGTATTGAGGAAAACCCACGTTTGTCCATTTTTCGTCGATCTTTGGAATTGGGCGTTCCGCAAACGGCAAAAAAGACTAAGAAGTCAGTTAACACTAAAGCGCACTCCTAAAAGTAACGATACCATCGCCCTTTTCGGGAAAAGTTTTTTAATAGTGTGATTTCTCGAAGAATCGATTACAATTGACCACCGAGTTCTTGTGGTTAAACACCTTTAGGTTTTTTTCTTTGGGGCTGCGTGAGAAGTAAAGTCCATGTCAATGACTCACATCGATTCTAGAATTCAAAAATTAACTTTATGAAGTTATCATGTTCAGCATCAACAAACAAAAATTTTTTTAATTCATTGTGCAGTCTTCCAAATATTTTGAAATTAAAGATATTTCTCTTGTGGTCAACTTTTTATTTGATTTTTTCCTTTTTGTTTGTTTTTTGTATCAGTCGATTCCATTGCTTTGAAATTTTTTTGTTGAAATTGTTTTTTTTTTGGTCAAGTTAGCAGCTAGTAAAATATATTACAAATTGCCTGAGTTTTGATCTCAACTGTGCATATACACGTTTAGTTTTGAAGGCTCCGTAGCTCTTCTACTTACATAGCTGATGTAGTTGTTTCTGCTTGCTGTGAGTTGTTTGTTTGCCTGTTTGCTTATTTGCTAACATCCTCTTATGTTTACTTTCAACACATTTGCTCATTCTCCCATTACAACCTCTACAAATGCTGCTCCTACTTCTATCATGCTGCTGCAATTACAGCTATTGCACTTTTAATACTCAAATGAACAGTGCATCGAAAAGGATATTAAACCTACAAAGCGGAGTTGTTAAGCTATTATTAGCAGATGCGATTTGGCTCAATCAATATGCTGACCCACCAGTCGTGATGCACTCACTGTTAACCCAACAATAGCCACCGGAAGTGCTTAGTTGGGTAAAGAATCGTTTTAGCGGTCGCTTCTGAATTCTAGTTTATTGAAATTTATGTATGTGGACGTTTTGAACTTACATATTTTCATTAAAAAATTTAATAATTAATCTTGTAGTTTTCATCAATTGTATGTGTCAGAAGCTAAAAAGCTGTGAATTCTTTAAAAAATGTTTTTTTTTTGTTTTTTCATTATTTAAATATTTTTCATTAAAAAATATAAAAAATTGGTATAGATTTTGAATTTTATTTGAATTTTTTCAGATGCTATTCCAATAAACTTCACTTCAATTAAAAGCATTGGTTTATTCCAGCGAAACTTCACATGTTTATTAAATTTTGTAAAACTAAACCTGTTTCGTTGGTATCGCCTCCCATATCATTTTTTTAGAAATACTATTAAAATATATGGTGACAATAAAAATAACAAAAACAAAAATAAATGTCATTCAAATTTTAAAATTATACACCACAGAAATATGAAATAAGAAAAAAAAGAGATTGATTGAGTAAATGAAAGTAATAAAGACTTTAGATCAGTGGTGGGCAATCAGCAAAAACGAACGACGGTCAATTATTGTACACTCAAATAATTTTTTAGTTGCCAAAAGAAAAAAATATTTCTTAGTTTTTTAGTATTTTTATTTGATTTGAAGTTTTTTTGAATAATAATTTTTATATTGATATAATAATGACGAAAACAATATTCATTTAATAATAATTTAAGTTAATTTAATATTTAATAATAAGTCTGATGAATATTGGTTTAATTAAAAGTGTTATAATGGTGAATATTAGTTTCATCAACTATAAATATTAAGAAAAGTTCAGCTTTTAACTGAAATTGTTTTAGTGTTAGATCACCCCCGCTAAGGTTATCGTCATGTCTATGAGAACAGTCTCCTTAAACAAAACAAGCTTTTCTTAATTATAACGCGATGAGAAATCAAGCATTGTGCATCGCCATCTATATTCTCTACAACAAATAATATTCTCATTCATCATTAAACATTTTGCTTTGAGTGGAAAAAAAGCTTATAGTATACGTGTGTCAACGTCGATTGCCCTCCACTGCTTTCGATCAACAAAACCATTAGAAAATTCCATCACTAGAAGAAAAAAAAAACAATTCAGGTGTACCAATTAACTGGCTAAAGATAAAATGGATTAAATTATAAAGATCCAAACCATACAGCATAAAATTTAAATACAAGTTCAACAAATACGAAAAATTTCTTTCAATGAAAATCAAAAAAACTGGAGTTGATAAAACCTTCTGGGAGAATAATTACAAAAGAAAAGAAAAAGGACATAAAGGAGCTGTTAAAATGTATACCGCCTATCAAACATGAATTCTACAAAAATTTTAAGACATCTAATAGAAATTGGGGTACGTCAGATGCATGTGATTGTGACGATAATCTATATGATGACTAAATATTTTAATACTTAGAAAAGTTAAAAATATTACTATGTTTCTTTTTTAATAAATTCTGTTTTAGTTTTTTATGTTTATTTAAAATGATGTATTAGAATTAATACAAATGTTATCTTATATAAATTTACTTGTAAATAAAACATTGAGTGGCTAAACCAAATAACTCAAAACAATTACATTTAATGTTCACAAAACTTATTAAAAAAGTTTTTTATTTCACAAATTTTAACTTTAAAAGATAATTTAACCATTTTCTTAATTAATATCATTTTCATGAATTTTAGAACTAAATTTTTTAAGAATTACTAATTTGCTCTACTTTTGGTTTTGTGGAGTTAGGCCTTTTCAGCTTCTGACACATCCAATTGTTAAAGTACGTTGTGTACGTTTCTAACTACTGTGCGACGAGTATCATAAAGCTGGTGTTTTTTTTATACTATAATTATTTTTGTAATCATGTTATGCAACTCTTTAAATCTCATTACATCATTATACCAGTACAAAGAAATTTGCGAGAAAAATTTCTGAAAATGGCAAAATTTTGTTGATTTTAAAATAAATCAACATAGAATTTTGTACACGCTACAGCATACAGGTCATCTACAATAGTTACAAAGTCTTCTAAATGTTCTTTCACAAAAAGTTTCTACTACAAATGGAATTTATTTTACTTATTTTTTACTTCAATCTTCAGTCTTTTGTTGTTAAAAATATTTATAAAGTGGATAACATGTTTGAAAGATGCTTTCAATGTTGCTGGGAAAATTATTTTTAAGTTTTCAAATCAGGTTGCAGTTTGTTAATACAAATTTGAATTCAAACTATTTATTAGATGAAATTAATGAACCAGCAATTGAATTAAAAACTATTGAACATCAATGATATTGAAGAAATTAATATAGGAAAACTGATCAATTTTGACAGCACTAAAGCAGAATGAAACAACATGCTGTTTTCGGAGGTCGCCACAACCTTTCATCAGCGTTCAGGTGTTTTGTTTTTTTTCACCTTTTAAATGGCTGTCAGATGTTAGGAAAATCTACTATTTAAACGAATAATTTAATAATAATAATAGAAAACAAGTAAGAAGAAAAAAAAATTGCTTCTAAAGCCGCTGGCGTTTAAAAAATCTGTGATTTCGCAAAGACAATCATAATTAAAAAATATATAAAAAATATGAAGTTCTCAAACTCTAGGGTACATAAGATTCGACAGTGACGTCGCTTCTACTCCTTTGCCATACTATTTAAGGCTTTCTGTACCTTCATTTTATTTGATTGTATTTGCTTACTTTTCATTTGTCGGTCGTGTTGTATTTTTTTTTTCTTTCTTCACACTTGTTGAAGTTGCTCTTTAAATATCACTAATGAGTTTGACATTGTCTTTTCATATGCCACAACGCCTGCTTTTAATAATCAAATGGCAGCATACAGTATTCTAAATTTAATATTAACTTTTTTTTTCATTTGTTGGCTGCAGTTTATTTTCCTCAAAAGCATACTTATTTACCATACCCTTGTATTTTATTTTGCTTAAAAGTTTAACTACAAATAAAACAAAAATGATAATAAATTAAGCGTGCTGAAAAGAAACCAGGTTAATGATAAACTAATACCAACCAACGGGTTGACGTCAAAAAACTATCAAGAAATCTAATTAAATTAATTAAATGTCAAAAAGAAAAAGGAAAATAAACTGAAGGAAGCTTAAAGTTGTTGCCAGTACACAAATGCGAGCGAGCAAGCAGCATTAATTTTTAATCCTGCAATAAAGAATCCTTAAATGCATAAATTTTATGCAAACAAGTTTAATGAATATGTATGAAAAACAAAATAGAATTAAATGACACTCAGAATAGATGGAGCAAAGAATGATGATAACTTATTAAAAGCTTTTATTTAGTTTCACTCTTCTTTGTCTATGTAATATCAACTACTTCCACTATATCGGTTCTTATTAAACTTTGCAAAAAAACTGCATTCCCATCTCGATGTAACAATATGTTGAGAAATATGGGCAGAGCCACTCCCATTTAAAATAAATATTCCTTTTTAACTACTTCAATTTGATTGATTTTTTTTTTAAACTACAACGCATTTAGTTTTCCCGACAATACATTTTAGTTATAAAAATAATAGCGCAGTTGCTGTGCAGCTTAACCACGCATAAATGTATTTTATCAATTAGGAAAGTGGGCAGTGTCATGCCCACATAAAATATATATTTTGTTCATTTAATTGTAATTAACTGATACATCAAAAAACCCGTTTATAAAAGCCACTCATCTTACCAATTTTTATTTTTGCTGCTGGAACTTGGTCTGATGAAAGAAAAATTTATGCTTTTGAAAGAAAAGTATTAAGATGTATACTGGGAACCATAAGGGAAGAAGATGGATCATGAATAAATAAGATATAATAACGAGTATATACGTGAATTAAATGGTCTCGCTCTTAGTAAAAGAAACCAAAATACAACAGCTAAAATAGACAGGACCGATTTCAAGAAGGAACCCAGATAATCGAACACAGAAAATATTCCAAAACAACCCATACAATCCAAATAAAATCGGAAGACCTAAACAAACGGTGGATGAACAAAGTAGAAGAAAGTGCGTTAGAACTGAACTGCAGAAAATGGAGAATCATTGCCAAAGACAGAGATAAATGGAACAAACTTTTACGCGTGGCCAAGATTCAATATATAACTTTGCGCTACACCCTGAGTTTCCCTGATAACACAATTAAATAAAAAGAAAAGTTGGAAGTGCCACGCTTACACAAATAAAATTGGTTTTTCAAATACTTCTGCGAAGCCAATTGCTATGAAACTTTGAGTGAACATTGAGTTCCCTGGACAACAAAGCTTAACAATAATAAAAGTGAACGGGGTTCACGCGCTTAAAATGTGAATATTTTTAAACAACCAACTCTTAACACCGATTGCCATGAAATTTAACACTCGTATTCGGTTCTTTTAATATTGCAGGATTATTATTAGAAATGTGGATGTGGGTGGTGTCACATCCATACAAAGTAAATAATATTTTTCAGATACTGCTCGTAAGATCTTTGAAAAAAAATTGTTTCTATATAATTCTGGTTTTCTTTAAGCTTCAGTTGAGTTTTTAGTTCTTGTATGAGGAAACTTAATTTTTCATACTTGTGATAATTTTTTATTAAAGAATGCTTTTTGGATAGCAAACCCTTAAAGAACTTGCCAAAACTGGCAAATGGTTTCATGGAGATTGATTTTAAATAGAATTACACAGAAAATCACAATCGCTCTTTAATCTTCCCAATAAACTCGCCAGCAACCAATTCAACCTAATCTAACAAAAGTATTTTTTAAATATTTCATTTAATAAAAGATTTCTGCATTACCAAGAGACCACCATTTCCCTTTTACTGATGTATAACAAATTCAGTTATTTTTAAAACACCTGCTACGATTTCAATTAAAAAATTTAAATCATTTTAAATGAAAAATTTTATACGAACTCTTATTTTATAGAATCTAAAAATGCTGTTGCCTTTTTTTAAGATTTTGCTTATCTTTACAAAGAAAGCTTTTTGTATTTTTTTTCAAATTTATGCTTAAGCTTTCAGGATTAAAATTTTGTAATAAATATTAATTTTTTTTAAACTCATATTTGGTTAACAAGCCCGACAGTAAGGCAGGTCTACTCCACCCAAAGTATTTGTATGGCATTAGAAAATATATTTTAGCATTTCATTCAATATTCCAACACAAAAAAAGAATTTAACACAATTTTATAAATTATTTCGTATAATTTTTGGTACGGAAGGAACAAAAGAAAAAGTAGAAACAACACATTAACTGTACCAGCTAAACATATAAAATAATAATAATAATAATAAAATAGAATGAAAACATAAAGACTTATGAAATATTCACAATAAATCTACACTTCTTAAATCCCCATGAAACCATAAATATAAACATAAACTGAATCAGAAATAACAAATATTCCAAATAAAATAAATACATATTTTGAATATTTTATTGTGTTAAGCCCAACATGTGTACGAGAACACTCTCCCGCACACACACCCACAACCACACACACACACACACACACACGAGCGCATTTCCATACACAATAAAACAAAACAGAATTTAATGCCATTTTTTTTAAACAAATATTTGTACAAAAACTGTAAAAACTAATAAATTTTAAAACCAAAAACCTCTTTTTTATGCACTCCCTTTCTCTACTCAAGACATGTCTAAGTCCTTTTAATGTGTTTGACCCTTAAATAAATATTCGTATGAAAAATAATCCAAGCATGTATATTAAGGTGTTAATATGCCACAAAATATCATGTCAGCGGTAAAATTTTAAAGGCTTTTGTATTTGAGGCCTTCCTAACATCTCACTTATACTTTCTTTTTGTTTGCCTTCTCTTCGAGAAGTCTGTCCTTCTTTTGAAATAGTACTAAAAATTTTATAATTTTGTTATAAAGGAACAATATTACAGAATCAAAACTTCCTAAAAAAAATCAAAATTTTACAAAAAAAAATAAGTTTCTTTAAACGGAACTCACATTTTTATTCTCGATAAAACTGGAAACAAACAGTGCCTCCGTATTCATAGCAAATTGCGTAATATTTCTTAGCATAGCTTACAAACATAAAGCGAGAGCTTCTAAATAACTTTTGAGTTCCGAAATAATGGAAGTTTCCACATTACCCTCATATTCCACAATACCCGATGTTACTCTATACTTACAAATGTTTTTGCAGCTGAAGCAACACATCTGTTTTGAGTTCTGATCAAGAGATGTTTTTAACTTTTTTGTATTACAAGACTAAATTTGCTTAAAGAACAACTTTAAAACATAATTTTAAGGAAGTTTTATCCTTCAAATATGACCCTCTTACATCAGTAGACCTTCAAAGAACAATTTTAAAGTATTAAAACTAATTTTATTTGAAACTCTATGGGTTTTTTATTTTTACAATAATAATCACAAATAAAAAGCCTGTCTTATTTTACGCATAATTTTTAATTTTATTATCAAAGTGTCCTTCGAAATTTAAGTACAGTTTTTGTTTTTCTAGTTTTGTTTACCTTATTTTGTTTGTTTAATTTTTGTTTTATTTGAAATGCAAGTATTATTGAATCATTGAAAAATAAATTTTTGTTTCTTTCTAAGAGCATTTTTTAATTTTTGGAGCATAAATTCGCTTTTTACTGCATATTTAAAGCCTTTTTGATGCATATTTATGGTTTCCTTTGTTATAAGATATGATTAACTATTTTTTTTAAGTCAATATATAAACAATGATCACAGATGTATCTGAGTGTCATAAAAAATCGAAATTTCACACAAAAAAGGATAATGACATTAAAATTAAAAAAACGATTGATTTCACCACAAAATTATAAATTTGTTGATTTTTTATTTGCAATATATTTTTCAATAATAAGCAAATTAATTAAAAATAAATATTAACATGAGTCTTAACCTACATTAAGGCTAAAACATATTGCATTAGTGCTCTTTAATCTGAGTACAATTATAAGTATGCAATTGTTTAGATGTGCACAAATTTATTTTTTTATATTTAAATACTTACAATGACTATTTTAAATATTTACATCCTTATTTTCTGAACGGAAGGTCAAGCACATGAAGCCTTTTTAGCCTATGTACTTCCGCGCTATCATCTAGTAAAATAATTGCAAGGGGGTTGGAATGGTTACTAAGTCTTTCAAGGTACCTTGAGCTGTAAACGTTTATTTCATTTTTGATCTCTATGAATCGTATCATTTGTCACAAGCCATGGAGCATCTATTATCATTTAAAGAGTTTTTGATTGATATCGTTGAAGTATTTCTATGTTGCTAGCAGTGCCCCACAGTTGAACTCCGTATGTCCATATCGGTTTTAAAATAGTTTTGTATAGAAGTACTTTGTTTTCTAAATTAAGTTTTGATTTTTGTCCCAGCAGCCAATGCATTCGCTTTGTTTTAATATTTAGATAATCCCTTTTTGCTTTTATATGTTGCTTTCACGTTAGTCTTTTATTTCACACAATCACTTTTTGGAATTTCTTCATTGTTTAGGAAAATAGGAGGAGATATGCCTCTTCTTAATGTAAAGATGATGTAATTAGACTTTTCTGTATTAATTGAAATATTCCATCTTTTAATCTAGTTCGCCATACTGTCTAGGTGATTTTGAACCTGGTTTGAGGCCTCTAATGCAGAAATATTACTCGCCATTAAGGCTGTGTCATCCGCATATGTTGCAATAGTAACATTTTCATTTGCCGGCATATCGGACGTATATAATGTATATAGAACTGGGCCCAGTACGCTTCCCTGATTAATACCAACTTTTATGTCACTAATATTAGAAGTTTCATCATTTTTTTTACGTAGAAATAACGATTTTGTGGGTAAAATTTAAGGATCAAAAATAAAATATAACTGCCCGTCCTGCGATGTCACACGTATTAGTTCTTTCGTACAATCACATTTAAAACAAAAACAAATTCAGAAATTTTGTTTTATGCGAAAAAATTTATATGCCTGGCAGTAAATTTCACCGAAAAATTAATAATTTGAATAATTAATCGAAATATTATTCTAATTTTTCGATCTTTTTATTTATATTTCACTAAAAAACTTCTCCAACCTGAAGGTCAACAATAACAAAATAATAACTTTAATTTTTTCCGATATTTCAATATCAAGAAACCTTCCACCGAGAAAGCGAAATATCGGAAAAAATAAGGTTTTTGTTTTGTTATTGTTGACCTTAAGGTTGGAGAAGTTTTTTAGTAATTGATATATTACCAAAAACTCAATCACCGAAAAATGTTTATTACACGTAGACCTCGCTTAACACGTCGATTAAGTTCACCGAAAATTTAGTGTTTGGCAAAATCGTGTTACACGAAACAAGAAAGCAGCGCCAAAAAGATTAGGTTACGCTCCATGATATTAAATGGACATTAACATTTTTTTTATTAGAATTTTTGTCTGATTTTTTCATAAACTCTTTTTTGACAATTTTCTTTAATCCAAATTATTTGTTATTTTTAAGTTAATTAGTGTTGAGGCACCTGCCTGATGGGATTCCTTTGCCTTTATGGTCCTTACTAAGGCTTATTGCGCTGGTATAATAAACGATTCAAAATTATATCAATCCCATTAAGCATTAACTTATATTTTTCCTCACACTCAAAAACATCAACATAAAGTCAATTATTAACACTAAAACACCAGTTTTTACACGATTGTAATTCACCAATTATTCAACTCCAGTTATGACACTCGTGTTAGAAAAAGGTTTTCATCGCGTTAAAAAAGTATGTCCTCGCTTTGTAAGAAGCACATGTTTAGTGAGGTCTACCTGTAAAATTTATTATTTCACCACTTAATCTAGAAAAAAAACTGAAAAAAAACTAAAAAAGAACTAAAATCTAGAGTTCAATGAAACACCGAATATGCTCGCTGATTTTTTACAAAAAATGTTCAAAATATCGCTAAAATTCAGAAAAATTCTCAAACTTCGCGGAGGGAAAAATCATGTGTGGGACATTGTTATGCCAACTATATTATAATTCTCTCTTTGATATTTTTAAGATTTCAAATATAACTGCAGTTAAATAATTAAGTTCTTGTTTACAATTTGCCATCGAATTCTGATCTTCCACAACAATTACAAAATGCCTGATTGGACCTTTAGATGACGCTTAAGTAGGATGTTTTCTAAAATCCTTGTAAAAGTCGTCTTACAAACATTGGCAGAGGGAGTCCAGCTTCGCAATTCGGTTGGATGCTAAAAATATATGAATATGTAAATGGCCTCAAAGTAGATTTTTGTGCCAATTAAGGCCTTCAAAAAGGCCTATTTAAATCTGTTTGCTTAGCGCCGCGATATTTATTCAAAGCCACAAATAGTACAAATAAACAAAAATGTTGTAAAACTTCATTAAATTTGCGCTAATGTGTTATTTGTAAACTGCAAAGTATTTACTTTTTTACATTTTATGATCATATTTAAAAAAATGGAAAAATGTTAAGTGTCATAAATGAAAAGGTGCAAAAATATTAAGTCAAGAGTTTTATTTGCTCTAATTTTGTATGCCTTACAACGCAGCACAGAGCACAATGGTAGCGAGAAGAAAGCATATGGTACGTAAAATTTTAAATAATGGTCTGATATGTTTAAGACCATGACCAATAACCGTAAACATTATGGCACAGAATGCAAGATATTGAAGCAAATTTGACAGCATCGGTTGCCAAAAACCTTTCCGACTTGCAAATTTTACAAATGGTAGCCGATTTTACCTCAAAAGGAGACCCTTTGCTTGGGATTTTTGTATATTTGTTTATGTAATTTGAAATGAATTTATGTTAATTTGTCCTTTGTACCTTTGGAATATTGTCTCATATCCAATTCTTTCTGAATAAAAATGTTACGAACTTTAGCCAAAATAATAATCAATTTGGATTAAAAAACCACTAAAAACACTTTTTGTTTTATTTTTATTTCAGATCGTATTGTATTAAATTAATCTCAAAACTCTATTAATGCATAAAATTTAATTATGTCATATCTTTACTATATTTTTTTCCTAAATTGCTGGAAAATTCTTGAAGTTTTATTATAGTTACACTAATTCAATTCAGCAACAGACATGTAGTATTTTTTTACATGCCTTATTAGAAGGTAATAATTTGTTTCATTCTTAATCTTTCCATTTGCTTTATATTAAAGAATGTAAAACGTGAGAAAAAGCTGGGGGATGTTTTTTTCATCATATTGCTAGAAGTTAAATAAATTGGCACATAAAAGAATTCAGAGACGTATCACACAATAGTTAGACATTTCCAGCATAATCATTGTACAATTTTTAAATAAACATAGTCTAGTCAAAGTCAAACCAAACCATAGTCCGAATTATTGTTTGGATTTCGCTATTGTCAAGCCATAGTATACTGAATATTTATTCTTAGTATACTCACAATCTAGTCATAGTCTGGCTATAGTCTACCCATAGTTTAGTCAAAGTCTATTTTTTTCTTATGAGCGTAATGATATGAATATCAATGGTGGCCCTACGATAACTCAATCGATTCCACCCTGGAACCGCCTCAGTATTTCATCAGAACGGGGGTTTATTTCCTGTACGAGTCCTACAGCCTCCTTCATATCACTAGGATAGGAGGTTCGAAACATCCTTATACTGAATCTTTATTATGGCGATTATGAAACGTTTACATCACTTCCACGCTCTTTCACTCTCTATCATTTTATTCATCATATTTTCCAGTTCATCATAAAGTTCTTGTCAGCAATCTGCCCATCTCGCACATCCATCAAGTATGTGGTTTGAATCTTCCACGAAAGATTCGCATGTCTCTCAGTTGCCAGCATCTTGAAGGCTAAATCTGTGTAAGTACCCGTTCAGATTGCCATGATTTGTCATCACCTGCGTGAGAAAGTATCCCATACTACCGTGTCTTCTCTCTATCCAGACTCGAATGTCAGGGATTAGTTTATATGTCCATCTTCCATTTTCATCCACATTCCAATGATCTTGCCATTTTGTTATTAGAGCTCTTCTTGCATTTTCCTTTATTTCAAGAATTTTTAGTTTTTGTTCCATCAGGCTGCATGGTTCACATTTTATGCGCTTTGTTTCCACATAAATCTCATATTTTTCCCGAACAAGTAGACATATTGGTGATAGTCCCGCTAGAACTAGTGCTGCACTTGTAGGCACCGTGTCATATGCCGATATAATTCGAACTGCACTTAATCTCTGTGGTTTCTGCATTTCCCTTTTATTCTTTTATTTTATGCTCATAGACGTGGCAAATATCGGGGCAGCGTAAAGTAGTTGAGAGTGTACTACACTATTTATAAGCCTTGTTAAGTATGGCATACGACCTCCACAATTTGGTATTATTCTCGCCAGAGACGTTGCCGTTTGCATTGTTTTTTTTGTATCATAAGTACATGTTGACCGATATTAAGTCTATCGTCAAGTTGTACGCCCAGATAATGCAGGCTCCTTTGAAAGTGCATTTCACTGCCTTCTAGGAAGTTCTGCGGTGGTTTAAGTTCCCTACGATCCGTTACCAGAATTGCCTCATCTTTTGCTACTGCTAGTTCCAATCCATTCCTGTTTAACCTTCTGCTACAGCGAATAAGGCTGTCCTTTGTTACTATTTCAATTAGTTCTGGTTCTCGTTGAGATATAACTAGTGCAATATCGTCTGCGTACTCTATTATTTTCGCACCTGCTTGTAGTTTCATGTTCAGTAAACCATCATACATTATCTTCCACAAGAAGGGGCCCAGAACGGATCCCTGTGGTACCCCTGCAGTGATGCAATATGTTTTCATCCCACTTTCCGTCTCATATAATAGGATTCTGTTGTCCAGGTAGTCTGCAATTATGTTATAAAGGTGACTATGTATGCCCTTTCTCCTAAGAACGTCTAAAATTCGTTGCCACTTTGGTGTGTTGAAGGTATTTTTGACATCAAGTGTTATTAAAAAACAATATTCCTTCGCCAATTTGGCCCGTGTGGCCATATTCACAACTTCCCCGATTGCATCTATTGTGCTCTTTCCTTTTCGGAAACCGTATTGCATCGGGGATAATCCACCGAGGTTATGCACACATTCTTCCAGTCTTTGTAGTAGAACACTTTCAAGCAATTTCCCAATTGCATCCAGCATACATAAAGGTACGAACCAGGTTCACTTAGAGGTTTATTTTCCTTTTTTAGCAACACCATCTTCTGTATCTTCCATTTTCCAGGAAAGACTCCATTCACGATGCACATATTGAACATATTGGTAATTACTTCGGGCCATATTTCTCCCACTACCTGAATAACTTCGTTTGGGATACCATCAGGTCCTGGGCTTCTGTTTTTCTTAAGCTTCTTACAAGCAAGTTTTACTTCATCTGTGCTCAGCGGAGTAAAAGCATCCATTTGTAGCCTAGCTTTCGGGTTAGAGCACGTCGTGCAGCAAGACATTTGCGCCTAAGCTCACAGATTTCGTCATTCCACCAGTAGACTGGTTGCTTGTTGTTATGCACTCTGGTTTTGGGCATTCCTACATAGTCATAGTCTAGTCATAGTCGAGTCATACTCTAGTCATAGTCTGGTCATATTCTAGTCATAGTCTAATCATAGTCACTGTAAAGTAATAGCTTAGTTATAGTATAGTCACAGTTCAGTCCTAGTCTATCCATTTCAAGTCATAGTTAAATTTGGCATAACTATTAATTTTAAAAATTATTACATTTACTCAAATATATATGTATGTATGTATGTATGTATGTATGTATGTATAATCCTCTTTTGAACTCTCTGGCTCTGGCCTATTTCTTACTCCTAAATATAGGCTTTCTGTACGCAAAAAAAAAATAAAGAAATAAAGAAAACTCCACAAATTTATGCTTAAGTAATACTTTATGTGATGTATACTTAAATGCATGAGTTCGCTGGTATAAGTTTATGAAAAAATTTCTTGAGTTTAAAGTACATGTGAAACACGCGCATTTGTGTAAAGTGTATCCTTTTGTGTCGGCAAAGTAAAGGTGGCAAATTTATTACCGGACGAATTTCTCACGAATATGAGGATACAAACAACTGGCAAAAAGACTGCAGAAATACACAGGAAAACTTAAGCCCAAGGTGCGAAGTTATGCGCTGCTAAACGACTTTAACACTGAATCAAAAAACATATATATTTATTCATGCAACAAAAAATACTCATAAGCAGCGTTGCCAGTTTAGCTTTTCTGACGCTATCCATATGCCGTTTTCTTTTCTAAATAAATGTAACATTTCTTTTAATTTTTATTAAGAATAATACAATTCAAAGTTTTCTTAGAGAAAAATGTTGCCTCGTAAGTTATTGATGATACAAGAATTTCTAATAAACTCACTATTTCACAAAATCTTTATATTTCAAATTTTTAATAACAAGAGCAAAAAAATGTTGTACTTTTTTACAAAAGAAAACGCTACTAGATTAATTTTTTTTATTTGCGCATTTTTTTCTTCTAATTTTTTTGACTGGACTTTTCTGAAAATGTTAAAAAAAATATTTTCACAAAATCATTCATCATCATCGTTGGATATTTTAAGTTGAACTGTCGGATTCAAGCTAATTTTAACATTTCTTTTAATGGAATTTTCTCCTATTTAATATGAGTACAGTACAACCTCCCTAACCCGGACACTCACCGATTCGGAGTATCCAGTAATACGGACATTTACATTTTTCGGACAGTTTAAAAATTTTTTCTCTATAATCTAGACAAGTGTTCTTTTTGCTCAGTACAATTTGCGTGGCGAACTGTTTTCAAAGGCTATTTCATGGGCTGAACAAACCAAAGCAACAGGTAAGGATATTTTTTTTAATGAACTAAAAATAAAGCTGACAAATTACATAAAAATTGTTATTTTTCAAAATGAATATTTTTGTTTACTTTTAGTATGTTTCTTTAAGATTTTTGATTTTTGTAAATAAATTATATATAAATGAATTCTTATTTCTCTTTTCGGTAATTAAAATAAATTATCTACATACGAGTATATCGTCATTTGATTTCAAATAAGCCCTAAGTTACAAAAAATTCAAAGATTACGATCCACCATATCAAAATACAGTGGACATCCAATAGTACGAATTATATAATGTCAGGCCTTTTCGTAATATTGGAAAATTCGTACTATTGAACAAAAATTTTACCCTATTTTATATAAAATACATAGTTTAATTCAAATTATTTTTTTTATTAATTATTTTTTTTATTAATTTCATATAGAGATTTTCCACTTTCACTGTCTTCTATAATTTTTAGTTTATTTTCCAAAGATATTTGTTTCTTTTTGACTTCTTTTACTTTAAACATTTCGTATTCATCAAATAAAAAACACGAGACACAAAACACATGTTATCACTATTAAAATTTCACAGCAACAAAATATTTGGCAGTTAACCGCAAAAAAACAAGAAAATAAATCAAAACAAAATCTAAATACATAAATCATATTCTCTCAAAAACTACCGCTATTCATACTATCGAGTAGTAAAAAAATTTTGCGTTCGTACTACAGAACTGCCAATGCAAAAAAATTGCCTTTCGTACTGTTGGACATTCGTAGAAGTGAAGGTGCGTACTATTGGACGTCCACTGTACATGTCCCTGGAAAATTTTATATATTAAAATTATGCTAATTCCTTAATAAGAAATAAGCTTTAACTGAAAAAATTTTGAAAAATGTTGCATAAATTTTCATATTAGAGTTTTTTGGTTGTCTTCGAAAATTTTTTCAAAGTAACTTAGGGCTTTTATGAATTCATATGACGATATGTACATTAATGTATTGCATTTAAAATTTTATTTTAACAGTAGTCCGGACGATCCACTCATCCGGGCAGTAGCTGAAACTATATCTGTCCGGATTATAGAGGTTGTACTGTACTTGTTTTTTTTTTTAATTTGCGCACAAATTGAATTTATCAGAAAAATTAAAAAAAAATTCTGAGAAATTTTTTTTGAGATTTGCTGGAAATGAGATCTTGAAAAATTTTCAACATTTTAAATAAAAATATGTTAAAAATTTTTTAATTATTTTTTTTTTGATCGATAAAGTTTTTTTTTGACCAATACGGCAATACTGCTCACAACCGTTATAAATGCACATACAAACTAACATTTAGTATGTTACCAAAGTAAAAATAAGACATTTATAAAAAAACGCGATAAAATAAATAAATGCAAATTCCCAAAGAAAAAATTAAGTACGTATGTCAGCAGAGGTGTTAACATCGCACAACAAGAACTCAGCCAACCAAAGGAATGAACAACGCGGCACAACATCAACTAAAAAAAAAAACTACAACAAAAGCGTGTACAACAACAAAATATATTAAGCCCGTCCTTGTTGTATCCAAAGTCTTCAATAAAAGTTCTGCTTTTCTTTTCATCGTTTGCAATCTTTTTTAAGACGGAAGTTACAACATGCAACTGTTGGTATAAAAAACACAACTACACATTTTAATGTATTAGTATCTATAGGAATATATTTATTTGCCATTATACTCAACTATTAGTATACACACACCGCTATTAGTATTCTAAAAGTGCGCGAAATATATTTTAATGAACAGCATTTGCAAAACACTGACAGACAAAAAAAGCCAGCATAACAAATCACAATTATAATATTTATAAAAGATGTCTTTTAATCATGTTTTTAATTTGTCTAATATTGCCTGTTACGTTTTATTTTTTCATGATTTCCAAGCAATCGTATTTTTTCAATATACATACTTGAATACAGTTTTGTTAGGCACTGTACTTTGATATACATATGTTAAAATTTTTTAAAGTTTTAGAGTAATTTCTTACAACAAATTGTTCTTTATGCACAAAATATACACATACATACACTCGACTGAACTAACTGATGTGCATATGTGTGTGCACATACAAATATTTATATAAATGTGTATGTGTGTATGTAAATTTGTATGTCTTAAAAATAAATGCCTGAAAACTTTTGTTAAGAAAATGTTGAAATGCTGCAAGAAAAAAGAAACAGAACATTAAGAAAAAGAAATGCGAATTTAAAAAGGAAGAAAAATAATCAAGATAATCTTAATTTATGCACAAGAAGAATTTAAATGTCAAATTTTTTGAAATAAACAACCAACAATGACGATAGAAGAAAAACTTCACAAAGAAAGAATGAAATAAAGCTTAAAATTGTTCCACGAAATGCTCTGGCGTATGAGTATTATTAAATCACATTTAGCATGTGTGTGTGTGTGTGTGTGTGTATGCGTGCGTATGGAATGCATTTATTACACTAAGGCTCCCGTTCTTCTACACACAGCCACAATAAAAGAAAAGATTAACTACTGAGATCCTTTGTGTACATTTGATGAAGATAAACTTTTTATTTTACAAGATTATGATTTTTTTCTGTCATATTTTCTTTTCTTTTCTTGTTTTTTATTTGATGAAAAAATGTGTTTTAAGAAGGCAGTTTTTAATTTTAATGTGATTTTTAAATACATTTATGTATGTATATTATAATTTGTGTAGGGAATATATTTACATTGATGCAAAATGTGTTTCCATGACTCTGGTATTAAGTGTTTCATCATTTCTTATTTAATGTTTGACAATGACTTACTGGTAATGACAAAAATAAGTACATGTTTATGTGAAAGTGTCTAATAACAAATTTTATGGTATTTCGAAACTAAAATTGGCAAACATAAACTTCATGTGCTAATATATCGACCCGTTAGCACCAGATTATCCTAAGCGACATTTTTGAAAGTTCTTTTATTATTGATATATTATTAGTTTCAAATCAAATGAAATTTTCTCATAAGCGACAGTACATGTACATTAGGGGTGAAATAGTGTTATATGGAAATCCTTAGCAAAAGGATTTGGATAGGCTAGAACCACTTATTTTGTGAAGCTTCGAAAGAAAAATGCATGAGCCAAAAAATTAGGGTGGTATTATTGAATAACTCCTAAGCAAATCGCAATAATTTTATTTAAATAAATAGCTTGAGCAACACGCTCTCTCGTCTCGACGGGAGAAGTATTTTATCGTTGTATCAGGTGAACTTTTATCTCTAAGAAATAATATAAAATTCATCATAATTCACAATTTTACTTTAACTAAACTAGTTTGAAAATAAAAACCATAAAATCTTTCATAGCACCCTTTTAGTTAAACAAATATATATATTAAACAATTGTTCATTTTTACCAATTTTCTACTCGTGTTTCTTTGGCAGAGAATTTACTTTTTAGTCAATTAAAAGCGTTTTAAACACTCTTGTTCTGTTGTTTTAAATGTTGCCGCTAGTTTCGGCAATAGCAATTTTGTAAAACCAAAACACCCCTTTCATAAGTATCAAAACACACAAGTATTAGCACTTGTTTCTTTTACAAACACAATCACTTACGAGCTGCAAGCAAAAAATTAAAGCATAAATTGCTAAATAAAAACCAACAGTGTTTTCATACAATAAATATGCATACAAGCACGCACTTTCATGTTACTCACGCACACATACACATACAATTATAGTCGTACATACACTTAACTAATGCATATCCTTGCGTAAAGGGTGTACAAACCACAGTAAGCTTTGGTTTTAATACTCGAGGTTATAGAGTCTAATGCACTGCACCAAATCGCATCCAGGCAACAGACTAAACTAAGTCATCTGCTACTACTCTCAATGCAGTTTACCATATATTCACACACATGCACAAACACACACACATACACACAAAATCACTCGCATGGATAGAAATAAATAAAAGTGTGCTTTTAGTTTCGAAAAACCTTATAGAAATATTTGCATTTCAAAAGCATAAATACACAGACACACATGTAAAATACATAAAATCAAAACCCAAAAGTATAATAAAGTGTATGTGTATGTGTTTTATAAAACTCACACAAATATATATATATATATATATATATATATATATATATGTAGATATATTAGAGAACACACGTCCTTGCACTCACACATTTGTTAGTGTTAATATTTGGCGTTTCTGGTTGTCTGCAACACAAACATAAAAGAAACTATAAATTAATAACAACTTTTCATTTACTTTATTGCATTTTCAATTGAAAATTCGAAAAACGATTTAAATGTAAAGAACATTAATAAAAAATAATTAAAGATAAGCAGATAGAAATACTATACATATTGTATACTATTAACGAAGTGTGAACGCTTTATTCAGGTGTGCCGAATCGTATATATCCATCGTTTTTAATAATCTCCCTTATTTCTCAATATCTCTCTTGTATCCAAATGCTTTAGAATTTTAGCTATTTAAAATATTGGACTTCAATTTACAACTGACAGTTTAGGGCTTATAAAAATTAGGCGTTACACGGCAGAACAACGTGTGCTTTCATTTCATATTTCAAAAATAATGAAAAAACTAAAAACTTTGTTTTCTATTTAATTCAAATCTTGTGTTAATTTAGAAACTATAGACTCAATTTTCCAACGAGAAACTTTTTTTGAGATACATGAAGATAACTTCGGGACGACGATATCTTTACCTTTAACCAAAATTTAAGTCCATGAAAACAAAAGTTATCGTAAATGCACATACATACTTTTTTCCAAACATTGCAACTTGTATCTAATTATGAATATGAATTATATGGTATTTTAAATACTACTAGTGTAACCAGCGGCCGACTCAATCGACCGCATTGTAGAAATTAATATTAAACTTTTAGATAAATGCGTACGATAAAATACAAAGCAAAAATATTATACAACTTACAACTCTGTCTCATTTTTATGCAAAAGCAAATTGAACACACACATGCACACTTTGTTTATTTCTCAAGTTGAAGCTGATACAGGCATGTGTAATAAGTGTGCATGTGTCAGTAGCAACTTTAAACGCTTATAGCTTCTTAAATATCAAACCGATTTAAATAAACTTAAGATTGTGCCCTTCTATGTAAAACCCCGTTTCAAAACATATAAATCTTTCCAAAACTGTTTCAAAATTACGGCCGTAGAAGGGATTTAAAAAAAAAGTGTTTGCCTATTAAAAGTATAGATTATTATTGAATAAGTCAATAATGCACATCTTTGCATATTAATGAATTGTAAATTGCAACAAAACTAAGCGAAATTATATGAACGAATCTTGTGGTCAAATAAATGTTAATTTGGTATTGCTGATACGGCACTTACATTACAACCGCCGAGTACTCAAGAATACTACAAGGATTCATTTATCACTACTTAAAGTATCCTTTTTCTTTGTAAATAATTTTGGAAAGAAAAGGTGTTTGTATTTTCCCCCAAATAAGATAGGTTTTCCTTCCTGAAACTTTTCGTATTCGAGTCGGCATTTTGTTCTTGATTCTTCTTTCAAAGGAAACTTTTAAACAAATCCATTCCGATTGATTGAATCCCTGCATATTTTTGCCAAATAGTTGGCTTTTAATAATCTATATAATTTTTGTAATTTTTTGTTAGAAAAATACACATAAGCATAAGTACGTTTTTATTTTCAAAATCTAATTTTATATTAGCCCTATTCACAATCTTGTACATTTGAGATTGCACATTTTTGCAATTGTAAACATTTTCCAGCAATCGTGAACGGCCTTTTTGATTTATTTTGGAATAGTTTTTGGCCGTGTGAATGACACTCAGCTGGGAAAAATAATCATTAACATTTACATATCCACATGCATGAATGAGCGGCGAGAGAACATTTAGGTATTCTGGTTTGCAATTAAGTTTTGCATACGTAGAGTGCAAATATACATACAACTAACTTCAGGTATTGCTTATTAATGCAAGAGTAGCGAGTGCATATCTCTGCATTTTGTTAGTGTAGAGTAAAAATATGCTACGCCACTTTGCAAATGTTACCATGCAAGACCATTTGCACAAGATTGTGATTTGGGCTATTATTTATAAATGTGGATTATTGCAAATTTGATACCATTGATTTACATGTACTTATTGCACTTTTTCCCTGGCTTTATTATTATAAAAGCCATTTAACTTATAATTTTTTTTAATATTCTTTAAAGCGATAAAAGAAGTTCAATAGCAACATTTTCCAGAACACAAACTCACCATAGTGAATAATTCCAAAAAAAAGTCAACTTACGAAGGCCTAATACATTTTGATAATTAATTATTAATTACCCAGCTCTTGAGGCAACACATCGTTTGGCGCTTGAATCGTAACCTAAGTCTAAAATTGGAAATTTTAACTTAAAACTAAATTGTAAAACGAACTTAAATTTGAACTTAATTAAAATTGGAACTTAACCAAAATTAGGAGTTTTTCGGTTTTAACTTAAGTGGAATTGTTTGTCATATTCTTGGCTGAACGTATGTAAATAAACAGGCGGGTGCTTATTGATCATCTACACCGTCATACCTACATAAGTATAATTTGTTACCAGAGTTACAAACCAATGTAAGTATCCCCATAATCGACATTCCCCTTTTGCTTGGTTCTTTCCCAATTAGCCCAGAAAATCCCTTCCCACATGCGCTCTCTACCTCTTTTATGAAGTGCATCACGACCTCCATAGAAACAATTAAATTATGGAAAATTATTAACATTTAAACAAATATACTTAAATACTATCCGCCGAATTCGTTAAAACCTACTTTATATTTGAATTGTATTTTACAGCAATTTTTTTGTTTCAGCTTTCATTAAAATACATTTTAATTTCAAAATATTTTTTATGAATACGACATTTTATTTATTTCTGAAGACTGCTCTTTATTATGTTTTGCTCATATCAAAAATGAAATATTTAAAAATTTGTTACCCCAGCATTTATCTTTAATAGCTGATATAATTTAAATCTTTTTTTCTTGTGTTTTCATATTTGAAAATTTTATATATTTTTTTTTTTTTTGTAATATAAAAATTTGTTGTATTTTGTCATGCATTATCATCAGCATGTGTTATTATTTTTCTTTTTCTTCTTTCTAAATTTCGTTTGGCATTTTGGGACATAACTAAGTGTAAAACAGATTTACTTAATCATATAACAATCAGTATTCAGTTCCGGACTACTTTATATTTTTACATTTATTTTGCTTTTTTCTTTCTATTTCTAACAAAGTGGCACCTAAAGGGTGTTTCAGTAAGTGAGAGATTTGCATGCACTTAACTGGAAATCAAAGTTTTAAGAAACAACTCTGTTAAATTAAAAAAATTAATGCAGATAATTCTTTAGAAAATTGTTTAAACATAAATATGTAGAAATATGAGTTATTTTATTGCTGCAAACTAGAATCACTCATTTATTGTGCAAATGTGCAAGGATGATAAATGTGTTATGTACCGATAGACATGTAAATATTATTTTTCGGGACCATGAACATGACAGCATTAATGGTAACGAAGAGACTGATTCATTAGAAAAAAGGGGATGCAAGCACCGATTGAGGAAACGGCTTTCATTCGCGTACCAATTCAATATATAAAATGGAACATAGACTCCATATTGTGAGATGAAGCAGAGAAAGTTTGGCGTGATATGAAAACTTGCAAAACTTCTAAAATCATGTTGAGTTCTTATGACTCTTATTACAAGTTGAAGGCAGGATTTTGCGTTATAAAACCTTTATTTATTATTTTTTATCCATTAAATATTATCATTATTAAAAATAAAAATAAAAAATTGAAGTTGTAATGATGCAAAGCTATTTATCGGGTAGACAAAAAACTACCTTTAACTAAAGGCAAGTTGTAATAATGGCCCTAAATTGTGTAAATTTCTTTTATCGCTAAGGAGAAGCGATTGTTGACTTCCAGTAGGAGTATTAACTGAACTCTAGAGTCTCGAATTCTTATCGACAGTGGGATTGTGTAGATTACTGAGATTTGTTTAATCTATATGGAAGTCATTCCAAACGCGGACCATGAACTGTGCCACCCTACGAGTAGGCTTTCGTCGTCAGCTGGTAGCATTAAAGATCACTTATGGTCTATGCAAGCCGGAATAAGCTAATTAAACCTATACATAGTAATAGGCTTATTCACAAACGATTAATAAAGTTATAGTAGGTTTTATGTTGGACATTTACATGGGAAACCCGATTTTAATGCACACGTTAACTTTATTAATCGTTTAGAAATACGACCATAAGATATTATATTTTAGTCTATTCGTCTGATTTTTTAAAATCTGTATGGAAAACATTTAGCTTTTTAGTGTTTTTCATAAATATTTTGTAGAAAATATTCTTCTTCTTTTTTCTGAATGATGCCATAATAAGATGCTTGAGGAAAACTGGGGCAAATTACGGCATCCGATATCGATCGAAATCCCGTACAAAATTTCTTCAATTTGTATGGAAATTTCGTTACATATCGAATGCCATAATTTGGCTCCTGTACAAATTTTTATTAATTTATAAGCTTCAAGTTACTTTTTTCGAAATAAAAATATAATATTTTTTCAACAAAAAAATATTTGTCAATATAAAAAATGATTTTTTAATAAAAAAAAATATTTTGCAATATAAAAAGTTCTCCCGAAAAACAACGTTGTTTCTGTTCTGCCGTGTAAGTTGAAATTAATTGGTGTTAAAATTTTCCCTTTTTCCTTGGGAATATTGTCTCATGTCCAATTCTTTCTGACTAAAAATGTTACGAACTTCAGCAAAAATAATTAGTCACTTTGGATTAAAAAGTACTAATAACCAATTTGTTCGAAAAATAATCACTAAAAATATAAAAAAATAATTTTTTAATATAAAAATATAAAAGTTTAGTTTTGAAATAATTTTTTTTTTTCAATTAAAAAGATTATTTTATGTAAAAAAAATATTTATTCAATTAAAAATACTATTTTTCATAATAAAAAAGTATTTTTTAATATAAAAAATTAGTTTTTAAATAAAACTTTTTTTCAATTAAAAAGAAATATTTCATTTTTTTCAATTAAAAAGAAATATTTCATTTTTTTCATTAAAAAAAATATTTTTTTTTCAATTAAATAATTTTTTTTATGTAAAAACTTTTCAATTAAAAATATAATTTTATTTTTTTAATTAAAAAATATGATTTTATGTTTTTCCGCATAAAAAATATTTTATTTATTTTTCAATTAAAAAAAATATTTATTTTTTTTTCAATTAAATAAAAAGTTTTTATGTAAAAACTAGGTCTTTTCAATAGAAAATATAATTTAATTTTTTAATTAAAAAATATGATTTTATGTTTTTCCTCATAAAAAATATTTTATTTTCATTTTTCAATTAAATAAATTTTTTTTATATAAAAACTAGGTATTTTCAATTAAAAATATTATTTTACTTTTTTCATTAAAAAATATGATTTTGTTTTTTCGGCTTTAAAAATAATTGTTCCAAAAATTATTTTTAGCTAAAAAATCCTGTAAAATTTTGTTTTTTCAATATAAAATATATTGTTTTTTTTTTCAATTAAAAAAAATATTTTTTTTTCAATTAAATAAATTTTTTTATATAAAAACCAGGAAGCAAATTACGGCATTCGATATCGAACAAAATTCCATACACAATTTTTTGATTTCTTATGGAAATTTCGTTCGATATCGAATGCCGTAATTTGCCTCTAGGTCTTTTCAATTAAAAATATTATTATATTTTTTTAATTATAAGATATGATTTTATTTTTTTCGGCTTAAAAAATTTTTTTTTAACTTAAAAATAGTTTTTTAACTAAAAAATTATTTTTTAACTAACAAATTATTTTTTAACTAAAAAATTATTTTTTAACTAAAAAATTATTTTTTAACTAAAAAATTATTTTTTAACTAAAAAATTATTTTTTAACTAACAAATTATTTTTTAACTAACAAATTATTTTTTAACTAAAAAATTATTCTTTAACTTGAAAATTGTTTTTTAACTGAAATATTATTTTAAAAAACTTTTGTTTGTTGAGGGTTTTTTAGCTAGTCTATATACATGCATTTCATTGGTGCTAAAGCCCTTAAAGACCTTAAACCTTATTTTTAAATGTTTCAAACCTCTTTACTTACTTATGATTTGGCTTTAGCACCAATGAAATGCATGTATATAGACTAGCTAAAAAACCCTCAACAAACAAAAGTTTTTTTAAAATCTTTGAAAAAAGATATCGAGGCAATCTCGATTAATATAAATTTAATAACTGAAATATTATTTTTTAACTAAAAAATAATTTTTCAAATAAAAATTAATTACAATGTGATTTTTTTATTAAAAGGTAATTAAAAAATGTTTAATTAAAAAAAAATTTTTTTTTCCATAAAAAAAATTTTTTTTTCCAATTAAAATTAATATTTTTTCAAATATATTTGTTTTATTTTTTTAATCTTTTTAAATAAAAAAAATGTTTGAAAGTTTTTTGCCTTTAAAAATTTTGAGAGTTTCTATTCGAAACCCAGTTGCTGACAATTGACTACGCCCCAGCAAAGTTATATAAAATACTGCCACTTTCATTCTAAATACATTTAAATCATTCTAATTTACAAATTTTTCGATCCAACTAAGTTTAATCTAGCGTATTTTCTCGGCTTTAGAACTAATCTAACGAACTTGGAGTGATGGCATATGCTGTTTCCTTTTGGTATTTATCAACAAATATTCAACCAGCTACAACAAATACAATATTTTTTTATATACAAATAAAATTAAGATAAAGTTAAAATATCTGAAAAAACTACTTTATAAATTTATTTCTTCCTTTTAATATTTGCATATTAGAAAATTTCAAAGAAAAACTTTTTAATATAAAATTTTCCAACTTATAGAATATCGAATATTTTTGCAATTTTTCAATAAACAACTTCTGACACATTACCCTGTCAAACTACAAGTTATGATAGTCGCACTCAGTTTGTGGCATTTAAGTCACTTATATGCAGTTAGAAATATTTTTATAATAAAGTTAGACAGTCATAGAATCACTCATTCATTCAAATGTTAAACTTGTCATCGAGTTATTTATATTTCACTACACCAACAACAACAACAAAACCTACATATATTGAAAAAAAAACAGCAACAATGACTCTACTGCAGCAATAACACACATACACACGCGCACGAATATTTCTGTAACACTAACAACAAAAACAACATCAGGTTATTGCCATCAAGTGGTACAAATATGCATGAGAGCCGTGTATCACATGTACTTGTACCTTTTGCTCTCTCACACACATTCATATTCATAAAACGGAAACAGAAATGAAATAACTGCCGGGCTAAATAGTTACGTGACTAGAAAATATCACAGATTTATTATTTTTTATAAAAATTTTGCCAGTCTCTGTCTGACTTTTAATGCAACCCAAATTTTTTGGGTCTTTCTATTTCATAAATGCGAGTGTGTGTGTGTGTGTGTGTGTGTACAAATGTATTATTTTATTTTTTCTTTTACAAGTTTTGTTCGGCTTGTTTTTAGTTTTATTTTTGGAGATAACAAGTGGCGGTAATCGCACCCATACACAAACTCAATATGAAAGGAAAAAAAAAATTAAAAACTAATTTAATATTTAATTCTTTTAAAGGTACTTTTTGAAAATGTATTTTTAACTTCCATGATATGCTTTTATGAAACTTAACTCCTCTTAATGTGTGCAATATCGCCAGGCTACTAATTACAGATAACTGAACTGTGGAGATACACCTCATCGAAACTTCTGACAGCCAATAATTAGACTGCTTTTCCACGGCCAAAGTTTACTTAGACAAAGTCTTTTAAGTTTTCTTTTATACTTTGTTTCACTACTCACTACTTTCACAAATTAAAATACACAACAAAATACAAGTGCCCACCAAACCAAAGATTTCGACTTTTTCGGAAGTAAAGGCAGAATTAGTTTGTACGTTCTGTTCTGTTACGAATCAGCTGTTTTGTTTCTGTTCAATTGAAAAACTGTATGTGTGGTTTTTTGTTACTTTTTCGTTCTGTTGCGGACTATTCTGTAAAAAATTGAATACAACGTTAAGTGACAGCCATGTTTTAGTTTTTGTGGAATGAAATATTACAAATTTTGTTTTAAAAGCCAGAATATATTATTTTAATTCAAATTATTAAAGATTTATATAATTTCGTCAAGTAAAAAACATTTTGCAAACATTTACAAAATTCAATCCTATAATTATATCGTCCACATCCGAAAGTTCAGACACAGAAGTACATAAGTAAGATATATTTTCTACAGAAAAAACGGCACAGAATTGTAACGAAAAGTAAAAACTAATGAGGCCTTAAGACTTGTCGTAACGAATTCTTTACGAAATCGGAGCATTTGGTTTGGTGGGTATGCGTAAACGACGAACGAAGAAGCAACAGACTTTGCGAGTACAGCAAAGTCTGTACTCACCCACATTCTTCTTCTGTCCCTTCGCACCAGCAAACTCAAGACTATGCCAAGTAAAGTTTGCCTGTGGAAAACCGGTATTATCACCAGTTTACTGATATCTTTTAAACGATTTCAATTTCTCCTGAAAATATATTTAAGCGATGCTTATTAATAAGTCCCAAGGACAAACCATGCACTTGTTTGGTATCAATCTACAAACGAAATGCCAGCTTAATGTTTCCTTATAACAAGTTCTGAGAACTTCAGAGAAAAAACCCAAAGGGAGTAGGACCAAATTCCATATACTCCTGACATGGGAAAAGTAAACAATTCCCTGTAAGACAGCATATTTTCACGATATGAAATTAATTTGAGAAGAAATGCATTGTGCGACTGACCCATTGTTGCAGTGAGCAACACTCCCTGTATCACATTGACATAACACTTTCAGATTTACTTAAATATAATTTTTTTCTCTTTATTGCCATTCCATTTGACCAGTTAAATAACAAGCATAGACACTTTAGCTAAATAGCAAAGAAAGAAAAAAAGAAAAAGTTCGACTCACTGAAAAGTTTAGCAGACGAATGCATGGGGCACAAATAATAGCCGCACACACACACACAAACAGTAAAACTTTTACGTAATTCCATAGGAAATGTCGTTGCCTTCTCTCACTGGCCAAATGAACATCAGTGCGACAATAGTGATTTAAGGATGTAGATGACTTTTGGTTAACAGGCTTAGTACATGCCTGTCGGTATGTGTCACAGCTTTATTCTCAACAGTATGTGTGTGTTAGTTATCCACTCATGCTTGTACTCATTATTTATTACCAACCAGTCAGCTCTAGAAGAAGCTTAGTTTAGATAAGAGAGGTGTACAAGAGTATATTTACTTTGTAATTTGTGCTTAAATAATTCGTAATCACATGGACAAACAGGATTAAAAAGGACAAAATCCTGGCTAACTTTACCATACACATAATATATACAATATAGATAGAATAGTGGTCAGAGTTAAGAGCCGTTTAGTGCAGAGAGATCTAGAGCCTTTTTCCGCATATTAAATAACCATATGCGGAGCGGCAAAGTGAAGTAGTGCTGTGGTAGAAATAATAAGGAAATTGACAATTATAATGAACGTGTTCCAAAGCAGCACAGTTATTATTGAAAAGTTATTTAAGGAAATATTTAGTTTCTAGTATACGAAAAAAATAAATTAAAACAAATTCATTCGAAAGAACGTTTAAGTTAGATTGGTTCATTTGTTAAGGACAATATTTGTGTACGTATAAAATTTTGTTGACTCCGAGTTTTTTGCAACACGATTCACTCATTTGAAAAATGATCCACGGAAAATCAAAGCTATCATTTGAAATATGGTATTAAAAAAGAAAAATCTGTGTCATATTATGTAGAATAATTATAAAAGAGAAGTAAATAGAGCGAAATTATTTGCAAGGACATTTACGAGGGCGGATTGATATTGAAGCTACCTAACGCTAGATGGCAGCACAAACACAAAAACGTTTTTTTAAGAAATTCCGATCTGTCAAACGTCATCTGTTAAGATTTCACCCAAATTCATCGATTAGTTTATTTGTTGTAGTCGTTTGAAGTAAGCAACTTTTGTGTTTCTTGAAAAATGGAAAAAAGTGAATTTCGTGCAGTTATTAAACACTATTATTTGAAAGGGAAAACGGCCAAAGAGACAAAAGAAAAGCTGAATAAATATTACGATGAGTCTGCTCCGTCAGATTACATGTTAAAATATTGGATTGCTGAATTTAAACGCGGCCGAACAAGTACTGCAACAATACCATCAACAGGATGGCCAAAAAAAGTGGTTACTGAAGTAATTATCAAGAAAATCCTCGATATCGTTATGAATGATCGCTGAGTCAAGTTACGTGAGATTGTTGAAATGGTAAACATATCATATGAACGTGTGTTCAACATTTTGAATGAACAATTGCATATGAAAAAGCTATCGGCAAGATGGGTGCCGCGCCGCGTTTGCTCAGTGTCGAACAAAAACGAGTTCGACAGACCACTTTACAGCGGTGTTTGGACATGATAAAGCGTAATCCTGTTGATTTTTGGCGTCGATTAATAACTGTTGATGAAACCTGGGTCCACCATATTTAAAGAAGAAAAAAGTGCTCTTTCTTCAAGACAATGCACCGGTTCACACAGCATTAGACACGATGCTAAAATTACGTGAAATACACTTCGAATTGGTTGATCAGCCTCCTTATAGTCCAGATTTAGCTCCTAGTGAATTTTTCCTGCTTCCAAACTTGAAAAAATGGCTCGCAGGAAAAAGATTCATCTCAAACGAAGAATTGATTACCGAATCTATCGCGTATTTTAAGGGGTTCACAAAATTGTATTATTCAGATGGTATAAAAAAGTTAGAATATCGTCTTGCTAAGTGTATTGAGCTAAAAGGAGACTATGTTGAGAAATAAATGGTTTTTGAAAAAAAAAACTTTTTTTCCTACTTAGGTAGCTTCAATATTAATCCGCCCTCGTACAAGGCGAATTCATACCAGGTGAATTCGAGCTGGTTGAAACCAACTTTAATGCCACTGTTTGGGTGGTTCGGTTGAATATTATTTCAAATTTGTATTTATACAAATTATGACTCGAAAAAGGATACGAGAGTTATTTGTATTGTGGAAGGTATTATTCGCTATTTTTAAAGCAAACACAACTTCAACACGATCAATAATAAAATTTTACCATCACTAATTTACGTTAAATTAACCCATTGCTACATGTTGTTTTTATCTTATGTACCATTTTTCTTTCTAACTTTTGTTTGTACTTAATATTTCCTGCCGAAATTTTATTTTTTTATTTTAGTTGCAGTGGCTTTCGAAGATATAATAGGATCTTGTTTCGTAATCTTGCTATTTCTTTTCACAGACTTTCTGTTGTTTTTCAGGGCTTAGGTCAGCCAATTGTTTGATGAACATGTAGCAGTTTTGCTACTCGCGAAAATTTTGGACACTTCTTCACTCTTAAGCTGAACAATGTTGCGCCCAAACCATCTATTGTAAATTTTTTAGTTAATTAAAATTCATGTTATGTTGGTATTTAATAACATTCATTCCGATCTTGAAACTGGCAAAAGTTCGAAGTATAATGACAACAAAGTAAATTTTTTTTAAAGAATTTCTTGTAAGTAACTAAAAGGTGATTTCTTAGCAACTTGTTTTTCGCAGCACTGATTTCGGCAGTCCAGCTGTTTTCGTGTAACATGTTACTGTTGAACGTGTTCCATTTGGACTATAACTTAACCATGAATCGACTTACAAACGAACAGCGATTGCAGATTAGGTATTAAATTTTATTCTCAAAATTCGTGCTCGGTTAAGAAAGTGCATCGTGCACTTCTTCCATTTTATGGTCAGTTTGGGTGACCTTCCGAGGCGGCTATTTGGAATCTTGTGACTAAATTTCGCACCAAATTTATATTATTGTACGGACAGAGTAAAATATCGCAGCTGTATTCGCTTGCGTTGTTTATGACCGTGAATTATAGTTTCGGCGCCGTTCGCAGCAATTGGGCCACTCTTGGTCCACTACGTGTAAAATTTTGTGGAAGGTTTCGGGTGTAAAACCTTTTAAAATACAGCTGGTGCAAGAAATGAAGCCACACGGTCTACCACAACCGCTAACTTTTGGTGAATGGGCGCTTGGAAAGTTGGATGAAGATCCACTTTTTCACCGAAAAATTGTGGTCAGCGATGAAGCACATTTCTTGTTTAATGTCTACGTGAACAAGCGAAATTGCCACTTTCACTGTGTAAAAGCCGTCATACATATTTGTATAGGTTCTCTTAAACACTCTCATTTCTTTGCTTATGTTTTTATTTGAAAGAACCCAGCTTGCATTTTCGTCGATTAACTCGTCCAAAAATCGCCAGAATGTGCCGCAGAAACATCATTTGGAAGAGTAAAATGTAATTATACTTCAACAATTGTCTGGACGAATAAAAAAAGTGTCGCGAAATTATTGCGCTCGTTAAATAATCTTCCGAATGCTAGTTGGGAATACTTAAATAAGTGAATGTACGTGTGTATTTTTAGCATTGGTAGTGGTGTCAACTTTAGGAGCCTTTTATGCCTTTAATATTGAACCGATTCAAATAATATAATAGTCAAGTCACTAAAGCTTAACAATGTCTACCATTTGTTAAACGAATGAAGAAAATCGGTTGGCAAACAAAGGACAAAAAGGAATCTAAAAATTTGTCTTTGACTATTTATATAATAGATTCCTATTACGATTACACACTACAAAACCGTTAAATACGATTGTGTTATCTCCATTAATATTATATTTTTCGCTATAATATTTTGTCAACAGATGAATTAATGGATTTAGTACCAATTTTCACCAAAAATATGATTTAGTAAAAAGTGTAACATACGATAATTTCGCCCACAGGGTTCGATATTTTTTATGTAAATTGCTAACTTTCTTTCTCCTTTCGCCCGAAAGAAACGGCGGGCGGACGTCTAGCATAAATAATTTTTCAAATTATTAGAGGGATCATGCAATTACACTTAATAAATATGTCTGTACATTCTGCTTTCTCATCTGCAAAATATGAGCTGCTTATTATTCTCTACCACACACTCATCATTGCATGAGTGTGAGAATAATCTGGCATTTGGGTTTCAGCTTCCGTTTAAGCGATTGTGTCCTTTTTTCTTTTCTTTTTTTTTTGAAAACTGAGTTATTTTTAGCAAAATAAATAAATGGAGTATTTAACTTAAGGCAAATTACATAAATACATATTTGCATGCATGCATACGTGTGTATGTATGTTGTTTATATATATAAATCCTTGAAGTCTATTATATAAATGTAAAGATTACTTTAATAGAATAAAAAAAAAACAATAACCATAATCCATGACATCAAAAAGTTCCCATTTAAAAAACTGACTGAAAAAAATTAAAAACGACTTAAGGACTTCCTTAAATTCGTAAACTAAAGTTAAGAATTTCTTAGAAATATGTGTGCATTTGCAGTAGCCTTTCAGTACAAATAATAGTTTAAGAACTAAATGCATATGCTGATCTGTCTGCATCACTCACAAATTGTGATTGCTAATAATGATGTATAAATCATGCTGACGTTCTGCTGCTGCTGCTGATGGTGTTGCTGAGCCAGTGAATAGTGATTGCTCAATTCAAATGTTTACTTAAGTAAATACAAAGAGCAAATAACACTAATAATAACTATTTTGCGAATAGGAAATGAATAGACAACGACTTGTTGAAAGTCATAAATACACACACAAACACTTATACTAATCTATTTGCACATACATGCACATGTATGTTTGTGCATGCATGTGGCAAAAGAAAGTGGACATGAAGGCAGTAACGTTTTAAGAGAAACTTTATAAAACTTAAAAAAAAAGAAGTAGAACTGACACCAACTGACAGACGGCACAATAAATGAATAATAGAAAATGTTTGCTTCGCAAATATTTGTACAAATACAAACAAACAAAACTTGAAGCTCACACATACATAGGCACTACATATTTTTATGTGTGTATGAGTGCACGCTAATTTACATAAGGCATATGTACATATGTGTGACTGTTCACTGCAGTGGAATTTTTTTGTAGTGGTAGATTTATTATTCAATATGAAATATACATACATATAAAAGAAATATTCCTAAATATATGTACATACAGTATTGGCCATAACTAAAGCACCCCCAATATACGATAAACAAGAATATAATTTTTTTTCATTAAAATTTTTTTTTAATTTATATTAAGTTACAATTTTATTTGTTGGTGTGTTTCTTATTCATATAAATAAACGTTTTGAACTTCACTTTTTAGGAAAACAAAAAATAATTTTAAATCATTTCAAATAGAAAAAAAGCAAAGGACAAAACTAAAGCACATCCCCCGCCCCCCTGTGTAAGCGAGAAAAACAAACTTATAAAACTAATATTATGTTGCAAAACCTTTGTTTAAAGACATCATATTCTTGCACCGGATTCTAACCACTGAACAGCCAGACTACCTTTTTAATAAATTAAGATTTACTCTAGATCTACTCGTGGAAAGAAACTTATTCAACACAAATATCGCATCGCTTTATCTCAAAGATAATTTTTCGTATACTGCACTAGTCTTTGGAACCGCCGCACTCTGTTACGAGTTTGGCCAACAATTGTTAAAATTGATGTAAAAATTCAAAAATTTTTTGCTGATATTTTAAGAGAAAACACTTTGATTAGATTATATTCAAAATATGAATGAACATTGTTTAGAAATTATTGAGTTATTGCAACTCAAAATTAGATTTTGTATGCAAAATAATAGATGCAAAGAGTATCACTGTCATTTTGCGTGTCATTATAGTAATCAAATTAAAAATTGTTTGATAACGATCATTAAAAAAAATTATTAAATTTATTAATGGTATCTGCTTAGAATTACAACACTGATATTGTTTACAATTCTTCATCATATGTAAAGTACCGTTAGCATAAATACATTTGTAACATAAAGCCAGGGGACAAATTGCGGCATTCGATATCGAACGAAATTTCCATACAAATTCAAAAAATTTTGTATGGGATTTCGTTCGATATCGAGTGCCATTTGCACAAAAAAAATAAAAATTAAATTAAAAAGTACATTTTTACTGAGAAACCCTTTATAAGTGCTTATATTCCTTATCACAGTAATGAATATTTAATAATATTTGTCAGACGGAATGGTCTTTTCAAATCAACATTTACAAAAATCTCAGTGTTGTTAGTAGAGATGTGAGCTGAGCTGAGCTGAGCCGAGCTGCCCATATATGCATACACACACACACGTATGCATGTATGAACAAAACTATCTATTTTTTGTATGTATGCACTTTAAATTGCTTGCGGATATAAGATGTCAGAGTTTGGTCGAATAAATTGAGAGCAACTTTCCTGCAGATAAACATACACACACACATACAAAAACCTTCAATTATAAATAAATATTTAAGAAGAACACAAACAATAAAAACATCAAACAAACGACAAATATACAGACATACAAACATACGTTTGGACAATTGTTCCTTAAACATTTAGCTACAAATCCAGCCGCTTTCAGTTACAGAAGCTTGCATTTGTCTTACAGGTAAAAAAATACAGGATGCAATTAAATTGAAGAACCCATTCAGTCATGGTATGAAATGATTGATAAGAAGAATGGAGATTTTTTAAGTAATTTTTTTAATACATATGTAAATAATTTAAAAAGTCTTGCCTCATGTGGAAAAATGCAAAACATACATAGACATTTTGTTCAATATTAGTCATATCCCTGTAGTAAATAAAATAATCGGTTGATAAAAAAGACTAACTATAAACTAACTATTTTGCAAATGACTACAAATTGGTTTAATTCTCATAGAATAGAATAGCATATTGAATAGAAACACACTTAGGAAATAAATAAAAGCAAAATAAGTAAATGAAAAGAAAATAAGAAAACAAAAGAAGCATGCCATGAGCTTTTTTGTGAAGATGTTGTGGAAAATAATTATTTTAGTTTGCATTTGGAGAGTGGTATCATAGAAATAAGCCGACGCGTAAATGTTTTGACGAACTCTTGGCAATTTTTTCTTGTGCCATTTAAGTGCTAATGCATTTTTCCTGAAAAGTGATTGTTTAATCGTATCAAAAATCTTCCCAGGGTTATATACTCATTTTGGAATTTTCAAACAATTAGAAAGGGTTTCGCATTCACTTAAATATTGTGACGAAATTTTGGTTGACATTAATATTGACGGCCTTCCATTGTTCAAAAGTTCAAAAGCCCAATTGTGGCCAATTTTGATAAAAGTCGTCCATATTACAAGCTTATCTGTTTCTCCTGTAGGAGTTTTTTAAGGCCGAAGCAAACCCAACAATATTGAAGAATTCCTCGATGAGTTTATTCGTGAACTAGACATTTTGATGAGAAATGAACTAAAATTTTTATGAAGAAAAAAATCCATTTTTATTATTATAACAATTATTATTATTATAACAATTACTTTTATATATAAATATATTAAAATTAAATTGTTTAAAAATTAGTTTAAAAAAAAATTGTTTTTAAATAATTTAGTTGAAAAATAATTGATTAGTAGTCAACTAAAAAGTCATCCAGAGATGGCCAATTGACTACCGCCTATGACATGCTTATGTTAAAATAATGTTTCTTCGAAAAGGAAAAAAGCCACTTAATCCACTAGATGTGGTTATTAAAAAACCAGTATAGAAGGTATTTAAAAATGTGTTTGATTTCCTACAGGGATTATCAAAAAAAAAAAAAAAGAAGTTACTTACAAAAACTTTTGATAATGTTTATCACATTTTAGAAATACTTAAAGCCTGTTTGTCGATATCGAAAGAAACATTTCTTTCGAATCAGTAGATTTGAAACAAAAACAACTTTTGAAATATTGTTTTTTTTTTAAATGTAATTATACGAAAGAAAATTTTCTTTCGATATCGGCGAACAGGCAGTTATTCTATATTTTGTAATTAATTAGAACAAATATTTATTAATTCTTCACTTGGAGTCCATTCTTCCAACTCCAATTCCATAAAATTGAGAGTTTTCTTGTAACATTATTTTTAATCAAGGATAGTGATTAAAAAAATTTGTTTTCCGAGGAACCACTACCATGAGGCAAAGTAAAAATATACATACTACATACATATGTATATGTATGTAACGAATTCATATAAATTTGAATATATATTTTCATCAGATCTATTATTCAATCTTCCTATCTCGAACCAAAACTTTTCTGTGTTAGTTCACACTTTTGGCTGTTTATAATATTGGAACTTGTACTCATTCTCAATAAGGATCATAAAATGTGTCACGATAAAGGGCCAAAAGTGATACTTTAATGCAGTGGTCCTCACAAAGAGAGCAAGCTTAAAAATGTGTGTTTGTATTGTGAGTGCACTGGGAGAAATTTTGTGCTACATAATATTTTTTCTCATTGCATACAAGGCATTCAGCTTCATTAAATATACTTAAGGGAAAGAAAAACATTTTCGTTCCCACTCTACTCTCCACATTTTCAGATACGAATAGAAAATAGGAAAAAATATTCAAAGTGTACTGAAAATATTTAAAATGCATAGACAGCGACTTGCTTACTTGAAAGCTAGCATAAAACTTTTCTTAAAAAATTTATATAATGTTCTTTGTTTCTTCCTTTTCAAATTCATATTTATGTTATTTAGTTTTTCATGAATGCGGCTCGCAGCCGTTATGGCTCTTCAAGAAGTCCAGCCATGTAGTGTATGCAAGTATTGCTTCTCTTAAAGTTTTTTTAGGAACAATTATATCAACCTAATCAGATTTTTCCTAATCATTTTCGACCTCAGGTTCATCTGAGGCATTTATCATACGGACAATTTGATCATCTGGCAAAACGGCAAATGGAGAAGCAGTTTCAATGTTCTCAGTAAAAAATCCTTAGAATTCCTAATAATATTTAGAGGTAATCACGGTTAATCGATGGAAGAAATAATAATTTCATAGAAATTATTACAAATTTTCTATCCCGGATAATCGACGTTTCCGGTTAAACGAATCACGGATAATCGAGGACCCATTGTACTAATAATTTGACTTTATTAACGGTGACAACTTTTCATCTCTACTGTCAATTTAAAGTGGGGTACAAATTATCGAACTTGAGTGACAGTCAAAAATTCATCAGTTTTGAATGATAGTGTTGACTGTTCAGACTATCGATCATGTTCGACAATCAAACCGTCATTCAAGAAAAAAATTATACAAATAAACATGGAAAATACGAAAAATGGATGCGCATTATTGCTAACAAAAATTTTTTATAATGAATTATTTTAATTTTATCTTATTATCTAACAACTTTTTGTATTATTTTGTCTTCACATCTCACATAAGCTTGCATTTCATAAAAGAAATATATAAATTGCTTAAAAAAATTATTTTCCGCTTCCAAGTTTTGTACTTTATGCAACAAAAATATCTCTTGACTGATACTTTTTGGTACACACTATCAGTCAAAAACCAATATGGCCGCTGACTTTCACTCAACCGCAAAAATTTCTGTGACTGACGAAATTTGTGTGCACACTGTCGATCAAGCCGAAATTTGAGCAAAACTGTCACTCATGTTCGACTGTGTGTATCCCACTTAAAGCTCAAATGCTGGACGAGTGTAATTAATATCTTTACTATTTTACACCAAAATGCATTGCAAAATCAAAGGTGCTGGCATGCTAAACTTAAGCCGCGGCTTTCGCAGCATCAGGTGTCAGTGGGTATAAAAAAGCGGTTATCTGTCTAAAATCATGTAGTCATGTCACAATATGAGAAGTTCAAAATAAATTCAACAAATGTTTAAACAATATATAAAACAAGTACATTTACTAACTTACCAATCTATGCATTAAGTTGCAAAGCATACAAAACGTTTCTTTATACAATGCCGATCACTCACTCAAACTTTCGAAGAATCACTATAAATTAAAAATCTTTCACCATTTTCTATTCTTTCACAATTTTCTTTGTTACACTACATATTGACAACTACAATTTTTAATAAATAATATTAGTTTTAATATAATTTAAAACACTTTTTAATTAAAACACATCACTTTCATGAACACTTGCAATTGTTTGTCGTTAATAAATAGAAAACTAAAAGGAAATGCCGTTAGGCGGGATGTCATAAAACAGTGATGCCATATGTGAATATTATTAAACGATATCGTTCTACTAATTTTATAGATTTTAATGGCATGGCATCAGCCTTGGGCATCAGCAAAAACCGAACAATGCAGTCAAATTGATATAATAAACTAGATTTAAAAAAAAAAAATAGACTTTGATACATGGTGAATCAAACACAACTCAATTG
The DNA here is from genome assembly GCA_956483585.1 of Gymnocheta viridis. Taxonomy (NCBI): domain Eukaryota; kingdom Metazoa; phylum Arthropoda; class Insecta; order Diptera; family Tachinidae; genus Gymnocheta; species Gymnocheta viridis. Next base: position 135,220,018 of record OY101440.1, on the reverse strand, counting down.
AAAACTTTACGATAAATGTTGATGTGTCTAAAATTTTCAGCGAGTGATGTTCAAGCAAACAATAATTCTTACAAGTTTGTTAAAAATTTTTTATGGCATATTATATATTGATGGCTACAAGTTCAATACGTTAAATATTTCAAAACCTTTCCGCTAACTAAAGAAATTATAATATACTTTCGCTAAAAACATTACAAAAAATATCAAACCGAAAATCATTAAATACATTTTATTAAATTTTTGATTGTCATTAAATACACTTTTTTCAGCAATATATGTATGTACATACGTACGGTTGCGGACACATAATTAAATAATTATCTAATGCCTCCGGATTCCTCTTATTTTTATGCGGTTTTATAAACAATGATTTTTTTGTTGTTCTTAGAGAATGTATAGTTTAGTCATAAATAAATAATGGTTGTAAGTAATTAGTCGAACTAAGATATGATTTATACAGAAAGCAATTGTTTGACTCTAGTTTAAATCTGAGTTTATTTATTTATTAATTAATTTAATAAATTTTTTCCTAAATTCTCTATCTGAAACAATAAACAAATATTTTTAGGCCCATATATCGCCAAGGCTTACGGTACAAATCATAACCAAAGTGGAAGAAAGAAGGCATATATTCTGCTTGATGTACCTCGCATTATTAACGTAGAGTTCATCTAAAAAGAAACTTTTGATTTTTTGTGTTTCCTTTTGTTTTATTTTCTGCATGCATACATATGTAGAATATATAATATTTTGCGTTAGATAAAAACCAATACTATATAATATATAAGTGTTTTTGTGAATGGTTTTTTATTTTGTTTTGTTTATTTTAATTGTCTTTAATTTCTACACGAAGCAGCAATAAAAACTGATTTGGAGAGTTACCAAAGACTAAATTCTACGACTAATATAGTTTTTCGCCGTCATTTTTATTGTGTTTTTCGCTTTCATAAACGGAAATACAACCCTGCGCACAACAAGCTGTCATTAAAAACCAAATCCACAATTTTTCTTTGCATTGTTTTCTTATGTGTGGATTATATTCTAACTTTTTTTAATTTCTTCCAACCACTTTTATCTTCTTTCGTGTGTCAGCTTTTTTCACTTTACTAGTTTTTTCGAAAATTCCATTGAGTTAACTATAGCAATTTATTAAGGCGGTAAGTGGTAAATTAAACCAATTATAGTAATGAAAATTTAAATACTAAATTGTATTAACCACATTTTTACAAATGATTTAATTAATGTTTTACTATAATTTCTGCATTACAGCTTAATTTAACATCACATCGCAAGAAACAAGTCAACAACAAAATGCGAAAAACGCATTGTGCATCGATAGCGCTGCTATTAGCTGTGAATTTTTTAATTATTCCACAATTTATAAATACGGTCTGCGGAGCAGAAGTGGAACAAGATTTTGATGATGGTATAGTTGAAGATCTACAAGTAAGTGAAAGTGTTAAATAAATTAAAGAGCGCTTATTCTTGTCAGTGAAAGAAACATATTTTCCATAAATTAAAAAAAGATGTGTACTTGATAGAACACACACACCAATCGAGCGGTTGGGTTGGTTGATTACATTTATTGTATGGTGGTTGGTACGAAGTACACGTCAGTGTTATTACCTATTTTAGGTTTTGCGGCTTTTCCATACAAAAGTAAATTTATTTTTAGTTAAAGATTTTTAAATAATCTTTCCAATTAACTCTATTATTCATTTATGACGTTCATTGAACTCTTTTTGGGTTTATTTTCTTGTCTTGTTGTTTTTAAGGGTGGCATAACCTAACTATTTTAATTATGATTTTCCCTTTGCTGGTATGAACTTTAATTGTCAAACACATACCGTGATGCCAGACTATTATGTAGTTTAAATGGAGATTGTATAAATTTGAGATAATTTTCATACCTTTGGCGATAGAAAGTGTATTTTGTAATATAAAAAAACTTGTATAGCTTGTGAACCGACTTAGTATATGTTGGACCGATATATCAGATTTTGAATGCTTAATTATGGTGTTACCGTTTTTAGTTTCTAAATACATTTCCGGTCAAGGGAAACACAAAATATGGCCTCGTGATTTTCAAAATTTTTAATTGCTTTAGAGCTTGCTCAGCAAATATTTATCCCTTTAATGTCCAATCTTTAATTTTTATAGACTATTTGATTAGACGTTTTATAGCGCCAATAAACACACTGAAGCATTCCAAAAACAAATAGTTTGCGCTACTATAGTAGACGAATAATGTTTCAGAGATACACAAATTGAGACCCTTTTATTTGGTCCTACTTTTATTAAAACGCATAGTATATTGCTAGTTCCATGTTTCATATTTGCGTTGCTCTTCTATTATTCCCCAACAGGCACCTTTCTCCCCATAACCGTTCCCGTAGGAACAAGAGGTTCATAAAGTTTTATTGCTATCGGATAAGCAGTTTGATCGTTCATAGAATTCGAACAAACCAGCTGCTCAACAAATATTATTTTTTATATATATTAGATTTTAGCAAAGCAGTAGTGTGCCCAGATATTCGTCATTGGCCATTTAAGGGTTAAATCAAGCACGTAGCAACGTAGTATTGTCACAGGGTATTATTACTTTGTGGTATTGTGGCGTTCGACAGATCAATCTGTTTCATATTCCATACAGTTTGAATATTGGCTGAATATCGAAACAAATTTGAAGTCTTTTTTGTGTCGAAAAAAATGTTAAAAAGGATTTAAGGTGGGTGCCTACGCCTTCTGAACTGATTTATATGTACATATATCCAAAATATTACAACTAAAATTCAGATTTCTCAATGATGCAATTGATTTATGTTTTTAAATTATTAAAAGCTGTACATAATTACATTAGTTACACTATTAAATTTTTAGTTATTGAAATTAGATACTGAACTCTGATAAAGACAGCACGTTTTGTTTTTGAGTAACAAGATAATTTTTGAGTTAAAAAATTGTAATTATTATCAAGGTAGTTCGATTATAACAACAACATTATAAAAATGTTCTCAAATTTCTTTATATGAATTTTGACAGATGCAGTAGAATAATTGTTATAATTCTTTTTTTTCATATCGATTTCTATGCTACGACGAATTTCCCTTCTAAGATCTCCCCTGATTAATTTATTTTTATTCATAGATTAAAGTTGCATTTAATAAAGAATAAAGAAATTTGTCATCGATTGATTTATTTATCAATATTGTTTTGAACTTTGATACTTTAAACCGATGAACAATTGAAAACTTGAACACAACTACGTCATATAATAATGTTTATTATCTTCTTGTAAATATGTACATAATAAATAATTCTAATCAATTCATTTCTCTTCTATTGAAAATGAAATCACTTTAAAAATACAAATAAACGAAAAGAAACAATAAATAAATAAAAAAAGATAACAAATTATGAATGTGTAGAGATGAGGTAGAAAAACTTTCACTCAATTGGCAAAATAAATATGTGGGTCAAATAATTACATAATATTATTTAAAAAAATAATAGTTATCCTAAAGAGGGGGCTTTAAACCTGTTGTTTCAGATCACTCTTTAATATATTGTCAGATTGCATGTTTTGTACAGTGGCTCAATGAAGTAACTGCGTAGAGGAAAATGTTTTATTAATTGTAAAGTTTGATTTATTGATAATATTAGGATATCAAGTTGCCAACATTTCGAGTATATTAGCTCTTTGACGTAAATGGGTCATCGGTGTTTCAAAAGTTTAATATGTGTTTTCTTTCAAAATGAAAATTTGTTTGAATTATTTTCGACAATAACCGATTAGTTGCAAACAAAAATTTATTTTCTCTCAGGTTACAAGCGCCGCCCGCTAAAAAAAAGACTGAATAATAAGAATAGCTATTGGGCCTAATTACGGTTGTCGAATTTTCGCCTTCGACTTCGACAAGTTGTACTAGATTAAAGAACCACACAGTATTATACTTTAATCTTGTCCACACTGTCAAAGTCGAAGACGAAAATTCGACAACCGTAATAAGGCAGAATAGCTCTCTCAACATTTTAGAACAAAATTTGAGGTCCCTAAAATCAATCTGCTTTCGAAGAGGACAACTACCAAAAGCATTTTGTTTATATTGTTTAAGGCAATTAAATGATTTTTTTAAATTATTCAATTGGTTCATGGGTCTAAATACCCTCGGTAATAGAGAAAGTTTTTGGCGACTCGTGACAAAAATTAACTGACTAGAATTTTTCCTGAATTTAGCACATATTGTTTTGTGGCTGTATGTAGTTTTTTTTCGTATTACATTTTAAAGTGAAAGCTAAAGTTATTTGATATAGCATTTTTTCCTTGTCTGTATCTGAGACAATTCTCCACACACTGCATAATACATTTTAATTTTAAAAAGCTTATGGGAAACAGTTTTTGCTTAAATGTCGGCTTGAAACAGTTACGGATTGTATTAAAAAAAATTTTTGGATGCTTGGGTTTTGCTCTCCTAATCTTTAACTATTTTATTATTTAGAGACGTTTTTCCAATTATTAATTTTTAGATATGTATGGTTTATATTCTCACATTATTCGACTGAAGCTAATTTTTAGCTCCTGAAAGCTAGAACTTCCTCTCGTATTGTTTTTGTTTTGAATTAATGACATTTTCTTTTCAACCTGATTATGTATGTCGAACTTAAATTTTTCCAGGACAAATTGCCATAGTCGGAGGCATTAGTTTGACATTTATATTCAGGTTGAATAGTAGCTTTATCGGGCAACCTCTGAAAGTATATAATTAAAAATTTTTTTTATAAAAATATAAAATTCGATTATTTCACAAAAATTTATCGAATATCTTCATATCCTAAAATGAAAACTTTTCTTCAGGGCTTTAAAAACTTACAACAAGAACAACTGCGATGTGAATCTAGAAATGTGTAGAATATTAATAGCATTTGTGCGAACACTTTTTTAAGCCACTATAATTATTTATTTTAACACCGGCATGTTATTTATGTACATACGTTTAAACAACGAACTCCCCCTATTTATGTTCTATTTCATTTAATTTTTTTTAATCTTTTCTGATTGTGTATGTACACGAGTGTTTATGTATGTATGTTGTCATTGTAGACGTTAGTTGTTCCTTTTTTTCTCTAAATTTATTTGAGTGATTATTTTTTAACTAAATATGTGTTATTTTCTTGCTTTTTTTATCATTATGAAAAGGACGACTCTGCTGCCTTAGCCACCGATGAAAATGGTGAAGAATTAGTTTATGAAAGTCCTCAATATGATCCTAGTAAATTCTATTTTGTCGATCATTTCGATAACATTGAAATATCTCAAAAACAATGGGTTAAGTCTCAGGCTAAAAAAGATGACATTGCCGAAGAAATCGCTAAATATAATGGAGTTTGGAGTTGGGAGGCACCGCAACGTATTGTTTGGAAAAATGACATCGGCTTAGTGTTGAAATCAAAAGCAAAACATGCCGCTATTGCATCTAAACTAACTAAACCATTTACCTTTAAGGAGGACAAACCCCTTGTGGTTCAGTACGAAGTAACATTGCAGGTAAGTTGACTGACTGGCACTACAACATCAAAATAAATCCAATTAAAATAAATTATTTGTGTAGTTCTAATATTTCTTACTATATTAATGTATTTATTGTTTTTTTTTTCTTTTTCTTTGCTGTCAATCTCATACGTTTTCCTTTAAATGCGAATGTCCACATGTTGTTGCAGGAGGGACAAGAATGCGGTGGTTCATACATTAAATTGTTATCTGCTGGCAAAAGCACTGATGACCTTAAAACGGTTGGTGTTTATTTATTATTATTATTTTCTTTTTGTTTTGTGGAGAAAGTTATTAATTACTTCTCCCCCTCAAATTTTTTATTAAGACAATAAATTTTTTATATATTTTTTGCAGTTCAATGATAAAACTCCCTACACTATTATGTTTGGTCCCGACAAGTGCGGCAATGATATTAAAATGCATTTTATTTTCCGTCATGTTAATCCTATTAATGGTACCATTACGGAGAAGCATTGCCGAAAAGCAAAGTAATTGTTTTTTTATATTTAAAAATTAATGCAATTTTAGTGTGTGTTTCGTTCCTTGTATGAAGAAAATAACAACAGCAACAACAAATTTAAGCTCTACAAATGAACACAAGCAAATTTTTAAAGTTTTTATTTGTGTATTTTGTTGATTTTTTTATATGATTCCGTTCTCTTATTATTAGGGACCGTTTGGAAGAACCTTTTAAGGACAAATTACCTCATTTGTATACTTTAATTGTACGTCCAGATAATACTTATGAAATTCGAGTGGATCATAAAGTAATCAATGAGGGCTCATTATTGAATGATTTCAATCCAGCTGTCAATCCACCACGCGTAATTGATGATCCTGAAGATAAGAAACCAGAAGACTGGGATGAACGTGAAAAGGTAGAAAACGTGATTAAATTATTCTAATATTTAAATTCAATATGTGTTTTATATTGCTTGTTTTTTTTTCTTCAGGTGGGCGACCCATCTGCTCAAAAACCTGAGGATTGGGATGATGATGCTCCACCACAAATTCCAGATCCAAAAGCCACTATGCCTGAGGGCTGGTTGGAAGATGAACCTGAAATGATTCCAGGTGATTATTAAAAAGGCGGGGTTCATGAAAATGATGTGTATGAAAAGCGATCAATTGACAAATTAAAAAAAATCTAATTGAGTTTTTCGGACTTCAGGGAGGGGTTCTCACAACAGCATTGATAAGTCATAAATATTGTATAGTTTTATTAGAAGTACACACCTGCTTAGGGATTTTTTTATGTAGAATTTTGTTAGATGCAGATAATATTTTAGTTCATTCGGGTTAGATTTTGAGGCGCTGTATGTGTACGCAATTTAGCGCCTTATTACAAGTTGCTGTCAGTTAAAGGTAAGATTTTGTCTGCCCGATAAACAGCTTCGCATGATTACAACTTCCACTTTAAATATTAATTATAATAATATTTAATGTATAAAAAATAAATGAAGGTTTTATAATGCAACAGCCATTTATCGGTGCGAGAAAATGATGCCTTTAAGTAACGGCAAGTTGTAATAATGACCTTTAAAGTGATATTATTAAAATAAAATTAAAAGAAAAAAACTAAATATTAAAAAAGCGTGATATCTCTATATCTTTAAATTCTTTTAGATACTTCTGCCGTTAAACCCGATGATTGGGACTCAGATATGGATGGGGAATGGGAAGCCCCTTATGTCGATAATCCTGTATGTGAAAAAGCTGTCGGTTGTGGTAAATGGAAAGCACCCTTAATAGCCAACAAAGAATACAAGGGAAAATGGCGTGCACCTATGATTGATAATCCCAATTATAGAGGCAAATGGCAACCCAAACAAATAACCAATCCTGACTTCTTCGAAGATCTAACGCCCTTCAAAATGACTCCCATAGTTAGTAAAAAAACGACTTAATTTTATATTAAATATATAATATTTATTTTTTGCAATTATACAGTCATCTATTGGCATTGAATTGTGGTCTATGTCTAGTGACATTCTATTCGATAATCTTATTATTACCGATGATGTGGAAGTTGCTGAAGATTATGCGAGCAAAACTTTTGATGTCAAACGTAAATACATTGATAAAGAATCCGTAAGTATTTAACGAAAATATTGGAATATAAATAAATATAATGATTTGTTTTTTTCCGTTGGAATATTTACATTAAAAGAAAACTTTATGGCATCGTTTGATGCGCCATATGAACTACAAACCCGGCTGGTGGGCTTTGTATTTCTTGTATTTATCCATACCAGCCGGTTGTTATATCTATTATTTATACAGGCGATCCGTAGAGGTTTATTTCAAATTTATTAATTTATGTATTTTGAAATAGATTTAGTTTTAAGTTACTGCTAATTCGAATTTTCCCTATATACTCACTTGTATATTAACTTTGCACTTTGTTGTGGGCATTTGTTTGCTATTTTGTTTTTTATTTGTTTGTAGGTTACATTCTTAAATAAAATTGTAGCTTATGGTAAAGAAAATCCTTGGAGCTGGCGCATTGCCATTATATTCACTGTAGCACTGTTGGCATTCTCATTGTATAGCTTTTTAAGTAAAGCAGGCAAAAAGGTAAATAAATGCATTTACAATTATTGCTACAGTTTTGTTTGTTTACTTTGATAATGTTTGATACAACAGTTTGTGTAGTATTTGCTGCCAATTTACTTTTAATTATTTTGCTAATGATGTTTATTGTTATGTTTTTTTTTTTGCTGGTTTATTTTCATTAATCTATGTGACTTTAAAAAGGATGCTGCTGCCGAAGCTAAAAAATCTGATGCTCCTCAGCCAGATGATGATGATCAAGCTGCTAATCCAGCTGCTGTAGATGAGACACAATCTAGTCCCAAAAAGAAAAAGTCTGATTTAGATATTAAAAATGATGGCGATGATAAGGTCGTGGAGCCTATTGATGATGAGTTAAGTGAAGGCAAAGATTCCACAGAAGATGCTGATAGTGGGGAAGCTGAACAAGAGACTGAGGTTGGTACCCACTGAATGAGCATACAATAAAGATGATTTCTTCCACTGTGTGATAAATCTATCTTCTGCTTTTGGTTTAGTATAATTATTGAATTAAAACTTCTTTTAAATATATAAAATCTCCTAAGATCATTAATTTAAACAAAATTGAACTACTCTGGGTTGTCACAGAATCCAATGTAGTTGGGAATTGTATTTGAAAAGATGACAAAAAAAAATATTTATGTGTGATGTATTTCAATTTATCGGTTTTATGTTCAAAACAGATTGTACAGATGTACACATATTTATATATGTATATTTTTAAATTTCATATCTTTTATTTTTAGGAAACTTCAACGAAACCCCGTAAACGCCGTGTGCGCAAAGATGAATCCTAATTTTTTCCAAAAAAAAACCTACCAAATTAACAATAAATCCATTGAGTGTTTTATCCATTTTTATTTTAAACAAAGAATTCCAAATAAAATCATAAACTGGCAGCAATTCCATAGATAAAATTAAAACTAGAAAATAATTGTTGCATTCACATAAAGCAATGAACTTCTTATAAATGAATATTTAAAGTTTATTCAAGTAAAAATAGTTCTGTTATTGCTTCAAATTTAAAATGAGATTTCTTTTTGTATTTTCATAAACAAACAAAAAAGTGTTTAAACAACAAATATGAGAGAAATTTAAGTGTTAAGCAGAAGATAAATGAAAGTTTGTCAGCAAATGAGGAAAACAACTTACTTTATAGTAGCATATTTTGTGTTTTTATAATTTTAAGGGGGGAAATCATTTTAAATTTGGATAAGAATTATAATTAAAATGATAAGTAGCTGCTGCCACTGCTATCATAAATGGGAGATTTTCAAAAGAACGCTTTGTGGCTCAAAGCTATAATTGTAATTCGGTCCTGTTAAAACTGCAATAATTAAGTAGCTTTTCATATAAAAAAATCCATTATTTATATTCATATTTCTGTTGAATAGCAATTAATTTAACTATTATTACAAATAAATAAAAATAAAAAATGAAAACATTCTCATATAATTATTTTTATATGTAGTTTACAAATAAATGATATATTATATAGTATTTGTTTATATTCTTCAGTTTTTTAGCCAAATACTTCCTCCTTTTTTTCTCTCCATCGAAGGAAAAAACATTTTTACAATAATGAACGGTATCATTGCATTGTTGTTTAATTAATAATTAATTAATTTCTTTTTTTTTTGTTTAATCTTTATTCTCTTCTCCCTTTATTTTATTAAATCGATAATTTATTAATGAATTCGTATGTGTTTAGTTTTATTTTATTTTTAGTAATTCAATGTATTAAAATAAAAATAATTCAAATATTTGAAAAAAACAAAATATAAAAAATTGTGTGTTTTGATTTATTTAAATAAAAAACTCAATAAATGGCTTAGAGAACATTTTTTGAACTAATTAGTTGAATAAAAAACATGAAAAATTGTTTGCAATAGTCAAACAACAAATGTAAGTGGTCAGTTGTTTGCATAAATATCAATACATATTTGTTAAGTTGATAAGAGGCGAAAAAATAAATCAATTTAATAAACTACTATTTTTACGTGTGCGGTCTCAGAATTATTCAAGTTTAGTACGTAAAGTATAAACAATTTGGGGAAATCACTTTATTTAACACAATTACAATTATTACCAGGCAGTTACAGTTAAATAAAACATGCCTATTTTTTGTTGCAAGTTTAGTTACAGACTCGAGAACTTACATTGTTGTTTTGACGGACTCTTAAGTAAATTCCCAGAAACATGCATCCTTTTTTGAACTGCACTTACCGTGTAATATTTATACGATGGACATTGTCTTGATTTAAATCAAAATAGACTCAATACTCGATTTTTAAAAAGACACACCAACCAGATTATATTTCTGCCTCCAAAACCATAAATGGAAATTGCTGACCTTGAAGTAGATATGTAAAAATAGCATGCCAACTATTCTGTCATTCGTGGATACATAACGGCAGACCTCGGGGGTTGCTCTCTATTGCGATGCAAAGGCAATTTTAATGTAAAAATAGTTTTATTTTGTACCATTTTTCTATCGCATCGCAATATAGTTGATGCATGTTGATGTTGGCATCTTCCCATGAGTCATGAACAATTTTAATACCGCTTTTATGCATTTGCTTTCCAAACATGTTAGACACTTCACTTCAACAATATTGCTAGTTTCCATTTCATTTTATTATTTTTTTATACACTATACTCTTTTTTATATAAAAAGTTAATAAATATGTAAATGTACATAAATTAAAAAAATAATAATTATAAAATAGAATCTGATATTTAATAAATAAAATTTAAATAATTTAATTACAAAAACAAAGAGCAAATCTGTTTAATTTTTAATTTATACGAAATATGTATGTACGTATAGTAGGAGGTACGTTGTGCACACATTTTATCACGAATATTAAAACAAGTTTTTTTTAATTGTTTTTATAAAACTTTATATAGCTACGCATTTTTTTATTTTAATAGCATTGTTGGTAATTCTATTAAAAAATAGCAGCATTAATTGCACTCGTTAAATTATCATGCATGCATATCATTTAACAGAAAATTATATAAAACATAACCATAATCACATACTAGTAATCTGTGATAATATCAAAAAGGGGAAAAAATACTTCTTCATAACGTCGCTTTTGTCTTAGTGGCATCTTTGATCTCCCAACAGACATTACAACTCTGTTGTGGATGATATTTGTTAGTAATATAAATGGCATCACTGTCTTATGATTTCCCGCCTAACGGCATTTCCTTTTAGTTCTCTTTTTATTAAAACCAAACAATTGTAGGTTAAGAAGTATTCATGCCAAGTGAAGTGTTTTATTATTTTATTAAAAAGTACATTAAATTAAGTTGAAAGTATGATATGATTTATAATAAATCATGTAAAGTAATTGTCAATAAGAAGTGTTTAGATAAAATTGTGAAAGACTGGATATTTGTAGTGATTTTCAAAGAAAGTGTTAGTGGCCGACTGTATGCCATACAGTCAAAGTTTATTTTACTACCCATAATGTATCATGACTAGATATTTCTAGGCAGATAACTGCGGATAGTAGTTTACTATTCCAGCATCACTGCATTTCCAATATACATATTTTGATATGAAGGTGATGCCTCTATTTCACAGAATGACGAGCTATTAGCCATTTTCTTAGCTATTTTAATTTTGCTATTTTTATTTATTTAAGGCATTTTCCTATAAAAGAAACAAAAGATCACATATTTTATGCTTTTTATGGGAACTGCTAAAATTTTAGTTTTTAAATATTTTAAAAGCACTTTTTCCAAAATTAATATTTAACATACATATTTTGTAAACCATTAATAGTTTTATTAAAGACATACCTATTTACTGCTGAAAAATACGCCAGTTTCAAATGTTTTTGTTTGCAATGTTCTTAAGAACAAAATTTCAAATTATTTAATAGCTGTGTTCGAGTACCAAAAACTGTTTAAAATATTTTACTGAGGTTTACTGCATTTCACTAAATTGCGTTCGTTTACACAAAATACAGTAAATGAGAACACAAATTGAGAGCGCAAAGTGACAGCGCATGGATGAGTATTTACAAATTTTTAAGCATATAGAATAAAATACATTTTTAGATGCGATTTTTTACAACACGATATTGATAAGCCGACAGTAATGATGCATAAAATATTGAAAAACAAAAAAGAGAATAAAAATGTAGTTTGCTCAATACAAAGCAAATGAGAAAAAATGTACCTTTTGCTTTCATTGGATTTATCGAAAGCTTTTGCTAAAGTTGTACATTCAAAGTTGATTCATAAATTATGTATGTAGTATGTTTAATTTTTCTACATTAGCCTGTAACCTGGTTCAGTCATATCTTTGTGCAAGATCGCAGTTTATGTCAGTAAACGGCAGGGTTTCACTGGCCTTAGAGATACCTAGCGCAGTGTATAAAGGATCAGTGATTGGCCCGATTTTATTTTTATTTTATGATGGATGATTCTGTTAATTTATTTGATAATTTCTTCAATTGAGACATTTTTATATGCGAATGATATTCAGATCTTATTATCATCGGAAACCCAATAATTACGAGTAATTTTGTTGATGGCAAACAATGATTTTTATCTTCTCCAAATCAGTTTTTGGATGAGAGAGAATGGGTTGGATGTTAATACTAGGCGAAACTTTGTCGCTGAAATGAAATGCTTAGTAGTTTTTGTGGACAATAATTTGGGTAAATGGTACCATTACAAGATCATATTCTCTTGATTTATATTTACCTCTTCATGTAAGAAAACATTTTGCTAGTTCTCTTTTGATGTCGCAGTTGACATACACTATAGAAGTATTTTCAGGTACTAACAGTGTTGTGCTGAGAAGACTGCATTTTACATTTAATCGTATTATTAGATATATTTACAAATTGAGAACAAGAGATCATGTTTCAAGGTTTGTAAGAAATTTTATTGGCTCGTACTATTTCGTAAAGTTGTTATGCGAAACTGTCCTAAGTATATTTTAGATGATTTTAATTTTTCAAAGTCTAGTCGAAACCCTCAGATCGTATATCTTTATATGAACGATTAATACATATACGGATATCTAAGGTGTGCAGTATTCTGCTTTTACATTTGAAACTATTTGCAATTACAGATGCCACATATAAACGTAAACTTAAACTTTGTTTTGATGTTCTTTGATTTGATTTTTGTCTCATTCTATGATTTCCACAAGCATATAAATACAAGTAAAATCCATTTTTTCTATTATCGGAGTCTTTAAATTTAGGATTTTTAAATATAAGGGGTTTATATTTGTTTTTTTTTAATTTTTTTAATTTATAAAAATTATTTGTTTTAAGATTTATTCCAATATAAATATTTTTACCTTTTCTTTTTTTTTACTTTAAACATGTAATTATGGAGCAGTGATGCCAACTCTTTTAATTTTTTAAACCTACATGTCCCTTTTTTCCCTACATTTAGAAGCAAAAATCTCCTACAATTATACATACGTTTTTAAAAGATATATTTTATTGTATGCAATGTATTTTATAAATATCATTTACTTTCATTCGCTTAAAAAAGATCTTATGATCTTATTATGCAAATTAAAATTAAAATTATATGGCTCAGTTTGTTTCTGTTTGAAGTTCGAACTTCGAACATCAGTGATTATAGAAAAAAATCGTACAGCATCTTGGCGCTATTAATTCATTATTGAAATTTCTTGTTTTAATTATTTGGGAGCAAAATAGAACCACATCCAAAATGTATTCTAGTGTTCGCCATTCCTATGATAGGTCATTGTTGTCTATTTTGAACTTTTCACATTTGCACATAAAATATCAAACTTAAATTCATTATTGGTGCTTTTTATGGGAACCGTTAAAATTTTTTGTATTTTAAATTTTTTAATCGCACTTTTTCCCAAAATAAATATTGTACATATTTAGTAAATCATTAATAATTTAATTAAAAACAAATTGAAATTAATTATTGAGGTGTATAGTTTGTTCCTGTGCGAATTTCACTGTTGCTAATGTAAATCATCACGGAAGCAAATCAAGAAAACAATAACAATTGTTTGATTATTTAGTTCTTGTTACAACTCTGATATTATTTCAACTTTTCATTTGTTTTAATAAATGTTCAATATAATATCTCCAGTTGTTCTAAGAAATATTTGGGTAAAGTTCCCCTGATGGTCTGCATTAGCAACAGTAAAATGCACATAGGAACTAGCTATACCCCTCAATAATTAATTTCAATTTGTTTTTAATAAAACTATTAATATTTTACTAACTATGTAAAAATTAAAAAATTAAAAAATTTAAAATATTAAATTCATTATTGTTTTCTCCGAGGGGGATTAAGAAACTCAATTTCCTTGAACATAATGTTTGTATTCAGTAAAAGTAGTTTTTTAAATTCTTCTAAGCCGGTCAACTGAAATTGAAAACAATCAGATTTAATTTGCAAAATATCATGTTCAGGCAACTTTTTCAAAAACGCCTCGCATTCGTTACCCACAAACACCTCTTTTATTGGCAGCGAAATATTTGGAGATTGAATCATGTAATTAAAAATGTTTTCATCGATTCCGCAACCACTAATATTTGCTACATTGGCACAATTCTGAAGTAAAAAGTGTATAGTCAGATGAAAATGTACAAGCGTTTTAGTGCTATTAATTTCATTTTAGTGTCTTAAACACAAAATCTTTAAATATAAAGCGGTTGCAATTAAAAGTACCTGCATATTAATAACAACGTGAAATCTGTACCTTTTTCCCTACACTAACATGTTTGTATGAAAAAAAAACTTATTTGTAGGGATTTTCCCCTACAATTGGCAACACTGTCATGGAGTACTCGTAGTATATGAAGCGTATTTGGCACCAAGGTCTTCGTTCTTGAATTTTGAAATACATAAATAAATAAATAAAAAACCTGATATAGATATTTTTTCACACAAATTTTTTTTCCCATATTTAGCAGAGTGTTTTTCTTTTATCATAAAACTAAGTCAGACCTATTTAACAGCAGCCGAAAATTCGACTATAAATAGAATTAAATTATAAGTAGGTAGTTAAATCTCAACTAGTTTCAAATTAATAGTCTGACTATGAATATGCATCAACTAATTGTCTTTCAACTGAATTTCAATTTTGTTGTTGGTTATTATTTACTTAGAGCCCGGGAAATATATTTTTTTATTCTCACTTTCCCGAGAATGGAAAAAATAGAAAGAAAAAAAAAACTCTATACAAAACTTATTGCTATGACATAAAAACAAAACTGAAAAATAAAACTACTTTCAAAGTTAAAAGTATCCACTTCCCACAAAAGTTTTCAAATGGCATTCTTCATTCTTCACCTCCTGCTTGTGTCCAACAAAAAAAGTTTCCTTTTTTAATTAACATTTAACATTGCAGTTCACCGCCAAGAATTTGTTGGTGGTTGTTTTATGGGATTCCAAGTTCAGACGATTATTTGCAATAACAAAGTTTGCAACAATACCGACACTAGTAGACAACAATAATGGTTGAAAAATTGCAGAAAAACATTTAATCGTATGGCTGGTTGGCAAGTGTGAGATGTTTTAAATTTTGTTCAGCCACGCAAAGCATATTTGTGCGAAAGGACACTGTATATTTGCATTTTTTTTTTGGCTTCTTTCATCTGTGCAAAAATTATCAAGTTCAATTTTCATATAAATGAATATGCTGTCTTATTGAAGGAGACATAAAGCGGTTTGTTTGGCAAATGTAATTGGAGTTATGGACTTATAAATCATGCAAATTAGTATTTGCAAAAGCATTAGTTAGTTGGAGGACATTGCATTATATATGATTAGATGAAGTCTGTAAGTTAAGGGATGCGAAATTTGCTATTGCTGCTTTTTCAAAAAGGGTGTCGAATAATTCTATTTTGTAAAATAAATAAATAATAAAAATACTTTACGGTCGATAAAATTTATACAGGAAATTAGATTTATGTTAAATATTCAAAGTTAAGAGTTCTTTCTAACTACATACTGTAATGAGTTAAAGGTAAATAAATGAAGGAAACTAAAATAGAATGTTCCCTTAAAGTTTTTAAGCTTTAATGAAGCATTTGTTGTTTTATAATTTGTGAGGAATAAAATATTGTTACAAAATTTAAATGTAGATTCAAATTTAACGAACATAAAATACAGCGATGAATAAACACAGTTTAATCGACCGTGTGTGCAAGATTAGGGAGCAGTGTTTCCACCACCAAAAAATTTTTGCAACAAAATTTTTTTAAAAAAGTAACCAAATGTAAATAAAAATAACCAAAAATTTAAATGCATTTTGAGTAAGTTAAAATAGTAATCAAATGTGAATAAAAATAACCAAAAATTGAAATGCATTTTGATTAAGTTAAAATAGATTTTAAGCTTAATATATTTTACATTTCTTATGAAAAAATTTGTACTTCACAGTTGAATAATAATAAAACAAAGAAATAATAAAAATTTAGTTTTCTTGCTCAAATGTTAAGTAACAAGAAAAAAGTCAAATGTAATTTATTAGATATTCAGGACTTTTCTGTTTTTGATTCGAAATTAAAATATACTAAATTAAGTACCTTATAAATGCCAAATAAATAATTCTTATAACGTAATGCGAATCATTTTGATTTTTGCACAACTTTTTGGATTGCATTATATTATTGATTGTTTTTAAATTCAAGCTTATTTCTATATTACGTTTTAATCAAACTAAGCGGTGAACATATTCTGTCGGCAGCAGCTAAACTATGTGGTAAGACATTAAGTTTTGAACAAAATAAATTAATTCTTCGAAACAATTTTTTTTCATGCCCTTTTTAAGTTCCGATACTTTGTACCAAAACTCCACAATACATGTCACGGTTGCCATGTTTGAAAATCGTACTAACTTCTATTGGGATACAAATCTTTTTCTTCATTGCCACCGGCTAAATTTGGAAAAGATAACAATAAAAGTTCTAAAGTAATCTCTGAACGACTTAAAACTTTAATCGGTGTTTTAAGTCAAGATACTTTGAATCGTTTCTTGAAAACTCAAACCAATTTAGAATTTGTTCTAAAAGTTCAGCATACAAATATTTGGGGGATTCAAATGGTGGCCATAAAATTATATGTTTTAAAATAATAAAATAAAAAATATGACGAGGAAGAACAAGCAGTATGTAATTTCTCTCACACTCTCTCAAATTTCTACTGTTTGGATTTGAAAAAACAACAACCATATGAAGTTAAAAAAGTCTTATTATTTAATGACTTTTTTGTTTGAAGCACAACAACAATTTTTTTTAATATTAAGACATTATGACAATATGATTTAATAGAACACCGTTTGAATTCCCCAATTGTATCTCCTTTTTAATATTACATTTTTAAGTCTGACAGGTTACTTTCTTGCACACCAGTTTAGCTTTACGGCCTATAAAAATATTTTTCATATTTAAGTAATTATTTTCGTCATAAAGATTTACTCTCTCCAAAGAAAATAAACTTTTGACATATGTACATAAATACTTTTAGTAAAATTGCTTAAAATTATTTTAAAATTTATTTCAAACTGAGTTTAGATTAAAAAAAGTTCGTCTGATTGGATTTCCTTGGCTAAGGTATTTACTATATTAAGAATATGCTGGATCGCTCTTTAATTTTGGCAGTTCACAAGTTTTTACACCATTTACTTCTAAATAAACTGATATGAAATACGCCACTGCTCCGTTAAACGATTTATATAATTTTTCAGCACCCGCCAACGCGTTAGAGAAATCCATAATATTTTATTCGCTTTTACGCTGCAGTATTCTTAGAATTCTTTAAATTCAAGAATTTGCTTTGGGCTTTGTTTTAAGAAGTTGTAAATGTTTCCAAAAAGATTTTCAATTTGAATATAATGAAGATTCTTTCAAGCATAAGTAGATCATAAATGTAGTGAATGGCAAGTAAATTTTATATTTAGATAACATCGTTTTTAAATTTTGCTTGTAAGCCATTGGCTTCGGGAGCCATCACGTTGGCTCCATCAAATGACGTTAAACACAATGTTAGTGAATTTATGTCTAACGTAGATGGGATGTAATGCACATAGAAGCGTGATTTGAAAATAGTAACCAAAGTTAAAAAAACACATGGACATATTAAATAAAAAATAACTAATTTTGGTTAAAAGTAACCAAAACGGCAACGCTGTTAGGGAGCACTAAAATTCAAAATAATGGAACGAGAACATTCAAGAATGTTCTATAAACGGCAACGAGAATCTACAAGATTATTCGAGAAATCTGTATGAAAAATCTCATAAGTAAGCATCTGTAAGCTTCAGCCGTCGATTAATTACAAAATCTTCTCATTCATCATCCAAAGGTGAAGCTGATTAGCGTGTAAGAGGAGTTAGTAGTGCAAGAGGCACAGCACTGTGAACTTCGTGTATAGGACAGTCGTGATAAAATATATCAAACAGTTTTAAGCCAAAACGAATGAATATCCGTTTGCGTTTTTATTTTATTTTTGACAAATTAAAACAACTCGAGCTAGAAAACGTTTTCGAAAAGGTCAAAACGTAACAATATATTTCGCTTTGAGTCCTTTTCCTCGGTCAAAGTTTACTTTGGAAAGTCTCGTGTTTGAGGATGATGAGGGATAGAAGAAAGAGGGTGAGTTCACACTTTGCTGTACTCGCAAAGTTGCTTTCTTCTTCGTTCGTCGTTTACACATACTTGTATTTGGTTGCGTGTGTGTGTTTGGTTTGCATGTTCATCCAAGATAAATTCATACCAGGTAGACTCGTACCAATTCCCTTTGAAAAATATCTGTTTTCTTTGTCAAAATCAACGTCAAACACTATATATAAATTTGATTTGGATTTTTTCAAATCCCGAATACCGGAATTCGCGAAAACCAGTCCCGATTGGCATCCCTAGTACACAGTTATAGAAACAGGATACGCTCATGAAAATTTCTCCTATTTTAAGTTTCTCCAAATACTGTTTTTCTACTTTCAAAATCATTAAAATTCATTTTAGTTTCTCATACATATTTTATTTTCTCATATATTTTAAATCTAAAAATCTGAACAATTTTGTTTGGTATCACTGCTGCATGGCAGTGATAAAATGCAATTGTTTGTGCTTTTAACCCCAACGCAGAATATCATAAAATATAAAAAAGCACAAACAACGACAACAACTCAAAGCGGAAAAAGTGTAGTTAACCAACAAACCAAAATACCCCCAAAAACCCATGCACACCAACACATACGCACGCACACACATACGGACGCACACATCCTAAAAATTTGTATTAAGTCTGACAGCAGACGACTGACTCTCTTAATATCTTTAAAAGCAAAAACAGTTTAATGCAAACAGACTGTGATGCACCATTTTATACTCGTACCGTGATATGAAACGTGGGGAGGTATTGAATGCAGACTCTTTATTTTTTACTTTCAATCCATTTCATTATTTTTGTGTTTAAAACCAGGGGACAGAGTTGACTGCCAAAGCATGTTTTGATTTTCTCAAACAATTATTTATTGGAATAACAATTATTGCTGATGAAAGCCGATCATATTTATTGATAATAATACCCGATTATGTTCATTAGTGTCCAAGGCAAATGCATACATTTAAGTGCTGGCAAAGTAGTGGGTACCGAGTATCGAGTATTTCCTTTTTTTGGTTACTCAATACTCAAAAGTAGTTACCCGATTCTTTCAGAGTTGTATTTTTAAGCAAGTTGAGTGGCTAAAATAGTGGATAAAAATACATCACTGTATAAAAGGACAACTGGGTGTAAGATTCGTTAATCAAATCAAAACTAAATAATTTTTTTAGAACAATTAAATTATTTCTTAAGTTGTTGTTAACGTTAAATTAAAAGTTAGCTTTACATTTATTTTTTATTTAGTAATAAAAGACATAAAAAACCAATAATAGTTGAAGATCTATATTTAGTTTTTGAAGAAACTACTTCAATTTGCAGATAAAAACTATGCGTTACAAATTTGCCAGCACTAATAGATTTATTCACAAGAGAATTCGGCTTGGCAAATATCATTCTTGGATGTCAAAATAAACTGTTCAAGACGAATTTAAAATCAGAAAAATATACCAAAAAGCACATTTTGACAATACAGTAGTAGTTTTGATTTAGCTGCCTTTTGCTTAAGAGCACTTTTGACTTAACTGCGTAAAATTAATAACTCCAGTCACTATTCCTCAAAATCCCATACAAATTCCGTTTTTACGTGCCTTTTTGTACCTGCACATTTAAGATAAATTCACAAAATTTTTGTCATTTTAAAATTATTTTCATACAAAAAATCAACGTTAGCTGCATTTTTACTTAAATGCCCCAAACTACATATTTTCTGTAATTATTCTTTCTAAGCCTTGTTTAAATGCATTTTATATACCTGCATATTTACCATATTTTTTTGCAGTTTTAACATATTTTCATATAAAAAATCACTTTAAAAAAGTTGTGAGTGACCACTTTTTCACATAAACATCCAACTTAAGCCATTTACAATTAAAAAACAATCGCAAACAAATCACACAAATCGCAAGTTGTCGTCATTAAAATTCATCTATTTTGTTTGCATTTAAGATAACAGCATTTTCAATTTATCTGCACAAAAAAAAATCGTACAAAGTTGATTGTGCAGCTAAATCAAAATTACTGTAAAAGATGATAAAACACAATGAGTCAGCTGATCTGTCGAGTTCATCTGGTAATGTCTCCTACTAAAATGAAAATATTCAGTACAAAAATTGAAATGATTTGAATTGCATCCGCCCCTGATCAAAGAAAACATGGTGTTTGGAGTTTGTTTCTTCAAGAACTGACTTTTATTTTGAAATACGCTATTAGTATAGTATAGTATAAAAATATGAGATTATAACTATAAACAAAAATGATTGTTAAACCCGCATTTAATAATATTTTCACACTATTTGATAAAAATAAAAATATAAGTTTCTTTTAGCAAATAAATAAAAATTTCTCATTTTGATTGGATTTTCGCCGATATCTAATAATTTAATGCCTATTTTGCCGATATCATGGGAATTTCGAAGCTAAGAATTTTTTGTCTCTTGACTATATTAGGTGATATACAAAACGAGAGTAATGCTTGCTTTGCTGTCTTTTACATAAAAAAAATAGTTGAATAACAAAACGACAGTGATGCTTACTGATGAGTTGGTAATGAATTACAAATTTTTTTTCTAATTCATTTGAATTGATTCAAAATCAATTCAATTCAAATAAATTGGAAATGAAATGATAAAATCATTTGAGTTAGGAAATGAATCGCAATTAATTTCAGTATAATTCGTTTGAATTGATTCAAATTTCATTCAATTCATTTTTTCGCGTGAATAGAATTAATTCAAAATTCGCTAATTCAGTGCATGAATGATCATGAATGAATTAATTCAAAAATGAATGATTCATTTACAGCTCTGCTGTATATGCATATTTTCTCTTGATGACTATGACGGAGACAATAAATGTAAAGGCGGTTGTCCTTGTTTGGGAGTTTGTTACCAATTGTACCCACAATAACATCAACTACCAGCAAATGCAATTATTTAAGTGCTCGCTTACTTGGTAAAAACAAAACAAAAACAAAAAAACAAAACCAAAATGGCAAGAAGGAAAAAGTGTTTAACAAAAATATTTTGTGTACTTTTCGCATCTTTTGCAATTTAATGTGTATCCTGCTTCGCTTGGTTTGAGTTGGTTTGAAATGAATGGGATTGGTTTCGTTAAGCATTTTTTTTTGCTATTTTGTTTTAGTGTGCGTTTGTATGAGAGGAAATAATTTAAGTACTGGCCGGACGAAAGCGTTCAAGTGCAAGAAGCATGTCTGATAAGTTTGAGCAAATATACATTGAATGGAATAGCCACTATTTTGCATTTGATACACCCTCCTCGTATAGAGCAGCAATACCAGTAGTCATCCTGTTGATATAATCACCAACGTTGGGTCTTGTTAATAATTTTATTTATTTAACTCTTGTTCCCCCATTTTTACAAGGGTGAATGAATCTTTTGGTTTTTTTTTTGTTTATTTTATTCTTTAGTATAACTGAAAGTTCTCATACTTCTTGTGGCAGATATTTTAGCTTGATTGTGATTTTAATTTTAATGAAAAATTACATATTTATTTTGTCCTTTTGTTTTTTCTTCTGTTCAGTAAGGGTTACATTTTTGTGATAACAGTTTAAATATTCGCGGAAGCAGAAGTTTTTTAAATCGTGTCCCCTCTGTTTTTTCTTGCTTGCACTCTACGTTTGGTCAATTTAACAGATAAAGTGTGAGTACTGCTTTGTAATAAGTTGTAAAACACATTATACTTTATATCCCCAATTATACACTGGAAAAAAATTACTGAAAAATGTGTCTACAAGTATTTTTTGGTAACAAAATTTATTTTCGTATTTTAAATTTATTTTCAGTAAATATTTTTTTACTCTGTCAGTTAAATTTATGTTTCCATTTTATTTTTTTATCGTCACTGCTGATAAAAGTTTTAAGTTTTGCATTTTGTATTACAAGCAGTGTTGCCAACTTATGTGTAATTACACATATCATGTGTAATTTTTATTTTCATGTGCAGCACATGTGTAATTTAAAATTTTATCGTTTCTGAATACTACTGTTTTTATTGTAATGACGACAAATAAGGATTGGCTGTAATATTTTAATTTATTTATGAACCTATTTTGCATTTTTTTTGCTTTAAATTTTTTTTGATTGTTCTTTTTACACAAAACAAAACTGTGCTATTTTTAAGGAGAATGAAGATTATATATCTACAAAAATAAAAAAATCCATAAATAAGTTGCGAAATACCAACGAAACGTCGGAATAATATGTAAAAAATAATCTTTTATTAAATGACCTTGAAGGCCCAAATATTGAAAATATATTCATCATCAGAAAAATTTTACAATTACACCAAAAAAGTCAAATATTTAATATAAGCAAATCAAAGCACTTTATTTTGCAAAATAAAAATAAAACATCTGTAATTCCTAATTTCATGTGTAATTTTGCCAGGATGCATGTGTAATTTAACATTTCGTTGGTGGCAACACTGATTACAAGTTTCAATTTGAAAGCTTAGTATTCAAATTACATTCCAGAGCAAAAAATAATAATTAAAGTAAAAAATTACAACTACAACAACAACAAAAATTATATAAAGTGTACAACATGGGTACGCGCACAATTCTCATTTATTTTTTGAGATTTTATATATAAACATATGACGTTGAAAACAATTCGTAAGACCCGCATTTCAAACTTTAGGACAAAATGAAAATTATAGCAAATGACATGTTTTACACTCTTCAGGATATACAAGTTGTCATTCGCTATATTTTTGTCAGTAGTCACACAGCGTAGAATACGGATATAAGTTTAGATTAAGCAAATGATTTATAAATATGTTTAAATAGATTTTTTATTGACGTAAAAATTAATTAATTAACTAATTTTTTCAAATTAATTTTAAAGGCCACATAAAAGATAAGAAAAATTACCTTAATACGAAAACGAAAAAAATTAACTGGTTTCTTGAAATCAAGTCCCAACTAAGTCTAGAGAACATGATAAAATTTAATAAAGTTATTTTAAAACTCATATGGACATATTTCATTGAGCTGTGGGGAACAGTCAGTAATTCAAATATTGAGATATTGCAACGCTATCAGTGCAAAACCTTGAGGAATATTTCCCGCGTTCCATGGTTTATGACCAACATTCAAATTCATAGGGATCTACAAGTACCCTTTATTTTAAATAAAATAATTGGATTTAATTCTAAGCAATCATCAAAACCCATAGCGGTTTCTTTATTAGATGAAACAAATGAAATTAGAAGACTGAAGAGGTTTCATGTAAAGGGTGTCCCAACAAGAGAGCAATTTTTAAATTTTAAATAAAACACAGATATTTAAAAAAAAATCGTGAAACTTTATTATATCGTAAAGTAGAGATTTAAAAATTGCGGTCTTGTTGTGACACCCTTTATTAGATCTCCAATATAGAAAATGAAACAAAAAATTAAGCTTTGAACACACTAAACTTTTTATTTATATTTAACTCACGTTATTGTAGTTTAATAACACATGTGTTATTTTTTATTAAAATTATCGAATTTGCTAAATATTGTAAAATAGATTGTAAATAAAAGTGGAATAAAAAATAAAAAATTTTTCTTTAAAAATAAAAAATTTTTCTTTAAAAATATACATATTTTTTCAATTGTTCAATTTTATTAAATTATTATTATATATTTTAATGATTTTACAATTTGCAATTGCAGTGCTATCAAAAGATTTTGAATTAAAATACAATAAAATGCTAAAAAATTTTACGCATTAATTGTATGCGTATCAATAAGTCCGTGTGAAACTGTGTAAACACAGTTTTTTTTGAGTTTGTAGTTTTGGTATCTTTGAAGACTTATTTCAGAGTTTTATGAAAAATTAGTTTTCTAGTATATTTTAGGCTGCGATATCGCCGTTTAAAGAGACTTGTGCAATTTTGAAATACATAGCCTAGAGCTAGTAATGATTTTTAAAGGCACGAGTATGTTCTCTTATATAACAAAACTATTACTTTAATAACAAAATAAAATATAAAGAAGAAAGGAATGAAAAAATTTAATAGATTCCCATAAACTATATGTACATACATACATACATACATATGTGTGTATGCAATACTATGTATGCACGTAAGACAAAACAATTGTTATTTTTGTCGTGTTTACCCTTTTATTGCATGCAATTAGTTTTTATATGCAGGTAGATTTTCCAATTATTATTTGGGAGTTTTTTATGATTTTAGGTTTTTCCAATTTGTTCTTGAATTCCTAAAAAATTATTTCGATTTGTAAAAAGTGAAATTGGTGTACTTATGTGTGTATAAAAAAATTGTGATTTTAGTATTATATAAAAATCTGCCCCTTGGCATTTGTAATACATATATTTTAACTAATATTTTTTTTTTTTTATCTTGGACCAGCACTCAGGGGATGACCCCTACACATGCAATGCATTGTGCTGGAACTAGTGGAAAGGGATAGTGATAGATATGAAAGGAAGTGAAGCTTCATTCGTTTTTTACAACTCTGTTTTTTTTTTTTTTTTTTTTTTTTTGCACGTTTATTCGTAGAGCAGTCAGTGTTGCAGCGCCTCTGGTGGCGAGGAGGACATTACGAGGTTTGAAGTTGTTTTTAGTTTATTAGTAGCCACTTCTTTTTATTAATTTTATTTTACTTCGCCGTTGATTGTGCTACTCAGTACCAACGAAGGAGGGCGCTCTGATGTTACATTGGGATTAGTATCAGCTGATTAGTTAGTACTGTTCAGTGACCAGTGACCTGCCTTCCGCCAACAACTGACACAAAGGCATTGTGCATTGGTACATCAGAGAAATGCGTGGTGTTTTTATTTCATGACTCTGTCTGACACTGGGTTTGAACCCAGGTCCTTCGGTTTGTAGTCAACGTGCTTACTACCTGAGCCAACGCTTTTAAATACATTTTATCACATAATGAATTTAGCCTAAATGTACGATCATTGATTTTTTCCTAACCCTTTTGGCAACGATGCCGAATGTTGAAAAAATATTTACGAAACAATACTAAACAAACAATGTGTATGAAATTTATACGAGCCTGTAACAAGCTCGTATGTTGAAACACAAATTTTTATGAGTATGGCGAGCAGATGCAAAAACAATATGCTGTATTAAATACACCGCAACTCGGTTTTAGGCGAGTATTTCAAATCATAAAAACGGGTACTCGTTACAGTTCTCTAATGTGCATATTACTTATCAACCAGCAATATCAATTAAAAATAAAAAAAATGCATTTGAGCAGAAGATGCGATTATCATTACTCACGATGATGATGATGTTATTTCTAAAGTTTCCATTAAATTTATCCAAAAAATAATTTAAATAATATCTACGACAAGTCGTTTGTACAACTCTGTTGATTCGTCTTAAGCTCACTTTTCAAAGCAAATGCCCTTTCAGCCCACTTGAACTTAATACATTGTTTTAAGAGGTTTTGTACACAACATTGACAGATTTTCTATTTTTTCTAAAAAATAAAACGCAGATTTCTCTTTCTAATAAATCTTGCATAAATAATTTATTGAAAAGGTCCTTTTGTTTACACTACAACTTAAAAATGCCAATTAACAAATTTTCACCAGCAACAAAAACAGATTTATCTGTCCATCGACAATCTTTCATTTGAATTTTTTTTTTTAAACAATTGTTTTTGTTTTCCTTCAACAAGAACAACAGCAACAACAATTGACGGTACCCACTTCCAGAAAATACAATAACGACAAAGGAAATATTAAAAATGGGGGGTGTTGTTCCTTATTTTAATATCACTTTTGTGCTTCTTTATTATTTCGCCAGCTTGTGTGTCGTGTCAGTTGTAGTTCGTTCTTATTTGCTATCCGCATCGCATTGTAGTTCTGTTCCGAATTGATTGAATTTCTTTTAACAGAATCTATTATTTTGCCAATAAAGATTGTATTGCGTGATATGAATTTAATGCCTTTGTTATTTCTGTATGTAGTTGTAAATGTTGGTTGGAAAGGAAAAAGGATACATTAAATTGTTGTTGTTAATGTTTGCGAAAAATGTTTTATTAAAATAACATTAATTTTTTTTTTCGTAATGTAGTCAAATTTTCAGTGATTACCGAAAAGGGAGCGTTTAGTGAATTGGAAATAGTATTTGATTTTTAGATTTTACATGTACATAATTACAAACAGTCAATTCGATTAAGCAAAGTGTTTTATTTCTAAAAGCAAACAGAGATATTATAAATTTGTTTATTAATTTAATTTTGTATTGTGGATGTGAATGCAGTGCTGGAGTCGGCAAAATCGATTATGGTGAGGATGATAGAGGGAGTGGATTATTTAGACCTCAACAAGGACTACACAGAAAGAAAAATGCCATACTAAATTCAAGTATTTTCTACTTATTTTGAGTACGAGTCGCACTCAAAATTTTTAGTACAAAAAACAATAAAATGTACTTCAATCAGCCCGAAAACGGGATTTCTTAAGATAACCAATCCTAAAGTTTCTTAAAATGAGTACGAAATACGTGAAAAATATTGAATCAACTACAAAATTCATAAATTAAATTAAGCATTTGAATCCGTCCGAACTTAAATCAATCTTTCTGTACTTGATTTTAGTAAATCTGGGATTACCGTACTTTTTACACCGCTTGGGATTGATTTAAGTTCGGTTGAATTGAATTTTTTTCGAGTGTGCTAAGTTGTGCAATTTAATAGCGCACAACAAAATAAATAAAAAAGGATATAAATTTCAAAAATTTTCATACATTTTGCGAGTTATTTCGTGAGGCAATTTTCGGTATTTATTTAATTTTTTTAATAACAAAGTACAAAACATTTTTGAGCTCATTGATTTGGGACTCAACTCAGGGAATTTCGCGTGAAAGTAGCCTCAAAAAGAAAAACTTCTGCATACCAATTTTCATAATTTTTTCGCAATAATTGCAGCCGTATTTCTCCAATAGTTCATAGGTGACGTGACATTAGAGATGCGAAATTGAGTAACTTTTCACTCACGCTCATGTACGCTCACAATACAAAAATGTTACTCATGCACGACCTTATATTTTTGGCTGACGTTCTTGCACGCTCAGGTGAGTGGAAAAAGTATTAGTCACAATCACGAAAACTCACGCTCACGAAATACTTAAAGAAAACAACTATAAAATAATAAAAATATAAAGAAATTTAATGAAAAAAATTACAATAAAGCAACACGCAACAATCACGCTAAAAATCTATCATGCACTCACGGTATTATATTATACGCACGCCTCCGTGATTGAAACAAAAAATTAATCACGATCATGCGTGATCATGTATTAATATAGCTGGCAATAACCAGCGGTCAAATCGGTTGTCAAACAAAGCAGCAGTGCAAATTCAAAGTTAAAAAAGCACCGTTTATCATTAAATTCTGTTAGAAATTATTTTATTTTTGTAGGTCCGATTTTATTGCAAATTACTTCATTGACCTCATTTTATAATGCCTGCGCTGTGCGGCTCACTGATCCAACGACTACAGTTGCATGAGGTCTTAATGAAGAACGTTTCTGACACAAAAATTTCTTCAATAAATTTCAGTTACTCAGCTTCACATTCCACGATTTATTTTTAATTCTGTCTATATTTCATTTTGAATCCTTTAATAAGAAAACATTTAATACTAGCATTCCTTTAAAGTTTTGATATTGGAAACATTGAAATTGTTCACAAAAAAAGAACAACCATCGATATATCATTCATATTTATGAATTTCATGTCAACTTTACAAAACCCTTAAGATATTCTTCAATGGAAATATGACACCAAATGTACAATAAGAATAGACAAAAAAAAAATGCAAGCAAACACGAACAAAAACTTACAAAACAAAAGCAATAGTGACTGTTACAACTGATAAAAGTATTTAAAAAAAACATCCTTACATTTTTTGCAATTTATTGTTTTATTTTTTTTTTACTGTTAGACAGACGAACAGTAAGTCAGACAAGCAGTCTGTGAATAATACTGTTGTTGCTTTGTGATCCTTGCTGGCCCGTAACAGTACTTTGTGAACGTACATTAGGGCAGCCAATTAACCAATCGAACGGTTAATTACCGATTAAACAAGAATTTTTGCCAACCTGTCGGATGTCCGAAAAAATCTGTATTTAAAAACTTTAGCATACAATCAACCGAACTTTTCAAAATGTTCTTAGACATTTAACAGGATAGTGTCTGTTTCTGCATATTTTCTGTAATATTATCCGATTAATACTGGACTAGTTTGGACATTGCCGGAAATATATTTAACTTTTTTCAGGTACTAAATAGAAAAGTCCGGCCGTTTTCTAAACTATTTCATCAGATGTTTCTGCTCTTTAAAAACTTAAAAAAATCGACTTTTCTGCTGCATTTCGGCTTTTTGTCGGGAAACCGTTTTATAAGTTTTCTTCAGAACTGTAAAGTAAATCGAAATTCCAAATGATTTGCAAGATATGAGCCTGAGAAAATGATCATAAAAAAGTGCATGACTTTGGGCAAAACTGAGAGACATGGGTCTTCTTTTTTTTTGGTCTTTTATCACGTAGTGATATCCGTATATGGTTATTTTTTTCGTGTTGCACTGTGTTATCGCAGAAAGCTTCAGGTATTGGTGATAAATTTATAATTTTTTTCAGGTCGTAAAAAGTTTTGAAAAAGTCGAAAATTTTATGTTAAATTTTTTGTCTGTCATTTTTTCGCATCATTACGACATGTAGAAAGTTTCCGCCTAAATTTTTTAGCAGATTTCTGCAGGATTCGTACAGAATTCTATCCGACCTCTCGTGTAAGTGGTCAGAAGTTTCTCAGACAAAAAGTGTCGCTTTCTTGTGAACCACTTATAAGATTATTTGTACATTTTTGCGGAGACAGCTACAACTTCGGCAATTTGTGCTGACGTTTTAAACGAACTCTGACCGAATTTGCTAGGATAAAAAGTTATGCATTCTTGTAAGCCAGGCCACGAATTCGGCAACTCGTGCTGCCTATTTATACATATTGTATATAATCGACGATTGTTTTTCTTTTTTTCTTTTTTCGATTAAAGATTAATCGAACAACTTATGTCAAATAATCAATTAAAATAAATTAATTTGTGTCAAAACTGTTCCCTTGTTCCTTTGGAATATTGTCTAATGTCCAATTCTTTCTGATGAAAAATGTCACGAACTTTAGCCAAAATAATCACTTTGGATTAAAAACAACTAAAAAATTACTTTTTTAAATTTGCTGTGTATTTTAATAAAATGATTTGTATTATTCCAGTTACTTGAGTAATTTAAAATCTTACACAAGTAATCGAGCAAGATTAAAATCTCAGAATCGAGTAATCGCTTACGCGAACAGAACCAAAAGTCGATCAATGGGATGCCCTACTAAATACTCACACTCTTGTAATCCGTACCAAAACAAAAGTCATCTAAATATTGCACATACTCGCATGTAGGCATGTGTTCTGCGAAAAAAGCTTACAAATGCAGCAAAAACTTAGACGGCTGAAATGATGAAATAGACCAGACCATTCATGGCCTTTTGTTTTCATGTTTCTTATCAATGGCTTTTGGTTGTAGGCCACACATATTTTTGTTGCGCTACAATGTTTTTTGTCTAACTATTTATGAGCCAAACTTTTTTTTGCTTTTATCATTTCATTTTCCACCGTGTGTGAAATTCTTTTGTAAAGAACTTTGAATTTTTTCTTCTTCACTTTTATTCTGCCAAATGTCAAAGCCATGTAATTTACTGCATATATGCACCCGTTGAATGTGCGTATGTCCAGTCTAGTCTAGTTAAAAGGATCACAGGCAGGCAAAAGTAGAATCCGTAAAAATATGGCAAACTTTTAATGCAAAGTTTAGTTTGAAACAAAAGGCAACGACGCTGTTATTCGTAATTTAAAGTGTTTGAAAGAAAAAATATAAAAAGAATGTCATACAAATAAAGCGAAAAGAAATAATGTTCATAAATCAAAAGTGGCAAAAATTCAATTTCCATTGATTTTTGTTATTTTACCTCAATGTATAATGGAAAGTTTTGCGTTGAAAACTCTGCATTTTAAAAGTGCGCATTTTATAAAATATTTTGTAACTCGATATAAAAAATAAACAGCTTAAATTAGGAGAAAAAATACTTTTTTTTGTAGTAATTTTGTTAAATTTTAATATTGATTATCCAATATTTTCCTGAACCTTAGAAGAAGACCTTAAGAGTTCAACTAGAAAAGTTTGCAAGAGATAGAGACGCCAGTAAAATAAGTATGAATATGTTTCGAAGCACTACAGTTGCATTTTAAAAACTAATAAATTATTTTCTAGCTTTTTCAATGTGTAATCAGAACAACTATAAGTCCTTGTGTCCTGTGAAAAACTTAGCACCACTTATGTCTACATTCATTTATCAATTGTAAATCCATAAACTTATTAATTATTTAGAATATTTTATTTATTAACATGCTCATGAAGTAGTAAACTCTTGAAAGGAAAATACTACGGCATTCGTGGATTAAAAAATTTATATGTATGTTTAAGAGCAGACTCATGGTGAATGAAGGGGAGAGTGGGCTTGTGACATCCCTCGTGGATTAGTACAGCTCTGGTATTATTGTTATCAAATTGAGTTTCGTGGCTGTACCGACTGACGTCGTTTCCAATATGTGATCCCCCTGAATTAAAGTCTGGATCCGCCCTTGCGTTTGTGTATGTTCTTATAAATAGGAATTCATATGTACACATATATGCATGCATACGTACATATATATGTATGTATGTATATAGAAATATTAGCACACATTCATGCACACTGTTTAAAACCCATCAAATGATTGCGCTTTGTTTCATTCGTTTAAATTCATATACCGCTTTCACGGCTTGTTAACTGTTCAAATGTGCTCACATGAATGGAACATTATGCCAGCATACCTGCATACATACGTATACATTCATACGTATACATACATACATATAAATACATATGAATGTATGTATGTGTATTCAGAAACACGTAAGTATATTGCAATGAATCCTTATTTTTTATAAATCGTATGTACTCGCATGTTCAGTATATTATTCTTTCATTTAAGTATATAAAATATTTTCTAGCAAATACTTTTTTGTTCACTGAATTTCATACTTGAAACAATTCCGATACACGAATTATTTGACTTTTTTAATGGAACACAATAGACTTTTTGCATTCATCATATGAGAATATTCAGAGTTTAGATAAATCAGCCACCCAGATTGTGTGATTTAATTCTGTTGGACTTTTTCTTGTGGGGTTTTCGGAAATCGCAAGACTTTGCAATCGACCGATGCCCCAAAAAACGGTATAGTTTTTAACCGAATGTATAAAACGACCGCTTGGTTGAAAATAGAACTCGTGAGATCTTCGCAGCCGTGTAAAAATAGAGTGGCTACGATATATTTCATACATAATGGCGTTTAAGTGATTTTCATTTTCAATCTAGATCATGGACTTACAAATTTTTTTATTAATAGTTTTTGATAAATTCAAATCATACTTATTAAGAAAATAATATTGAACATTTTAATCATCGGGCTACCAGAACGTATCAGTACTGATTTTAAGGTCGCTAAACTATCTCATTAGCGTCCTTCGTTAACATTTTGAAATGAGAATTTATGGCTTGAGTTCAAATCTGAGTTTACCCATTTCTTCTTAATTTACGAAATTATTTTTGAATAAATTCATTATTTTATTAAGAGAGTACTTTTTATTTGAAACAATTTATTCATCAGACTAGCAGAACGGATCAGTACTGATTTCGAGGTCGCTACACCATCTCATCAGCGTTCTTCATTCAATTTTACCACTTTTGACGGTGGATACTTGTAATCAGGAATATGAACTATTTAACCGTTTTATTTAACGAATAGAATACGAATAGTGCAACTTATTCATTTCTTACAAGTTAAATCAATTTCAGTTAGTACGAAATTCCATCTCTGAAAAAACGTCTAGGCGGGCACTACAGCTATCCAGACATCATCTCAGAAACCTAATCACGGTAATAACTGGCCACTGGCCTATTGGGTTAAGGCTCAATTACAATGACATATGTAGAAGTTGCAGCGATGAAGAAAAGGAAGAGTCGACGGAACATCTTCTCTGTCAGTGACCGGCATTCGATGATCTAAGACTTAAACTATTCGGTGAAAGAACCCTTGGGGACAAAACTTGTCTCTCTAATATTGATTTACTTCATTGAATCAACCGGGTGGCTGCGTGAGAATATTAACAGCCAGATAACATAGGACCCTTGGGAGACGGGGCAACATGGTAGCACAACGGGAACTAATTAATGTACCCACGTGAGCTGTGCTTGATCACGGCTGCCAATGAAACCTAACCTAACCTACTAACACACCTCCAATACTACTAAAAAAGCACACTTGAACATTTGCTTCAAATGCCAATAAGAAGATGAACAGAAACAAAATTCTTTATAGAACAGAAAATGCAACCAAAAACACATGTGAATATACAATTTTTTGCCATTTTTCTTTTGTACTTTTTGACAGCTTCGAACCTCAACAACAATAAAAAGCAGTGTCGTTATAGCTTCGACGCTACCTATAATATCCAACCATGAGAAGGCCTTCAATATTTCAATGTACTGCATTACAATTTTGGTTTGTTCTTGCAGAAGCAACAACTACTCCAATGATTAATGCTTTTTCTAAATCCATTTTTAAAATGTTTAATTTCTAACAAAAGTTATGCGCCTTTGTATTTAAATTATTTTATTGACGGCTGAATAAATCAAAGATGTTATCAATGTAAATTCATGTTCATCTTCCATGCGTTTCACAAAAATGTTATTCAGTGTATAACGCCTACTAGGCCAATATTTACACTCTTCAGTTAGCTAATGTCGGTGGTTTAACTAATGACTTTTCATATAAATGTTATTGTTTGAACCGCCGTCATTAGTTAGCTAAAGATTGTCAACTTGGGCCTAATATTCTGACAGACATTCAGTTCCTTTACAGATTGTTTGTTCCTTGTAATTTGAAAATTTCACTTCAATGTTTTGTATTTGTTGGAGGAAATATTTTTTCTAACTACGCCAATTTCTACAAGTTCAAGAAGAAATTTCACTTGCAATTCCCTGCAAATCTATTCATTTGTTGTGCCTTTAACAGCACGTTTTAAATGAATTCATTCATTGAGTCATTCCGTCCTTCAGCCAACTGTTTCCATATATTCATTCATTAATTTTCTGTGAAAGGGATTGCTTTTCTTTCTGTTCACCATCTCGTTCTTTTACGCTTTAAATGTAATGATTACTGTTGCATATACATACATATTTCACTCTTGGTTGCATTAAATACTTGATATTTGATATTTTACCCTTGTAACGAAAATTAAAAAAAAATATGGGTAGTATGGAGCGTGAATTAAGTTGGTAGTGTTTTTGTTAAAACCAATTGCTCGTTTGTGGCTTATATTGTTCTCGAATAACTTTCTAAGCAAACGTGTGTTGCTGCCACATTAAATTGCAGTGTACGAGTATGTGGATCTTTTGTTTTCATTTTGGTTAATTGAAGCATTTAACTTTATTTTTTGCTTCAATGTACCATAGATTTATTTTAAATGTTTTTTTTATTTTAAAATGTATGAAAAAAGATGCCTTCATTTAATTGTGAATAAAATCTGACTTTCCGGAAATCAGCATTTGATTCGTGAAAGAACTGTCACCATGATGAAGAGACACTTTTGTTGTTATCAATTATTAATGAACGAATATTTGCTTTCATTGATTTTTTCCTAATGGATTTTTGCAAACTACAGAAAAAAAGAATACTCAAATTAAACAACAATGTTTGTGTAACTTGGAATTATTTTAGTTTTAAGATCTGAGCAGGTGGTTAAAAATCTTTTAAATTTTAAATTTTAACTGTTTTGACTACATGCATCACAAAACAACATTTCTTTTTGTTGTTGCAAGGTGCTGTTATTATTTAAAAGAAAACTAATATTTGCACAGTATTATTGAACTAAAACTAAATGCCAGCTAATTTATTTGCAAAAACATGTTCCCATAAAATGTTTATGTACTAATGAATTGTTTATTTGTTATTTTTTATTTTTCATTTCACTAAAAAAAGTCTAACCTCGACGTTCTGATTTTCGCTTGAATTATTTTCAATGTATAAGTCCCCTTAAGGCAACTAAATAGTGTAGTTGCATCATTTGCATACTTTAATATGTTTAACAGGTGGGAAAGTTGGTAGCCAGCACTACCAATTTAGACATATAAATGTTTATTTTTGGCCATAAACTAAAATTAAAATTTTATTTCTTACATATGAATTTTCTTCAAATGCAACTACTCGTACTTAAAGGCCGCTCTAAATTTGCTATAAATATGTACTACATACATTCTCTAACAATGCTTTACCCACTCCAGTTCTAATTGAGGTTTTTCATAATCAACTTCAACTCCACACATGTCTAAAGGCATTAAATTTCAACATTCATTTATGGCATTTAATGTTAAATCGTGACTTTTAACAATTTTGAATTAGTAAAAGGTCCTGTGCAAAATTTTCCCAATAGAAGCACATAATCGGCACTGACGACGACGACGACGACGACGACGATGACGATGGCGACGACGACGTTATGTGCAGTATTATTGCTGTTGTTGCTGATATTTATGTTGTTGCTTTTCGCTACTAAAAACGATGAGGTAGAGCAATGAAAACATACAAAACTTAATTACCTATTAACCTGAACAAAAGTTGGAGAGCTTAGAAACATACCATCCATACATTCGTACAAAAGTGCTTACAAACATTCTTACTCGGACTGGAGCACAACATGAACATACAATTTAAACCAAATACAAACAAATAAACCATCGTTTTAACAATAGAAACAAAAAGCACAAGTAGAGTTAAATTTATAAATGATATATGAAAAAGTGTGTTTTCTTTGCTCCAAAAAAAATAAATAATAATAATAATAATAATAATAAAATTGTTAGGTCTTTTATTTGACAAAACTGTAGATTATATTATTCATAATTGCCTGCAATTTTATGCTATATGACATAAGATCCTTAAAATGAGCTAAACATTTTCAAGATATGTTTTCTTTCATATAAATGGCGAAGAATGGCATTTTATTCGAGAAAAGAAAACAAAAAACACTCGAGTTTTATGAATTATTTCTAAGTACACAGAGTGCGTATGAGTGATATTTTTATTCAAGGGGAAATGTTGCGTATACGCCGTAATTGTGTGCTAATTTGTAGCCAGCGTCGCCAGAAGCTTTGATAAGAAAATCATCATATTCCGAAAGGAAAAATCATCATATTCCAAAAGGAAAAATCATATTTTAAGGAAAAAAATCATAATTTTTTTTAATATTAAATTTTATTTAAGATAAAAAATGTATAATTAAAATATATTTACATATGTATTTATATTTATATGTATTTAAATTATTATTGTTTAAAGTATTTATAGCGAAACATGGTGACAAACACATGTATGTATGTATCGTCATTATTCCGACAAAATCAGTTAAAATAAAAAAAAAACTTTTTATATATTGAAACGATTAATTTTACTTATAAACATTAATAATAAAAAAAAACAATTTTTGGTCACACACAGAAAAACAGAAAACTTAGAAAGACACACAACTGATTTCATTATAACAATGGCAGTATGTATTTAGATAAAAAATATTTACTTATTTAAGAAAACCAAGCAAAAATCAATTTAAAAAAAAAACTTTTTGAAAAATATAAGTTAACAAATTTGTGCAGAAAAATATTAAATATTATTTATATAAAATTTAACTATTCACTTTATTTCTTTTATGTCGACTATTTTTCTTTTTGTAAAGATCTCTATTGTAAAAATTCGTTGTTGTTAGGAGAGATGTAATAAAAAATAAAATAATCAGACTACTTTTAATATATGTGAACGCTGCTAAAAAGAAATGAAAAAATTATTTATTAAGCAATTGAAAGTCAGAGTTTTTCAAAAGGAAGAAAACCATAAAAAATCCGCATAGCGGAGTTTTTGTACAACCAGTTTTAAGTTCTTAATTTTTATTATTGAGCTTGTACCTCAAGAAAGAATAAAGTTTCTTTCATTACCGATACAGGCAGTAATTGAATAAGTCGATTAAAAATTGTACATAGTAAAAAACATATCGCAAAAATATTAAAAAATTTGAATTTTGAATTTTAATAAATTACTTGCAAATAAGAGATTATGGAGAATTCCAAATAAAAAGTGATTCGCCAAACAAACCTTAAAAGAAATAAAATTTACACATTTTAAAGTTAACAATTTTACATATTTTGATTTTAGAAAAATTGTTATCGGAATTTATAACTTAAGTTGAATAAAACTATTATATACTTAACTATTAAATAAATTTTTGAATAAAACAAAATAATAAAAGTTTTTGAAATTCTATTGGAAAGTTTGTTGTGAATTTATAGGATTAATTTATATAAAAACAAAAAATTTTTTTCCGGTGAATTTTAAAATGTAGAATTTTTAGTTTTTTTTTCCCAACTCAAAAAATGCGGGTAATAAAAAACTTTATCTGCAGTTTTACTTAGAATTTGATTAAAAATCGAATGTAAAATTTTAAACTAAATTCAAACTATAAACAAAAAAGCAAAAAAAAAAATTCAAGACAAAATTAAAATATATTTTTCTCTAAAGTCGAATATCTTTTAAATTTTGTAAAATACGTAAACAAATTTTCAAACATTATTTGTTTTTATTTTTTTGTTAATCACGAGAACCTATGACAGTTTTTTTAAATCACACAACATTCAAGCAAGTTACAAGTAGGGCTGCCAGAAATATTTTCCGAAAATTCGTCAAATTTTTAAATATGGAAAAAAAATTGTCAATATTTTAAAAAAATATCGTCAATAAATCGTCACACAAAAATCTTTTGTTTTATACAATAGTATTTTATAAAAATAAAACAATATTTCTTTTGAAAATTAACAATTCAACGGACTTATTATAAAAACTTCAAACACAAAATAATGAAAAACTCGACAGTATCTTAAACATATTTGGTCAATTCAAATCAAGATTTGAACAGATTTTTTGTCGAAACAGTTAATACATTTTCCAAAACAAATATTTGATATTCCTAATCAGTAGTATCCACCGCCAAAAGTGATAAAATCGAACAAAGAACACTGATGAGATGGTGTAGCGACATAAAAATCAGTACTGACCCGTTCTACTAGTCTGATGAACAATAAATTGTTCCAAATAGTACCTCTCTTAATAAAATAATGAATTTATCCAAAAACAATTTCTTTAAAATTCAGAAGAAATGGGTAAACTCAGATTTGAACTCAAGCGAAACAATTCATTTCAATATAAATATTTTTTTTTATCGAGATTGACATTTTACCACACGAAGCAATTATGTTGACAAAAAGTAGTGAAGCCAAAAAATCGTCAATGTATAAGGGATACTAAACAAAAATCGTCATTCGTTATTTTGTGAAATTCTGTCGAAAAAATCGTCAAAATGACGTAAAATCGACACATTTGGCACCCCTGGTTACAAGCCGCAGGATTTTTTTTTGATTGAGAGCTCTTCAACTTTGGCCACCATGTTAAAACTACAAGGCCAAGAGGTAAGAGCTTTTAAAGTCTGACTCTCCCCTTTATAGATGTTTTAAGTCTCAGACACATGCAATCAGCAGATTAGAATTTCAAGATTTTTTTACCATTTATTTAGTAAAAGTCCATCATACTCGTACATCATACATGGCTAGAAATAATTGTGAAAGCAATATTATGTTTGTATCAAACATTATATGGTTGCAGCGAACATTATATTGTTGCTTTTTTATATTTTAATTATAACAATTGTCATGATAATAAATATTTATTTTTATAAATATTTTTACAAATTTCCATATGAGTAACAAACAGCCTTGGTATTTATTTATTTGTAATTTGAACTTTCATTCTTAATAGTACAATTAATAAAAAATAAACAAGTCTAAGTTAAAAAAAATAAGAGACAGTTCAGAAATTCATTTCCCTGGAGAACACATTCTTTCAAACTTTCTTTGATGTATTTAATTCTAACTAGTTAGTGGAAAATCCAGCAGCTGCGGCAGTGACGGCGGAAGTGGTGGTAACTACACTACAACTTAAACAAAACATTAAAACATGTTTTTATAGAGGAAGAAAATATTTCAACATGACCTAAAGTACTAAAACAAAAACAATCGACATTTGTATTAAACATGATTTTAACTCACTCATAAAACGAAAGAAAAACAAACAATTCTACTCCACACACGCTAATACTCAAATACAATAAAGTTTCATGTGTTAGAGAAATGTACACAGATATTTATGAAAAGTTATCCTTCAGTATTAAGTCATCGAATTAGTTATGCGAACTGTAGTTTTTTATGGAAGGTCCTATAAATAAATGAAGTATGTTTTTTGTGAAAGAAAAGAAAAACAGAATTATATAGAAATATGCCAAACATTTAACTGATTATTATATATAATATTAATAAGAGTCTGTTAGGGGACATTTGCCACAATGAAAAGGCAATAAAAATATATAACACATCAGCAAGGGAGTGAATTATTTGCAAGTAAATTAAATATAAATTTTCAGTAAATTGCAAGACCATGATATCGCATGTGCGACTGGACATTCAGCAATAAACAAGTTGTTGTAAATATGAGAGATATTTCAGTGCATATTGCATCAAAACGTAAAGCTAAAAATTATAGTTCGTTTAAATCTCTCTATTGAAAAGGAGTTGCAACTTTCGAAATCTCTGCAGATGATCCAAAAACTAAGAGCATGCAAAAACCTGTTTAGTGCAAGCAGTGTTGTCATATCGTTTTTTAAAAAAAACTTACAATTGGAGAGAAAAAACTGCTTTTCAGATGATAAAACTGTTAACCCAAAAATATTTTTATCCAAAAAAATTATAAAACATATACGAGGGCGGATTGATATTGAAGCTACCTAGTGCTAGATGGCAGCACAAACACAAAAATTTTTTTTAGAAATTGCGATCTGTCAAAAGTCAGTTGTTAAAATTTCACCCAAATTCATCGATTAGTTTATTTGTTGTAGTCGTTTGAAGTAAGCAACTTTTGTGTTTCTTGAAAAATTGAAAAAAGTGAATTTCGTGCAGTGATTAAACACTATTATTTGAAAGGGAAAACGGCGAAAGAGACAAAAGAAAAGCTGGATAAACATTACGATGAGTCTGCTCCGTCAGATTACATGTTAAAATATTGGATTGCTGAATTTAAACGCGGCCGAACAAGCACTGCAACAATACCATCAACAGGATGGCCAACAGAAGTGGTTACTGAAGAAAATATCAAGAAAATCCTCGATATCGTTATGAATGATCGCCGAGTAAGTTGAAATGGTAAACATATAATGTGAACATGTGTTCAATATTTTGCATGAACATTTGCATATGAAAAAGCTATCGGCAAGATGGGTGCTGCGTTTGCTCAGTGTCGAACAAAAACGAAATCAACAGCCCACTTCACAGCGGTGTTTGGACATGATAAAGCGTAATCCTGTTGATTTTTTACTGTTGATGAAACGTGGGTCCACCACTACACACCTGAAACCAAAAATCAATCGAAACAATGGGCGGAAGCTGGTGGAAGTGCTCCGAAGAAGGCGAAGACAGTGAAATCGGCTGGCAAAGTTCATTGCCACTGTATTTTGGGATGAACACGGAATATTGCTCATCGATTGTCTTGAAAAAGGATCCACAATCACAGGAAAGTATTATCGTGTATTATTGGATCAATTGATTGATGCAATCAAGAAAAAACGACCACATTTAAAGAAGAAAAGAGTGCTCCTTCTTCAAGACAACGCACCGGTTCACACAGCATTAGATACGATGCTAAAATTACGTGAAATACACTTCGAATTGGTTGATCATCCACCTTATAGTCCAGATTTAGCTCCTAGTGACTTTTTCCTATTTCCAAACTTGAAAAAATGGCTCGCTGGAAAAAGATTCATTTCAAACGATGAAGTGATTACCGAAACTAACGCGTATTTTGAGGGGTTCCCAAAATCGTATTATTCAGATGGTATAAAAAAGTTGGAATATCGTCTTACTAAGTGTATAGAGCTAAAAGGAGACTATGCTGAGAAATAAATGGTTTTTACTTAGGTAGCTTCAATATCAATCCGCCCTCGTATATGTAGATACATATGTTTGTATTCAAATTTATTTATTTTTTTATCTGAACATAACAAAATATGAAGAAACATAAAATTAAAAAGTTCCATATTTTTTTGTGTATGTAACAACATAAAATGATAATATACATATGCATGCACATTAGTGTTTCATTTCTGACAACTCATTAGAATGTCCTTACACAAGTACGCCCAACCATAAAAAAATTATTCATTTATATAACACAAATCAAAATAATCTTATAAAATAATTATGTACATATGTAAGTATGAAAATAGTTATAGTATTTCAAATTATTAATTAATTTCTTCGCCTTCGTTTTTATACCCAAACATGTTTTCTGTCTGTATGAAATATCTCGTATAATACTTTAGCAAAATTTTAAATTTAGTTTTTTATATTTATTATCACTTTGTGGAGTGTTTTACGCAATTACACCGCAATATAAAAGGAAGAAAAAGAAAGTTCTAAAAATTCCCTACATTTTGAGACATCTGTACTTTTTTCCCTTGCCTTGAAATTTTCCAATGAATTTCCTACAAAAAGGGAAAATTCTCTACTCTTGGCATCACTGGTTAGTCTCCCTTGCGAGAATCGAGTGGTGGTTGACCGAGAAACGACATGGAGAAGTAGAAACTGTTTTTTCGAATGGTTAAAGAATTTGCATCGGCTTTTGATTTTAAAGCAGCTGTGCCCCTTGAAATTTGAGGAATTGAAAAGCTTATTGGTTGATAAAGTTATTGGAAAATTTTATTTTTAAACTACTCGAATAATAATTCTTTTATCTTTTAAGGCCACACTTTAGAGTAAAAGATTCCTTTTCTAGGCTAAAAAAATATATATATTTTTTCCGAAAATTGTAAAAATAACTGCCGCATCTGGGAATCGGAATATCGGCATGTCTTTTGCAAAAAGACCCCAAATCCACAGTTTGGTGTGGATTTTCAAGTGGTGGTACTTTTAGCTAATTTTTTACGAAAATGCTGCTGGAAAAGTTATTTCAACGGTGAGCACTACAGAGTCATGATAATTAAATTTTTATAGCCTGAAGCGGAAGATGTGAGTTAGGATAATTTGGTTTCAGCAGGATGGCATACTTACTATGTCACACAAAAAGCCATCAAACAAGCGATATTTTGAGCACCAAGTTCGGTAGTCGTGTCAACAGCCATCTTGGTGATGTCAATTGGACCCCGCAGAGCAGCGTTTGCAACGCTTTAGACTTTTTCTTGTGTGCGGCTATTGAAGACGGATGCTATACGAATAATCCAGAAACAATCCACATCCTTAAAGGTGATATCATCTGAGCGAAATCGTGATGAGAATATTTCTAATTAACCCATAATATAGCAAAAGAAATTATGTTTAGTTCATTTTATTGAATTTTTTATAAGATACTTGTCTAAGGACAAGGACATCAACCCAGAGAAAATTAAAACTTTTCGAAATTTAATGACTTTAGAAAAACAGTTTCATTAAAGAAAATATTTATAAGACAATTTTGCAATTCATAATATTTAAAGTCCTGCCTTATGCGTTCGCTCTTCTAGCAAAAAATAAAATAAAAATAAAATAAAAAATAAAATCAGTTAAAATTTAAACGCAACTAAATACACGATTTATATCCTGCATTTATTTATACCAACAAAAAGAAAATACTCCTGAGAAATAATTACTTTGTATAATTAAGTAAATGAAATAGTAAAATATCACTTTGTTTTGTTTGCTTTCAAAGAGTTTAAATAAAATGGAGCTTTGATATGATCAAATAAAAAATTTAAAAATATCTGCAGACACAAAAATAAACTTAAAGGGTTTCTAATAAAGAGTTTAACGTCATCTGCAAACAGTGTGGCGTAAAACTCATTGAACGAACTTTCCCACAACCAATCATATTGATATGATCCATCCTCTGTGTTTTCCAGAGCCTTCATGCCAGTGAGACTTTAACCGACTTGTGCTATAACGCTGCTTTCTAAATTGACAATTCATACAAAAATCTTAAATATTTTATAGCACATATATGATTTGAAAAAGGTTTGACTCACACTGTTCGTACAACACAACCGTTGACAACCGAACAGTACAGTTGACACATAGATAAATATCACAGATATGACAACACTCTTCTTTTTTCTTTTGTATACGAATATATGAGTTTCTGATTGTGTCACTAATAAAAAAATAAATAAATAAATAAAAGCACACAAACACATTGACAGCACTATATGACTAGATTTACACGGTTAAAAAAAACGAAAAAAAAATTATACGTACGTACAAATACACGTGCATCCCTACATATACATGCTTGTACACCTGAAATATGCATACATTTTTCACGAGCAAAAAGGCAGATCCAAAACATTTTAACCAGTAAGTTTACAAAATGATACTTTTTATATGTATACCCTGCAGGAAATGACGATTGTGAAACTGTACTTATTTACTATTGACACAGTCACCAGTATGAGGGACTCATAATACCCCATACAATGCTATTTATTATAGAACTTTAATATGTGCGTGTTATTGAAAATCCACTACTGACATTGGTACCATTTACCAGTTAGTTCCTTTGAGATCATATGTAGACATTAGAAATATTGATTCACTAGTATATTTTTGTAATACTGGTCAACACTATTGAAGCAGATGTCGATAATTAAAATGCATATTGTTGTTTTAGCTTTTAATGTTTTATTAAGGAAAACTTAAAAGACTTTTAATTAACAATAAGCATAGTTTTTCTACAGAGCTCGATTTTCTAGCTAAAGATTGTCTGATAGTAGCCACAGCTCGTATATTTTTCATACATTTAATGAACACTAAAACGTTAAATGTGGTTCTTATGTACTTTCGCAAATTAAAAATATAAATATTGTGAACAACATTTACAGCACTTTTGAAAAAATAATTGTATAGTAAAAATCATTGTGCCGCCGAACCATCAGGCATCTGCCGCCGCCACAACTATTATTCTCATCAAAGGCAAATATAAATAAATG
Organism: Gymnocheta viridis; assembly: GCA_956483585.1. Classification (NCBI taxonomy): domain Eukaryota; kingdom Metazoa; phylum Arthropoda; class Insecta; order Diptera; family Tachinidae; genus Gymnocheta; species Gymnocheta viridis. The sequence continues at coordinate 135,176,003 of OY101440.1, read as the reverse complement.
TAGACGCTTTGTTGACAATGTCTCCAAACCGTCAACAAAATAGTAGACAAAAATGGTGACTGAGAGTGACTTATCTCCAGGTTTCCTTCAGGGTATTAATGAGTACACAAAATCTTATAAATGTTACAATTTTAAATATGTAAGAAATATCATTTCGAAAAGTATGTTTTTTAAAAAAATTATTTATGAAAATATTCCTTCTCAAAAAATGCTTTTAAGAAAGTGCCTTTGAAGAACAAAGAAAAAATATCGAGAAAAAAGAATTTTTTGCAAAAAGCAAAAGTATAGAAAAGGCAACGTTTGAGACGTTACCTTTTGATGAAAGTACATTTGAGAAGAAGTACTTCTTAAAAAAATGCCTTTCAGAAAAGCACCTGCTGAAATGTTTATTAAAAAAAAATAAGAGAGGTAAGAATATTGATGAGGGGTACACAGTTTTATGCGCTCTGCAATTCTCTTTTGCTTTGAAATTCACACTTGTCACTTTGAAGTTGGCTGTTGATTTTTGACGTTTTATTTTATGTTATTTTATTATATTTTAGGTTATTTAATTTTCATTTTGTTTAATTTGTATTTTATTTAATTTAATATGGTTTTTATTTTATTTTAATTAATTTTATTTAATTTGTGTTTTATTTTGTATTATTTTAGTTTAGTTTATTTCATTTTTTTATTTTATTTTCTTTTACTTTATTTGTATTTTATTTTATTATATTTTATTTAATTTAATTTGTAGTTTATTTTATTTAAATTTTATTTTATTTTATTATGATTCAATTTATTTTATTTTATTTATTTTGTATTTTTTTATTTTTTTTAACTTTGTTTTATTTTACTTTATTTGTATTTTGTATTCTGTTTTATTTTATTTAATTTTATTTTATTTTATTTTATTTTATTTTATTTTATGTTGTTTTAATTAGTAATTTATTTAATTTTATTTTATTTCTTCATTTGTATAAAATTTACGTAACGTTGCCTTTACACATGCAAGTACTTTCTTGAAATTATCGCATACGTACTATAAATAAAAATTTTAATGATAAAAATGACATTCATGAGAATTTCTTGTTCGTTTGCATAGGAAAGTTGCAAAAATTGCTATTTTTCTAGAATAAAAAAAACTAGAGGTGGTAAGTCAAAATGAAACAATAGCATCTTTAGTTTTTCTTATAACAATCGAACTGTTCATTAGGGACATTTCATCAAACCTTTTCAATGAACACCCGTAATTTTCTTCTCCACCTGATCTGGATTTTTTCATTAAAATTTTTCTTTTTTCGCCAGATACGCAACAAGCGAATTTTATTTTTCATTAAATCAGCCACCATACCCACTTCTTTTGCAATTTCTTGAGAAAAAAAGGTATAAGAAATACAAAAATTGCAAAGCTAGAATTTCTAAATGTGGACAATAATGCAATTTTGAAGCACATTTTTAAGGAATTCAAGCAGCAATAATTGCAAGTCTGGACGGGGACTAAGTTTGCAATATTTCCCAAATGGAAAAAATCCATCTGTGTTAGAATAAAATATAAATTAAAAATATACTCGTACTTGTATACCTGGATACAGGGGTTTAAGCTTAAAATTAGTGGCAAGTTCCAGTTGAACCATACCCGGTTTACTATACTTCCCAAATTCAAAGATACACATATTTTACAATAGAATTATAGATTTTGTGGATGTCACTCCTAAAATACGGTTGCATACATGTTTAAGTAGCTACGCACACATACATACATCAAATTTGTGTATTAGTGTTGGTGAGAGTGTTTTAAAACATTTACCAATATTTAAACATCAACAACAATCTGACGTGTTTTTAAAATAAACATTTTTTTCACATTCATTCTATCCTGTGTTTTTATCGCATTTTTTTTTGTTGACCATGCAACACGTTGGCTTAATTTATATGTTGTGTATGTTTTTCTCTCTTCCTTTAACAACCAGTTATACATATTTTGTTTTCATATAATTTTTGAAATGCTTATAAATTCGAAACACAAAAACAAAAAAGAAAAAGAAAAAAATCGGTCACCCACCCGAACAGCAAACAGGAGGACATCAACAATTTTTGATTTTTATCACCGACAACAGCAAAAACAACAACTGCGACAACTACATAAACAAAAAAACTAAATGCAAAAACCAAGTGAGGAGCTTTAATATTTTAACTAAGTTTGTTGCACTCCACGTTCGGTCAGTCTGTCAGTCATCCGATAGTCCTTCGCCTGTCTCTTGTATGAAATGAATTGCAGTGGATACGTGAATATTGTTGTTTGGTTATTAACCAGTTCAATTCCCTGCAACAACTGGAGATTTAATAACTACACAGTGCACACTGCGCGCTGCACAGTGTATTTATAGTGTCATAAACAATTATTAAAACTTTATAAAACTCTTGTCAAAACAATTGTGGCTCATTCGAACCTTAAGGATACATATTTGAAATATGTACAAGTAATTTTTTTTTAATTTCAAATAAACCTTAAATATTTGCAGCACGGTGCGCTAAGCGACACATATACATTAACAAACGTTTTCAATTCAATACATTGTGTATGTGTGTGTGTGTGTGCCCGCGCGGTTGTGTGTTAAAAGCTGTATTTTGTGATGTTTGTTTTACTTGAACATTTATAATGTTTCAATTAAAATAAATACATAGTTTTCGTGTAAATTGTACGGTTTCAATATTTAAACAGATGTGCTTAAGGAAATTAAAGTTGGCCAAATTCATGACTACTGAAAGACATACAATTAAAGTATTTATTTACGCAGATCGCTGCTGATTATCATAAGCAAAAATTATATACTCAGTTTTAAACAAATATCATTTAAATGAAGTTTTATTGTTCAGTTAGAAATTTAGAGGGTCTTAGATTTAATGGAATTGCATGTACAGGATGTTTTAGTAGCAAGCTTCATTTTATATAGCCTTAGTTATTAATTGTGCAACTTCTTCTTTTGGGTCTAATATCATAACTGAACCTTATTTTCTAATCAAACTTGAAATACGAAATCTGATGATTCAAACAGAAGTATAATATGCAACGAAAGCGGAAATCTATAAACAAACAGAGTTCAACTGAAACATTAAGCTAAGTTTAGATGATGTGTTGAATCAGTATATTTATGCTGAAAAATGTGTTACAAGTAATTGCATATTTTTTCAGCATACGTATGTTTAACAACATTTGCTAACACTTTGATAACAATGCCAACAAACGTATGTTGGTAATTTAAGCATATCGTGTAAACAGCATACTATTAGTGATTGACAAATTTTCTGCGTATGCTGGCAGCTATGTTGTTGAAAAGCGTATGCAAGCTTCGTATTCATATGCGCCGCATGCCTAAGATCAGCCGCCGAAAGTTTTTTCTATATAAATACACTTCCGGTTGCATATGTACCTTCAAACATACACACAGACGAGTTAAATTTTCTCTTTGGAGATTTATTAAAAAAAAAAATAAAAACTTTAGTTTTAGTTTTATTTTCCTTTTTTTCTTTATTGTTTATTCTTCTATATACAAATCAAGACTCACTGTTAACCACCTTCATTGGTTCTTCTTATAGTTATAAATAAAATGCTTATTATTAATAATTAAATAAAATATTCTTATATATTTTTTCGACCTTCTGTTTTTTAAATGAATTATATTTATTTTGAGCACTAGGTCAATTTTTTTAAAAAAGTTAATAAAATTTTATAAAAAACGATATTTTGCCACTTCTTTGTGTGGTTTCTTCAGGGATATATAAAATTGTGTAAATAAAAATTTTTTTTTACAGTAATCAATAAACAAAAAATTTACAAAAAAAATATCAAAAAATATACAACTTAATAAATACGTATGTACACAAACATAAAATATTATAATAACCAAATATTCAATTTCCGTTTCCGTTTTTATATATTTTATATAATATTTATATGCATGAGCAACACTAGCTGTATCTGCTTTAAAATTAATTCTCTTTCCGATTGGAAAATTAATAATTTGTAGCATCTCTAACAATATTCGAAGTTTGTAGTTATTTTCCGTATTTAAATCTGCTACATTACTAAAATCAGGATTGTGATTAAAATTAACACAATGTGATACTAATGCTGTCTTTTGCGAGGAAATGTTATTTCTGTATTTTTGATCTGATCTATGACCAGCTAATCTAGTTTTTTATTTATTCTTAGTTGTACCCACATATACTTTACCACAATTTTCTCTATCATTGCCACCACATGGTATCTGGTAAAGTAAATTAGACCTCTCTAATGTCCCTATTCTATCTTTTGTCTTACTGAATAATTTGCTAATTGTCTGATGCATCTTATGTGCAATTCTATATTTTTCATTATTATAAATCCTAGATTTTTCCAATCTTTCCGACATTTCAGGTACATATATTAAAGATTTTTAAATTTTTGGTTCAGAAGAAAAATCTGAACTTCTTTTTATTTACCTATATTGTCTTAGTAATTTACAAAGCAAGTGTTTAGAAAAACTATTCTCATTCAATATATTATCAATTATCCTTACATTTTTCTTATGAAATTCAATATCACTTACTGATAATATTCTTTCAAGAAGGTTTTTAGCAGTATTAATAATAATTCTCTTTGGATGCTTAGAAAAATAGTTAATTATTCTACCAGAAGAAGTTGGTTTTTGATACCAATCTATAAATAAGCTATTATTTCTTCTTAAATAAAATGCTTATTATTAATAATTAAATAAAATGGTTATTATATTTAAACAATATTCTTTTGCCATTAAATAAAATGTGTTTGGACATCAATTAGAAAGGTTTACAGGAAAAACTTGTTATCGCTGGCGTAACGCAACAGTTATTTTTTTGTATGATTGCTACACTTTCTGATCGGCATTCATGTGTTATTTTGTGTGATTTCAGTACAGTGCAACCTCCATAATACGGACACATATAGTTTCAGCTACTGTACGGATTAGTGGATCGTCCGGACTACAGTTAAAATAAAATTTTAAATGCAATACATATATGCTATAAATGTAGTTGTACCAAAGAACGAATACTTGTGACATCGTGGAACTGGCAATAAATGTTTTTAGTTAATAAAGAAAAAATTACAAAGATTTCAATTTAGTACTGTGGGGGTCAAAAAAGTATTATTTAAATTTTTTTTTGTACCGAAAAAATATTTAAATTTCCATAATTGATTTCAACACAAAACTTTTGACAGCTTAACAATTGTCGACCATTTAAAATCACAATGCGTCAAAAAATCAGCTGGACTATTAAACAGACCTGTATTATTGTATCATGGAGTAATTAATTAAAAAAAAATGAAATTGAGACAAAATTGTATTTTTGATAAATTTTTTTTATTGAACATTTTTTATAAATAATTGTTTCTGTGTAGCTGGAAATATCAACCACTCAAACGCATTATTTAATTATAAAGAATAGTAGTATTTTATTTATAAGATCTCCAAAGTTTTTTAGTATCACTCACAATCAGTTTTTGCTTTTCTTAAGAAATATTTTACAATAACAATACAACTTTTATTTTATTTGAATCCTTTTTCTCTAACATGATTTCAGCAATTTCTTTCCAAATACAAGTATATTGCGTAAACTTAGAGATTTAAGATTTTAGTTGAGCACGAGTAGTTAATATGGTTAAGCATTCAGTTAAAAGAAAAGATTTTTAAACCAAAACAGAAATGTTTTCAACTCTTTTCATTGTACATACTGTTTTTCATACAACTCCTTCCATCGATTTTTAGATAAAAGTGTATTTTTTTCTTTCGTAACGCTGGCGATAAAATCAAACACAAACTCCATGGCTGTTGTTAAAAAATTCATTTGATTTTTTTGTTTTTTTTTTTCAGTTCAAAAATCAAAAAATAAACTAAATTGTATTGGCAGACAACTTTGTTGAAAAGTGTTTTTATTTTGTAAAACTTTCTCCTCTCTCTCCTACGGATGAAATAAAATTTTATTTAGAGATATTTTTATTTAAAAAAAGGTATCATAACATCAAACAACAAGCAGAGTTTGTTGTTGACTTTTATTTCATACATTTTCGTGTCTAACTTTTTGTTTGATTGTTGAAAAATAAAGATATAAAATGAAAAGGATATAAACAGACTTTCTCTTTTACCGCACGTGACTTGTTTACAATAATGATTTATTTGTTTTCCTGTTTTGCCTTTGACTGCCGAACGCATATTATAAAAAATGGAAAATAACAAAGAAAATAAAAGGATACGAATTTATCAAAAAGTTAAGCTAGAAAAATTTTAAAGTATTGAAAACAAATAAAATAGCACATACACTCGTTTAAAGTTTCCTGTTCCAAAGGATACAAATAAAATTTTTTATGTGCAACGAAAGCAAGAAAGTATTATTTTTCAGCGTTTTAAAGCAGGTAGTATTTTCAATGTTAGAAGTTTAACAGATGCAGCAACTTTAAGTGTTTGTAATGCTTAAAATGAACCTTCCGATTGCCGCTGCATTCGATATCATTTCTGAAATTGTACTACGAAAATGAACAAACCTTTAGCAAAAATTACTGCTTGTCCCGAATCGGGCTTGTAAGTGAGAGTTGATGGTTGCTGTTATACGAGGGCAGCTTTATAATTCTGTCACTTTTTATGATTCCAAAGGACCAACCTTAAGCCCAACACTAGTCCTGTTAACTGTTATCTATTACTACACCACTGTCGAATTGAAATTGTATCGGACTATCGGCAAATGAAAGTGCGTGAGGCTTTAGGCATCGTAACAGAACGAGTACATCACATTTTGCATGAGTAGTTGAATATGAAAAAACTATCCGCGGGATGAATGCCGCGATTGCTCACACTGCACCATAAACGCAAATGCGTGACTATGACAAAAATCCATAAATCGGGCTACGAGCTGCTACCCTATGCAGCATAATATTTGAACTTACTACCTTGTGACTATTTCCTGTTCATGGGTCAAACGAAGCGGGTATCATTGAAATAAGCGCCAATTTTTAGGATCTCGCGAAATCTTGTTATTTGGAGGGAATGAAAAAACTTGAAAAGCGCTTGGCTAAATGTATCGAGCTTAAAGAAGACTATGTGAGAAATAAAACGCTTTTTTTGCCGAAATAATTTTATTTCATACAGAAAGTCACGGATTTATGAAACTGCCCTCGTAACTCATGCTTATGATAGGCTTCCAGAAGGCATGCTTTTTGTTTGCGAACTTGTTGCTGCTTATAAGAAATCGTAACGAGAAAAAAATCAAATCGTTTTCAATTTAATAACTGAGAGATTATATTATTTTGTGGTTAAATAATAAGCACTGGATCATGCTGCCTTCTTTTTCGCTTTCTTGGAAGCACTTCAAATCAGAGTGAAATGTGGCCAAAGAAGTTAAATGAAAAAACCTTGACTTTTTGAATTTTAACAAGAATTCAAAAACTTTCTTAAAACTCAAAAATTCAAATACATATTAAACTAAATCCGAAAACTTTCGATTTTTTTATTTTTATTTTCAATTCAGCAGCTTCAAAATTATTCAAAATTCCCCAAGGATTTTGAATACGTTGATTGTGATGAAACTCAAGCCCACAAGTTTTTCTTATACAAATTTTGCATTAAATGTGAAATTTATTTCGAATTATGTGAATATACGATGAAAGCTCTACTGACGAACGACTTCAGTAGCCAGAAGCTCCTATAAGTGAACGAGTTCAATGCTTTTGTTTTTTATTTGTAGACACGATTCAGTAATCAAACAAATCAAGGTAAAACTCTCGGTGCCCGCATATGAGAGTTTTCACTGTTTTTATTAATTTTTTTCGTTTCAAAGTAAATTATATGAGGCTTAAGGTACGGACACACTTGCCAAATATTTGCGGAAAAAAACGTAATCAATGGACAAGCTAAATTTGCATTTTCTTTAATTCCAATTTTGTTTTTAAATATGGGCTCGCGTTTATTAAAAATAGTATACAAATTTATTTTAAAATTAAAATGAATTCAAAGTCAGCAAAGTTAACTTATTTTCATTGTTTTTAGACAAAAATCACAAACCAATGAATACCAGCCTTTGTAATTATGATAGTCTACAGCATCCTTTTTTTCTAGTTGAATTTGGACTGGAGTAAAAAGTTTCATATTGGTGTCCGACCTCTCCATATTTTGAACTTTTTCACACACTTCATGGAAAGCCTGACTGTTGAGGCGAAAGTTTACCTTAAATCTCTTATCGTCCATGGTAAGCATGTCATACACTCTAAAACTGCTGATATACATATGAAAAATGCTAGATGAAAAGATAATATTAAACCTACAAATTTCCACAATTGTCTTTCTCTTAATTCAGAGTGCCCTACTGTGATCCCAAGTTGTAATAACACGTTCAGATTCATGGTTGCTCGTCCATGTACAATTTTTACATTATGGAGCAGTTTCAGCAAAAGAAATTTCAGCTTTATTTCAAATGATAAGTGATTTTTAACCAACAGCATAGCTGGAAATCTTACTTTCTGCGTTCCGTCCATTTAATCTCGATGTATGTAAATTCAAAAAATTTATTTTTTAAATTTACTAAATTGAAAAACTTTCGTCTGTCAGAGTAAAATTTTAATTCACATTAATTAGCTTTTAATGCAAATTAAACCTACAGTCTGTCTATCCTATTAAGTTCTTTTGTTATATGTATTATGACTTTGTTAGAATTAACAATTATTCCCATTATTTATGGAAGCTGATTTCATGCATGTTAATGCCTCAGCTGGCTTCGCAGAAGCTTATCCTGTCACACTAATTTAGAAAGACTTTGATGACGGTTTCTAGTTATATCTCACGAATACCTCTGATGATATTATCCTATGAATTATTCTCATTGCATTGGCCTTTAATGGCATAGCACAGAAGGGAATCTAAAGGGTCGAATCGCATCTCCGAAGCAGCCAATCGACACCAACAAGACAAACCAAACATTAAAGTGTATATTTTCCTTTTCTGGCCATTAAAAGTCCGTAATCATGACTCTGTAGCGCTCGTCGTTGACTGAAATAGCGTTTCGAGGCTTATGGATTAAGTTGCACACCTTTCGGGCCACTGAAGTCATATTCCAGTCGGTACACACAGTACGACGATGGAGACCATGAGTTTTGTCAACTCGCAAGCCAGTGGATGATTTTTTTTACAAACGCTCATTTTGGGCAACACAGCATTTACTTTGGAAATAAGTTTCCCAACGTTGCTACAGAGTAAAGCGACTAATTTGGGTTTGTGGAGGCATGATGCTAACTGATTGTCAATATTTCCACCAGAAATAAATGAATCAGTTTCAAAATAATATAAGATGTAAAAAGAGACTTGTTTCTGTTCCAGTGAGCACATGTATTTGAATAATACTAATTCTGGTATTCTTTTCTCAATCATGATTTGTAAAGTCACGGTTCACACTATGAAATTTTTCTTTCTGAAAGTGTTAGTTTGTAGGTGTACGGGGAGAGAAGATTGGGAAGGGGTACACTCTTTCATGTACTTTGAAATTCTCATGTGTTTTGTTATTCGTAAATGTCAACCTGAAAATGGCTGCAGCTTTACATTTGATTTTCTCTTACTTTTCTTTTCTTTCATGGTGGTGAGAGCAAAAATCTGTGTACAAAAAAAAAAGAATTTGAAGATAAACCTGCAAAAATCTTGAATTTCTTCACAAATAAATTTCAATGTGTAGACATTAATGAAAGTTTAAAAGAGAATTAGAGAAAATTTCAGAAAGAATACTTTTATAGTCTGAACCGAGATAAACAGCAATAAAATAAAAGTAAAAATCATACCAGCACTATTGACGGGATGTTGCGAACCCCAATAACAACCTTATGTTATGTTCGGCAATGTGGGTTGAACTAAATTTAATATTCCTTACTCATTGGAAAATAGTCACACGTCGTCCCATTCCTTCTGAATAAAATGTCACAAACTTTAGCCTCATCTAAACTACTTTGGTTGAAGAAAACAGTTTTTTTTATTTAATTGCTTTTAATCTCGTGAAGGATATAAAAGAATCAGTATGGACAAAAATTATTCATTTTTATTCTAATTGGTTGAGCAAAGATTTCTGAACGTTTTATATTTTTCTATTGGTTTTAATTCATTTAAATTATTCATTTTCTTTGACATCCTTTTTGTTTTATGTACTTTTTCTTTGCATAAATATGAAGCAAGTTTGTGCAAAAGAATTGTGAATTTTTTAGTTTAACGGAATTTTTGTCTGTTTGTACTTTTACAATTTTTTATTATTTTTATTTTCAATTTTAGTTATTCGAGTCAAAAATGAGATCGAGTGTTTTAAAGATTTTGTTGTGCACGTACTTTGGTTTTGTTTGCTGTCATCGATGCTGATGTTCTTTCAAAAATTATTTGCATTTCGGAACCCAACCATTCTTTATTGCTTTCGAACAAGTTTTTAGAGCAGAAAACTTTAAAAACGTTTTCTTTCCATAAAAATTCAACTTTTCTTTTACTTTTTACTAAAAAATTGCTTTACAACAAAAAATTGCTATACGACAAAAATTTTGCCTCGTAAGTGACGAGACAATAATTTCTTATTATTATTAATTATTTCAAAAAATCATTATATTGCAAATTTTCAATTAAAAGGTCAAACAATGTGACACTATTTTTTAGAAAAGAAAACGCCATAAATGTTTGACTGTGGTGGACTGACTGTGAACTTGTTTATGGTCTCCCCTGTCACCCGAATAGAGCTCACAGACTAATTAACAAACTCAGCAAGTGCTCGAAATTACCAATTAACTGACCTTTTTTGAATGGGGAATGTTTCAATAAATTGAATCAATTGCTATTAAAGTATTTTTTTTTTTGGAATGAATTTCCGTCATCCCACGTCAAATTTGGTTGATAAGCAGACCGGTTTCGGCTATGTGCCATCTTCAGTGTTCTCTCAGTAACTAATCGTTTTTTGTGTTGTCCCTTGTCTTTCGTATAGTTTCCTTGTGTACCTAACCTCTTTTCCTCTCTTTCTCTCTTGTTCGTGTCTGCATCTCTCTCGTTCGTATATATTCGTGTGTGGCTCTCTCTCGTTTGTATATATTCCTGTGTGCTCTATATCTACCTGCTTCTTGTTCGTTTAATTTTTCTCTTGTTAGTCTCTTGTGTTTACCGTTACAGTTTATTATTTGAGTGATCATTTGCTAGGTGTTTTATCTTTGTGTAGGTAATAGTCTGTGATTGTACGTTTTTGGGTTTCTTTTTGGTTTTGTTCGTTTGTTGTGTTGTCTGGTTTTCTTGGGTTATTGTTTTCTTTTGTGTAAAAATGTTTTAGCGGTTCAAATATTATGTCTGACGCAGTGTTTATTTGTTCGTTTATAATTCTTCCGTCAAACGTTTTTTGTTTGTATATTTCCATGTTTTCTAATACGTTCAGTCGCCGTCCTTTGTGCTGTAAATGCAGTAATTCAACTGTTTGTCTGATGTGTCTTGGTGTACATTTGTTGTTGAATATGTGGTTCGCGAAATTTGATTTTGGCGTTGCTCCTGGTTGTTTCAGTTTCTTGTTGTAGTCTCTTATGTGCTCCCGAAATCTTGTTTTTATTTTCCGTCCGGTTTGTCCGATGTAGCTATGTTTGCATGAGCAAGTCAATTTGTAAACTCCTTGCTTATCTAGGGGGTCCGTTTCGTTTGTGCTATTTCGTAGTATTCTACCCAAATTGTTTTTTGTTCGGAAAGCTGTGTTAATATTGTGTTTTCTAAAAAATTTTGCTAGTTTGTATGTTGATTTGCCCATATACGTTAAAGTAGCCCAAGTTCCATTTTCTTGCTCCTGTTCTCTGTTCCGTTCTTTATTTGTTTTGATATCATTTCGGATTTTGTCTACTAGTTCTTTTTTGTATCCATTGTTTTCTGCTATGTCATATATTGTTTTTATCTCTTTCTTATAGGCCTCACGTGTTAGTGGTATTCGTTCAAGTCTTGTTACTAATTGTCTAATTGCCGCGTTCTTGTGTTGTTGAGGATGGTTCGATGAATTATGTATTATTGTGTCTGTGGCCGTTGGTTTTCTGTATATTTCGTATTCAACTCTATTTAAACTCTTATTTGCTTTAATTGTTAGGTCTAGGTAATTTATTTTGTCGTCTTCTTCTACTTCCATTGTGAATTTAATACTTTTATGTTGCTTATTCAGGAGCTCCAGAACTTGTTCTTCTCTATTTCCTTCCAGTATACATATAATATCGTCGACATATCTTGCATAGAATGTTACCCCGAAATTGGTTTTTAGATCATCTACGTATTTCTCTTCTAGATTTTGCATAAACACCTCCATGAGGATTGCTGATGTTGGATTTCCCATTCCTAGTCCGTTAGTTTGTCTGTATATGCTATTGTTAAATTTAAAGTAATTCTGTTCTAGTGTGGCTTTCAGTGTGTTTACGAGTTGATTGGAAAATTCTACGTTTTCTGTTTTGTTGAGTAGTGTTTTATGTACAATGTTTATTGTCTCCGTTGTTGGAATTGATGGATATAAATCTTTTACGTCAAATGAGACTAGTTTACTATTTTTCGTTATTTCTACATTATCTAGCTTTGTAACTAATTCCGTGGTGTTGGCTATTGTGTGTTTGTTTTTTAGGCTCAAGGTATCTTTCAGTATTGTTTTTAGATATTTCGATAATTTGTAACTTGGAGCAGATTTGTAGTTAATTATAGGTCTCATAGGTGTGTTCATTTTATATATATTCGGTAGTGCGATCATAGATGGGGCTGATGGGTTCATGAGTGTTAACGTGTGTGCTATGTTTGGTTTTATTACTTTGGTTGCCTTTTTTTTCTTCTGAACATTCGCCAGAACTGCAGGGTGCTCAAACAAATACAATAAAGAACAGTCACTGAATTGTACACATACATATTCACATTCAAAGACCACATGGATAGACTATCAATTAAGTAAATTTGATTGGGATTATAAGGAATTTGAGGACACTCAGATAAAGGACTTTATTGAGTAAATGACGGATTTTAAAAACAATTAGTTGATGAAAATATTAAAAGCTTTCAAAACATGATACACATTGAGAGCGTTATTGTTAGGAAATATATTGGACTGTTTCAATGACTTTTTCAATAAGTTTTTCAAAGTCAGGGGGCAAATTACGGGATACGATACCGAACAAAATTTCCATACAAATTAAAAAAATTTTGTATGGGATTTCGTTTGATATCGAATGCCGTAAATACCAGTACACTCACATTTTTTAAATTTGACGAGAATTTGCCAAATTTTAAATTGATGGGCATCTTGCTAAAAAATTTGCTTTAAATTTTCGTTCAGCCTGCGTCACAGCTTTTAATTTTTGTGAATTTTGACAAGAAGTATGTGTAAAAATCATGAATGAGAATTGAGAGGTAATTTGGTGACTGCAGCGATAGACCCAATTTATACGAGGAATTAAATGTATGAATAAAATTCATGAGGTTTTTTTTGTTGGTGAGCGCGGTAGACAAGAAACCCGTGCATAAAAAACGAAAGGTTTGAATTGAATTTTTCGTTGTAAGCCTTAAAGAAAGCCGCGACCATCAAGATTTGGTGGGATGAAATTCAAAGTGTTGTTAAAACCGGCTGGGCTCTTTAAAAAGAGTACTGATATATCATTTGAGATCACATTGACGTCATATTTTATGCAGCCATTTAAATTTTCTTGTTGCCAAGTGTAAATTTCAGTAGCGCGTTGCATAAATCTTTAAAGCATTATAAAATTAAGTTATACTTTAATAAAAATATTCAGGCCGTTTCCTTAACAATATTTTTATAAAAAAAACTCATGAACTTTCGTTGAAAAATACTCCACCTTTATAAAACAGAAAACAAAATATCTTTCTTAAGTCTTTGGATTTTACATTTCAAACTCTATGAAATCACAAAGAAATAAAGGTAGACTTTTTGAAAAGAAAAGACGTTTGTGCAGACCAACAAGAAGTATAAAAGAAAATTACAAAAAAAAAAAAATATCCTCAACAATTACCAACGGTTTTGTTTATAAATAATAATTTACTGTTTCCTTTGCATGAAAAAAATAATTATGAAACTGTCACTATTAAAAGTTTAACATTTATTCCTTCAGAAGTCATAGATTTTAATTAGCGGAAGTGAGAAATATGCAAACGGAAGAAAGCGCGAGTTAACATAACTTTCCTTTTCGTGTCTTTGGCAAATCAGCTCAACCACTAGAATTTTAATTTAATTCTTAGATTTTATTTAACATAGTTAAGAGTGATTTATTTTGCTCCAAATCACAGTGGAGGACTGAACAAGAAATTGAAAGTAACTTTTTAGTCACACAATCAAATTTTATTTCAAATTTTAAATTCTCTCTCTCGTTTTTTTTTACCAATACACTCACACTTTGAAAATTTGACAAGAATTTGCTTGCAAATTTTCATTTCATAGAGTGTTTAAAATTACAGTCAAGGAAATAGCTGATTGCGGTTTATTCATCCAAATTTTAAATTGATGGCCATCTTGCTAAATCAGTTGCTTTAAATTTGCGTACAGCCTGCGTCACAGCTTTAAATTTTTATGAATTTTGGCAAGCTGAATGTGCAAAAATCTTGAATGAGAATTGAAAAATAATTTGATGGTGTGAGGCTGCAGTGTAGCAGCGATTTAATACAGCTTTACATGACTAAAGCAGAGTCAGTCCAGTTAAAGTGTTTAATTAATACTTCATATTCATAAGGACTTTATATTCATTTAACTGGAACTTTGTACAGCACCATTTGTTTATTACGGAAAATCATACATTGTTCTTTGTGCTAACATTTGTGATCGAAGATAAAAAAGCTAAATACTTCGGTGAAAATTTTCTTTCTTCAAAACACCCCACTGTGCAACTGTAGCCCTAACATATTTTATACATATAATAAAACATTATACTATTAAATTTCCTTGTTTTATCTTTTTATTTAGAGTGTTGTATTTTTTTTTGTTCATTTTATCCAAATCAAACAACAAATCTTTACCAAAAAAAAAGGAAAAAGAAATCAATCTCAGGCCAATTTAAAGTACTTCGTAACGGTGTAAAGCGTAGTGAAATTCCGTTAGAAATGTCAACTTTATAAAATTTATGATTCACAGCGGCGCCATCAAGATTTATGAACATGTTTTGTTTTAATTGCTGTCCTACTATTGCCAACATACTATATACAACTTAACAACTTACTTTAACGACTGTCGTAAATGGAGATTGGATAGAAATTACTTTTACTCATTCATTTACTCACTTGCATTTAGTGAAAAGAAGAATTAGAAAAAAAGAATTCAAAACATTCAAGTCTGAAAAGTAGCAACCAAAGCTATTTTATTAACCACCACATTCCGTCATCACCTTTTAAAGGCATAACAAGGCCAGACCATACACCAACCAACATCGCAATATTTGTTCGAAAAAAGAAAAAAAAAATAAAAGAAAAATAAAGAAAATTACAAAAGATATGAAATCTAAAATCTACACATCGGGGATGAAAAAAGAAAAAATATTTTTGATCGTATGCACATAATGAAAGTAAAGACAAGGTAAAGACAATAGTTTCACTAGTTTTTGTTCTTGCATAAATGAAACCAGGAGTCGCTTAAGTGCATCGAAAATAAACAGGCAGCTCTTGTGATGCTCTTCTCACATTATAATTTCAGTAGTGAATCGACTTGAAGATTGATCTTTAGACATAAAAATACACATAATCCTAAAATACTTGAAATCCTAGAGAACATAAACTTTGATGGGAAGTTGTGATGTACTCCGAAAGCGACATGTTATTAAGTTCTATTTGTGTTGATGTTAAGAGTTTATATTTTCCTTTTAAAATTAAAAAATAGAATGAAAATCCCAAACCCACTGCAAGATTAACCGATTTGAAAATAATATATTTCAAGCATATTTTTTTCTAACTTGAGTTCCATTTCGCGACATTTCTACGTGCAAATTTGTATGATGAGCGTACAGTGGAGTATTTGAGCCAAAAAGCTGGCCAAAATATTAAACGGGTTTTTTGAACAGAAAAATTGAGTTTTTTGATAGCTTTAGGTGCAATTTGATATAAAAAATCTAGTGGCAGATTTTTGGTTGTTTTTCTAACATTTTGAAATTTCACACAAATTTCTAACTAAAAAAATGCAATTTCTCATCAATCTCGTTATCTCTCGAAGTTAAAAATTATATGCAATAACACTTATTTGTATTTTTTATGCGTTAATTGGTGAGTAGTCTGGTACCTGGGTGACCCATGTATTTTTCATATCCAAATGTTAACTTTTTTTAATCTAACTTTTGTGATTAATTACTTTATTTAAGTATGTACATATATTTTTCTAAGAAATACTGTTGCATAGAGGGCAGACAAATAAAAACTGTTTTATGGGGCTGTGGGACACTCCCTTATAAATTATTAGCGATAATAATCACATTGTGAAGTGCTCAAAGTGACGTGAATAAGATTTAAAGTCAATAATTCAAAAGACACAAAAGATTATGACGTCAAAAAGTATTTGAAAAAGTACTTGTTCAGCAAAAAAAATTTAAATTAAAAAAAATCGTTAAAATTAATGGCACAAACTTGCGAAAACTGTATTTTTGGATCTTTAATTAGAGATTCTAAGTTTTATTGTAGTATAAAACATTATTTCTGCATTTGCTACCTTCACTTTTAGAACCCTTTTTTGCAAAAAAGTGTATAAATTTAATTTTTTTTAAGTTTTTAAACGAATTTTTCAATATTAATATTTAAGATATTTTTTTTTCAATACCAAAAATAGCTTTTGATTAAATCTTTTAGTTACAAAAAAATTAATGTAAAACCTTTATTCATTTATCCGAAAAAAACATTAAAAGCGGATGTAACTTTCTTCACTTTCCTGACTTTAGCACTGTATCAGAGCTATAAATCGCAACATAAAGTCTAAAATATTTGCAATATAATGTAAAATTTTGTTGTGTATCGATCTGCGTACTTAGTTTTAAGGATTTCTTTAAATTCATTTTTGCCTTTTTCGTCAGTTTTTTTTTTTGGAACAAATACTCCTCTGTGAAGCGGCAAACTTAAAAGGCCTTGTATGTTCAGTAATGACGTGAATATAAAGAAATCATTATACATGTCACTGGTACGTCCGATTCTAGAATCAATAATATGGGATTCTATTTATCCAATTCACTCTGATGCAATTGAAACGGTGCAAAAGCAATTCCTGTTATTTAGTGTTCGAGGGTTACGTTTTAACCCAGTTAACTTGCCTTCTTACTCTGCTCGACTTGCCCTTATTAAGCTGCGACACCCAGACTAAGCGACTAATATACTATATTCTAGCCTACAGCGGCTCCATATTTCACTGCAATCTTTCTTTTTAAATTTAAGTTGCAATTGAATATTTAATGGCATTTGTAAGATTTAGTAAAGAAAAAAAAAATAAACTCTTTAAATTTTTTATGTGGGACCGAGTGATTATTTGCTCCGTCTAACGGTGGCTTTAACATCCCAGTTAAATACACACTTAAGTTGTGGCAATAAACATAAAATCTTATTAAAAGAAAATCGTGAAAAAAGGAAATAAAATTATAAAGACTAGAGTCGACATACAGAAACACCGGCAAGTTTGTTGGCGATTCTTCGGATTTTTCCCCAATGTACAAACGTTTATCTAATATTATGCTTACGCGACCAGTTTACAATTTATATCATTCATTTCCGTTTTTTTTTTAAAAGAAGGACATTCGCAACATGAAACGTTCATTTTGCCTGAAACTCTGTGGGTGTGAGTTTATATGTGGATGATAATATCTTAATGTCTATTCAAATGAGTACAACACAACATGGCGAGTTAAACATTACTGCTTACTGAAAATTATCCACGATAGACCTCAAGTGGCCCTTGAAAAATATGTATTTTGACGGAAGTTGCCAAGATGGTAAATATTTTTGTTCGTATTTTAAGATTTTTTGTGTGCCCCTTGATTCACAACTAAATTAATAGTTGAGTTGTAGTTGTGAAATTATTATTATGGCTTACAACTCTGCTCAACTTTCAATCACCTGTTCATTTAGTTGTATTCGTTAAGTTGTTATCCGTATTATGATTTACAACCAATCTAAGTTTAGTTGTATAAGCTGCCGAAGTGTAACAACTTCAATTTATAAGTTATATTTTTGCCTGCCAGCGCTAAAAAATGGAGAAAACCATTAAATATGCAATAACTATTTATATTGAAATTCAAATACGAAAAATTACACATAAACAGCAAATTGACCGATTGGTGGACTTCATAGAGAAGAATCCTGATATTGGAAGAGGCAAGAGACACTATGGGTCAACATGTCAATAAGGCTGAATGGCAAACTGTGTATATTTTTAGTATTATTTTTAGTAGTCTATTTTATGTATAACCAATGAATTATTGTTTTTGTTACCTCTTTTGAATAAAGAAAAGCTTTTATTTAAACAAAATGTATTTATTTATTTAGTTTGTGGTGTTCTTTATTTTAAAAAAACTTTAAATAAATACAAATTTTATTGCAACGAATGCATTATGTTGTTCCTTATTAATTCTGCTCCTCCGTTTCTCAAAGGATTGATTTCTTCTGTTATGGATTCCTGTTGATCTATAGTTAAAAAGCTCATCAAATGTTACCTTGAAATGTGCAAAGCACAATAAACATTATCTATTTTAACCGCTTTATCTGGAGCATAAGCCGACGTTGAATGCGTTGCCCCCACTCTTTTGGTAACTACCAACCGCAAAAAACGAAAGGCAACACATAGTTTTATGACGGGGAAGATGAGAGAAGTTCGCGTTGATTGATTGAAGTCGTTGAGCAAATAGATAAACGCTTCCCTGTTTAATCTAAAAACAAAACTAATGAATCTGAAAGAAAATATGAGCAGCTTATTTCAGTTTCCTCAACGCATTAACACTCTTTGCAGTTGGTAATTCCGATGGGTTACTTCGACTTCTAAAGTCGCGTCGAATATGCAAAAAAATAACATTTTCTTACTCAAAATCTTCCGAAAAATACATTCCGACGGATATGACCATTTTTAAAATTAAATTTATATAAAACCTCTTCTTCCTATTCCAGCGATATTTTTCATCTTTCGTTTTGGCAACTTATTTCAATTTTGTAGATGTTTTCGGTTTTGACGAATTTTTTTATGGCGTTTTTTTAAGATTTGGCGATTTTTCCAGTTATGACGATTTTTTTATTTTAACTATATTTCTCCATTACTTTATGTGAAAAATAAAATAAAATTTCTATACATTATTTGTATATTGAAACGATTAATTTAGCTCAAGTTCAAACCCATCAAAAATTAAGTAAAAAATTAGAATAAATAGATGGGTAAACTCGGGTTTTAACTTGAGCCAAATTAATCGTTTCAATATAAGTTCGACTAATTACTTACAAACATTATTTGTATACATTATTATTTTTATAGTGGACTTAGTTTTAATTAGTTTGGTGCAGCAGTTAGAAAGAAGTTTGTGTCAGCCGGACGGATAGCCAGATGGACATACGGACAGACATCTTAACGAAAACAATAGCATAACGTTTGTACTGTTTGTATACGGAACCTTCTTTGTTCTCTCTTTGTTTGTACAGCGTAAATTTAACTCTTCATTTACGCTGTGCCAACCCTCGTATTTTAAATAAATTACTAAAAAACTCTTCGCTCCTAATGTTTGCTTTCTCTGCATAAGTTAACTTTTACATTTCAAGATATTTCCTCTTTCAAATTCTCTTTTGTTCACTTCTGGCTGGCTGTCTGTCTGTTTGTTTGTCTTTCTTTTTTCTCGTCTACTTGTTTATCTCGCTGTATTATCTTTGTGACTAAAATAATCTAGATTTTAATGTTATACTGATTTACTGAACTTACGAGCAAAGTTTTTCATTTGAAGTGACTTAACTCAACTTGTCTTTTTAATTAGTGACAAAATTTGTTTTTTGTAACCAAAAAGAAATAAATAAATAAAATAAGAAAAAACAAGGACGCCATAAATAAAACAACCAGAGAATATCGCATTTCATCAACTCACCACCATTAACATCTTCATAATAAATTTTCTAGTTTTATTTTTTTTTTTATTTTCTGAAATAAAATTTTGTTTGCGCTTTGCTGGTTGTTGAGAGCTTTAGCACAAATTTAAATATTTAATACGATTTATGAAATAAAATAATGTTTTATAATAATCTTTTATATTATTTAATTTAAACAAACCAACAAAAAAAGCAAAAAAAAAAAAAATAACAAAATTGTAATATGAGGACGCATTGAAGCTCACAAAGCCAACAATCAACATCAGCATCTTCATTATATATTTAGTCCTGAGTAAAAAAGTAGAAGTTTGCGGTAAGGGTGGTGATGTCAGTGGTCTTCTGGTAACTAATGCTGATGATCATTGAAACTGTGTTTCTTGGAATTGGCAAGGGAGCCGAAAGAGACAAACGTAAATATGGATACACATACACAAATGTAAAGCCGGGACAGATGGATGGAATCATTAAGTATGAAAATAAAAAATTTTAATTTATTTTATAATTCTATTTTTAAAGTTGCGTTTGCAATATTTTATTTCATCCTTTTCATTTATATTTTACGGTTTTGTGTCGCAGAGTTCATTGCTGCAAATGCAAGTTTATTATAATGTTTGATGACGTTAGTCGGATTTTGGAATGGTGGTTTGTTTGTTATCCTGTGACACTTGTGTCTTACTGTTCTCCTCTAGCTGGCTGGTTTGCTTGGTAAGCAACCATTCATACTTGATGTCTACTCTACTCAACTAAATTCAAACGAACTGTGACAGTTGTAAATTTTTATTGTGTTAATGTGACAAAGTGAAAAATGAAATTTCTTCTTAACAATCGCTGAATAAATTCTTTTTTTGTTTCAAAAATTTGCGTTTGCATTTCTTTTAAGAGCAAAGATACACTTCTGTTTTATGAAACACTGAAAGAAAATAATTTTACTTCATTTTACTTCATTTTATATTTTTACTTCATTTAATTTCAATAGTTGTTCAATACATACTGTTGAAGTTAAACACGATTTTTTGGGATTGTATAACACTTAAGACATCGTACAAGTTAAGCAAGTGTGTTGTGAATCGAATACAAATTATTCGAATATTCGAATAAGATTCCTTAATTTTTGTGCAATCGAATAAAAATTATTTGACTATTCGAATAAGTTTTCTTAATTTTTGTGCGAACGAAAAAAATTTTTAAATTTTGAAT
This sequence comes from Gymnocheta viridis, assembly GCA_956483585.1. Lineage (NCBI taxonomy): Eukaryota > Metazoa > Arthropoda > Insecta > Diptera > Tachinidae > Gymnocheta > Gymnocheta viridis. The sequence continues at coordinate 135,154,728 of OY101440.1, read as the reverse complement.
TAAAAATTATTCGTACAGTTTTTTGTGTCTCGAATATTCGAATATTCGAATCATATGTTAAAATATTTTTTATAAATTCTATTTTATCGTTACGTGTACAATACCTTATTACTTCTTAAATTTTATGGAAAGGAAAAGAGCTTAAGTCATATTTTACGAATTTGTACGAGAGCACTTTTAAACTTCAATGTGGATTTTTAGAAATTGTTTCCTATTGTAGTTCAAACTCTCTTCTTCTAACTGTTTCTATACTCTATAAATAATAGATTCAAATTTAAATATGTTGAGAAGGTGCTGTAGGCCGTAGTAGTTTGCGCGTTGACTACAAAGTAAATAATAACAAAGGATGTGGGTTCGAGTCCAGCTTCAGTTTCTGATGTACATTAGTGTAGCATTGTGTTAATTTTTGTTGGAATGTTCAAGTGACGAATATATTCCACTGGTTATTGAACAGTACCGGCAGGAATTAATACTGGAGTATGCTAAAGTAGATTATAGTGACCGCCTTCGTCGGTATTATAGCAAAATCGGCGGCTTTGTTTGACCGCCATTTTGGTAAACATGAGTCTTGACAGTTCGCATTTGGCAGTCGTAAAGTAGACACGTGGCAAATTTATTATGAAAAAATATTCGATAAACCAACTTGTTTTAATCGTTAAAACATTTTATCAAAATCAATCATCGATTACTGTGACGATTAGAAAGTTGTGTGAAATTTTTGGGAGAAACAACAAAACGCAGCATTTATCGTGTAGTGAATGATTTCAAAGAAAGAACAACTTTGGCCACAATTTTGCACAAGGATTTGCATTTGTTTCCAATTAAGATTCAGTTGACACAAGAGCTTCTTCCACAAGGCCATTTACGCTGCCGTATATATGCCAATAGGATGTTACAGATCGCCCATGATAACCCCGATTTTCATGAAAAAATCAAAATGAGTGACGTGCACATTTGTGAATGAACAGAATAGTCGATTCTGGGCAATGGAAAACTCTCAAAGTATTCATCAGTCACCTTTGCATCCATTAATAGTGACAGTCTGGTGTGCAATTTGGTCAGGAGGAATCAGTGGACCTTATTTCTTTGAAAAATGAAATGAATGGGGAGCGATATCGTGATATGATTGAAATTTTTTAACGCCACATTTGCATGCTTTGGGCTTGATTAACATGTGGTATCAACAAGACGGTGCCACATCGCATACAGCCAGGATTACAATGGAATTAATGCGAGACCTCTTTTTACAACAAGTTGCCTGATTTGACTGCTCCGGACTTCTTTTTGTGGGGATATCTAAAAGGTAAGATATATGCAAATAAACCAGAAACGCTTGAGCAACTCAAACAAAATATTCGTGATGAAATTAATGAAATACCGTGTGAAATGTGTGAGAATGTAATGTAAAATGTGCTCAAAAGGGCCCGCGGGGGCGGACATTTATCTGATATTGTATTCCATACATAATTGCCGACATTAAATAAAACATTTATCAAAATAAGATCCATTCTATTTCATTTAATCAAAAATTATAAACGAAGTTATAATTCCCGGTGGACACCATGTATGTGTAAAAGACGAACGAAGAAGAAAGCAACTTTGCGAGTACAGCAAAGTATGTACTCACACCCTTCCTTCTTTCCCTTATCACCAACAAACACGAAACTTTGCAAAGTAAACTTTGACCGTGTAAAAGCCAACATAGCTTCACAATTTTCTACCATTAAAAAACACTGCGCAACAAAAATAATATTAAGATGATTGAACAGACCTGTGTTATTGGATCATGTTTAGCATCAAGAAACAAAAATTTTTTAAATTCACTGTGCAGTCTTTCAAATAATTTAATATTAAAGATATTTTATTTGTGGTCAACTTTTTATTTGATTTATCTCTTTTTTTGATTTATTGCTTCAGCAATGGAATTTTAAATTTTTTTTTAGTAAATAATTTTTTTTCTTTACAAATGACAGCTTTAAAAGTGAGTGATGACAACGCAATGCACGTAGCAAAAAAAAATAGCTACAACATTTTTACTCTTGCTAAATTGCAATAACATGGCAAATGCAAATTCTAATATTTTGTTTTTGGGTTCCAAAGAAAAGCTACGATATTTAGCATTTGCTCTTATGTAAGAACATTCGCATCAAACACTGAATACCGCTATTGTCATTTTAAAGCATTGCCAATTTAAATAATGCGCTAGTTGCATTTGTTTGCATTTTAGCTGCGCAACAGATGACTTTAGGAATATTATACTATGTCAAAGTTTGCACGGTTACATTTTGTGAATACGTGACAATGTTGAACTGCAACGCAACCTTGCGTTTAGGAAGGCAGCCCGTTACCGCTCTTTAAAAAAAGTATTTATATGGCGTTTACATCAGACCGTAATTTAATAGACTTCAATTAAAATCTCTATCAAAATCTATACCATTTACACCGGGCTATTCGTGACGTTTTTTAAGATTTCGTATCCATGACAAAAATAATTGATTGGAATTTTCATTGTCAAGTGTCAAACTTTATACAAAAAATTATAATTCAAATGCGAAACAGCTGGCGAACACACCCTTCAAAGATATGTTATTGAACAGCGTAGTATTTTTCAATACAAATTAGTCAAAACGACAGTTGCATTACTAAATACACCGAGATTTTAAGTAGATTTTGACAAAATCTAGTGAGGAAATAGATTTTGTTTTGTATCGGAAATCTAGTCAAAATCAACAAGATTTGGCACGAAATCTCGTAAGTACTAGATTTTGGTCTGGTGTAAATGCCATATTAGAGCTTATGAGTATTATTCCACATGAGATTATAAGCTGAGAAAAGATAAGCAGCAATTCCTTCCGCTATAAATTTCTGAAGAGTTGTTAAAAAAATCGTAATTGAAGCTTTGCCTAGTGTTACTTCTAAATGTGGAAATTACAAAGGAACTACTCGTAGTTATCAAACTTAATTTATGTCAATAAGAAGTATTTATTTTTAATAAAACTGTTGTTTTTGCGAATTATTTGTTTTGCTTTTGTTATACAGTCGAGCTTTCTTAACTCGAATTACCTTTATCCCAAAAAAATCTTTGACTTACAGAGACTTCGAGTCATACAATTTATTTGTAAAAAAAAAACAATTGCAATTACGTCCGTAAATTGAATGATGAATATATTTTTTATATTGAAATGAAAATTTATGGCTTGAGCTCAAATCTGAGTTTACGCATATCTTCTTAATTTAAGAAATTATTTTTTGGATAAATTCATTATATTATTAAGAGAGTACTTTTTTATTTGAAACAATTTATTCATCAGACTAGCAGACTTAAATTAAGAAGATATGGGTAAATTCAGATTTGAACTGAAGCCATAAATTTTCATTTAAATATACCTTAAACAGTTCAACAATTACGTATAAATATTAATAGTTTTTTTATATTTAAAACAGACACTTGCTTAACTCAACTTATAATAAGTAAGTGAAGTAAAGTATTCTGAAATTAGTGATTGAAAATTTACTTATTTTTATTTCCAATAAAAAATTACTCAAAATTGTTTAAAGCCTTAGAGAGTTCATCAGTACTGAATATTTTCTCAAATTTCTTTTTTTATTTGAAAGTACAATCCTTCCGGTTAATAATGAAAAATAATTTCATTCAAATGGCTGCCTCGGCTGGCCATGCAGTAGCCTACACGATCGGTTCAATTTGTGGTCCAGTTGTGTGCAGCTGTATTTCACCAATTGCTTCACGAATATTGTCCTTTAAAGCGTCAATTGTCTCTGGCTTGTCGGCGTAACACTTATCTTTGACGGCACCCCACAAATAATAGTCCACGCAGTGTCAAATCGCAGGCCCGAGGTGGCCAAACGACATCAGCTCTGCGGCTGATAATGCGATCTTCAAAAACAGGGCGCAAAACATCGACTGTAGCTTCGGCTGTGTGGCACGTAGCGCCGTCCTGTTGAAACCAAATGTTGCCAATATCCTCCTCTTCAATTTTTGTGAAAAAAAATTCGTTTAACATGGCCCGATAACGATCCCCATTGACTGCAATGGCCACTCCTTGCTCATTTTCGAAGAAAAATGGCCCAATTATGCCTCTGGACCAAAATTCATCTGAAAACATGATTTTTTTGGCAAAATCGGCATCTTCTGTAAGTCGATCGCAGGAAATATTTTCCAGCGTTGTTCAAGCGTACACACAACCATATTCGTTCAGCAGAAGGATAAAACTAATTATCTAACATTCACGAAATAAGCACTAGTTGAAAAAAAAACGTTAGATGGCGGACCCTTTAGTTTGCAAATATAAATAAAATGTTCTATAAGAATTTTCTACATCATTTCTGGAGAGCTGCTGAAAAGTTTCTTCCATCGAACTCTCGCCATCACTCACAGTTCGTTCTTCTTAAAATGAGACTCGCACAAATAAAAAAAATTAAATTCAAAACAATGATCTTCAATAATGTGTATGCAACATGCCAGCCGATAATTAAGCAAATTACTTCGTGCTATAGAACTCTTAAGCATGTAATTTCGTTTGAGTTATGGAAGTATTCAAATTTTGGAAGTTCGAGTTACGGAAGAGAATTGTGTGTCATTTTCTCTCTTAACGCTACTGCAAATCAAATCGAATTGGATTGAGTTAGAGAAAATTCGAGTTATAGAAGTTCGAGTTATGGAAGTTTGACTGTAGACTGTTTTAGCTCCAACACACAAATTTAAAACCACAAACTCTTTAAATACTCAATTTACACCAAATCGTTTTTTAAATAAACTGAGTTTTTAAGTCCATTAGTTTTCAATAAATAAAACGATGATAAAAAGCCTTAAAAAATATTTGATAAAAAAAGAACTTTTGCATAAAAAAGTAACAAATAAAATAGCAATTTTTTCCCCTAATAAATTAAAACGCATGGGAATAAATAAAAATTAAATTCAAAAATAAAAAAAATCTATAGAAATATTATTCAGCATAAAAATACATTTAACAAGTCATGCAGCAGCACCAACTCCCATTTCATCAATTCCAGCAACCAATGATGGGGACGAAAGCGATGATGTTACTGTTAATACTAATGGAGTTACTAGTGGAGTCTTAGAAGCAATTCTCAACACTTGACAGCTACTGGCGGTATGTATTGTAGTGTACATAAGTTTTTCAAGAGTTGCTTGTGTGTGTGTGGATGTCAACTTGCGATGACAAATTTTGTACAAACAAATTTGTGATAAAAGCTAATTTTTCAAATAAACAAAATATAACAAATGGCAACAATTTGCACAAAAAGATATAAAATGTTTTTTTAAACCAAAAAAAAAAATGGAGTTTTTGTATATGACAAAATATTTACAAAAAAAATGAATTAGAATGAAAATGGATTGTTGCAGCATGTACAAGAAATAAATATAAAATGTTGAATGTCAACTGAATGGAGGAGAAGAAAATAAAGTAAAAAGACATTCTGAAAAATGGAATATAAATGCAATTTGTTTAAAGCTTGTTGTTTCTATCTACTTGCTACAAAACATTACCAATAACACCATAAAAAGAATAAATAAAACAATAACGCTTTTGCACAACGAAACAGAATTTCAAGGAGTTAAGTCGCTGCTGAAAGTTTTTTAGTTTGTTTTGGAATATAATGTCACGTTTTCATTACTTTATGTACTCGTAAAAAGCCTCACAATGCTTTCCAGTACCAATAAGATCTTGAATTTATGATGCGAAAGTGTTACATTTTCATTGTTGTTTAACACAGGCTTGTGATTGCAAGAAGTTCTCATTTGTGGTACGTATTATATTAAGTAGAGATGAGCACTGCTCATGTGAATAGCGTGAATCACGCATGCTTGTCATTAGTTTTCTGTTTCAATCATGTGACTGTTCAAGAACGTGAGTATAAAAAAAATTGAGCGTGAGTGAGTAGATTTTTGCCGTGATTGTTTGGTGAATTTGTTTTGACTTTATAGTTTTATTTCGTATAATTTTTTAATTAATATCTGTGCGTAATTACTTGAACTGTTTTAGGTTATGTTCAAATGTTGAAAGAAATTGTTTGGCTCAAGTTCAAATCTGACTTTGCTCATTTCTCATTTTTTTTGGTAAATTAAACTTATTTTCATTATGAAAGTAATGTGGAAACAATCCATCAGCCTAGCAGAACCGATCAGCACTCTCTTGCTTTTGCAGCGCCATTGGCTGCTGAGATCATGCTATTTTTCGTTTATGTTTACGTTTTTTTTGTTTTTTGCAGATGAATTTCTTAGTAATTTAACCAACTGGGACAACGTAAACGTGGAGTTTGATGGCCGCCTTCGTTCTTAATAATTAATATTTGTACGTAATTAGTTGATCAATATTTGGTTTAAATTTAAAAGAATTGTTTGGCTCAAGCTCAAATCTAGATAAACTCAGGTTTCTTTTTTAATATACAAAATTTTTTGATAAATTAAAATTACTTTTATTAAGGAAGTAATACGAAGGCTACTATTTATATTTCGGGAATAGGAAATAATCACAAACATTTTTAAATGAAAGTGGCGTTTTTGTTTTTCGAAATATTCCCCTTGACGATCAATACACTTATGCATTCGTTCAAACTATTTGTCGTCATAGCAGTTTTTCGATTGCTCTTGAGACACGCAGTTTGCCTTTGATATTCGGGAACAAGAAGAAGTCAATGGGTGCCAAGTAAGTACTGTACGGAGGATGAGTCATCAATTCGATGTTTTGACTGTGATGTGTGATGTGTGAGAGTTCGCATTGTCATGATGAAGAATGATTCGTCTTCGGGGGTTAGATTTACAAATTTCTCCAAAGACTTCCGGCAAACAAATGCCAGTGTGGCACTCAGAATTGATAGTTCTAGAAAGTTGTTTATTGAGATCTTAGGTACATTTTTGTAGTTGATTGTTTCCTTGAATTTGAAATGGTGAGCGTCGTGTCTATTTCATGTTGTGTGCTGCGTCCCTTGATGCGTGTGCTGAGCTTATTTCCTTACGTATGCTGTTGCAGTACGTGCGTGATAGCGTGAGTTGTTCATTGATATCTTAGATAGATTTTTATATGTAGCTCAATGTAGAATTAAAGAAAACACAAATGAAATGAAAAAATTTTCGGGAAATTTTTCACTTTTGCGGCTACATAAGCGCTACCTAAAAGGTATTAAGAATCATTCCTAGGAAGTTCATATATTATAAAAAGTTGTTTACTGAAATCGTAGGTACATTTTTTAGTTGATGGTTGGTTAAAAATATCGATTTTTTTTAATTTTTTGCGATTTTCATCTTGAAGATAAAGTTTTTTTGATTTAATATGTTCACAATTTTTGTTGCTTATGACAAGATCTACAACTTTCAGAGACTAAATCAGAATTCCGAATGATTTGCAAGATATGAGCCTGAGAAATTGATCAGCATTTTGCAAAAATGACACCGAGGCCCTGTTTATTTGGGGGTCCATAAAAAATGTGCATGACTTCAGGCAAAACTGGTAGACACGGGTCTTCTTTTTTTAAATCTTTTATCACGTAGTGGTGTCCGTATATGGGTTTTTTTCGTGTTACGCTGTGTAATAATAATAATAATATTTTAATTATTTTATAGTTTTTTTTCATGAGTATTTATTGAGCGTGAATTTTCGTGATTGTGACTAATTTGTTTCCACTCAAGTTAGCGTGCGTGAACATGCGGAAAATCTTCGTGTGTGAGCGCGTAGAATGAAAATAATTTTATCGTGAGCGTGCATGAGCGTGAGTAAAAAGTCACGTTTCCGAGTTTAAGAAAAAAAGGAATTTGGATATTGTAGAACAATAAATATCTTATATTCGTTCTGAATCTATTTATTTTGCTTACAAGATTTACACAAATAGTCAGCTTTTGATTAACAATAAACGTATTTAACTGTAAGACAAAACGAAATATAAAATTCTAAATTGCAAAATTTTTTAAATCATTCGAAATATTTTCCCCATCATATTTATTGTTTCATATTAATATTTTTTATTATTTAATAAAATTTGATGTATGGCTTATAAGAACATATTGACCCCCATTCTGCGCTTCGATCACTCGCATTCAGTTACGCTCGAATCGAAAAATGGTATTCCAAAAAAAATAAAATCTAATCGAAAGAAAACGAAGCAGAGAGGAGTATGTTTAAGCCTCCTGCTTTGCTGTGAAACGTATGAAATAGAAATAGAAAAATGAAGCAATTTTTAAAACATTGTAATTATTCATTTGTGAAAAGTTGAATTTAGTGAAAAAGCCGTCAAAGATATACGATAACGAAATATTGTGGTAACTTTAATTAAATAAAGACAATAGTTATGTACCGAAAGAAAGAAGAAAGTCAACAGCATTTGTGGCTAAACTGTTCCAGTGTAAGGAATCCTGCCACGACGGAGCTGATAAATAAAATAGATAAAAATTAAATACGGTAAAGAAATTTTATTAAATAAACAAGTAATTTAATTACGGAAAGACACAAAAAAGCCATAACATAATTAAGAGCTATTTGTTTCCGAAATATTTCCATATGAAGAATCCTGTAGCGCCGGAGGTGATACTTTCATTTTCTATACATCATTGTAAAACAAAAATAAAGTTACTTTATTATAATTTCGAGAAGAGATAGAATAGATAGCAGTGACATTGTTGTTGGAAGAGGAGAACAACGTGCTCCAGAATGCAGAGTCAATGCTTGAAAAGCGAAAATTGAGAGACAGTTGCACTCCATTCCAGATGTATGATAAATATTAAGATAATTGATATAAATGTGTGTAAAATAATTAGTTTAGTTTTATAGATTAAAAAAAAAATAAATCTTTCGCTCACACTATTTTTAACTGCACAAAAAAAAAATTGAAAAACCATCAACTTGTAAAAACGTAGTTACGATCGTAGTACAGAATACATGAAATCGAAAAATCGAAATGATGTGGGAAACGGAACGCAGAATCCTCAATTTGCAAAACAGAGAAAATTTCGATTCGAATCGAATCCCGGAATAGGGGTGAACAATTTTGGAATATGTATCGGATATTGAAACCTATTTGCGAATTTATTATCACCGAAAGCTGTGAATATTCCACATATTTTATTTATGGCATTCAAACGAGCAGCAACTACAAACAGAAAATGATTCCTCAATCCAACAATTCGTTATTTTCAGACTCTGCCAACTAAAAGAGAACAAATGTATTTATCATACATATTTGAAGTATATCTGTTGATGATGATAATGATGATGATGGTGCTGCAAGAGAATCAATGAAAGAATAAATGAACGATTATGTATTAACATACGTATGTATGTATCATTTCGAATAAGTATTATTAGAAACATTTTAAATTATTTATAATAAATTCAATTTGCTTGCATATAATTTGTGCATCTTTCTTTGTATGTATTTTCAAGCTATTAAGTCTTAAAGTAGTTTGTAAAAATATTTTTGCTTGCTTTTCACCGCTTTTTTGATAATATTTTTTTTTCTGAAATTCATATTCTATAAAATCCGTTTGGTAGGATCATAAATCAGTCGGAAGTCGTTAGTTAATATGTTTCATTTAATCCAATTGTCAATGAATAATTGCTCGCATGCCACAAATGTCGCAGAAATTTCGAAACATGCATCTGATTTTAAAATTACTAAATAAATATCGCAGTAAATTATATTAAAATTTCTAAAATAATCTTTAAGTTGATCAACTCGGCTAAAAAGTTTTAACACTTACATCGCTGGATAGTCGAACTCGAATGTCATTTACTCTGCGCTGTCGAGTAGCTCTGAAACAAATACCTTGAAGTAACATCTAATGCATGAGAATTGTATTTAATTTTCGCATTTTCGTGTTGCTTACTCACTTATTTTGTAATATTTAAAATTTATTCACAAAAATACAGGGTGTTCGCCGGCAAGGTATACTACTTTGTTTTGCCACCATTTTGGTAAACATGAGTGTTGGCAGTTCGTATTTGGCAGTCGTGAGTTAAACACGTGGCAAATTTATTATGGAAAAATATTCGATAAACCAACGTGTTTTAATCGTTAAAACATTTTATCAAAAACAATCATCGATTACTGTGATAATTAGAAAGTTGCGTGAAATTTTTGGGAGAAACAACGTGCCAACAGAACGCACTATTTATCGTGTAGTGAATGATTTCAAAGAAAGAGGGTCTGTAGTTGATAGACCCAAGCATGGACCACAACGTACTGCACGATCGGCTGAAAACATTACTGCTGCTCAAGAAAGTGTTCAAAACAATCCATCAACCTCAATTTGAAGCCGCCCATGACAACCCCGATTTTAATGAAAAATCATAATGAGTGACGAGGCACATTTGAATGGATATGTAAATAAACAGAATAGTCGTTTCTGGGCAATGGAAAGCCCTCAAATTATTCATCAGTCATCTTTGCATCCATTAAAAGTGACAGTCTGGTGTTCAATTTGGTCAGGAGGAATCACTGGACCTTATTTCTTTGAAATTGAAATGAATGGGGAGCCATATCGTGATATGCTTCAAATTTTTTAACTCCACATTTGCATGCTTTGGGCTAGATTAACATGTGGTATCAACAAGACGGTTCCACATCGCATACAGCCAGGATTACAATGGAATTAATGCGAGACCTCTTTCTACAACAAATTATTTAAAAAAATGGTGATGTTGATTGGCCTCCACGGTCGCCTGATTTGACTGCTTCGGAGTTCTTTTTGTGGGGGTATCGGTGCAAATAAACCAGAAACGCTTGAGCAACTCAGACAAAATATTCATGATTAAATTAATTAAAGACCTCGTGAAATGTGTGAGAATGTAATGAAAAATGTGCTCACAAGTGCTCGGATTTGTGAGGCTAACAGAGGCGGACATTTATCTGATAATTTTTATTGTATTTCATACATAATTGCTGACATTAAGTAAAACATTTATCAATACAAGATCCATTCTCTTTCAGTTAATCAAAAATTATAAACAAACAAAGCAGTATACCTTCCTGACGGACACCCTGTATTTGTTTCAAATAAAATGATACAATTTTTACAAATTATATTGTAACTTAACTTTATGAGAATAGTAACAAAGACCTGTAACTACAGTAGTGAAGCACACTAGAATCTTTAGTGGATATGGAAACCACAGCTTTCAGACTCTTGGACCAGCACTATACCTCAAGGACACACCCCATCAGAACGAAATCTTCTTCTTGAGCAAACTTGTAGCCTTCCAAGATTGATAGTTGAAAATCAGTAAAGCTTAAATTTCTAACGAAATTTATCCCAACAACTTCAAGCAAACCGCAATCTATAATACTTTCTTTAACAAATATTAAAAGTGCAATAATAATCATTTTCTTTTAAAATGAAATATAGAAATATTTCTTAATAATTTCTTAAGAAAAAACTTGCATATTTCCCCGAATCTATGTTTGAAATTAAAAGTTTCCCTTGATAGCAAAAACAGTAGACAGACCAAAACTAAAAAAAAGAGAAGAAGAAAACAAACCTAAAAGAAAAGAGTGGTTGCAAAGAAAATGAAATATTATTTATGTATTTTTTTGTTCTTTAACTTGAGACAGGCAGTCAGTCATTCATTTATTCTATTCAATTCATTTAAACATTCATTGATTTCACTGAAGTGGAACAGAAATTCGTTTTTTCCTTTTTACCGCAGACGCCAGAAGGCAACAACTAATACGCCTCTTAAATGAAACTTTGAGCAATTGAAATGCAATCAAGTTCAATTTATCTATTAAACGAATATATCTCTTATTAAAAAAACAGACAGTCAATAAATGACTGTATATAATAGAGTACATATGTATGCATGTATGTATGCACGTATGTATGCACGTGTGTATGCAACGTGAACAGAGTGTGACAGAGTATTAGAATGTGGAAAGTTCCCTGCGGGAAATGTCAATAGTGAAACTTTACTGTAATATTGACACAGTCACCAGTACTAGTGACTTATAATATCCCAGACCAGTGATGTTAACCGTACGGTAATTACAATATTGTACTGTAATTTAGACCTCCGAACGGTATGCAGGCAATTTCTATATTTGTACGGTAATTTTAAAAAGTTTTAAGTAATAGAGCTAAATTAAATTCAATAAGTTTCTGCCATAAATGTCAAGGCGAATTCATAAAAGGTGGTCTTGACAGCTCTGATGATTATTTTTTGCTCCTTGCATGTCGTAGCATTTTGATCTATTTTGTTTGTCAAAATTTGTTTATATTTGATTTATATATAGTGCCTGACACCTGCCTTGCAACTGATTTAAAAAAAGCAGATATTTTTCGAAACCGAATTGGTGCGAGTCCTACCTGTTATAAATTTGCAAAAATTTTTGGCATCACTTAGTAATACCGCCTTAAATATTTATCAAGACGAATTCATACAGGTGAAATTAATACTACAACAAGTGCAAGCGTTTAAATTTGCTACTAACACATGCACACTTATTGCACATGCATGTATCAGTGTGCTTATCCAATTTGCATTTGCACAAAAATGTGACATAGTTTTAAGTTGTATATTTAGAAGTTTTTTGTTTTTGTATATTATCGTATGTATTTATGTAAATGTTTAATATTATTTCCTAGAATGTGGTCGATTGAGTCGTCCGCTGGATACAGTAGTTTGTTACTAAGGCGCCAACACACTCTCTGTGAGAATTTCTAATGCCTGTCTGCACACTTGCTAGCTGTGCCATGTGCCTTTTAAATATTTACTCGTATGTGCCAAGAAGATACCCAAAAGATTTTAGTAAAACTTGCATTCGGCACTTAAGTTCTTCAACAGCTACTAAAGACAGAAAGAAAGAAGGAAGGTAATCAGTTATCAAACTGACGAGAATATTTTTCTAAACTGTTGACCTGTTGCTTATTTTTATGTAGATGTTGATAAAAGTGTTCCTTATTTAAGTTGGCACTACTGCCCGCTAGGCTGAACACTTCACATTTTGTGTACACGGAATCCTAAAAATTAATGTGCTGTCAAACCACAAGATAGTGTATAGTTTTTATCTGACCAAGACGCATTCGTGTGATTTTAATTTAGTCTTGTCTGTTTGTGTCAAAATGTTTGTGAATGTTACCTGGTATTTCAGGATTGTTGCTGTTCACTTTTTTATATCAAGGAGATGCGATTTATAATTATATTTGTAGTAGTTTATTAATAGATTAGAGACATCTTTAGAGTTATGGTTTTCAGTAGCGATGAGCGGACTTAGCCGCTTTATCTGCAAAATCGTTCACAAAAATACCACAGCGACTAGGAATTCATATTAGTTTAATATCGGGTGAGCTTCTGATGATGATGCTACGAACTTTGGCAGCATATATCTGGTTGTTGGATATGTTTGCTTTAAGGGAAGAGAGGGTCTCACTACAGACAGCGAATTTTAAATTCTTGTTGCCGATATTATCTATTGCTTTTGCTATTGCTATTAATTCTGCCGCTGGCCTTTTAGAAACTGCATTGAGTCCTTTGGGGCTGACTGGCTCGACTGATTTAATTATTTATTTTTGGTATGGGGACCGACCCATTCTAGTATCACATAAAAAATTTCCCAACTAATAATTAATTTTAGTTGTTTCAGCTTAAACTAAAAATACATAAATATGATCTCGTGTCAAAGATAGAAAACTCAATTTTTTCCTAAATTAATCAATGTCACCCATACATATTCGTATTAAAACTCCTTTTATTTATTCCTAAGTATCTATGAAACTGTTGCACTACACATGTTCTATAACTGTGCTGACAAATAAAATAAATGTTAAAGAAAATTTACGAACTACTCGTATTAGGAAAAATTAAAAAAAAATATATATGGGGAGTGAACAAGTTAGATTATGTGCTTGTGAACTTTAAGGAAAGTTCTTAAAACTGCAAAAGAGAAATATATATTAAGAATATTGATAGTGATTTGAATGTTTATCAGAGAGATAAGGATTTTTTTCAATGCTGCAGCTTCTGACGATGCTTATAATGAAGAATAAGGCACGATTGCGAAGACTGTTTCTAAAAGCTTCGAGAGTTACAATTATTACTGATATCTCTTTGATTTAAGATTGCTTTAGCAGTCACGCTCCGTGTTCCTAATGCAATGTGAGGAAATTCGCTCACAACTGCCCCCATGTGGGCTTTAAAAGCACCTGCGTGACTTACCAAGTCCACACAGTTGGCAATTTTTGTAGAGAATCATTACCATTATGCACAACACCTTGCTTGGCTGTTCGAGCTATCTAACCTCTTGCTAAGGGGGACTCTACAGGTCGTCCGAGAAGCAGGGAACAACTACCCAGTCAGAAGGCTACCCATGAGGTAGCCAACAACTAAACTAGCCTTTCTCTTAGACTTCCACACGGCTTCTCGGATTAGTTCTGTTGTTTCAGCAACAGCACATAGTATCTTATATATTGTCCGGAATTCCGGCTCATCTACTATCACTGCTTCGAGCATCAGGCCTTTAACCAGCGATACTCCCAGCGTAGTTTTTGATTTAACAACAGCCACCACGTGAAATCCTTACGGAGATCTCACTAATATCCAGGCGCAGAATCATCCCCAATGCAAATAAGCACGAAGTCCATCGCAGAGCCTCATACCAGTAAACAAAAGCCCGCGGCAAGCATCAACCATTAAACCCAAAGGGTTTAGAACGAAGTCCACCCACATACAGCGCACTGAAAGAAGCTGTGACGAGCATAGACTTTTAAACGTATATGAAGAATCATCTACGAGTCTATCAGATCCCGTGTTACCAGTTATTAGGTAACCGGTCCGTCCGTCAAATTCCTTCCCTAAGGACCATCCCTGCTAGACCAGAGCTTTGCCGTAGAGAATTCCTTTCTACAGCTTAGAACAGGAAAGTATTCCAGGTATCGCTAGACCTGTACCCTGGCTAACATAGATTTTAAGATCTGTATGAGTACGCACATTCCTGTGAAACCAGAGCCAGGGTAGTCCTCAATACGCCTATAGGCATGTGGTTAAGGATTTTGCCAGAAAATATCAACATACTTATTCGCAGCCTAACGTAAGCAAGCTTACTCTCTTCTTTTAGCAACGATAGCGACCAAAAGGTTTTTGGTCTGCAAAATTTCTCTATCCTATACTCTGATTTATCAAATTGTAGCTCTTTCACCAAGATTTTATTTTAGCAGTTCGGGGATAGCCATGTCTTTTAGCCATCCCGAAGAATGCTACCAGTTGGTACCACGGGGAGGAGATACGGGCACATTACAATTATTAAATGAAGCACAATTCCCAACACAAGTTTAACGTTTGTTAGTTATAAAGTGATTTTGGGCATTCGCAAGCAATGATTAAAGTCTAGGAGCCGCATTTATTTTCTGCTGGTCTCATACGGCCATTTGAACCATGTCAGAAGACAAGCCAAAAAGTTTCGCAGTTCGTTTTGATTTAAAAATAGTATATGATCAAGAAATTGGAAACTTCTTAGTTAAAATTCATAAAATAAACTGTACGTCGCACAAAGGTATATTGAGCGAGATGGTGGCTAAAATTTTAAAAAGAATTTTTTTTATATCACCGAAATCTTAAAATTTAATTTTATTATTTCCTTACAAACAATTAGTGACAATTAGTGCATATAAAGTGCATCTAGAAGACTCATTAAAGAAATTTTTAAAAATTACCATAAAAGCTCCAAACTGCGAGTATTCCTTCTTAAACTTAATTCAAACAATTTAAACTTTTTTTAGAAATTTTTTTAATTTTAAATGTGCATAACTTCTTCGTTTTAAATAGTTTTTGAATTTGAAATAGTTTGAATTTGTTTTGTTTAATAAACTGGCCCCTTCACTTTTAATTAATAACAAGAAATTCAAAAGATTTAAAAAAAAGTCGAAAATATTTCCCAAATTCAATATTCAGTGAAACGCATTATTGTTCCTTTGTAAAACTTGGTACTTGGCACATACGAATATACAATGCACTCGCGATAACGTGTAAAAATTATAAGCGACGGTGTTCATCTATCATATAAATAGGTAGACACATTTTTAGGTTCCTTTTTCTCCTTAGTTTTCCAAGCGATTTTCTTCATTCTTCTACCAAATGGTAGACATTGTTGAGCTTTAGAGATCCGACTATATACTATTTAAATCGGTTCAGTATTAAAGGAATAATAGGCTTCTAAAGTTGACACCACTACAAATGCTGAAAATACACACTCAAAATCACTTGCGTAAGTATTGGTTCAAGTAAAAACATAAGCAAAGCAATGAGAGTGTTTAGCAGAAGTTATCTTCAAGTATATCAAAATAGAAAAAAATGAGATAAGAGCGCTTCTTCTAGTCAAACCTGACGTGTTTTAACCGGGTCTAAGATCCTTAACTTGAGCTCCGGAAATATTGGAAATTCGGATCATATAATAATTTTTTTTTTGTATATAATGTTATAACTTTCTTCACTATATTTTTTATTGAAAATTACTTAAACTTTAGAAATTTTTAAAGCCATAATAAAACACTTTAAGTTCGTCCCTCGTATTTTCTTATAATATTCTTATAATGGAAATACTGTTTGCTCTATTCAATTCTTTAAGAACTCTTTAAGCATAAGAAAACTTATATTCATGTATATAATATGTAAACTCAACTGCACATAATTTGTAGTTTTTATTTGTAGTTATTTTCGACCCCTTAGCGACACATTATCGTAAACAACAAAATCTATAATTTTTAGCAGGAACTTTTTTTTATTATTTTAAACATGTCACAACATAAACTGTAGTTTGCTGAAAAATCTTACAGCAGTGTGTTTGCAAAGTTCTTAGCAATTTTTACAATTTGAAACTATCGACAAAGCAATGCGATTTTGATTTCAATAATTTTAATTTCAATAATCTTTGCAGCCCACGATTGTCATTGGTTAAAAAAAATCACTTACGATAATTTGTCGCTAAGGGTTCGTTTACTTATTTGTCTAGTATAAATGTCTTTTAACCGAGCATGTAAAATGTTTGAATACCTTTATTTATCTAATAGAACTATAAATTGAAGTACATACAAATCAGAAGACATTCATATTAACAGACAGACAGCCAAATGTGCACAGAAAACAACTGACAAACAAAAGGATCAATTCTTTCTATAGAAATTTTTAAAATAAAATATAGAAAAACTAAGTTGTTTGACTACTGCTGCCGGATGCCTCTTGCAAATGAAATTATTTAGAAAATCATGGCATCAACACACGATTCATTGATTTAAATTTTTATTTATCATTTTTTCCCCTGCGCTTTTTATAATAAGTTTAGTGTACATTTCAGTTAGCCATATCGGTTGGTCTAACGTTTTGTGAAATTTTTATTTTAAATTATTGCAAGTCTGAATCTAATTTAAAATTAAAAGAAGAAAGGAAAAGACACTTGCAGTGAAACCAATGCGAAGGAAGGTTTAATGATCTGTGTAAATAAGGCTTTGATTTACATATAAGCAGCATCATGTAAAAAGTTATGAAGCTCCTGAAATATGAACACAAACATTGGCGAGAGAATATTGCGGGCTCTGCTGAATCCGATTTCTCAACTCCTTAACTGATCATATCCTTTGACATATTTGTGCTGAACTTTACAACTACAGTTTGTTTACTCTGTTTGTTAGTTTTTCTATTTAGATTTTTTATGAAATACGCATCATCAATATTAAGTGCGTTCGAGTACCCAAAAGTTTTAACAAATTCTCAATGAATTTTACTGCATTTTACTAAATTGCGTTCGTTTGCCCAAAATACAGTAAATGAGAACACAAATTGAGAGCAGAAAGTGACAGTTCATGACTGAGTATTTGCAAATTTTTACTGCAGAAATTTCTTGTAGTAAAATTTTGTAAAATAAAAAAATAACATATGAAATAACATAAAGCTAAACAACCAAAAGTAAGAAAACAATTTGTGCAAACAAGTTGTAAAAATATTATTAAAATTTAAAATTTTAATAATAATATAATAAAAAATCAAAAGTGAATAAATACATAAACTATTCGTTCATTAAACATGTGGCATTTTAAAAAGAAATATCTGTTGTAGAAACCATTTACAGCAATTTTCGTTGTGTTATCTCTTGATTCTTTGGAGTTGTGAAAGTATTAAGTAAATGGTTACTCAGTGCTGCAGTTATCTTTAAGATAATCAATATCAAAAACAAATAATCACATACTTTTGAATAAATTTAATCAGACACAAATAAGGAAAATCAAGTTAAATAAAAATAAACATTTGGAAAAGATTAGAGAAGCTAATTTGTTTATATTTTCTTAAAATATTCGTGTTATTATAAATATTGCTGGGTAGTCAGAATTGTGCATAAATTTGCAATCAGCAATTTCCTTAATCTTAAAAATTTTAAAAATTTTTCCGTTCGCTTACTTTTTTGTGTGACATATTTTTTTGAGAGTAAATTTTTTTGTTTACTCATTTATTGCATTTTACTGTAAAAGTACTCGAACGGAACTATTATCAGCATGTTGCTTTACACCCGCATCATTTGTTAATTTAAGTAGTGTATCGATACAAAAATGCTTAACATTTAAAAATTTTATTGAGTTTTTATGGTCTTCAGCTGGTAGAATAATACAGGTAGTGTCAAAGCGTTAACGGACCTTTTTTGGGTTTGGTTCTGTCAAAATTTGATTATATATTACAAGCACATACCCACACTACTAAAAAAGCACACTTGAAAATTTTTTTCAAATGCAAATAAGGAAAGGAAAAGAAACAAAATTCTTTATAGAACATAAAATGCAACCATTTTTCCATTTTTCTTCTGTGCTTTTTGACAGCTTCGAAACTAAAAGCAGTGTTATTGTAACTTCTTATCTACCTGTATTATTCTACCTTGGGTCTTCACTTCATCATTCAATATTTTTTTTTTGTACCAGATCTAATATTCTCTTATTTTGTGCAACACCTTTGAGGGCCTTTCGCACTATAATACTTTGTATTAAGACTTGTCAAAAACTGTAATAATACGTGCAAGTGTGATAGTGTGATAGCAAAATATTATTAAAATGACAAATAATACGATAATAAATTTGACATACCATAAGACTTTGCCATTATTAGAAATTTTTCTAAACGATACGATTTTTCATTTGATCAGGGTTGAATTTTCATAAAAGCAAATTGAACAGTCGATTGTTTTGCCGCCGACAGCGTGCCGTCTCTGGTGGGGTTTTTTCCTTTTGTCATACACAGCCACACAACTTGGAAATTTTTTTGAAACTTACAAGCAGCCGGCCCACTTGGGTCAAGAAAAATAGGTCCCTTTGTGGTGCCTGAAATAGACAAAGAAAAGACTATCTGTCTGACTACTGTCCTATGTTTTGGTCAGTACTGAACCAATCCGTTTTATGAATAAACTGGTTTATTCTTTTTGGATTGCATTCCGTAAGGTCTGCGAGTTCGGATAAAAACGAGTTACCTCGATAAGACAGAGCTGGGCATAGACAGAGGAGATGCTTGACAGTTTCTTCCTCTTCCTCATTTAGACAGCTTCTACAGAAGTCATTAAAAGGGAGATGCAATCTATTTGCATGGCCACCTATGACGGGGGATTATGGTTTCATAGTTCTGTTCTGATTTTTTTTAGTTCCACTTTAACGTTCCCACTATTATCACATACATGACACACACATATATTTGCGTTTGTCTAGTTTTAAGCAAATTACTGCTCATTTGCAGTCGCCTCATATCCTTTAATTTCCCCTTTCAGCAACCCATTCACCTAAAACATGTTTTATTCATACATTCAGTACAAGAGTTCATTTTCTTCTTGATTCGATTATTATTTTATTTACTTTTTAATGGAGATTCATCTTCATGCTTTTTTCCAACCCCACCCCCCGCAATTCTGCACTCTCTCTCAATTTCTTTGCGATGACGATGTCGTTGTTGTTTTTGCTCACAAATTGATGCAATTTAAGGAATTCTTTATGTGTGTTCAATAGCGCATAATTTTACTTCATCGTCTTTGTTCCTTTTATTTATTTACTTATAGATTGAATCAATTTTTTATTTTATTCATTCGCATTTAATTTTTTGTGTTTCGTTCTTACTGATTGTATAAATGTTGAACAGGATGATGCGCCTCCAGCTGCATTTGAATGTTAAATTCAATACAAGTGAATAAAGAAAACATGTTTTAATACTAAAGTAAAATAAATACAAGATAAAGAGAGAGAGAGAGAGAAAAAAAACGTTTTGTATTTTTTTATGATCCCCTTGATGAAAATCTTAAGAGCTAACGAAACAAATTACTACCGAAGAAGTATTCAATTCTATTTACTGCAACCAACAAAGCGTTTAGTGCGTAGACAGCAAGCAGAATGAAGTGCACTTGCGGAAAATGACGTTGAAGGCCGTATAGTCTGAATTTTTAATGTTAACACAACAATACGTTGCGAAGGACCATCAACGCGTATTCAAACTAAAGATGTGTACGTTGCCTCCGTTTGGAGGAATCAAGGCCATAAAAAGTCAACCAGTAAAGTCACATGTGTTGTCGGTGCCGCTACATACGGCGTCTGCCTGCTTTGTGGCATCTCTTTTTGAGTTTCGTTAAAACAAAACAACTTTTATTAGTGATGGTAAAATTTGAATATTGATCATGGTGAAGTTGTGTTTGCATTCCACAAGACAAATAAGAGTCGAATTCTTTTTCGGGTCATAATTTGTATAAATACAAATTTGAAATCACATTTAAGCGAGCCACCTAAACAGAGGCGGGTACATGGAAACACATATGAACACTGACGATGGGATTGCGGCGGCTCCCGAAAAACAACATGGTTTCTGTTCCGACGCGTAAGTTGCAATTAAGTGAAGTTAATTTTTTACTTGCTCCTTTGGAATATTGTCTCATGCCCAATTCTTTCTGACTAAAAATGTTACGAACTTTAGCCAAAATAATAATCACTTTGGATTAAATGCCACTGAAAACAACTTTTATTTTCTTTTATTTGAAAACTTAGAGAAAAGAATCAAAAGGCATTTACATCAAAGTCTGTACTCATTCCCACTTTCTCTGTTTTCATCTCTCCCACAAACTTAAGACATTGCAAAGTAAAGTTTGCGCGTGCAAAAGCGGTCTTAGAGAGTAACGCTCATGTGCTTAAAGATCTCACCATATTCGACTAATTCAACACCGTTCCTACTTTAGACATTAAAAAGAAGTCAATCTAATAAAAATAATTCCCAAGTGAACTTTAAAAACTAATATTCCTAAAGAAACATACTGCAAAAAATACAAATACATCCAATCCTGTTTTTACACGGTACATACGTTCCAGGGAACGCCGTGTAAGTCGAAATCAGTAGTGATCTGTTTTGCTAGTCTGATGAATAAATTTTGTCAAATAAAAAGTATTTAATAAAATAATGAATTAAACTCAGATTTGAATTCAAGCCAAAAATTTCAGTTTATTATATAAAAAGTTCTGCTTGATATATCAAGACATTTTTTAAGCTTCTGTCAAAAATTTTAATTTTTCCGGAAAAATTATTTCTGTTTTGTTATTGTTTTTATTACTACGTTATTGCTATTGTCATTAATATATTTAATTAAAAATAGCGTTGACATATTTAAATCATATTGGACAAAATAATTTAGTAAACAGTTTTTTATGTCAATCGATGTGATTTACTCTTCTTGTCCTTTAAAGCACTTGCAAATTTTCCTTATTTAAAAAAAATTATTGAACTTGTTTACAAAGTGCAACTTTGAAGCTGTATAACTTCGGCTAGAAATAAAAATGTTGTTAATTCTTTTATTATTTTGTTAGTCATAGTGTATACTATTGAATAGCATCAAAATATTTTGGACCCAAAGTTATCTTCACGTATATCACAAAATCTAAAAACATGAGACAAGACCGCTTCTCCTAAAAACTCAGGACTTAACGAGTCAAACCTGACGTATGTGAACCGGGTCTAAGATCCAGA
The DNA here is from genome assembly GCA_956483585.1 of Gymnocheta viridis. Taxonomy (NCBI): domain Eukaryota; kingdom Metazoa; phylum Arthropoda; class Insecta; order Diptera; family Tachinidae; genus Gymnocheta; species Gymnocheta viridis. The sequence continues at coordinate 135,132,745 of OY101440.1, read as the reverse complement.
AGTAGTGCGAATTCGGATATTCTATTATGTTTTTATTTTTTTGTATATAATATTGAAACTTCAAACGAACCTTCCAAAGAAAAAATTTTTGGAGATACGTGAAGATAACTTCGGGTGTGTACTACTTCAACTGAAAATTCCCCAAAAATATTTTTATCCGTGTAAAAAAGACGTGTAAAAACTGGAAAAGATTATTTTCGTTAACCGTGTAAAAACAGTATTGGGTGTACAAGGAAATTTTATTATTAAACGATTTCACAGAAATAAACACTCCAACACTCATAAATATATGATGATTGGTCACATGCAGACAGACGGACAGACAGACAGACACTTGCATATTGTAACAATATATTAATTATTTTTTTTCATTATTAAGTTGTAGAAACTTGGCATGTGTCGAATATTTAAAAAGTAAAATGCAATTTATTATTAGAGAAAATACCGATCAGATATGCTTTGCATAGATTTAAAAAAATTTACATGACCCCAACACGTTCTATGTGCGTACCATTAAAAGCATTGTGGGATATTACGATTTTAACATATGACAACCAATAAATAATACAGAAATTACACTTTCTTGACACGTAAACATGCATTCGCACACCCGTGAAATGTTGAAATAAAAAACAATAAAAATATGGAAAATAGTTGCTTTCAATGTTCAAATTTATTTAATGGACAAACAAGTAAAAATTAAATTAAAAACCAACACAATCCTACAATGAAAGACTCGCATTTAAATTAATTGACCATGACTATGAAGTAGATACGACTACTATTACAATTACAAATACAAATAACGCCATGTGCTGAGCTGACAGCGAGTCAACTGACGTCTCAATTAAAACTGATTGACGCTACCAGCACGTTAGATCAAGGCAACTTAAACGACTAGGAGCGCAAAAAAACAGTTATTATTACCAAGAAAATAAGTCAACATAAATGGAAACTTAAGAACTGTTCAGAAAACTGTGGATGACCGGCAGGCGCGGATCCAGAAGGAGATAAAAAAAACGAAATATCCACAAAAATATTTTTGGATTACAACAGGCTTGTCAAAGTGATTTTGTATGGAAATTTTAGTTTTATAAGCCAGTTATAAATATTTAAAAAATTATTATGAATAATGCAGGGGCTAAATTACCGCATTTGTGATTGAGTATGCTTTCTAATCTAATACAATTTCGTCACGTATCGAATAGATGGATTACTGCATTCAAAATTTTCACAAAATGTACGAGTGCCAAATTGTTTTTTACATTGGAATAGAATCAAAACTTATGTTTTGCCGAAAATAAAAATAAAACATAATACAAGAAAATCAAATATTTCTTTGATCAAATAACTAGTTTTTGTGAAATAAAATATTCTGCAAATAGAAATACAACATTTATAAAAAAAATCGCTGCATTCATTTTTTTGTACTCACAGTTGCCAGATGAAATCGACATAAATCCGTCAAATTTTTAGCGTAAAATCGTCAATATCGTAAAAATAATTATCCGAAAACGTCAAAAATTCCTCAAAAATATTTTTCTTTTTACATAACACAGCAAATAAATTCATAGTTTTTGTATAAAGTAAACCAAATTCTTATCAATAACGAGATCAACCGATTAATTAATTATTTAATTATTTAGTGTATTTTTTAGTAAACATAAACATTAATTGAAAAATTTCAAGATTAAAAACACAAAACAGCAGCATTCAAATGTTTTACAGACACTCGCCGCCGTATCAAAAAAAAAAAAACTTAAAACTTATAATTTTAATTTCTGTAAATGTAATCATAGTTTTAACTTGTAATCGTGTTACACGTGTGTGTACGTGTAAGTGAAAAATAATATGATTTAGCGAGTGTGTCCTCAAGTAGCTAAGAAAGAAAAGTTCTCCAATTCGACGTCAGAACAGAACAAACGATAGAGCGACAGATGATCAAAAGTTTTAAGCGTGTCAGACACGAATAAAATATGTTACAAACTTGCATGAGCATGACAATGTGTAACAGAACGTGTACCCACGTAGCGCAACATACGAAACGTGCAAATCTGTAAAGAGTGCTGCCTCAGAAAACATATAGTATGTGCGAAAGTGTTTGTTTTCCTTGAAAGACACAAGAAACACATACAAACATTTTGTATTTATCTGTATATGTGTATATACATGTAATAACAATTTTGCTTAATGGGTGCATTTTTTTTGTTATATTTTATAACATTTTAATTTTTTGGCGTACTAAAAGCGTTTGGGGCGAGTAATTTATTTAATGATTTTTTAATGATGTTTGTTTATATATTAGTCGTAGTTTAGACATAGTTTGGTCATAGTCTAATCATAGTCTAGTCATAGTCTAGGCTAGTCATCATTTCTGTTGGGTCTCAACTCGAAGCCGCTATCGCCGTATGAAAGTGTAGTCACGTATTGATTCAATGGTTGTCTATGTTTCCAGGGAGACCATGAGAGGATTGACATAAAATCCTTATGGATTATTATGCCAGTGCCAGATCCGTGCTAATCAGGAACTTCCATCTGAACCTACACAACCAACTTAATGGTGACAAAACGAAGAAAGTACTCCGAGACTCGCTACGTTTTAACGAGACGGAGGCAGCGGTGATATTGGCCTATGAGCCATTTCGGTGACGATTCACTTCCACCTACTGAAGTCATAGAATGCCACAGCTGTCAGCTTAGGGTGCGACAAAATCCGAAATACCATAATTAGGACCGTACTGGACATGATCCTAATGCCATTCGGCGGAGGTGTGTCGATATCATATCCATTTATCCAGACTAGTCATAATCTTGTCATAGTCTAGTCTAGTCATAGTCTATTTCTATTCTAATCATAGTCTTGTCATAGTCTGCTCATAGCATAGTCTTAGTATGGTGATAGTCTAGTCATAGTCATAGATTCTAACTAGTCATAATCTGATCATACTCTAGTACAAGTATATTTATTATCTTTCATAATATACTAGTAGTCTCACCCATACATACAGTAATTTTAATTTTGCTTTCATTGCTCATCTTATACTGGTGAGGAATTTATTATTTATTTGATTTCTTCGTCCTTTTGTTGTCGTTTAAAAATAATCTGTATAAAACCAGTATATCTTTGGTAAGAAAAAAATCCATAAAAAGTTTAGTTAATGTAAATGAAAAAAGGTTTTTATTATTGTTTTCAAGCCTTCATGTTTCGTGTCCGACCCAAGGTGCTGTCCCACCCGTCCCCTGCTACAAAACGAGTTTTTAGTCAACTCTTCCATAATTAATTTAAATAACTAATAAATTCATTTTTTTAATTATTCTATAGAAAAGCTATTAAAGAGAATCTGCTTATATTGTTTTGATTTTCGAATTATACCCTTTTGACTTCATTTAATGTTCCACCCATCATTTAAATTATACTTTATTAATTCCATCAATTGCAAAAGTTAAATTTAAACATTAATCTAAAAATTAGAATAAATAAATGGGTAAACTCGGGTTTGAACTTGAGCCAAATTAATCGTTTCAATATATACATATGTATATACATTAACCCTAGAACGCACACCCGGGTACAAATATATCCACTTGCAACTTTTCAGTGCTGTAACTCAGGAACGGCTTACCTTAAGGAATAGAGATTTCGGATCTAGGAAAAATAAGTAATTTCTCATTGTTTAAAGGTTATTTGATGTAATTCGGATCAGTGGTTCAGGAGCTACGAGCTTCCAAAGTCGACACCTACGTAAACACACACCCGGGATACGTTTGTACCACACCAATTTATATCAAAACGAAAGGCAACAAACCATTTTATAGTGTTTTTAAATAATATTATTTTATTTGAAAAATGGAAATTATGAATTATTGTTACATATTGTGCATTCAGTATTGGTGATCGAATGATCAAGACACATTGGCTTCTTACATTTGCTACACACCTTTCTGGTTTTTCTACGTCGTTTTGTTTCTTGAGCATAACATAAGTAGCAGGAACCGCTGATAGGTTTTGGCGCGCGGGCTGCGGCAGATGTCGATGGTGTCGTGTTCAACATTGATTCCAGCGGACGGTTGAAATATGACTCAATCGCTATTTTAGTGGAGAAGTTTCGCGTGACTTGCCGTTTTAGTGCACGTTCTTCAATAATTGGCATACACAATGCTTCCGCCAAGCTACGAAGGAATTGCTTACGCTTGTTTGATTTAGCAGGCAGCATGGGGTTGTTCATGTCATATACAATATACGCTGCAAGAGCCGTTATGTCCAACATGTTGAAAAATAATGACAATGGCCAACGCTTCGTCTGTCGTTGTGTAGGATATTCACTGAACAATTGGTCCATTTTATCAACGCCACCCTTGGTCATATTATAAAATTGTATGATTTCAGGCTTCCCACCCTCAGCTATCTCGCCATCATAATGCATTGATGAAAGCAGCGTCACTGATTTATTTTTTCGTGGCACATAAGAGCACATCGTCACATTTTTTCTAAAGCCGAATAATGATGAATAAATTGGCCTGTCCTTGTGCGCCTTCATTTCCGCAGGAATATATGTTTTGTTTTTGCGCAAAGTCCCAACGATTGTTAGGTTCCAGGTGAGGAGAAGTCCTGCAACTGGCAACGTCGTGAAAAAATTGTCCATTGTCACATTTCTTCCACTTCCTTTGTATCTGATAGCCAAATCTCTTACAACTCGTTCCCCTTGATTAGTTTCCCTTCCGGTCGCTGCTTGGCCAGTATAAATTTGACCGTGCAGTGGATATGCATTTTTGGCATCGCAAATCCACCAAACTTTTATACCATATTTTGCAGGTTTTGATGGTATATACTGTGTAAACCGTGTGCGTCCACGGAAAGGAAATAATTGTTCGTCAATGGTTAAATTTTCACTAGGTTTGTAGTGTGCTTGAAGATTGGCATTCATAATGAGCCACAACTCACTGATCGGTGCTGCTTTATCAGTTTGTGCGCGTGCAGCACGAGTGTTTGCGTCGTCAAACCTTATAAATCGCAATATTGAGCAAAAACGGTTGACTCCCATCGTGGCGCGATACAGAGGATAGCTTTTTACATTCCACAAATCTCGAACACTTTCTGAATTGCTGTGGTTTGCGCCAGTCATAAGAAGTATGCCAAAAAATGCATACAACTCTGCTACCGTCAGTGACTTCCATGACTTGGGAGTTTGCTTATATCTGTTGAACCATGTAGAAAATTTGCATGAAACACAACTTAAACATTTTTAAAATATTAATTTACTCTTTAAAAAAATAATAATGAAATTGGACCATTTAAACATAAGAAAAAGCCAAAATAAGCTAGTAGGTACAAACGTATCCCGGGTGTGTGTTCTCGTAGAAAAAGTTGGGTATGCATCGTACGGTTAATCTAAACGATATCATACAACAAAAACATAAATATTCTAGTAGTCAGAAAAAAATAAGCTGAACAATTCATTCCTTAGCTCAGAAATTGTAAAAGATCTACAACAGACACATTAAAAAAATGTTTTAAATTTTAATTCAAAATAGTTTAGAACGACCCACCCATCCCAATGGAATTGCCCATTTATTTTTCGTTTTGCATTTTGATATCATGAATTTTTACAACCCCATAAAAGTTCTTTTACTCCACAGATTTTGCCGAATATTTAATTTTGCCTTTTGTCCCAATTTTGTTTTTCAGTTTTTAATTAAGTTTAAAGCAGAAATGACAATATCACGTTGACAATTGTTAAATATAAAACTGCAATTGTCAAAGCAAAAAAAAAAAAACATAATATTTGCAACTTGCAGCAGACCAAATTGCTGATGTCAAAACAAATAACATTTCCCAAGAGCAACAGGTTTTTCATTTGTGCCACCAAAATTGTTGCAGCCACATACATTCACATCCATGCGAGTACAAGAATATTGTTTAACAACAAATAATAAAAAAAGAATGAAAATATTAAAAACAACCCCACAGCTTTTTGCATAAAACATTACGGAGGCAGGCGTCAAAGCCTACCAAACCATGTGCAGGGAAATATTTTTTTATTTTCTTGCTGTGGATATTTTAGCCGTTAGTTACCCACAATTTAACAAAAGAACATGAAAAAACTTGTGTATTTTTCTGACAATTGTTAAAAGCAAAAAAAGTCAATACGACGTGCCAAAAGGACAAAATAGAAATGAGAGTTGAAAAGGCAACAAAGATTGCAAATTCCAGATTTTTATTGCCAAAAAGCGATTTGTAAATTTTTCTTCATTCAAATTTTCTCTCAAGTTTACAGCGGTGAACAATTAAGGAGCATGCAGTAAATGAATTGTTGCATAAATGAATTAAATTTTAATGATCTGACGATGATAATATTTCTAACAAGATGGATTATATTATTCTGAAAACTTAAACAGTTCTGAAGATTTATTAATTCTATGTATATCAGCATTTTTGCATTTTGGTAGGAAATTCAGATAAAGAGGATTTTTCTTGACCATCAACAGTTTGTATAAGAACTGTGCATATGTTAGTATCCTTATGTACACAGACACGAATATGTATTTATCTGCAAAATATATTAAAAGAATATATGCATGTACGGTACATATAAAAATGTTTTTTTTTATACTTTTTCGGAATTTTTTATTGCATTTCAAGCCCTGCACCAAACTTTCTATAAAAATACTTTAACAATGAAGCCTCTTCCAACAAACAAACAACCTTTTCTTGTTTTTGCAGTATTTGCGTAAATAAAGCATTTTCAATTTTATTGTTTTTATTTATTAACACACAACCTGTTGCAAGCTGAAGCTGCATGTTTTTTTAAAGAAATTTATTATTGAGTTGTTTGCGCTGTGCAGCAGCGAGAAATACTAACAAAAGAGCACTTTACCATTTTATGCACTTGTCAACGAAATTCCACAAAAGAACCGCAAAACTAAACGGGAAACCCGGTTTTAATGCACACATTAACTTTATTAATCGTTTGTGTAGAGTATTTTTTAATATTTTATTTAAATTATAGTAATTTAAAATAAATATTTCATTCGTCGCGTTCGTAAGTCGTAGCTGTTGAGCTCAACTGTTGTAAAACTGTTGTCATCTGCTGAGCCCAACAGTTACGTCTTAGAAACGGCTGGATGAATAATTTGATAATGAACAGCTGATTAATGTAAACAATTGAAAAGAAATAAAAATGCTGCAAAAGAAATTATTTAAATTTGCTGCATTAATTAGTTTAGCTTATACCAAAAAGTATGAACAACACAGAGTTTGCAATGAAGTTTTTCTTGGCAGGAATTTTCCATTTTTATTTTAAAATCTGCGCCACAAGTTTAATATTCACTGCATGAAAACGTACAACAAAATACTCCAATAAAATGATAAACCTGCGCCGATAGTATTCATATTTCAACGCTAAGCCGGCGGCACTGTGATCAAAAAATCATTAAACTTTATATTGAACTAAATATATATTTCAAATAAATAAACACCTACGTATATTTATTGAAATTAGCATTTTATTTCTTTATTTTCGTTACTTTATCGCATTTGTAATGCAAAATTTAACAAATTAATTTGTAGTTGCCACTTAACAAAACGGCATTGCATTATAATATAAAAGCGCAGAACTCTCTTGATCAGCTGTGGAGGCTAAACACAACATGTTGACTAAATGTAGCAAGAAAAAATATGATTGAAAAATAGGAGCAAATACTCAACTGTTGTGTGGAGCGGAACTACTCAACTCTGCGTTTCTAAGACAAACTCTCAACGGTTGCGCAACAGTTACGTCTTATGAACGCGACCATTAAAAATATGTATAAAGAAAATAAAAAATTATAAAAACACTGTAATACAGAAACAATTTATTTAAAAATTGGTCAAGCACAGTTTGCCTCCTTGGAATGGATGTCTTATTGAAACTCCTTAAAAAGTATTAAATTTTTGCTAATAATATTGTTTTGCTAAGCCCATTTAATAAGAACTTCTAAGTGATTAATGTTATCTTCGTGTTTTATTTTGAGCTCTAGAATTTCTGTTTCATCATTTTCAAATTTTTACCATCGCATTTATCAGGAAAGGTTTATTTTCAATCCATCTTTTCAAACCATCAGCTGATATATTTGACATTTGTTAGCTAAGCCGAGTACAAAATAAAATGTTTGTTCGTAATATGAGGCACTCAGTAGAAAATATTTGGGTGTTCGTTAAATACGATGTTCATTAAATCGAACGTTCGTTAAATCGGAAAACTACTCTATATTTTTTAATGCAGGTATAAGAAATTGTCAAGTTTATTTCCAGTTTAGCTGCATTTCTGCAGAAATTGGACAAAATATGATTATTGAAAAAAATTAAAATAACGACTACATGATTTAATACAAACATTATTTCCACACAAATCACGCTTTTAGATACCTCGAAAATTGGTTTAAATTTAATGTTTCCTTACACTCATTCTTTGCTGAATGTTTAGTTATTTTTTTAATAGTTTTTTTTTTTTTAATATATTTGAAAATTAAAGACCAACATACATTTTGATGGTTACACCTTTTTGCTGTTTTGTTCTCGGAACACATGTGCAATTTTATACGCCTTTTACAATTGTATTTGTGTGTGCGGGATTTTTTTTTTTCAAAAGTTCTTTAATAAATTTTGCGGGTATTTTTTTTAAGGTATTGAAGCACATTTCAGCAAGACGGAATGGCTTCTCTATGCAGGTACTCACGTCATCAGTATACACTGTTGTCTGTACAGTTAGGCTGAAGTTCCATATCACGCGTTAACATGGCAACGCGAGGTTTGCGTTTTAAGTGGAAGTAAGGCGTAGAACGTATCTATTTCACCCATCAATTAATTAAAGAAGGATATTTTAATTAGTGATTTTTAAGGGAACTACTAAAACTATTTTTTAAACTTATAAACATTAATTATTTTTTAAAATTTTACAATATTATCGCACTTTTTCCCAAAACTAAAATTTTACATATTCAGCTGAATATTAATTATTTTATTCAAAACAATTTGCAATTGATTATTGAGGGGCACATCAAGTTGCTTTGCGTATATTACTGCTGCAACGTGTTTAAAAATAACTGAAAATGTAAAATATAAATTTTCGGAAAAAAGCGATTATAAATTTTAAAAACCAAAACAGATATTTTATTTGCCTTTTTCAGTAATGCATCACAATTAAATTAACATTTATTTATTTATTTAAAAATTAATCAATGGATATAATCCCCGACCGCCAGTTTAAACGTACAACTATTTTAGTTGCATTCATTTAAAGAGAATAAACTACATATAGCTTATTCTCTTCCCCATGGAAAAACCAATAAACAAAATAAAATTTAAAACTAAATTTGCGTTATTTTGTTAAGTTTTTGTTTGAAGCTAACATATTAATATTTAATTTTTAGCTCTTTCAATTCTGATCTCTTGAAGTGAAAATTCGTATTATTCATATACATACACATATATATGTGGGTAATCTTAAAAACTCTCATTGCTTTGCTTATGTTCTTACTTGAACCAATACTAACAAAAGTGATTTCGTGTACGTTTATACTTTTAGCATTTGTAGTGGTGTCAACTTTGGGAGCCTTTTATTCGTTTAATACTGAACCGATTTAAATAATATATTATCGGATCGCTAAAGCTCAACAATGTCTAGCATTTGGTAAAAGAATGAAGAAAATCAATTGCCAAAAAAAGAGAAAAACGGATCTAAAAATTTGTGTTTGCCTATTCATATATCGAGACTGAAATTAATGAGTACGAAAGCTTAGATTCAAGAATTCACATATATGTGCACTTATATACACGTTTTTAGTTAACTTTATTATTTTATTTAAATAGCAATTTTGATCTCCATGTTCAAGTTTAATTTATCCTGTTTAGATTGATTTTTTGGAATAAGTTATTTTTGAGTATTTTTTATAAGTCAGTATTTATATCTTATAAATGAACTGTAAAAACTTTTCTTAATTTTTCTTAAACAATACAATTTTTATGTTTTACAATAGTCATTACCTACTGAACTTCGAATTTAATAATATATGTAATGGAATTACAAAATAAAAATATTTTTTATAGCTCAAATTTAATGTTGTATTATATTGGCGATATTTGATAAGTCATTTGGCTAAAAATAAATCTGACAGCACTGTTTACCACTGTAGTTTTTGCGTAATTTACGCAGTACGTATGACTATTGAATTTATGTATTCACATAAACATATCACTCATTCGCAATGAATTACAAAACTTTCTTTGAAATCGCTCAAAAGTATGCGTTTTTTTTTTGGAACAATCTGTACGTTTGAGTGCTGTCAGCAAATTAATGATGAAACAGAACAAATCTGCAACTTCAGGACCAAACGCTGATGGCCCATAATAAAATCGACGGCAGTAACTTCAAATTCTCTCTTATTATTGTTTGATTTTCTTTTGTTTCCATTTTTCGTATGAACATGTATGAGATTTCATGAAAACACGGTAACATTGTTGAGAGAATGAGTATCTTAAATTGAGAGTATAAGAAAAACAGTTTGTTCTGTTTAATCATTTAAACTGAAAATTTGTTCACTTTATAGAAAAATCGATCTAAAATACAACGTGTTTACTGGGTATCTGTAAAAAAAAGCAATAAATATTTTGTTAACATGTATTTTAATTTATTTCGAGTTTTTCTTAAATTACTTCCTATGCCCTTTTATTATATTAACCTTTCCTTCGAATAATTGAGAAGTGTAATTAATATAAAACTTAGACTACAACACACAAAAATCGATAAGGTTTTTTTATTTTCTTACTTTTCCATTTGCTACACAATAGTTTTATATTTTAGTTTATATTTTTATTTAATTTTATACTTAAAACTTATTTCTATTTAAAAAAAATGTTTGCCAGACATCACGCATTCACTAATAAATATTTTAAATGCATTATTTTTACTTTACAACTTTCATATGAAGTTGTTATGGCTGTTTAAATGTTTTAACATATTTTTTCTTAATACTTTTTATTTTATTATTATTAAAATATTTGCCTTGTACTCGTATTATTCGTAGCCAGCTTTGTGTCATGGTTTATGTATTTTTCTATATTGTGAGTATGAATGGCGGTATAGATGGAAAAAAGTGTATGTAAAAAGCATAAATTCTGATGATTGCTATTAATTATAATTTTATGCTTATGAATTTCTACACACAACATTATTTGTAAAAAAAAAATAAAACATTAACCAGTTTTTCCACACTTTTTTTTTTTACTTTACTGCTGTGTTTTCCATAATGTCTGCTTTAAATAATATAAAAAATTTTTGCTGTTTAAAATAATTTGAAATGAATGAATGTCTGAATTCATCAATGTAAAGAGTATGTGAGTGCGTATTAGAGGGCGATGAAAATATTGGTACTTTCTCAAGCAAAAAGGAAAAAATGTTCGGTGAAAAATTAGTCCTCCAAAAACATTTGAAATTTCCAAACAACATGTAGACATTTTTTTAATGTTGTTCCAATAGATTTTTTTTTAAATTAGATTTATGTATGCCAGTTGCAATTTTTAAGAAATAAGAAAAAATTGTTTTTTTGCTTATTTATAATATCTAAGCAAATTAAATCAACTTCTTAATATTAATAATTAAAGTGAAGGAAAACAAAATGTGCACATATGATCGTTTAGTTATTTTAAACAGCAGTTTGAGTTCTTTTAGTTTCCTAAGGGGGCATGCGGCGGGTGTCTTAACAATTTCCAAAGTGCATACATGTATTTGCCAGCAATAGATCTTTTTATAATTAAAACACAGGGTATTGTGCAAGTAACATATGCAACGGCTGCCGATTCAAACGCAAGGTGTCAAGTAGCCGTTGCACAAATATTTTTTTCTGACATTTGTCAATGCAACTGGACGCTGTGAAGTTTGCGGTACTGTTGACTGCAATTGCTTGCTGTTGGTAATAGTGACTGCTTGATTGTGCTACATAATCTACACGCAATAAATATATATTTTTTTTCTTTTAGTAGTCCTACAATCTAATTTATTGTAGCGTGTAGCCTATCTGCTTTCAATCACTATTTCATATTTTTAAATTGTTCAAAGGAAAAATTTATCAAGTTGCAAAAGATATTACAATTTAGTACGTTTTCATAATAGCACGTAACGTTCGTATTTTGCATCTCTAGATCTTTAATTTCAATGCATAGTTTTTATGCAAAATGAAAAAAAAATAGTAAAATAAAAAAGACATTTGGCTCTTTCCTTGTATTTTCCCCTCTTGCTGGTTTTTCAATGACTGCATTAAAACTGAAAAATATGAATAAAAAAATATATTAAAAATGCCACTAATTACTTAAATGACTTTTTATGAAATTTATACAGGCTTTTATACAATCGTATTTTATATAATAAATATATTTTCATTTTCAAATACATAATTAATATGTTGATATTAATTAATATAATATTATAAACAGGAATACAAAAATTCTCATATTCAACTAAATTGTGCACTACGAATGTTTAATATGTCCTTCAAATACATTTCAGTGTTTGTTTATACAATAAGTCATACGTTGAGTTAGTAAAGGCCACAAGGTTAATATTTATGGTGCATAAAGTTCGAGAAATTAATTAGTGTATGAAAATGGTTTTAAAATAAATTTATATTTATTTGATATAATTTTTCTTTTTTGTTTCTGAAAAACTTTAATGTTTTCGAAAATAAATTTGAAATGTTAAAACTGTTGCAGCATATTCCTTCACAAGCGGCAACAAAGTATACAATTTTTCTGACTGAACGAATAGGTTAAACAGCAATTTAAATGCTTTTTATTTATTTATTTTATTTATATACATTTATTTATCAACATTTTTAAATAGCAATTTCCTTAAATATTGTATTGAATATAACATTTTTTTAATTAAAATTATTACAAACAAAATTTGCTAATAAAAGTATTTCTGAAATAAAATTTTATTTTCGTTAAATGTTTTTTACAGTCCCGGCTAATCTTTTGGTTGATTTTTATTTAGGATACAAGCACTATTAAGCAACTTCCTAAAAATTTAAATCTTTGTATTTGAATAGTTTATTGTGTGTAAACAACACTAGTTCGTTCAAGTGCTTGTAAAAAATGAAATCAAAATTAAAAACTGCAAAAATGTGCGATATTTGTATTCGTAGAGTTTAATATAAAATAAAAATTGCATCAACTCAGCATGAGTAATAAAATTGTATTTTATCAACAGACTGTGCATGCAATTTATTTAGATTATCTTACTAACACTCTTGCTGTTTGTTATCTTTTTTATTCATCAGAAAATATGTGTAGCCAGAAAAAATTGTTCTTTGCTTCAGCTTTTCGGGTCATCTATTGCAACTTACGTTCGATTTCTCCGGGCTTGAAACTGGGATATAATCAGCCGCGTCCAGGGTCCTTTTACACAAAATTCTTTACAAAGTGAAAAACAACTTGTTGTTGTTTAGTTCTTTGCGAGGGTTTTATTTTATTTGTTGACATAAAAATTAATTATAATAATTTAGCGTCAGCTGGGTGCCCGTGGCGATACGTATCTGTAACTACTCTACTACCTAACTCACTGCTACTAACGTCATGAATCGAATGATAATCCAGCACTTCTACTAATCAAGGATTCCTTGTAAAAAAAACTCTGGGCGTCCTCTATCGCTTCACCCTGTGCCAGTGCCCTGTCGTCCACGACTAGATGAAAATCTAGTCAAGCAAACGGGATTGGTGTCATACGAACCCCTAATTAAATTTTACTTGTACTGCTCGCTGTAATTGCAGCCATTTGCGCCACTCAAACCCATTTACACTTGTTTTATTTAAAAAAAAATCATATATAATTTATATTTAATTTGATAATAAACTGAAAGTAAACTGTAAACTGAAAGTCGCCACCAAAACCCCCTTGAATGGATATCCGTTCAACACTAGCTTAGCTGAGCCATGTGGTTCCAAAATTCCTCAAATTTCTATTCTCACACTATTTCTGGACCAGTAATCTATTCCATTTAAGATATTTTAATAACTTTTCACATCTTTTAAGAAGGCCGAGTGTTCTCTTGAAGCAGATTGATTTCGTCAACTTTACTTTTCTATTATTTTTATTAGAAAGCAAGATTTAAAGGAACCAACCGCAATAAAATCGGCAGGGTGTAGAAATTTATAATAATCAACGACATTTTGAATCCACCAAACGTCCAATGGTTTATCAGACGAACAATAAACTTTTTCCTTTGGACTTGTCGTAGAACATCCATTTCTCATCCCGGTCGGTCGTATGTGTGTGAATGTAAAATCCTTGATGTGTGGCTTTTGAATCAATTGCGCGCCAGAGAAAAGTAATCTTCCAATGGCTCTTCATTTTGATTTGTAAGCCATCAAATTGAGTTACTATGATATCATTCCCAGGAATAGCAATCGTATATAAACTTATTGTTGCATTGTTACTAACAACTTTTTTTCTCTTGTGTTTGATTCTAATCCAAGTTGGACACCGAAATGAGTAACGTTACCGATATCGATTATTTTTATTTCAGTGTCTGCATCAGTATTCCAACGCATTTAATCGATATACTGTCTGAAAAAGCAAGAAAACATATTTGAACAATTTATATCGTTCAGAAGAACCGTTCTCGATATTCTCAGTACTGGCAAAAAAATGCAAATCAATCACGTAAAAATTTCCCGATGGAAATTCGTATATGTTACATGAATATGCATACTGATATAACTGCAGATGAAGATTGCAAACGATCATGCCTTAAGTACGCTTAAGCCACAACAGTCTAGTGAACAATGCCCAACTCCAACTTAGATACAGGTTCATCAATCAATTGCGACTGATATGATGCAACCAAATACTTGACTACAATACTTCTCTAAATATAAAGTCTTTTAGGCAGCTTTGTATGAATATTGAAACTTAAACTTTTTGCCGCATTTTAATGATTGCTCATTTACGAAAGTACACAGGAATAAATGTTGCAAAGCTCATTATGCTTTACAAGTATGATCAAGCAGCGTACAGTGGCGCCGAACAGTTATTTTTTTCTTTAAATAATATTATAGTTGTGGTATTTCTAAAGCTTGAGTTTGTAATTATAGTTTAACAACTTTTAATTATAATTGATTGCAGGCAGAGCTTTCATCGTCTTGAAACTCGTCTGTGCAATTCTCTATTAGAAGTGTTAATTATTTTTTTGTGTGCAAAGTAATATTTTATATGTTTATTACGTAAGATAATTTAATACGATAATACGAATGAAAAAAGTTGATTAAACAATGAAGAAATAAATAAGTAGCTCTTTCAGGAGGATGCCAAGCCTCATCGCCAGCGCTTAAGTATCAGAGAGCGACAAAATCTGATTGGAAAAATATCCATAAGTAATCAACATCCTAAAAACATGCATTTGTGTTCAAACCTTCAAACTTGTTCAAACACATTTATTTTGTTGGTTCTGTGATTTTAATGAAGTGTCGCATCACACCAATCGATTCGGGTATTTGCTTGTTTGGCTCAACGATGATTATTTTGATGAAGAATAAAATAAAGGAGGCATAAATGAGCGCGAACGAACGCGTATGCATATTATATTATTATTATGCATTTAGAAATATTATGTTGGTATGTATTAGTTTTCATGCTTCATATCAGGGATAGAAAAAGGGGTTTAGATCTTGTGCTAATTATAAAAAACAAAATGTTGAAAAATTATGCAAGAAACACTTAATTAATTTTTGAGATGAATTTTTGTATGATACTGATTTATACATCATTCAGTTTAGTTGAATGTATGGCAGAATAATGCAGGCAGTGTCGAAGCTACAACAACACTGCTTTTTATTGTTTTAAGGTTCGAAGTTGTCAAAAAGCACAAAAGAAAAATGTCAAAAAAATTTTATATTCTCATGTGTGTTTGGTTGCATTTTCTGCTCTATAAAGAATTTTGTATCCTTTCGATTTCTTATTTCCATTTGAAACAAATGTTAAAGTGTGCTTTTTTAGTAGTGTGTGTGTGTGTGTCTTAGTAAAACATAAACAAATTTTGACAGCTGCGAACCCAAAAAAATAGTTGGTTAACGTTTCGACAATACCTGTAATAAATGAAGCGTTCATCACTACGATGCTGATTTTACTCAACGTTGATTTGTTTTGCTGATTTAAAGTAAATAACAAATTAATTAATTAAAGTATTATTAAATCAGGAAAAAAGTGATTATTGTCTTTCTCTGTTAAGTATATTTCATAAGTATTTCTACTTTTTAGTTGTTGTTGGTTGCACTGTTATACAAATTACTTTACAGAAAAAAATTATTCAGTTGAATGAAAGTTTTAATTATTCATTGAATTGAATAACACAAAATGATGCCAACAATCACAAAAGCGTAGCAACCGATTTATTTCTTTATTTGTGAGTATGTGTGTGTGTGTGTGGGTATGTGGACTTTTGTCCAACAAAGCGTATTCATTTACAATATAAAAACAAAAGTTATTTTTGGTGCACGATGGATGTCAAACTCCATAAAAAGTGTGAATCAAAACTATAAATAAAAAGATCAAATTTTTGAAATTATTTGAAATAAGATATCGAGGATTATCTCGAATAATAAATTTACTAAATACAAAATGAACAACGATTTTCACATATGGAGTTTGACATCCATCGTACAATAGCAAATTAATCAAGGCGTATTCAATTCGCCGCTGCTGTCACCTTGGAGTATTAATTCGCCTTGTTGTCAATAAACGCTTAACTATTTTTCTTTAAACGTTATTTCATGTTGATGATGTTGAAAATTTTCCCGTTATGAAATTCTCATTAATTTGTTAAGAGTTTTTACATTTTTGTAACTTAAAATAAAATGGTTTTTGGAAGGTTTGCTAATGTGATTAACATTTGTATTAAAAACAATTAACCATTTTTTTGTCATGATTAAATGTTTGATTTTTTAAAATAAAATTTTACTATTTTCATGGATACATGGAAACATACATGAAAACTGACGCTGGAAGTGTAGCGGCTCCCGAAAAACAATGTTGTTTCTGTTCTGCGATGTAACTTGAAATTAATTGATGTTAACTTTTCCCTTGTTCCCTTGGAATATTGTCTCATATCCCATACTTTTTGACATCAAAAATTCTTACGAACTTTAGCCAAATAATAATCACTTTGAGATACAACAACTAACAACATATTTAGTTTGAAAAATCATCACATTAAATTAAATAATTTAAGTAATAAGAAAATGATAACAAAGTCTATCCAGGTGTAAAGACGAAAGCTGCTGACACCGCTGGTAACCCAAGCTGGTGTTAATTAAGTCTTTCTTGCTTCTTAACAAAAAACGTGTTCGGCTCCACTGTTCATTGGCTTAAAATTCAAAACCATTCTATTGTTACTATTGCAATAATTCCAGTTAGAGTACTTTGTAATAAAACAAAAATAAAAAAACAAGAAAATCAAATTACTAATGATGCTGCACACTGAATCTGTCCACAAATTTTGTGGAAGTTGCTTTGTATGTTGCCAGGACCACCATTTATGACTGGATGTTGCATGAAAACAATCACATTTGTTTGCAGTAATTGAAACTGTAACTGCTAAATTTTCGTATTGTACAGGAAAAAGACAGTTTAGTTTGAAATATAAAGCTGGCCTTAAAGGATATGCTTTGATTTATCTAATGTTTTTTCTTTGAATTTGTAGTTTAAATTTCATTTTCTTAAATCAAATAGAAAATGTTTCCTTACAACTCAGCGTGTGATACAGCTGCAGAGCACTCCATGCTGTAATCCATTATTAAATGTGAATGTTATTTAATTGTAAACAATATTATGCGACACTTTAAAACTCTTTCATTACTTTTTTTATTATTTATGTGTTAATCTGATTTAAGTTCAATATTTTCTTTTATGTATTTATTAGGTTGATAGATATCGAAAGCGAAAATGTATAAGCTTACAATTTGGACGAAACTCAGTAAAAAGTTTTAAAATGCATGAAAAACCATATACGAGGTTTGTTCAAAAGAAAAGCTGAATTTTCCATTTTTTCAGGCTGTGTAAATACCAAAAATAGCTTTTGAATAAATCTTTCAGTTACAAAAAAAAAATTAATGTAAAACCTGTATTCATTTAGCCACAAAAAAAAATATCATATAAACATCTTGAAACCGAAAAAAACATTCAAAGCGGATGTAATTTTCTTCTCTTTCCTGACTTCAGCAGTGTCTCAGAGCTAAAAAACGCAACATAAAGTCTAAAATATTTGCAATATAATGTAAAATTTTGTTGTGTATCGATCTGCGTACTTAGTTTTTAAAATTTCCTTAAATTCATTTTTGCCTTTTTCGCCAGCTTTTTTGTACAAACACTCCTCTGTGAGCTGGTAAAAATATTTATGAATAACAAGAAAATTCAATTTATACTTGTATGCAATAATACTTCAGCAAATTCTCTGTGTGCTAATATTGCACAAACATGTATTGTGATTTTCGTACAATATGAAAGAGTTGAAACTATTTAGATGTGCTACTAGACATTGTACTCCTAAGTTCACGTTGAATTTTTTATAGCAGTATGTGAACACAGAACAGAAGTTTTTATCGGTAGTATAATTCAAATGACATGGCCAATGATATAAGCTGATATTTGCTGGAAATGACAACTAACATAATAATTACTCTTACCCTTGATCTTTTCTCTAAAGCAATTGGGATTTTCCTTAATTTAGTTGCTGTGCACTTTTTGTTAGAATTTACAAATATTTTTGTAGGTCCGTATCTATATAAAATATTTACTAATTCATTGATTTTCAGTGTACTTTGTAAAGCAAGTCTTTGGTGACACGCTGTAAATTCCATTCAGTTCAAAACATTAATTAAAATAAAATCAAACTTTGCAGCAATTTGATTCGCAAATCTCGTATCGTTTTTTTTTTTTGGGTGAAAAAAAACTACTTTCTTGAAACTAAATATTTGTAACAATATAAAGGGACCACCTTCATGAATTATTGTGCATCTGTGTTCGTAGTGGCTTCAATTGTAGTCACTCTCTTTTGAAAGAAAATTAATGATTTCATGTTGTTACTTGCACTTGTGTACGTGTAAGTTCAGTTATTTACTGACTTAAAATAAAAAAATTTTATTTGGTTAATTAAATTTATTTTTTTTCTGAATGCAATTTTAATTTTAGCTGCTGTTTTCGACTCTTGATTTGTTTTTCTCTATATTTTTGTAATATTTTTCTCTTATAAACTAAAAAGACATACTTTCACTGTTCATTATTTTGTCTGTACTTTTATCAAAGGCAATTTTCGTTTTCTTTTTTATTTTTAACAAATGAATTGGGGTTTCTTATTTTTATATACTTTTTAAATCTTTTTTTTTTTTTTTCATTTTGGATCAATGCCATAAAATTGTAGTGTTTTTGACTACGTTTTTTTTTAGCATGAATATTTTCTTGGAAATTTTTCTTTTATTAAAGATGTGTTAAGCAGGATTGTCAATGTGTTTAAACATTGAGAAAGTTTCTTTAAAGTTTTGTATTTATCAAAATCTAAATGCAAAATGTGTTTACAAATAACAAGCAAAAAAGCCAATTTATTTGTTATCAGTTATCAGTACTGCCGGAGGAAAAACTTTAAGCAATCTCGAATTCCTTCAAAACTCTGTTTCTTATTTCGACTTTTCTTTGTTAATTTGTATGTAAATCAGTTTTCTTTATTTTTTTCTATAAATTTTGTCAAAAAATGTTGAGCAGTTTTCATCTGGTGCATGCTGTTATTGTTGCCGCTGTCCTTTATAATTGTTTTGTATATTTAAACTGGGTCAATAGCCTTAAGGGGCCACAACAACTGGTGTCTTTTCATAGTGTGTTTTTTATATCCTTCGTTGCAATAAGGAATCGGCAGAGCTGTCCTTTCACTTGTAGTTTCAGCAGTATTAAATTGAGACCTACGAATGTATAACAAATGTGGGTTTTTATAGTTGCGGGAGTTGATTTAACGATGTTCATATATTCTCCGATTTGAGGGACCCATCTGTCGTAATATTGAAGATCATGAGAGAAATTGTTGAATTTTGTTGTTATAATTTTTTTTCGGTATTAAAAATACTCAAAATAACATCCAGGGTGGCAAACAACAACAATCACAGAACTAATATTTTCTAAATATTCAAATAAAAATTTCAAAAGAAAGTATCAACATCTAATCGAAAATTCACAAAAAAGTCTAAGTTCGACGAACAATAAGTATGAAGGCATTGACGAAATTCAAATAAATTTCACTAAAAACTAAATAAAAATCCAAAATTTGGGCAAAAATTCTTGTCAAAAAAAAAAATAAACAAATCCAACAAATAGAATTTAAAAAAATCATAGACCATTGAAAGAAGTTAAAGAATTTCAAGAAGTTCTTTTTTATGATTCTTATGCACCAAAAATTTGTTGGTATTATATTTTCCGTTTAGAATATGCATAAAAAGAGCACATATTCGCAGCTCCTATATTCCTGTTAATTTAATTATATAATAGTAAAAAAAAATTGTTCGTAGCCACGGAAACTGGAAATATGCTCTAAAATATGTTTTATGTGCATATTCTGTAAGAAATGAAAATATACTCTTAAAATTAAACAAAATTCTGTTAAAAATGCACAGAAAAAGCTACCTGTTGATCCGAATTTAAAAAAGACTGTTTTTGGCATATAAAAAAAGAAAATGTCAAAACAGTTAAAAATATGCTCCAAAAGGGCCTATTACGTTCTAAAAATTAAAAACAGTCATAAGTACTCTTAAGACTGAAATATGCTTAATTCTATAAAGGGTATAATATGCAAAAAATAAGCAAAAATATGCAAAAAATATGCAAAATATGCAATAACAAATCGATGCAAAAATTAATAAAATCTTCGAAAACGTATAAATATCTTATCTCCACCCCAATAGGCTGCACCAGAAGAAACATGCATTTGCTTATTTACGGATTTCCCGTTCATAACATTTGTTTAAAAATATGTATATATTTTTTTAAATTATATTGTAAGTGATTCTGCAACTTGATTAAAAAGATTTGCAAAATTAAGATAGATATTTGCCTATTTTTTAAAGCTAATTTTCAGCATAACTTCTTGATACTTCGAAACAATGGAAATGCGATCCTTGGGAATGAATTCCAATTTATATTACGAGGTAAAATCGAAAGTTTTACACCATAAAAATAGTAAAATTAAAATTAAATGAATAAAATAAAAAATAATAATTAAATAAATTAACTCCCTGGCCTACGATGTTGCTCGAAATTTCAAAATTAGTTTTTGTTTTAAATGGAAATGAACGAAAGAAAGTATTTGATCGATATCGTGGGCCAGGCAGTGAAAATATATGAATATTATTTATTTATATATAAAAGTATTTTTGAAAACAAGTCTTTATTTTAAAAGTCAAATAAAATTAAATACTTAAAAAAACTGCAACTTTTACAAAAAAAAAATTTCGCCAAAGAATCAAGAAACCTTTGAAAATGGAATATATTACAAAAATCGAATAAAATGTTTCTCAAAAACGATGTCGAACGATGTCGTTCTTTTATGAAATTACATTTAAAACAAAAACACAATTTTAGAATTTGTTTTTATTTTAAATGTAATTTCATTCAAAATGTGGGCCTGGCAGATAATTTCACAAAAAAAAAGTTCTTCAATTGAGTTTAAATTTCTAACGTATTTTTTCGGAATTTAATTTCATTTAACAATAGAAATCTCTAAAAATTTAAAAACTACAATACAATACAATTGTAAGTCACATGGAAGCACAAAATCGATAAAATATTGTGGGAAAAAAATGGAACAAATCTGAAAAAATAATTATTATGTATTTTCAAAAATAAACTTCGATATCTCCTCAAAAATTTACTTAAAAAAGAATTTTGTATATAAATAAAGGTTGCATAAGATGCTGAGCGAACCACATGTGGCTCTCATACTTTTATGTTATTGCTTTCGTTTTTTTTTCTGTTATTTACTGTACAACTGCACATCTGTCTGTCTGTTTGTTTGTCTTCTTGCATGTACTGCCTTGCCTGCATGTTTGTTTAAACATATAATTTATTTTATTTTTACTGTTGTCGTACCAGTAATTGTGGTTGTTTCTGTTCCTTATATGCAATTTTTTTACATGAATCGAAGTTTAAAATATCTGTCGTTCTGTCTGCTGGTCTTGTACAAATTTACGTGCACTTTTTTAATATGAAATTGTGTCACCCACCTCCATCTATGTAAATGTCTTACACACATCTCTTCATTTCAATCACCAAACGAATGGTATTAACACCGATGTTATACGAGCATATCTTAGCCACAACATTGTCTTTTAGGGGAAGGAATTATCACAAATATTTAACAAAATTTTACCTATAATAAAGTTTTTTTTTTGAAGAATACGTCTGCAATTGCACAACGATTTAAATTAATTTATTTATATCCAGCTGATTGGACTGTAACCAAGAACATCTCATAAGGAAAATTCTCTGTCGTGACCCAAACACTTCGTTTGGGTTACTTCTCTTTTTAAGGCATGATATTCAAATTTTTAAAACAGCATACCATATTGTATATTGTTCTTGTAAGTTCAGTGAGCTCAATGTGAGGAAACATATAACTGAACGGATTTAATTGAGTTTTTATTATTATTTATTTTTATGAGAAACTAATTGAAAATAATAAAATTAAAAGAAGTAGTTACCATACATTCATAGAAGGGGTAATCGCTTAATTAATTGTTCGAGGATTATGTTTAATCGGTAATGCTTAAACATAAACTATTTATTATTTTGAGAATTTATGAATGAAAAAAAAAACAATAAAAGAAATACATTTGAATAAATGAAGCATTAGAAAATTTTATAAATTTTCATTAATATCAAATTTTATTTTAAGAACGCTAGCTTTTAATTATTATCATAATCAACTCTGATAATTTTATAAAAATCAATATATGAATATAAAGGAATCGAAACACGATTTTTGTTAAAACATAAATTAAGTCGTAAGAAAAATTTAAAAAATATAAATTTTGGATCGCGATATAGAAAAGCAATGGAGGAGTTTATGATGTGTCTGTAACTAAAAATATTTCACATGAAGGGGATTTAAGTAGGGATCAATTGATTAACAAAAGATTTAGATAAAAATATTTGCAGACTTAGCGGAAATAATTTTCATTTGATTTGTTAGAATTTAAATTTATTCAGGAAGTTGCTGTAAGAAATATTGACAAAAAATACATTTTCTATGCAAATGAAACTGATAGTTTTTAGGATATATTGCTTAAAAGGATAGATATTTATTTATTTTTTTTATTTATTTATTAGGTCAATCGATTTTTAAATCCTTACTGAACAAATATGAAAAACAAAAACTGAATTATATAAACATTCAACAATTTAGATATAAAGTAAGATTTCTCTTCAGTACGTCACTATTCTCAGATAAGCCCATAATATGGTAGCATTTATTGAAGTTAACACTTGAGCGATGAAATTAATCATTATTAGAGTATACAGAACCGTAGTATTTTAATGCCAGGAGTTAAAAAATTTCTTAATCAACATCACCACGAATCAGGCCAAGAACAAAGAAAGGGCTCAGCATCAATCGTCGACTTTTTAGAGATGGCAATTTTATCAATGCAAGCCTGTAATGATACGGGGGCAAGACATAAGAATTCCAACTAAGATCACGGAGACAGAAAACTAAAAATTGTTTTTTTTTACCGATTCATCAATATTAATATGAATAGAGTAAGAAGGATGCCAAGCAATTAATCGATATTCAAGAATTGATCGAACAAGTATATAAAAGTTTTGTAAAATAAGAATCTAGAAATTCCTTGGACCAGCGTTTCATGATTCCATGTAACCCATAGGCTTTATTTACCATTATAGAGATGTGATCACAAAGCAGTGATGCCACCAGAAATTAACAAGATCCCTACATGTCCCGAGAAAATTCCACCTTTTTGCCTACAGACAAACAAAAAAGGTTTTAAAGTTAAAAATTAAATAATAATAAAAAATAACATAAATTTGTAATTTTAACAAATATCTGTCTTTATGCCATCATAGTTCTCAAATGACTGTACTTATTACATTTCTAAAGAGCCGTTGCACCATTTTTTTTAATTCTTCGTATTCATTGCTCATATAAATTTCTTAAATTTTTAAAATAGGGATGTGGAGATCTTAGAATATCTTAATTCTGAGTTCCTAATTAAATTGTATCCAAATCGCCGAGCGCGCTAAACTCTTCTAAACTTTATGCCTGTAACACATCACTAAAGAAAGCTTTAAGTTGAAATTGCAATAATATTATTTTTGGGGCAAGTGCCACAAGAAAGACCAGAGGTGACAGGAAACGGCATGCTATTGTTGTTGTTTTGCTATCTCTGTCACACAAAAAGTCGTAAACAAAGAATTTTTCAAGTTGTGTTTTGATCCATTTTTTGCCGAAAGAAATATTTAACTCGTATTTCTTAAAAACTTTATTTTATGAATAGATAAATTATTATTTTATTTACAGGAAAATTAAAATTTATCATTTTTATTTAATGTGATTATTTTTCGAACAATTTTTGTTTTTTGTGGTTTTTTTTAAATCCAAAGTGATTATTATTTTGGCTAATGTTCGTAACATTTTTAGTCAGAAAGAATTGGACATGAGACAATATTCCAAAGGAACAGGGGAAAATTTTAACACTAATTAATTTCAATTTACACGGCAGAATAGAAACAACGTTGTTTTTCGGGAGCCGCTACACTCCCATCATCAGTGTTCATGTGTGTTTCCATGTATCATATGTCATATTTTTCTAGGCTTTTAATATTAATTACACTAAACAACTACTTGCACGACAAATTTCTCACTGCACACATTTCAATAAGAGAATAAATTTGTTCAATTCACAAGCTCGTATTATCGTCCTTTGTGTTGTGTAATCGTCTAATTATACAGTATTGTATTTTTGTTATTGGTAATTTGCATATAAAAGTGTGTTATAATTATACGTTTCAATTTTTTATATTTTATAAATAGTTGTATTGAGGACGGGTATGGAAAAATTCTATTTGTAACGCGAAATTCCGCCAAAAGTTGCAAAATTTAGAACAAGTCGAAAAATCTTTTCAAATGAGATAGAAATGCAAGGACTATAAAAAACCCGCAAAAAACTACAAAAATGACGAAAATTCGCAATAACTTCCAATCATTGGGAAGATTAAAATGTTTAATATCATTCAAAAGTCGATGCAACAATAAAAAATAGAAAAAGTCATCCACATTGCAAAAAACGCAAAATTTCGCAAAAAGTTGAAAATTTTTTAAAAAGCCAGAGAAATTTGTAGCCATGTAACCGTGTAGCCTGCTGTCGTGAATGTGTTTATATCTTAATTTATCTCGATTTTGTACTTGCTAAGCTTTGCAATAGCTATTGATATTTCCTCCGGCGACATCATTTATGGATATTTTTATTTTTTATTTATATTAAAAAATGGTATTGCAAAAATTATACGTATAAGTACATGAGTTGAATAATAATTAAAAATTGTTGTCAAACTCATTAATTTCACAGACTACATTGAATTGACATTTAAAATACGAAAAAATGACGATACAACAAAGTTGTCTGTTCACAAGCACATAAACAAATATCGTCTTTTTTTAAACGATAAGCCATACGACTGAGGTTGTGAATTGAACAAATAATTCCACTGTTTTATATTAATTATTTTGTATGTATATTAAATTGCAAAAAAGTTTTTTAATATGTTATACTTATCTCCTTTGCGGTTTAGTTACTTGCAAAATGCTTTAATTTTGTTTTGTTTGTATTCCATTATTCTTACATGATATTGCTATCTCTTTTTAACGAAAAGTTGATCGGGAAAAAAGCTGATTTGGGCCAAAATATAACCTCAAAGTTTCATCTCTGGTCTAACTTGTGCGAGTGCACCAACATAAGATCAACACAACAAACATTACCACTGTTGGTATCTCACAAATTTCAAAAAAAGCCACCATACTTCTTGTACACACACACACACGCGTAAATTGCCAAGATTCAGAATACACCTTTTATTTCCTGTGTGCTCTCTTTCTTACCTTCACACAAATTATAAATCTCATGTTACATATCGAGGAAGGCTTATCTGTGTATGTACTGTTGGTGTACGAGCATTTTACAACTTGTTACATGAATTCTTTCTTTCATACAGGCTTATGCAGCCCCCCAATTTCGCCTCTTCTACTCATCATTTTGCATTTAAACATAATTTAGACTTTAAGCGGGAAGCATTTATCCTTAAGCTTCATTTTATGTTTATTTAGCTGTTTGTGTTTTCTCCCCATTCTTTTGATTTATTTTATTGTGAGGTTTACGTTGTTGTTCTATTTTCTCATTTGTATTATTTCGTCTTTGCTTTTGGTAGTCCGTTTATGTGTGTTTGTTTTCCTTCCTTCTTGAGTGGAAACTGTCACATAAAGATTATTATTTGTTATTTATTTAATTGCTTTAAATTTACATAATCTTTTTGGTCGTAAAGAATTACACATGCTTTTTTTTGTTTGTTTTGTTTGTATTTCTTTAATAAACTTTAATTTTATTGTATGCTGATTTATGAGCGTTCATGTCCATAAATTGTGTGTCAATTTCATTTAAATGGTGTTCTTCCACCACGTCTTGCATTTGCTTGACATTTATTTATGTAAGTTTATTTTAAATTTAATTTATTTTTTTTTTAGATTTTCTTTGACTGGATTTTCTTCTTTCCGCTTAATTTATCGTGCATTTACTCTAGCAACGTCATAACTGAAAAAACTTGATTTTTGATTTAATAATTATTTTAGAATTAGTTCATTTTTCATCTTGTAAAGTATCTTGCTTACTTGCTTGTGGAAGCAGGGAATATTTTTTGTTTATATTTCCATTGAGGTGTGAGTAAGTTAAACACTTTAAACTCTTTTTCTGAAGAATGCGTTTTATTTAGTTATGATGTTGTTTGAGTAAATGAGCTTTATGGGGTTTTCTTTGAGATTTGCATGCTTAAATTTTCTTTCGGGGTAACAAGGAATAGCTACAATAAATCTTATGATTTTATGTTAAATATCGACGTTCCTAGTAGAGGATCTTTCAATAAGAGTTTTCATTTTGATGTGCATACAAACGAGTATATTTTAGCGAAATCATCGGATAATTATTGAACTGCAAAGACGAGGGGTGAGGAGTACCCCATTAATAATGGAAAACAATATCAGTCAAATGGACGCCACGGCTACGCTGCCCAAAAATATTGAAACAAAAACTTTTACTCATTTAGATCAATTAACAAATTCATTAAATTTTTAATACATAAGTTTTTTTGTATGACGACGTCAGATTAGTACGGTTATTTCGATTTTGTTCATTTTGATAACAAATTCGTAATCCAGGGACCTAAAAACCCCATAATTTTTTTATCATTTACCAAATTTTTCGACCTTTAGTCACATAGAGGGTCCTTTGGCCGCACTATGAGAAGGCAGGACCATATACTTCTTGTGAACTTTTACATTAACCATTCACACGTAGCCTTAAAGAAAAGCCATAAAATGATGTTAAATCACAAGATCTCGGTGACCAATTATATGATCGCCTTTTAGATAGAGAAATCATGCGGTCAGAAAAGTTTTCACGCAAATGAACGATGGTATTGTACCTTGTGTGGCACGTAGTACCGTCTAGTTGAAAAGAAACATCGTCCATATTAATATCTTATGCAACATACGGTGTAATGTCAATTGTTGTATATCCAGTTTCTTAACGCTATGAACTGCAACACCAATTTTTCAGTTGTTCTTGAGCGATCAACTTGTCCCACCAGCTCAAATTTTTCCGATAGTTTCACAATTGCTGCCCGAAAAGATGCTTCACGACGACCCCAAAAATCGCTTACTTTTGCTAACTGTAACCAATCAATACGAAATCAGTACTGATCCGTTCTGCTAGTCTGATGAATAAATTGTTTCAAATAAAAAGTACTCTCTTAATAAAATAATGAATTTATCCAAAAATAATTTCTTAAATTAAGAAGAAATGGGTAAACTCAGATTTGAACTCAAGCCAAAAATTTTCATTTTAATATAAACCTTAAAAAGTTCAACAATTACGTATAAATATTAATTCTCAATAACTTTAATATAAATTTACAATAGTGAGCTAAAAATATTGGCGGCCTGTGCTTTGAACTGCGGCGCTCTTAGTCTGCCTTTAGACGCGTCATGTCTTATTCACATGATTCTTACTTTTTCTTTCATTGTTGTTCATACTAATCACGTCATGTTGACGACATTTACTTGCAAATACTTTCAGGCTTCAAATTACGAATGAGAAAATAAAACGTAATGCATCTGATTACTCGTTTCTTTTCCCCTCGTCACTCTCGCCAATAAAGAGCAATTATGTCAATAAGCCATGACGTGTGTAAACGCAGACAGACTTAAAGAACGAATTAGAGGGCTTCACAAGTATGCTATTACTAATGATTCGCCGCTATTTGAAAACAAAAACGTTTTACATCGCACCTTTATGGCCAAAAGAAAATGAGACTTGAGGCAAGAAAGTTTATCTAATTGTAAATTAACCATTTGCATTTGAAATAGAGAAAAAATAATTTTTTCTTTTAGTATTCGCTATTCAGGCTTCATTTAGTTATTTCCAAATTACTGCATTCGAAAACGTTGTTGCATTTGCTTCTATAGACCATGAAAATGTAGTTTCATTTGTTTGGCAAAGAATGTAGTTAACTTTCAAATATTTGCAATTTTTACTTTTAGTATTTTCAGCGATATTTCGATTACTGGCTTGTAAATTATTAGTTGTGTAACGTTTGTGTAGAAAATTTGAAATGATGTGCCTGGTTCAGTGGCGTAAGCAAAGAGGAGCTAGAACTGAGTTATATTTTCTCTTGAGCCTTTCAAACCGTGAAGAATCGATTGTGCGGGTGGGTTTCGGTCTCAATATTTTCTCTTCCATTTGACCAACGTCATATAGACCGGCATTCATCACATGGTTTCGCTGTTCGTTTTAATGTTACTTGATTTTTTGCGAAATTTTTGGGTTACTTTTCAGTTTTGTCAAAATGTGCCGCAAGAGTAGGTTGTGTTTTCTAATACAAAAATACTAAACGTGTTAGCAATTAATGAAGTGGGCATATTTCAATTAAAAAAGTTATAAATTTTAATGTTTCACACTAATTGAAGTAATTTTTTGATGGAATAAAAAAGCGTTTTAGCTAAAAATTTTATAAATATGACTTGTGTTTGTTCAGAAAATCCTTGAAGGATATACAAATGATAAAATATAAACATAGATTATAATTTAATACGATATAAAGATCATATTTTCCCGAAAATAAAAAGGATTAAAAGCAATTTATTGCTTGAAAAACATAAACAGCAGGACCGAAAACGTATCCTAGTTTGGTCCGGAATTTTTTTTAAATTCTTTCTTTCGTGCATAAATTCGAAAAAAGGCAGGCTAAAAAGTCTTCGTGTAAATTTTGAGAAGGAGGTTTTCAACAAAACGTTAACTCGAGTACGCTTTTAAAAAAAAAAATTTATTTTTTTATATAACAATTAAAAGGTAAAAAATTTAAGAATTCAGGCAAACGGAGTATTGAGTTAAAAAAAGTATATGATCGTATACAGAATACTTGAACATTATGTGCGTAAATATTTAGTTAAAGTCTATTACAATAGGATCAATTCTGATCCGAGTGGTCCAGTTGCCAGCAACTGGCGGTCTGTGCAGCATAAACTAGTTAAAAATTATATTTAAGTACCGCCAACTATTGTCAAGTCACTTGTTATTCGATTTTTTAATTTAGTTGCTGAATTTCCAACGATAGATAAAATAGCTCACGTGCCACTGAGGTAATCCTTATCGTTTGTAATTTTTCTTGTATTTATTTTAAGTTTGCTCTATCGGGTTTCAGTAACAACGTCCATCGGCTACTAAAACATTTAAGTCCCGACTATAGTCTTGCCCGATCTCTATTAAATTCCTTTTTTCCTTGGTTGTTACAATCACGTTTGAAAGCGTTTCTTAAAATTTTCTTTAAGCAATTGTTCTATAGTTATCTCCGTTTATATAGTATATATTTTAAATTTTAGTATTTTACATTTTTAATCGCACTCTTTTCGCGAAATTAATATTTAACATATTTAGTAAAATATTAATAGTTTTTAATTTTAATAACAAAACATTTTATTTAATACCTCATTTTGTGAAATGAAACCTATCTAAACGTAAAATACTAGCAACTGTTATATTTGAATTTTCTCACAGAAATCTCAAACATTTAGAAACGTTTTATCTTACAAACTGTTGCATGTTGAGTTCATATTTTTTAGATAAATTTCATGTGAATTATACATAAAATTTATCATAATTTTACATTTTTATTTGCTCTTCTTAAATATCGTTCGTCGTCTGCAAGACGTTCGTCAAACTGATTTAACGAAAATCTCATTGTAGATCTGTTTGAATTTAATACACAAATCTAAGACGACAAACTGCCTTTCAAATTGCTTGTAACTTTTAATTCCTTGTAAATGCCCCCAAGCCGCTTAATTGCGTGGAGTAATCATTCATGGCTCATCAAAATGTTTTCTCAACCTTGCATTACAAATTATCCAATACACATGTGTCCTCATTTTACACTTACTTCGGGAATCATAGAAGTAAATTTACTGGCTCACTTAATTCCCTCCATTCCATATTTAACATTTAAACTGTTGCCCAACAGCTGCTGTCCCTGTTTTAATACATTTAAACACTTTAATAAAACTGCCCCCACCATTTCCATTAAAAATGTAAATAAATAGAACCACTCCTCCTTTACATTGACGTTGCTGTTAAAGTGAAGTGCGTATGACTTATATTTGCAAAGGGCTTGTGATTTCTCCACTTGTTTAGAAATCAGTAACGAATGTTATGATAACTACTTATTTTCCATTAAACGTATAAAAACCTTCTTTTTACACGTTTTATTTTCTCTTAAACGATTTAGATCAGAAGAAAAAAAAATATAGAAGAAAAAATTTAAAAATTCAATTGGGAAAATGAATTTTGTTTGTATTTCCCAACTGCTCACGTTACGTTGAATAGGTGAAATAACAACAATAACAAGAACTACAACAAAAACAATAAAAACAAAATGTAGTAAAAGGATTTTGCGTCCAGCCGCAATGTTGAATAGATGCCTGACTTCCAGTTTGCCTCCGCTAAATTTACGTATTGTGTGGCGATGATTTGCCACTGACGGTAGTAAAAGTTATGCATTTATTTTTACAATTTGGTTTGCGGTGAAAATATTTCTTCAGTTTCATAAAGCGAAAACAAATCAAGTTTAGTTGTAGAGGCAACAGAAATTATTTAGCTACAAGTAAACTACAACTCCAAATCCAAAGTTATTAATTCAGTCAGAAAGGATTGGATATGTATTTCAAATAAGCAAGAACAAAATTGTTTCATTAATTAATTTCAATTTACACAGTGGAACAGAAACTACGTTGTTTTTCTCATCTAAAAAGTGACGAATATGTGCAAAATATACATGAACAGTGATAATAGGGTGCAACGACTCCTGCATATCATCGTTATTTCTTTTTTTTTCTGCCATGTAATTTTGCAATTTGCTGCTTTGGAGTATTATTATTTATTATTTTTATTATTATTTATTCATAGACATAAAATTTGTACATATCGGCTTATAATGATATATAAAAAAATATTATCTATGTATGGAATAACAGTGTTGTTGTGTGGCAAGATTATTTTTTAAAATTATGACATAAAAAAATCGGAAAAAATAAGCTAAATATCTGTGCAAGAGAATTTTTTTTGTGAAGCGGACAAGCGACTGCAATGCTTTTCTTATGGAGCGCTGCCGGGACCTGGCAATAATGTCCATCTAATAGGGGTGTCCGCTTATGGGAAGTGTCCGTTAAGGGAGATTCCACTGTACACGTATATTTACTAGAGTACGCCTAGTGATCGAAATTCGAATGCACGCTTAAACGTATACCTATTTTAGTTGCATTCATTTAAAGAAAAAAACTACCTAATTTTCCATTCCATAAACAAAATAAAATTGCATACAAACATGCACATTTATATTGTTAATTTTTTGCTTGAGGCTAATACATCGATACGTAATGAACATGTACATCTATATTTGATTCTAATCTGTTTCAAACTGATCTCCTGTTTTAAATTCACCCTTCAACTCTCTCATTGCTTTGCTTACATTTTGATTTAAACCAATACTTAAGTAACTGAATGTACGTGTGTATTTTTGGCATATGTAGTGGTGCAAACTTTAGGAGCCTTTTATTCCTTTAATACTGAGCCGATTTCAATAATATATAGTCGGATCACTAAAGCTTAACAATGTTTACCATTATGTAAAGGAATGAAGAAAATCGGTTGGCATATATATAATAATATTATAATATTCTATTTTTGTGTACATACGTATTAATTAAGTTGTTCATTTTTGATATTTTAATTTTGAAAATTTTTTGTACATTTTGTTTTTGATTATAACAAACTTTTGTTTGTTGAGGGTTTTTAGCTAGTCTATATACATGCATTTCATTAAATACTTTTATTGTCAGCCAAAGGGCGTCTAATTGTATAAAGGTTGTAAAGAAAATAAAATAGATTCATATCGAATATAATAATTTGTTTGTTGGGATTTTTGAATAAGTTTCAAAGCCTACTATATTTATACTATTGTAATTTTTATAACTCTCATTGAGTTTTTAAAGGTTTTTGTATAAGTAAAGAGGTTTGAAACATTTAAAAATTAGGTTTAAGGTCTACTGATGATTTGGCTTTAGCACCAATGAAATGCATGTAAATAGACTAGCTAAAAACCCTCAACAAACAAAAGTTTTTTAAATCTTTGCAAAAAGATATCGAGGCGATCTCGATTAATATAAATTTAATAGTTTTTTGATTATTGTAAAAAACTTAATTATTTAAACAATTTTTATATTTCCCTGAAGAAGCCACACAAGAAAGACGCGAAATATCGGTTAAATAATAAAATTTAGTAAACGTTTTTTATAAAAAATTTACCTATAGCTCGAAATGAATTAGATTCATTTAAAAAACAAAAGGTCGAAAAAATATATAAGAATAATTTTAAAGTTATTCTATTGCAATTTCTATGACGGATAAGCTGTCATGTTAAGGAAATCCTTAGGTTTCCAATTTGATTAAATGTGGCAAATACATTCAAAATTATCTTTAATGTATTCTAAGTCTGTTGTTACCGATGAATTCTTAAATAAAGTCTTTGCATTCCAAATCGACTCTGCTCATTTAAAACGCTGCTTATTTTTATAAAATGGTCGCTATAACATTTAGCAGCCTTTAACAATGATCCCCATCTAGTGAAACAGAGCATTGGCGGGTTGATCATACTTGGGCAAATAGAATGCATTAAATTGATACGAGAGGGCGCCTGAAAATTAATTAAGACAATAAGTTTATTTGAAAAAAATTCTATATACTATTTATGTATGTAACTTTACCTTAAGAAAAACGGCTAAGCAATTTGCAACAAGTTAGTTAACATTGCAAAATGTAAGTGAACTAAATCGGCAGTTCTATGCAACCCACGAGCCAGACATATAACATGCAACAATTTTTAATGATCGCATTGTGGAGATATATATGGAGCTGTGTCAGTTATCACATGCAATTTTTCTTAAAAAGATTTGCCAACCTGTGTAATATGCAAATTTATGCAAGTTATATCAAAAATGCTTTTTTTGGGAAAATTTTGTAAAAAGCATAAAAAACTTGCCCAGCTAATTAGCTTAGAAAATGATCTGCCTCATTTCTTTCCGAAAGCAAATTGGATAAACACACATGCATGCTTTATTTATTGTTCAACTTGAAGCTGATACATGCATGTGCAATAAGTGTGCATGCATTAGTAGCAACTTTAAACGGTAATAGCTTCCAAAATACTGAGCCGATTTTAACAGAGTATAGATTGAGCACATTTGTGAATAAATATCTTCAAAATGATATAAGTTTTGTCAAAATCGGTTGTTTAATATGAACGTAAAAGGGATATAAAAAAACGTGCTTTATATAAATTAAATATCGCCAAGGTATATACATGTTTTGTAGTAAAAAAAACAAATCAAATAAATAATAAACTGCTGATGTGTTTTCATCTATTCAAAAGTATTTGTTGTCTATCTGACAGTATTTATTTTTTACATGATACTTTTGCTTTTGTTGTTGTTACTGTTGGTGTTAGTAACCGATTGTTGGATGAATAAACGGAAATAAAGCCAGTTTTTCACATTTTGATTTATAGTCACTTGTATTTATTAAAATATTCGCTATTAATACAATCGTCCGTCCCTTTTATTTTCAGCACAGTCATTTGAACAACCAGTAGTCGTAGGATGCTGTTATTCATTTCCATAGTGAAATCAATACATTTCGTTGTGTTGACTCAGTATTATGTCATTCAGGATAATGCGCTGCAAGTGTGTACTCCGATGGATACTTATTTATGAATGTATTGGTTTCGCTGTCTGAGGCGGAGTGTATTTATATTGATAACTATTTATTATAGGTAGTTTTTAAATATATATATTTATGTATGTATATTAATATTAAAAAAAACAACAGAAAAAATATGTATTGAATGTACTCGTACAATATTTATTTACATTAAATGATCCGCTTATAATGTATTTTTGCAAGCTTTTTTTCCTGTTTTGTGTAGAAAATTTATTAAAAATGTTGTTTACAATATTGTTAGTATGTGGACAGCAAAAAGAAGAAACTAAAAATAAATTCACTTTAAATTTCAGTAAATATTTTTTATTTGAGTTTTTGATTTTGACTTTGAACCACAACAGAAACCAGACTTTTCAGTAAAATGTGTGGTCTGGTTTTACAAAATCCTTTGCTCGCTTTCAGCAATCAGCAAACATATTTTAAATTAAAAATATATTAATCAACTATATATTAGATTTAGTAAATCGTCAGCTCATTTGTGGTGTGGCGCATATGCCAAAAAGACGGAATGGAGAAAATCAACAAAGAGGGCTTACATGTTGTTTTCCAATAATATGTCCGATAGAAATTATTATTTTTTTATATTTTCACCACTGCTGCCGGTATATGTTTTCAATTGAAATATACATGTTCAAACAACTTCGCTAATGTGAGATTTATTTGTACCAAATTCTATTTATATTTATTTATATGCCATGAACTATTGCACTGAATTATATTTTAAGTCAAGTACTTTTGTAATTTATGGGGCTTCCATTCTTGTACTTAACAACCGTGATTTAGAACTAAATTTGTTTTTTTTTTGCCGCAATTTCTCAGAATAAATTGCACTTGACGTGTTTGCTTTTTTCTTTTTTTTTTGGTCTCCCGCTCACCAACTTTCATCGAGGCATCTACCGAACGTTCTATGGCTTCTTTATCCTTTCATCACTAATGGTATCTGTAAAACTTTATGTTTTTGTAATAAATATTTATTTGCATATTTAAGTAATATATTAAAGTGAAAAATGTAAATTTCTTTTCAACGCCATGAATATCTAGGTAACTCCTGCTGCCCTTAATTGATCCATTAGAATCACCCTTTTACTTTCTGTCCCGCCATTATATGATTCATAAGAAATCCCCCATAATCATTCCCAGGCGATCCTTCCCATTGCGCCCTAATTCATGATAGACTCGTCTAGTTTAGCATTGGCAAGGTTTTATATGTGAAAATAGTAACTCGTATTTAAACAATACATTTTTCCGAACAAAGCGGGTAAGTAAACTTTTTTAAATTGTCTTCAACTAATTTATTAATGAGCGATGTTGAGCAAATTTATAGAAAATATAAACTTATAACGAAACAGCAGTTGGGAAAACTTGTTGAACTTATGGAGAAGCATCCTGAAAGGGGACGAGGCAAACCGCAATTTATAATATTCAAAATATAAAATATAAAACTAAGGAAAAGGGAGGAATTTTCCATAGAATTAAATAGTTTAGGACCACCATCATGAACTTCTCACGAGTGGGGACGCGTGAGTAAAAGTAACCATGAAATTATATCAACACAATAAATGAATGAATGCAATGATAATTTATATCTCTTGTAGTATTCAAACACTATAAGGCATATTTGAAAAGGAAGCTTGATAATATCCGTAGAAATTATCTTGCGATTGGTGATGGTACCCTCGCCAGAAATCTCATCAAGGAAAGTGTAGCGCAACTTATACAAATAATGGAGCAAGTAGCTAGCACCTGGTGATTATGCTTTTGGTGTGGAGAATATACCACCGGTGATAGATGCCGAATCAATGGTTACTTTTTTCGCAGCCTCATATTCGGCATTGTGCACCGCATGTAGAAATCCTTGAAGATCTCTTCGCATCATCAGCATCACCAGAAAACAAAAATCGCCGCAGAGGCAACAATTTGGAAACTGAACATCTAGAGCGGTTAAAGATTCAAGCACAAACACAAAAGCAAGTGCTAAAAAAATTGAGCAGTTACAGAAAAGCGTATACAAAAATTACGAAATAAACAAAAAATTGCTGCAGTTAAAAAAAATAAACAAAAATTTTATTTATAAAAAAGACAAGAAAGGGAAGCCTATTCGCAGCACATCAATATTAGCATCAATAATTTCGTCATCTAAACAAATATCAATTTTATTATTTCTTAAAAAAAACACAAACTTTAACTAAAATTCATATTAATTTTCCGCCTCAATGGCACTTTTTTAGACTGTAATACAGAGTTAAGTTGTTTTAAAGTCAATTTGTTTCAACTTCAACTTTGCCTGTGGAAAGCAGCCTAAATATTAAAAATTCAAAGTCGTGTAATTTTTAATTAAAATTTTGTCATCTAGCAATAAAAAGTTTATATTCATTATAAGGTCTAATAAAGTATTAAAAAATTAATATGCAAAATACGTAATAGCATACTTTACATGTCGTCTATCTTCCACCTTTGACCGTGTTGAAAAAATTAACCCTGATGTCAATTATAAAATGTTTTTCTCTCTACCAATTTCTTGTGGTTATTTCACGCACATAAAATTGATTAAACAAATTAAGAGAAATGAAATTACAAGTGGTTTTATTAAGATCTCACTACGACAGCAAAGAAATGTAAATAAAAAATTAAATACAAATGTGACCAAGCAGATCAGCAGATGCCGTAAGGAAGTTATTTCGTTGATTAAATCATATATTTTTTTTATATGTGGAGAAACAAACAAAAACACAAATTTTACACTGGAAAATAAGTGAAAATTAATCATTGTTAATCTTTTTTTCGAAACAAACATTTTAATCTGTACTAGTGTATCCAGCTGTCGACTCAATCGAACGCATTCCAGAAATAGATATTAAATATTTACATAAATACATAAGATAAAATACAAAAACAAAAAGCTTTCTAAATAAACGACTTAAAAGTCTGTCTCATTTCTATGCAAAAGCAAATTGGACAAACACACATGCACACTTTGTTTATTTTTCAAGTTAAAGCTGTTACATGCATGTTTAATAAGTGTGCATGTGTTAGTAGCAAATTTAAACGCTTATAGCTCCCTAAATATGGACCCGATTTAAATGAAATTAAGATTGTGCACATCTATGTAGAAAATCGTTTAAAAACATATAAATCTTTCCAAAATTGGTTAAGAATTACGGCCGTAAAAGGGATCTAAAAAACGTGTTTGCCTATCAATAATATAGATATAGAAGATAGATAATAGTTTGTGGATCATATAATACTAGCAACATTTCATAAGTCTTTGCAGCATTTGAAGATGGTTTTGTTGAATTCTAGATATAGCGCCTACCTTGAAGCAGCGCAATTTTTAGAAATCTCGAGACTCCAATTATACGTTCGGTTCAAAGTACCACAAACAAGCATGTATTGCGCCTGATGTTAATGTTTTACGAACAGTTTGTAGCGGCTTAGAAAATTAAATACACTTTCTGTGTCACTACAAATCAAACAAAAATATGTATGAAGGTTCTGGAAGCAGTACAAAGTTCGCGACCTGTTTTTAAGCGATTCCGAAGGCAGATATCTCTCAATTAATTTTTAAGCACATAATAATTTAATCTCTCACTTATTGAAGTGAGAAAGAGAGGAGGAGAGAGAGAGATGCAATCTAATGCAAACAATTTGATTTTATGTTGTTTAACGATTTCATGCAAGCGAATATAGAAGATTAACGATGAAACAATTGAATGACGCCTTAAAATAAAAAGGCTTGATTTTAGCGCATTTTTTAAGCCTTGAACGAAGCGAAGTTTTATGCCAAATAAGAGGGCTCAAACACATCAAATCTTGCTTCTACCTTACACACCTGCTTCGGGCGAAGCTGTAGTTTTTGCAGGCACCTGATTGGTCAGTAAGTGTGACCTATTTCTCAACAACTTTTCTCTAAGTGCATATTTTTGTATGAGTACCTTTTAAAAAAATTACAGATGTGCTCATTAACTTTATTCGAATTATAAAGTTATTAATGTAGAGGAAAGAGAATATACAAACGGCTTCATATGTTGCAAACGAAAAGGAAATACTACAACTGTTTCAACTTAAATAAGAGTTTATTTTATTTTAAGGAATAAATAATCTTATTTCTTTATAAAAAAATGTCAGGTTCAAGGAAATGCATACATTTGTATGAATTCTTGCTTAAATAAATGAGGTACTCCCGTAACTCATTTGATACGATGATTTGTCCACCTTCTTGTTTTTGATTGATGTCATCGCATTTTTGTTTTCATATATTCTGAATTGAGTTTTGCTATTCTGAACATTTTTTCTGTTCTTATTTTAAATTGTTTATCATTTTATTCATATATCAGTATCTTTTTAGTGAACTTACAAGTTCAATATCGTTATTTGTTCCCTGTTATGGGAAGCTTCTGGATTGTGACAAAAAACGTTTTTCTTTTCGCAAAACTGCAATAAGAATTAATCTTCTCCCGGTGTTGCCTATTGAACAATTGCGTTCAAAAGTCCTGTGGGCAAATTACAACATTCGATATCCAACGAAATCTCTATAAAAATTCCAAAAATTTTGTATGGGATTTCGTTGGATATCGAATGCCGTAATTTGACCCCTGTTTTTTCTTAATTTTTTATAAAAAAATTTTTAGAAATGCTTCAGCTTAACTTCAGAAAACTTGCGTTGCTCATACTCATACAGTTGTAAGCTGTTCAAGTTCGAAGTTGCAGGTGTCGGAAATAAGCGGCAAAACGTTTAAGCGACAAAAGTTAAAAAAGAAATTAAGGAAAAATATTATTTCCAAAAAACAAATAAACTATCAAAAGCTAGAAAAGCGAACAATATGTGTTTATTTTGGATAACAAAATTTTCCAAGCACAATGTTGCCTGCGCACAAAAATCTCTAAAATTGACGAAGTTAGGCGTTTTGAATTTTATTGTCCAAAGATTATAATTTTAAGATGAACTTTGCCAATAAATAAGACTTTTTTTGAGCAGATGAGTTAAAACC
This sequence comes from Gymnocheta viridis, assembly GCA_956483585.1. Lineage (NCBI taxonomy): Eukaryota > Metazoa > Arthropoda > Insecta > Diptera > Tachinidae > Gymnocheta > Gymnocheta viridis. The sequence continues at coordinate 135,093,091 of OY101440.1, read as the reverse complement.
ATCACAAGTCCAAACAATCAAATTTAGAGTAGATAAGTTGCTAATTGATCTTGTGATATGTAGAAATTTTGATATTGTCCTGTACTGAAAACTTTACTCCAACAAGATAAGGTCGCTTTGGTCACATCGTGTCACATATAATTATGTACAAGTATATGTACCAGGGTATTCATTCGGTTAACCGTTAATCCAATTAATTACTACCCGATTAATTGATCGGTTAATTTAAAATCAGCTATTTTCGATTAACGATTAAATCGGTTATTTTTATTCGATTAACCGATTATGCTACGTAACAAAATTTGTATTTTTGTAATATTATAATATATATTTTTTTGTGTTTTTAATCATTTGTTTCGTCTCATAGACATAAGGTGCTTAGAAAATATTTTTCCATACAAATAAAATAGGTGGTCTCGGTGATCTTCTTTTTAAATAATCGTTTGCTATCAAGAGATCTTTGTGTCACTTGCTTTTGCACTATTGTTACACTTAGCCAATGATTTAATTAAAAATCTATGGATTAGATTTAATGAGAGATCAAGAGAAAACAAGTTTTAAATATTCTTATTTTATTCCTCTACTCAGGCATATTTCCTTCTTGTAATACATTCTTAAAATACAGTACAAAAACAAAAGCTAAGGGATTCGGAAATAATGGAGAACGTTCGGTGCTGAGCTTTGTCAGGAAGAGTCAGATGATGACAGTAGAAGAAAGTCTCCATAGTAACATAAACAATCTTTTAATAGGATTAACCAAAACAGTTACATGAGTTAAAAATTAAAAAAAAAAATAATAATAAAAGAGGAATCTAATGCCATAATAAAAGATTTTATATGTTTAGAGAAATCCAGGAAAAGGACTGAGAAATTAGATATTCTGTTTTATGGGTTGCTTTTGATTTCTCCAACATATACGATAAGTGAAAGAATCTTTTCCAAGAAAAGTTTTGTCAAAACTAAAGAAAAGAGTCGCTTAAACCCTAAACCAAATCAATTTTCTAAAAGATTGTTTTATAAGATCTCCTTAAGGTATTGAGATAATTAATAAATGATCTCAACAGTCAATCTTTATGCGATTTAGCTCAAGAATTGTTATATTTGTTATGTTATTGTTTGTTTTTACTAACAAACTCGAAATAATAAATAATTTATGCGTTTTTATTAATTGAAACTAGTTAATTTATAAGAAAAAAACTTTATTAAACGGTTAACCGATCAATTATAAAATTAACCAATTGTTAACCGATTTAACCGAAGCCTCGGTTAATTAAGCGGCTGATTAACCGATTAAAACAAAAGTCCGATTGAATGAATACCCTATTACTTATGGAAACTCATTCTCCATGAATTTTGTAGGATCATGTGTATTTGCATTTGGTTTTTAACTGAATTTCTCACGTCTAAAAATATATTTGAAACCTTGATAAGCATGAAAGCCTTATTGTGGGCTTTCACTTGCATGGGGGATACGAAAAATCGTATACCAATTTTCACCAATTTCTCCAAATATAATTGCTAATCATAGAGCAAGAATCGCAGCAGAATGCATCAGATCATCTGAAACATTGCAGCTTTTTAGATCTCTTACAACATCACAAAGGTATTTTCATACGGATAGACAGACGGACACAGATTTGATCAAAAATTGTTAACTTTTTCTTCATTTTTTATTATTTCATCGAAAAAACTGCTTAAACACCCAAAACTACTTTATTCAAGCTTATAAAATATCATTTGCTATTATAACAATAAATGAATAAAATATGCAGAAATAAAGTTATCAGCAGAATAACATTTAAATATTAATGACTGGTTAGCGAACACTTACATGCTTATACGAGTACATCACAGCGTTTATGTGTACTCGTACATAATCTAACCACTTCCGGCCAAAAGATGATTTCCGTCGACGCCTTGTTTTTATAAGAAAAAAAAACGAAATCCCAAAAATCTTCATATCATTTAATGTACTCGTACATGTACTTTGTCTAATTACAATCGAATTATTCATGCTACACTCCCGAACGTATTAATATTACAACACCTCAATTATTATAATAAAACGCTGAACTAAATATTGCAGCAATTTTTTTTAAATTCAAAGTGATACAATTTCACTGTAAAGGAATGCTGTCTCATTAAGTGTACCTATAATTATGGGCAACATTTATATGACAATGTCCATTACTCTGTTTAAGCTACCTGCTTTTTAAAAATGTTTGTTGTATCTTTTAAGCGTCCGTCTGTACTACGTCTCCTCGCATCATCTGCTCCTTCTATAAGTGCATCATTGGAAAATTAATAAATTACCGTGGGACATGGATTTCCGTCAGAAATTTATTATTTTAACGTTGTGCGGACATGGGTAAATATGTATTAAGTCTTTGTTCAAACCCAGCATACTCACTAATAAACATTTAAACAGAACTACGCATACATATGTACATACAAACATACATACACACATAGATATGAATACAATTCTACGAACATTATTGCAAATATGGGACATTCAAATGCAAATCGATTTTCATATTCGAGCACTCGCATGAATCGTCATATTCATATGAGTTGTAGAATTTATATTGTTATATATAACGGGGTCGTTATACAAATGAAAATGTATGTTTGCGATGATGTTGTTGTAGCCGATGAAATGACAATAATACTGACGCCATTTCGATATGCCATTCGTAGATTTTCCTGAATGTATAAACGTGTGTGCTTATCTTACAGAGTCCTTAAATAAATACTCGTACATACTCATCTGCATCAATACACTTGTGGAGAAATATTTATTCAGTGATCGAGACGTTGACTTTAGTTGATTTATTAACAAATTGAATTATGTAGTTAAACAAAACAAGAAAAACTATAAAGAATGATGTTCTAAGCCGCAAAAAAATTTATAAAATAATTAAATTTACTTATTATAATTACGATATAAAGAGCGGTTCATAATTTAGACGAGTACATACTCTCACAATATTATTGCATATTCTGTTGCTCATATTATTGCCGTTTCCCCAACATTTTTCAATAAGTGGCACAATACTTTCAAATAATATATGGCGCAACTAAGTTCACTATGAAAAAGTAAATAAGACATTGAACAATTTTGTCCACACATCACACATTCTTAGTTATGCAATAAAAATAAAAAGAAACATTGGAATTTGGAATTTTGGCCAATTTACAATGCTGTGCATTTGAGATTGCAAATTTTTGCAATTGTAAATATTTACAATCATTTATTATCTCTGTTTTCTAAAAACATGTTGCAAAACATGAAATTCCTCTCTTCATTTTCTAGTTCGCTAAATCTTTGAATTCTCTCAATTGGTTGTTGCAAAATGAAGGGTAAATATAAACTACAGGTTTTTGTGTTGTTTATTTTTACACGAGTATCAAGTGCATATTTCTATATCTTGTTAGTGTAGAGTAAAAATATGTTACACCACTTTCCAAGTGCTACGATGCAAGATCATTTGCACAACATTGACAATTGGGCTATTGTATTACCTTCTACTACTGACACACGTACATATTATTGCACAATATGAAAAATGGCCCAAATTGATTGCAATTGTATGGACCGTTTGTGTATTTATATTTTTAACTCTTGTCCATATTTTAACTTCATTGTGTTGCCCATGCAAACGTACATATCGAGGGCTTATAATCAAAGAATGCTATCTACAAATTGTTAATTTAATACGTTTCATTTTCTTATTAATAAAGTTTTAAACAATTAATATTCTACAATATTGACGGCTTTTATTATGAAGGTTTGTATTTTTAGAAGGTTGGTTATGCAAAACTTTAGCGATGCGAGAACGAAACGATTCCTTCTTCCCATAAAAAAGATTGTGTTTTATAGATAGAACTATTTGAATAAAAAATAATAGCCCACAATATGTTTATCTTTGCTTATCAAAACGTGGTAAATTTTATTTGATTTTTAACATTTCGCTTGGCGTTGTTATTTACTTTAGTTTTTTACTAATTTATTTATGTGCAGTCTCCAGATCAACCTGGCCCCAATATGATCGAGCAAAATCAGCCATCATACTGGGGATCACTCGACATCAGCTGCGTATACTTGTGGCAGTCCTAACAGTGCACTGTTTCATAGGTGCACAAGCAAACAGACTAAATCTCCCTTTCAACGACTTCTGTAGAAGTTGTCATAATCAGGAGGCGAAAGAAACTGTCAAGCACCTCCTCTGTCAATGTCCAGCTCTGTCTCATCACAGGGCCATGTATCTAGGTAACTCGACTTTAACCGCAGACTTTAGGGAATGCAATCTGAATGGAATAAACATATTTATTCGAAAAACCGATTGGTTCAACACTGATCACAATATAGGATAGTCAACACTTTCATTTTCCATATCGGGCATAACAAAGAGACCTATTTATCTGGATCGAAGTGGGCCGGTTGCTTGCAATCGGCAGCCTGTACAACCTAACCAACCTAACCTATTTATTTATTAGGTCAATCGATTTTTACATCCTTGCTGACTAAATATGAAAAACAAAAAAAGAATTATATAAAAATAATTGTCTCAACAATTTAGATATTAAGTAAGATTTCTCTTCAGTACGTCATTATTTTCAGATAAGTCCATAATGTGATAGGATTTATTAAAGTTAACACATGCACGACGAAGAGAATCATTATTAGCATATACAGAACGGTAGTATTTTAATGCCAGGAGTTCAAAATTGCGGGTATGTTTTACAGGAACATTGAAGTTCAGTTGACTAAGTAGGAACTTTGAATCAACATCACCACAAATCAGGCCCAGAACAAAGATAGAGCTCAGCATCAATCGTCGACTTTTTAGAAATGGCAATTTTATCAAAGCAAGCCTGCTATGAAACGATGGCAAGACATAAGAATTCGGACCAAGAACAGGGAGACAGAAAACAAAAAATTGTTTTTGTATCGATTCAATATTATTAATATGAATCGAATAACAACGACACCAAACAATTAATCGATATTCAAGAATTGATCGAACAATAGAAGTATATACAAGTTTTGTAATAAAAGGATCTAGAAATTCCTTGGACCAGCGTTTTATGAGTCCAAGTAACCCACGGGCTTTATTTGACATTTTAGAGATGTGATCACGAAAGTTCAGTGTGTGATATCAATATAATAAGAAGCCTCGATCGGATTGTGTCTGAAAAATGACATGTGTTTGCATTTCTAGATATTTAACTCTAATAAATTAAATCTGCAACATTGATAAAAATTAAGACAGCCGGCAATAAATAAAGTTCAATATTTTATCATCCGAATATTTCATCACGCTAGGTTAGGTAAGGGTGGCAGCCAGAATCTTTGAATCGCTGAGAGTGTTTTGGTCCATTGTGATGTCACGGAGACTCTACTTATGCGGAGTCCCCACCGTCAAACCAACCAGAGCTCAATATAAAGCTACTAATACGTTGCAGTTCAACACTGGCGACGTCAGAAAGTTCCCTGAACTCAAGAGTTCCCATTGTTACCATTCTCTTTCTTGCCAGTCCGGCAGAGGGACACAGAAAATATTCTACACTCTCCTCTTCATCGGTATCTTGGCAGCTGCGGCAAAAATCATTGTGTTCGACCTTTAACCTTTGTGCATGGCTGCCTATCAGTTCATCACATGAACTCAATGGATGTATAATGTTCTATTAGAATCATTTTTGCAGAAGAACATAGAAACTAATATTTATTTTATATGGGCGTGGCACTGCCTAACTTCACAATTAATTAATTATATTTTGAGAAGGAGTCAGTGAGAGTGTAAAGTTGTATAAGAATATGTTAATTAGCATATTTACTTTGTAAGGATGTGGCACTGACCACTTTCCGAATAGTGTTGTAAAAAACGGGTACTTTGGACTACTCAATACTTTTTCAACTAAGTACTCGATACTACTACTCAATACTTTTTAGGTTTTTTTTATTTCAAAATAAAAATATTTAATAGGTTAAAACTTGGTTTTATTATTATTATTATGTAATCCATAATGATTCATGAATTAGCAAATTTAATAATCCATTAAAAATATCCAACCAAACGGCAAATTATTAGTTGTTGCAAATTATTAAATCATTTGCACTCAACTTTCCTCAAAAACGAGTTGTATTGATTTAAAAAACTTCCCGCTAGAATTTTCGTATTTATATATCGTCGTCTCGAAGTTATCTTCACGTACATCACAAAATTAAAAAACATGAGACAAGACCGCTTCTCCTAAAAACTCAAGACTTGAAGAGTAGAACCTGACGTGTATGAACCGGGTCTAAGATCCTGAACTTGTGCTCTGGAAGTAGTACGACTTCGGATCATATAATAATTTTTTTTATATGTAATATTGAAACTTCTAACTCAACTTTCAAAAGAAATTTTTTTTGGAGATACGTGATGATAACTTTAGGACTTTAGGAAATTAGTGCTGGCAAATTCTATTAGTTTTCATTACTGAATACTATTCAATACTTTTCATATGGGTAATCAATATCTACTCGTTACTTTTAACGGATTTTTCGAATTTGTAACGCATAGTTTTTACCTGCAAGTTGAAGTAGTTTCTTCAAAAATTATAAATAGATCTTCAACTATTATTGGTTTTGTATGTCTTTTATTATTAAATAAAAAATAAATGTAAAGCTAGCTTTTAATTTAAAGTTAACAACAACTTAGCAAATAATTTAATTGTTCTCAAAAAATTATTTAGTTTTGATTTGATTACAGAATCTTACACCCAGTGATGTATTTTTATGCACTATTTTAGCCACTCAACTTGCTTAAAAATACAACTCTAAAAGTCTCGAGTAACTACTTTTGAGTATTGAGTAACCAAAAAAATGGAAATACCCGATACTCGGTACCCACTACTCAATACTTTGCAAGCAGTAATGGAAATGCTTGTTTGAAAGTATTGAGTACTCAAATACAACACTATTTCCGAATCATAAATTTGCAATATCAAACGAAGATATAGTGTGAGCAATAAATAATTCAGGTTACACATACGTCCTGAAATCGATGAAAATTATGTTGTAAATTTTATTAATTGCAAGTGAAGCCTGCGAAAGAGTAAAAACTTTGATGTCAAAGTAATGAGTTAAAATGCTAACAAATATATAAAGTAAATAATTGTCACAACTTTTACTTTGTAGTGTTAACTCATGTCTTTAATACAGGCATGTCATTGGAGGCAACTACTTGTCAATTTGGCTTACAACTGACAACTCAGAAAATTATAAAATTTAAAGTCATTAAATATACAACAAATAATTAAATGTATGATATTGGTATTGAACTCGTGATTTTAGAGGAATCGTTGTGTTTAATGTCTAGTATTCTAATACTATTTTATTATGCGCTGGAAACTTATTTTTACGAATGATCGCACAATTAAAAAAATACTTTCCTTCTTCAGAAGTTGAACTGGTGACCATCTGTGTGACAAAAGCACGCTCTGCTTTTGCGCCACTCAGGCAATAATTTGCTTGTTTATTTACTAGTAAGTAGTTACATGACTATTGTAAAGTAAGGCAGACGTTATGTAGTTTGTGTCGCAAAGTAAAGGGTGTCCCAAAATTAACGCATGATTTTAATTGAATAGACAACAAAGTTTTTAGTTTTTTCATTATTTTTGAGATTTTTCAATAAAATGAAAGCACGTTGTTCTGCCGTGTTTTACAAGCCCTAAACTGTCAGTTGCTGTTAAATTGTTTTTTAGAGATACTAACAATTAACTGCACAAATGGCGAAAAATTAAAATCTTGTTTTAATTTTGGAACACCGTTTATGTTGTTTTATATAGAAGTCATTACCAAGTTTTTGCTAAAATTTTGGAAAAGCAATCCTTTTTTACGCAGAAATGCTACGTCTAAATTTTTATTGTTCTCATTTATGAGTCGAACGAACTAAAATAGTTCTTACAAGACCTGAACTTACAAATTGCTGTTGAAATTATGTGCACAGTTTTCTTGAAAATATTTAAAAAATCCGATTTACTGTCTACCTGATTCTTATAACGAACATTTTTGGCGGCAATCGATTGGATACAAATTTAAATTGTTAGCAACTAATGAGAAGGACAATTGTGTATCAACCTGCGGGTACAGAAATAATTGCAATAGATAAATATTTTTTCTTCCCCCTCCTGAAGTGTTTACTTGTATATGAAATTTCTAAATGGATAATCGGTGCTTTAACAGTGTGTGTTCAAAATTTCTTATTTCATTAAGCATGAAAATTTAGGAATAATCAGTACAAAACTCAAGCCAGAATCTGCCAATAATTTTCTCTGATATTGACTGCATATACTTCTAAAAGTTGTGTACAAAATGTTTAACAAAACAATTTTGCTAGTCACTGTATGCAAATGCATTAATTAAATATTATTTCTGTGGTTGCATTTTTATACCTGCAAGAATGAATATGTGTGTGATTTTTCTGTTGGGTTTTTCAATATTCTTTATGTTTATTTCATATTTTTTATATTATTTTTTCATAAATTTGTATGCACATACATTTTCATGTTTTTTATTCTCTACTATATTGAGCCTTAACCACCAAAAAGACATAAACGCAAAGTACTGTACAAGAAAGTTTTAATTATTTTCCGTTTCTCTGCAGTAAAAGTGAATTTATCGCAACGACTTTTTTCACATTTATGAATTTCTAGATTGTCATTAGAAACACAAAATCCTGTCGCTTACTTGTTTTCGGTGTTAAGGGCTCTTCGAAATCTACTAACAGTGTATGTAGTTCTTGCTATTTCTGTTAATAAATCAATTATATTTCACTTTCATATAATTTATCAAATAATAATAAATTTTTTATGAAATACTGTCAGTGTGAGTGTGTGTGTTTGAGTGTGGAACACATTTACAGAAACCATTTAATAAAATATTCCATAAAGGATTAATACAATTTAGTAAAAGGCTTCCAGTTAAAAAATGTTTGTAAAAAGTTTTGTCCCTTTAGTGGTAGAAGATGTTTTGTTGACGCTTTCTAGACAACATCGGTAGTAGTGATTTCTGGGCACCCTGCATAAAACTGATTCGAAAATCTTAGAGATACTTTAAAATTTTTTTAATCAGCTGTAATTTGCAAAAAGTGTTTTTTTTCAATTATTTTCAATATGCATCTAAACACCGCGAAAAGACAAAGTTTTGCTGTAGTTGTTAAAAACTATATTATGATTGTGACCAACAATGTATGATTGTAGCAAGCTGTCTAAAATTTATATTAATAATAATTTACAATAATTTGTTTTTTAATTATTTTAAATATGCTTCTACACACCGCGTAAGGATGTAAGTATATTGTAGTTGTTACAAAAATATTATGATTGTGGCCAACAGTGTATGATTGTTGTTGTGACAACTATATTATGATTGAGGCTGTCAGTGTATGGTTGTAACAAACAATCGGCAATTTGTACCAATTATAATTTGCAATAATTTGTTTTTCAATTATGTTCAAATCAACACACATATTTTTGCTGTAGTTGTGACAATTACATTATGATTGAAGCCAAAAATATATGATTGTAAAAAACTGACTAAAATTTATACCAATGATAATTGAGATTGTAGCCACCAATTTATTTCAATTATAATATGCAATAATTTTGTTGTTTAATTTTTTTCAATATGTATCTACATACCATGAAAATAAGTAGTTACGTTGTGGTTGTGACAACTATATTATCATTGTAGCCAACAATCTATGATTCTAGCAAACATGTTATTTGATTTTTATATTATTAAAAAAGATGAACGTTACTGAATGCCATTAAATCAGTCTGCAGCTCGTTAATTCAAAAAATAAATTAGAAAAAAATACAGAACAGTTGATTAAAACCATAGTAAGACGTAGCAGTCTCTGTTTATGATGGTCGCTATCTCATTAGCTGTCATTTATTTGTTTTTCTTAATTTTTAAAGGTGGTCTGGAAGACCAGTAGTTAGCAACACCAAATATTTTAACGATTTGTTTATTAATAAATAATATAAGAATTTTCCATAACGTCTGGGAGTTTCTGCCATTGAATTGATGAATAATTGCGCTTGAAATTACATCTGAATCCAGTTGAAGAACACATCGGCTTGGAGTTATTAATAGAGGCTTTCCGAATGTATGCTTAGAGTCCTAGCAGCCAGCTGCCAGCAAAATGCTATCAACTGTTTCATTAAAATTCATATACATATTCAGTTTATGTAATAAAAAATTTAGAAGGGTAACAAACCGACGAAAACTTTCGATTGTCTAACCGAACCAGTAATGTTATACACATGGAAACTCCCTTTTCGTAGTGATTTTCTTCTATAAAAAATGGCCATAGGGAAATAATTACAGATTTATTGAAGTCATTAAAATGTAGGAACTTTTCAATAATGTGGTAAAAATGTATTAATTTTGCAACCTTATTCGATTTGTGGCAAAATACTGACAAAATTTTTAATACGGGAACATTACAAATTTTCATATATTTTTTATATGATCGCATGCCGCTATTTCAGCTTTAATTTTAAAGAAAATTTGTGAAATATTGCATTGCAAATGGTCGACCATCTATTACCACTTTTGAAAAAAATAACTGATTCATGTACATAAAAATGTTTATATGTAAATAAAATTTATAAAGTTGTAGGGGTTTTTGTAGAGACAATTTTTTCAAAGCATAGGGAAAATAGGGATTTTTTTTGGGGTGCGTAAAGACTTCTCAAAAAAGTGCATAGCATCACTGACCCGAACGCACTTATTTTGACCGAATCCGAACCCAACACTTTAATGGAAAAAATTTTATATGGAAAAAATTCATAATTTTAAAACAAAACACACTAAAAACTTGTCAGGGCTGGCCGTTGTAAATTAGAAACAGAGCTGTGCCAAAAATTTTGGTAAAGTTCCTTGATGATCTGCATTAGCAACAGTGAAATGCGCATAGGAACAAGCTATACGCTTTTAACAAAATTATTAATGTTTAACTATATATGTGAAATATAAATTTTGGGAAAAAGTGCGAACAAAAATTAAAAAAACTATTTTCTAGTTCTTTTGACTAGAACATTAGACTTTTTATTGTAGCTTAATATAAACTATACTTTTTATGGGTTGATTTAAAAAAAAATGTATATATAATTTTTAAAATAACTCTGATCAGTACATGAAACAAAGAATATAACATTAAAAAAGATCCATAAACGAAAGTAAGTTTGATATAAAAATGACACCTGAACGCACGAAAACAAGTCTTAACTCATCTCAAAATCGAACGGTACACTATTGAACCAAATGCGTGCAGTAAAATGACCAGATCACTTCGAACAGTTTGGTGATTCGCCAATTTAACCCGTTCGTTCATGAGCTACACAGCCCTATTTACAAAGTAAAATCCTTTTAACGCATGCCAAACACTAAAAACTTTCATGCAGACAAAATATTTGTTGCTTGAAGATATGTAGTTCCCATAAAGATCGTCCAATAACTCCTGAATATGTCAGCCTCAATGACCGTTTCCACTTCATTCATTTAACTTTGCTGAAAATAATTGTCGTTGTTGTTAAAATAACATTTGTTGATTAATATTACAATGATATGATCAAATATGTCTGTTATTTTTTATTGTTTGCTACACATACACACATGCATACATATTTTTATTATTCATGTTTAAATATTTTCATTGTTGATTGATTAAAAATTGTTCACATACTTCGTGTTCATAAAGAAGTTGGCTCCTCGTTTTACATTTTAATTTATTGAACAATTTAATTAAACCACGTTGGAACAACTGTTCAAAAGATAATCGAAAATAAGTTTATAACACAAAATAAATAAGAATGTAATTTGTTAAATGGGGGAATGCAGGGAAGAAGTTCAGTGTCTCAAGACTCAATAATTAATAAATAAAATGGGAATGTAAATGACTGTTTAAATAAAATAGTTTAACGGATAAGGCAAATTTAATATTTTTAATGTGCTTCCTTGTAGATATTGATATTGGCGTGTTTAAAGTTATTTTGGTATTTTCTGATTTTTATTAGAAAAAAGCCTTTCTAATGATTACAAGAGAAGTTTGCGTTGTAAAACTAAAGGAAGCTGAAAAGGTTGGAACACTTTGTTGGTATTGATCTTATTTAAGGGATTACCGGCTTGTCAGTAGAGAGGACACGCACGTAAATGTCTTCAGTGCATCATCACTAGTATGAGCTCTAGCGAAATAGAATTCACAGGTTATATTAAACTCCTCTGCAAATTTATTGTTCTTGAGGTAAAAATAAAATAAAATTAGATTAGTTCTTACCAACCTGTGAAAAGCGGTCAAAATTGATAGCTTAGCTGGTATGCATGAAAATATTATGACATACCAATCAATATATTTTATGCTTTATTACATTTAAGTCTAGTTTTCTACTAAACTGGCGTTTGGATTATAATTTTCAAATGTATTTTAAGGTTAAAGATTTAAGGAACACGAACAAACTTATTTTCTCGCGTATATGATTCATTTAACAAAAGATTTAAAAAACAATTATTCCATTTACTGGCTACCTGGTCATAGTGGAGTTTATGGTGGGCTAAAGATACTGGCTTTATGGCCGGCCCCCAGTGATGTGATGGTATAGACTACTATATATTTGTTAAGCTTCAATTTTCGAGAAGCATAACTTTTGAAGGTTAAAAGAAACCAAAAAAACTAAAATACACAGAGAATGGATAAAGTTTGTTATTTAATCCCGTATTCGAATAGATACGTCCGTAGAACACTTTCTTAATCTTAATGAAATTACTCAACTTGTCAAATCGAATGATACAGAAGTTCTTATTTTTGGGGCTATAGAATTATTCCAAAACTTATGTGTTGTACTTGTGTTATTCATGCAAACTAATAAAATGCGTGAGGGCGTATACTTTATTTAATTACTTGTAACAAAGTAAAATATTAGGCATACGCTGCGTATTACTATTTTAATATTTTTCGATTATACATTTTTAGAAATGTCCTTTACTAACCTATTTAAAAACAATATCTGGGTATTATTAAAATTATTTATTTATCCACATTTATAAATTGATTAATACTCCACATTTTAATGCAAAAAGTTAAAAAATTTTTGGCCTTCAATTCCTAAGCAACTACTGAACTATACAAATCAAAAGTGCTCAAGATTTTGAAAATTGAAAAAAAATATTGAAATTGATAAAAATCGCTGAAACTGTAAACAGTCTTAAAAACTGCAAAACACAGAAAAATTTGCAAAAAATTGAAAAATTGACAACAAAATTAATTAAAAATCGTCAATATTAAAAAAATTCATAATTGTGAAAGCTTACAAACATTTGTTAACACCGGAAATATAGAGCGAACTTACTTACATTCTTTAAGTTTTAATATCGCCAATGCTAAAAAAAATAAAAAAATAAAAATTAAAAAATTTTCGCAATTGCAAAAATGGGGAAAATTCGTGAAATATTGCAAATTCCATTAATATTGATTAACATTTAGCTTAACATTGCAAAATATGGTTTAAGGTCTACTGATGATTTGGCTTTAGCACCAATAAAATGCATGTTTATAGACTAGCTAAAAAAGCCCTCAACAAACAAAAGTTTTTGAAAATCTTTGAAAGAAGATATCGAGGCAATCTCGATTAAATAAATTTCATAATTTTGCTTAAGTTTTAGCTAAAGCCGATAATTTTTAAAATTGACGAAAAGTAAAAAGCGCTTGCTAACATCGGAAAAACATTGATTAAAAATGAGGATGAAGACTTCGGAGAGCTGAAAAACTTGGAAAAAAAATTATTGCTATCGCGAAGATGGCGAAAGTTTGCAAAAAATTTCTAAAATTCATAATTAGTCCTAAAATTTATTTAAAATTGCTAAAATTGTAACGAATTTCTCGGAAAAGGTACACAAATTAAAAAACAATTTGCAAAAAGGAATACTACAATCGTAAGAAAACTCTTAAATCAAGGTGAGGTTGCACATGCTGCCGATTGCAAGCAACCGGCCCACTTGGATCTAGAAAAATAGATCCCTTTGTTATGAAACTCTTAAATCAAATAAAAGCAAAATTTAACACCGAGAATAATGAAAAAGTAAAAATATACAAATTTTTAATTTTTTTTAATTGTGATTAAGGGTATGACTACGATTGGTTAATTTTTAATCATTAATCATGATTAAATCTGTTAATAAATGAGTATTAATCAGGTTAACATGCTGCGAATACTGCCATTGATCACTTGAATAAATTAAAAAAAAATCGCTTTAATTCGTGAAAACTTTACGCATTACAGTCCTCTCAATATTAGGATTTATGTAACCACTTGTAAGTCTTAGTCGTATCTTGATAATCTATTATGTAAACCACTATGTCAAAAGCCAAACAATTTTTATATATTGGTTTTTTTGATTCTAATAAAAACTCTTTAAAATTTCGTTTATTCGTTATATTTTTTAATATTATTTCGATAGTTGGTTTAACTCGAAAAAAATGGCTGATCTTTTGCGAGTGCGAATTAACGCGATTCTTCTGTAGTAGAAATTTAGCAAAATCCTTACATGTCTCGTTAAAATTCCCCCTTTTCCCTACACACAAAAAAAAAAATACTTATATTTTTCCCTATTCTAAAAATTCACTAATTTTAAAAAACAAAACAATAATTCTTCCTAATTCATTGCCAATATAGAATTCTTAAATTTTTAAAATAAGGATTTGGATATCTTCTTACATGATAATCAAATGTTAAATTTGACCCGAAATGGAAATAATGAACCAAGGACTTTTTTGTTTTCAAGGGCGCATTTGAATAATAAAAGTAGCTTAAAATTTAAAAAGTCTTAATTTATATATCGTGGGCGCGCGGGCAAAAGGGCATAAGTCATTTTTGTAAATTCCACTTTTCTAAACTATTAAATAAATAGTTGAAAATAAATATAAAAATTAAATAAATAAAATCAGTAGAAAATATTCAATAATCAGTTTATAAATAAATGGCTTAGCACGACACCAGGGAAATTTTATGTAATCGTTCATTCAAATAGGAAGTGAAATCAAACTATTTGGAATTGAAATCAAACTTTACTTTTTGACTTCCCAAAACTTCGTGCTTCCTGACAAATCCTCTTTTGCCCATGCACCCACAAAATTAAACAAAAACAAATAAAAAAATGTTCATATGTATATATTTTTGTTTTACATACAAATTTTATTCCCAAGAAAAACATTTCTTTACCTTTCATTGTCATTATTTACCAAAAGATGATTTCTGCCTGTAAAAATAGCTCGCGTAGCACTGTAACAAAATTTTAAATTTAGATTTTTATATGTATTATCATTTTTTATGGTGTTTATTGAAATTACACCGTAATACAAAAGGAAAAAAAGTAAAGTTTTAAAAACTCCCTAAATTTTCCTTAAAATGAAAAATCTGTCCTCTTTCCATTCGCTTGAAATTTTCTCATAAATTCCCTACAACAAGAGAAAATTCCCTACTCTTGGCATCACTGACTGTAATTCCATATGAATCAAAGTAAATTCGCTGTCACTTGCCTCATTTTCACTTTCTGTTATGTCTGCTGAAGTTTTACTTAAATTTAAGAAAATATATAAAACAAAAATACAAATAACTTCCATATTTTTTAGGGTTGTCGTTCGGATAAAAATTATTGAAATAATTTCAAAAAATTTTTTAATTTTTTGCTCGAACGAACAAACATTTTACAATTTTGAATAAAGAATTATTCGAATAATTTTTTTCGAATAATCGAACATTCGAACAATTAATGAACGGCGTATAAAATCATTAAATACTTTAATATTATTCCTGAACTCTGGGGATTTCCTATCCAATACTAGCGTTTTATGATATGCTACAAGAAACGTAACAAAGGAGTACGCAAATCCTATTTTTTCACGATTATTTTGTGAAAAAAATATGTATTGCGAATGACCTCAACTACAATGATGACGTTTCGAAGGTAACTGATAGCGTTTTATTAACTGATCTAAAAAAGTATATAAATGATGAAATAAACTTGTATGCTCTGTAATGCTGTTTTATCTATAAATTTTTTATTCTTTGTTTGTTCGAATTATTCGAACAAAATTTTAAAATTATTCGTTTATTCGAACAAAAAAATAGCATGAAATTTTATTCGAACGATTGAATAATTGACACCCTAATATTTATATACACTTTTAGTTTCCTGCTTTTAGCAGTTTCCTCTAGAATATTATTGTGTCTTATCCCAAGAATTCGCTTATCCCAAGCCCTCGCCATAGCAACTCAACCAGAAATATAATAATTGTGTTTCTAATCTTCGAACTGTGAACTCCTTAAATACTAAAAATTTCAATGCATGCAATTGATTAAATGAGTAGAGTAACTAAGAATTAATTAACATATTAATCTGTATGTTGCCATAACTTTTATTGATGCATTTTTAAGTCCTTGATTATGGAAACCAGTGCAATTGTTATTTTAAATCCAACTACCACATGCAGTAATATTAAACTTTTTTGATATTTTAATCAACGAAGGGGAGTGAGATTTTAGTATTAATGAAAAGTAAATTCTATAGCAAACAACCGCAGGCAAGAGCCACAGCAATAACAAAAACAACAACAATAACAACTACCTTAATAATAAATCAATGTGTTAATCTGTGGCCAATCTATGGGGGGGCATTATTAATTATACAATTTGTACAAAAGCTCTCACATTATTTTGTATGTATCAGTTTGAGTATCTGCTCGTAAAAGCATTTACAAACATACGAGTATGTATTCATTTATTTTTACAATAAATACAAAATATTTCAATCAAACTATGGTTTTTAGTAGACTTTCTAACACTTATAAGCAGGGAATTCGCAAATATGCAATTGCAAGCTTTTTCTGGTGCAACATACGGTGGCCGATATTAAAGATTTATCCGTTTTGGAAATTTTGATAAATTTTTGCATCAATTCGTTAGTACATATTTTTGCATATTTTACCCTTTACATCATTTGTTTTACATTTTTCAATACATATTTGCAATATTTATCGAATTTATAGAGTAAATACGACCCTTTAAATGATTTTAATCATATTTTTTATATGATTGGAAACGATTTCCCAACGGAAGCAAACGATCTGTCTTAAATTCTAATAAGTAGATGGCTATTTTATTAATTTTGTATATCTATCAGTTGAGACGTACTGCTTGCTAAATTTTTATTTAAAAATACACGTCAATATTTTCTTGTTTATTGCAATAAAAATTATCAGAAAAAATGCTTGTCTTGTTTCAAACAAAATTTTTTATATCAGATATCGAGATCCCTTTAGAAATTGAAGTACATTTTTTCCATTCAAATAAGCAGAACAAGATTATTTTATTTTTTTATTTTATTTCAGAATAAATATTTATGTAGTAGAAGCCAAAGTATATTTATACAAGTACGCTTGATTCTACAACAACAAAAACAACAGGCATTTTGTTTTTGTTATATTTACCCTAAATGTCAAAAACAACGGACAGAAACATAAAGAAGTAATAGGTCTGTTCGTTTACTTAAAATTGTTAAGAATTTATGTTAGTACAAAGTGTTTGCTTATTAACTTCAAAAGTTTTCAAGAAAGGTGCGTCAAAAGAGAGCAACAAACAAACAAATGTTTTTGTACGATAGGAAATCAATTTTAATTTAACTTAGTATCAACAGGACCAAATTAAGGATATAGTTCATCAGGGTCAGAGGAAGTTGCAGCAAATGTATTTTCTATTTAAAAATCTGTAATTTTTCACAGAATAACTGATAAGTTTAGTATTGTATATATCATGAGTACCGAGGTACTCTCGAGAATCGTTACTTTATGCTATAGATGGTAAAGTGTTCATTTTTTGTATTATTTTTGAAAGCAACCTTAGAAAATTTCTTTTTAATATCTCGTTGATGCTTTTCGATGAAAAAGTAAATGAACAAAGCTATTATAATTTTCAAAAACAAAGCAGAACAAACGAAATCATGTTCATATATTTAAAATATTATTATATATAAAAAAATAAAATTGCACAATAGTGAGGGCTTTCATATGTAAATGCAATGGATGTGTCCAGAAATATCCCAAATAAATGAGAGGCGTGGTTTATTTTAGATTGTGATTTCCTAGGGCTGAACTATGTAGTTCAGGTTTGCATTACATCGGACTAATCCACAAAAATAATCCACGTCATGAACACTTGGAGCACACACAAGCAGTTAGCTTCATTATTTTTTTGTTTTGAAAATTCTCGCACAAACAATTAAAATAATTAAATTATTTATTTTTTCTTTCTATTTTATTATTTTTTCAATTCTAGAAAATTTTAATTTGATAACAAATTTATGTAAATTAAATTTAAAATGAAAACAAAGTTTGACAGTCAGCTGCCGAACTGCGTGTACTTGTGTAAATATACTTTGGTAGAAGCCCTATTTGTTTCTTTTTAACAGATTTTTTTCTTGTTTTTTATTTTTTATTTTAGAGCATATTTTCACTTTTCTACGGCATGTTCAATTCAGAGAGCCTATTTCTGGTTTCCCTGCTAATTATAAATTCTTATATACATGTGTCATTAGTTTGTTGTCAATAAAGACAACAAATCCAGACATATTTGTGTAATAAAATTAAAAATGAAATGATTTTGATTTTAATTAGATTGGAAATTAGGAGTTGTCTGTTGGGTAGTCTAGATTGGTTTAGCTGCAAAATTAATAGAGCTGGAAACGTGGGAGACTTACATAGACTAGTGAATAGTTTGTTGAGCTATTAGTCTGGAAGTTATAAGTGCAATTCCTAACCAGATTTCGGGTGTTTATGCAGACAAACTTAACCAGTAAAAAAAATAGTAAAAAAAAAGTATCGGTATTGAATAGAAAAAAAATGTGATAACTTTTCTCTCACTAAAATGTACACTCACGAGAAAAATTACATAGTTGCGATAACTATATTATCTTCTCTGCAACAATGTATGACAGTTGTCACGGCCATACATTGTTGGAAATTATAGTTGTGTTCAAATACATCGTTTGAGAGGAGCTTTTCTCATGCTAAACTATATTTGGTCATCCATAAAATTTGGACTGCAGTTGAATTATAACAAAACTATTATTACTA
Organism: Gymnocheta viridis; assembly: GCA_956483585.1. Classification (NCBI taxonomy): domain Eukaryota; kingdom Metazoa; phylum Arthropoda; class Insecta; order Diptera; family Tachinidae; genus Gymnocheta; species Gymnocheta viridis. The sequence continues at coordinate 135,073,913 of OY101440.1, read as the reverse complement.
CTTTCAGAAAAAAACTGCATGTTAAATTAAGCTGTGATATACTCGACTGAAGAATGGATTTAATTTAACATAAACTAAGTCTTCACAATCTAAGTAGAACGAAATAAATTCAAATGATTGTTCTTAAATTAAGACTAGCAGCATTTCAAGCTTAAGAGACTTTCATAACGTTGTTCTCTTGTTGTAAGTCCGTTTCGATTAAATAAAGCTTGTTTTTTTCTAAGTGAATGCCACGTACTGCATAAAATTTTCGTATTTGGTTTTCTTTTTAACACTAGCTGCGAGGTGGTTTTGGCTTTAACGGGAAATAATAAAAAAAATAATTGGTAACTTAACGGTAAAAAGGAAGCGTTCGTTTTCGTTCTGACTAGTCCTTAAACGCTTTAAGCGTTTTAAAGAATTATTTCCTAAGCCAAAAAAAACATGAATTATATTATTAAAATATTTTCTTATTTTAAAAATTTAATATTTTTGTTTTGGTGTTCAAACTTTGTTTTTTTTTTTCTATATTATTTTATGTTTGTTGTTATTAACTGAATTGTTATGTTTTTGTTTATGTTCACCTAAATTTGTAAGTTTACTTTTATCTCATAGAACAATATAACAATGTTGGAAATAACCTTTAAGGAATTTAAAAACTAAAAGTTAAAGAAATAAAGTTCCTGTGGTAATACCCAATTTAAATTAACATATTAATGTACTATTAAAAGATAAGGTGTGTTTTAGTAAAGGCCGTGATACACTATCCTACGATCTGCTAAAAAAGTCGTGTGTGCTCAAAAAATGCACTTGTGAGGCAAATTTTTTGACAAGTCGGTCCGACTTGCATTTAATTATGAAAATTTCCATAAAATGATAGATTTCTTGCGATCATAGATGCATCTTTTTAAGAAACTAAATTGCAACGAAAGCAAAATTTAACTAAAACTATTTATTTTATAAATCTGCAACTATTTAGGCGAAAAAATCAATAAAATCTAAAAGTACTTGAGTGAAAAATACACATGTATGTATGTGTTTGCATCTTTTTTGTGAGATAGTGTGGCAAGCTCAGTGCAATTTTTAAAAGTGGAACAGAATTCTGTCAGATTTTCCAGTGAATGAATCATATGAATGTGTACGATAGTGTATTTCAAACTTTCTAATACAATTTTTGTTAATGCCTAGCAAATTTAATATTTATTATTTCGTGGAGCGGGATCCCAAGAAATTAAAAAAAATTTCCCGCTTTCCCAGGAAATGAAAGATTGCGGGAAAAAACTCTAATACCAACTTAACGATCGGCTAAACGATCTAACTGGCTAATATTAAAGTTAATTGAGGTGTTTTTTATTAAAATTTCTGTAGAGCTGTTGTATACCTATCATCAAACTTTCAACCATATTTTTCGACTTTTAGAAAACCTTAAAAACAATTTTAGGATTTACGTTCATCTTAATTTTTGGGACGGTCAGAAATATCCTTATACCGGGTACTCATTTATGAGAAGTCACAAAGCAAGTAACGAAACTGAGCTAAAATTCCTTAAGTTATCATGTATTTTTTAAGTCTTCATAAAATACTTTATTATAACAAAGGCACGCTGATCGGAGTAAAGAGTTTCCTAGGAAAAACCCTGATGGAAAATTAATGAGTTAAAATGCTAACAAACAAACGTGATTTTTTAAGTTAAAAATGAAGAATTATTTATCGTTTCCTTCTTTATCTTTTGCGGAAAATCATATAAATATCTTGCTTGCTCACCTCTACAGGGGACAATATTTTTTTTTATTTCTCCATTGAAGTGCGAGTAAATTAAAAACTTTAAACTCGCTTTCTGAAGAACGAGGCGTTTGAAGATATGACTACGTTGCAATAAAGGAGCTTGAAGTACAAACTATTCGCTACTTCAACTTTGATGCTCCAACTCATTACCAGGGCAGGTGTTTTATGGCATATACAATTTTCCATGACATTTGCAATTTCTTTCTATTATTTTATTACAAAAAAATATTTTTACAATCTACTTTTATTCCGGGAGTTTTCATCAGAATACATTAAAGTAAATTCAAGCGAATTTGAAGGTATCTCAAGGCACAAGAAGACCGTAATTTTATTTTATATATGAAATTTGCTAACCTAAGCTGTCAAACTTATCGTTTTTGAAAATACTGGCAGCAGATTCGTCAGTGTTATATTGAAAATATACTCTTGTATGTTTAAGCATGTTACTCTGTTCATTATTTCGTGCGAACTGCTGCCAAAAGTCCATATAAAAAAAATTCGTGCGAAATAATTGTAAAATAATATGGCCGAAGTTGTACTCTGTTCATCAGGTGAAAACATACGAAATGTTTCTGGCAACATATTTTGCAACTGCGAAATAATAAAAGCATCACTTATTTCGTACGGAATTGTAAGCAACAGGTGATCAGATTTTACTTAGCATTAAATTTGTTGCGCACAAATAACTAAAATAATGGAAAATAGTGTGAAAATAACATAAAATGAAGGTATAGGATTTTTGCAGAACGTGTCTCTTCAAAGAGCTCCTCCGCAGCAGCTGCAATTTATATTAATTGATACGTTGCAGCACAAGCTCTTAAAATTATTTTTTTCTCCATTTGTTTTCACACATGGTTTTTGTTTACATAACAAAAACAATGTTGCTTACTTCAAGGCAATAAAAACGATAAATTTCTTCTAAATCGTAGTATTGTCACCACTGGCTAATTGTCAAAATTTTCAAACGAAATAATCAATGTTGCTCAACATTTTTCCCAAATTTTAACAGAGTACTTAGCTTTATGCACTGAAAACTTGTTTTCACCAGCACACAAAAAACTAATGCCTTCGGCAGGGGTTGTTGATCTTCTGACCAAAATAAGCTCACGCTTTAATACGTTTCCACTACGTTAAAAAATTGTTTATTTATCAACTTTATTTAAGTAGCAATATAACTACTACTGTACGACTGTAGAATAATGCAGACGATATGCTATAATCATGCGTGATCACATACTATTCACGTCCATCTCTTATTCGTAAATCTTATCATTATTATCATGAAATAATATTTACACACATGCAACTTCTGTAAAATACACTTTCATTAATATTTTACACAATAGCTGACAATTATTACGAAGTGTTCTATCCCATGGATTTAAAACTCACTCTTGAGTCCTGTAAACACATGGGCCTGCACACATACTACATACACTTGCTCATAGTCAGACACAGATTTGTACAAGTAATCACTACTGCCTCCCATACAATCAAAATCATCAGCATTTAACATCAAATACATTTCACTCATTCCTATCTTACAATCTTACACCTTCATTATATGCAAAAGGAATGGTGAAATTGGTGAACAAATGCAAAATACTCGTATAATAACAACTGCTTGCTTAAGCCTCTTACAAAATGGGGTGTTAAGCACTTTTTTATTTTTTAGTTTTAATTTTAATAAATATTGAGATACAGTTTTGCTAAAAAGAAAACTGTAATATGCAATTTAAGGCTGCCATTACAGCTACAACAGAACCGAAGATTTCAGAAGATAAAAACGGTTGATGTGGCGGTCGCATCATCTGGTGGATGACGATGCTGCAAGCATAATTTTAAACTTAGCGCTGACAATTCTAAGCACTATAATATGGCTTAAGAACCTGCTTCTGCGACATTAAATGAATTGTGATTTTATTTTACTTAATATTGTATTCATAAAAAAAAAATTTCTAATAAAAATGAAATAAAAAATTAGAATAAATAAATGGGTAAACTCGGGTTTGAACTTGAGCCAAATTAATCGTTTCAATATATATATATATGCAATATATATAAGTTCGACTCATTACTTACAAACATTAATCTTAATTAATATGTTAATAAATTCTGCTATTTGATCTCGAGTCCTTTTCTTTAAGCAAAAACTTCAAATTGTATTTTGGGTATTTACCTTAACTTTTTTTATAAATTGCTTTTTGACTATTTTTATTATTCAATATTAATATTTACTTATTCAAGAAAACAAAACTTATGCTAAACAATGTTGTTATCTACATACAATATTAGAAACTTCTTTTTGTCATCAATATGCTGATTTGTAAATAGGGAAGAATGCCACAGCTTAATAATTTTTGTCATAACTAAAATTTTTAAAATATTTTTATGGTGCTTTTTTATCCTTTTTTAATTTTTTTTCGCTTTTTGCCCTTTTGGAACAGCTTACGGTGCTTTTGTTCTTTCTAGAGATACCAACACTGCCGCTTGCAATCGAAAGTCATTACATCATTCAGTTTAGTGCTGGCAAATTCTACTACTTTTCATTACTCAATAATATTCAATACTTTTCATTTGGGATCTCAATACTACTTAATACTTTTAACGGATTTTTTTAATTTGTAACGCATAATTTTTATCAGAAAATTTAAGTAGTTTCTTTAGAAATTAAAAATAGATCTTCAACTATTATTGGTTTTGTATGTCTTTTATTATTAAATAAAAAGTAAATGTAAAGCTAACTTTTAATTTAACGTTAACAACAACTTAAGAAATAATTTAATTGATCTAAAAAAATTATTTAGTTTTGATTTGATTACAGAATCTTACACCACGTTATCTTTTTATACAGTGATGTATTTTTTTACACTATCTTAGCCACTCAAATTGCTTAAAAATACAGCTCTGGAAGCATCGAGTAACCACTTTTGAGTATTGAGTAACCAAAAAAAATAAATTAAATACCTGATACGCGGTACCTACTACTCAATACTTTGCCAGCTCTAATTCAGTTCATACGATTGACGCATCACGTAATCTTCTTTCGCACGTTTTCCGATACGAACACGGATGGTACGATTCGCGCCTTGGTTCCAGGTAAAAATATTTAATGGTGAATCAATATTTTTAACTACAATAACAAAGTTGTCGTTGAAAAAATCATTCGTTGATTATTTTACGGGAGCTAAAAATTCCACACAGACGAAAAGAAACCCATTTAAAAGCCTCTACTTATGGGGGTACTGAAAAACATAATTCAGGTAGAAGAGACACCGAAAACACTGATGATATTTGTAGCAGCACAATCCTTAATCTTATAACTCAAGGAATAATGAGCAAAGCAAAATGTTTCTAATCTTGGGCCTTGCAAAATTCATGGTCCGTTGTGAGCGTATCTAAGTGAATGTCCTTATTCCTTTTATTGTGAATATATGTGTGTATGCCTGTTTGGCTGTCTATTGTATGTACATTCTTTGTTATAATGTGCGTATCAGTGTTGCCACAACGAAATATTAAGCTACACATGCATCATGGCAAAATTACACTTGAAATTAAAAATTACATATGATTTCTTTTCTTTTTGCAAAAAAACGTGCTTTGACTTATTTATTTATTTATTTTATTGATTTATTTATTTATTTATTATATATCCAATTACTGTACAAAAAGATTTAATCTTATATTTAAAGTCTTGAATGATTATTATAAGTTACATTTGAAGATCACACTTTTATATAGATAAAATTTAATTAAACTATAAATTATTTACATTGTAACACTGCCAAATTACTATGGTGCAAAATAATTAAATAAGAAATTCTTAAAACTACTTGTGTTGCTATTCAGTTGCTGAGCTTGATGAAGACAATTCCAAAGGCGTGACGCATGTATAAAGAAATGCCATTTAGATACAAGAAGGCGGCGCATGGGAATTGTGATCTTTTTCCTCCTAAGTGATCTGGCAAACCTAATTTTATCACTAAGATATCGTGGAATCTCCGAATAAATAATTTTATGCAATAGTAAGAGTATAGGAATATTTAAAAGATTGTTAAATGAGACGCCGTATAGTTTTGAGGAGACATGTGACATATGATCATATTTTCTCAGGCCATACACATATCTTACAATATTATTATATAAAACGTTCAGCTTCCTTTTGCTAACAGAATCGCAATTTGCGAAAAGTTCACAACCATACATTAAACCTGGCAGAAGATAAGATTTTGCAATCATTTGTCTAATATTTAAAGGAGTATAATATTTGCGTCGACCAAAGACACGTTAATAAAAGATTATTTTTTACAAATTATTCCGACATTTCGTTGATATTATCCAACTTCTTAATGGAATTTTTTTATTTTTGTAGATAAATAATCTCCTTTAGACCAGTTCTACATCATTCTCCTTGAAAATATTATAGTTTGGTTTTTTTGTAAAGACGACAATCACAAACAAAAACTTAAAAAATTTAAAACAAAAAAAATGCAAAACAGGTTCATAAATAAATGAAAATATCACAGCGAATCTTTATTTGTCGTCATCACAATAAAAAATTAATGCTCAAAAACGATAAAAGTTTTAAGTTACACATGAGTTACACATGCAGCCAATTACACATGAGTTACACATGAAAATAAAAATTTCACATGATATGTGTAATTACACATAAGATGGCAACACTGGTTGTGTACACTAACAAATTTAGTTGGCATGTGTGTGCTTGGTGTTTTTCGGCCACCACAAAAATAATTTATGTGGCTGGGAAATTGAGTACTAAATTAAAATTTAATTACAATGACGGCACAAGACCAGTAAACTGTGCGAACGTGCAGCGTGTCATCCATTTATTCATTCCAACAATCATTTCTTCCATCAGATTCATTTCGACAATTTTCCACAAACGAACGAACAAACAAATAATATTTATTAGGTTTAATTTTCTGCCTCCTATTCCACAGCTGCTCTTAACATGTTGCTGTAAAATATTCACTATGCATAAAGTCCGAGAGTATTGAAATTGACAAATGATTGTTGGACGAAATTGTTCAGTGTTTTACTGAACAATTTCGTCCATTGAAATGAAAAATAATTTTTACAATATTATAAATCATAAAATTAAGACTCCATCCACTGCGGCTTATAATTATGTACTCTCGTACTCGTATAATAATTTAAGATTTAAAATTGCTTAAATTTTATTAACACTAGTTTTTATTAAAACTGCTTTTGTGTTTTTGTGCTTTTAGTCTTTTTTTACCTTTTATACTTGTTTTAACTTATTTCAACTTACGAGCATTAAATGAGATTCTAAAGATTTTATAGAATTAGTTTAATAGTCCCAAGTGCTTTTAACACAAACACAGACGCACTCACATAATACACATATAATATCTTGTACTTGGCATTTTACCCAGTGGGCCATGTCTTTAAGGCAACATCACTGACGGGTGCACGACAATGTTAATTCCTCGCCGACATATGAGAGACAGCCGGAACAAGTCATTAATAACATTTTCAAACAAATGTTGCCAAAGACGAGTACGACTACAAGAGATACAATGTTGCCGGCTTATTTATCAACACAAAATGGGAAATGGGACGGACATACATATTTGCCAAGCTCAAAATACGTAATTAAAACTTTTCTTAGTACAGTCGATTTTCTACAACTCGAATCACCATTATCCCAAAAGAAACTTCGACTTACGGAGACTTCAAGTTACAGAATTTTTTGTCAAAACAGATTAAATGGTTTTTGAATTATGTATTTTTATTTAAAATATTCTGTAATGGAAAACTACATACTGACATAAATATATAAACGTACAAGTATATGTACTTATATAATTAAAAAATTACAGTTAAGTAAAATATTCTGAAATAAGTGGCTGAAAATTTACCTTTTTTTTTGTTTATTTTCAGTAAAAAATAATTCCAATCTGCTTAAAGCTTTGTAGTGCTCATCAGTTATTGTGTAATTTGTCTGTAAATAATAATTTAGTGTTCGGAAAGAACTTTCTACATCATTTCTTGGTGGCTTTTGAGAAGTTTCTTCTACTGAACTTTCGACATCACTCTCCGTTTCGCTTAAGATTGGACCTTCTGATTCAAGGCAATTATGTATAACAATATCATCATCTGTAGGAAAGCTAGTTGTACAGAGCTCATTATCTACCTCAATATGATCCTTAAGAGTAGCATTAGAAGATATTTTGATTGCTTTTAACCAAGCTTTGTAATCAGCTTCAATTTCAACATTTTTCAACATATTTGAATTTTGGGGTCTTAACTCTTTTACTATATAAACGAAATCCAGATTCAAAGAAGTTGATAATTCATTCTAAATTTTTTAAAATCGTTGAGCTGCTTCCTTTTTCTTTAATCCATCTTCGACTTCTTTTATAATTTTATATTTGTCTTCAATCGATAATCATTTTAAGACACGTTTATTTGCCATAATAATAAAAAAACGATTTCAATATTTATCATCTAGCGCGAATTATGCATACTTACTCAAAGAAAAAGAAACAGATTTGTAATTTCCCAAAAACAAACAAATTACAAATATATAAACCAGCTCAAGCAACAAAAGAGAGTAAAACAAACAAACTATAACTAAGAAAAAATCAACAAACAAACTATTTACACAAGCAAAATTCTTCGAGTTATTGAGTTCATGTGTATGTTTTTTGTTCGAGTTATAGAGAACTTCGAGTTATGAAAGTTCGAATTGCGAAAGGAAAATTGCATGTGAGTTCGAGTTAGAGAAAATTCGAGTTACAGAAGCTCGAGTTATGGAATTTCGACTGTAGTTTTTAATCCAAAGTGATTATTATTTTGGCTAAAGTTCGTAACATTTCTAGTCAGAAAGAATTGGACATGAGACAATATTCCAAAGGAACAAGGGAAAATTTGAATATCAATTAATTTCAACGGCAAAACAGAAACAACATTGTCTTTTGACAAAAAAAACAAAACTTTTCTTATTAATGTTAAGACTAGTGTACGAACCTGCACCTATATTCTGTAATTTTCGTGGCTAAAGCTAAATCGATCCCTAAAATGCTGAAGAAATACAAACCAAGAAATTTTTAGCGATGACATTTTCGCTAAAATTCTGGTGAATTAAATTTTTAAGACATTGACAAATCGTAAACAATATCTACACTTGGAATCATCTTGCAGTCAATCCCTCCAATATGCTGTATATAAATAAGCTGTGATACTTCCATTCCATTGCAAGTAACTTCCCCTCCAAGTTCTGATGCACCAACACTTAGTTTTCCCCAATCATTTTCAATAAACTGAATATCATTTTTTTTTTGTAGATATACTCGTACTTTTATGTAGATATGTAGAAGAGCTTTTAAGGTATTTAAATAGACGTTTTGTAAATTAGTCCAAGACCTTTGAAAATAGCATTCATAGATAAAAATCACTAAATCGTTTTTAAGCATTTAGCTTTAAAGAATTCCAGAATACGGCTTCTGGAGCATCTAATTAATTACGTGGTCAAAAGACAACGTCCTAACCACGTTAGTGCTACAGCATCAGCTAAAATACAAAGAGGGAAAAAACATATTTGCTTGTTTGATTGAATACAAAACTTTAGACAATGTCGCGCTCATCTTGGCGTAAAAAAGGTTTCGTGTTCCAATAAGACGTTTCATTTTAACAACGAGTCTTTTCAAGCCAAATCACTGGATGTTTATTTAATTCTGAAGAAAACAATATCAACCAAATGGCTGCCACAGATATTCCTGCAACTTTCCTTCTTTGCACTCTTGAATAATATAAAACAGTAGCAGCCAAATGGCCAACACTAGCCTGCAGGCCCACATTCTTTTCGTGAAATTTTCCAGCGTCAATTCGTAAATTAGCGATGGCATGTCTTCTATAACTTTACGAGTTCCTGCTTTAAGGTCTTGAATCGATTGTGAGTCGTTGGCATAGACCTTATTTTTCATAAAGCCCCAACGAATAAAGTCTAAAAGTGTTAAATCATGACACCTCGGTGGCCAATTGTAATCCCTTCTTCTAAAAATCACACGGCCCACAAGCTTTTCACTTAAAAGAGTGACGTTACCATTAACTGTGTGGCATGTAGCAACGTCGTATGGGAAATAAATCTCGTCATGCAAAATAAAATTTAATAGATTTGTGGAATGCCCAATTCCAAAGATCGGCGAGATATGGACAAATCTGAATTTTCCTTAGTACTATGAACAGTAAAAGCAATAAATACTTTCTTGAACGACGTGCACGAGTTCAATTTTTCGTCTCAGTAACAGCTCAAATATGTCCATTAGTTTCACAGTTTATGGCCTAAAAAGGTGTTTCACGGCGACCCCAAAATGCTTTAGTTTTGCGAATTGTGACCGTGAAATATGCACAATTTTTGTACAGGGTGTCCGCCGGGAAGTTATTCTACCTTGTTTTGAAACCATTTTGGTAAACATGAGTATTTGGCAGTCGTGAAGTAGACACGTGGCAAATTTTTTAAGGAAAAATATTCGATAAACCAACGTTTTTAATCGTTAAAACATTTTATCAAAAACAATCATCGATTACTGTGATGATTAGAAAGTTGCGTGAAATTTTTGGGAGAAACAACGTGCCAACAGAACGCACTATTTATCGTGTAGTGAATGATTTCGAAGAAAGAGGGTAGTTGATAGACCCAAGCACGGACCAGAACGTACTGCACGATCGGCTGAAAACATTACTGCTGCTCAAGAAGGTGTTCAAAACAATTCATCCACAAGATTCTTCCACAAGGCCATATACGCTGCCGTATATATGCCAATAGGATGTTACAGCTCGCCTTTGACAACCCCGATTTTAATGAAAAAATCATAATGAGTGACGAGGCACATTTTCATTTTAATAGATGTAAGAATAAAGAGAATAGTCGGTTCTGGGCAATGGAAAACCCTCTAATTATTCATCAGTCGCGTTGCATCCATCCATTAAAAGCGACAGTCTGGTGTGTGCAATTTGGTCAGGAGGAATCATTGGACCTTATTTCTTTGAAAAATGAAATGAATGGGGAGCGATATCGTGATATGCTTGAAATTTTTTAACTCCACATTTGCATGCTTTGGGCTTGATTAACATATGATATCAACAAGACGGTGCCACTTCGCATACAGCCAGGATTACAATGGAATTAATGCGAGACCTATTTCTACAACAAGTTATTTAAAAAAATGGTGATGTTGATTGGCCTCCACGGTCGCCTGATTTGACTGCTCCGGACTTCTTTTTGTAGGGATATCTGAAAAGCAAGGTTTATGCCAACAAACCAGAAACGCTTGAGCAACTCAAACAAAATATGATGAAATTAATGAAATACCGCGTGAAATGTGTGAATGTTATGAAAAATGTGCCCACAAGGGCTCGCATTTCTGAGGCTAACAGAGGCAGACATTTATCTGATATTTTTTATTGTATTTCATACATAATTGCTGACATTAAATAAAACATTTATCAATACAAGATCCATTCTCTTTGATTTAATCAAAAATTATAAACAAACTAATTAGTAGACCTTCCCGGCGGACAAACTGTAAAACGTTCAATTTATATGGGTTTTACCTGTCATCTGTCAAGTTGTTACAGATTTAGTTATTATTGAGTTAAAGTGGAGTTCTGTTAAAAATGATACGTCTTATTGGAACACCATTTAAGGTAACATACGACCACAATACCTAATCCGTCATAATGCCATGCGATTTTTATTGAAGATTACATTTAAGACATTATCACTGAAAATGTCAAACGACAATGATAGATGACAAACTTTACATATAGTCGCTGTCGTTTTCAACATGTCACTCATACTGTCGTGAATGACAATTTCCTTTAAATGGTCGCTTAGAAAATCTAGTGGACAAGAGACAGGAAATCGTGCAAGAATCATTGATGACAAGACTGTAAACGTCGTTTTGGTCAGCTGGGTTACTTATCCAACTCATACATATATAAATTGTTAGTACATATTTTGTGTGTATGCATTTAAAAATGGATGTATGCATTGTGTGCTAAGCATTCTCCTTTTTGTTAGCAAAAATGTTATATAACACAATTATTTATATGGCTGTGTCTGACTGTGTGAGTGTGTGTTGGTTACACTTTAAAAAAAAACACAATCAAGTGTTAAGGATAAGATTTTAAACCGGTGTTGCATTAAAGCTCATGGGAAGAGTACCCTACACTAAATCATAAGTGTTTTCATTTCATCGATGCGGCTTATGGAAAGTAACCGATTAAGGTTGGCAGATTTTTGTGTAGAAGAGAATACGAGCCCTCTATTTTTAAATATGCAATTGAAATGCACTAGAAAAACTGACAGAGGTGGCCATAATATAAAATTCAATTATGCTTGTGCTTCATCATATTATTATCAAAGCCAATAATGTTGCTTAGGAAGTTTGTAATGATATTTTATCTCGCAGCTGTAGTATAGTTTAATTAAAAACTTTTGCTGTCTGACATGACCATAACATGGTACAAGCATTGTTTCACGAGCTTTATGGCATGTGACACAGTCTTGTGGAAACCAAATACGAGGACGGATTGATATTGAAGCTATCCAAGTAGGAAAAAAACATTTTTTTCAAAAACCATCTATTTGTCAACATAGTCTCCTTTTAGCTCAATACACTTAGTAAGACGATATTCCAACTTTTTTATACCATCTGAATAATACGATTTTGGGAACCCCTCAAAATACGCGTTAGTTTCGGTAATCACTTCTTCGTTTCAGATGAATCTTTTTCCTGCGAGCCATTTTTTAAAGTTTGAAAACAGGAAAAAGTCACCAGAAGCTAAATCTGGACTATAAGGTAATTTTATAACGTAATTTTAGCATCGTATCTAATGCTGTGTGAACCGGTGCGTTGTCTTGAAGAAAAAGCACTTTTTTCTTCTTTAAATGTGGTCGTTTTTTCTTGATTGCATCAACCAATTGATCCAATAATGCAGGATAATACTTTCCTGTGATTATGGATCCTTTTTCAAGACAATCGATGAGCATAATTCCGTGTGCATCCCAAAATACAGTGGCCATAACCTTGCCAGCCGATTTCACTGTCTTCGCCTTCTTCGGAGCACTTCCACCAGCTTCCATCCATTGTTTCGATTGATTTTTGGTTTCAGGTGTGTAGTGGTGGACCCACGTTTCATCAACAGTTATTAATCGATGCTAAAAATCAACAGGATTATGCTTTATCATGTCCAAACACCGCTGTGAAGTGGTCTGTCGAACTCGTTTTTGTTCGACACTTAGCAAAGGCGGCACCCATCTTGCCGATAGCTTTTTCATATGCAAATGTTCATGCAAAATATTGAGCACACGTTCATATGATATGTTTACCATTTCAACAATCTCACGTAACTTGACTCGGCGATCATCGAGGATTTTCTTGGTATTTTCTTCAGTAACCTCCTCTTTTGGCTTTCCTGTTGATGCTTGTTCGGCCGCGTTTAAATTCAGCAATTCAATATTTGACCATGTAATCTGACGGAGCAGACTCACCGTAATGTTTATCGGTTTTTTTTCTCTTTCGCCGTTTTCCCTTTCAAATAATAGTGTTTAATCACTGCACGAAATTCACTTTTTTCCATTTTTCAAGAAACACAAAAGTTGCTTACTTCAAACGACTACAACAAATAAACTAATCGATGAATTTGGGTGACATTTTAACAGCTGAAGTTTGGCAGATCGCAATTTCTAAAAAAAAGTTTTTGTGTTTGTGCAATCATCTAGCTTCAATATCAATCTGCCCTCGTATTGAATCGTGTTATTATGTCGCGATATCGAACACCAGTAACAGTCACTTTCAGTTTAACAGGCACAGCTTCATTTTCAAAAAATTGTGATACAATTATACCTCCAGCCCAAAATCCACACGAAACAGTGACACTTTGTTGATGCGTTTGTTTTTCGACAATCACATCTTTGGCGTTTCCAATGGATCTAGTCTTCCTGAATTTTTCAATTAATATCTTTACAGTTGCAGAAGTTAAAACACTATGCCGATCATATTTTGTATGAAATTTTCGAACAGTGGTCGCCAAGTTTTCATTGTTTTTGAAATATTATTCAATAATGAAGACACGTTGTTTTTATTGTGTAACGTTCTATTTTTACTTACACCCAATTCATACGATGATTTTTTCCATGATTTTTAAAACATGATTTTTGGTGTATGTAGGCGAAAGGGTTGCAGAAGCAAACGGGTTTAAGAAAAAATCACATTTTCAGTTCTCGGTGTTTTGTTATGTTGCTTTATTTTATATTTCGTTTCAATGTGGCAATACAAAAGCATTTTTGGTGAAATAAGAAGAACATTTTTGATATTTTTATAAAAGAAAAATTTAAAACAGAAAAGTAAATAATACTTTTAAATATAAAAACAAGAAAACTATCATTATTTTTGTTTAATTATAACGACCTTTACTAGTTAAAGAAGAATAACCGATTATGGACAAAAAAATCAACCCTAAAAACATGGGAAAAATCATCGTAAGAATCCGTGAAGTTTTCGGAAGCAACTTTTAAAGAGAATTAAAAATAATATATGATTTTTAAATCAGCATATGAATTGGGTGTTACTCTAAACTGTAAGCTGCCGAATTGGGTCTTTTAGGGTTATCACCGCTTTACAGCACAAATGGCGAAATTTTTAAATCTTGCGTTAACTTTGGGACACCCTTTATATCAGATTAATCAGATTCATTAAAAAATATAGTCTGAACAAGAAACAGTTCAAACAACCGTCATATCGTTGCACATCAATTTTGAATTCGGTGCAGCTGGAACTATTAACATTTCAATATCGAATACCTTTAATAAAGTTAAATAAAATATTCCAAGAATTTTCCATAGCAAAACTTGCTAATACATTTATGTGCGTCTGCCGAAATATGTACTCTAACATATCTGCCATTATCTTAAAGATTCTATATTTTTTCAAGTAACTTTGTATTTATGTATGTTTATATGTATATGCTGACACACATGTGTGTACGGATATGTGCAAATACATTATGCGGCTCAAGAGAAATCAAAGCTTTTACTTTAATATATCCTTACAAAAGATATCTTCTAGAATATTGTATTATAGTTGCTTCCACTGAAGGCGCACCAACACTGCTGCATGCTACTCGCTTTTTGTAAAGACTTGTTTTGTATTCGTATCTTTACTTTCAACATATAGACTTTAAAAGGTGATAATGCAGTAAGTTACAGCATAAAATGTAGACACACATACATATGCAAGTACATGCTCACACACTCCCATACTCACACACTTATACATGTGGGATATAAACTTAAAAATCGAGAGAATACAAATTTTAACAATAACATTTTCGTGTGTTACAACCATTGCTAATTTTACACCTACTAATGCAACATTTGTAGCTAAACATGTGTTTGTAATGGTTGATTTTTTTTTTGCTAAAAAGATTTTTTTTATTGTAAGATTTCTGAGTGAAAACTTTGTACTTTTTAGTGCGAAAAAATCAAGTAAAAAATGGATGTAAGAAAATTAAAGAAATTAAACTTTGACAGCAGCTATATCAGCAGTTACATCATATTCCAGAACCATTTGTAAATGATTTAGGTTTTCATTTTTATTTTCTAATAATTTTAATGAACTTAGATGTGGCTTAAAATTAAAGTCAACTTTCGGCAACTTCGGATATTTAAAACTTTTCCAGCTATATTTTTGTTCAAAGCTCTGCACCTTCTAGGCAGTAAAGATACGGTCACACTCGCCAAATATTTGCCGAAAAAAAATAATAGGCAAACACGTTTTTTTGGATCCCTTTTATGGCCGTAATACTGAACCGATTTTGCGTAGATGCGCACAATCTTAATTTTATTAAAATCGGTTCGATATTTCGCGAGCTATAAGCGTTTAAAGTTGCTACTAACACATGCACACTTGTTACACATCCGCTTAAACTTGAAAAATAAACAAAGTGCGCATGTGTGTCTGTCCAATTTGCTTCTGCATAGAAATAAGACAGACTTTTAGGTTCTTTATTTAAAATGTTTTTTGTCTTTGTATTTTATCGTATGTATTTATGTAAATGCTTAATATTAATTTCTAGAATGCGGTCGAGTGAGTCAACCGCTGGATGCACTAGTATTTATAAATTAGCTCAGTAATTATATTGTGTTAACTTTTATTGTAGATTATTCTTACTTTTATTGTGAAACATACTCTATTGATATATTGAATATCAAATTCTAATTAAATTTTATGTATAAATTGCCCGCCTTCACAAACAAAGAGGTAGATTGTAAATAGTGTTTAAGCAGAAGAATTTTTAATTAAGTACAATAAATAAGTACTAAGTTTGGTTAGGGGGAAAAAATCTGTTCTGCCGTGTAAGTTAAAATTAATTGATGCTAAATTGTCCCTTGTTCCTCTGGAATATTATCTCATATCCAATTCTTTCTGACTAAAAATGTTATGAACTTCAGCCAAAATAAAAATCACTTTGGATTAAAAACCACTAAAAACCGATTTGTTCGAAAAATAATCACATAATAAAAAATCTATTTTTATTCAGTAATAAATAAAGGTAAAGTTCCCTGATGATCTGCATTAGTAACAGTGAAATGCGCATAGGAACAAGCTATACCCCGCAATAACCAATTGCAATTTGTTTTTAACAAAATGGTTAATGTTTTACTGAATAAGTAAAATATTAATTTTGGGAAAAAGTGCGAATAAAAAATTTAACAAAAGCTATTTAAAATATAAAACACTTACGACGTATTGTGAAATAAATTTGATTCAAAATATTCAAAACTGTTGATTTCGGTTGTAATGCAAAATGTATTTTTCAAAAAGATTTTATTTGTTAAAACAACTGCCTGGCTTGACTTCATTTTTTAGTTCGTAAAGTTTCCTCTTTCTTTTCGTTTTTTTTTTTTGGCGGACGTGTGCATGTTAAAGTAACCGATCCAAAAGCTGCTGGGAGTTTGTTTTGTTGCCTTTGAGTGATTTATTTGCCGTTGAAATTATCTTGTTTAGTGGTTGATGCATTGTGGAATTCAACCACACATTCACTCACTTATTTGGTACAAAATGAATGGGTATCCGATGAACAACATGCGGCATCAACGTACAAGAGATGGGTGCCAGTAAGAGGTGATTGAGTAGTTAGTTCTTTTATAAGCTCATAAGCGTGGGTGTAATGAAGTTTGGCGCGAGTAAATGTACAAGATGAGAATTTTTCGGTGATGGTTTCACATTAAAATAATATATGTATATATTTTATGCTGTGTTTGATAATTTTTCAATGCAATTCATTTTGTTTTTTCGAAGTGCAACGTACTGGTACATTTTAACACGTCGATGGTCATACAACGACGCCAAGTTACTGAATTTTACCACGTTTGAGTTGATACAACCATATTATAATTAGGATGAGAGCGTTATTCGCATCGAAATCAAATAGCTGAAAATTGATTTTTAGATGTTAATTAACTAAGGTTTTTCTATTTTTTTTGATAAGAATGTTTCTTCAGCAGTTCAACAAGGATATTCCAATAAGAGGTTTAATTTTGATATGTAAAAATAAGGAGTATTTTTTAAGCAAAATCATCGGATGTTTATTTGATTGTAAAGAAAGCATTATCAGTTACTGATACTCCTGCAAGACCATATTCCTTTCATGAAATTTTCCTGCGCAAAAAGGGATATTTGCGGATGTATGTCCGCGATAACTTCACGAATTCCATCATTGCGGTCTTTCGTGATCACCTTTTTGATAAATAACACCGTCAGGAAATTTGTCATGCAAAAGAGCAATAATATCGTTAGTTGTGTGACATTTAGTGCCATGTTGAAAGTAAATGTCATCTACATCAATATCTTTTACAAAATACGGTGTATTATCGTTTGTGGAACGCGTCATTCCAAAGATCGACGGCAAATGGACAAACCTGTGTTTTCTCAACAATATGAGTTACAACAGCAATATTAACAGTTGCTATTGAGCAACGCATCACATCACCAACTTCACCCAACAGCTGAAATTTTTTTACCACTTTCACAATTTCTGGCCGACAAGCTGTTTCACGCTGACCCAAAAATGCGATAAATTTGCGATCTGTCACCTGGAAATATTCACAATTTTTGTAGTGAATTTTAATCATTTCAATACATTTTCAAAGCGTATGTATGTATATTATTCCAATTCTATAGGTTTTACCTGTCATCTGTCAAGTTCATACAGCTTGAGTCATTACAACTTTAACAATGAAGGACTATTGAAAATGTAACGTCTAATTTGAACAGCGTCTTTAAAGGTTTCTGTGTTTCCTGGAAATAAATGTCAATTGATTACTTTGTGATCATCACAGGACCACCGATATATCGAATACATATATTTAGAGAAGCAAAACTTTAATTTGAAAAGAAACATCGACCAATTTTCCAATTCATTAAATTTACTTTTCACACACTCTTCACAACTAATCAGTTTGTATTTTAGCAGATTTCCGAAACTTTTGCTATAGAAAAGTTTGTCCTACACAAGCGATTGCTTAAAAAAAGCTTAAGGACGGACCAGCAGCATTCCCCTTTCACCTGATTGCGCATAAGCATTTGCAAGTAAATTTCATTTAGCAGCAAGTGAATGAAAAATTACTCACGATCCCATCTCTGCAACTTACTGAAATAAAAACTTTCAACTTCCAGATGTTTTTTTTTGTTTTGTCGAATTGTTTCAGTTACTATCAGGATAGTAAGTATATGCTGATAGTAAACAATAAAATGGGAAAGAAAATGCATAAAACTTTGCTTTAGAGGAAAATGAAAAAGGAGGGTGAAGCATCTCTATTTATTTTCTTTATAAAGTCGTTTCTTTCAGGTGTGTGGTGCAAAGAGTATTTTCATTTTTTATTTATTTTGTGATTAAACAAAAATATGTACACACGTAGGCTGTAAAGCAAACAGATGGCTGTTGAAGTACTTAGCTGAAAGTCGTCGTTGGTTGCGGTAGGTTGGCCGTAGTTTTAAAGTGTTTGTTTGTTAACTAAATAACCCACTTAAATAGAACTGCAAAAATAAACTTTGGTAGTTTCTGTCAACAGCACTCTCTCGTTGTTTTTACCTTCTTCTTTTTAACTAACAACGTCTGTACTTTGTAGTTCTGTTTAAATAAAATCTTCTTAAAAAATGCCAGCAAAAAAATAGAAGCAGTAGAAAAATACGCATAAAGGTAACAATCAATATTTGCGGCAAATGAAAAAATGTAGAGACTTTCAAAGTTATTGCCAAAGATGCATTGATTTCATTCCTTTTTTTTTGTTGTTTTTCTTATTTTTATTTCCTTTTCCTTATCTTTGGGTTTTGGTTTCTTGTTCCATTTACGGTTTAATAACTTGAATGGCTGGCTGGTTGTGCAGCTAAATTTTATTACTTGATTACAATTTCTTTTCTTGCTTCGCTGCAATGGTAGAAATACTCGTAACACTTAAAGGCACTTATTAAAGAAGCCTACTTTCTGATAAAGAAATAAATACAAATTTTAGCTCTTGAGATAAATTGATAGAAATTATTAAAGAAGACTTTTATTAACGTTTGACTACCGCAACAAAAACTTGACTTCAATTAAGAACAGCATAATTTCTAGCGCAAACTACCATTTGCAATACTTTGCAGCAGTTCTAGAAATAATTACTAGTAACTAAGCAAGCAATTTATTCTCCAGCAAGCATTTTATACAAAAGATTTGCAGTTCAAACCCTGGCGAAGGAATGTGGGCTTGTTTCTTTGACTGTAAGTCATGACATCAATTACAATAATTCCTTCAAACTTACAAATTCGATTTAATTTTTATTGTGTTTTGTGTATTCAAGGAATTCTAAATTTTAAAATTTTGAAAAAGGTTATTTATCAAAGAATGCGGTAAGTATTTGCCTCCCATGACACCGTCAATAATGAGTTAAAATGTCAAAGTAAAAGTCCTGAAAAATATTTCATGCAATATTTGCTACAATTTTCTGATCCTTGCAATGCTCTCAACACTTGGAATTAAAATTAAATATAGTTAAATACTATCATATCATTGAACATTGAGTACAGTAAAACTCGGCTATTACTAACATTTTTATAGCCAATGTCCTGTTGATCTGTCTCAAAATGTTAATATAAGTTACACCATCAGAGGGTTTCGACGACTTGATGTAGTATCCAGGGGTGCCAAACGTGACGATATTACGTCATTTTGACGATTTCTTTTAGCGAATTTCACAAAAAGATGTTTGACGATTTTTTTAGTGCCCTTTATACTTTGACGATTTTTTGACTTCGCTACTTTTTGCTCTCTACGTATAACAAAATGTCAAGCTCTAAAAATATATTTTTTTGATATTGATACTGCTAAAGAAATATTTAAAAATTTGACTTGCATTAACGAGCTTTACTTTTGTTTTTTTTTTTAAATATGTGCTTAATTTAATGAATAATCTAAACAAAATTGAAGGAACTCAAATTCACGACGAAACTTTTTTCAAATAGTATAATAAATTTTTTAGCAGATGATTGTGTAAGAAAATATAAATTGATTCCCATAACCGTAAAAATATTTTTATAGATGGAAGTTTATATTGGTGTGTATAGAAAATAAATGTTAAGACAACATACAATTGATGTTGAAACTTTCAATCAATTTATTGATAATTATGTATCATTTTACGTTGAATTGTGTTGCCAAATAAAAAAAGATTTGATTTCGATGAAAAAATTATAAAAAATTTTTATTTAATTACACCATCTGTGATTTTGAAAAAAAAACTCCGAAATTCTTCCTTTATTAAAATGTTTTCCTTATTGAGCATGAAATAAGAGAACTAAGATTTTAGAATTTTGAAGACAGCGCATTAAATGTAGATATATTTTAGAAAAGAGGAAACTCAATTAATCTACCAAACAATAAACCTTTTTTACAAATTTATGTGAATTTGTGCACAACTTAATGACTTTGGCAAATTCTTCAGCAAATTTTGAAAGACTATTTAGCAAAATCTTAATAAAATCAAGCTAATAAATTCATTTTAAACAAGAACCCTTGAACCCGCGTATAAAATCGAATAAATAAAAAAATTAATTCGACTCTACACATGAATTGCAAGTTTATGAAGAACTGTATAATAGTATATTCTATGTATTTCTATTTAAATTAAAACATAAAATATATTATATAAAAAATGAAAGTTCATTTTGTTTTGACACAAAATCTCTTCAAATCTTGCTTTGAATTGAATAAATTCTTTAAAGTTTTTGTTCTTTTTAATAAATCTCTTGAATTTTTAATTTTTAAATCAAAGATTGTTGTATAAAACAGAAGATTTTTGAGTCACGATTTATAAACGAATTTTTTTAACTACCTACGATTTTGACGAATTTATTAACAAAATTTGACGAGTTTTCTGAGAATATTACTGGCAGTCCCGATAGCACGCCTTCCGTGGGTAGCCGTGCTTTTAAAGTTGAAAAGAGCAAAACGGGAATTAAAAAGAAGACTGTTGTTCTGATCAGTTCAGCGTCTAAAGTACTGCATGCCGAGCAGATATACATATGGCTAGATATGATTAGGAAAATATTATTATGGTTTTTTAAGAGAAGTAACAACTCAGGATATTAATGACTACCAACCACTTCGATGTCTACTTTCTTTCGGAAAGGGATACTGTAGGAAGGACAGATGGCGAAAGTCATAAAGCTCAGTTAATAAATTAAAATTTTACGACTCTGCTATTGCTCGTTTTATAAATTTTTTATATCAGTTTTGCTGCGCCTTTAGTGTGAAGTAGACGCATTAATTTTTGCTGAGTTGTGTAGCCATTTTAATAATTATTTTACTTTGCCTTGCGATTTCGCTACAATATCGACGAAGGAGGATGCTTTGATGTCCATACACTCACGATATTATTACGTTCAGTCATTTTTGAAAGAATAAACATTTAAAATTGTAAATAATTTTATTTTGAACTGATTCTAACATTCATTAAAAAAACTAAGGACATATTAATGCGGATTTTCGGTTACATTCAATATTGTCCGTTGTTTTAAAGTGCTGTTTTTTTCTTTTCTTGCTTTATTTGATTTATTCGGTATTATTAAAAAATTAATTATTAATTATTTTCCTTTACCTGTATTACATACTATTATTATATTTACATTTATATATGTACATATGTAACACAAAAATTTTGATTGACAGTAAAAATAGCAGAAACAAAAGAAAAATCTTTTATTTTTACGGGATTAAGTCAATTAATTTTTTAACATTAAAAACTAAATGAACTTTTGGTTAAATTTAAATGAAAAATGAGTAGCAATGTTTTCAATACAAAATATTCATTTGGTTAATAATAAAAATAATATAAGTACGTATTTCGATTTTACCCATAGTCGAGCATAAATAGCAAGCTTTATTTTGGTTTTAAATCATATTATGATTATTTATTTTTACATAATGCTTACTTTTAATTTTTAATATTGTTGCTCTATGGAAAAATATTAATATTGACTGATATTGTCAACCACATGGTTCCTATGACGGCATTAGTTGCATAATAACATTATTTGATTTAATCATGTATTTCAATTATATTATGATTCGACTAAAATCATATCGACCCTTTTCCGCGATATTATCGTGTGCTACAAAAACTAAATTTTACAGGAGAACATTTTTATTACTATCTATATTGATATTATATACTGCAAAACTGTTACACACGGTAAAATCTGCACTATGTTATCTCCATAACTATTATATTTGTCGCTATAATATTTTGTCAACAGATTAATTAATAAATTTAGAGCCGATTTGCCTAAAAACCTCGATTTCGGAGAAAGTGTAACATTCGCACAGGTGTTGATCCGATTAAAACATAGTTTGTTGTTCTTAGATAATGACTGCTTCAACCATATTTTTTATTTTTCTGTATTTGCAATTTGTAACTAAACTTATTCAAATGAGTTTACTTTGTATGAAAGAAAATCTGCAGTAGAATTGTCCTGAATTTATTTCGGGTATCTGCTGAAGCACTTTCAATTGAATGAAATGCTTAAAATCGTTCTCAAATAGTTCTCATTAACTTGAAGAATTGCTGTCACAGAATCCAACGTAGTCGGTATTGATTTTAAAAAGACCACAAAATTTCTTTTTTGTGATGAATTTCAAAATTGTCGGTTTTAGGTTCATCACAAAACAATTATTATTTGTCGTCTTTTCAAATCCAATTCCGACTACATTGGATTCTGTGACAACCATGATTGTCTGTGAATTTTTCTTACTAATTAAGTTAAAAGATATCAAAGAATTACATCAAAAGCTGTTAAATGTATTAAAAAACTTTGATCGATCTTTCCTTTGTAGTGTTTTAATTATGTAAGTTTAGGTGCATCAAATTGTCGTCTCTCTTCTTGCTTAATAATTATCGAAATTCGACTTGATTATAAGAAACTGCTTCGTTCTCCAATTGCTTGTTCAGTAAAATTAAAAAAAATGTTACTTCAATATATAGTGCTGTTCATAATTATAGAAATGTGCCCCAAATTTGGGTTTCGAAAAGTGACAATCAATGTAAGGAAAATAATAGCCCTGTTTACAATCTTGTACATTTGAGATTGCATATTTCTGCAATTGTAAACACCTTCCAACAATCGTGAAAGTGATTTATTTTGGAATACTTGTTTGCAATAGCGCTGGCAAATTCTACAACTTTTCATTACTCAATAATTTTCAATATTTTTCATTTGGGTAACCAATATTACTCGATACTTTTAACGGATTTTTTTAATTTGTAACGTATAGTTTTTATATGAAAATTGAAGTAGTTTCTTCAAAAATTAAAAATAGATCTTCAATTATTATTGGTTTTGTATGTCTTTTATTATTAAATAAAAAATAAATGTAAAGCTAACTTTTAATTTAACGTTAACAACAACTTAAGAAATAATTTAATTGTTCTCATAAAAAAAAATTATTTAGTTTTGATTTGATTAAAGAATCTTACGCCCAGTTGTCTTTTTATACAGTGATGTATTTTTATCCACTATTTTAGCCACTCAACTTGCTTAAAAATACAACTCTGAAAGAATCGAGTAACTACTTTTGAGTATTGAGTAGCCAAACAAAAGGAAATACTCGATACTCGGTACCAACTACTCAATACTTTGCCAGCACTAGTTTGCAAAACAAAATTCATACTCAGCTGTGAAAAAAGGATTTTATTTCTTTATTTATATTTACACATGCATATGCTTGAATGAGCGACGAGAGAACATTTCGTTATTATGGTTTGCAATTAAGTGTTGCACACGTAGAGCGGAAACACCTTTAGGTGTTGCATATTTATTAGGGTGATTGATTATTCGACTTTTTCCATAAACCTGGTTTTGACTAGTTCGAATATTTGAAATTTTGAAAAACTCGGTTACGGTTTTTATAATTCAGGAAAATCCGGTGAATCGGTTTTTTTCTTACGAAAATTTGTATACAAAAGTTATGATTTTCATTTGCTTTATTAAAAAAAAGAGCTAACAGTTCATGTAAATGCTATAAAATAAATAAAAATTAAAGGTTGAACATTAAAACTAGCCGCATATAGTCACCTTAAATCTAATCTAAATGGACGTAACCACACATATATTCAAAATAGAGTTTTCGATTGATTATGGTTCGTCAAACTACATGTTCACGGAAAATTTTTTAAAAACAGTGCATTTATCACAGAACGGTAGTAAATACAAATGCATGTATTTTTTGATGCAAAAAGGTGTAACTACATAAACTCTTTTAAAAAAATGTAGTCTTGTTCAAAACAAATAAGTCTCTATATAAAAAAAAAAATTTTAAAATTGACTTTACAACGTGTTCAGCTTCTCCTTTAAACTAAAAAAAAGTGCATTTAGGTTGGCGAATTCCTTTGTTTTATTTATGAAAGAGTATTTAATAAAATTCTCGCTTTTAAGGATGTTTCCAGTTCTGAAATATAGTATTAAAGTATTCAAACCTTTTAGGCGATGTTCATTTATTCGTTTTTGGTCTGCAATGAATGTCTAACTCTATATAAAATATGAAGCAAAATGTCAACAAAACTAAATAACGTTTTTTAAATATGCAGTTTGATATCCATTGCACGCAACAAATCGAATTTAATTCGCCCCTGCTACCACCTAATAAAATAGTAAAAAAACACCTTGAACTTTTACATTGTACAAAAAAAAATACTTGGATAATCAACAGAAAACGTTCGTATCAGTTTAATATACAGCCCAATTATGAATAAAAATTCCCTGGGAGATTTCTCCCTTTTCCCAAAATGGGGCTGTTCACATATATGTTCACATAATAATTGTTCGCATATTATATGTGAACAGCCACTTTTTGGGAAAAGGGAGAAATCTCCCGGGGAATTTTTATTCATAATTTGGCTGATAGTGAAAAGTAATTTTATTTGAAAAATATACAAATCGAAAAGTTTTCCACTCAGCCGGTTTTTTTAATTTTAAAATCCGGACTATTCAACATTTGAAATAACAACATTTAAAAAAACCGACAACCATATTGTAGAAAAGCCCGGTTTTAAAACCGGTTGTAAAATCGAGTCGATCACCCTTTTATTTATACAAGAGTAAGTAGCAAGAGTATATCTTTCAATTTTATTAGTGTAATAAAGAAAAATATGCCACACCATTTAGATTATGGTACGATGCAAGACCATTTGCAGATGATTGTGAATTGGGCTAATGTAACTGTAGAAGGGTTTTGCAAGCACTTCTTTAGACATTTAGACAATAAACAGAAATTTAGCACATTTTACAGCTGCTGTTAATATTACAAGCAATTCAACAATTCAATTCGTTAAATGCAAATGCTAAAACAAAAAGAGAAAATATATTTTTGTTCTACTTTCAGCTGTGCTGTCTCATCAACACCATCTTTAGCATGGATTCTCTTGTAGAGTTCAACTTTCAAATTTATTTTTGTAAAACAGATTATTTTCTATTAAACACTTCTAAACGTTTTCTTTGAAGCATTTTTCGCCCCCATCACACTGTTGCTGCTTCAAGGACCACCAAATATTACGGTGGGCCTGAAATTATGAAAAACACTGTGGCATACCTACCAATTTCTTTTTTGTTTCTCGTAAATCACAAAAAGTCCACGAGCTGAGCTGGTTTACACTTTGCTAAGACTTCAAATGACTTCAAAAAGGCAATCAAATATTGTCAATTAAATCCATATTCATTTTCTTTAAAAGTCAAACCCATAAAGTCTTATAATTTTTAGGAGTGCAGCAATAAAATCTGTATTTTTATTTTTCTTCTCAAAGGCTGTTAAACTTTCTAACTTTCTTTATTTTTTTTTTCTTCTTTTTGTTCAATATAGATTTGTCTTTGTCACAAAACTCTCCTACTTTTCCTCTTATCCCTTTATTTATCTTTCCATTATTTTTTTTACTGTTTTTTGCTTTCAGAAAAACATTTTCAATAAACTTTTAACCCACATTCATGCATGCATACGTTTAAATATCATTTGGTCCATACCAAATAATGAAAATGCACAAACACACTCACACAAACACACTTTCAACTTTTCCATTTAAAGAGTTTTTGACATTTTCTGTCTTTTGTCAGAAGCAAATTGAAATGTCTGACAGATGTTCGATTTGCATACGATTGGAACACGGAATACAAAATTCCAAACGCATATAGAAAATAAAAATCTTTTAAAAGCAAAAGCAACCTATAACTTGATAAAAGCATGCACTGTTAACGTGAGAACGACTGACAAACTTTTGCTTACACGCCGATAACATTTATTGAGCATAAACGTCAGTGGAGGAATTCTAAAGTAATGAGAAAAACAATTTCACATTCATGTACTCAGCATTGACTTGTTTTAAATATTTTATTTATTTTTAATTTATTTTATTCTTAGAAATTGTTTGGTCTTCTTTTTTAGTAAATAAAACAAAAACTTTTCAAAATGATATTAATTTGATAATATGTGTGATCAGTGTTGTCAGATTATGCGATTTATCGCCAAACATGACGATAAAAAGTTGTTTTTGGCGATATAAATTTTTATATAGAGACTTGCGATTTTGATTTCCTTGGCGATATTTTTGGCTATATCTTTGTCATTTCTATAATATAGGATAATGTTAAAAAAATATGGAATTTTTTTTATGTAAGAAATTTTTCCTGCAACATAAACTAGTTCGTGCAAACGGTGCTAAGTCTGGTATTACAATAATTCCCTGATAAAATCGACTTTCTGGCAGCTGTTTTGATTGAAACCGGCAAACTGATTGTATAACGGAGTTGTTTGCTATATTTAAAGAAGTTGTTATCAGAAATGCTTGATCGACTTCCAGAAAATATATATTTTTTGCAAGCTTATGGTCACTTTTTAATTTCTAAATGCTGTAACTCTTTATCTCAAAAAAATTTTCTACCTTTCAAAAAGTTTTAAAAAAATCTATGGTCCCCAAGTATCTCATTTGGTGTTTATGAAAAACAGTGGTGAAAACTTCCTTTTGTAAACTGGAACCAACATTTTGATAATAAAGTAGCAAAAAGCCTGCACGAGTTCTGCCCTAAAGTTTATGATTACCACGATGCTGCTGGTACTTACCACTTCAAGGAGCCCGCACTGGCCGTTCTTAATATGGTGGCTGTTCCCACAAGTAACGCTTGTGTTGAAAGATTATATTTTCCATTATGGATTTTATTAAAACTAAATTAAGAGATAGAATGCAATATGTGCTGCGTTGCCGTTGTGACACTAAAGTATCACTTTTGGCTCGTTTTTCGTACCAATTACACTTTTTATGATCCTTTTTTAAATGTATCCCTTTGTATCATTTTAAAAAAATTTAAGCCACTTTTCGATCCTTTTTGAAAATGAGTAAAAGTTCTAATATTCCAATATTAATAAACAGCAAAACGTATGATGATATAAGTAAAATAAATAACGCAGAAAGGTTTTTGTTCGAAATTTTACAAAGAGATTTGATGAAAATACATCTCAATTTATATGAATTCGTTACATACATATATATTTACTTGCCTCATTATTATGTTTATGTGCTTCCGCTGAATCTGATTAAAAATAAACGTACAATCAAACTCAAAATAGATATTTGTGAGTCTATGCTTTCCTCCCTCTACTTGCTCGAATCGGAGCTGGTAGAATGGACCTCAAGCGAAGAATTAATTACATAATATAGAATGGGTATTTCTAAGAAGTGATAAACATTATAAATTTAAATAAAATATGTTGCTACACATTCGTTCCAACTGAAGACATGTAAGTCAGGTTTAATTCGAAACAAAACAAAACAGTAAGGATACAAACAATAATAATACCTAGAGCACGAAATTCGACCGCCAGTTTAACGTAAACCTATTTTAGTTGCGTTCATTTAAAGAGAAACCCCTACCTTATTACTTATTCCCTTCCCCATGGAAAAACACATAAACGAAATAAATTGCACATAAGCAAGCACATTTATAAAAAAAATATAAATACGTAGGCACTCTTAAAAACTCTTATTGCTTTGCTGATGTTCTTAGTTGAACCAATACTTACATAAGTGAATTGGTGTACATGTGTATTTTTAGCATTTGTAGTGGTGCAACTTTATGAGCCTTTTATTCCTTTAATACTGAACCCATTTAAATAATATATAATCGGGTCACTGAAGCTCAACAATGTCTACCATTTGGTAAAAGAATGAAGAAAATCATTTGGCAAACAAAAGAGAAAAACGGATCTAAAAATTTGTCTTTGCCTATTCATATATCGATACTGAAATTAATGAGTACGAAAGCTTAGATTCAAGAATTCACACATATGTGCACTTATATACACGTTTTTAGTTAACTTTATTATTTTATTTAAATAGCAATTTTGATCACCATGTTCAAGTTTAATTTATCCTGTTTAGATTGATTTTTTGGAATAAGTTATTTTTGAGTATTTTTTAAAAAAAGAAATTCAACTACAAATGACAGAAACCTAACAACATGATTAAGTACCGCTTATTTCTCAGCAGCCAATGGCGCTGAATAAGCAAGAGAGACTGAAATATATAGAGTAGTTATTCATCATAGATGGGATTTCGTACTAACCGAAATTGATTTGACATGTGAAAATGAATAAAGTTTGTACTTTTCGTATCCTAATTTGTTAAATAATACGGTTAAATAGTTGATATTCCTGATCACTAGTATCCACCGTCAAAAGTGGTAAAATTGAACAAAGAACGCTGATGAGATGGTGTAGCGACCTCGAAATCAGTACTGATCCGTTCTGCTAACATGATGAAGAATAAAAATTGTTCTATATATATAGTACTCTCTTAATAAAAAATAATAATGAATTTATCCAATTCTGTTAGCATGCTAACATGACTCTGTAAACATATAAAATCTTATTTAATGCTTTAAAAATGTTTTTTTTTTGGGAAGGAGTCAATATGAGCGGACAAAATTGAATGGGATTTAGAAGCAAGGTGTTCCTCTCTTAATTTTAATTTAAGGATTTTTTAACAGTTTGAGTTGGGACGAGTATTTTCTATTTAAGAACAAAAATCACGAAAAATACTGTTTAAAAAATGTTGTTGGCAAACTTTGTTTAGCAGCAAAAATTACAATGAAGATGCTGATGCGCAAAACTGAGAAAAATTTTAATTTTATTAGGCTTGTCCGCAACGATCCACAATGCTTACGAAATAGTACCTCTTTCAGTTGATTCATAATGTATATTTTTACGTAAGATTAATGGAGCGGAATTTTATGTAACGTTACGTATGTGTCGGTATCATTCCTAACTCAAACTTGCTCAACATAAAAATTAAAAATGATATGTAAGAAATGGATAAAAGAGTCCTTGTTACAACTTTGATGTTCTTTAAACTTTTCATTTGTTTTAATAAAGGTGGTTTAATATAATATCCCCAGTTCTTCAAAAAAATATTTGGGTAAAGTTTCCTGATGATCTGCATTAGCAACAGTGAAATGCCCATAGGAACTAGCTATACCACTCGAAAATCAAAATCAATTAGTTTTTAATAAAAATGTTATTTAACTACACAGAGGTTTGTAAAATATTAATTATAGGAAATATGCAATTAAAAATTTTATATATTAAAATTTTAGCAATTCCCATAAAAAAACACCAGTTTAACAGTTTAAATAACATTAAACTCTCCCTAATTTTAAATTAGTTTAACTTAGATAGATTAAATAAATAAATAAATAAATATGTAAAACACTTTAATCATTTCATTATTAGCTGCAATAAGCAAAAGAAGTGGAAAAAAACTTGCAATTGTTTTTTGTGTTAAGCGACAAATAGAATAGGTGATCAGAAAAATGCATGTAAACTAATAAATTATAATTTTATCAACTGCAAACGATGACATTGAACTGGGAAGTCAGCTCAGTTGTCATATTTTTCTGTGTGGCTTTCATTTTAACAAGTTTTTATGTACAAATTATAAACGATTACCTTTACGAAAAGTTTTGCTGTTACAACTTAAATAATATGGTTTCTAAAACATTTTGCTGTGAATTTGTTTACTTGTTAAATTAACAGTATAATTGTGATTTAAAGTTTAAATGCATACTTGAGAGGAGATATTTTATTTTATTTATTTATTTTTTTTGCTTTACTTCGTTAACAGATTTAGTTTAAATACTGTTTGCAGAAGAAAACTTTAGAAATGTTTTTCCTGTTTGTGGAAATGCTTGATTTCTTATTTGTGTATGAATTAAAATTAAGATGTCATTAGATAAAAGTTTTTTTTTCCCCAAAACTTGTACAACGAAAACAGCCAGAAGGAAAGTATTTCTTTTGACCTTCTTTTTGTTAGAAATTTGCATTTGTTATTTTTTTTTTGATTTTTTTTGTGCAACTGACTGTGTCAAAGTTGTTGTTGTTTTCCTTGCAAGAGACGAAAACATTTCATTTCATTTGATTTTGTCAAATGTGAAGCATTTAAATTTTCTTTTCCTGATATATTTGACTTGCATACAATTTCGAGTTGTTTTTCTTTCAAGTATTTTATTTGAGAAATTACTTTTGAAAATCTTTAAGAACAAGGATGTTGCAGATATAAAATAAAAAAACACGTAACAAAAGAAACCCTGAGCAACGAATAATACTGGATAGCAGATGCATTTATTTATACCGAATGTTTTTTTTTCTATTACTCATGCACACAAGCGTACAAACATACATATGTATGTACATACATGCACATAAATAAAATAATAAAAACTCTTAGAAAAGAAGCTCGTTAAGTTGTTTGTTCATTGTTTATTTGTCGTGTTTTTGTTATTGTTTTTCGTTTCTCGATTAACTATTTGTTATAGTTTTTCATCTCAATAATTTTCAGTAATAAATTGGGAATCGCATGCCAAAAAAAAAATAAAATATCTAAAGAAACTTTGACAATAAACTTTTATAAAAGACTTTTGTAAAACGCATTTTTTACAAATGGTATTTTTTTATAAAATATATTTGTTATGACAGATACTTTCTGAACTAAACACACTGTGGAGGTTGTTAGCTCGATTTTCACGCACGACTCTAGTCTGTTTCGATGAAAATCAAATTATATATACGTAATTCTGGTCTTATGCGATAGATATGTTCCTACACCCGCGTAAAAAATCGCGTAAAAAAGATAGAGTATCCATATCAAATGACGGGATTGATCTCACGAACATATTAAATATCAGGTAAAATAAAATAAATATGTAACCAAAATTCATGTTGCTTCAGTGATACTGATTAAACGTAAATTTTTATTTGTTTTTAAGTTTTATAATTTTTGTCATTTATTTTTTAAATTAACTATTTTTCCAATTTTTTTTAATAAAATATGTGTTATTTAAAAAAACAACAAACACAATATGATATTTTAGAAATATAATAATTTTATCATTTGATATCCAAGGAAAGAAAGAAAATTATATTTGAAATTTAAATTAAATCTGAGTTTTACCCATATCTTCTTAATTTAAGAAACTCAGATTTGAGCTCAAGCCATAAAAATTTCATCATAAATATTGAAACAGTTCAACAATTACGTAAAAATATTAATTATTTAAATTAAATTTTATGTATAATTGAGAAAAAAGATCAAAAAAATCATATAATCAATTTGCTATATATTGAATGAATATACTGAATGTAATTTTCAAGTTATTATCAAACTTAAAAACAAACTCATTCTCAATAAGAGATCTAACGCACGTGTTTGCTGGGATGTTGCTGCTAAATAACTAATTCACTCTTGCGTTTATTGAATGCAAATTGCAACTGTTATTACAGTTAATTTCCATTTGATTTCCACTATCCAAAAGATTTTTAAAACCAATATTTCTGTCAATAACTGATTATGAGCGTTATCATTTTGGGTGTGTCCATTCAAATTGCAGAAAATATTCTTGTACAACTTTTGTTAAAGCACATTTTATAATTATTTAACGTAAGTCGTTTCTCGAACTATATTCATCTATAGTTGCTCCCACTGTTTTTAAATCATAGTGGAATTTTTTAATTTAGATTACTTTTATGAAGAAAGAAATACGGGGAAAGCTAATTAATTCTAATAACACTAAAACAGAAGGGCATAATTACTGTTTCCAAATGCTAGTGGATTGATGCATCATCAGCATTCCTGTTTATTGGTTTTATTATACTTTTTTTGGTTCGCTTGCCAGTCGCTAGGAATAGCAACAATTTAAATAAGTTATCTAATGATAGTTCTGGAAACGAAAAAACGTTCAACCGAAAGAAGATTTAATCCGAAATCTAAATTAAGTACTTGCAAACAAGAGAAAAATGTTGAAAACCGGTTAATAGATGGCGGAGCTCTGAAGCTACAGCCATTACAATTAATTACAAACCTTTGGGGCAGATTACGGCATTCGATATCGAACGAAATTTCCATACAAATTCAAAAAATTTTTTATGAGATTTTATTCGATATCGAATGCCGTAATTTGCGCCCTTCTCTTTTTGAAGTCGGCTCAAAACTTATACAAGATTTTTACTCATTCATAAACACACTTCTTTACAACATTAACAATCTCGGTTGGTGCGCAATTTCTTTCCCTGATAACCAGCTATTTTCTTTTTCCCTGATAACTTACACAACTTAAAACTTATTTGAAATATCTTTGAAATAAAATCCATTCATTTTTGAAGTCGATTTTTATTTTGTGACTTAAGGCGTTTTCTTAAAAAAATCATTTATTTATTGAAAATTCGTAATATATATAATATTAAGTTTAATAACATTTACATTTACAGAAAAATCTATAATTTTATAAAATTTATTAAATTGACTGCACATTCTTCTAAATGGATCAGCATTTGCGTAATTTGATCTGAAGAATTTAATTGCTAGTAATTCAAAGTGTCGAGATGGACGATGATTAAAAGAAATGTTATCGAGCAGGAAATTAGAACAAATATCACCATTAATTAAATTTAATATAAACGACACATTCAACATAGTCCTTCGGCTTTTAAGAGTTGGAAGTTTGATTAGAGCAAGACGGCTGGTGTATTAAATTTGTTTGAGAAATGTAACAAATTTTATTAATTATTTTACTCCGCCGACGATTTTACTAGTTTCTTGAGGAAATTTTGATAAGATGGAAAATTGTTTAACTGGCTACGCTATTGCTTTGTGTGATAAACACGTATTAGAACTCCATGTTGTTTGTATTGCCGTTGAACGTTAATTGTATGTGTGTATAGTTGTGAAACACTAAAGATGTATTAGTTGAAAATTCAAGATATAAAGACTGATTTATATTTGAATTTGCTGCAAATAATGATTTGAACAACATTTCAATATGCCAATTAGAACGATTAGGCAGCGTTAATAAACACACTAATATAAACACACAGGTAAATTCACTTATTCAAACACCATTGATATAGCTATGTAGAGTTATCATATATTCTACATGTTTGAAAAACCCGGTTTATGGCTTTTTTTCTCTTAAAACCCGGTTCGCATAACCGGGTTTTCTCTTAAAACCCGATTCGAATAACCGGTTTTTAGTCTTCAATGGCAATTTAAGAACTGAAGTGTACATTAATTTAAAATGAATTTTTTATTAAACAAATAAAAAGTTTTAAAAAGCACTCTTTAGCTTTTGTGCTAAATCGGGGTCTACAAAATCAAGATCTTCTAGGTGATTATGTAGTCTCTAAACTATTCCTCTCCTTTCTTTACAAATCTTAGTCATGATGTTTTCTAGCGTGACCGGAGATAAGGGGCAACCCTGCTTTACCCCAGCATTGCTAGTAGAAGGTTCGATATTCATTCCACTGTGATGGACTTGCAATATGTATGTGTTATCGTACAACATCTTAATAACATTGAAAACTTTTGTGGGTACTCCTTTTTTCCTTAGAGCTGCCCATATTGCGCTGCTTCTAATGAATGAACATAATATGGTTATAAAATAATTAATGTTTATAAGTAATTAGTCGAACTTTTTTATTAATATTTATATATTGAAACGATTAATTTTGGCTCAAGTTCAAACCCGAATTTACCCATTTATTTATTATAATTTATTTTTAATTTTTATTAGAAAATTTTTTAGATAAACATTATTTTTTATTAATTATTTATTATATATAGTACTCATATATTCCTAGATATTCCTGATCACTAGTATCCACCGTCAAAAGTGGTAAAATTGAACAAAGAACGCTGATGAGATGGTGTAGCGACCTCGAAATCAGTACTGATCCGTTCTGCTAATATGATGAATAATAAAAATTGTTCTATATATAGTACTCTCTTAATAAAAAATAATGTTTATCCAAAAAATTTTCTAATAAAAATTAAAAATAAATTAGAATAAATAAATGGGTAAATTCGGGTTTGAACTTGAGCCAAAATTAATCGTTTCAATATATAAATGGTTATAAAATATCATCAAATGTATTGAAAAAAAGATATGAACCATATAATGAAATTTTTAAGGAGCCAATGTAGCAAGTTGTATTCCGGCAGAAATTTATGTTCGACTATGAATGAAGCTTAATACTTATTTTAACCAAATAAGAATTATGTGTAGCACACATTGCCGCACAAAGCGTATGTAGAACATGAAATATTAGTGTGTATGTTTGGTGAATACTTATTTGCATGGTCCAACTATATATTTTGTCTACGTGTCCTCATCGTTTAAAATAAGTACAAATAGAGGCCGACTGCTAGGTAGAGTACTTATTACTTCACACTTTAAGGCATGCAAAAACACTTCGTTACACGTGCTGAAAGTGTTGTGGGTGTTTCCTTCATTCGATCCAATTCCAACTAATAAATTAATAAAAAAAACTTTTGTAAACAGTAGAATGATATATTTCAATATTCTCCAACATTTGACTGGACTAAATAGAATATCACATAATTCAGTAGTAGCAACGGAGTAACAAAAATCTGTTATTATTAAAGTTCGATTGCGCATTAGAGATCGCCGTAAATAATGCGTGTTCTCAAGATTCAATAGAATTCAATAGAATTCAATCAATTGAGCTTGCATGAGCAGCAGTATAAATATGAGTTTGTTGACAATGCAACTTCAAATGAAAATTTTGTGACCTACACTGGACTCCATGTGTTTGTGCGTTTTTCTTTTTATGGAAGAACGGTTACATACAATTTTCTCTCAACACTTTGTCCATTTCAATAACTTTATAGCAAAATAAAAGTATTCAAAAAGAAAATCTTTGGAAATGATATAAAGGAAGCAACAAATAAAGAGTCTTGATACAAAGAAACAACAGAATTGAAGTTTAAACATTCGAAAGCAAACGGATATCAAGAATAAAGTTCTTTTGTTCTTTTTTCATCTGTTTTTACGAATTCTTAACTTTTACTTGTCAGATGCAGTTAAAGATTCAGTATAAACACGGAAGAGAAAAATAAGAAGACAAAAAATACCGAATCTAAATAACAAAATTTAGATTATGCTACTTTTTCTACCAACTGAGAGGTTGGTAGGAGAAGTCAGTAAAAATAAAGAGTCAGTTTGTATGCATTAAAAAGATTTAAATTATTTATGAATTTCAACGTAAGCAAAACTTTAAAATGGCGCCATGAATTGTGTGATGGATGCCTTTCCAACAACATTTTCTTTAAAAAAAATATCTGAAAGCAGAAGATTATAAATAAAAACGTACAAATTTGTTCACTTTCGCAAAAGCTCTTTGACAGACCTGAATGTTAGCATATTATCGGTCTAATGTTACCTTCGCAAAACTAAAATTTTTAAATTTTCTGTGATGACGATTTTTATATAAATTTTTTTATCTGGATCAGAAAAATGTTGATTCAACAAACAAAAATTTTTGACTTTTATGTGATGATGTTTTTTGTATATTTGATAAATAAAATTGTTCATGGAAAATATTTTAGCATTTTCCTAATGAATTTTTAAAAAATTGTTTTACTAATGCCCAAATTTACAACCTTTAGTTATCTAATGGCGGTCGTATAACCAATGACATTTATATGAAAAGACCACAGTCATTAGTTAACTGAAGACTGAGAATATAGGCCTAACAAACATAGTATTCGAATCAACGCTGTATTTTTAGATCAAAACGAGATCCTTTCTACATTCAATTAGTCCTAAATCATGTTTATGAATCATAGATTTGATCAAACCTCGTTGACTGATGTAAATTTTAAAAGTTTCTAAAAAAACGTCAAACTATTCTAAATACTGCAGCTTAATTCCAATTCACGTAACTGTGGCAAATCTTTGTGGAAGAAAAAATTTAAAACAAACTGATTTAAAAAAGAAAAATTTCATGAAGTCAGTTTCTCTCATTTGGTTTGTGGCCAATTTGTTGTGGAGGTGGTTGGGACAACAAAACTTTTGATGCCAACTCAAGTCAAGCCGTAGGAAGCCCCACAGCAATAGCAGCCAAAATAAAACTTAACAGGCAAGGAGTAGCAAAAGAAAAGGCAGACAATATAGACGATGTTGGTGTTGATGGTTGCTGGCCAACTGTCACTTTAGATATGATGTGATTTTCTGAGTTTTTCAAACGATTTATATTTTCATTTTGTTGTCTGTTCTATTTTTTCATGCTCGAATAAAAACTGATTGCAAGAGCAGAATATAATAAACGGCGAATGAGTAACAACAAGCAGCATTAAGTGCAACGGAAGTCTTTACTTCCTCTGTGATTGGGTTAAGGATTGTGCATACACATTTAGGCAAACACACATTCATATACGTATGGGTGTGTGTGTGTATTTAATTTTCTTTACTTGAGGAATTGTTATGCTTCTTATGCTACTGGCTGCCAAGCGGAAATGCATTTTCAAGTCACGTTCTTAAATGTCCAGACGAGAGCAAACATTTTCGAAATCAGAAAAAAATTACACTTCCAATGACTATTGCCGCTTTTACTCTATTGTTTTTTTTTTTGTGTGGCAGAAAGCAAAAAGCTTGTTGCTCCTGACGCCATATTAGGATTTTCAAACAAAATAGAAAAAAATTCATTCTTATTATTATTTCTTTAGTGTTCTTACGAGTATTATTGTGCACACAGACTTAAAACAGAACTTTTTTATTCACTACGATCGCTTATCTTTTATAGTGATTTTTATATTCGTCAAAGCCATGCCTTGTCGGAATGCAATTTAATTGTAGTGGAAAGTGTTAATTAAGAAAATCAATCAAAGTGTATAAACTTAGCATTATTTATTATTGCAGCGCGTCTTTAGATTTTGGATAAAGGGAAGATCTTCAAAAATTATTTGGTTTTCGCTTTGCAAATTTAAAAAAAATTATATCATCCTTTTGCAAGGACCTTCAACATCCCGTAAAATTGTAATTTAAATTTCTTGGAAAGCACTCCAAAATACTCAGCAACTACTTAACTAACTAATTGTTTGTTTCTCAAAAGTAATTATTATTTTGATTGAAATAAAAATCAAAAACTTAATAATATAATGTCTTCCATCAAGAGGTTTTTTTTTGATGTGTAAGAAAAAACGATTATTTCAAAGCGAAATTATCGATTGTTTATTTAATTGTAAAGTGATGAGGTGTGTGGCTGGCAATAATAATGGAAAATAATATCAGCCAAATGGGCGCCATAGTTCCGCTTGCAGGACCATATTCTCTTCATGGAAGTTTCTATCACCAATTCTTATATTTGATTTAGCATGTCCTCGATAACCTCAGGAATTCTATCTTTGAAGTCTTGAATCGATTGTGGAACATTGGCATAGATCTTATCTTTCAAGTAGTCTTATAGAAAAAATGTAAAGGTGTTCAATAATAAGATTTCGGGCCCAATTGTGAGCGTCTCTTGGTCAAGAAACTTTTCACACAATATAGTGACGGTATCGTTACATGTGTGGCATGTAGCACCATTTTGTTGAACATAAACGTCGTTTACATCAATATCTTTGTTTTGAATTTTGAAAACGCTTGGCTTTTAATTTGATTATTTCACTAGTACTGTCATTTATAAGATTAATATCTTCTTGTGCTAGGTTACAACTTTTTCAAATAAATAAATAAATAAATAAATAAATAAATAAATAAATAAATAAATAAATAAATAAATAAATAAATAAATAAATAAATAAATAAATAAATAAATAAATAAATAAATAAATAAATAAATAAATAAATAAATAAATAAATAAATAAATAAATAAATAAATAAATAAATAAATAAATAAATAAATAAATAAATAAATAAATAAATAAATAAATAAATAAATAAATAAATAAATAAATAAATAAATAAATAAATAAATAAATAAATAAATAAATAAATAAATAAATAAATAAATAAATAAATAAATAAATAAATAAATAAATAAATAAATAAATAAATAAATAAATAAATAAATAAATAAATAAATAAATAAATAAATAAATAAATAAATAAATAAATAAATAAATAAATAAATAAATAAATAAATAAATAAATAAATAAATAAATAAATAAATAAATAAATAAATAAATAAATAAATAAATAAATAAATAAATAAATAAATAAATAAATAAATAAATAAATAAATAAATAAATAAATAAATAAATAAATAAATAAATAAATAAATAAATAAATAAATTAATAAATAAATAAATAAAAAACGTTACTCAAAAAAACCTTAAGACTTGCATAAGGCTTTGTGCAAAATATGATCGGATGAGAAATTGGCAAACCTTGCTTTTTCTCAACACTATGGGCTACAGCAGCAATATTCTCAGTTATTGTTGAGCAACATGCATGACTACGATTCTTCACACCAATAACTAGCCCTAATAGCACAACTTTTTCCATCAATTTCACAATTGCTGGCCGTGAAGGTGTCTCACGACAACCCAAAAATGCTGTATTATTGCAAACGATAATCAAGAAATATTCACCATTTTTATAGTGAATTTTAATAAGTTCAATGCATTGTTGAAGCGTAACTCGTAGTTGTTACAGGTTGAGTCATGAAAATTGTTAAAATGGCGGACTATTAAAAATTAAATGTCTTATTGGGACATCAAAATCAAAATGTTTGTTTAAAAATTTGTTGGTAATATTTTTCTGTGTACCTGTCAATGGAAAGAAAATGTTCCTTGTAGATGATAAAACTATTAAGAAAGTCTAAACTGGATATTTAGCCCATCAGCCGTACCCTAGTTGTCGTTCCGATGAATGCAGCATGATTTTGCAGGTGACCCACATTACAACTTTCGCTAAAGTTGTGTTCAACTTGCAGCGAAATAAGAGACAAGAAACGCTTTTCTGTCTTATTATATAAAAATTGTTATATTTATGTGTTAAATTTTTATTTCATGTATTTTTTTTATCAAATTTTTCTACCACTCCTTCTTATAATCTTTCCATTTCTCTTACAAACACAAAATACTGCAAGACAGCTCCACTTCTGCAAGGATTAACTGTTATTGTGTATTCAATTGTGATTTCCAAACACAAACCCGTCATGGAATGTCTAAGCTGTAAACCAAATCGCTCCCAACTTTGTTCCGATGGCCAACTACAGGTTTCCACAATGACTTTTAGATTTCTTTTATTTAAATTTCTCTCTTCACCGTGCATTACATTCAAACATAATCCTCTGTTGGTCTGCAATTGTTTGGTGTGTCTTAGTAAAAACCAATGCGTTATGTCAGGAGTCAAACAGTTGCACATTATCAGCTTAGAAAAGGCGGCAGTTAGATCATGATGAAGACAAAGATTTTCCGAAACAAAAGCAGAAGATGTTATAACATCATGGGCGGTATAGTTTTCATGAGATCTTAAAATTATGAACAATTATACTAATTAATAAAATTAAATGCTTTTCAAGTATCCACTCACCTTAATTCTGGAAATATATTTTCTAAATACCACTCAAATTTGTGGCATTTTAAAGCATCCTTAAACTGTTTGTCTTCAACTACAGTTTCGTTTATACAAATATTTCTAGCTTCTGGTTTGTGATTGTAAAAAGTATATTTGTAGTGTTCAAACCACATTTCAGCTATAATTTTGGAATTTCTAAATTTTAATTTCAATTATGAATAAGAAAACAGAAATAGTTTTGGCTTTGCTAAATATTAAGCACTTGCCTTAGATACGTTTGCTGTCCATCATTGTTGGGAAAGAGAAATACATGTTCTTTGCGAAATGTATGACCCACCCGACTGCAGGGTACAATTTTAATTTCACTTTTTTCGCCACCACACAACCAGAATTTTAATGAAAATTCCAGTGATTCGCCACCCCAAATCTGTAAAATGAAGAGCAAAAAAAACATCACCTCAATAATTCTTCATCCTTTTAATAAAATTAGAAAATATATAAATATGAATATTAAACAAATTCTTTATAAAAAACTACAGAAAAAAAATTATTAAAATAAAACAAGAAACTCTGCCCTTCACAACAGAATCCTATTTTTAAATGAATTGAGTGGCCAACATTTCCCTTTGAAGCAATAGTCAGTCCTTGATGTGGTTTTTTGTTTATGAATGTTTTAAATTGTAAATATTTTCTATCTTCGTCCCAACAATCTTTCTCTCTCCCTCTGCTCCGGATAATTGATTAGTGATTGAGGTAAAAAAATAACTTGCTTTAGAGTGCAGTGCAAACATAAATTCCATCAAACTATCAATTCAATACTCGAAAGCATTTTTAACTTCAGCCTAAATATTCGTTAGCAAAAATAGAATAAATTTGCTAAAAAAAATGTAACTGAAAATAAAGAACAGTGGGTCCAGTAGGGGCAAAAGTTTGATGGAATACGAAGACTTTGTCGTCGTTTTCCTGGTCATGTGATATTATGTCTCATTATATAAAGATTAGAGTATCCACTTATTTGACTTTTGATTTTGTTCGAGTAATTAATCGATTTTAGGATTTTAAAATTGCTCTATTATTAAAAAAAAGTTCAAGTAATTGTATCCAATCGAAGAAATATACATGTGTGTTTGATTTGATACTTTTAATATATTAATAAACAAAACAATACAACAAAAATGTAGTCAAAACTAAACAATAATATGCTGTTCATAGAATATTAGCAATCGACTTGAGTAGAAAATACACATGTATGGAAACCACTCCAATAACTAACTGCCTGTTTTTAGAAAATGAAAACATAATTGTAAGTGATAATTAATATTCAAAACAACAATAAATAACCAAAATTTGTTTTTGTTTTCAATACAAATACTCATTCACAATTTTGTTTCCATTTTCTAAAAACAGGCAGTAAAGTGGTTTTCATACAAATTGTTAACTCAAATCGATTGCTTGGATTCTATGAACAGCACATTAATCTTTTGAAATAGTCTTTTAAAAATTGTATACAGTTTAGATGTTTATTCCGTAAACAGTTTTCATTATTTTGTTTCAATAAAACTTGACGTTGAAAAAACAGTTTCACTTAAAGTAAATGTTGCTTATAGCGATATAATTGCAATAAAAGGATTTTCTAGTAGTTCTGATCTTTTCTTTGTCTTATCTAAATACATGAAATCATCTAGTATACTACGAGTAATACAGTTTGTTCTAGATTTTTTAAAATTTATAATACTTTTTTTTTAAGTTCATACAACGGATTTAGATCCACATATTCTTCTTCCAATATATCATCTGTTGAAGATTTCTTTCACAAACCAGTGGAAGTTCTCATGAACCAGTTGCCAATGTATCAATTAAAACACCTTTTGATTTTAGTTTAATTCAATACAAATTCTATATACAGATAAAATGCTCTTAGCATGACGAAAAAATAAAAAAGGAAAGGAAATAGCGTTTAAGTTAAAAGTGACAGCGCAACAATTCTAGTATATATTTACAAAGTTGTATGGATTTGGGTTGCTAGAGTTGCATAATCAGTTCAACATCATCATCTGATACATTTTGATCAGATTATTATGATTGCAAACTCTTCTGTTTCATTATTGGGGAACCTTGCGGAGTTAAGATAAAGAGTATGTGTACTAATTAGTTTAATTATTCGCCATTTCTAAATTGTTTATTAAGAAGTTTATTACTGCTTTCGATACAAGTAATATTGCTGAATATTTTCTAAGCTCTATTTAATGGCCACGTCTGGCGATCGCAAAGTATTACATATTGCTGAAAGTATCAATATTTCCCTGTCTGTAAACAGATGATAATCCGCATTGTTTGCACATTTATGAATGCGATGATAATTTTAAATCCTATCAGCTAACAATGACCAACGATGTTTAAAGTGTAATGATAATAAATACAGAAGTTAATAACATGTAACTTAGTTTTAAGAGATATGATCAGTTAGAAATGTACAGAAGAAGTTATTCTATTAAAAAACGACGTATTTGCTAAGAAATTAATTTTAATCGATTAATTGACATTAATTGTTCGAGTTATTTGTTAATCGAAATTAGCTATTTTCATTGTTCGATCAAATAATTGAAAGACTACTCGATTAATCGAACAAAGATTAATAAAGTGAATACTCTAATAAAGATCATGTCAAATATGTTTATCATTTAGTGTTATGCTAAATCATCATTAATTTACATTAATTTCAGCTATTCAAATTATAATAATTTAGATTATACATTAGCATAATATTTGCACATGAAAAAACGCG
The DNA here is from genome assembly GCA_956483585.1 of Gymnocheta viridis. Lineage (NCBI taxonomy): Eukaryota > Metazoa > Arthropoda > Insecta > Diptera > Tachinidae > Gymnocheta > Gymnocheta viridis. The sequence goes on along the minus strand of OY101440.1, from coordinate 135,030,920 downwards.
CCCGAATCAAGGATCACGAATTACTTTTAATGACAATCAATTTGTTTAGATTCGAGCGTGAGCACATGATCTCTAATGACGCATCAACGATAAAATCATAAATGTTTCACCTAAATTGAACAACTTCAGCACCAGTTGAAACCATGATTAAACTATATTTTTGTGTTGGAAGTTTTTGCTGTGTACTGGCCTTCGCCATGAAATCTCAAGTGATGCAATAAGTTGTTAAGCGCGAGCGAGGAGAAGATGCCATAAATATTTAACGAAATCGAATTCAAGTTTGTTAATTTTAAAAAAGTAATTTTATTGTTGCCAACACCACTGTTGTATGTACGAGGGACTCTATTGATATGTTAATGTTTTAAATTTAATAAAACCAAAATAAACTCACAATTAACACAAAAGGTGTTTGTATTAAAAACCTTGTACTTGAGTACTTTAATATTTTGCAGGAGTCTTTGGTGAAACACAAAATATGTATAAAAATATGCGAAGTTCGACACTAGGCGAAAATTTTTCTGAACGCCGAATATCAACCGAAAGAAGGCGCCGACCTGAGCTACGGCGCCGAACTCGAACATTCATTCGACATTAAAGTCGCCATCGAGTACTTCTTGTTAACGCCACCGCCGCCGACCAATATTGTATGCGCCGCAGCCGCCGCCGCCGCCGATTAAAACGCCTCGGCTTGGTCACTAAATCAGTAACGAAAGCAAAAGTTTTATCAGACATGGTCCTGAATTGTTTGCTTTGAAGTATTTCGACTGCTAAGAACTTTTGTTGGATTTATATAACCTTGATATGATTCTTTATTTTTGACCCGTTCGCGACTAAGGTGGCAATTTATAGTTTTGCTTGAAATAAATTTATTATACCTATTCGGAATGCATTTCTAAAAAAAATAGAAGTCACTCCAAAAACATAACATTTCCCGAAAATTGTGCATTTACCATTTATTCAAAAACTCATAGAAATACCTTTTATCCACCCGGAATACAAAACTACACTAAATTAATAAAAAAAAAACACATAAAATAAACTCCTAAAAAATCTAAAATTATCTGAAAATTCGAGCATGAATTTTGGAAATAAAATTCAATAATCTGCAAGCGGACAACTTTTGTAAGTCGATTCCTGATTAAATTATAGACCTAAGATCGCTTTTCCACAGTCAAAGTTTACTTTGCAAAGTTTTAATTCAGCTGAGAGAAAGACAAAATAATAGAATATTTCTTTCTCTGTCTTTCTCTCAGTTAAATTAAAACTTTGCAAAGTAAACTTTGACTGTGGAAAAGCCGTCAAACTGAACATGTTTAGCAGTAGAATTTGAATTTGTCAGAAAATTATAATTTGACTTAAAAGCTATCAAAAATTTTAACCGAAAAAATTCCACGAAATTCGATATAAAAAAAACTTTATTATGCCAAAGAAATCGAAAATTTGGAGAAAAAACACTAACTCCGAAAATTCGAACTAAAAATTTCGACGCATGTATATTTATACGTCCCCGGTTGCAGAGAGAAACTGTTGACCCATGCATATATTGTTGGCTTAATATAGAAAGGACATAACTGAATTTTGTTTTGAAGTTTTTAGGATTTCTAGTGTATTTGGAAGTGTTGTGCCAGAAAATATAAAAAACAGCATTTCGAAATACGTATTTTCTATATTAAGCCAATATGAATACTTTGGCTACGAATGGGCTCGAAGTTGAATCTTGTGGAACACATTATTTACGAGTTATTTCACAGCGAAAACGTCATTGAAAATTATTGCCCAAAAATGTTCCGGGTTCGTTTCCTGAACTTTCTATGAGTGCAAGATATTCCGATGTAAAATTGGACACATGTTGTGCGGCGTTACCCTTTTACCATCCATAAAAGATAACCCTCGTAAATTGCAAAAAAAAAATTATTAAAAATAAAAATTGATGCCTAAAAGAACGGAACAGAGTGAACAGAATACACAAAAAACTAAAGTGAAACAAATGCAAAGAGTTTAGTTTGGTTTGCTAACAAAACATTTACCAACCTCCAGGCGAGTGTTGAAAGCCTTCAATATAAAAAAACAATTTCGTGAAATCAAAAATATACCACCAGCAAAGGTAGGAGATCTGCAAAAAAGAAAACAAATATGAAAATCAAGTTTCAAATACAGTATTTAAGTTATAAAGGACTAACAATGAAATCAAATGAGTAAGTAAATGTCGTCAGAATTTTTCCTACCTAAACGGCAGAATGGAATTATCGTTGTTGTGTCTAGGAAACCAATGAAAATGTAAACTCCAATCAAAGCCACCTTTCAAAGATGCTGTGGTGGCCGTATAAGTTTTCGTTATCCCATCAATATGATCTAAAACAGGACTTAAAGCCATTCTAGAATTATTTGCCTCCACCAAGGTTGCCAAAAGAGTTTCGAGCCATTGTGCATTTACCTCACAATGGCTGTCCAAAAACATCAGATAGTTTCCTCTAGACATTTTGGCACCCAAATTACGCGATTTTATCAAGCCCAAACGTTTTGAATTGCGTACAAATTTTATTAAATTCAGATAGTGATAGTGCTTTGCCAGTTGCTTTATTATTACATCTATAAAGTGCAATAAGTTGTGATCATTTTCCTTTTTCCTTTTATACCTGTATATTTAAGTTCACTTACCGTTTTCACTGCAATCATCTATTATGATCACTTCCTGCAAATATGTCAAGGGTGTTCTCTTAAATATGGAATTAATTGTCAGCTGTAGCATGGATTGCGTTTCATTGTTAAAAGTTATTATAATAGAGACTTTAGCATTTAATTTATCTAGATTGTTAAACATTCTAGGGCATCTGAAAGAGATTAATAGTTTGTAGTGTGATTTTTAGCAAAAGTTTCGATTGATTGATTTTGCCATCTACTCTTTGTTTACACTTTAGTATCTAAAGATGAATGAATTTGAGCTTACGTGCAAACTTGCAATTTTTAGAAAATTTTCCCCATTTTTGCGGTGTAATTTTTTTAAGTTTATGGTATTTCTTAAGTTTTATCAATTTTCAGTTCAATGGTCGTCCGAATTCCTAAATGACGATTGTGGAATAATATAAAAAAACGCTAGTCCAACAATGATCAAATTCATTACCAATATGTGAAAACGCCGGTTAACTCGTGCAACAATAGCAAAAGCATAATATTAAAGGGTAAAAAATAATTTCACCCCAACACTCGTATGGACGATTAAAAAAAGAGTGGCGAAATGATCGTGCTCTTCAAATAATTTTCAAAATGCTAGCTGGTTCATAAGGTGTAAACAAGTTGCATTGAGTTCATACATCGAAAAAGTAGCTTAACTTGATTATTGACAGAACCCCTTCAGGATTCTGAAATATCATTAAAGTAATTGTAAACACAAACACGTATCGCAAAAAATTAAATTCAGAATGGAGTCCTGATATTGATTAAAAACCGCAAAGACTGTAAAATGACATAAGATCGCACATGCCGCAAAAACAGTGAAAACTCGCGGGAAATCGCAAAAAATTTTCAAAATTGAAAACAAGTTGGAAAATTGAAAAAGCAGAGTATACTAATGAATAAAAATTTTAAAAACTTTAGAAATATCGAAAACTTAAGCAAAAAACTTACCGCAAAAATGACGAAAATTTGCTAAAAATTGCAAGTCTGCACGCAAGCTCAAATTTATACAACTTTAGAAATTCGCAAAAAATATTACACAAAATTTTAACTTTTTATTGAGGAAATTCCAGAAACTCGCAAAATTTGCTAAGTTTAATATTATTGACTAAAAACCGTTAAAAATGTAAAAAAAGACAAGAAACTGAAAACGTAATTTGTATCGTGAAAATAGCGAAAATTCGTAAAAAAAATTGTGAAATCGGCAAGAATTAAAATTATTAAAACAATGATCTACATATATACAGGTTATCGAAATATAGGCCTGCGATGTCATTGTTCGAAAAGTATTAACAAATAATTTGTAGTTATTTTGTTTATAATAAATAAATAAGCAATTTAAAATCGCTAAAACTGTATAGAATGGCAAAGGCTTTGAAGTGCTTTACATAAATATCAAAAATTCGCAAAATTAAAAGTCGAAAAACTGCAAAAAAGAGAAAAAGTTGGAGTAAAATCACTTCAATCGCGAAAATTGTTAAAAATAAGTGTCAAGCTCTAAAAGTAATAAACAAAATCACTAAAACAGTAAAGAATTACAAAATCATTCTAATTTTTCGACATTTTTATTAATACTACTAGCATTTCATATGACCGAGGCAATCGACCATTTGGTAAAAGAATAAAGAAAATCGGTTGGCAATTAAAGAGGAAAAAGGGTTCTAAAAATGAGTCTTTGCCTATTTATATAATAGAAAGATTTTGTTAAAAACAACTTCTGCTAGCTTAAGGTCAACAGATAACAATATAAAAACGTTAGCATTTTTAATATTTCGCTTTCTCTATGGAAATCTTTTTCGGGGATATTTAATTAATAACAATTGTTTAGTTTCAAAAAGCAGTAAAAAACAAAAAATACTTTTGTGTAATGAATTTCAATGTTATCGGTTTTATGTTCAATCTAGAATTGCTATCTGTTTTGAATATGAAACTGATAACTTTGAAATTTATTATGCAAAATTATTTTTTGTCGTCTATTCAAATTTAATTCCGACTACAACCCTATTATGAATAAAAAATCTCTTAAAAAACATTGCTGACATCGGAAACATAAAATAAAAGAGCCTTATAAACGATTTAGTTTTTTTTTGGTTTGATTTCGTAATAGAAACGCATCGCTGACATGTACATATTCGTATTATAATATTTTCGAACTCAGCAATACAACAAAAAATTAAGTTCAGAAGAAATAAACGATGTATTTCTAATGCATGATATACACGATTGAATTGAGCAAATTTATGTAAGTATTTATGTACTTATGGATTTAAAGAAATCAAAATAGAAATATATTTATAGTAATGTAGTGTACATAAATTTAAAATGTTATTTATACCTGGAATCACGCGTATCTGGTATTTGACGTCCAATTGATAAATCATTATAATCAGGACTTAATCCATTGACAGCCAAATTATTGTTTGTGTCAGAAAAATTAATATTCTAAAAATATGATGTCAACGATGGCAACGATAATGATTTTCAATTTGATTTAATGATTGTGTTCAATGATGACAATATGATAAATAATGCAAGTAATGTAACAATATTTTTTTTTAATAAAAAGGCAACGAAATTCCCACGTACACGTCACTGTGTGTCATTCACATCGTTATGCGTGCATATCGTTTTTCTTTCTAATTCTAATTTTTTTTGCTATTTGTATGAGTATGCATGAATGCGTATGTGTGCGGTGTGTGCGTGTTTATGCGTGTGTATTTGTGCGCCTGTGTTTGTTTTGTACATACTGTTGAAAATAGTATTTGATAACCACAAAATGTAATTAAAAAGATTAAAACTAAAACCAATAATTTTAAAGTAACACATTTCATTATTAGTGTATAATTTTTTTTTTAATTTTTAGTTTTTATTTTGGTTTGTTATATCACTTTTCGCCACCCTTGAATTTTATTTTTGTGCACCAAACAAACCGATAATAAAATCGATACTAATTTTAAAAATGTGATACCCAACATAATTAAGAACCACAAAATTTTATTATAACGACATAGTTTTATGAGTTACATAAATTTATACATATTATTAAGCTTATATACGCAAATAAAGAACGGTTCATATAAAATTGGGATGCAGTGAACTTTGCGTTATACCGACTCTATTGCGCAAAATAAAAATATCGAATGCTTACAAATAAAGGGCTTTTCAACAAGAACTTTGTTTTTCAATTGTGGCAACACCAACAACATGATAGTTTTGACATTTAGTTTTTTACGTATTCGTAGTAGATGCATTGGCAATTGTTAATATGAATTCAATTTCGCTCGAGAATCCCATTCAAATAATTAAAATGCACTATGAAAATTGTGGTTCTGTTAAAGATACATTTCGTAAAATTCGTAATATTTTCGGACAACATAATCGTCCTTCTGAGACCGCTTTTAAGAATTTGGTCGTTAAATTTGAGTTGAAAGGTGCGATACAAAATGTGCCAACACCAACACGTAATCGACCGGGTCGTTCAACTGAAAACATCTCTGCCATGAGCCATAGTGTTGTGTTGTCAATTCCTCGACGTTCTCAACAATTGGGGTTTTCCAAAATCATCACATGGCGAATTTCGCATAAGGATTTGGCTTTAAAGCCTTACAAGGTTCAATTGGTGAAGGAATTCAAGCCGACCGACCATTCACATCGCCGTAGATTCGCTCAATTCATTCAGGAACAACCCGCTGGTTTTTCTGAAAAAATAATTTTTTCAGACGAATCCCATTTTCACTTGTCAGGGTACGTCAACAAGCAAAATTGCCGCATTTGGGACCGATTATTGAGAACAGTTTGCATGCACAACGTGCCACTGTATGGTACGCTATGTCGTCTGGAGGCGTAATTTGGCAGTTTTTTGGACAATGAATCAAATGCTAACAACTCAATTTTGGCCTATTATTGATGACGTGGATATCACTGACATGTGGTATCAACAGGATGGCGCCGCATGTCACACAGCCAATGAAACGATCAATTTATTGCAAACCAAATCGATCGCATAATTTCACAAAAATCAGCTGTTAAGTGTCCAGCCAGATCGTGTGATTTAACACCACTGGATTTTTTTTGTGGAGCTTTTTTTTTTTGTTCTCTTTTAAGTGTTATCAATGGTTTGCTTAAATCTATTCAGCGATTCTCCAATATTTTTTTGGTAAAAAAAAATCAATAGATCCTCAAAAATATCCTTCATTTGACTAGAACTTTTTTCCAGCAAAAAAAAATGTTTTTCATTAAAGAAAAAAGACGTTGGGAGAATAAGTGGAATAAAGAAAATTTTCAAAGCTCGACTCGCATTATTGTGATTAAAAAATATTATTTTATATTATTAATATTGGGAAAAATAGTGCGAATAAAAATTCTAAATACTAAAATTTTGCGATTCCCATAAAAACAGCACCAATTATTAACTTGACAGCACCCGGTCACAAAAATTTTGTTTGGCATCACTCTATACAAATGTATAGCAGTTGTTGTTTGTACATTTTCTACAAACCTCTTACAACTACAATTAGAGTTGAAAAAAAGTCAACCTAGGTAGTAATGGTAAAGTAAGAAAACAAAAACAATTGGTTGATTATTGAGTTCTTGTTACAACTTTGATATTGTTTAAACTTTTCATTTGTTTTAATGAAAATTTAATATAATATCTCCAGTTGTTCTAAGAAATATTTGGGTAAAGTTCCCTGATGATCTGCATTAGCAACAGTGAAATGCGCATAGGAACAAGCTATACCCCTCAATAATCAATTGCAATTAGTTTTTTAACAAAATTGTTAACGTTTTACTGAATAAGTAAAATATTAATATTGGGAAAAATAGTGCGAATAAAAATTCTAAATACTAAAATTTTGCGATTCCCATAAAAACAGCACCAATTATTAACTTGACAGCACCCGGTCACAAAAATTTTGTTTGGCATCACTCTATACAAATGTATAGCAGTTGTTGTTTGTACATTTTCTACAAACCTCTTACAACTACAATTAGAGTTGAAAAAAAGTCAACCTAGGTAGTAATGGTAAAGTAAGAAAACAAAAACAATTGGTTGATTATTGAGTTCTTGTTACAACTTTGATATTGTTTAAACTTTTCATTTGTTTTAATGAAAATTTAATATAATATCTCCAGTTGTTCTAAGAAATATTTGGGTAAAGTTCCCTGATGATCTGCATTAGCAACAGTGAAATGCGCATAGGAACAAGCTATACCCCTCAATAATCAATTGCAATTAGTTTTTTAACAAAATTCTTAACGTTTTACTGAATAAGTAAAATATTAATATTGGGAAAAATAGTGCGAATAAAAATTCTAAATACTAAAATTTTGCGATTCCCATAAAAACAGCACCAAATATTATTTTTTTTTTGGGAGTAAATGGGTGCGTTTCTTTCTTTTTGTTAATTAGTTCAATAAAGCTAAATGAAGTATTATTTTTTTCTTTTGCAACCTAATCAATGTTAATATTAATAATCCTATAAACACACAAAGCCGTGGCCATAAACTTACCACACAATTTCTTTGTCTATTTTGCTTTTTTCGGCTGGGATTCACTTGCTGAAACCCATTGCTCTGACTCTAAGTTCATTTCATTTATGTATCTATGAATGTATCGTCGAAGAAATTTCTCAGAATGACAATGAAAAGCTGGGATTCAGCTAATGAATCAATCACACGCATTTCGCTGAGCTGCTTTCTAAGTAAACTCTGGCTTGCCATCGTCAAACAGCAACTTAAGTGAACCCTTTTTTTATTTAACATAAATATGTACTTTAACGACTGGATTTAGGTTTGTGTGTATATTAACGACTTACGCACAATATTTGCATTAAATATTATTTCAAACAGGTCTATTAGAGAACAGTATTGAAGAAAAAAATTTTATAACTAAAAATTTTATGTCATGCAGCATTATTTAAATTTCTAACAAAAATCTATTTACTTCTACAAAGATTTACATTTTTCACAAAAATATTTAGGTTTATAAAAAGATATTCCAAGTCCGAACATGGCCTCGACTTGCAACTAATTTTAATATTCACTGTATTTTGACTTATTGAAAATTTGAGAGCAACACAAACAAAAATGTCATGTATGATAAACAAATTTTATTTTTTATCTAAATACAAACTTATTGAGTTGTCATGATTACAAAGTCATCAAAATTATATAAATTTGTAAGTGAGATGTTTGACTTTTAATCCACACCTGATAATAATGACAAATAATTTTTCATTTATTTCAATTCTGAATCTGTAAGATGGCTTTTATAAAGCGAACAATGGCGAGCGCACCACACGGCACCGCCCCTTTCAAAATAAAAATACAAATAGACAACAACCACAAGGTGTTAACTTTTTGAAATACAACAACAACTCATTGTATGATTTGAATGATGACAATAAAGTTCGTGTTCTGGTTACGATCAACCACCGAAATAATAAAAGAACCAAATTGTATCATAATCAGTAGTTATTGACACATGAATTTTCATTTTGAATGATTACTTCACACTGTAAAGGCAACACTTGTTGCCGGAAAAATATTACAGTTTGTTAACTTAATCGTTAAACAGAGAAGCTTTAAATTTTCTTTTTGCATTTTGTTTTTATAAGATGAAAGTGGCTTTTGTTTGCTCGGTTTAAAATGTTATAATAATTTAATTTTTGTTTTTAATTATGCATGAGAAATGTAATTAAAGATAAAAAGGGATTTTTGTTAGAAACATGGCGAAAAGACAACTTGTCACAAAAGTAACGAAACTCGACCGATTCCCGACTCGTTCTAGTTTTAGGATTTTAAATGACGCAGCTGTCCCCTGCCATGTAAATATGTTAACCAGTCGTTCCGGTAATTTTTAGTGAAGACGCTGCCCTTCTTCGTAGGTATTGTAGCAAAATCGCCGGCGAAGTAAAAGAATTAACAACAAATGGCTACACAGCTGAAAAAAATTTAATGCACCTACTTGAGAGCAGAGACGCTGCAACAATGATCTAAAAACTAACATAACGCACAATATCAAAGTTGTAAAACAATTAATCACTATCCCTTTCCATAAGAAGGTAACTGACCTACTGGTTGGTAGTCATATTAATTGCCTGAGTGTTACTTCTCGTTGTAAAAAAAGACTAAGTAGTTTATAATTCTTTTGTCCCACTGTTACTTTCTGCGCTTTGAGAGTAAGCCCTCGGCCAGCTCTCTCCAATTAGTGGGAATATACCGTTATTGTCTGCTGCCCTTGAAAATAGAGATCAACCATTGGAGAATAATCTTTATCTATTGCAGCAGTAACGCTTGGAAAATACATTAGAAACATAATATAAATGTTTTTTCAATTAATCTCTGTTATTGAAATAATATGGTTTTCTTTAAAAAATATTTTTTTCAATTAAATATTTCACTCGTACTTTATTTCGGTCAAGCCGCTATTTTGTACTTCGGGCGGAGTGCGTGGAATCATTATTATGCTCACATTTCCAATTTAACAGCATTTCTTCTTTAGCAAACGGAATCAATTTGTTCCGCAGTATATCCAAATAATCTGCAGCGGCCATTTTTTGTTTTGTATTGAGAAAATTCAACCAATCCCAGATTCAGAAAAACACAACCAAATTATCAGAGATGTGTCTCCGTTCTTGACGGTATTTTTTATGTACTTTGGGTTAATTTCACTATTGGAATAGCGTCGTACAAACGACTTTCCATCTGGCCCAGATAAATTAATTTTCGTTTTATCCGATCACAGAACATTGTTCCAACTTTGACGGTTAAAGTGTTGCCTTGCAAATCCCAATCTCTCTCTAAGGAGGAGTACTTTTCTTGGACTCCGATCTAAATGTCTAACCTCTCGTAGTCCGTTTCTTATCGTATGGTTGTTAACTATTGCAGCGCCCAATTTATTTTTAAGATCATTTATTGAGTTCAAAGGTTTTTTTGCGTAACGAAACAAAAGATTATCGAAAAGTGCAAAATTTTGAGGCTTTCTGCCTCTAATTTCGGAGGTTTTATTTTAGGGAATCGCATTATACACTTTGTTTCTGGATCAATCCTTTGTTAAGGCAATTTGTCTAATGATACTATGGATAGCTTTTCGGATTTTAATTTTTGAATCAAATTTTTTTCAGCAGCGGTAGTTTCAACTTCTCGAACAATTTTTTATTTTCGAAAATAAATTGAACTCAAGAATCAAATTATATTTAAGTTCATCACTGCTCATTAACTTTTGCCACTTTTATCTATTTCTTTTTGTTTTTGATTTTGATAATACAGTGTAGGCTCGCTTAACGCAACCATTGATAAGCGCAACACCTCGATAGTCGGAACACCCGAATTCTCAATATTGGTGACTCTGTTAAGGCAATTTAAAAAAAACAAGACCGCAATTAACGCAACCTTGCAAACAAAGTTAAGATTCTTTATTTCGTTTTATTTTTTTACTTTCGTTTTTTAAAAATAAACTCAAAACTATAAACCTTTGGGCATAAAAGGAAAAAATTTCCACAACACCTCAGATTTTCTTGGTTTTAAAAATGAATAAAAGTGAGTACAGACAAATCTCAGTATAACGAATCTCGCTTTAATGAAAATCTGATATAACGAATAGAAAAACTTTTAACATTGATTATATACTCAATATAACGAACGGTAAGAAAACAATTACAAATAAAAAGTAAAAAATGTGTGCTCTATATAACAAAACAAAAGCAAAATAAATTAAAGATATATTTTAGAGCTTATTCTACAATAAAATGCTGCGAAACTTTTTATTCCATTTTAAGCTTGCAAGTGTCAAAGTGAAAACAAAACTAAGGAAACAAAAAAAGAATTTTGTTGAAAGAAAAAATAAAAATTTAAAAGATTGTAAAAAGGGTACAAGCCTGCGTAAAATTTCAGTAAAATATGGAATACCCAAATCATCATTATGTACTGTTACTGAAAAAACCAACAATGGCACAAAAAAGCGCCTATCATTGAGAAATAGTGTGGAAAAGGAGCTCTACGCTTGATTTTTCAGCCAAAGGAAAAAACATATCCTAATAAATGGATTGCGTTAAAAATAAAAGCCATGGAGATACAAGAAAGCATTTATAATTGCTGCTTCCAGGCAAGTGATGGCTGTTTTATGTAGATTCAAAAAGAGATACGGAATTAGACTTTTTAAGAAATCCGGGGAAAAATTATCATTCAGATCTGATCTAGTAAATCCTTTTGAAATAAAATTGCAAGAAATTATAGAGAATCATAGTTTAACTCTTGATGTTATTTTCAATCTGGATAAAACTGGTCTCTATTGGAAGATGCTAACAGATAAAACATTGTTTTTTAGTGGTTAATATTAAAACTAAAAATATTATTATAATATCTTTGAACTGAATGATTTTTTATTGTTAAAGAAAAAAATGTGCGATATAACAAATTTTTCGGTATAGCGAATGGGCCTGACATTATATCGTTCGTTATACCGGGATTTGCCTGTATATAAAACCAGCCCCGTATTGAAGTTCACCACAATCTACGGATATTTGGGAGTAATCCACCAAGTTTATTCAAAATTAATGCGTTTATTTTGAATGTTAATCTTTGTTTCTTTAATAAACCTTTAATTTCATTTAAAAGAAGCTTTTTTCTATTGGTTGCATTAACCGAGTCTGCACTATGTTAAATTTTAACACTTAAAGGAATTTGTCGCTATTATTTTTCCATATTAATTTACTTCTTTTTTAATATTTTTTATGAAAGCAACTAATTTTAAAAGAACGGTGTAAAAAGTAAAATGATAATAAAATCAAGTTATATTTAACAGCATTTGACAATGAATTTCATTAGTAATAGTTCAACACGAAAAAACTCTTTGACTTGCTATTAGGCAGGAGGTTATTGTCCCTAATTTTTTCTCCGTTACTGTAGCCATCCACAAAAACTTCGGCCCACAATTTATAAAGTAAACAAAAATTACTCAAGTCTGCCACTGTTCGTAAGTACTTGATTTAATTTCTAAAAAATGAATATTTAGCCACCTTAATTGGTTTTGCAATTTCTTTTACAACCTAGTTTTTGCTGTTAACTTATCCTTGTTCGTTCTTTGCTAATTTTTCAAAACATAACTTTGATCTCTCTGAAAGCGAACCTGTTCATATAAGGTTTTTAAATTTTAATTCCTTCACTTTGTTAACGAAACGGAAATGAACATGTAATTTCCTACAAACCCTTAAGGCTGCTCTAAAATTGGAAATATGTTAATTTTATAACAGTTCACTTCAAAGCATTAAAATGTACCGTTTGCCAATAAATGTATTTTATTTTTTTTGCATCATAAGCAGTAAATAAATTTTGCATTAAGGTTTTTTTTAAATCTATTTTTTATTTGTTTTTTATTTATTTTTTTATTATATTATTTTTGTTCTATTTTTTATCCTCTAACTATTACAACAGTTCACATATTGCAAAGAGAATACTTACGTTTATGGCGCGAGTGTAAATTTAAAAGCATGTGTATGTGTGGGTGTGTGTGTGTGTAGCTTGTTTTAGTGTGGTAGTAAATATAAATAAATACCTAAACAATTTTACACATCATTAACTTCTTATTGTGAACGGGTATAGTCAGTCACAAAGATCCATATTGCCCAGCTACTGTTACTCTGGGTGCTCTTTCCCTTTTAAGTTGTATTTTTTATGCCATTAAAAAACTAAATAAATGTGTACAACAGTGTGTATATGAGCCAAAGTAGGAAAAAGAACTAAATGTGGTAACGTTATTTTTCCATTTTATGGTTACTTAATAAGATTGATTTATAACATTCATTAGTAAGCATTTTAGTTTCTTTTCATCACAATATGCTTTGTAGTTTTCTGTTCTTAAACTTTAAATAAATTAATTCTGTTGGATAATTTTCCGTATAAAATTGTTTTCGTTCGTTCAGCTTAAACTTTAAGTTGAAAAAATATGTTTTTTGGCAACATCTCTTTATACAAAACAGGATTTTTTTTATTATTTTCTATTTTAAATGATTATTCTTTTGTATTGGAATATATTTTCTTAAAGCATTTGTGCGAATATGTTTTACAATGCAGGCAAATTACTTTAAAGCCGTTTATCTGTTTGTACTTAAACCATTTTACCTAAATTTAATTCTGAGAATTGCACGTAAAAGTTGCACCAAAAATAAGAACTTCTGCATCATTCGTTTCGTCAAGTTGGCTGCATTAATAATTTAATTTACCTTTTAAAACCAGAAGAACATTGAATATTTGAATATGGAAAATAACAAGAAGACGTACGTTACTCGGATACAGAAATCCACCTTGAACAAAAAAATTCGTATGGGCATGAGATTATTAATTCTCAGAATTGGGTCCTAAAATCAAGTACGTCTAATCAGGCATTTTGTTTTTGCTATTTTCACACTGACTGTCGAAAACAGCTGACAGCAACATAAAGAATTAAAAGGTCTGTTCATTTACTTGAAAGTGTTAAAATTTTGTAACAATTGTCAATTGAAACTGTTTATTAACTCCAACAGTTTTCATGGAGATAGCGTCAAAAGAGAGCAACAAATTGAGATACAATAAGCACCTGCGAATTCTTAATAGGAATCAAATGTATTTATATGATAGAAAACCAATTTTAGTTTAACTTAGGATCAACAGGACTAAAAAAAGATCAGGCTAGGATTATGTATTTCCTATTTAAAAAATAATAACTTTTTACAAATCAGCTGGTAGTTTTAGTGTTATGAGTACCGAGGTACGGTCGAATATCTAGTTATATTCGATACTTTTCCGCAGTCAAAGTTTAATTTAGCTGGGAGAAAGACAGAATTAAAAAATATTCAAAATACTTTTACTTATTTTTCTGTATCTATTTTCTTTGTTTTATGGGTTCGGTTTTTGACATACGCAATGAAACTACACAAACAAAAATGCATGTTGTTCTTGTATTGTGGTAATTATTTTCCTAATGCTGTCACCTAGTTAAATACACCTTGCATACATACATATACATATATGTGTGTATGTTTGTATATTTTAAAAATAATTATATTTGAATAACTAAAATTGCTTATTGTTGATGGCATAAATCATAAAACATTTTAATGTGCAATACATGTGTCCGTATACTCCATAAGGAGACAGGACTAGGATGAAATGAACGATTGCGATTTTCTAGGGTAGGACTGTACAGTTATTATTTTCATTACATTGGCCTCACCCAAAAACTATTCCACGTCATTTTTCATTATTTTGCAATTTCTCACATAAACATAATTATGGAAATAATTTATTTATCCTTTTTGTTATTATTTTTTTCAAATTTTTAAAATTTGAATGTCAAAAAAAATTTAGGTAAATAAATATAAAAATGTGGACAAAATTCAACAATTCAGTTGAAATAAGTTGCTAATCAGCTGCCGAAGTGTATAAATATAAGCTGCGTTCGAGTACTTTTACAGTAAAATGCAGTAAATGAGTAATTACTGAGTAAACTGAAAAATTTACTCTCAAAAAAAGCTGTTGCCCAGAAAAGTACTCGAACGGAAACATTTTAAAATTTTGTAAGATTAAGGAAACAGGTGATTGCAAATCAATATAGTGTTGAAATATATTTACTCTTTTGAGTACCCAACTCTTTTTCTCGTTGGTATTCGATGCACTATTTATTATAACACGAATATTTTATGAAAATATATGACAGTTATTTTCTGTAATCTATTCCATATGTTTATTTTAATTTTATTTGATATTGCTTATTTTTGTCTGATTAAATTTATTAAAAAGTACGTGATCATTTGATTTTGCTATTGACTACCTTAAAAGCATGTGCAGTAGTAAGTAACCATATACTTAGCATTTTCACAACTCCAACAAAATAACAAAATAACACCGAAAATAGCCATAAATGGTTTCTACAACATTCCTTTCCTTTTAAAAGGCATATGCATAGATGTTTAACGAAGGAATAGTTAAAATATAATTGTTCACTTATTATTTTTTTATTATTTTGTTTGAGTTTTTCTTTTTTTAAATAATTTTTTCACAAATTGTATACTTTTTAATTTCTTACTTTTGTTTGTTTACCTTTTGAATCAAATGTTTTTCTGTTTTACTAAATTTTACTACAAGATATTTCTGCAGTAAAAATTTTTAAATTCTCAGTCATGAACTGTCACTTTACGCTCTCAATTTGTGTTCTCATTTACTGTAACTTGAGTAAACGAACGCAATTTAGTAAAATGCAGTAAAGTTCAGTAAAAATTATTAAAAACTTTTGGGTACTCGAACACACTTATAGTTTGATCATAACGATATTGTACATCAAAAAAGAATTGTGACACTTCTAAACATATGGGTTGCAGTGGATTTTCAAGAATTGTTTATCTGAAAAAAACTGTCATTTAATTTTTTCTGTGGGAAACTTCTAATTGAGCATGATTCCTTGCTATCCGCCGTTTACTTTTTAAATTTTAAAAGATATTCTCCATATCATAAATTTCTCTTGAGCCTTTTGTTGAATTATTGTATTTAACCCCAAACCATTTTAAACATATTTTTTTGCTTACACTTTATACAAAATTTCAATTTGTTGGCTCTAGTATATCATAACATTTATCGTAACATGAATTTCTAACTTTCGTTTAGATAAACACAGCCATCAATATAATTATTGTGTTAAGTTAATTAAATTAAAATTGTTTATACTTAAAATTCGAATTGTAAAGTGCTATATGAAAAGAATTACACAAGAAGTTTCTTGGCATATGAAAATAAATCACAATACTCATTTGTTTTCTGACTAAGCAACGGTGGGCACAAATAAAGAAGTAAATTTATACGACATTGGAATTCTAAGCCACTTTTTATTCCCCTAATCTCACGATCTAATGCTCTTATAACATATTCCTCTAATAGAAAATTTATGAGTCCGCTAGAAAAGGAAACCTTGCGTTTTAATTATCTAATTTAGCTGCTGTCCAAATATACAGTTCACCAAATGAAGCAACACCTAAATCATCTAAATTCAGTCAAATACTTCAAGGATTCTGTTCAAATTGTTATTGCTTATTTAAATAAAACATGTCATTAATAAAAAATAATTCATCATAAAAATAGATTTTATGTTATTGTTTGGATTTTTGATTTGTTAATTTGTTTCACACGTTCGGCATTAAATATTTTTTTTATATATTTGTTTTCATAATAAAAACAAATAGACTCATTTTCAAAGAACAGCAAGCTGAGACAACAGAAAAATAATAATAATTGTGTTCACGTGCTTAAAAAATATTTAAGAAAAGTGATTGAAAATGTCTAAAGTTTTGACAATGTGCCACCGTCACTTAAACAATCTAAAAAAATATTACCAAATACTTTTACTCTCTCCAAAATTTTTCTTTATATTCTCGGCAAACAATTTGTCAAATAAAGTAATAAAAAGAACCAAAGAAATATGTAAAATAAAATCTAAATACAAAAATGACTCAAATAAACTGTTGGCATTAAGAATTAGAAAAAATTGAACAAAATTATAGAATTTCTTTGGAAAAATTTCGTGTTGTGCTACAGATTAAATTAGTTTAATGGCTGAGTTCGTTGTGCTTTATGGTGGTCGAAATTACACAGCTACAGGGATGGATAATTGGGAACTGTTGCACATTTTTCAGTGTGAAAAGAAATTGTAGTACCCCAACGTCGGCATAAAAATTTTTTTTCTACAATCTGAAACGTTAAAATAAATGCGACTTAAAATTATAATAAAATTTTATAAATTAAAAAAAAGTTTCTTTAATACAAAAATGTGTTCCAAAATTGTTTAATATCTTTATTTTCGACACAACAGTTTCTATTTAACGATTTTACTCAGAAATATGAATAATATTTATTTTTCTTTATTTAGTAAATTTATTATTCAAGATATGCCTGGATCTCTTATTTCAAATAACTTTAAAAAAAAATTTTTAACCTCTAACAAACAAAACTTTTTGCAACTATTTTTATTTATTATTAAATTTTTTATTCGAGACAAGTCTCGATATCTTTTTTTCAAAGAATTCAAATAGTTTTGTTTGTTGAGGGATTTTGTATTTTTATTTATTTTTTTTAACTAAAAATAAAATTGAATTTTTATTTGATTTAATAACTATCCAGCGCCTGGTGTACTTATCAAAAAGCAAATTATCTTAAACCAATAGCTGAACAATGGGTTTGCACGTCATTAAATTCTACTTCAGTGGACGTCCAATAGTACGTTTTATATAGTGTAAGTGCTTTTCGTAAAGTTGGAAAATTCGTACTAATGGACCAAAGTTTTTTTCTCATTTAATATAAAATAAAACGTGTCCACATAGTTTAATTACATTAGATTTTAACTGGTTACTCCCTACGGGAATGTGAAATTTTCTTTGGCATAAAAACATCTCGTATAGCGGCGTTCTTCCATTAGTTGGTACTGTTCAAGGCATATTTATTTAATGGGTGGGTTTGAAAACACAGCTGACAGTTTCGCCGATGTGCTTGTAGTTTTCCGAAATTGTTTTATTTGTGTTTTTTAGTGTTTTCAAATGATTTTTTGGCTACAAACCATAATATTTTAGACTTAAAAAAGAACTGCTCTTGTTTAGGACATACGGATTGTAATAAAAGCTGCACAAATACATTAAAAATAATTTTTATTTCTGTTTTTGATATTTTGTGTCAAGCAGTCGTTGTCTATTGTAATACTAATACCAGCTGTGAAATTAATTCGCCTTGGTGCTGATTGATCCCAAATTAAAACTTTGACTGTTTGAGAAAAGTATACCAGTGAAAAGTATAATATTGCATATTATACAAGTGCTCAATGAATACAAAAACTTTTAAAAACTCAATGAGAATTACAAAAATTACAAAAGTATTACTAAGCATAGTAGGTTTGAAACTTATTCAAAAATCCCAAAAAAACAAATTTTATTCGATATGGATCTATTTTATTTTCTTCACAACCTTTATACAATTAGACGACATTTGCGTGACAATGAAAAAAGAAATCGAGGCAATCTCGATTAATAAATTTAATAATTACCTAATTAAGATTTCATTTTCCGTTTTGCCTTATTAAATACTTTCATTGTCATCCAAAGGGCGTATAAAGGTTGTAAAGAAAATAATAATTATGACACTATAAGATCTTAATATTTTACGATAGTTTAAAAAATTTATGTTGTGCTTCAAACAAAAAAGTCATAATATAATAAGACTTTTTTAACTTCCTTTGTTTATTGTTTTGTCATATCGAAACAGTAGAAATTTGAAAGAAGTGTGTGACAAATTACATATTCCTTTATTCTCCTCGTCATATTGTTTCGTTTTATTACTTTAAAACGTATGATTTTATGACTACCATTTGAATCGCCCAACTATGTATTTTCCTTGTTTTTGTTTCCCTTACTTATTGATCATGCATACCGAAGCCCCTTTCCTCTTTTTCGCTACCTTTGTTTATTTAAAAAAAATTACCTTTAAATCATCATACACTTGTGTGTATGAAAATGAGTACTAAGTCTGAATTTAAGAGGCTTAGTACAAATTTTAAATCTTTGTTTTCCATGCCTGCACCGCAAACAATACTTAACCCACCAACGATGCTAACATTGATATATATTTATACATACATATATAAACATACATATATGTACATATGTATATTGAGGTGCAAAAGTTAAGACATAAAAATTGTGTTTTAGTTTTTTTGTTTTTAACAGATGAAATTTTAAAATCTCTTAATAAAGCAAACTTGTACAAAAATTACTTATGAAAAAATTTTAATTTGCATTTAATTCACCTATAATAAGTGTCCTCTTTGAAAAATTGTAGGTCATTACAAAATTTTGAAGGTGGTTGCTTGCATTAATATACTTTTTTCAAATGGACTAGACTATGATTAAATTCTGAATAGTCTGTGAGTACACTGCGGCTACTGATATTCAAAATAAATGTGTATCATTAACAAAAATGTGTGAGGTCCACATACATACTCGTACATATATTTTTGAATTTTCTTATTTTCATTTACATACAATTAGTAATTTCTGTGGGTGTTGGATTGTTTAAAAGTGGTATATGTACTCTTAATACGACACCCAACTAAAGTACTGTCTCCTTTCACTTAACTGCACATACTCACATTCTCATTTATTTGGGCGAAAAGCAAAATTAAAAAATTGCAATCCACAGTGGGGCCGATCGTAATACGTGCATCGATGAAGTGGCGTTAAAGCACAGATGGCACAGTGGACCAAACCTAGCCACACCGGGGGTGAAAAACATTTTATTTAACCGATTTATAAATTAGATTAATATATATTGGAATTCTAATTTTTTTGTGTTTAAAAAAATGTAGTTTTTAAAAATTTTGAATTTTATTCCATTAAGTTATTCCATTTTTGGACCATCATATTTTTAATAAAACTGATTTTTTATGATTAAAGCAACATGTAAAAGTAGCCCTGATTAGAAATTTGCTAATTGATTGTATTTGAAAATCAAAATTCTACTTTAAAGAAAAAAGGAAAAAGTTCATTAAGTAACTCCAACCTGCAAGGCAGAAACATAACAATCACTGGTCATGGTTATTTCATACAATTCATCACATTTTAGCTTAGTGCTGGTTATGTATAAATTGAAGACTAATTTTTTATACATGAAAAAATATCTAAACTGTTAAATAAAAAACATAATTGCATTTAAAAAGATCATGAAGATGAACCAAATGGCTCGAAATATATTGATCAAGTAACAATTTAAACGTTTTTTTATTTTAATGAATCAATAAGAAGCAATACAAAGCGATAAGATAGAAACAATGTTGTCTATCGGGGGCCGTTCTACACCCTCATCATCAGCGTTCCTGTGTGTTTTCATGGTTGAATGTGATTTCAAATAAACATTTTTTAACATGTTTTCTCTAACTCTTTTTTTTGGAATTTTTTTCACCAAATAATGTATTTTCTGTTTAATTTGCTTAAAATTTTTTTTCTTAAATACTTTAAAAACAATGGCTGGTATTCATGGACGCTTTTAGTTCCACCTTAAGTCTGATATTTTTATAGTTGCAGCTAAAGTTATTCATAGTCTGTTTAGTTGCGACTTATCTGCTTCTTCGCAATTAAAAATTAGTTTTAGCTGAAACTGAAATTACGACACCTAAAATAATATAATAATAAAGATATTGTAGTCAAAAAAAGGTCATGGATCAACAAGTGCAAAGTTGGTCATTCAAAATGGTTGACGATGAACTTTATTCCCGATACAGATTTGATAAGATTACAGAAAAATTCGTTATTGACACAAATTCGCAGTTTTACAAACAATAAAAAATTAAAAAATTGATTTTATACAATACGATATTGATGAGGCTTTCTAGAGATGGAGAAATTATTTAAAAACACAAAAAAAAACAATTTCTTTTAATTAACACACTTAAAATACTAAATAGATATTAACAGAAAATAACATTTTGTTTTTTTATAGAAAACTGTATATTTTATTTATCACGCAATGAAGTCAACGATATCTCTACTCACAATTTTCTTTTTTCCAAGATCTAGAAGAGCTGCTTTATTTAATCGTTAAATTAAGTCACACCTATTTAACAGCAGTATAGAAATCTACTATGAATAGAATTATAAAATTGAAAATTGAGCAGTAAGTAAAATACATACAGAAAGCCATATTTTGCTTGAGATGCGGAAAGCCTCCGGGAACTACTGAAATTTAGAAGAAAGCTTAACAAGTTGTATTAAATTTCGCATTGCGCCTCACTGTGCAATATGGTATTTTATTTTTCCTTACTGTAGCCAAACAGAAAAAACACCTTTTTAGTGACGTTTCTTTTATACCACACAAAAGAATTAAAAGCAAAACAAAAAAATATATGTATAATAAAAATTCAATAAAAAGATCTTTCCATTGGGTGTGAAAAAATTGTTTAATCTTAAGCTCTCAAGCATTAAATGAATTGGTGTTTTGGACACTGCAGGCAACCAGCCGGTCCGTGAATCCATCAGTCGACTCAGTCAGTTAGTCAGTCAGTCAGCCAGTCAACTGAATGCTTTAGTTGTTTGTCGGGCTGCTAAGAATCTTAGAAGTATTGCTTCTTGCTAAAATTTGGCCATTTCTATATTTCACAAAAGCTGCTAAAGGTAAACAATGAATGTATCAGTTGTATTTCGGATATGAACGGGAGCAGTTTAGAAAAGTTGTTGTGTGTTTGAAATTTCGATGGAAAATTTTGCTTTAAAAACAAGCAAAAATTCTTACCGCAGTCATGTCAATCGCTAAGAAACGCATCTCTGTTACAAACCCTTTTGACTTTTAGTGTGACATTGTTTGCAGTTTTTTACAATAAAAGCACGAGTTTTATATATTTTTTTTCGAATGTTACATGAAATGTCCTTGAAAATGTATTAAGTGTAAAAAGAGAAATTGAAAAGCTAAAATGTTTTAAAGAAATTAAATGTATCGATTTACAACAGACAGTTGCATTTTAAAAAAGTGTTTGTGTGAATCAGTAAGGGTGCTTAAGAAACTAACTTTCTAAGAATTTAGTGCTAAATGTTGTTTATGCTTTTCTGGAAAAAATATGTGTTTACGAGACTCAAAATTGGCACCTGTTATGAAAACAAACAAAGAATGCCCAACAATAAAAAGGTTAACATACATATGAACTCATACGACAAATATATACATAATTACTTACATATCTGTGTATATTCATATGGAATACATTTGAGTGTTTACACCATTTCCTTTAGAAATAGAAATTCTTATATTTTTTACTTAAGCAATTTTAAATATAATTGAAAACAATAGCTAAAAAATATATATACATGGTATGGGCGTGATAGCGCCCACGTCACTAAAACTCATTTCATAACAATTACGCGAGTAGTTTTTCAAAATTTCATAAGAATCACTTTTTAGAGGCGTGTTACATACGAGTACATGTTTATTTTTCAATTATTTTAAGGTACAAGTTTCATTAGAATCGGCTAAGTAGAAATAGTTGCAAGATAAAATAATCAAATGCAACAAATTTGTTAAGGACTTTTGATATTTCATTTGTAATAGTGTACCTAAGACCTACACTAATGTTGGCTCTAACTATTTCTTTTTTAGTTTTCCCAGATTTTTAACATGTAAATCAATATTACTATTTAAAAATATATGTATTGGAAATGGTGTAACTAAAAAAGTATTGCTTTTAAGCTTGAAAATCGATAAAATTTAAATATTTGTTTTGGTGAATAATTTGAAAATGTAAAAAAAGAATTGGGATACGGGCATAATGACACAAACATAATGCAACAGTGCTATAAATAAATATTTTTAAAGAATTGTATTATTTGAACTTAAACAATCAAGTTCCCAATTTAACATTCCCTTTACAAAAAAAATAAATAAACAAAACAACAAACAACTCATACTCCCTCGAAAGTAACAACCAAAATGTCTTCATTTGCCAACTCATCCACTCCAGTTCCCCTCAACAGTTACGAGTATCTTGCTCAAAATGGAACAACAGCAAGTTCTTTTTTCGAAGATGATTTTTATGAAATCAATAGTTTAGTACGTGTCACGGTGCCATTATGCTTTGGAGTTATTGCTGTAACCGGCTTTTTTGGCAACATCTTGGTCATATTGGTCGTGTGTCTGAATAAACAAATGCATTCGACAACAAATTTATTGATTGTAAATTTAGCTGTGGCAGATTTGCTATTCGTGGTGTTTTGTATTCCTTTTACTGCCGCCGATTATGTGGCAGACACTTGGCCTTTTGGTGATTTGTGGTGTCGTATTGTACAGTATTTGATTGTGGTAACAGCATTTACCAGCATCTATACGCTGGTCTTAATGTCAATTGATCGATTTTTGGCCGTAGTACATCCCATACGTTCGCGTATGTTGCGTACAGAAAAAATTACAAAGATTTGTATTATTGCTATCTGGGCGGCAATTTTAGGAGCCTCTTTACCGGTCGCCATGTCACATGGAATAGTGGTAAGTCAGTAATTTGGGTTAACTAAAGAGATTTTTGAAAAAAAAAGGTTTCAAATAAAAATATTTTAATATTTTTTTTTACTCTTAATAAGCTGAAAGTTGTCAAACGTACATTCTACCTCTTCAAACATTAATTGCTGTGGGCAAATCATAATATAAATAAACACATAATTATTGCACGGATGGTGTTTGCAATATAAGTCGATGTGAGTTTGTTGACTTCATTCCAATTTGTTTTAACTCGATTACACTGTGACGCAAATCAGGGTGCAAATGACGGCATTCGATATCGAACGAAATTTCCATACAAATTCAAAAAAAATTTTGTATGGAACAGCAATCAAAAACTCTATGACTTTTAGAACAGAAGGTTCTATTGACTGTACAACATTTTGTTTTTCAACGTGGTGTCTTTTTATCTCATTAAATTTAGTCCTTTCAAATAAAAAGACTTGAGAAATGGTCTCAAAATATAAATTTTTTCAGTGACAACCACTTTCTTGTGCACATTACAATATAAAATTATCAAAACTACTGATATTCCAGCTGCAAAATAAATTCAATAAGCAGCTTTCAATTCAATTGTAGATTTGTATTTATAATTTCAAAGAAGCACCTTTGTGCAGCGTTTCAAATAAATCGAAATTGTTGCAAAATATAAAAAGAAAAGAAAAACATGCAAGAGAGCAATTTAATAAATTAAAATTAATTATGAGTGATTTTCACGAACAACCGCGTATTTTGCTTCTTAATTTGAGGGATGCTATATCATCTTTAAAGTCCTACAATCTGAAAAAAATAACATGCCTGTTGTCCATACACTTTTTTACTTTTGAATTTTATGTTCCCTTGAATGTTTTAAAAAACAAAAACAAAAAATTCCATGCCGAATCCTCAGTTTTTGCCTCTTCCCTAAAAAGAAATTTAATTTTAAAACATACGCGGTTATGCATGAAAGCCACATATATAAATGTTTGCATTTATGCCTCTGTGTAAGTGTTCGTTTGAAGGGTATTAAACTGGTATAAAATGTACTTAGAATCTGCTTTACAAGTGTGTTTAACAAACACAAATACTCGTGTGTACTTAAATGAGAAAGTGTTTAAACTTTCTATTAATAGATTTCGTTTTCTTTTTCACTTTCATTTACTAGTAATGAGGAAGTTATGTGGATCTATTCCAGCAGTTCATGTTTATAATTCCATAGAGATGAGTTTCCAAAACTTTGAAAAAGCGAAGGATTAATTTATATACTTTTCAGTCATATTCGTATGTGATTTCATAAGGGATCGATCGGTGCTTACGTTAGCCGATCACCAAAACTTATAGTAATTAATATGATTCTTCTAAAACCGATTGCAAACTGAGGGAAATCATGCAGAAGGTCCTACACTTTCAGAAAATTAAATACTTGACCATTCTGTTGGAAGAGTTTTTAATACTTTTGATTTTCTATAAAGAAAAAAATACACTTTAGCATTTTTTTAAGTAGTATATTTTTTAGTTTAAGTGTGAATTTTAAAATACCTGATTTCTTACTTTACTTTTTTGTTTGCAAATATCTTCCGTAATGAAAGTTGACGTTTTAGATTTGACTTAATGCATTAAAATTTTTAAAAACTATGATAATTTGCATTTTAGTATGATTCGTTTGAAGAAACAATTAATATTTTCATATCTTTCCCTAGTGTATTAATTTGAAAATATTTATAATCTTAAGTCAAGCACTTGTAAGTTATAACTCTTTCGTTAAGCACGGACAAAAAAAGGTAGAAGACAAATCAGAAACTCAGGCGAATCATAAAATATCCTGAGTTCAACACCTGCTTGTCTCACAAGCTCTCCAAAAAGCAGTCATCTCCGAGCTATTTATACTGAATAAAGCGTAAATATAGTGAATAATATCAAGAAAGTAAAAGGAAGGAAATAAGAAATATTTACTTCAAAGCATTTGAGAAATCCAATGTCAAGAAATTATCGAATGAATGTTATAAAAATATTTCAATATTTCAGTGATATTTTAATAAATCAAATTTTGTTTTCGGTCAAATTTGTATGAATCAAATATTTCATAATTTATGTTGAAAGTAATTGTTTGGCTCAAGTTCAAATCCGAGTTTGCCCATTTCTTTTTTAATTTTTTTCATAATTTTATTACTAATGTTTTCTAATTTCAGATACAATAATTTATAGTAATTGAAAATGGATATGTGTTATATTGAAAGATTTCATAAGGATCATCTTGGAGCGAATGGTGAAACATATAAAATTGCGTAGCAAAACAGCTGGTTTCCGAACAGGCAGATTTTGTACCCTCAAACTACCACCCTTACCCCCATTAACACAATTTTAAACTGATAGTGAAACATTTTCGTTAACAATATTGTGAATCATATCAACAATTTATTTTTGAGAAACACAAAAAGATGTAAATAGCACCATCAACCAACCACATTTTAATACGATTTTTGCACAAAAATTTTTCTTTTAGAGATGAAAAAATCTTGAATCACCTATTTTATTAACAATTTCTGAAAAATATTTCTAAAATAAACGAAAAATAATTAATTTTTTAATGTGATAATTTTTTCCCAGTTAAGAAATCAAACTCAAATTGTATTTCAATTAATTGCAAATAAAAGTTAAAACTGGACAGCGGAATCTTTACTAACTAGAGTTCTAATTTCGAGTTTAGTGTTAACTTCAGGTTAATACTTTTATTGTTAACGGACCTTCGGATCATAATTTTATGGTCATTATAAATGTAATCAAATCCTATTTGTAGACTATGAGATGGCATTTGCTACTATACGTAAATACTGTGTGTATATGGGCCGAACTGAGAAACAGAAGAGTTCCACAACTTCGCAGTAGTTGGGCACTTTATTTTTTTAGCTTAAAAAAGAAAAACTTATATCCAATGAATTATTACATAAATAGTATGAATCTAACAAGAAATTTCTTCCCAAACATTTTTCAATGCGGCTAAAAACTTTGTAATATATAACATGAATTGAATATAACTTTTGTGTTAAAAAAATTATGAATTTGATTAAAAATGAATTTGAGTTCTATTTTATATAAATAAATTTTATAGAATTTGTCAATACAAAATTTTAAAATTTT
Organism: Gymnocheta viridis; assembly: GCA_956483585.1. Lineage (NCBI taxonomy): Eukaryota > Metazoa > Arthropoda > Insecta > Diptera > Tachinidae > Gymnocheta > Gymnocheta viridis. The sequence goes on along the minus strand of OY101440.1, from coordinate 135,004,088 downwards.
CTTCTACCAACTTTGACTCTTTAAAAGCATACTGGGGTATGAAACAATTTATATTTTTTACTATCAAAAACTTTTAAAATCATTTCATAATGCTTGTGGCGATCGTGTTTTTCTGTTTGTGATATACTTTTCAAATAAAGCTCAATTTAAACGTATGTAGGTTGGCATACTTAAGGGCCCTATTACGATTCATAACTAAATTGAGAGTTGAGTTGTAGTTGTCAAATTCTTATTATGGATTACAACTCAACTGAACTTTAAATCAGCTGTTCACTTAGTTATATTCGTTAAGTTATTATCCGTTTTATGATTTACAACGAAGACAACTAAAATTCTTTGTGAATCATAATACAAAAAGAAAATAGTTTAGGTGAGTTGTAACGTTGTGAATCAAAATACATTGGCATTTTTAAGAAACTATTCATATTTTGCCATTGAAGACGAACTCATTTTATTTTTTCAATAATTATTACAAATATTTTCTGAAAATAATAATTTTAAGAAAAAGTTCAATTATAAATTTGATTGCTTCTTATTGAGTTTATTTTTTTCGAAGAATAAAAACTAAAAACTTAAAAATTAAAACATTGTTTGTCGTTTCCACGAATGTATACCAATCTAAGTTTAAAATAATAAATGATTTGATGTCGTTTTTTACCAGTAGTTTCATATAAATTTAATGAATTCTGGTAAATTTAAATTTTGGTCAATATTTGGTTGTCTTTTTTTAATTCCTGGGATCTTGTCGATCGAAAGAAATAAATTCCTGAAAAAAAATCCAATTTTAAAAATCAAAATTCACGAGAAAAATGCAGAGAGATTTTAAGTTTTTAAATTTATAAGACATATAATTATTGGAGTTGAGTCCTCACCAAAAAGATCTTGCTGCAACGCACTGTGGTCCCAAATTAAATTTTTTGGGCAGAAATTGTTAAAAATTAAGAAATTGTGAAAAGATATATATTTTCTTAATGGCAACACTCCGAGCAATCAAGAGAATATAATAAAAAAATAGGTAGCAACACTGACAGTCTGTCATGCTTTCAATGTTTAATGTTTTACCACGTGTAATTTAATCGGTTTCAAAATAGTGTTAAAATTATATATATAAAACAATTATGCGGAAAAGGAAATAAAAAAGAGATACATAATGGAAATTGAAGCCCAATGTAAGTAGTTCAAACGCATTATTCCAATTTTTTATTTATTGTAACCCTGTCGTTATTCTTGACTCTTGTCATTATGTGGTTTTTAGTCAATATAACCAACATATGTATATTTTTTGTAGACTAAAAGTTGTATTTGGGCATGAACTTGCATAAAGGTTTAAATGTGAATGTGTTTGTCAAAGTATGTATCATATGTGGAAATTTAAATCTCGCCAGCATTTTTCAGCACACTCCCACAATTGTCATTTCATTTTAACTTAATTTTCCATTAGCCGTGGTGAAATGCTTTCGTTTTGCCAAACAAACGGGAGTAAAGATGATGTACTAACAGATTGGATACTTCGAAGAATTAATAAAAATCTGAATATCAACAAAATAAATCAAATAAAACAAAAAGTGTATAATAACTTTTATAACTGTATGGATGATGAGGAGAGTAGCTCTGATAATGAGTGATACGAAAATTTTATAGAGCTGGATGTCGAAGAGTTTTAGATATACATGAATTTTCTATTATTATTTTTAAGTTCTTAATAATAAAAAAAACTAATAATTAATTAAAAATGAATCTAATTTCTAATTTAAATCTAATATCGAGCTATAGGAAAATTTTTTATAAAAAACGTTTATAAAATTTTATTAGATAACCGATATTTCGCCACTTCCTTGTGTGGCTTCTTCAGGGAAATATAAATATTTTTTAAAAAACGTTTTTTATAAAAAAATTGACTTATAACTCGAGATAAATTAGATTCATTTTCAAGAAACAAAAGGTCAAAAAAATATTTAAGAATAACTAATAAATAATAAAAAAAAATTTTTTTTGTTTCGTTTTATTTACAATCTATCCAAGGATAATAAGTAAATTTTATAAAAAAAAAATTAAAAAAAAAAATAAAAAATTAAAAATAATTTTTTGTTGCACTTGTTCGACAATTAGGGTTTATTGTCGTTATTTTGTGGGAGTGGTGTGTGGGAGTCGGCTGTGGGAGTGGGAGTGGGCTGTTGGAGTGGGGTGTGGGAGTGGTCTAACTAGCAATTTTTCATTTTTATTATCTTTATATGCCATGATTTATAACTGTGCAAAAAATTTAAGGCTGTATCAATAGTTTTCGAAGTTATGCCAAAAAAATTTATTTGGGACTACTGTGCAACGCACCTAAAAACGTGAGCAGAGCAGATTTGGCAAAAAGAAATTTTAAACCATTAAAGCATTTTTCTTAATTACACACACATATTTTATTAAAGTTATTTTTTTAAATTGCATTTCCGCATGTTTAGCCACAAGTTAATAAGCGGAAAAAATTTAAGAAAAGAATAACACAAAATCTTCAATTAAGTTCTAATAGGCTAAATAGTTATATTACTTTACAGAATTAAACAAATTTAAAGGGAAAGTGATTTTAAACTATATACCATACGAGGGCGGATTAATATTGAAGCTACCTAAGTAGGAAAAAACATTTTTTTTTTTCAAAAACCATTTAATTCTGAACATAGTCTCATTGTAGCTCAATACACTTAGTCCAATTTTTGTATCCCTTCCAAAAAATAGGATATTTCGAGGTCCTTAAAATAGGCATTTGTTTGGTCAATAATTTCATCGTTGGAGCTAAATCTCTTTCCACCGAGCCATTTCTTTAGGTTTGGAAATAGGAAGTACTCACTAGGGGCCTAATCCGGAGAATATGGCGGATGAGGTACCAATTCGCAGCCAAATTCATAGAGCTTTGCCATTGAGACTGCACATGTCACACGTTAACGTTTATGGTCAATTGAGAGCAAACGCGGGACCCATCTTACCGACAGCTTCTTTATATGCAAATATTCATGCAAAATGTTGAACACACGTTCAAATAATATGTTTACCATTTCAACAATCTCACGTAACTTGACTCGGCGATCATTCATAACGGTATCGAGGATTTGCTTGATATTTTCTTTAGTAACCACCTCTTTTGGCCTTCCTGTTGCTTGTATTGTTGCAGTGCTTGTTCTGCCATCTAGGGCTTTGTAGCTTCAAGGCCCTCGTATTTAGATACTTTAATAATAAGGAAGAGTAATAACTTATTAGTACTCGTAGATTTGTACCAGAAACCTACTTCTTCGGAGAGAATAATTCATTATTATTCAAAACGTCCATGAAAGAGTTATTATTATTACGGCAAAAAATCTGTATATTAGTGATATTGAATTTCATAAGAAGAATGGAGAAAGAATTAGTATTATATTACAGGATAATAACTTCGTTAAACAACTGACTAATAATTTGATTAGACAATGCAAAAGACAGAGGATAAATTGTACGACCACTGTGAATGAACATAAAATGTATAAGTCTTTGACTTAAGGTGGATTCGCCCATGTGTTTCAGACAACATTTCTGTCCGCACAAAATTTTGTTGATTAAGAGTTTTCTGCAATGCGATTCACTCATTTGAAAAAATTTTCCGGAATATCTAGGCTCTCATATGATGTATATAAATAAAAAATAAAAACTGTGACAAATAGTGTGTAAAAAATTATAAAAGACGAGTGATTTTGTTAATAATTAATTAACGAAATAAAGAGAAATTATTTTCAAAATATTTATAGAAAAAAATCTAATAAGTTAAAAATCGCTGTAAAGACAACTATAATGTGGCAGCAACTCAGGGCGAAAATTACGGCATTCGATATCGAACGAAATTCCATACAAAATTTACAAAAAATACAATGAAATATTTTAACAAAACTTGATAATTGAACTTAAAGTAAGAGAGTAGTTAATAAGATATTTAATAAAATAAAATTTAATTCTATATTGCAAAATAAAAATCTGAATTCTGAAAGTTTTAAAACAACTTAAGTTTTTATTTTATATTAAGTAATTTATTGTTCTTGAGTTTATAAGGACTTAAACCATTATTGATAATAAAAAGTGGCCCAGGAATTGGTAATACGTTTATGTGTTCTCTCTTATTTGTGATAATTTATTTTACGGGAGCAACCTAATTCTATAAAGGTTTTTTAAATAAAATAAAATATTGTGAAAATAAATAAAAAATACTTTGGTGTTTATCGAGAATGTTAAGAGAGTTCAAAGCGACTTAAATCAATTTGTTTTGTTTTATAACTAAAACAAAAATTAGTTTAGAGAAATGGAAGTTTAAGGAAAAAATTAAGCCTTTTTTGATGATCACATAAAACTCGTTTCTTTCTTAAGTTGACTTAGCTGGTTTATGTCCGTGACCACAGAATATGTTGAAAATAAAAGTTGTTATTCATTTTTAAATCATAAAATAAAAATTTAATAAAAGTTTTAAATTAAACCAACATAATGGTACTTCTATTTATTTTGTAGTTTAAAAATTATGCTAAAATATAAAGGGTCTGCTTTTATAATTGCGAAAGAATATTCCCTTTGAACATTTATATTAAAAAGAAAGTAAACCTTAATTTTTTCAACGAAGTTTTTGTTTGCATTTGGGAAAACGAGCCCCAAATAAAATATACAATAAAATTTTATAATAGCAAATTTTGTAATGTTTTACTCAAAGGCCGTATTTTTCCAATAAGTTACAAATGTTAATGAAATATGATAACAAACTTGCCGATCCATCTATTCACTGGTACATTATTTTGTGCAACAAACAATGTCAATACAAAACATTTTATACAATTTATAAATTTTGCCTCAAAACAAACAGTATATGTTGAATATAATTTGTTGAAAGTTTATCTTCTAGAGAATGCACCAGTACGTAAACGTGACTTAGAATTTTGCACAATTACATGTAACGTATACGTATCAGTGTTAGAAAATAATAAATTTTTTATGAACTTATTTATCATCAGCCAAACGAACCGCAGGGTATAAGAACAAACCGACAAACAACAAGTTGCACAAGTTTGTTCACATGCATTTATTAAGAAGCACAGACGAAGAGCAGCACTTATAAAGTGCATATTTGTTTGTTTAATGTTTAATGTTGAATGTATAACTTGTAACAACATACGAGCACTACATGTGTGCATTTGTGCAGTAACGAGGGCACAAAGCACAATATTTATTACATTGCTAAATGATATTTTGAACACACTCCTACAAATTGAATACATTTATTTGTGCATACGGGTACAACTTGTTTGTCTATTGAATTAATGGTTAAGGCCCATTTTGTGTAACAATTAAAGCTGTCATTTTAAAAGTGTGTTTGTGATTAACTACTTTGCCAGTAACAAGTTGAAAATATTCCTTAATTAAACGAAAATTATCTTATCTGATTTTTGTGAGTCAAAACTTATTAAGCAGATATAAAAAAATATTGAACTGAAAATTTATAATAACATTCTCAACTAAAAATGTTTAATGAGACTCTGATAAATATTAAATTTTTTTGTGAGTGCAAAATAAAAAATTTATAAAAATTTTGGGCGCACATTGTACAGTGGAGCTAATCGATAGTAAAATAAAGTGTTTACTTAATGTGATTTTTATTTCGAATTATATTAAAAAGTTAATTCCAACCTGAATTGCGGAACATAAAAATTTTATTTTCGGAGATCGCAACACCCTCTCATCTCTGTTCATATGTAATTCATGTGTTTCGTTTATTTCACTACTTTTAAGCTGGCCTTAGTTGTTGCATCAATTCACATCATTTTTGTTTCAATTCTCTGGCTTCATGCAAAAACTTTTAAAAAGTGAGAAATTTAGAAATTCCGCTCGAAGTGCTGAACTTCAGAAAATTCGGATACTTTCTAATGATTTTTACATCATTCAATTTTAGACATTTAATGAGTTTGAAGTCATGTTCAGTATGTTGGAAAAAATATCTTTTTCCTGTAATTTTTAATTAGTGGAAACAAACTATATTTTTGGTATTTCTATGCAGTCATGAAAAGTTGCTTTTTGTAAATGAAAAACAATGTGGTTTTTATAACTGTTTTCAATGTTTTGAAATCAACTTCAAAATCAACTTTTGTTCTGATACCCAGAATTTCAGCGTGATTATTGTGAAAGAAAAACATGCTTAAAGTTCAGACATTTTTTGTTTAGATTTTGTTTTGCCATCGTTTATTTATTCACATATTTTCTCTCCTTTTTTTTTGTACAACTAAACAATAATTTTAATTTTATTTGATTATTAATATTATTTTAATTTTTTTGCTAATGTATTTATAAGCATCATGTGTGAAGTAAAATATAAAGAAATGATTCTTAAATAGTGGGTGGGCATTATTGAAAGAAAGAATTATAAAAAAAATTTTAAAGCGAAAAAATCTAGAATTTCAAAAATATAATATGTTTATGATCGCGAGCATTATTTAAGAAGTGAGAAGAAAGGAATCTTGCTGTTTCAGACTTTGCAATAGTTGACTACGTTATTACTTTATATCATATATATATTATATCGATTGGTGGAGATCTTGATCCAAAATATTTGTGTTGCCTTTTTGACTAGAGATACACTTTGAAAATTGTAGTAAGAAACAGGGTGCGCTACTTCGAGTTTTATTGTCTAGTTTTAGACAGCAAGAAGAAAATAAAGAGCTTTTTTTAAGATTGATTTTTAAGATTTGATTTAAAAAAACACATACAATTTAAAGGAATGTATGAAATATTTATTTGATCGATAGAACAATCTATATAATTCAATGTTTAAAGATAATTTCATGTAAATGTTGCCGCGGCTACGCCCCAAATGGTTCATACGCTGGGTCCAATTGTAGAATACTCTCTTCAACATATCGGAAAAATCCATCAATATTGGCTTCAAGTGTATCAACCGTTTCAGCCAAGTCCCTATAAACATGAGTCTATCTCAACATGGTCCCACAAAAAATTGTCTAAAGGCGTTAAATTGCACGATCTTAGCGGCTAATTGACCGGCCCCATTTAACCAGAAATGAGTTTCCTCGCTGAGCATAATTTTCTGTTTGCATTTTCTTAACAGAGCATGAATTTTGATAATGAAATTCAATAATCTGCAAGCGTTGTTCGTTTGTAAGTCGAGTCATGGTTAAATTATAGACCAAACTGAACATGTCTTACAGTAACTTGATACACGAGAACAGGTGAGCTGCCAAAAACAGTGTTACCAAAAATAAAGTAGCTAAAAATCACTCTTTGCCAGCGAACACCCTGCACTCTTCGTAGTGCTAATTAAACGCAAAAAGTCTATTTCAAAGTCACTTAAATCATTGATACACAGTCGCTCAGTGGTATAAAAGATTTTAAGACTATAGCTCAATTGCTTTAGATCATTTTTAACATCAACGATCGGTGAAAGGGGATGCGCTAACATGAGGACGCGCACTGTACATGCATTTTATTGGTAGACCTTAAACCTTATTCTCCCTGCTGATAATATTAGACTTCGTGGTCATTATAGCTGAAACGGACTAGTTGCAACATGGTCCTGTGTAACGCGGTCATGGACTATATCATTTTCAAACAAGAATTTATTCTTTGTGCTTTCACGATAGTACTCGTGCAGAACAAACTACTTGTGAGTGGTCCATTTTTAATGACATGGAGTAGTTTTTAGGTGAGTCCGATGTAATGCAAACCTCGACCATATGGTCTAAATCTAGGATATCGTGATGTTAAATAGAACAAGTTTTCTACATACATTTAGTCCCAAATGTTACGTTATCTGCAGGGCTTGATAATTTTTCAAACCTTTTACCTTTTAATATAGGATGTGGTGTAAGGTCTATTGCTGACTACCTTAACCCACAACAAATAAAGATAAAGCTTTCTAAAGATGGGTCAAGGATAAAAAAGTACATAAATTAATGAAAAACTGTTTATAAAAACCTTGTAAAGCCGAGGTGTTTTCCGTGTTAACCAAAAACGTGTCACAATAAATGAAATGAGGCCGTGTTCTAGCAAGCTCGTGTTAAGCGAGGTGTACTTTCAGAACGGGGTTTGTCCTTAAAATAAGTTACTCTTAGAGTAACCATGGAGCAAATTACGACATTCGATATCGTACGAAATTTCCATACAAATCTAAAAATTTTTAATTTAATTTAATTAAATTTTTTTTTTTTATTTTTTTATCGAATGTCCTAATTTTCCTCCGGGACTTAAAAGCCTCTCATAGCTTCCCTGAAAAATTAGGAAGACTTTGTACCTGCATTTCGTTAATGCCTATAACATATCATAAGTAGAACTACAACTATATATTTCGTAAAAGTTTCAAACCTCAATTAACTTTTAATCTACAACAAATAAAAACTCTTTTAAAACTAATTCGGCTAATTTGCCGCAATTTGTCTTTGTTTTTCAAATAAATTTTCAAAAAAATGTTGCTTTCATTTTCTGAAAACATGCAGAATATCTTGAATAATTTAAAAAATATTAACATGTTTACTATTAAACTCACAATATAATTGTACTGTTGCTTAGCTAACAATTTAATATAAAAATGGATCAGTTTAATGTTGTAATTTAACACTTTTTATGTTAGATTTTACACTCAGCCCACCAGACATTTTGTGTCTGTAATCTCTAAAGTGGCTGCAATTTTCATTCTATTTATTTTTTGATAGAAAAACAAAAATACTTTACAAACTTTTTAAAATATCAGAATATCACGCTGTTTTATTTTAATGATGCTCGTCACTGCACGTATGCTTTCAACTCGTCCTAACTAATTTGCCGCTTCATAATACAGTGCTGGCTGGTGGTTGTTTCATGAGGAGGGACAGAGAATGAAAATTTATTAAATATTTATTGGCAGTAGCAACTTTGAATTCTTGTTGCTTATAATAAACACATACGAGTATACACATAAGAGTATAGCGTCCATACATGCACTATTTATATTTACACATAATGAAGTCGTAAAAAATTATTTAAAAATATTATTTTTACGATTTTTTGAATAAACATTACTTTTTGTGCAATAAATATTATTTAAAAATACGTGTATGAATAAAAGCGATTTTATATTGCAAAAAGGGGGAAAATGAAAACAAAAACTATGTAAATATTTTTCACAAATTCCTCATTATTTACATTGTTCGATAACAATTTTGCACTCTCCAGCGAAATTTTTATACTGTTGAATGTTTTATATTGATAATTTCGCAATTATGAACATTATTTACTAAAGATTTTATTGTTTTATTTTAACAATAAAATTAGGGGATATAAAAGTGTTGTTTGTAGTAATTTCGAGTTTTAAAATAGCTGCACAGTGGTGCAGAAAAAAATTTTCTTTTAATTTAAATTGGCTTGTTTTAAAAGGCTCACAATTTGGAAGAGAATATCAAGAATTTATTTTTCCAAAAAAAAATTAAAAGCTTTAAAAAATTTGCATGCATGTTATGCGACCTCAAATTAAGGCAGCGTAATTTGAGGCCGCATAACTTTGCTACTAGGAGCTCTGTGGAGTTTATATATAAAACATGAATTCGAATAATATTCTACTACTTATACATGTACTCGTATGTATACATAATTTTTTTTTTGTTAATATGTCTATCAGCTTGATTGCCGATGTATTTTTAACATATTTCAATTCTGCCCCACTGTGTGCTGTATGGTGGAGTATTGTGAAATATAAACATATATAAATGTTTCACTAAATACATCTTTCTGCATCTTTCGTTGAGCAGGAATTCAATTTAATATTTAAATATTCGAATCTATACAACGCATCTAATTTAATTTTATTTAATAAATAATTACGTAGTACATTACTGCCACGTTCTGTGTTGGTTTCCACGACTTATCGTCATGGACAAGAGCTTTTATGTTACAAATACAATTACAAAGAATATTACGAATAAATTTACCCGCTGTTGTGAGTGAGCCCATAATCTACAGACTGAGAGACCAGCTGACTACATATTAGCCTACAGGTGCTTCCAAAATAGGTGCTTAACACTTTCTGTTAGAATTTAAAGCCATTACTATTTTTGTGTACAATCTGTACCACTGTGAGTAAAAGTATTTGTACGCATACATATATATGTACATACAAACTATCAGAACTACAAAAAGCTTGATTCAATTAGCATCGAAATCAAAACGATTTCAACCATACCAAACTGATTTCATTCTTTGAATCCAAAAAGGATTTTAGATTTCAAAAAGAAATCTGGTCAAAATTGCAATATTTGTTGACTGTAACATTTTGAATTAATTTTTAAAAAATTTTAATGCAATTAAATTAATTTCACTGAATCCCCTGAAATCACAACTTTAGAGAAAGTTCAACGAAATAATATACTTTTGAAGATTATAATCTATATTATTAATAGGCAAATACGTTTTTTGAGATCCCTTTTACAGCCGTAATACTGAATCGATTTCGGAAAGATTTATATGTTTTTATTGGGGATTTTACATAGATGTGCACAATCTTAATTTTATTTCAATCGGTTCCGTATTTGGGAGCTATAAGCGTTTAACGCTGCTACTAATACATGCACACTTATTACACATGTATGTATCGGCTTCATATTTGATAAATAAAGAAAGTGTGCATGTGTGTTTGTCCAATTTGGTTTTGCATAGAAATGAGACAGAGTTTTAAGTTGTTTATTTAGAATGTTTTTTATTTTCGTACTTTATCGTATGTATTTATGTAAATGTTCAATATTAATTTCTAGAATGTGGTCGATTGAGTCGACCGCTGGATACACTAGTTTATATTATTGGCAATTCAAAATGATCAGAGTCGGCTTTATTTATAGAAAAAGAAGATTCGTTTGATGAGAACGAAGATTTTCATTCTGATTTGGTTTTGATTGCATATAAAGTAATTGCAATTAAATCGGTTGCAATCAAATTCGATTGCAATCAATTAATATATGATTATTCAATCGTTTTTATCGTTGTGAATTCATGATATGAATTCAAAATCATTAAATCTATTTACGATTTTTAATGCAATAAAAAAAAAGATAGCAATCATTAACGTAAAATCATGTGATTGCAATTAAACTGATTGCAATCTTTTACAGGTCTGCAAACTCTGTTTGTACACACCACGTGGTAAAAATATAAGTATCCTTTTAGATCATATAGTATTTTGACACTGATAGATCTTTTTTCTGTGCGAAATATTGAATACATTGATTTGTTTGACGCTTGAGATACTGCAAACTTATTTCCTAAGTGAGTGTCGGTTTTGCAGAAATGAAGTGCTGTACTTAATATTTTACAAGAAGTTTGTGGAACTGGAAAATATGAAGTTTGAGCATATTTAGTTTCGGCAGAATGACTCATTATATCACACAGATCATCAAACATTCGATCTTGTGTTTATCAAGTTTGGCAATCCGATGTCAATTGGCTGCCTCAGAGATAAAACCGCTAAATTGACCTAAAACTTGCTCAACTGCTATTATAGATAAACAGCTATCTTCACTAGTTAACGAATATCGGATTTTCCAATTGTAAAGCGTTGACTCCGCTTTATTTGGGTTTGCATCATACATTTTGTATAAGCATCATTATTTTTGACAGATAGAAAACGCTTGACGCGCTAATTTAGGTTGGTCTATTACTTCTCTTAAAAAAAGAAGCTACTGCAAAGCCAGCCGTGGCAATCTCATGAATGAAATCTTGTTCTATAAATATTGTAAATAGTTTTTATCGCTTTTAATCTATAATATACTGAAATATACCAAAAGAAATTAAGTTCCACAAGTTTTGTTTGTTAAAGGTTGAGCAGGTCTATTACACATCCATTTGATTGGTACTTGTGCCACATCATCAGTGAACCTTAAACCAAATTCTTGAAAAGTTTCAAACCAAACTATATATAGACAAAATCAACCCATAACAAATACAAAAATTTCTTGAAATAAGATATCGAAGCATATCCCGAGTAATAAATTAACCAAAAGAAATTAAGTTTAGTTCATTTTATTTGATTTTTAAAAAGACACTTGTATTCGGATTACCCGGTATATTGCCAATAAATTTTCCAACTAATTCTAGCAAATTTAAATTAAATTAAACTCTTGTTTTAATTGCAGCGCACTAATGACCCCGGCGTTCCCGAATTCGAAATGTGCCAATTTATGGAAAATAATTTCCTATCACTCTCTGCGTATCAAATCATATTTTTTGCCAGCTCGTATTTGCTCCCTCTTATGGTGATTAGTGGTTTGTATGTGCGTATGATAACTCGTTTGTGGCGACAAGGCAGTGGTGTTCGCATGTCAGTTGAATCGCAGAGAGGACGCAAACGTGTGACACGTTTGGTTGTAGTTGTTGTGATTGCATTTGCATCATTATGGCTGCCAGTACAGGTGAGTTTTGCAACATTGTGTTGATGGCGATTTATTTTCCATCTTCTTGTATAACTTGAAAATTGTGTTGAAGTGAGTGAGTGCGCTGGTGTGTAAATATTTGGCAACAACACTTGAACGGACCAGCAAGGAGCAGCAAGCAGCAAGCAGGAAAGCTATCTAATAGACACTATGAGAATGTGTTCATATTGTTGTTGTTAGTTTTTGCATTTCTATGTGTTTTTAGTTTGAATTGCCATTGCATGAGCCAAATACTTTGCGTTACAATGTATTTGTATTGTGTAATGTTGCAGCTATTGTTTGTTGATGGCTTAAAGTTGATTCAACATTGTGGTTGCTACTGCCTTATTTTGCAATCAATGCACTATGGTTTGTGCTAAAAATCATTTATTAGAGGCATAAACTGGAGGCCTGGTGAATTTATTTATTTCAATAAATGTGCTTTGTCTATTAACTTCACAAAAAATTGAAGATTATCAATTCATTTGTTCGATCCAAACGGAGGTATTTACGAAACGTTTTAAAAAGATCAGTTTCAGTTTCTTATTTCGAAATAACCGACTGTTTTGGATTTGCTTGTTTTGAACAAGTTTTACTTTTTAATTTAAATTTACAGCTCTAAATGAAAAATAAAATTTGACCGGACACTATTAAGATAGATGAAATGCATGTTCTATTCCGCTGCAAATTTTATTAAAATTATAAATAACTCCTGTTAGTCATTATTTGTATAAATACAAATTTGAAATCACATTCAACCGAGCTATCTAAACAGTGGCGGATACATGGAAACACACATGAACACTGATGATGGGAGTGTAGCGGCTCCCGAAAAACAACGTTGTTTCTGTTCTGCAGTGTAAGTTGAAATTAATTGATTTTAAAATGTTCCCTTGTTGCTTTGGAATACTGTCTCATGTCCAATTCTTTCTGACTAAAAATGTAACGAACTTTAGCCAAAATAATAATCACTTTGGATTAAAAAACTACTGTCTGATATTAATATAAAATTAATTTTTATAATTAGAAAAACTCAAGTTAAATTTTCAAAATTATCTCTAATTTAAGCGAAAAATCGCAAAAATATATCTACACCAACCCAATGTGCATTTTGCTCGACTTTATACAGAGATTATGCTTAATATTTAACTAATGGAATCGTACATTTTGCAGGTGATTCTGCTGCTTAAAGCCCTTGATGTATACCGTACCGACACCAAGTTAACCGTGATTTTACAAATTGTAGCACAAACACTGGCGTACACGAGTTCCTGCATAAATCCGGTACTCTATGCTTTTTTATCGGATAATTTTCGCAAAGCATTTCACAAGGTAAGTGGAATTTAATCGTCATTGCTTTATGTACGCTATATTCTATTAGGTGTTTGTTTTTTTTTTTTTTTCTTGAAGATTATTCAATAATTTCAATACAGTTTGTTTGCAGGAAGACAAACGAAAACAAAAATGTGTAAAGTTCACTAAACTTAACAAAGTTTGTAACGCACTATGAGCCACAAGAATTTCCTTTTCTGGGTGACTTTATTATAAAATTGCAAAAAAGAAATCAATAGTTAAAGCTGAAAATTGTTTTTTACAGAAGATTGTAAAATGTGTGCTTTTGCCTCAAATAATTGAATTGTGCGTTTATTATGAAAGCAATCAATTGTTGAAAGAATTTCAGCATGCTTTATTTTTCTTGATTTTATTTCACTTCTACTGTTCGTCCGTCCATCTGTTTAATTTATCTACATAAATGCATTTAATTTCTTGTCCGTAAGTTTTCTCAACTGCATGAGGAATGAGATCACGAAAATTTGTATGAAGGCCGAAAAATTGTATCTTTTGTACATCGATTTTGCAAATAAAAAAACTTTTAAAAGAATTAAATTACCTTTCTGAAAAATACCTATTAAAAGAAGCTTTTAAAAAAGTATACAAAAGGATCTTTTTACAAAAAGTATCTTTGCAAAAAGTGGCTTTTGCAAAAAGAACTTTTTACAAAAAATACATATTAAAAACAAAAATTGCAAGAAAAAATCTTAAAGGGGTCAAAATCTGCTGCAAGGCCGCCAATGACTATAACAATAACATGATTTCAAGTTTGCAAAATTTCCTAAATTTGTTCAAGCGTAAAGCGACTTATTTTGGTCTGCGGAGGTGTGATACTGACTGATAGCCAATATTTCGGATAGAAAAATACTATCAGTGTCAAAATAAAATATGATTTAAAAAGATATTTGTATTTGGAGCAGCCTCTATTAAGACACCCCTGGCATTTCTCGACATCTTCTTGAAGAGAGTTACAGCTTGGAATTTACAGGGACTCATATTCCTTGGAAGGATTGTCAGAACATTACAAAATATGTCGTTGTATAGAGCGTTGTATTTAAAAAAAGCACTTTTTAAATAAAGTCCTGTAACAAAAGTACCATTTAAAAATACTCTAAAAAGTAATTTTTCTTAAATTAACTTTTTTTTCAAAGAAAATTTCTTTTAAGATATTGGCTTGAATAATCACTTATAATTATTAAAAAAAGATCAAAAATAAGAGAATATTATTAAAAAATTGATTTTAAAGAAATACTTTTCAAAAAAGACATTTTAAAGAAGTCGATTTTTGTTTTGAGAAAACCCTTAAAACAACCCTTTAAAAAATATCTTTCAAAAATGTCCTTCGAAAATACCTTTAAACAAATTCCTTTTAATAATAAAGATTTTTATAGATATTGTTTGGAAGTTCTCTTTTTATAACAATAGCTTAAAAAAATTATTTAGAAACTACAAGCTTCTAAAAAATTCGTTTATCGGGGTTAACATTTGAGGTCTGCATGGAACTCAATAATGATGTTCATGAAACATTCACCATAAATTTTTTATTTACTCGTTTCTATCGGGATTGAGATGCATAAGAGAAGAATGAACGATTGACAATAAGGAGACAAATGTCATGGAGTCGGTTAGTTTATTTGTAGCAGAGCATACTAATATCAACAAATGTAGAAATAACAAAACAGTCGTTGTTGATCAAATTTTAATAAAGTTCGTGCGAAAAGAATGTGCCCAAGCCGAACTCATTTACCAGGGAGCAGCGCTGCTACAACAAACACAATAATAGGTGTTTACAAGGCAGATCAACCAGGAGGTAGTGGCGATTCTACAACCATATAAAATTTGTTGTAGAGAATACCTTACTAGGTGTGAGATCGAAGACTATGAAATAGAATTCGTTTCCAGGAGTGTCAAACGTGACGATTTCCCGTCATTTTGACGATTTCTTAGATCGAATTTCACAAAATGGCGATTGACGATTTTTGTTCAGTATCCCTTATACATTGTCGATTTTTTGACTTCACTACACACTTTTTGCTCAACATAAACTCTATATCTCGATAGAAAAAAATATTTTTATTGAAATGAATTGTTTGGCTTGAGTTCAAATCTGAGTTCAAATCCTTGTTAATTGTTAAGAAATTGTTTTTGGATAAATTCATTATTTTATAAAGAGTGGTACTATTTGGAACAATGTATTGTTCATCAGACTAGCAGAACGGATTAGAACCAGAGTAGGAAAATAAACAAAACGAAACGTTTGATTTCGTTTTGTTTTGTTCTTTCCAATGAGTAAAAGAAAAATAAAACAAAAACAATGAGAACGATTGTCCAATTTAGTTTTGTACTGTTTTGGTTTGTGAGCACTAAATGTACATTAATTTAAACGTACGCAGCTAGAAAAGAAAACAATGGGAGCGAAATTGAAAAGTTTTAAGAAGAAATGTTTACAAACGTTTGCTGATTGATTTGCTCATTAAACAATGACGAATGAAATGAAACACTCAAAACAATATGTTTGAGCATTTGTTTTGTTCTCAATTGTACGATTGGAACGGGATATTAAAGCAGATGAGTGAAAAGCCAATAGTTTTGTTTGTGCTCTTTGTCATTTAAAAGGTATTTGTTTTGGTTTTGCTCATGTACAAAAAGTTTGTGTTTTCATAGGAAGCGTTTGCGAAAAGTTTTGTTTGTTTTCCCACTCTGATTGGAACTGATTTCGAGGTCGCTACACCATCTCATCAGCGTTCATTGTTCGATTTTACCACTTTTGACGGTGAATACTAGTGATAAAGGGCCTTTCACGCTATAACACTTTGTATTAAGACTTGTCAAAAACTATAATAATACGTGCAAGTGTGGTAAAGTGAAAAAACATGTTATTAAAATGACAAATAAGATTAGAAATTTTTCATTTGATCAGGGTTGAATTTTCATAAAAGCAAATTGAACAGTCGATTGCTTTGCCACAGATAGCGTGCCGTCTCTGATTTTTTTTCTTTTATCATACACAGGCTCAAAATTTGGAATGTCTATCACACCATGTCTCAAAGTTAATGAAATTTTGTGTTATTCAATGTTGTACTTTGATATAAACTTTAACTGCTGAACATTTTAAAAAGCTAGCATGTTTGCCGGCTACATGAAACTGCTCAGCCGCCACTTATTTTCTACTCTTTTTTTTATTTTACTTGAGATCTGATAGTGTGAAAACAAAATGTTGTGGTACGTAAGATTTGTTGACACTCGCAACAAATCTCGTAAGATTTCTTTCACACAAAATCCAGTGAATATGTTAAGACTTGTATGATAGAGTGAAAGGTCCTTTAGGAATATCAACTATTTAACCGTATTATTTAACGAATTACAATATAAAAAGTGTAATTTATTCATGTTTACAAGTTAAATCAATATCGGTTAGTTCCAAATTTCCAACTCTGATGATTTGTTATTCCATATATGCCATACTTTCCTGCTTTTTCCAGAGCCATAGGCTGCTGATATCGAGCTATTTTCTATTTCTGTTTACACAGAAACAAAAACGCCATACTAATTTCAAGTATTTTCTATTTACTTTGAGTGCGAGTCGTACTCAAAATTTTGAGTACAAAAAACAATAAAATGTACTTTAATCAAGCCGACAACGGGATTACTTTAGATAACCAATGCTGGAGTTTCTTAAAATGAGTGCAACTCAAAAATTCTTAAATTAAATTGAGCATTTGAATCCGTCCGAACTTAAATCAATCTTTATGTACTTGAATTACCGTACTTTTAACACCGCTTGGGATTGATTAAAGTACGGATGGATTGATTTTTCTTTTGAGTGTACCTTGTTTTTGTCTTTTGTAGTTAACTTTCTTAGTATTCAACCACCTGTGACAATCTAAACATGGAGTTTATGACGGATGCATTCGTTTTTAATAAATAATATTTATGGGTAATTTGCTGAACTGTTTAGGTATATATTGAAATGAATATTAAACTAATATATAAAACATATCAAATAAGAAATTAACGTTTATTTTCTGTTGAAATCTTGCTTTAAATAGATCAAAAATATTTAAGATATTGTTGAGTTTTCCATTATATTGTGTTTGAAGTTTTTAATAAATCCGTTGAATTGTTAATTTTCAAAAGAAATATTATTTTATTTTATGCTCGTAAAATACTTTTGGTCGTTGTATAAAACAGAATATTTTTGTGTGCCGATTTTTTGAAGATTTCTTTTAAATATTGACGATTTTATTTCCAAAATTTTACTAATTTTCGGAAAATATTACTGGCAGCCCAGCCCTAATGAATGAAAGAGGTCATACTGCTTTACCCCTCATCTTCACTGGCAATAAATATATTGGCAATAAAGCAATAACGCCAACAGAGTAACGGAACAATATTACTTATTGCTTTGATTATTGCTTTCCTATGGGTAATCGTATTTATGTTAATACACAATTTACAA
Organism: Gymnocheta viridis; assembly: GCA_956483585.1. NCBI lineage: Eukaryota > Metazoa > Arthropoda > Insecta > Diptera > Tachinidae > Gymnocheta > Gymnocheta viridis. The sequence continues at coordinate 134,985,869 of OY101440.1, read as the reverse complement.
AATTTCAAACAGAAAGGTTCTAAAATAAAGAAGAAGAAACTTAAAGACTTTTTAAATTTTCATATGAAAAACTCATACTGAAATATGAAATTTTGCATTTTTATGTATTTTATAAAATATTTTCTTTTTAACTTAACTTAACTTAACTTTAACTTTTAACTTATCTTTTAATAATTTATTTAATTTTTTGCAAAAAATTTCTTCTTTTTGTTTTATGGCGCAACTTTGTTTTTTATTGGGAAATGTCAAACGGCTTATAACGTTTTATGTTCGCAATAATTGTCAACGAAAAACTGTTGACAATTATTGCCGCAATTATTGCCAAGTACGAAAAAGATGCTTCTTCACTGGACATAACATAATTTTGACATATGCTGCAATATTCGTATGTGTTAATGAATTTATTGCCAGTCAAGACGGGGGGTTAGTGCGATACCATTTCTGCAACAAACTACTTTTTATTTTCTAACTGCCAAAGAAGTTCAAAATAGATTTTGAAAAAAATTTAAATATTTTTGTTATGGCGTTTGAAAGTTGGAAACTAAATGACGATCAGCAACAAATAAGCAACTTTTTGAAAGGCCTCTTGAAAAAAAACTCTTTTTTCATTTGAACATTTAAAAAAACTGTATTTTGCTTTTTAAAAGTTTTCTATGAAAATTAAGAAAAGCTTATTTGATTTGTGATAAAATTAATTTGTGGTATGACTGATGGCAATCTTTTAATTCGTCGCCGTCCTTATCGACCATCTGACATATTGTTTATTTCTGTTGCATTTAAAATACGATTATTTAAATATAGATTTTTTTTATTTACAATCATTTATCATTTATTTCATACAAACATTATTTAGCTAAACTTTTTAGAAATTTGTTTAATTTCAAAACATCTTTTTCAATTTAATGGTCATTTCTTGCAGTTATAACTTTTATCGTTTTGTGTTATTCCATTTTTTCTATTCAAAACATCTGCAAAAATTTAACAACAACAAAAAAATTACGTTAATAAAACATCCACAATTTGCTTGTTTATTAGGTGGAAAAATTATTTTAAAAATAATTGCAATTCCAAGGTGTGAAAATATATAGACGAGATGAACAGCAACTTGTTGGGATTTATAAAATTTCATTTAACACCATCACTCATTTGAAACAATAAAAGAATCTGGGGGTTTGGTTGGCTTATGGAAGAGAACAAGAAATGTTTTAATAATTTTTGTTTTTCTTTAATCAAATGAATTAGCTGAAACGAGTAAAGCAACGTGTAAATAAATTTTCCGAAAATTTTACAGAAAAAGGAAATAAATCTAAACCCGTTTAAGGATGCTTTTAGTTTCTACTATAATAATGAGGTTTTTTTTTTAAGTTAGAAATTTAGAAATTTGTCACAACTCGTACACCACAACAAACAAAACTTTTTGAAATTCTTTGAAACAAAGTATCGAGGCCTGTCTCGAATAATAAATTTAATAAATACGATGTAGTAAGTTATTGTCAGTTACATGGTTTTGCATTTGAGCTAACGATGTGTAATTTATTTCAGTTATATCAAATTAGAGATTTATTAAAACTGTTTTCCCATTCAAGAATTTTATTTATTTATTTTGTGGTTGTTTTCTGATTCATTTCTCCTCATTTCTCCTAGAGATTTTTAATAAAATTTTCAGATTTTTTCTAGTATTTCCGATTTTCGACTTTTCGTATGTTTCCGAACTTTCGCCGTGTATTTTGGCTATTTTTACCGGCTTCTAGAAATTTTTTTGGACCAATGATATTTTTCTTGAAATTTCATAGTTGTTGCTTTAAAGATTTTTTTTTAATTCATGCCATCATGTCGATGCTACTTTTCGTTGCTACCAATTTGGGTTCGCTATCTTTCGGAATGCTGGCATTTATTTACAGTTTCAGAGGTTTTTAAGCTTCAGATTCTTTTTCGATAATTTTTAGTGTGTTTATTTTTTAAACAAAATAAGGTTTTTGTATAAAATTTTGAAACAACAAACCGAACAATTGTTCAATTCTCAACCAATTGTATTAGTTGTAGGTTCTATAAATGTTGCTATTAATTTCTATATAAACAATTGCTTACAACTATGTTTACGCTGAAATTTCCATCAACATTTATACAACCCACAACTCACACAATAGGCTTAAGCATGGTACTCTGTTCATTATTTCGTGCGAACTGCTGTCAAAAGTCCATATAAAAAAATCATGCGATCTAATTGCAAATATGGCCGAAGTTGTACTCTGTTCATCTTGTGAAAGCATACGAAATGTTTCTGGCAACATATTTTTCAACTGCGAGATAATAAGTGTGTTCGAGTACCCAAAAGTTTTTACAAATTTTTACTGAACTTTACTGCATTTTACTAAATTGCGTTCGTTTACTCGAGTTACAGTAAATGAGAACACAAATTAAGAGTGACAGTTCATGACTGAGAATTTCCAAATTTTTACTGCAGAAATTTCTTGTAGTAAAATTTAGTAAAACAGAAAAACATATGATTCAAAAGCTAAACAAACAAAAGAAAGAAATTAAAATAAAAAGTATACAATTTGTGAAAAAATTATTTAAAAAAAGAAAAACTCAAACAAAATAATAAAAAATAATAAGTGAACAATTATATTTAAACTATTCCTTCGTTAAACATGTATGCATATGCCTTTTAAAAGGAAAGGAATATTGTAGAAACCATTTATAGCCATTTTCGTTGTTATTTTGTTATTTCTTTGGAGTTGTGAAAATGCTAAGTATATGGTTACTTAGTACTGCACTTGCTTTTAAGGTAGTCAATATCAATCAGAATCTTTTGAACAAATTTAATCAGACATAAATTAAAAAAATCAAATAAAATGAAAATAAGCACATTGAAACGATTATAGAAAATAAATTGTTTATATTTTCTTAAAATATTCGTGTTATATTAAATAGTGCATGGAATACCAACAAGAAAAAGAGTTAAGTAGTCAAAAGTGTAAATATATTTCAACACTATATTGATTTGCAGTCACCTGTTTCCTTAATCTTACTAATTTTTACAATTTTTCCGTTCGCGTACTTTTTTTGGGCAACAGCTTTTTCGAGAGTAAACTTTTCAGTTTACTCAGTAATTACTCATTTACTGCATTTTACTGTAAAAGTACTCAAACGCAGCTAATGCAAGCACCACTTACTTCGAGGAGGAATTGCAAACAACAGCTGATCAAATATTTCTGGGCGTTGTGGTTTTAATTTTAAGTTTGCTGCCCAGAAATAATTGAAATAATGGAAAATAATGTAAATATAATATAAAATAAATGTGAGTGCTTTTTGCAGAACGTGTGTCTTCCATGAGCTCCTCCGCATTAGCTGCGATTTGCATTAATTGATACGTTGCAGTACAAGCTCCTAAAATTATTTTGTTGTCCATTTGTTTCAATTTTTTTTTAATAAACACTTTTTTGTTTTTATTGTCGCCACAATCAATGTTGCTCGACATTTTATTTGTACAGAGTACTAGGTTTTACTCTGAACTCTGTTCAAACTTGCGGAAAATGTTGAGCAACGTTGAGTATTTCGGGTGTGTGCCAATTCGGGTGCAAAATTTGTATGGTGAAAAAATAATTGCTTGTGGGGAAAACTTTCATCCCAGCGGGAAAAGGTAATAAATAGGAAACGAGAGAGTAATGTACAGAATGTATAATTTTTCATTACGGAATTCATCATTGTTACAACAGAACGTGTCCTAGGAAAGTAATGAATTCGCAAAAACAATACATTCCTTCTTCGTAAGAAGTAGTAATATACATACGTGGAAAGCAATGTGTAATTTTTGTGTGTGAGCAAATTACCTTCTCGTTTCCAAAGGATTGCTTTGTTTTGCTTTGGACAATAATACATTATATCTTCCATTACATGTGTAATCAATGACCAATTTTCCCGCTGGGATGTTTCTGCTATGGCAAATGAAGTCTCTTTTCACAACATATAAATTTTGACGTCTGTGAAAACAAGCTGATGAAAAATCTGCCTTGCGGCGATGCAAAACTTTTTACTACAAGCCGTCGGCTACCAAAAAAAATATTAATAAAACTTTTTTATACACATGAAATAGAATTCTCTGCTGTAGCGAAAAATTGTATAGTGTGATGTAAAACTACAATCGCAAATTATAATAAGCAATGCGTTTTTCAATTTAACTACATTTAAGATCCGTAAAACTTCAATATATTAAGCAGTGCCTTGAAAACGACGGCGGTGACTTATTTTGTTTTGTGATATCATGCTTCTAATTTGCTGCTTGTCAATATTTTACAACTTTCTATCAAAAATTCTATCAGCCCCCCGGACTACTGAATAGTTATTCACCTCAGCAGTGTCAAAAATTTACATACCAGCGTACTTTGCTACCACCGATTGGCACACACCCAAATCCGATTAACTTTGGGCAACAAATGTTTTTGGTTGCATTTAAAAATAAAATTTTTGTTATAAACCTGCAATAAGCGAATCTATGCAATACGGAATTTTTATAAGCAAATGAGGATAAAGAAAACATATTTTAACTTAAAAGAATAAACACAATTTAAACATATTTAGTTATTAATATGAATAAAAATATTCCTTCAACATGTCGCATGGATTTTAGCATCAATTAGGCAGAGAAGCTAGCAGAAGGCATGTTGCCGTGCAAAAATATGTAATAACGTAACAACGTATGACAATTTTATAGATTTCAATATATTTTTATTTATCCTAAATGTTTTGAGATAAAAATAAAATTTCTTAAATAATTTTCAGATCATGGAAATAGAGGTATTTTATTAGGTTTGGGAGAAGGAATGTTCTTTTTCTCTCTTCCTTGAATCCACATCAGCGTGGCTGCGGCCATTTTTCAACGAAAATAATTATTAAATAATATTAAACAAAAATTACTTTGTGGAGTAACTGCAAATGAATCACAACACCTCTTTCTAAAAAAAACTAGCTAAACTAGTTCTGCAAATGTAAATGTAAATTTAATTTATTTATTTTCTGAACCATACATTTTTAATTTAAATCTTTATTTCCAAGAAATTTATACACAAACATGCGCATATAAATATACAAAACTATTATACAATTGAATATGATTTGTATGCAATACTTGTTTACTATTCAACATCCAATATCTCGTACCGTATTTGAATAAAAATTACTTGTCGAAATTTTTTACATAATTTATCTCAATTTTGAAAAGGTAAAAACGAGCTTGTATTTGATTTTTAAATTTTAATTGCAACGTAAGATTGATATTTTTATGGAATTTTTATTATGTGTGATTTATTTGTATACATACGTTCCACCTCCAGCTTGTAGAAACATAAATTCTTAGAAAATTATTTATTTTACTAATAAAAACATACAACATTAATTTCGAATCAATAATTTTTGTTTTCTTTTTTAATAAACAAATATAAATTTAAATAATTTATATACAAACCCAAACGATTCATGTAGGAGAATATTGAGCCAGTGCTGTTGAAGTTGCGTTTTTTTGTTTTTTTTGTGCTACAACTAAAAACATTTTGTTATACAGTAATTTTGGCTTAGCTGCACAAACAACATTGCACTATTTTTTTGTGCAGGTAAGTCAAAAATGCTGGTATCTTAAATGTATGTAAGTATGTACATGCAAACAAATTATATGAATTTTAATGACGACAACTTGCGATTTGTGTGATTTGTTTGCGATTGCTTTTTTAATTGTAACTGGCTTACGTTGGATGTTTATGTGAAAAAGTGGTCACCCACCAAATTTTTTTACATGATATTTTATATAAAAATATTTTAAATACAAAATGCACTTAAACAAGGTCTAGGAAGAACAATTACAGAAAATATATCTTTTTGGGCAGTTAAGTAAAAGTGAAGCTAACGTTGAATTTTTGCATGAAAATAATTTTAAAATTTATTTTAAATGTGCACGTACAAAAAGGGCACTTAAAAAGGAATTTTTATGGGGTTTTAGAAAATAGTGACTGAAATTATTAGTTTTATGCAGTTAAGTCAAAAGTGCTCTTAACCAAAAGGTAGCTTAATTAAAACTACTGTAATTGACGTTTATTTCTAGTATTATATATTATTATAAATTTTGTTCTTGCTGTAACTTATGGAGGCGCCAACATTATTGAATTGACAATAACAAAAAAAAAACAAGTGCACATTTTATAAAATGGAAGTAAACAAAGTTTAAATAGTTGTCTAATTGATTGAATTTGACCACATTTAATAAAAAAAAATTACACACCAATAATTAAACGAAACCAACAACAATAGAAAATAACACATTATTTATGTGTATAGATTCATAAATTTTTTAATTTTTTGATATTTTTTTCTTAATTTGATTAAATTACACTATTTCACAATTCAGAGCAAGTTTTGCGTTTTTGCTAATAGTGAATGCTGGTTGATTTGCATTCATGCTACAATTATTACGAGTATTAGCGATTCTACAACAAAAAACACACATGCATTTTTTGGTAGAAACGTACAACGTTTATGTCAAAATCTGTTGTCTGTGTGACACACACATTCTCAAGTTTACTCAGTCAGCTGTGCTATTAGAGTTATCTGTATTATTGTACCATATTTGGATTCCACCAAAACTTCTTGTGGAGAAATGTTCTCCTAAATAGTGATTTTAAGCTATTGCATAGCTTTTAACGCGGGCTTTGAGCGCGGCGACCGAATCAAGAAATTCCGTAACGAAAAAAACCTAACACTAAGTTTGTTTCTTAAGTCTTTTGTTTTTTTTAGTATTTGAATCGCCTAGCGTATGCTAACCCCTAAAGTATGCTATTGATTTCATTAACATACAGTATTGCCAGAACAGATTTTTACATGTTGGAAAACACAAAATGGCGTACAGTCCCCGAGTGCCACACGTCTTTTTTATTTAATTTTTTATAACAAAAGAAAATGTTGCAACCAAAACTCACTTTGTTTTTAACCTCTGACCACCAGGGAAGAATCTGTGTGTCTGCCTGTGACATTGTAGCTCCCAAAACGGATTAACCGATCTTGATTAATTGCCATTATTTGTAGGAGAAAGTACGAAGTGTTATGGTATCCCTGAATGAATCTTGAACCCGTTTGATGAAATCTAATCTATAACAACTCATATAGTGCGATCCATGAGAAAGCTCGATATAAACTGAGAGAAGTCATTAGTGACACCAACAGCATTAAGTTTCTACTTCCCCAAGTTGGCTGCTGGAGACTGTCATCAATCGGATATCAATTTAAGGCATATCAGTCCGGTGGAAAGCTCTGGACATCGTGCATTTTCGCATTATGAAATCATGATAGCTGACACCCTTAAATCTACGACAACAAATGCACTCTTGGCGATGTTGTGCTGGCTTCCGGTAGAGTTACTAGCAAAAAAACTTGTCCTACGCAAAGCAATTAGGCTAAACGCAATCGACGCATGGAACCAAAGAGCGTGAGATCATGCTAGAATTTTAGAGATCAATGGAAATGTTTCTGATCTCATCGACTACTGCACTCCTAGCGTCATTTCGCAAAAGAATTTCAATTCACTTTGATGGAGGAGGTTTCTCCGCAGCCCAGCGCACGCCTTATTTACACGGATGACTCCAAAAGGAGATTGAAAGTTGGTCAGAGTATCCTTCAGCCTCCGATTACGTTTTCAAGAAAACAATTTAGGTACCTCAATGGTGCAGTGCCCTTTTGGAACCCACGCTGAGCGAATGGGTCGCCTTTACAATGACTACTCTGCTTTAGCTGTCACGATGAATAGAAAAAATCACTCAACTTCTTTGCCTTTGCCCGCACTGGAGCATCATCGCCTTCGTATTCTAGGCAAAACATGCTTCAGAAGTCCATCTGAGTTGTCAGATATGGAACTTAAAAATTATAAGTTCCTTCATTGAGTTTTCGCGCTGACTCCTCCTTTCTGCTGCAATATGTATGAACTGCAGAGAATTCTCTTCTCTCTTGCTCTTTCCTTCGGCTCTGATCTCACTCTGCAAAACCATCTCTGACGCCACTTGCATCAACAGTCTTCTTGTCACCCATTTCAGTATTCTCTATCCTGACTCTCTTTTTTCAACAGGTTAACACAATGTGCCCATAATTTTTATAACTCTGTATTTTCTTTTTCGTCAGCAGCCTGGGAAAAATAATCATACTTGTGTCATTTCCACAATGAGCAGTTTTTCTGTGTATTTTACACATTTCATTATATTAAATGCGCATGAATACGTAATACGATAATTAATTTATTTGTAATGAAATTGCAACATGATGCAGTGGAGCCGGATTTAAAAAAATATAAGTAACTGTATTCATATTTCGCGAGTGCAAGAGATAATAAAATAATATTTTTACATCACAGTTTCTGTAGATTTCCAGTTTTAAAATCATCTTTACACGTTTTAATATATTTTTAATATTATTTTTGTAGACAACACAAGGTATTCACAAGGATGTACTAACTGTTGTAGTGGATGTATGTACTAAAGTTTCACAAAAGTTATGAAATCGTTGTTAGCCTTGTACATAAAAATTATATTTATGTAGATCGATGTGTACAAATAAAAAAATTACTAACAATGAAATTTTTTACTTTTAGCACATACAATCAATGCAACGGTTATTATAAATATCTCTTTTATGTATTCATTGGTTCGTGCAGTTTTAATATTAAGGGGCAGGTTGTTCACGGTATACATGTCTTTATATTCATTCGATTTGACATCATTTTAAGTCTACATATTTACTTATAAAAATTGTATTAATAAAACTGCTTTATTTTATTTTCTTTCAGGCTATAAATTGCTCGAATCGATTCCAAAATTATTCTTCAGATTTGCCGCCAGCTCGTAAAACATCATATGCCCGCACCTCATCTACAGGTTTTTAATTTAAGTACTTTCTGTCAAATTGTAACAACGTATTCGTTCGTACCTTTTGAAAAGTAGTTTTGTAATTTTTTAGAATCTGTTTTAATATTTAACTGTAGTTTAAAATTTTAACTAGTTAGAAGTGCACTTAGATTTAAATATAGTGGTTTAAAAAAAATTTAAATTAATAATACAAAATTTTCAAAAGATCTACAAGATTGGCTGGAAGAAATTGTGTAAATTATCCTGTCAAAATTAAAAAATGATCGTGGATTTCAATTGATGTTGCGTGAAAAGCAAATAAATGTTACCAAGGCGAATCAATTTTACATTTGGTGTTAATATTTTAATTAACCACGACTGGCTGTCACAATAAAAATATATATTTTAAAATGTGTGCTTTACAACTTTTATCATAATCCATATGCTCCAAACAAAAACATTTCTTTTTTAAGTGCAAAATATGATTAAGTGCGTTCGAGTACATAAAAGTTTTTGCAAATTTTTACTGAACTTTAATGCATTTTACTAAATTGCGTTCGTTTACCAAAAATACAGTAAATGAGAACACAAATTAAGAGCGTAAAGTGACAGTTCATGGCTGAGTACATGATAGAATAATACAGGAAGTGTCGAAGCTACAACAACACTGCTTTTTATTGTTTTTAGGTTCGAAGTTGTCAAAAAACGCAAAAGAAAAATGTCAAAAAATTTTATGTATATTCACATGTGTTGCATTTTCTGCTTTATAACGAATTTTGTTTCTTTTCCTTTTCTTATTTGCATATGAAACAAATATTTAAGTGTGCTTTTCTAGTAGTGTGGGTGTGTGTTAGTAAAACATAAACAAATTTTAACAGCTGCGAACCCCCCAAAAAAAGTCGGTGAAGGTTTCAACACTATCTGTATTATTCTACCATGGCTGAGTATTTACAAATTTTTATTGCAGAAATTTCTTGTAGTAAAACCAAAAAATCATATGATTCAGAAGGTAAACAAACAGAAGTAAGAAAACAAAAAGTATACAATTTGAGAAAAAATTTTTTTAAAAGAATATCTGAAATATCATAATAAAAAATACGAGTAATAAGTGAATAATTATTTTTAAACTATTCGTTCGTTAAACATAATAAATGGTGTAGAAAGCATTTACAGCCATTTTCGTTCCGTTATTTTAATTCTTTCGAGTTGTGAAGTATATGGTTACTTAGTACTGCACTTGTTTTTAAGATAATCAATAGCAAAAACAAATAATCACTTACTTTTGAATAAATTTAATCAGACACAAATGAGTAAAATCTAATAAAATAAAAATAAACATATGGAAAATATTACAGAAAATAATTTGTTAATATTTTCTTAAAATGTTCATATTATAATAAATATTGCATCGAGTACCAATAAAAAAAAGAGTTGAGTAGTCGAAATTGTAAATATATTTCAACACTATATTTATTTGCTATCAGCTGTTTCCATTATCTTAATCATTTTAACTAGTTTTGGACGACAGCTTTTTTTCAGTTTTCAGTTTACTCAGTAATTACTCATTTACTGCATTTTACTGTAAAAGTAATCGAACGCGCTTATTGTCTACTAAAAATTTATTAAAATTCAAGATAATTTTTAAAAGAAAAATATGAAATAAACTTCATATATTTATGAAATAGAGTATAACTTTAATTCTCTGTTGTCCTAGAAAGATGGTCAAAATTTTGCCGGAAATATAAGTGGGTTATTTCCGGAGAATTTCCAATACTGATACTCTAGTACCGACGCACTCTAACTTCACATACATATGTACGTACTAGACAATCTGATATTTTCAAACTTTAAAAATATGTTTATGATTATTTCCGGAACTGCTGCATCATTGCATAAGTGCCGCCATCCCCACACTTCGACGTGTAGTTATGGAATTGCCCTGTTATAGTGAAGCATCATATATTTGGTAAAACGTGCTGAGAATAAAAGAGCTGTAATTGTAAATCAATGTCATTAACAGATTTCTGAGAAGCATAAATCTATTTATGTAAGTAAATATAAATATTATAAATAAATAGAAAGGGAACAACTTTAAGGTTGTTCAAATAAAATGAAATTGCATGCCTGCTACATTACTTAGTTTTATGATCCACTACAAATATCCTTTAATTTACTCAAACGTACATATATGTACTTATGTAATGTCCTATACATATTTTTATTATTTTTTTCAAGCTTTTATTACACAAAATAACAACAATTTAAGCCCCCTACAACATGTTACAACAGCCATCATTTTTTGAACACATTAAACATAAACTGATACCGGCACTCGTTCTAATACATCCATCTGTAAGTTGCAAGTACACATTTTCCGAAAGAAAAAAACAAAACAACAGCAACAACAAAAATAACAACAGCAACTGCTGCTGCTCTTTGGGTTTTTGATGTTGATGTTTTTATTGTCTGTACTTGGTATATGACCACGGTTACTATTTATGACAAAACACAACAACAGGAAGTTACGATAACAAAAACAAAACAACTAAATTGCAAAATAAAAATTGGTTTGAAAACAAAAAATATATTTTCCATACGTACACACAGATATGTACACATTAGGGTGAGTCGATTTAGCAATCGATATTGTGCCATCGATTTTTCGATAGCTTTTGGCATCAAGGAAAAAAGTTCCACTTTCTTAACCGAGCATGAATTTTGATAATAAAATTTAATAATCTGCAAGCGTTGTTCGTTTGTAAGTCGATTAATGGTTAAATTATAGACAAAACTGAACATGTTTAACAGTAACATGTTACCCGAAAACAGCTGAGCTGCCAAAAAACAGTGTTGCCTAAAAGAAATTAGGTAAAAAAATCACCCCTATGGGCACTGAATTAATATATAGCCAACAGAGATACTTAAGTTTGAAAGTAATTTATCTTTACGTTTTCATTAACTAATTTTTTACTTGATTTTTTATTGTTTCGAATGGGCAAATTGTTGTAATTGTGTAATTGTTATTCACGTTTTATGGCCGCTTTAAAACTGAAAAAAATAAGCTGTCATAATTAGTGATATTTTTCATTGCTTTTCCTCCACTTTTTTAATTAAATATAGCGCAGAAGTTTAAATTTAAAACAAATTTTTAATTACATACTTGAATTTATCTGAAAAAATGCATTTGTAACAAAATAATCTCCACTGTGAATCTTATGCTACGTTCACAGCTGTCAGTTAATCATCTCAATCGTGATTATGAGCTAATTATGTCAAAGTTGACGTGATTCAAATGTAATCATTTCGTCAATCTCATAGAATCGCGTGAACATACCTCACACAGCATATGATGTTGAATCGATCACCCAAAAATACCTAATGACTGTAGCAGCCGTCAACAAACAAAGACTACATTTACAAAATGTTGCAAAAGTATTGAGTATCGAGTACACAATACTAGAGCTCCACACAAGCATATTTAAGCATGTTTTTAAAACAATTGTTTCATTTGCAATAGTGCTGGCAAATTCTACTACTTTTCATTACTCAATAATATTCAATACTTTTCATTTGGGTACTCAATACTACTCGATACTTTTAACGGATTTTTTTAATTTGTAACGTATAGTTTTTATCTGCAAATTGAAGAGGTTTCTTCAAAAATTAAAAATAGATTATCAATTATTATTGGTTTTGTATGTCTTTTATTATTAAATAAATGTAAAGCTAACTTTTAATTTAACGTTAATAACAACTTAAGAAATAATATATTTTATTTTATTTTATTTTAGCCACTCAACTTGCTCAAAAATACAACTCTAAAAGTATCGAGTAACTACTTTTGAGTATTGAGTAACCAAAAGAAAGGAAATACCCGATACTAGGTACCCACTACTCAATACTTTTCCAGCACTAATTTGACATACTTCCGCAGCATTGGGGATACCAATAATATAATTTTCTGAAAGCTTAGGTCCTTGTCTGATACTTTTGTGTACATAATTTTAGAATAGGATTTGTAGCTTAAAAGGTGTATGTTTATTTCCATTATTTTTTCGATCGGCGCCGGTGTGTGTCGTGTGACTGGTCATAATCTAGTTTATCTATCTCCTCTAAGCAAAAATTAAAAATTATCACTTCAATGAATACTTTTTATTTTTAATAAGGAGTTGAAAAATAATTTCTTTAAGCTATTTCCATTGTGTTCTTAAAAGCGGTTACTTTTGACTAGTCAATACTTTTTCAATTGAATTTTTTAACGTAAATAGTTAAAATTCGATTTTATTATTACATGTATTCCATAATAATTCATGGATTAGCAAATTTAATAATCCGTTAAAAATATCTGACTAGACGGCCAGGCCAGGCTTTTTAATAGTTGCAAATTATTAAATCATTTGCGCTTAACTTTCTTCAAAACCGAGTTGTATTAATTTTAAACATTTTCAAGTCAAATTTTCGTATTCACATATGGAAATGCATCTCTGAAAGTATTGAGAACTTAGTTTTGGGTATTGAGTACCGGAAAATATATGCGCTATTGAGTACTCGGCACTCACATCCTCAATACTTTTACAACACTACTATTCACTAAATTTTATTTTTGTTTGTTAACGATTTTTAGCTAAAAACCCTCAACAAACAAAACTTTTTGAAATAAGATATCGAAACATATCTCGAAAAATAAATTTACGAAAAATTTATTGATTAAAGAAATTATTATCAAAACAGCTATCAAAAAACTATAAACGTATTCATATACAGTACAACCTCCATAATCCGGACAGATATAGTTTCAGCTACTGTCCGGATTAGAGGATCTTCGGGACTACAATTAAAATAAAACTTTAAACGCAATACATAAATGCAGTGCCAGCTCACTAATAGGAAGGTATGTAATCCGAATTACCCAGTAATCCGAATTATCCAGTAAACCGAATTGAATTTATGACGTATTACATACTCTATAGTACGAATTGGTTGCAAGCTCGTTAAACCGAATTTTTATTTTTTTGTCTGTTTTTTTTACAAAACTATGTGTGGAACTTTAAAACTAACGGGATGGACATCATTGAGATGCAGAGCCTTCTATGATTAATGTTGTATGTATGTAATTATTTATAAGTACAGACTCGTATGTATGCTTTATGTCTTGTTGCAATTCTTCTATAAATTCTTTTTGGAAGCATATTCATTCTCAGAGGTGGGCTTCAGATTATAACATGCCACTATCATTATTACAACAAAAATTGCCTGAAAATGATTGTGTTGAAGAAACAGAAGATTTTCGCACAATAACCAACTTATTTCACCGCAATAATGACGTGTGAATTTCTGAAGATGAAATTATTCTTAGCTGGAATATTAACTCTGACAATACTTCGTGTAGTAGTTCAGAGTCAGACAGAGATAATGTGGAATCAGAGCATATAATTATGAAATTCGTTAAAAATCGTGATGCTGTGCAGGCCTTAAACACTTAAATAGATTGGGCAAAGGAACGAGGTATGCAAACAGATAACATGTTGATGCTAAAAGAATTGCGGAACAAGGCTTTGGAAGTATGTGCAAAGAAAGAGAAGCAAAACTACATCACAAATTATAGTAAAAAAATAAACATAATATTAAAAAAAAAGCTTTAATTTTTTCTTTCTTGATTAATAAAACTAAAATAAATTAGTTTTGAAATCCTGGCTTGTGTTTTATTTTTGAATATAGTGAATTATAACACATAATACCATCATGCCCAGTAATCCGAATATCTCGTTAATCCGAATCAGGGTCTACAATCATTAATTCGGATTAGCGAGCTGGCACTGTATAATTCAATGTACATACGTACATACATACATATGTATATATAATTAGTTTTTATAATCGAAAAGAAAAAATAAGAATTCATTTGTACATAATTTAAGCCCCGGGAGCAAGGGCGTAATTCTCTATTAATATTTTATAATAATTATTATAGATAGCAAATTACTGCAAGTAGGTTATTGTTTCGTTTTTGTGTTAATTAGGATATTACTTTTTAGTCCTAAGCTTTCTTATGTTTGTTTTTTTTTATAAAGGCTCAATAAAATATACCTTATACCTTGTATATAATTTATTTACAGAAAACATAAAGAAACATACTAAAAGTGATCAAAAGTATTAATTTCGAAAAATAAGAATTTTTATGCAATTTGTCAGCTCTATTTTGAAATTATTTTAAAAATTAAATATCCTTATCCGTCGCTTTGGTTTGCTCAGCCCCTAAAATAGCTTTTGAAAACAATTCGCCACGCAAATGTTACTACGAAAAAAGAACACTAGTCCGGATTAAAGAGGAAAATTTTCTAAACTGTCCGGAAAATGTAAATGTCCGGCTTACTGGATAGTCCGAATTAGCGAGTGTCCGGATTACTGAGGTTGTACTGTATATATTTGAATTTAGTTTTAGAGATTGGTAAAACACACATATGTATGTATATGTATGACGCAGATATGTACATATCGTTCCTTTATTGCAACATAGTCATATCTCAAAAAGTGTGATTTTTAAATTAATAATGCATAATTATTAGTCGTATCGTTCGTCATGTGGTGTGAAAAAATCATACAAATATCTTTTTAATTCATCTCTTGAAGGGAAAATATTTTTGTATATTTATTTCCATTGAGATTTTTGTAATTTAAAAACTTTTCTAAAGAACGAGTTTGTTTTTGAGATATGACGACGTTGCAATAAAGGCCCGATATGATGCACATGCATGTGTGAATGTGTGTCTGCAAAAGTACAAGATTTCAAGATTTTTGGTGCAATTTCTTAATTTTGATATGAGCATTCCTTTGTTGTATATTAAATTTTCTAACGCACACTTTAAAACGTATCAGCACATTAACAGAAACACAAAAATACATACACACACAAGCTCATTGAATTTGCACTGTAAATTTGTATTACGTATGCATACACATATAAATTATACCACTGACCTAGACAACGAACGACGAGAAGCAAGTATGTGCTTTCGTTTTTCTTTCCTGTTCCAAAAAAAAAACGACAAACAACATTCGAACAGAAACAAAACAATGTAGAACGTCTATAAAAAAGTGCAAAAATTATCATTAAATTGGAAATATTGCGGTACAATTTTACGTGTTAAGCTTTCTCTATGCTTTACAGCAATAAAATGAAATGGAAATTCCTTAAAAACTTTTGATAAGACGAACAAACCATTTCCGGTTTGTTGTAAAAGAGCCAGTATTTAATGACACACTCATTTACCGTTAAATGGAACGAGCTGGAATGGTGCATGTACATATGCATTTCCAAGCAATTAACTAAAATTTTATAGTTGAACTGTTAAAAGAATGCTTTTAACATTTTATGTAAAGGGCAGGCGCCAAAGGAAAAGTATGTATCTTAACATTTGTCCGAAAAGTGTGGTGAATTGTTAAAGAAACAAAATGAAATGTGCATTATGTTATTAACATGTTCCACTAAGTATGTGAGTATTTCTAGCATAACTGTATAAAAGGTAAAGACAATGTTGAAAACCTAGCAGTCACACAATGCAAGTTAAAGGATAATATTCTCTTATTTATTTTTTAAACAAAAAAAAAAAGTATTGAGAATATCGTAGTTATTTCAATTGAAAAAAGGACACAATTTAAACTAATGACGTTTTCTTTTCTAAAAAAAGTGCAAAATTTGTGTCCCATTTTATTGATAATTAGCAATTTAAAGTTTTTTTGAAATAGTGAGTTTATTAGAAGTTATTGTACCAGCACTTACGAGGCAAGAAAAACATGCATAGCAATTTTTATGATAAAAAGTAAAAGAAAAGTTACATTTTTTTGGAAAAGAAAACGGCATAAGAAATAAATCTTTTAACATTTTTGTTTAATAAATAAAACTAAACATGGCTGTTTATTTTACATCGAGTGATTTAGAAAAACTAAGACTTTGTACAACAAAAAATTCTACTTCAAGCGGATTTAGGACTGTTTTTACATTAAAATAATCATGATCGTACTTAAATTCAAATATAATAATAACAGGTCGATTATGGATGACAATCGTACCTCTGTTGGGTTACGGATGGCAATTCGAAAATGAGACTTTTGAATTTCTGTTGCTTTTTGCTATTTTCAAAAGGAACTGAAGTGCAGTTGCCATCCTAAATAGTCCTATTAATCTTGCGATTTACCGAAGCCTAATATATTCTATAATAGATGATTATAATGAAGGGCTGTTACATACAAGTACATAAATACCGACAACTATTTTTTCATTATTACAAATTTTTTATTAACATATTCTCCTCTGCAATCTGGTCCATCGTCGATTAATCACTGCCAAATTTTATAAAACTTTGTTGGCAAATGTTTTGATTTTTATTTTAATTTTTAATTTCAGTCTTAAATATGCAATTTTATTTTTTGTTGTGGTACGACTTCTATATGTATGTAACGAAAAAAGGAATTCAAACAAAAGGACTCTTTTGTTATTACTGACATAAATAATATGGCACTTTAGTTTATTTTCGTTTCTTGTTAACGACTGACATTTCAAAATAAATAATAAATTTCAAATAGACGTGACCAACCACAAAACAAAATCTATGTAAGTCAAAAGGTAAGGACTACTTAACTGCAAGAGCTTAAAAGGAACAACATGCAGCTTCTTAATCGAGCTAAACACGTACGCATAAGCGATAATAAAATATATTATTTTATTACTAAAATGTTCTCATGACTTGGGGTTCTGACAACAGACCAAGTTGTTTTTGTTTTAACAAATTACTTTCGTAATAATATATGGAATAATTAATCATCCGAAATGGCAATTTCATACTCGTATTCTAATTTTTTAAATAGTTCGTTTAAATATTTGATATTCCTACTTACTGGCATTCAACGTGACAGCAGGTAAAATTGAACAAAGAATATTGTTCCGTTCGATATTACGTTCTCAACAGAATTAATTTTAATTTATCAAAAATTCTGAACAAAAGGGAAGCAGTTTGTAAATTCCTCGAGCCAAACAACTCCTTTCAATTGTTTGATAACTTTTAAAATATTGGCTGTAACATTTGATCGTTAGTGATAATTTATGTTTATAAAAGATGTTTACAAAAAAGAATTGTATTTTGGCGCTTACGATCAGTATTGTGAAAATTATTGAGAAAGAAACTGGAATAAATTTATTTGTGATGCATGGAGCTTATTACAATTACTTTTGCAACTCCATGGAATTGTATTAAAAATAGTATAATAAGTCTTAAAAATATATGAAATTAAATGTCCGCCCTACTCGTTAATGCAGGTGTGACATTTTAGCAAAAAGTTGCTCATTACAGCCCTCAAAGTTGAGGCTGGAATTGCAGCTATTTTCGCTCGATTCGATTGTTTTAGTTCATCCACATTTGTCGGTTGCGATTTGTACACTTCCTGTTTACAAGAACCAACCCCACAAGAAAAAGTGCGGTGAAGTTAGGTCAAGCGACCTGGAATGCCAACGGAAAGTTGTGTTTCTTGAAATGATAATGTTAGACAATTTACTGTATAATTCGGCCGTAACCGGCTGAGCTTTGTCTGCAGTTGCACCATCTTGTTGAAATCTCACAGAGTTGAAAGGAATTCTCTTTCGGCTTAGTTCCGGATGGAGAGATTATTTTAGCATGCTCAAGTAACGGTCTCCATTAACAGAAACGCTGTGTCCGTTTTTATTCAAAGAAATATGCCCCGATAGTTCAGCATGAAGAAACTGCACACCACACTGTAACGCGAATTCGATGCGATTCCTTCTCATGCAGGGGTCTAATCGTCGCTTTCGATATCGAGCTGATTCGAACGAGTTTTCTTAGTTTGAGATTATGACATTCGATATCGAATAAAGTGTTTATATTGTTCGACAGCGAATGCCATAATCTCAAACTAAGAAAATTCGAACGAATCAGCTCGATATCGAAAGCGACGATTAAGCGTCAGTATTTCTGAGTTGGAACTACTCCATATGCATAAATTTTGTCTATTTACGTAGCCCTTCAGATCGAATTTAGCCTTAGAAGACATGAAAAGACAATTTAGCAAGATCTCGTGCTCTTCCACATTTTCAAGCATCTTCTGGCGAAATTCCAAGTAAGTCTGCTGCATTAATTTTATTAGCCATTCGAATCGTGTAGGGGAATAAGTTCAAATCCTTATGCATTATTGTCTGCAAAGTCTGCCTGGTGTCAGTACCAAGTTGAGTAGATAATCTTCTTGTTGAAACACTGCGGTTGCTTCGTATAGCAGCAACTACGGCGGCAATAGTTTCCTCTGTTCGAACAGAAAGGTTTCGATTATAAGGACTTCTAGCGACTGTCCCAAAATTATTCACTAGTCTCGTAAGGGCCCATCTACTCGGAGGATGGCCGTCAAACGTGTGCCAATATTCGCTTTGAACCAAAACTAGAGACGTTAATGCGTGATAGCGGCATACAATCCGGATTCTTTTTTCAGTGTCCCAGTTCTTCATTTTTATTAAATCTAAAAATCAATCTACAAAAACAAAAATCCAGATTACTTACCAAAAAGATATCAGGTTTTCTTTTGGTTGCGGCTTTCATCAGCCACCCTGTATATTAAGAAATATAAATGAATTGCATGTTTGTAGTCATCGTTGAAACTTAAATATTTCACAGCCGAATAACGTTTTTCAATCTCATTAGGGAATTTTCATAGTCAAACTTTTAATTCAAAATTAGTTCAGATGCATCTGATGTACATATAGCTTCCACTTCTATTCATAGTCGATTTCTTGACAGTTGACATAATTTCGACTTAGACACAAGTAATAGCGTTGCTATTGATAAAACTTTTTAGTTTTTGTATCAAAGATACCAACCACTATAGGAAGTACTATGCAGTCATAACAGTACGTCTTCACGAGCCATCGACTTGAGCATGACATGAACATGACACCGACTGAGCAACGGTATTAAAATGTTCATGTGTTTGTATGTGGCGAATACGTGTAGATGTTTATGTTCTGAAAAACCGTATAATTTTCAGGTTGTGCAATAGCGATAAAATTTAATTTTTTTCGCTATCTCTCCTTTGAAAGTTACATTTCATGGCGAACATATTTGCTCAGCCATATCGGTGTCAGAGCATGAATGAAACATGGACATGAGCGGTCTACATTAGCTTTATGCTATGTTCGACATGATGTTGGTACAAAGTTCATAGTTAGTGGAGACCCCTAGTAAAGTATAAATAATTGTATGATTTGCTTTACTAAATACCGATAGGTCAGGGCCGCACAAAATTAAACAACCTATCAGAAGATGTTATAATTTTTGTTAATGGCGTCGTATTGATATTTGATATTTGTCAACTAGACAGCTGCATTATACAAACAGACAAGATAATGGAATAATTGTGTCGATGCTTTTCCAGGTCGCAAGATAGCCCAATTCCTTCTTTGGGGCTACTTGAAGTCGCGGTTTTATGCCTACAAATTCCAGACAGTAGCAGCCCTTAAGGAGAATATTTGACAGGAATCTTGTCGTGGCTAAAAAGTTTGTCGACAAAAAAAGCGTAATTTTAACACAATGTTGCCATCACATTGCCTTTAATAATGCGAAAGGGCTGTCAATTTTAATGAATGTCTGCCAATATTGACACAGGCAATGCGATCAACTAAAAATTTACTGAGTTGTCTGTTAGCCGCTTGCATTTAGGCTGCCTTCCTAAACGTCTGTATGTAACATGAATCAAAAAAACAAGATTGAGCACTCAGCCGTACAAATAAATTTTCTACTGCGCATCGACGTCATCATAGAATAGAAATGACTGTTTGTTGTAATAAGTGCAAGAGATTTTTGGCGAAAAACTGGAAATAACTAAGTAACTTCTAATCGGGTGCATCGGTTTTAGCAAAATTTTAAACGGACAGAAGAGATGCAGTCGAGTAAAACTCGGGCTACCAAAGTTTTACATTTATCCTTACTTT
The DNA here is from genome assembly GCA_956483585.1 of Gymnocheta viridis. Taxonomy (NCBI): domain Eukaryota; kingdom Metazoa; phylum Arthropoda; class Insecta; order Diptera; family Tachinidae; genus Gymnocheta; species Gymnocheta viridis. Next base: position 134,965,007 of record OY101440.1, on the reverse strand, counting down.
CCATACACATACATATGTACTTTTGTTTACAACACATATTCTATGATTACGTCACAACACAACACAATCACACACAACAAAATAACAGACATGCGCAATCTTGTTTTCTTGATTCATGTGTACGCAATGTCAAAGCAGTGTTTAAATCAAGCATTTTAGCTGAGATCAAATACTTCAGGGATGCCATACTTTGTCAAAGTTTGCACGGTTGCGTTTGGGAATACGTGACTCTGTTGAACTGCAAAGCAAACTGCGTTTAGGAAGACAGCAATGCTGCCACCTTTTTACACAAAACAAAACTGTGATATTTTTAAGGAAAATGATGTAGAATTGGTGTAAAGGAGAATATACATATATATCTAGAAAAATAATAAAAAATCCCTGAAGAAGTTGGAAAATCCCAACGAAACGTCGGAACAATATATAAAAAATAATCCTTGAAAGCCCAAATATTGAAAATATATTCATCTTCAAAAAAATTTCAGAATTACACCAAAAAGGTAAAATATTTAATATTTCTAATATTTTTATTAAAAAATAACTTATTCTTAAATTTATATGTATGTATGTATCCCTTTAAGTCGCTTTAAGGACATCGCTTTACTAACGTTACACCTTGCTGGAACACTAAAGAAAATTCTAAGCATTCTACAAATACCATTTCCTTCTTCAAATTTTCTTTAGCAAATAAAATGTATGGAAAACGAAAGAAAATTAAAAGAAAAATATTTATAAGTAATGGTTGGATAGATGAGGACATGTTTTTTGCATAAAAGGAAAAGTTGGCAAAACTAACATCAGCACACTTACATACTACATACACAAATACATTACGAAACTGCGTCCTTGCTACTGCCACAGTACAAGTTGAGAGAAGAAAAAAAAACTACAAAGATAAATATTCAAAGGAAGAAAGTGTGAACGACATGAGCGTCAAACGACGCCGATTGGTAAAAGGATTAACTTGTTATGGAAAGGAAATCTAAAAATTTTAAAGTTTCATTTCGGTCGTTTTTCTTTTAACTTTGTTTTATGTTAATAGTTAAAGATTTACTAAAAAAAAATAAATAAATAGAAATGTAAAATAAAATGGTCGGTCGTCTTTCAAGCTTGAGACACATGCTGAGTTAGTGCTCACTAAATGCTGCCAGATTAATGATATTATCAGGATTTTGTTTCCCCAATTGAAGGGTTTACGGAAGCAAACAGGAGGCTAAACACAAAATTTAAATAATTTAGGGATTTTAAAAATTGTAAAATATGTTGTAAGTCCAGGTTATTTAAAAATTTTTTAACTCGAATGAAAACCACAAAAATTTTGCAGGAGTTAATTATTTAAAAGGAAAGTTTGGTCAAAATCTGTGTTATTCGTACTTACTTTTTTAGTAAACTTAGAGAGATTTTGAAAGAAGGATAACAACATATTTTAACTTTATAAACATTATTTATTTTTATTTATTTAAATATGTATGTATATATTTTACTGGGTTAACTTTTATGCATACATAAACTAAGTTAGATCAAAAAGATATAAATAATGTTGAATTAAATTGTAATAAAATAATATACATATCTATCGCCCCTTTATTGCAAAGTAGTCATATCTCAAAAAACTCGCTCTTTCGAAAACGAGTTTAAATGTTGAAATAGAACAAATCTGCAACTTCAAGAACAATCGCTGATGGCCCATAATAAAAACAACGGCAGTAACTGTGATTTCATGACCACATTCTCTAGCGAAATTTGTTGTCAAACAGTATAGAAAATATTATTCAGCCTGAAGTTGCAGTTTGTTCTGTTTCATCATTCAGGCTGAACAATATTTTCCATGCAGCATAAAATTTTGCCAGAGAAAGCGGTCCTGAAAAAGAATCTATTTTATTTTTACAGCGTTTTTTCTGATACTCTCAGTTTCAGACACTCATTCTCTCAACAATGTTACCGTGTTTTCATAATTTTTTCATAATGCAAAAACAATAATAGCAGAGAATTTGAAGTTACTGCCGTCGATGTTATTATGGGCCATCAGCGTTTGTTCCTAAAGTTGCAGATTTGTTCTGTTTCATTATTAAGTCTATTCCAATATTCCAATTGAAGTAAACTAATTATAAACTTCGCCAGATGACTATGAACTTTTGTTAAACATTTTAAAAAATATGATTTTATACACCGTGATAAAGTTTTCAATAAGTGAAAAATAATAGAGAAGCGGAAACATTTATTGAAATAATTTGTTTAGTGTTTGAATTGAAAATTGAGGAAAAATGATACAACAAATAATTGTTTTTTTTTAAATATGACTATGTTGCATTAAAGGAACAATATGTAGCACATTTTTCTAATATGTATTTACGGAACCAAATTTATTTTGTTTATATAATATATTTTATATTTATAATTACAAAGTTTATTTCAATTAAATATATTTTATCTACTTTTATGGTAAAATTTTTTGTTAATCTTTAATAACTAATTTAATTTATATTGAATTGAAATTATTGAATAAATTTAAATTAAAAAAAAGACAACGAAATAAAAAAGAAGATCAAAGCCAGTAATTATTCTAACTATTTAGGATAAATGGAGAGTATGGAAAATATGTTCGCAAAGAAGTTTTTTGGGGCAAAAGAGCAGATAGGATTGAAAGTTTTTCTTCTGAAGCTGATATCTTCAATACGCTCATGACTATTCGATCGAATACTATCGATGAAGATGGTTTACACTTAAAATTCTTGAAGATCCTCCTACCTTTTATTGTTGGTTCACTTAACCACATATTTAATCACATTATAACTGCACTATTCTTCCCGAAATTGTGAAAAGACGCTCGTATAATTCCGATTGCAAAAACATCTACTGCCTAATGATTACCGAATAGAAATAAATAAATAATTGGGGCAACAAAAAACATCAAAGATGCAAAAAATTAAAACCAAACTTATCAAAACATCACTTGTTTTATAGTTTTAAGGATTTTCTGTGTAATTTCTTTCTATAAATTTTAGTAGTTTTTCATATTTTAAATGTTTTATTCGAACAAATTATGAAGAAAACCCAATTTTAAATCCGGTTAAATAAAACACTGCTACAATTTTCAAAAACTATCTCCACTCACATGAAACAATAATTCATTTGTAAGTTTTTGTAAATTGACCGCTGACAACCTTTAACCTTACAGTGTGTGAGAAATAAGAAAAAGATAAAACTACAAAATGTATTTGAGTCTTCAACATTGTTTTTTTCACAAATCTTGAAGTATATTTCTAATTCGCCTTGAAGAGAAAAAATTTATAACTCAAACTTAAATTTAAAATACTATATACATACATACATATGTAGCATGCCACAATAATATAAAGGTAGAACCGCCAATGAGTGGAAAAATTTGTTTGACTTAAATGCCGATTATTTGATTAATGATTTTTTTTTGTAACCAGTTGTCTTCCTTCAAGCTTAAGGTCAACGGATAAAACAATAAAAACTTTATTTCAACAACATTTCGCTTTCTCTATGAAGAGCTATGAAAACTAAGAACATTAAATTATTTAATTTCTTTAGATTTTATTTTTTATTGTACTCGTATTATGAACTTTTTATAATATTAAATATAAGAGAATAAAACATACTATGATTTTTTTTAAAAGCAAGTTAAGGAATTGTTCGGTTTGAGATAGTTGTTTTTGTTTAATAGTTGAAATAAAAATAAAAACTCTAATAATTTTAATTTATTAATTTTATTAATTTATTTTTACAATATTTCGACCAACTTTGTTGGTCATCTCCAGGGAATTAATATTATCTAAAAACGACAAATTCACAACTTAAAAAAAGAGTTTTTAGTTTTACTTTATTTATTAAACAAAAGAGAAGGACAGACCTTAAACCGAACAATTCGTTAACTCTGTTGTTAACGTTTTATATTATAAAAGGTCTAAAACACAACACATTCATTTATTAAAAGCTTATAACATAACAAAACATAAAATAATAACAAAAACCCCATAGACTATTGTTGTGGTGGTCGCTGGTTCAATTCTTGCTAAAACCGTGGTTGTTTCTGCAGAAAAACTAAAATGTCTTAAGCAGTTTGGGTTTGTTTTATAAACGCAGACAAATTAAATACACAATGGAATGTGCATATAAAAAGATGAATACTGACATTAGTTGAGAAAATCGTTCGTAAATTTAAATAAATCGGAAGTTGTGGATTATTGCTTATCATAAGCCAATTGTGTAATACAGACTCAGGAACCTCATGAAGAGCTAAAACCTTTATTAAACGAATTTTGCTCAAATATAAGCGGTAAAGTACAACTTGTACAGGGTAGCTCAAAATTAACGAAGGGGTTTGAATTACTTATAACTTTTATTATAATTTTTTTTCTTTTCTTTTCAGTATTTTGTAAAGAAGACTTGGGGAGTTTAAAATGGAGCAGTACTCAATTGAACAACGTGCCCAAATTGTTGAGCTTTATTTTTCAAATCAACGATCCATTGTTTTGACTCAGCGTGCATATCGTCGTTATTTTAATGTGCTCATTTCCAATTAAGTATGTAAATACATGAAAAAAACAAACTGAGAACAAAAAAGGAAAATTTATATAACTGAATTGCAAAACTATGAAGTGTAGCGCTCATAGAATCTACAATGTAAAAAAATTTGGCTTTTGCAATAGGCGAGGAGTTGAGATAATCGAGCGTTGCACAAAGCGAGGGCGTACAATATATACTTTTGCTTTACTGACTGCATATCAATTTGATTCCATCTTGATTTTGCTGTTTATCATCTAGTGAATTGACGGCAGAAAATATCCCAACTACATCGAAACCATTTTATATATTAATATTTATTCAGATTTGAAATTAACTACAAAAACCTTGTATTGCAACAGTATTAAAAGCACGACCTCTTTACTACTGCTTCTAAAAAGTTGTCTTCTCTTGAACTATTTTTGAAATTAAAAGAAAGAAAAGAATAAAATATGTATAAACTAAGAAATTGACTCGTGTAAAAATAAATAGAAGTGATTTTGGTATTCCAAAAACGATTAAATAGTTGATATTCCTAATCTCTCTAGTATCCACCGTCAAAAGTGGTAAAATCGAGCAAAGAATGCTGCTGAGATGGAGCAGTGATGTCGAAATCAGCACTGATCCGTTCTGCTTATCTGCGATTAAGTGTTCCAATATGACTTTTTGAATAAATATAATTTGAATTTCTCAGATTTATAGTTAAGCCAAATAATTCCTTTCAACTCAAAAAATAAAAATGATTTGAATACTGGTGTGATTTTTATCTTAACGTCAGATCTTCTTTATTATTGTGTAAGATAGTAATGTCAAAAAAGAGAAAGTGGAACTCCCTGTATTCCTATATATTTTATATTCCAAAATGTAAAACTTGTGCCGTTTTCTTTTCTAAAAAATCTGTAACATTTGTTTTACTTTTATCAAAAAATTGTTATTCAAGGTTTTCTTAAGACAAAAATTTCGCCTCATAAGTGATGATACAATATTTTTTAATAAACTCACTATTTCAAAAAATCATTGTATTGTAAATTTTCAATAAAAAGAGCAAGAAATATTGCACTTTTTTCTAGAAAAGAAAACGCCATTAAACACAATTTTGTGGCAACTTTCGAAATTCCTTGGAATACAAAAAATAAAAATAATAATAATAAAAATATATAAAAAAAGGTTTAGAACAGATTGGTATCTTGTGGCAATTAGTTATTCACGCTTAATACTTGATGTGCAAAAAAAATAAGAAAACTAAAATTAAAATCAGAAAAACTGCAGAAGAAGCGAAAGTTTTCTTTCTAAATAGGACTTCTTAATGGCTTTGAAATATGTATCTACGTACATATGTATGTATGTATATCTCCTACAAATACGAAATAAAGCCAAAAAAAGGAAGTTAAGGAGACAAAAACAAGCAACTGCTTTCTCAGATTTTGCAATTAAATACAGGAGATTAATGTGTACAACGAAAGAAAAAAAGAAATATAATAATAATTTCTTCAAGTTTTTGGTTTTTCTATTGTAAAGTGGAGGAGGTTGGTAGGAAGGACGAGTTGGTTGCTTGCAGATGCGGTACTTCGCGTTCGCACACAATAGCCAAAATGGAGAACAAATATCTATCTTTACGTATGTATTTCTGAAATAAAATTCTAGAGATATTAATATAAATTTCAATTTTGACTTAAGACTACTTTTTGAGGACATGAACTGCACTTTTCTTTTATTTCCTGCAGCACAACACAAAAAAAGCGGTGTTGAGCTCGACATTTACCCATCCATATACTACATGAGTACGTTCTTCTCTATCGCACATTTTAATATAATACATAATGTATACATACACATCCACACACTATTAACATACATACAAACACACGTATACATAAATATCATGTAATGCATTATAATTTTTCATTATGTTGAGCTTTTGTTTGGTGTTGTTATTGTAGATGGTTGTTGTTGTTGTTGTTGTTATTATAGTTGGTGTCGTTACAGACTTTGTAACATCTTGTTGTAGACTTTAATATGATGAAATTCCTTGAAGGCTTCGCGAAAACGTAGTTTTTGTTCATTGCCCAATTTTGCATAGAAATCCTGAGCAGATGTCACGAACAATGCAATTTCGTGATGACCCAATTTTTCATTACACATTCTTCTCATTGTTGTTGCTACTGCCGACGATGCTGACTTTTTACTAGTTGCTGTTTTGTTGGCTGCTGCTGCTGCTGCCGTTGTTGCTGCTGCTGCTACTGTAACAGTGTTTAGTGTTGGTATGCCACTCAACAGCAATGGAAATAGTTTCATTAAATGAAGATTTATAGAAGCTGAGAGAAATACAACACTCAGACTCCAGACTGCCTTCTGTTCGGGTAAAGCTAAAAATGTGGGCAATGAACAAGTGAGCCAATCTTGTAATTGTTCAGAAAATGAAGAATCAATAGCCGAACGAAAAACCTGTTGAAAAAAAATTAGAATTACAAAAAGAACATGACAATACCGTAACCAATTAATATGCAGTGCCGTTTAAAATAATAGCACCAATTACAATTCACATTTGGAAATCTATACTTATTTCAAAACAGAAAAATAAACGAAAACGTTGGGATAAATTCATTATTTGTTATTAAGAAAATACTATTTGGAACAATTTTATTATTTATCAGACTAGCAGAACGGATCAGTATTGATATCGAGGTCGCAACACCATCTCATCAGGGTTTTTTGTTCGATTTTACGACTTTTAATGGTAAATACTAGTGACTAGAAGTACCAACTATTTAACCATATTATTTAACGAATTAGAATAGGAAAAGTGCAATTTATTCATTTTTACAAGTTATTGTAATTTTTCCAAAAAAGTACTCTCTTAATAAAATAACGAATTTATCCAAACAATTACTTAAATTAAGACAAACAATTCATTTCATTATAAACCTAAACAGTTCAACAAATTACGCATAAACATTGTAACACGAAAACAATAAGAATTAATTACAAGGTGACCAAACAATTGTCTGAACATTCAGTTTTGCTTCAGCTTGCGAAAAAAAATCTCCACTTATAGTTAAAACATTCCCGTAACAGTCAATAAATGTCAAAAATTGCGTGAACTTTTCTTTTAGAACTCCTTACAAGTAAACATAAATTTCTATATGTAATTTACCAGCCTGAATTTCCGTAAGAACTCCATACAAGGCTTAAAGATAAACTTTTTGTGATTGAAATCAAAATTGTGAATGAGAATTTTTAGTGAAAACAAAAACAAATTTTCGTATTTTATTTTTGTTTTCATACAAATTCTCACTCATCATTTGGTTTTCATGTTCTAAATATAGCCAGTTTGTGTTGCCTCCGAGCGTAATTATTTGTTGTAAAATATCACTACTGTCTGTGACTTAGTCACCTTTCACATATGCGACATTGCTTGCTGGACATTTTTTTAATTCTCTTTTATTCTTACCTGAAGCTTTTACATATTGGAAATTAATAGAGAGACAGAAATTTTTTTCATATTCGTTTAGCATCCTTTTTTGAAGTTTGTTTACTTATTATTACATATTTATTTTATTCTGTGGTTTACTTAAATTACCAAAAACATATAAAACAATTGCAATACAAATGAAATTTGATTAAAAATAAGGCAAAATTAGTTTTTTTCACAAAATTGGCATTAGAAGATTCTCCGGAAGTAGACGAACTTGGGCTTGCGAAATATGATATAAAGCAACAAATTGAAAATTGCGAAAATAAAAAAAGGGAAACAAAAAAATATTCGGTACAGAGTTCTGCATCTTCGCCCCTTCTTCTACAAACTTCGTCTGTCTGTCTTCCAATTTCCGAGGGGACTTATAATCGAACTTTTACTTTTCCAAGATAGGAAATGTCATGCAGTTAATATAATAAATACCGACATAGTACTCCTCGTATTTATGTACATAAATGAAACAAAAAGAAAATTTCAAAAATCTGAAATATGTGATTTTGATTTTTCTTACAAATTCTTCTACAAACAAACGCAAAGAAGTATGTGTAATAAAAACTACCTGAACTGCAGGTTTCAAAACTTTTCAGGCCACTTTCCGTTTGCTAGTGCGAAGCTGTAAAGAAAATTCTAATACAAGGATGTTATAAGATCATGTGAATACATACTCCCGTCAACTGAAACAAATATTCATGTTCAGACAATTGTTTTTGTGTGTTTTAGTATGTTTTTCATAATTAAATTCATATATTGCATTTAAAAATTTTAGTCTAATTCTACACTTTCATTTTTCTGTGTAGAAATGAATGCAAAATTTCAAACCTAAAATTCAGGCAAATATGTGTAATAGACTTTAATTGTTAAATCTATTGGAATCTATGGCGATTTTCTTATAAATGTTCAAGACATTATTTTATACTTTAATAAATATCAATAGTTCAAATACTTGTAGTATTTTATAGCAATCTGCTTAAAATTAACTCATATCTTTTAATATCCATAATGTTATCTGTACAAACTGAAACGTATTGGTATGATTATGAAGCGTTATGTGTGTTACGTACGTACGTACCTGAAATACAATCATGGCAATAACATCACTATGTGGTTGATTTATTGCTAAAAACTCCTTTATGACCTTCGTCAATATTTCTTTGGGTGGCACTAAATCACGTATCATTTGGCACAGCACTTGCCCATAAATCCAAGCCGCTTCTTCAGTTGCGATTTTAATGCATTGCAGCAGAATATCAACTTTATCAGTTTGTTGGGCGATTATCTCTGGGTCGTCTTGTACAATCCCATTACTTAATTCTGTGTTTTCCAATTGTTTTCTTGAGCCTATTATTATAACATGTACATATGTAAGTATATAACAGCACAAATATAAATACATAATCTATATAATGGTGAATAAATATGTTTATTAGGGGGAACCACATTTACATATGGGGGAGAAAAGGAAATGTTTGTTGCAATATAAATATTAAAAATTGATATAAACGTCTTTCGTGAATGTCTTGTGTTCTAGATCTTTTTTGTAATTAATATGTTAAATTATTATTTATGAGCTGTTCATAGAATCAAAGGAATCGAATTGAGTGAACAATTTGTATGAAAACCATTCAGTTATTTGATTGGTTTCCATGCATATTTTCTACTCAAGTCGATTGCTTGGTTTCTATAAACAGCAAATTTATAAAGTTTTATTTTTATTTACTTGGTAGTCACACGATAAAATTTTCATTCAAATTTTAAATTCTCTCTCACGTAAAAAATCTTGAAAGAGAATTGAAAAAATTTTGATGGTATGACTGCAAAGTTATTTGTTGTTCAAATATGTCGACCAACTTCAGGGAAATAAATAAATTAAATTAAAAAGCAAGGTTTCCGACATTCTAAATAGATTATTTAACTTAGGGGTTACACGATCAAGTTTTATCTATCAAGTTTCAATTTACTCACACTTTTTTACTAATACACTCATACTTTTAAAACTTGATATGAACTTGCTTTTGAAATTCTCTTTCCATCGAGTATTTCAATTTACTGTCAAGAAAACATTTTTTGATTTGCTTTTTACAAATATTCTGCCGCAATTCAAAACTACAAATTAAAATCAAATAATCAAATATTTTTGTGAATAAAATTAATAAGTGTAATAATGTTGTGCGATGTATAGAGCAACCATTTGAAGCTGTTTTCTTGACGATGACATCTAGGAAAATGAAATTGCTTTAAAATTGCGTGCAGCCTACGCCACAGCTCTCAATTTAAATGAATTTTGATAAGCAGTACGTGTCAAAAACTTGGAAGAAAAACTTGAGCGTATGGCTGAAGGGTAACTTAAGTTAGATTTCGTATTACAATCAATGAATTTTCGAAAATAAAATTTTCGAAATAAAAAATATTTTTGAAATCCATAAGGCTTCCAGACACGTTCAAAATGCTTGCTAAGCATGGTTATAGTAAAAGTGAAAATTTGATAGTATGTGAGACACTAACGACGCTTGATGGAAAATCTAAAAATTTAGATTTTTGGCATGCTTGCTGTCAGTTGTTTATACATGTATAGTGCTAACCCATCAAGCACGAACAAATTTTCAGTAGAATTATATTTTCATTGTGAACAGTTGTCGAAAAATTGGAACTTAAAGAAAATTATAAAAATTACTCGTACAAAAAAGTGTTAGAATTAAAGGAAAAACAAACTAATGACTGATAAAGAAAAGAGAAGTGCTAGAACTTATTAAATAAAAATTTTTGTTATTAAAATTTCATTATTTCGCGACATTGTTATGTTTTTTTTAGGTAAACGAACAGCACAAAATCAAAGTAAAAATGAATGGGTCATCAAGCGTGGTAACATCAAGCCAGCAAATCGATTTTCTATATTTTGTCATTTTTTTGGACTTAAAAAAATGCGTCGAAGGTCAGAAATTTGATCTAAGCAAATCACCTGTTCGGCTCACCGGTTCGAGAGATATCATCGTCGAAACATTTCAAAAAGCGTTTTATCTTAAATACGACGAAAATCTATAGATTAGCGGGAATTGCAAATTCAAATTTACAAAGAGTGACGTGCACGTCGCTCTAGAACGACTGAAGGCCGAGGCACATATAATCCGTCGTACGTTATACGTTGCTTTTTCAACTGACATTAAAGTATCGGCGGAGGAGGTTGACACAATGAGTACTTTGCTGACGGACATTAAATCAGCCAGCTTCATTTGATTAAACTGTGAACCAGTTTCAATAGAGTTAGAAGATATTCTGATTTTTTTAATTTTAATTTTAATTTGTATTATGTTTGTCTTCACACAACACAAATAGCTTAATACAAGCAAAGCAAAAAAAGTGATATTTTTCAAAGTACTCAACGTAGTACGTTAAAAGTTAAAAGTTGCCCAACTTTAGTACTTTGCGTTGACGGAGACGTATCGAATATGACAAAGCTCATAAGAAAACTTGTATTTTAACTTAGTTGTCAGTTGAAAAAAGCAACATATAACGTACGACGGATTCTATGTGCCCCGGCCTAAACTTTTAACGCCTGTTGAGTACTTTGACAATATCTGTTTATTTAGCTTTTTATGTTGTGTGGTGACAAAACTAAATTAAATAGAATTAGACAAAAAGAAACGCCAGATTCTCTCCCATTTATGGAATTCGGCATTTCACAAACGACATTACACCGTATTTTGCATAAAGACTTAAGTCCTAAGGCTATTAAATTTCAGTTAACACAAAGACTCACGCCTACCAACCATCAATAATGTCGTGTCTTTGAAATGCAGCAAACTGCTCCGAAATTTTATCGAAAACTTATCTTAAGTGTTGGTGTTCATTTTCACGTCAAAGGGTACGTTAGCAAGCAGAACACTAACGTGTGAGTGTTGAGTGCAGTTCTTTCTTGGTGTGGCGGTGTCATTGGGCCATACTTTTTCGAAATTGAGCTTGGAGCAACTGTGACGGTGAACGGATCGCCTTATCGAACGATGATTAATGATTTTGTATTGGGAAATATTGATGTGTGGAGGACGCTATGTGTCATAATAATAATGGAATTATCGCTCTTTTGTGTGAAGTTTCCTGACCGTGAAATTTCTCGAAGAGGTCACGGAGATCTTGTGATTTAACACCTTTAGGCTTTTTTCTTTTGGCCTACGTGAAATATAAGATCTATGTCAATGGCTCACAATCGATTCAAGGCCTCAAAGATGGAATTCGTGCAGCTATTGAGGACATTCAGCCGCAAATGTGCGAATCGTTGATGGCAAATTGCTTGAAAAGAATATGATACTGCAAGCGTAGCCGTTTTGCTGATTATGCTTTCCATTATTAAATAAACATCCGACGATTTCGCTTAAAACGTTTTGTTTACACATCAAAACGAAACCTCTTATTGGAAGACCCCATACATACATATACATGGTTCTTTGAAAATATTGAACTGATTAAGAACAAAAAGTTAAGAAGTCTCTTGTAAGAGATCTAAATGTAATTGAAAAATTAAGCAAAAACTATAAAAAAAAACAAAAAATAATAAAAAATAAATGAAAAAATTTCGGTCCACCCTAATATATGGCATACGAGTATGTAAATACAAAGTAATATTGAAATTTATTTATCACATCAAGTAAGATTCGAAACAGAGGTAATTTGTATTTTCAAATAGTGCAGTAAACAGTAATTGTTATAGTAAAGTTTAATTATTGTAATTGTATGAAAGAAAATACACATTCTCACATGAATACACACAACTTAAGTCACTGACGCTCAACAATAAATATAATCGCATTATAAAATCTAATACTGAAATTGTGACTGCAATTTGTGGTACAACAATAAATCGGCAATTAAACGACTGATTCGATTGACACAAAATTTTACAGGGGCATAATAGAGGAGTATTTCAGTCGCTTCAAGTCTTTATGAATCGCTGCCTTCGCAGAATACTGAAAATAATCTGATCAGACAGTATATCCAACAAAAAGCCATGAAATGAAACCAATCCAGCCCCCATTTGCATGAAAATACATAAAAGAAAGTGGCGCTGACTAAAGGCCTCATTAGTTTTTACTTTTCGTTGCCGTTCTGTACCGTTCTTTTCTGTAGAAAATATTTCTTACTACTTCTGCTGTGTGTCTGAACTTTCGAATGTGGACGATATAATTATAGGATTGAATATTGTAAATGTTTGCAAAATGTTTTTTACTTGACAAAAATATAGAAATCATTAATAATTTGAATTAAAATAAAATATTTTGACTTTTAATAATAAAATTTGTAATATTTCATTCCACAAAAAACTAATACATACAAACTCTTGGCTGTCACTTAACGTTGTATTCCATTTTCTACAGAACCCACCCAGTTAGCATTTTCAATCATGAAAGAGCCTACTAGGAATCTCATGAAGAAAATTTTTGGTCGTCGACGAGCGCAGTTATTAATCGCAGAAGATTCCTTGCACGGGAGAAACTGTTACACGAACTGATTCTTCTGTGAGATTCTTCTATAACGACACTTATATTAATCGTAGAGAGAATCATTTGAGATTTGTGTAGTTAAACAACGTGCAATATTGTTGTTTTCGTGCTCTTCAAATAATCACTAAAATATTTTTTTAAGACTTGCATATTAAACATTCCAGTATTAAAAGACGAGCGTTTCAGAAACTGTGTAAAGAAGTAATAATCTAGAAAAGAAGTAGTTGTTTTTCTTATTGTTTCTCGTCAGATCATCATCAGGAAATTCTTTTAGGAGTCGTATGTTAAATACAATCGTCTAACAAACATCCTTTGCTAGCTGGGAATAGTCCGCAACAGAACAGATCGAAAAAGTAACAACAAACCACAAATACAGTTTTTCAATTGAACAGAAACAAAACAGATGATTCGTAACAGAACAGAGCGTACAAACTAATTCTGCCTTAAGACAACCCGTTTAAGATAAAGCAAGTTAAGCTATGGACTGCAACTCGGAAGGTACCCGCAGAAGGAGCATATCCGCCCACACCAGATCGAAATTGAAACGGCTAGCACACAATATTATTACAGTAACGGACTGTACGTTATTCAAGAAGTAATCCGTTCAGTCATTTTTAAAAGAATAAATATTTAAAATTGTAAGCAATTCTATTTTTAACTGATTCTAACATTCATTCAAAAAACTAAGGACATATTAATACGGATTTTCGGTTACATTCAATATTGTCCGTTGTTTTCAAGTGTCCATCGGCCGGACGTCTTCGCCTTATGTGAGACCCAGGTATCTGAGGATGCTGATCCACAGGATTTTCATATACCAGGGTATCACCTCCTATCACTTTTTAACCTTCACAGAGGCCTTGCACTTTATATACGAAATGAAGTAGTGTACCAGTGCCAGCAATCTTTAGGCACGAGTGATCCGGAATTTAGCTGCCTCTGGGTTAAATTCAAAATCAGGTCACACTCATTACATTTCGGGTTCCTATATAGAAGCCCAAATGCGGAAAGGGATAAAACTTTTTCTGGCTTCGATGCCCTTTCCGACTCCATATCGAAGATCCTGGAAAGTTGTCCGGACAGTGAAATTGTTGTTGCTGGTGATTTCAATGTTCACAACTTATCTTGGCTCCACCATTCGAGCCACACAACCCCAGAAGGCCAATATGTTGAGTTATTTGCAGCGCACAACCACCTAGCGCAACTAGTGAATGAGCCAACACATATTTCGTGCGTTGAAGGGCACCAACACAATACTCTTGACCTGTTTCTAACTTCACACCCCCAAAAGTATGAAGTGAGCGTAAATGCACCTCTCGGTAACTCGGACCATTGCACCATTTCCGCCTCCTTTTTGACTTCAGAACTTCACAACGTTTCTCAAACAGCTACGAAACGTACAAAATACATATACGAAAAGGCTCGTTGGGCTGAGCTCAACGCATTCTTTAGGCATTTTAACTGGAAGCTTTGTTTCTTAGACAATAATGTCAATGCCATGGCGGAAATTGTTGAAGGCGTAATTTTGCAGGGAATGAAAGCTTTCATTCCATCTAAGCAAATATCCATTAAACCTAGAGCGAAATCGTGGTTTAATCTGACGTGCAAAAATGCAGTCAAATCCAGAGAGGAAGCTTTCAGTATATGGCGTAATAACAAAAATGCCGATACTGATTCGCTACGCAAAAGGGCGAGATCTTCATGTGCCAAAGTATTAAGGCAGCAAAAAGCTTTGTACGAGCAGTGCCTTCGTGCTAAAGTTCTTAATGCCCCTCGGGGTAGTAAGAGCTTTTGGTCATTCGTTAAAAGAGTAAAGGATAATGCTAGTTCCTCAATTCCAGCTCTTTTAAAGGATGATCAAATATTCACTAACCCGGTTGATAAAGCTAACCTTCTGGCTGAATTATTTGCAAGTAACTCCCACTTGCCGGAAAGCACTCAACCACTGCCCGTGCTTGAAAGAGTATCTGTAACTATGCCTAAAATATTCTTTCGAGCCCGTGCAGTTAAAAAGGTTTTAGCAGATCTCAACATAAATAAATCTCCTGGGCCGGATGGTATTCCAGCACTGGTCTTGAAGCAGTGCTCTTCGACGCTAGCGCGTCCGTTAGCTAACCTTTTCAGTACATTGTACCATGCTGGTGAATTTCCAATGTGTTGGAAGGTTGCTAATGTAACGCCAATCCCCAAAAAAGGAGAGGCTAACAACCCTGAAAATTACCGCCCAATTGCAATTTGCTCTGCACTTTCCAAAGTTATGGAAAGTATGGTAAATTTCCATCTTGTGAGATATTTAGAGACCAGCAGCTTACTTAGCGACCGCCAGTATGGATTTCGTAGGGGTCGCTCTACGGGAGACCTACTGGCTTTTCTATCGGAAAGATGGTGTCATTCTATTCACCATTTTGGCGAGAGTAAGGTGGTGGCTCTAGATATTTCCAAGGCGTTTGATAGAGTTTGGCATGGTGCACTTCTGTCAAAACTTATTGCTTTTGGTGTCGGTGATGTTTTCTCTCGATTTATATCAAGCTTTCTCAGAGATCGCACTATACGAGTTGTTATAGACGGGATCTCATCAAATGAGTTCAAGATTAATTCAGGGGTACCGCAAGGATCCGTTCTTTCTCCCACACTTTTTCTTATTTTCTTAAACGACCTTCTACTTCAAACTTCCAATCCTATCTACTCTTTTGCAGATGACAGCAGCATGTGCCATTCATATTCATTCAATAACAGACCAAGCCTGCCGGAGATCGCGGCAATGAGGCAAAATATGAATGATTCGATAAATAATGATCTTTTAGCAATCCATGAATGGGGACGTGCGAATAGGGTCGAATTTAATGCTCGCAAGACCCAGTGTTGTATGCTTACACACAAATGTACGTACAATCATGCTGCTTCATCTGTAATAATGGGTGGTGTAGATATTGAGGAATCAGAAACTCTTGATGTTCTTGGCATGAAAATTAAATGTGATGTTCGATGGACTGATCATATTTTTCAGGTTTCAAAAGAAGCATTCAAGTGCCTCGGCTTTCTAAGACGGTGTAAGAGATACTTCACTCCATCTGATCTCCTTAATATTTACACCACCTATATCCGACCGAAAATGGAATACAACTCTCATGTATGGGCCGGTGCTTCAAAGTCTATTTTGAAGTTACTCGACCGGGTACAGGAGAGGGCGAAGAAGCTCATCGGTGACAGTAGGGTAGCCAACTCTATTGACTCACTGGAGCATCGACGCAATGTGGGATGTATTTCACTGTTTTATCGCTACTACAATGGAATGTGCTCTAATGAAATCAGGGAACTTATTCCCGAAACCCGCTCATTTGTACGAACAACACGTTCTTCGTTAAGAGCGCATCCATTTGTGGTTGATATGCCAGTGGATCGCACTACGCATTACAGAGAAAATTCGTTCTTTAGCCGAACAGTTCGCATGTGGAATAAACTTCCTGCAGAGGTCTTTCCTGTTACTTTCAGTGTGGGAAAGTTCAAATCGAACGTCCACAAACACTACTCCCTTTATCCTCCTTCCTATAACCAATTTTCCTAGTTCCGGCACAATGCATTGCATATGTAGGGGTCATCCCCTGAGTGCTGGTCCAAGTTAAAAAAAAAAAAAAAAAAAAAAAAGTGCTGTTTTATTTTTTCTTTGCTTGCTTTATTTGATTTGTTTGAGATATCCTCTCCTACACAAACAAAGGAAAAATCTTTTATTTTTACGGGCTCAAGTCAATTAATTTTTTAACATTAAAAATTAAATGAACTTTTGGTTCAATATAAATGAAAAATAAGTAGACCGGTTTTTAAGTGAACTTTCATTTATTTTAAATTACAATTTCAGTTAATTTTACATACAGAATATTTTGAGTGCAGAGAAAAGCTGGAATTAAGGAATTCCTTGGTAAAAGTTTCATAATTTTTTGCGAGCTTTAGTTTTCTGGCATTAGGGTGGTTCAAGAGGGTGGTGGGAACTGATGGGCAAATTCTAGAACGCGATATTTGAAATCAATGACTATTAAAGCAAAACATTGGTCTCCTCGAGACAAAAACATCGATATATCACACTTTAAGATCCGACTGTAAATCCCGAAGATATAAACAGCCTTACAACAATACTTTATATTCGCGTTATATTTTTAAAATACATATACATATATTTTTCTAAAGCACTCCGTGTTACGAATTAACGAAATTTTTCATAGAATGTGCGTTAGGATTCGTAATTTTTTCAGTGTATAAAAGGTTTTCCCAAATTGATCTTTGAATTTTTCTTTTCAACAGAAATGAAAAACATTTATTAATACTTTTTTTATTAACTGATTTTCCAAGCACAAAAAAAACCACAATAAAAATAATAAGAATATTGAATGAACAAACGTAGAAAAATCAACACTCAATCCCCAAATCAATAGATTGTTTAAAATAAAAAATAAAAACTACATTTATAGTACGTATTACATGAAATCCTTTTTACAACATTTAGACTTAAAAAAACAAAATCTTTTATTGAGTGAGTAAGTGAGTGAGTGTGTGTGTGTGTGTTTCGTATGCATAGATGGTTTGCACAGCAGATAAAAACAAATATGAGAAGCATTCAGGATATATTTGTAATACTTACCCACATAAATGCAGGACAATAGCAATTTCAAAGCGGGAATTGAAAATTTTTCGTTTTCCAATTTGGCCAATTCAAGTGCAAGTTTTTCAGTGCAGGGCCGCAACATTTGGTTTTGATTGTCTGCACTATGGTTGGTGGTAACACCACTACCGGTGAAGCCAGTGTTACTGCTAACTTTATTATCTAGGACAATCATACGTTCCAAACCCTATGGAAAATAAAATGTATATACACATAAGCAAACAAACAAACATTTATTTATTTATTATATTGGATATACATACATATGTATATATGTGTGTATGTATGTATGTATGTATGTATGTACACATATGTATGCATGTATGCATGGGGATAGAGTAAAAATATTTTTACATTTTGCTTTGTTCACATTTGCTGTGCTTTTTGGCTATTTTTCTTGTCAGGACCAAATGTATGTTTAACCAAAACCACATGCAAACAAACATCAACAACAAACATACCGTACATGCATACACACATGCATACATATACATATATATGTATGTATGTAAATGTATGACAATGAAAATAAAACAAATTAAGATAATAACGATAAAAATAAGAATAACAATTCAAATTGCAATTGAAAAGTACATTCGTAAGTGTAAAACCAGTCAGTATAATAACAAAAATAAATTAAAAAAATAAAAAAATACGAAATACTTCTACAACAGCAGTTTAAGAGTTGCCTTAACAGAGTGATATAACATTTGTATGTCTGTACAGATGGTTGCAAGAAGGGGATAGGGTGGAGGTGGCGCCTACGTTTACTAGTTGGGAGTAATTTGTAGACACATTCGAGTTCATGAACGGTCATCACCAGAGCCAAAGTATTTTTGGAAACAAACCAAACCAATCTATGGTTTGAGGGGACTAAAGATACACTTTTTCAGGTCCACATAAAGTGAGTGGGTCTTACTTCCGGTAAAAACTCTTGCAAAATCATGGTTCTTATGAAATTAGCGAACATCTTTAGAGTAGCGGATAAAAAGCTACTCTACTAGTTTGGAAGCCGCAGCTTCGATTCTGGCAAAGAACCTGGGTGTTTTTGCAGACAGGACAAGAAGCCTTCGAAGGTTGTGTTTGTCTTAAAAAAAATATCGCAAGATATCAGCTTTTCAAAACTTTTCAAAGATGTACTATTTGTTATATGTGTTCTTCCATATCCCCTCGAAGGATCGGTTAAGATTTTTACTGACTGCTCTAAGAAGGGCGACGGGGTCGGCGGCTGAAATCTCTGCTATCAAGCGGCCGGCAAGATGGCTTAGGTATTATAGGATCTCTGAGGATATCTATATATTTACTGATAGTACAGCGGCCATAAGTGGTGTCTACTCTACATCCCTCCCGATTGCTGAATGCCGGGTATCTCTTGATGCGATAACGAGACATTCAAGAGTTACACCAATCTGAACTCCAGGACACACTGACTGTCTTGGAAACTGTATCGCGAATGGTATTGCTAGACAGGGTGTGGCATTGGACAACTCAATGACATGTCCTTTCACTGGCATTCCTCTACCACAATGTCAGTTGTTGATTCAGCGCGAATCGTATCGACTTGCTCAACACAGGTGGGAGCTCGAAGGTATCTGCCAAGTGGCTAGTTAAACGTGGCCCCACTACGACCTGAGCAGGACATGTGATCTACTCAGGTTCAAGAAAGGGCGGATGCGACTATTAGTAGCAGTGCTAACTGGGCACTAGAATATAGGGACACATGCTAGGAAAATGGGTCTTAGTTACAACGGCTATTGCAGGAGTTGTAACGATAAAGAGGAAGAGGAGACAGTGTGTCATCTTTTATGGCGATGCCCTGCGCTAATAAGCGTAAGGAGTAAGATACTCGGCTCTGATACTTTGTCAGATCTAGATAATCTGGCAGTGAATGGGCTACTCAAACTATCCGCATTTGTAAAAGAAACCGGGTGGTTTGAACAGGCGGCGGGGCAGACGCAATTTCTTGTCTCACTCGCTCTAGGGTATCACAACGGGACCGAACTAACGGACCCAAGTGAGCCACCATTTGAATGGTGGCTGCCCCATTAACCTAACCTAACCTATATGTGTTGTTGGGAGCGAAAACAAAAATATGCAAACAAAACGTTTGCAAGCAATTCACGAACGGTCACCGCTTGACTCCACAAATATTTTGGGAGCCCTCATGAAACACATCGACCTTTAGTTTGAGATGTAGCAAAAGCACATGTTGTTTTCTTCATACGAGGTAACTGGCCCTAGTGAAGATGTATTAATTTTTAATTTCCAAACAATTGTTAAAAGCAAAGAAAATTCTTCTGGCAATACGGTAAAGCAAAACAGCATGCCGATTTCGAAGGCCGCTACACCACACATGTGTACTCCCCTGTTATACGTAAAAAAAATCATAAGAACAGTTTATCAAAAACTGAAATTAGTTTCAATCATTTTCCGTAATTGCATCAATTATTCATGTGAACAAAATCAACATTTAATGATTTTTCGAACTAAATTGGTTGTTAGTAGTTTTTGATCGAAAGTGATTATTATTTTAGCTAAAATTCGTAAGATTTTCTGTAGAAAGAATTGGAATGTGAATAAAGGTACGGTCACATCTGACAAACATTTTCCGAAAAAAAAACTTGATCAAAAGACAAGCTTAATTTGCATTTCCTTTAATTCCAATATTTTTTTTAAATATGGGTTCACATTTATTAAAAATAATATAAAAATAGCATTTTGCGGCATAATTGACTTCATTTTGTGATATAAAAACCAAGTTAAATCACACTAACCCTGAGCAAAAGTAGTAGTTACGTTCTTTTTGGCAAATGTTTGTCAGATGTGACCGTATCTTAAGTCTCGTATTCTTTTTCGGGTCATAATTTTAAACAGTGGCGGATACACGGAAACACACATGAACAATGACGATGGGAGTGTGTAGCAGCTACAGAAAAACAACGTTGTTTCTGTTCTGCCGTGTAAATTGAAACTAATTGATGTTAATTTATTTTTACTTGTGCCTTTGGAATATTATCTCATGTCCAATTCTTTCTGACTAAAAATGTTACGAACTTTAGCCAAAATAATAATCAATTTGGATTAAAAACCACTAAAAATAACATTTTCTAATAGATTTACAAAATTTTGAACAATTGAAAAATCACTTGAACATTTAATTGGTGAGCTTGAGGCTCAAGACCCATCAGACTCGATCGGAGAATGAAAAAAACATTGTTTTTACGTTTTTTTTTGTGACTATAATGTAATGTGGTAGTTAAATAACAGTAATTATGTGGAAGACTGGGGTGCTGATGATGCCCGTTGCGGCACCGAACATGTGTGTACGTTTCCCCAGCATCAAAATCAAATATGCTCTTTTGGTTTATTCTAATCATACAAAATTTTTAAAATAGAACTACAAATTTTCATTCTCCGATGAAGTCTGATGTGAGTGGAATTTCAAATTCACTAATTATATGCTCCTGTGATTTTTTAATACCGTTCAAATGAAAAGTATTACTAGTCGAAAATTTTAATTTTATTAATTGAATATACAATTTTCGTAGTATGGAGAAAATAAACTAAAATACGAATACAATTCGAAAACTGCGAAAACTATATACTCAATTAATTCCGTTATTAAAGTTCAAACTAATGGCGTTTTCTTTTCTAAAAAAAGTGCAACATTTTTTGCCCTTTTTATTGAAAATTTGGAATATGATTTTTTGAAATATTGAGTTTATCAGAAATTATTGTATCAGCACTTACGAAAAAAAATTTTTGTCTTAAGAAAAATTTAAATAGCATCTTTTTTTATAAAAAGTATAAGAAATGTTACATTTTTTTAGAAAAGAAAACGGCATAAGACGGACATTTTTTATTCAATTACTAGAACTTTCGGTACTTTTTATGGAAATTACAAAATTTTTAGTTTTTAAATTTTTAAGCGCACTTTTATTTTCTATTACTCAAAATTTGTAATGCTTCTTAGAAAATTGAAAATTTTATTTTTGATCACTTGAAATCAATTTTAATTTAACGTAATTATTCTGTGTAGTTATAACTATGAAATTTATATTAATCGAGATTGCCTCGATATCTTTTTTCAAAGATTTAAAAAACTTTTGTTTGTTGAGGGTTTTTAGCTAGACACTAATGAAATGCATGTATATAGACTAGCTAAAAACCCTCAACAAACAAAAGTTTTTTAAATCTGTGTAGTTATAACTTTAACAACACAATTAATTGAATATACTGTATTCGTAAATGAAATTACGTAAAATTAATTATGCTGTTAAAGTTGAACTTACGATGAAAATTGTACATTCAAGCACCAAAATTCAATTAAATAAATTGTTAAATTTCTTCCTGATCCTTTGAAAAATTTATTCAATTACGAACTTGCCAATTTCAAGTTTAGGTCAACTATTTGAATTGAAATTTTTCGAGAAATAATTTTGTCTCCTTTAGCAATCATCAATGAAAACTGAATACGGAACGCATATTTGCCAAAATTTCATTGCTTTACACATTTTTCAAGGCAGTGAAGATTCAAAAATTTTCCAAGGATTCCTTAATATTTTGTAAAATGGCATCTCAGTAAATCTACTAGATTTCTATTTTCATTTTATTTTATTTTTATCACAAAAGAGGAAAAACGACAACATTTTTAGGGTTGTTTTATAATACAGTTCGTAACACCATTTCAAATTTTTATAACAAACTATTAAAAGATTCCCATTTTTCTATCTGCATGTATAGATAGGGTGGCGTAAAATAATGGCCTTATTTAGTTTATGATTTAAAATTGAATTTTTTTCTTCTGTTCTTGTGCAAATAAGTCTTGTGAAATTTGAACTTCTACAGCATAGAAATTTAAGATGGAATAGTACACAAATTTTGCAGAATGTCTCCTGGTTAAAGTTTCTGTACTTTCTTCTAAATTCTCGCGTCCACGCCACGTTGGATATTTACGGCTGCGTGCACTTTACGTAGTCTTCCGGTATTTAGGAAGACTCCTTTCCGAACCGTGCTGGCGAAAATTGACAACGAGCCAATTGATTGTTGAAACTGCGGATCCAGATATCATCTCAAATGTCGAGGATAAGCACGCTGCGTCAGAAAAATAAAATTCAATGATTTTTCTTTGTTTCATTATAGGGTATTCCAATAAGAGGTTTAATTTTGTTATGTTAATAACGGCTATTTTTAAGTGAAATTATCAGATGTTTATTTAATGGTAAATAGGAGGGTACGTCATCAATAATGGAAAACAATATCAGCCAAATGACTGCCACAGATACGCTTACAGGACCATATTATTTTTATGCAATTTTCCATCACCAATTCGCACATTTGTTGTACGTCCTCGGAAACTTCATGAATTCTATATTTGTTTTTTCAATCGATTGTGGGCCATTGGCATAGACCTTATATTTCACGTGACCCTAAAGAAAAAAGTCTAAAGATGTTAAATCACAAGATCTCGTTGGCCTATTGTGATCGTCTTTTCGAGAAATCTCATGTTTAGGAAACTTTTCACGTAAAAGCACAATCATATAATTACTTAAGTGGTCGGTGTGCATGAGCTTTTGTTTTAACTGAACTTTAAAAGCCTTAAGAGATAAGTCTTTATGCAAAATACGATGGAAATGTCGTGCGTGAAATGCCCAATTTTAAAGATCGACGAGAAATGGACAAACCTGAGTTTTCCTTAACAGTTTGGGCTGCAACAGCAATATTTTTAAGTGTTCTAAAGCGACATGCACGACTTCGATTCTACTAACTTGCCCCAACAGCTCAAAATTTTTCACCAGTTTCACATTTGCTGTCCGAGAACTTGCTTCACGATGAGCCAGAAATGCTTTAGTTTTGCGAACTGTAACCGGGAAATGTTCAGAATTTTTTTTAGAGAATTTTAATAATTCCAATTCGTTGTTGAAGCGAATATCGTTCTATTTTTTTTATAGTTATACCCCCTTTTCACACGCAAACTTTACTTCAAAGAGTTTGCTGGAGAAAATGGAAAGAAGAATGGGGTTGAGTACAGACTTTGCGAGTCCTTTCTTCTTCGTTTGTCAGTTATATGGCATTTACACCAAAAAACATTGGATTGGAATTTTCATTTTCAAATATTAAACAAATATTAAAAAATTATCATTCAAATGTGAACAGCGTAGTATTTTTCTATACAATTGAGTAAAAAGCATAGTTGCATCAGTAAGTACTACTAGATTTTGAGTAGATTTTATCAAAATCTTTAAGTAGATTTTGTCAAAATCTAGTGACGAAGTTGATTTTGTTTTGTATGGGAAATCTATTCAAAATCAACAAGATTTTGCTCGAAATCTCGTAAGTACTAGATTTGGTCTGGTGTAAATGCCATATTACACAGACTTGTATTTGGTTGCAAGCTTGTGCTTTTGATTTGCATGTCTATCCAATAAAAGAATAACAAATTTGTCAAAGTAAACTTTGCGTGTGCAGAAGTGCAAGAAAGTTTAAAGGAAAATTGAAAAGACTCTGTCAAAGTGAACTCTACAGTTTAAGTCTTGACAACTGTTTAAATGCCAGGCTTTTGAAAATGAAACATCTTATTGGAACACCCTGTATTAAGTACTATTCCATTTTAAATTTTACAAGTCTTCTTTGCACAAATCTTAAACCAAAGCAAAAAAAGCTATTTTTAATTAAATAAATTATAAAGCATTTACATCATAACGTTCATTTCGCGCCACCCTATATTTCGACACATTTTGCCAGCAACTATATAAAATGAATATACATATTTAGAAAAGGACTTGTTGGTTGGTTGTAACTAAAACTTACATGCAAACAGCAGAGGTAGACTTGTTCATTGTTCGAGTTTTTCAATAATTTCGTTACACTCAATTTAGTATGATAAGCCAAATTACATTGAGGATCTAGTTTTGAAGTCCATTCCATTAAACAATAATTCAAAGTCCATATCAATTTTGTATGCACATCACTGCATAGTAATGGGCTAAAAGAAAATTTAGAAATCCAAATAAAATATATTAAGAAATGGCATTTAAATATGAAATGAAAATAAGTGTTTGGTTAAAATTCGGTTGCTTTAATTTGTTTCATAAATTTAAAATACATAAAATTTAACATTAAAATTTAACAAAAATTTAATTATAATCATATTTTCCCCTTCACACAATGAGCACTTCGCTAGACAAGAGATCTTTCGTTTTTTTTTTGACAATTATTTGCACTTACCTTTCTTCAATTAAACCATGCTTATCGATGTATGCCAAAACAATATCCTTCAGTCGTACCAACTCTTCACTTAATTTGCCAATTGTTGTGCTGGTCTTGGCATAACTTTCCAATAGACTTAAAAGTCCATTTAGAGCAGCACATCGTATAAAAAGATGTGATGACTTTAAGTAATTTTTAATTAAAGCTTCTAAGGCTAACATTTCCATATGGGAGGGTATTAACATGCTTTTCGTCTTGCACAGCAAATATATTAAATGCTGATGTGAAATCGTATCGTCCATGGGTATATGTGACTTTAAGTAGTCAGCCTTCTCCCAGATTTGTTTAATCTGTTCACGATTTTCACAAATTTCAATGAATTTAACTAAATTTGGCAGTATTAAAATGTGGTTTTGCTACAAAGGAAAGAAATAAAGATGAAATAGAGAAAATGAATTAAAAAACAAAAAGAAAGAAAAACAAAGAGAATAAAAGGAATAAAAAGTAAAAGTGCACATATAACAAACTCTTATGCTTTTTACTACACATCAAAAAAAATTATAATAAATGGGAAAAAGAGTAGAAAATTGTTATTCTTTTGTAAGTCTTTAATATTATTCAGCCATGTATAGAAAACGTTGTTACACACACTTGTCTTAGCATACGATATTTTACTTATTTTTTCAAAGAAACAGGGTGCTAAACTACAAAATGTAAAATGACAAATCATATTTAGTCGAAAACGTGTCATCTAAGGAAATCTCAACTAAGCACAGCAGAAAGACTTGTTTGAAAACAGTTGCTTGAAATGTAAGATGTAGTCAAATCTCAACACTATTACACAAAGTGGGTGCCGTTGAATAATGTTTTATGACATGTTTGATATAAGAAAAAATTTGAAATTTTAGCAGATAATCAACCGAGTAGTCTACAATTTCCTTATACTGGGTCTTCACGTAGCAATTTCATTGCTGAGATCAAGGAAAAACGCAAGCAGAGTTTTGATAGTTCGATTCCTGATTGCTTTTAGGTGGAGAACATGTGAAATCGCTTCGTCACGAATTCAAAATTTTCATAGTGAGAGGTTGTATAAATGTGTTAAAATCATATATATATAAAGATGGGAATTGTTGATAAAAGTTTATTATTTTAAATATTTTTTCGATTTTTCACACACATTAGGTGCTTTTTTTATAAATATGCAGTTTTTAGTTTCCTAAATTCAAATTCGCAAAAGACTGACTACATACAGCAAAGAGAAATGACAACAGATTGATAGGCAATAATTGCTCAAGAAATCACTTGAGCAATCACTGCGCGCGCAATAGATGTTCACTTATGGCAATCGCAGTCCACACCTAATAATTTTCATGAACGCAATCAATTTTGACAATTGCCGCAATAGATATTGCTACGTGAAGACCCACTGTTACGACATTTAGCGGAATAGTCGGCAATTAACTGGTGCATCATTTTTGCTGAATATAATTTTGAAGATTTTTTAAACTTCCTGTTTTCAAACAAAAGTACCACAAACGATTGCATGTAATAATATAAAAAACGGGACAGGCAGAAAGAATAAGCAGAAGAGGCTTCCCTCATAACTATAAAAGCTTGATGAAAGATGTGGTTTTTGCAAGTCGCGTATTCTTTCATCATTGAAAGCTAATTTAA
Organism: Gymnocheta viridis; assembly: GCA_956483585.1. Classification (NCBI taxonomy): domain Eukaryota; kingdom Metazoa; phylum Arthropoda; class Insecta; order Diptera; family Tachinidae; genus Gymnocheta; species Gymnocheta viridis. The sequence goes on along the minus strand of OY101440.1, from coordinate 134,937,976 downwards.
ATTATAATGATGTTTCAATAAAGTTTTCCAAATGTGGATGACTCGGCTGCAGATGGAGGTCTCCCAGTTTTCATTAATTCATATCCACAATTATCGACATTTAATCCCCATAAATCCCCCAAATAAATATTATCTTTATAATAACAAATTAATTGTTAAAATATTTTCTTTTGAAGATACAGCTATCTCTTTATGAATCACAGTTTGCTTTTCGTACTGGTTACAATAAAACTTCCTTGATTCTATGTATTACTGACCTTATTAGGGAAGGCCTTAACGCTGATGAACTTTGTGTGGTAGTTTCGCTTGACATTTCAAAAGCCTTTAATTCTATTGACCATTATAAAATGGTTATTAAACTGAGAAACGAATTTAATTTTTTTATATCTGCGTGTAAATTTATCTGGTCTTACTTGAATGTCAGGTCCCAGTTTGTTTCTGTTAGTGAAAGTAGCTCGAATATAAAACTGCTAGGTTCCTGAGGGATAAGTTTTGGCCATTTTCGGAATCCTGCGTAGGTTATTCTCGACAAATTTATTTTTATCGCTCTGCATTAAAAAGAGACTGTATCGATCATTATTAATGCCTTTTGTCTTGTATGGGATTGAGGCTGTTTCGGGGCCTAATGCAAACAACATGTCAAAACTTAAACGGATTGTTAATATGATTCTTCGCTTTGCATGCAACATTGGTTTTCGTGACCATATTTCGGAGTATGTATGCCAGTTTCTTGGCTGCTCGTTTCAAAACTTTCTTGAGCTTAGGAATCTGGTTTTTCTCCATGGAGTCATTAGAAATGGCAATCCAATCACTCTTTGTAATAATTTTGCCTTTTCAAGGTCTTTAAGGAACCCACAGATTATTATTCCTAGAATAGCTTGCTATGTTTTTGAAAACTCTTATTTGATTCGTGTTGCCCGATCTTTTAACCGTTTGCCTATCAACTTAAGGAAGTTTTCTTTACCGCACAAAGGTATTTTTGTCGTCTTTTCAAATCCAATTCCAACTACATTGGATTCTGTGACAACCCTGAGCGAGTTTATTAGAATTTATTGTACCACCACTTACGAGGCAAAACTTTTGTCTTAAGAAAACTTTACACAGCAATTTTTATGATAAAAAGAAAAAAGAAATTTTAAAATTTTTTAGAAAAGAAAACGGCATAAGTTAAGGAACGCATGCATTCGAATTGTGAAATAATTTGTCAGGAGAAATCATATTTCAAAAACGAAGCATTTTGCTTAAAGCTTTTGGACATTTCAAAACGTGCAAACGTGCTAAGGCGACAATTTAGCATAATTCAGTTTGTAGTCGATATCTTAAATTAACATCACTTTTTGAAACACTTTCTTTAGTTTTTGCACAAAATGAAAAGGTTCGTAGTACTGAAATGTGCTAAATTTGCATATAACATTCATGTGCAAAATGTGCATCCGTTTTAAAGTATTTATCCACTGTACGAGCTCATACATATTTTACATTTACGTACGCAGCACGTACGTTTAAAAAAAAGATTCTTTTTTTTTTTGGAAATATTGCTATAATTTCTCATGGTGCTACTTTTATTTTATGCTGCTTGTTATTCGCTACAAACTCTTATTCCCCTACTGCTACTGATGAACAGCAAAAACAAACAAAAAACAAATTCTACTTTTTACTTTAAACTGATAACTGATTTTTAAGAAATTTTTAAATAACGATATTTTTAAGCCACTTTATTTATGAGTGTATTTGTAGTGTAAAGCACTTTGAAATCGGTATGACCAACTTTTTATAACACTTTCGCCAACACTGCTGCTTATTTACTTAATAATGCTTCAAATTATGGATTATTTCTCTAAGCTTTAAGTTTTACTAACGATTCATACATTTTTAAAAAGCAATTTTAATTTTCATCATTCAACAGAAGAATGAAAAACTAACTACATCAAGTAAAATATAAAATAGCGAAAAGTGGAAAGTGAAAAACGAAAAACGCAGCAAAAAAATTACTTACCTCAATCATTTGCATAAGAACATCAAATATTAGTTGTGAACTACTTTTATAATCGACACCAGATTGTTTTGTAAAATACTGATAATTTCTAAAGGCTGTATTTGCTGCTACGCCAGACAAATGTTTCGATGATGATGATGATGACGTTTTTGTTAAACTTTCTTCCCCGCCAGCCAATGACACCGAATCGCTTTCATCCATTGAAGAACTTCGTGATGACGCTGATGTTGTATTTTCCATTTGTTGCCAAATAAAATTCAAATCAAATTGATTTGCTGCAAAATACTGAGTACCAATAACTGAATCACAGACCAGATTACGCTCCAAATTGCTGTGATAGAAGACATTTGATGGAGAAATAATGAGTTGAATTTCGTGCAGTTTTTTGAGGCTGTAAGACAAAAGAATATACAAATATGAAATAAAGTTATTTAATGGAATTTAAAAATTTGCTACAAAAATGTTCTTTTATTTTTTATTATTAACATTCGCTTTTTATTTTTAATATATAAAATAAGGCACATAAATTATATTTATCAAGTTGTAAAATAAACTTTTATTGCAGTTTCGCTGAAGCAATTAAGTTTTCTTTTATAATTTTTGTAATATCAACATTTATGAAAAGCAATAAAAATTTTGAAGTTATTAATGATTTAGGAAATTTCCTTTAGACAAGTGGACAGAATTTAAATTTTCAGATTTTAAAAATTTTTCATAAAAATCTCGAAATGTCGAAAATTGTTCGCGTTTATTCCTTGATCATAAAGATACTAACTAATGCGTATTAAATATTTCATATCGATGATTAAATTTTGATTTTATTAATTTAGATAAAAATTGAGAGTTTTTGGTTAAACGACACTTTGATGGGTAATTAATGTTTTATTTTGATTGCAAAAGCCTTATTAAGTTGAAAGACTAAATAAAAATATATTTTTTTCTATTCTTCAGGACAAAATCATGTCGGCAACAAGAAAACAAACGGAGGCTCGAGCCTCGAGCGAAATCATCGGATATTTATTAAATTGTAAAAAGGAGGGCATGCCATTAATAATGAAAAAAAATCAGCCAAATGGCTGCCACGGCTCCACTTGCAGGACCATATTCTTTTTATACAATTTGTTATCAACGATTCGCACATTTGCGGCTGCACGAATTCTACCTTTAAGGCCTTAAATCGATTGTGAGCCATTGGCATAGACACTATCTTTCACGTAGCCCCAAAGAAAAAAGTCTAAAGGTGTTAAATCTCAAGATCTCCGTGGTGAATTGCGATTGCCTCTTCGAGAAATTACATGGTCAGGAAACTTTTCAAAAAAAAAAGAGCGATCGGTGGGCATGAGTTTTTGTGTTAACTGAACTTTAAAAGCCTTAAGAGATAAGTCTTTATGCAAAATACGTTGTAATATCGTTATTAATTTTTAACAAAACGTACACATTAAGCCGGACATATTGTGACATATTCCCATAAATTTGCTAAATAGAAAATTATTTTAAACAATGTATCGATTATTAGTAATAAAATGAAATAATAATAACCTATCAAGAGCAGAAATTTAATAACTTCATGACATATAAAACGAAGCTCTTCATTGTATTGAAGAAAAGTGTCATTAACAGCGTTCATTGTATTTTAATAATCTATAAAACGTTCTCTAGCTAAAATTAAGCGAAGGAACAAAAAATTGGATTAAAAAATAAAAAACGGGATGGTAAAAGAACTTAACTTGATCAACTCACAATATATGTACATACATATCGCTTCTTTATTGCAACATAGTCATATCTAAAAAAAAACTCGTTTTATTATATGAACAGATAGATGTTTCAAAACTACTAAGCACGTTTCTGGTTGCAAAATTTTGTCGATCAGTGTTAATAATATTTTATTTTTATTTCATAGAAATTTCTTTAATATTTTCAGTAATTAAATATTTTATTAATTAAATTTTATAGTCGAAACTTCAAATAGTACTCTTTCAAAATACTTTTTTTTAATAAAGCAAGTGGTTTAAAAAAAAACTTTAGTGCATTTCAATAACAAGTTGAAATTATTATTTGTGTTTGTTACTTTGTAATTAACCCAAAAATATAATAAAAGAACTCACACACATGTAGACAACACACCTATACATACATAGATGCTACTTATGCATGTATGCAAGTGAAGTGCTGCATAATGCTCAAAGTAAGAAACAATAAATGATGAGTATGTAAATTTTGTTTTTGACTTTTTCGCAAAGTAAAGTGGTTATTTGATGTAAATGCCACTAACCGAACACGAATGGTCAAGTTAAAATTTTTAAAACTTGTAAAATATTCGAATAAAAGAATATTCGGTGAAAAGAGTTTTATATATTAAAGTAAAATATTGCTTGCATATTACATGAGCTATCAGTTTTCTCAATGACTTTTGAAATTACTTTTAGACAAACAAATTTATTTAAACTTTTCGAAAAAGTAATCAAATTCAAGAAAACCGTTTGTTGTGATTTTTTGCATCTTTCTTTTTGGCAAGACGATGCTACAGGCCACGCAGCGCGCGAAACAATGGCCCAATTGAAAGGCGAGTTCGGTGAAGTTTATTTTACTTTTAGGGCCGGTCAATTGGCCGCCTAGATCGTGCGATTTAACGCCTTTACACTATTTATTGTGGGCCCATGTTAATGTTCATGTCTATAGGGGCAACGATTGACGCACTGGAAGCGAATATTGAAGAATTTATTCTTGAGATACCGGCCGATATGTTGAAGAGAGTATACCAAAATTGAACCCAGCGTATGAACCGTTTGAGGCGTAGTCGTGGTCAACATTTACATGAAATCATCTATAAACATTGAATTACAGAGATCGTTCTATCGAATCAAAGAAAGATTTAATATATTTCTCTAAATTGTATGTGTGTTTTTTTAATTAAATCCGAAAGCTCTTAAAAAATCACCACTTATGAAATCAACTTTAATTTTTCTTAATAATACACTCGAAATGCTATGAAGGCAAATCAAAATAAAAATTTATTTACAGCCTGTTCATCGAATACAATTAACTAAAACAGCGAGTAATAATATCAACGTTTCTCCTGTTTGAGTTCATGCAACACGAATGTCAAGTATTTAAACAAAACCCGTAACAATTGGCTTATTTTTTTGGTCTGCGTATCGCTATTTTAAATGTCACAGAACTGAAAGCAAAACGAATAGAATAACTTATTCGCTGTGAAATGTCATACAACGAACAATTGACAACGTGTTGCACAAACCCTATTTGTTACGTAGTCGTTAATGTGTCGCCCAGTTTCGTTTCATTTTTGACGCGTTCCATGAACAGGCTGTTAATTTTATATACTAAAAATCAACTGATTACATTTTGTAAAACTAAGGCCCAAATTTATAAATTTTAGTTAACTAATGATGGCCGTTTAACCAATGACATCGCAAAAACTCAATTAAAAATGTAAAAGGAAATTTCGTATTTATTTGTCGTTGACTTTTTAAAAAATCTTGTTCAAAAGAGGCAGAAAACTGCCAACTGGCTTTTTCAAAGCTCTTATTAATGTATTGAACAGTTTTCTAAGTCCTTAAATAACTTTCTCCCACTACAGCGGCGTATGTGCTTAAACTGAACAATATCATAAAATCCTAACGATACATCTGGGATGTATCAAGTTTACATAAAATGTGACGAGTGATTATATCCACTGTGGTATGCGCTGCTTTAAGTGGTCATGTATAAGTAAGACCGCTTTTCTATAGGCTAAGTTTACTTTCCAAAGCCTTTTGTTTTTGACAGTGAGAAAAGAAAGAGAAATTTGGGATGAGTACCGACTTTGATGGACTCGCAAAGTTGCATTATTCTTCGTTCGTCGTTTACACATACTTGTATTTAGTTGCATGCATGTGCTTTTTGTTTGCATGTTCATCCAACAAAAGAACACAAAATTTGTCAAAGAAAACTTTGCGTGTGCAGAAGTGCAAGAAAGTGTAAAGGAAAATTGTAAAGACTTTGTCAAAGTAAAGTTTGTGTGTAGCAAAGGAGTCAAAGCATTTGTAATATTAGTTATTTCGTAACACAATTAAACAATAAAATTTCGGGCTTCAGAAAAGTGTTAAACCCAATGTTGTTAACAAATTGTTTCTGCTGTTGTTATGATTATTACATTTGTATATTTTCAATTCTTTTTTTTTTAATTCGAATTACTAAAACGATAAAAGAGCACACTCGTATATATATTTCCTAACAAGCACACATACAGCAGTCATGAGAAAAATATTCATATCGAGACGAAATCTGAAGCGAAGAACCTTTTCAATTAATTTTTTTATTTTAGTTTTCTTTTTCATACAATAAAAACTTGATAATCCGGATAATTGTATGCAGACCCTAATCAGGATTTTCAAATTAACCGCATTACTGATTACATTGTTGTTATAAAGGGTGTCCGCCCGGAAGGTATACTACTTTGTTTGTTTATAATTTTTTATGAAGTGAAAGAGAATGGATTTTATATTGATAAATGTTTTATTTAATGTATGGAATACAATATCAAATGTCCGCCCGCCTCTGTTAGCCTCACAAATGCCATCCCTTTTCAGAACATTTTCACACATTTCACGCGGTGTTTCATTAATTTCAAATCAGGCGACCGTGGAGGCGGCCAATCAACATTACCATTTCTTGAAATAACTTGTTGTGGAAAGAGGTCTCGCAGTAAATCCATTGTAATCCTGGCTGTATGCGATGTGGCACCGTCTTGTTGATACCACATGTTAATCAAGCCCAAAGCATGCAGTTGTGGCGTTAAAAAGTTTTCAATCATATCACGATATCGCTCCTCATTCACAGTTAAGGTTACGCCGTTTTCATTTCCAAAGAAGTAAGGACCGGTCCAATGATTCCTCCTGACCAAATTGCACACTAGACTGTCACTTTTAATGGATGCAAAGGTGACCGATGAATAATTTGAGGGTTTTTCATTGCCCAGAACCGACTATTCTGTATATACATATCCATTCAAATGAAAATGTGTCTCGTCACTCATTATGATACTTTCACTAAAATCGGGGTTGTAAAGGGCGAGCTGTAACATCCTATTGGCATATGTACGGCGGCGTAAATGGTCTTGTGGAAGAATCTCTTGTGTCATCTGAATCTTAACTGGAAACAAATGCAAATCCTTGTGCAAAATTGTGGCCAAAGTTGAAGACCAAGCTCTTGAGCACGGCGTCCAATTGAGGTTGATGAATTGTTTTGAACACTGTTTTGAGCAGCAGCAATGTTTTCAGCCGATCTTGCAGTACGTTGTGGTCCATGCTGGGGCCTATCACCTACAGACCCTCTTTCTTCGAAATAATTCACTACACGATAAATAGTGCGCTCTGTTGGCATAATGTTTCTCCCAAAAAATTTCACGTAACTTTCTCATCGTCACAGTAATCGATGATTGATTTAGATAAAATGTTTTTAGGATTAAAACACGTTGGTTTATCGAATATTTTTCCATAATAAATTTGCCACGTGTCTACTTTTTGACTGCCAAATACGAACTATCAAGACTCATGTTTAATAAAATGGTGGCAAAACAAAGTAGTATACCTTCCCGGCGGACACCCTGTGTATAGATAAATTTATCCTATGAACAAACTTATACCAATACATAGAGAAATATATTAAAATTTATACAGTTAATTTAATATACAGCTTAAAAGATTTATAAAAATCGGTATTTGCATTTATTAATATAAATATTTTACCAAAAGTGAGCTTCATCCCTGAATCCTAGAAGAACTAGATGATTTTCTCGAGTTGAATCATGTTTTGAACAATTTCAAAACTCTGTTCTAGCGTGCGTCTATTGTTAATGAATAATATAAAATTACTATTGTTTTTCTCATTACTGTGCGCATGTTAAAAAAAAAATTATCTATTACACAAAGAATGTAAATATTAAATGTACACATGTATAGGTAGGTATATCAAACACTCACACACATATGCACATGTTAAAACTCTAGAAAATTAAAAAGGCAATAATGAAAAAAGTTGTGAAAACCACAATTGTTTCCCTTGTTTTATTGTATATATTTTTTTAAATTGTTCACAACAACATCCAATGGCCACTTAATATTTTTTTTGCGTGTAAATATGTTTTTTAAGTAAAACATTGTGATAAAGATAAACGCATAAACCCAGCATTAAAAATCACGAGGCATAAACTAAACTACCGTCTTTGAAGAGCTACTAAATCATTCTAAAAAAGAACTTATACTGATTATGTCGCAGATTCCCAAGAAATCTTGAAAGTATAAGAAATCGTTAAGTATAAGTTTTAGCCATCTTTAGCATTTAAGCAGATAATTAGTTTAAAAACGTGTAAACATTTATTTTACTTTTACAAAACTTTGTTATTCGATTGCATGTAGTTGTTGCAAATAATCATGTTTCTAATAAAAAAAATGTATCCTCTTTTAAGAAACGTTATGAATTATCTTATAATAAAAATAGTTTAAATTTACATGAGAACTCTGCTTTGAGTTTAAATACACATAAGAAGAAACAAATTGTGAATTTATGCTATTTTTATACACAACACAGAGGGAAATACAATTATCGAATGCCAAAAAATATTTATTTTCTAAACACTCTGTACGTTGCTACAATTTCGATGAATTGAAATCAATCACATGTAAAAATCGTTGGAATTGAAACAAATTTGCACTACTTCCAGATCCGAAATTTTGAATATCTTTGAATTCTTTGCAAGCTCTTTTTGTGACTGAATAAAGCTGGATTCACCCATAAAATTTTTGTCTGCACAAATTTTTTTCACGTCTCGCTTCTTCAAACTACATATGAAATAAAAATTGTCCGGACAAACATTTTATGGGCGAATCCAGCTTAAGAATGAATAGAATTTGTTTTCTTTTTGATATTTTGTGTTTACGAAAGTTAAATCATATCACCAGCAAAGATAAAAAATTTAATTTTAAGAAGCTTTGACATTGTAGCCCCAAGCTTAGCAAAACAATATAGATCAAGCGACCTATCAAATAAACAACAATTCATTACAATCGGTTCATCCGTTAAGAGCTACGATAATGGCACAGTCTGACAAGCAGGTCCACAAATAAACTGATTCATATACACAATATAAATTACGAAACAGAGGATTAGTGTTTGAATAATTCATTCCTAAAAATGTTTTGAATCAGCTTAAAGTTTGCTGTTGTTGGCCGCTAGAAGGTATCCATGTAGAATGAAATATGTATTTTTTTTTAATGTGTGGAATTTCAATGAAGTTAAGTTTTGAAGAAATATGAGATTCTAATTATTTTTTAATATTGGTGTGTTATGTAGGTATACAAACGCATATCCCATTCCTAATTATTACTAATTGCAGTAACTTATATGATTTTTTTATAACTTCAACTTTTCGCATTTGTTCTAATGATACATACATCTAATAAAGTTTTATCCTCAGACTAAGAGCTTATAAAAAGCCTCTTTACTCATTCTTTTTGCAGCTGGGCATGATGAAACATGTCTGTTGTTGTGCACAATACAATCACAGCTCTGTAGATATGTAAGTATATGAACTTGACAAAAAATAAATAAAATAAAAATTTATAAAATATAAAAATAAAAATAAAAAATATATGTAGATAGGTAAGTGAACAATTTTTTGATGGTATTTTTTGTGGGTTTCAAAAATGCACACATCACTTTTGTTGTGCATTAAATAAATGTATTGAATTACTTTTCTTTTATCTTTACACTGAAGTTTTTGTTCATCGTGAAATTTATGAAAAAAAACATTTAAAAATATTGGTTTATTTATTTATTAATTTATTAAATGTTACAAATGCAATTACAAATTACATTGTAACTTTGTTTAAAGAACATTTTAAGAGAAACCTTCACTCATTGTAGTGAAGCAGACCATAATAGTCTTTGCTCTGAATCGGACCCACAACCCACCCACACATAGGCTACCACACTTCCAGCTAACAGGTATACATACATACATACGACAGAAAAAGTGAACTATAATTGGTAAAATTCGACGTCAGCGAAATTATGTTGACGATGAAATAAATAGAGAAAAATAAAATAAAAATCGATGTGAAATTTTTATTCCCACGTAAAAGATTGAGTAGACACAGTTTTATCTTTAAGCCTTTTTAAAGATTTTAATTGTTTTCAGTAGTTTAGAGCAAACGCGGCACCCATCTTGCCGATAGCTTTTTCATATGCAAATGTTCATGCAAAATCTTGAATACACATTCATATAATATGTTTACCATTTCAACAATCTCACGTAACTTGACTCGGCGATCATTCATAACGATATCGAGGATTTTCTTGATATTTTCTTCAGTAACCACTTCTGTTGGCCATCCTGTTGATGGTATTGTTGCAGTGCTTGTTCGGCCGCGTTTAAATTCAGCAATCCAATATTTTACCATGTAATCTGACGGAGCAGATTCACCGTAATGTATATCGAGCTTTTCTTTTGTCTCTTTCGCCGTTTTCCCTTTCAAATAATAGTGTTTAATCACTGTACGAAATTCACTTTTTTCCATTTTTCAAGAAACACAAAAGTTGCTTACTTCAAACGACTACAACAAATAAACTAATCGATTAATTTGGGTGAAATTTTAGCAGCTGACGTTTGACAGATCGCAGCTAGGTAGCTTCAATATCAATCCGCCCTCGTTTATCGTAGTTTTTCAATGACATTTATAATTAAAGTTATACTGATGCCACATTTAAACTATTGTAGCAATTTTCTCTCAAATAAATAACAAATATTTTAAGAAAACAAATTTATTTTAAGCAAATAGTCAGAGCAATCCATCAAATATTTGCAATTGCAGCAAGAGAATAAAAAATTGCCTATTAAAAACGTATACGTGATATATTGCACTTGCGAAATACCCAATTATATTAATTATACGTCGCACATTATTGATTTCAATTGCTTTCAAATCAACTAACTAGAACTAGTCTGAGCTTCTTAATAAATGTAAAATGCATTGGAACTATCAAAAAATTTATTTTTTCTTCTATTTAATTTAGAAATAGTTTGCTTCTTGAGCGCATATTCATTGGCATTTTTTCGTTTGTGTCTTCTATACAAACTGCAGTATGCAAAGATATGCGTGCATGTATGTAAATAGGTCTGTCTAAGCTCCAAATACAAACTAATGTCAGTAATTCTATAGTTCCAGGATGTACAAACCTATGCATGTGTGTGCATGTTTTAACTTGAATACAAACATATACATTTAAAAGCCCCTTAAGTGCTATAATGTTGTCTAACTTGTTACATTAAAGATCATACACAAACACACGCATAGTCACACTATTAAAATACACCAACAACTTACACTTGTATCATATAAACACAAAAAGAGACAGAGCTGACTCATGTACATACATATTTAGTCTAATATTTTGTTTTAGTAAAACTCTTTAACTTTCCTTTTTTGTGTTTGTGTGTTTTTTTTTCTTCTTTTTATTGCAGTTGTTATTCATGTACTGGTCCCTCTTTTTAAACTGAGTATTATTATCTTTACACCGTTTCCCGCTTCTGTCTGGGGAAAAAACGACTTAAATTTCAACTATTTTTAAATTAAACGTGTGTGAATCCAGGTGAAACAGAACTTAAGTCTTTTCACAATTTCGTTAATTGATACAGAAAAAGCTCTCGAAATGAAGTAGACGGGTGCGAGATACCGTAGGAGACATGTGGAGTTTAAAATGTTAGACCCAAAAATCACCAAAGAGAAGAGGGAACGTTTTTTATGCTTTTTGCATGAAAAATATGCATTTGCATATTTCAAATTTTTTTCCAAAAAAAATATTTTTAATATAACTTGCATACATTTGCATATTACGCAGCTTGACAGCTTTTTTTTAAATGCTTGTGGTAGGTAATTCACGCATCTCGAAATATGATCTCCGCAATGCGATCATTAAAAATTCTTCATCCAAAAATGTTGCATGTTACATGTGTGGCTTATAGGTTGCATAGAATTGCAGATTTTGTTCGCTCACATTTTGCAATATTAACTCCCTTTTTTTTAAAGAGAAGTAACACTCAGGCAATTAGTATGCCTACCAACCCGTAGGTATGTTACCTTCATTGGGAAAGGGATAGTGTGAGAGGACAGATGGTGAAAGAGAGAAAGCTTAATTTTTACAACTCTGATATTGAGCGTTGTGTTAGTTTTTAAATCAGTGTTGCAGCTCCTCTGATGTCAAGTAGGCGCATTAAATGTGTTTTAAGCTGTTTTAGCCATTTTATTAATTATTTTACATCGCCGGCGATTTTGCTACAATACGGACGAAGGAGGGCGCTGTGATGTCCGCTAGCATACGCCAGTATCCTGCTGCCAGTACTGTTCAGTGACCAGGGGGCTATGCCTTCATCACTTAAACACTCCGACAACAACAAATACAATGGCATACTAATGCACATCTGAAAAATGCTGGAGGTTATGACTTGTCTTAGACATTATTTGCTTTGTAGTCAACGCGCTAACTATTTCAGCCAACAGCACCCTCAAATTGTTGCAAATCGCAAACACGTTTCTTACGGTAAAACTAAATACATAAGGTTTTTCCAAACAAATTTATAAATTTGATTAATTTCCAGGCGTCCTCTCGTATCAACTTAATGCATTCTATATACCCAAGTATGATAAGTCGTTCAAAGCCCTGTACCACTAGAGGGGGGATTTTGGTTAAAGGCTGCTATGTATTATTGCGACAACTTTTTAAAAATAAGCAGCGTTTTAAATGCGCTTGCTGATGATGAGGCGGAGTTGATATGTAATACAAACGCTTTATTTAGGAATTCATAGGCAAAAACACATTTAGCATACGTTGAAGATAATTTGTGATCTATTTGCCACAGTTGATCAAATTGGAAACCAAAAGACTTCCTTTACATGAAAGTTTACCCGTCATAGAAGATGTAGAGAAAAACTTAAAAATATTAAGAATAAAATTAATATTTATATTGAATTGAAAATTTTTGGCTTAAGTTCAAATCTGAGTTTACCCATATCTTTTTAATTTAAGAAATTATATTTAGATAAATTCATTATATTTTATTAAGAGAGTACTATTTTATTTGAAACAATTTATTCATCAGACCAGCAGAACGGATCAGTACTGATTTCGAGGTCGCTACACCATCTCATCAGCGTTCTTTAGTTCGATTTTACCACTTTTGACGGTGGATACTAATAACTAGGAATATCAACTATTTAACCGCATAATTTAACGAATTAGTATACGTTCGTTTTGTGCGATAATTGAAAATGAAAACAAAAAAATGTGAGTGAAAATTAATATTGAAAACAACAATAAAATACGAAAATTAGTTTTTGTTTTCAATATAAATTCTCACTCACAAATTTGTTTTCATTTTCCAAAAACATCCAGTAACTGCAAGTGTGGAAAATTACTGTCTTCTGAAATATCTTGAGTGGAAGTAATGAAATTGCGACTGTGTTAGTAAAAAGTGACAAGAGTGTTGATTTTTTGAACCCGTACGTACATGTGGCAAAGAGGGAAATAAATATATTGTATACGAGACAGAAACCTGTGGCAGATGGACAGCTGCCGTTGCGAAAACAATGTCGCTCCATTATTACACTTTGTGTACGGAGCCCTAAAAAGAGTGCAGTACATATTTTTTTTTGGGACATTGCAGGTTTCATATATTTTGGCTCAATGTACCAGATATTTTAAAACATAAAAATTATTTCAGAAATGGTGTAAACACCACTACATACTATACAGCTGCAAACGATTGTACGAAATATTAGAACATGACAGCCAGCACAGTAGTACGTACATACATATGAACGTACGTAAGAATTACTGAAGCCTGTTTGTTACAGGTTCTTTTGGTGTAGAAAGAGTATACATTTTTGCTTTTCATTACACTTACCTTATGGTATCACAATTAATACGATTCCAACGAGTTGTGTGATGATACAGTGAAAGTTTATTGCCCACAATTGGAAAAGTTTTGTACGTAATTAAAAGTTCCATAATAGCTTCCAAACAAATACTACGTATTTGAAATTGTTCTTGCTGGTCCACCATATTTTCGTCATAAACTTTATTGATTAGAAGTAAAAATGTCATAAAATATTCTTCAAATTGTTGACGTGTTGTAAAACCGAAAATTGATAATCTATAAATATAAAAAAATAATAACAAGAAGCTGATAATGCAAGCAGACTTGTGAGAGAGAGGAAAACTTATACAATACTTATAGGTTTTCAGTTTTTATGTTACAAAATAAAAAAAATTAAGATTTTTTTATGTTGAGCAAAAACTAAAAGTCATATTTAACAAAATTATAGGAAAAATGAAAACAAGCTGAAAAATTCAATCAATTTACTAGAGACTATTTATCACAATTCTTTAGAAATTTAACAAGCAGACTGACATGAACCTTTTATTTGAAGCTTGTACTTAATCTTTTTATATCCCAAAAAAAAATAATCACCCTTATTCCAGTTGTCAACATGAATACAAAACGATATTGTTTGTCTTGTTTACTTCAAATTGTTATTCCAGTTGTCGTTATCGGATGTTATTGATGACTGTCAATATAGAATTTGTATTCTACAAGAAAATTTGACGGCGATATTGTTTTGCAACGACTTTGAATTTGTCGTCGCCATTTTTCATAACGACTTGACTTTATTTGAAATATACCTAAATTGAAAAATGGAAAAAACTGAAAAATTTTAAATAACACTGCAACTCAGTTTGAAAAATTAGTGGAAGGAAGACTTGCAATAGAATCCCTCTCTTGCAGTGGGATTTTTCAGTGGCACTCTTCCAAGTTTTAAATTCTCTTGGCTCGCAGATACGTTTAGGAGATGGATGACAAAAGATAAGGAAAAAATGAGCGAAAATAGTCGAACATAAAAATAAAATTTCTCAATTGGTTTGGCGCGAATTGAAGTTTAAAGTGCTCTAAAGTATCTTTCAAACATTAAAAAAAATTATACAATCCTTCAAGCAATACACTGAAATTGGTGTTCACTTGCTGTCCGGTAGGTTAAATATGTCGAATTTCTGTATCAGAAACTTCCGTTCTAATATGAGATTTTGTTTTCTTGTATTTTCATCACCACTCGAGTCTAAATTTATACCACAAGTAAAAACATTTCAACTTTTAATAAAATTTTTGTTCAAAATTAACAAACGATAAATTGTCAACGTCGTCCTCATCCTGTTATAGAATGCAGAAATGTTATTGAATTGATGACGACGTTAAAACAAAATTATATTAACAATAAATTGACCGCGACGTTGACGACGACAATTGGAATAAGAGTGAATATCTACAGTTTGTTAAACAGATTACATTAGTTATGATGGAATTAATACGTGAAAAGTTATTCTTTTAATTTTAAGACGACTCACTGATCTTAATAAATATTGCAAGATACAATAAAATCGATTAACAATTATTTTTTTATTAATTTTTTTCATAATAAAAATAGATACGAATACTATTGGGAAATTTAATACAATATTTCTTTAGAAAAATTTCGTTTTTAATGCACACAAGTGTTTATTTTTAATTTGACAAAAAAAATTACCTTTTAACAAAACTCTTTAGAATATCGACATCACTCAGGCTCTCAATGGGTATAATTGGCAACATCGAATTTCCATTTGTAGTTGTTGTTGTTGTTGCTGATGCTGACGTGGCCGTTCCAGCTGGTGTAGCTGATTGACTTTTATGTGAAGGAGATGATGTTGGTGATGTAGTTGTGCTCTGACATGCTAGTAAACGCTGTTGCTGGTGTATAATTTCATATGGAGTAACGGCCAAAGCATAGAACAGATTAAATCTTAGAGCTGATATTGAAATTGACAACAAATTGTGCTGGAAAAAATGTACATAAATAGCGAAAAAATATTAACGCAAATTTTATAACTTTAAAAATATTTTGCGTTAAATTAAGAACTCATTCATTCATTTAAATGAAATTTGTTTAATAGCAACAACATAAAAATCTTCCCATGAATAGATACTTTTATTAAACTGCTTTGTGGGATATAAAATAAAAAGCAAAGAAATACTTACCAAAGATATAAAATCAAACTGGTTATTTATGCCTTTGAGGTCTAAAACATCAATGTTTGATGTTGTCGAACCCCCACCAAAGGATGCTGCATTATAGTATTCTCCAAAACAAGTTTCTTTGCTTTCATTATTGTTGCCAACTTTAGTTTCAATTAGTTTTCCAAGAAATATAACTTTTGAATTGTATTCCGCCGTTAGACAAGCTTCATTTTCAAAATTTTTTATTTCATTTTGATGGTGTTGTTGCTGCTGCCTCAAAGCATTTTTATATTTTCTAAAGAATATCGTATTTTCCAATAATAAAGAGCCCGACAAAACAACTGCATCAAGGAGCAAGCAAATAATTTTATTTAGTTCACACTTTGTCAGTGGCAAACATGAATCAATTGTTGATGTGACACCCGCACCAACAATACCACTAACGCCTCTACGACCACCTTCGCTAGATGTTGTCATGGTTTTACCAATTGTTTGCTGTTGATGATGCTGATGATGGTGTTGTTGTTGTTGTTGCTGCTGCTGCTGGTTGAGCGCATACCAAATGAATTTTTGATGTAGCAATATATCAATGCACTGTAGACACACATTAATACAATTTCTTTCTTCATGGGTTAGTGACACTGGCGAAGGCCTATTGAATATTGCCTTAATGCATTGACAACAGCAGCCAATGAATCGCACTAGTGTTATAACATGTTCCGGTCGCAACAAGTGTTCACTTAAGAATTTATCAATGAATTTCGATTCGATGTAAATTAGTGCTGTCACCTCAATTTGTTTAATGTTTTCCATTAATGCGATTACAGTTTCACACAAATGTATGGTGGTATTGATGGTGTCGGTCGTAATGGGTATACGAATGCCATCATTATTTGTAGCAGCAATAATATTATTGCCAATACCAACACTGATACCAATGCCACTGTCAACGACACCAATTGTGCCACTTTTATCAACAACTGAAACAACTGTTGCTTGTTGTTTATTATTGTCTGCATTATTATTATCATTATTATTGTTGTTAGTTTTTTGCTTTTGCTGTGCTCTTTGTGTGCCATCACCACCTTCAGTTTGCGCCGCTTGCTGTCGTTGTCGCATCGTTTCAACAATACGTGTCATAAGCTGTGTTAGTGCAACACGCGCTAATGGATTCGGTTGCATGTAGTGTATGTGTGGATTATATTGTATACAATTGTTGCGAAATGTTTGCAACATTGCCTGTAGTGAACTGGCAATTGAGTGCCTTAAAATTCGCGTCGCATCGAAACTTTCATTATTGAATATATTTTGTAGCTTATTCTCCGATTGTATCTCTAAAAGGATTTTCACTATTTGTTGTGGATCATTGTTGTTTTGTGCAGAGAATTTAATTAACTATAATGGTAGAAAAGCAATATGAAAAAAAGAAAACATATTAAAAATCCCCACTCACATAAAATAGCAAGTTTTTCTAATATTATTTGTCTGCATGTACAGACGAGAGCAGTAACCAAGAGTCAGGGTTGCCTGTTCGATTGATTGTTCGAGTTTAGGTCAATGGAATTTTTATCATTGATCGAATATATTTGGAAATGTTGTCATAACATGAAATATGACAGGATCCCTTATTTAATTTCTAAAAATAATACTCTTAATTGTTTGAAGAGCAAAATAAAAAATGGATACTTTAAAAAATACTCATTCCTTGAGATATTAAGGAAAAATTCCAATCAGAGAGGTTCGTGGTTTTGAGAAAATTTTCGAACTTATTGGTTCAAGTAATATATATAAATCTATGATGGCAATAAGTGAAAGAAACAAGTGTTTGACTTAAACTTGAGAATGATTTAGAAAGAGTAATAAAATAAAGTTGAACTGCAGTTTCTTAGAAGCGAATTCAAACCATTCTAATGTTAAACGATTCAGTGTTAGTTATGTGCAGTATACAGCATTTATTTATTCACTTCAATTTAGTTCTGTTTGCTTTTATTGTGCTTATTTATAGAATGATAGAAAATAACAGTAAATGAACGTGTTTAATAGAAAAGTATCTATAAAAAGTTAATATTGAAGAATTTTAATCTTATTACACTTTATACTCGACGAGTTATAACTAAAACTTTTTAAATAATAAAATAAACTTTATGGTTTTATTATTTTACGAAATTTCTTTTTGAATTAGTTGCTTTAATTGAAGGGTATCAAATAATAGTATTCACTGAAATTATTTTTATTTAAGAAATGAGTACAAGAAAAAATAATTAATTCTGACAACACTTAAAAAAAACCGGAACAACATGAGTTTAACTTTTTAACGAAACCATTTATTTTCATGGAACTTGACTACGTTTTAGTTTGAATTAAATCCTTAAATATAATAACAAAAAACAAATTTGGCTGACCATAAATAAGAAACGAATATCTTATTGTTTACTCAATTATCTTTTCAACCAAAAAAAAATTAGCCCATTTAAAAATGTGTGTGTAGTAGTGAGTGTGTTTGAGTGGGGGAAAATTTCGTGCTACATAAGTTTAAGTTTTTGCATGTATGAAAATACATTTGAATGTAAGAAGATGTGTAAGAATGATTTTATGAAATAAATAAAATATAAAATGATTTATCTGTATTAATATAATTCGTTTATTTATTTCGAAAAAGTTTTATGTCCTCAATTCTTCCGATTATTGTGCTGGGAGATAAGAGAAAATTATGCTGGCTTCACCAAATAAAAGCAGAATTGCTAAAGCCAACTCATTAAAAAATACACCATCTTTAAATGGTCGCCTGTTTTTGTCAATCCTAGTGCGATTATATATCGTCATATGATTTCAATAAAGCTGTAAGTAACAAAAAATTCAAAAACGACTTCTTGGTAGATTTTGATCCACCATATAAAAATGCATGTCCCTGAAAAATTTTATTTATTAAAATTGTACTAATTTGTCAATAAGAAATAAGCTTAAACTAAAAAAATGTTGAAAATTGTTGCTTAAATTTTCATATTAGAGAGTTTTTTTGCTTGTCCTCTAAATTTTTTTCAATGTAACTTAGGGCTTTTATGAATTCATATGACGATATGTAGCCTTCAATGGCAGCATATTGTGGTACTGGTATTGCTTTTACAATTATTTAGAGTCCTATTATTTTTAAATTCCAATTCCTTTTTTAATTTTTTTATAGGGATATCTAAAGGATGATTTTTTTAGAAACTGTCTCTTTCGCAACACTGTTTTTGGCAGTTCAGCTGTTTTCGTGTAACATGTTACTGTTAAACATGTTCAGTTTGGCCTCTAATTTAACCATTAATTGACTTAAAAACGCACAATTATTGCAGATGATTGAATTTTATTATTAAAATTCATGCTCGATTAAGAAAGAGCATCAGGCCCTTCTTTCATTTTATGGTCAGTTTGGGCGACCTTCGGCCGTATTTGATGTGAACAGCAGCAATGCCAGAACTGGCAATGCATGCCGAAAAATGCACTGTTTGGTGTGGAGTATGGGTCGGTGGCATCATTGGACCGTACTTTTTCAAAGATACCGAAGGCAGGAACGTTACTGTACATAGCGAGCGCTACCGTGCGTTGATTACAATTTTTTCGCCCCAAAATGGAAAAGTGTGACTTGGCTGACCTGTGGTTTCAACAAGACGGTGCCATATGCCACACAGCATGCAAACCAATGGCCCATTTGAGAGACGAGTTCGGTGAACAGTTCAGTTCATGTTTGGGGCCGGTCAATTGGCCGCCTAGATCGTGCGATTTAACGCCTTTAGACTATTTTTTGTGGGGCTGTGTTAAGGCTCATCTCTATTGGGACCAGTGAACGACAAAGGTATATAATTTTCAATACATAGCACATATCGATATGCAAAAGTGTAGGATTATTAAAGTGTAGGGGTACAAATAAATATGTTCACAGAAAGCTATGACTACCAAAGGGTTCTATTATAAATATGTAAGTGCGCATATCGATTGGTGTAGCAAAAAATAAATAGAAAATGCTTTTGTATTGCTAGGAATACGTACAAATATAGATATGTATCGACGGGCATCCATAAATATGACTATAAGAGACAATTTTGTAGCGTTTGAAAAAAACTTGTTTGCAGAAATATAACAAAAAGAAACAATTTCTTTTCAACTAATAAATGCAATTCTTTACTTGGTGTTAACTATTTAAGTAAAAATAATTTTTGCATAAAAATAAGGGCAGTGAAATTCTTATATATTACATCAAAATTCTTTGTTCTTCTTTTTATAAAATCTTAAAAATTCAATGAAGCAATAAATCATATTGCGATAATCGTGAAAATTCCCCAAATTTTACAAAATTTTTAAAAAGTCGTAAAATCTTGTAAAACGAGCTACAAATGCAAGGAATGTGAAAAACTTGCAAAAAACTGCAAAAATTACGAAAATTCTCAATAACTTCTAATCAGTGGGAAAATTAATATGTTTAATATCATTTAAAAGTCGATGAAACAATAAAAAATGGAAAAACTAACCCACATTGCAAAAAACGCGAAATTCCGCGAAAACTTAAAAACTTTTGGAAAAGCCGTTAAACCTTCTAAAAGGACTTAAAAATTTCCTGTGAAAAATTTGCAAATTATGCAAATTTTTGCAAGCAGCTTACCATTTTCGTTTCGGTCGCTTTTAAGGTATATTTTTAAGCTTTCCGTATTCTCAAAAATGTTTGAAAAAATTAGCTTCAATGTAAAGTTGTACACTTTCGAAGTTAAAGCGAATTTTTTAATACAACTTTATCGCATTTTGCTTAAAAATTATTTGCTTATTCTTCTCAATTTCGGATTACACACAAGGCGTCCAACTTCATAAAATATATTTAATGAAATTAAAAAGAAATGTTCCCACTCTACGCTTCACATTTTATTATATATGTACATAAACTAATGCAAAAATATTCAGTGTATACTGAAAATATATAAAATGCTGAAATGCAGTGGAGGTCTATTTTTTGTTTTTCTTTTTAATCTCAACTGTATGTTGCGATTTTGTTTTATCATCAAAATATCGACAACGACCTATTGGTTTGAAAAATAGCTTACATGTTAATGAAATTATAGTTTCTTACGGTCTTTGCATTGAGTTTCCTTAACAGTCGTTTTGTATATATGAAAATGACGAAAACTACTCGGGTACCGGTGCAATAGCGTGATGATGTCTGATCTAAGGGCATAAACATTTAATATTTGAGTTACGAATTAGTTGTTACTGACTTATTGAAAAAAAAATACTTATGACTGTGGACAAGTCAGCGTTCTAGTCGCGACTCCCATTTTTTTACTGTTATTATTATTTTATTTATTTTCTTTCCCACAATTATCATTATCATTGATATTTCTATTTGTGTGTATTTTGTTAATAATAATGGTTAATTAAGCCTAATTAAAATCCTGCCCTGATTATATTTAAATAGCAGATTATATTAAAAGAATAAATGGCTGCAAACAACAAATAACACAAAAGGGACATGAGTATCCATACATACATACATACATAAATACCCACGTACGTGCAAAAAGATGTGCACACCCGTACGTATGAGTACTTTAAAACAAAATATTTCTGTATAAAGTATACGCATCATACATATGACATTGTAAATAAATGTGTATGAAATTTAAACAAATGAGTTTACAGGTAAATATCATGATTTTCCCCCTTTTTAATTTAAATTAATATGATTTTCACAAAACTATTAAAACAATTTGCATCTATTTATGCGTATTTATTTAATTAAATAAATTTCTTTCTTTTTTTGTTTGTTTTTACTTTTAACATCGTTTAATTGACATTTAGTAGTTTATAATTTAATGCTCGTAAACATTTCAATTAAAAACATGGTACATTTTCTCTAGAGATTTATTAATACCCATATTTTCATTTGATTTAATTTTTATATTTATAAGTCTTTTACTCACCTGATTAAATATCCATTTCTCGTCTACAATATTAGAAACACTTCCCAAAGGAGAATTATTATCATCGTCTCGAATTTCACAGGAATTTTCCAAATCATTTAAACTATTAAAATGAGAATGAAAATCAAAGAGAATAAAATAAAATAAAATCAAATAAAGTACTAAACTTAAGAATGCATAAATGTTGTAAAATGTAAAAGGTACAAGCCAGCAAGCATAGTTGTGTATTAGGAGCAAGAAAATGCAAGAGAGAGCAAAAAAATAAACAAAGATGATTTAAATAAAAAATAAAAAGCCTTCTAAAAGCTAAGAACATCAAGGTGCATACTTTTAATACTCAGTTGACGGATTGAAGCATAATTTGAAACAAAAAAACATAGCAAAACTAGTGATACATTCGATTCGGATACCGATATATCGGCGGTACTTCAGGTTTGCAATATTTTTACCGTCGATAAAACGATACTTTTTAAATTTTTAAAACGTTTTTTTTATAAATAAATAGCCTTCAGCTGTTAATCTCTTATAATTATTACTTTGGTTTGTTATAATTTTAATTATAATAAATTAAAAAAAAAATAAATAATAATAAATATTATCAGTAGTTCAGATCTTAAAACTGCTCAACTTATTTCAATGCATATTTCGCATGAAAAAGCAGACTATCGGGCATGTTCTGAAAATCACATTTTTCAAATCACATGCAATTTTAAAAGTAATAATAGTCATGCAGATATTTTTTAATTTTTTTTAATTTTCCTATTGCACAGAGCATCAACTATCATTTATGAAAGAAATTTGTCGTATATGATTTTGAAAATCAAAATAGAATAATTTTGCACCCGTTTCAACAGCTACGAAAAGCGACGTGCTCTTTTATTTAACTTTGTGGGTTTTGATATTATTAGAGAATCCGAGGAATATGAGCCTCTGCTCATCCCGAGCTGTGGTTCCACCAAAGAACTAGTCGAGAGATATCTAAGATCTCCTGTCGCAATGAATTTTCATACATAAACTTAAAAGAAATTGCGCAGAAGTACTTAAGTTTTCAAATGAGTTCTGTCCACCTGAGAGGTTATTTTCCACTGCAGGTCTCGTTAAAACAGAATGAGTGTCAGTTTACACTATGCAACTTTTGTCGCTGCAATTTTTCTCTTGTCTTCTTGAAAGTTGAATTTGCGCTTACAATGAGAAACTTTTGTTGTAGATTTTTTTTGTGGATGTATATATTTGTATTTGCACGAACGGGGAAACAAAGCGAATTTTCATTCTCTACAGTTGTCGATAAAGTAAGAATTGCAGCGACAGAAGATTTACATTGTAAACGGGCACAGATTTGCGAAATTTGGGAACTATTTGATTTTTAAACTAACATCTTGTTAATATCAATTTCAAATGCTAATAATCTCTTAAGTTGTTATTTCGTATAATAATAAAATAAATACTCTACTTGTGTTTTGTTAATTTTACCTTAAATTCAATATCAATACGCGTATCGGTATCGGCAAAAAGACGTGTCGATGCATCCCTAAACAAAATTCCATTATGGGTTATTTTTTCATTTCTTGTTTTTAAATCTCTAGCGATTCTCAAACTTTTAAAGGCCCTAGAAAAGATAAACTTCTTCAAATTCGGGAACGAGAAAAAATAGCTGGGAAGCTGGTTTGGAAAATATGGTGAATGCGTAGAAAATTTGAGCCTCAAGTCTTTTATTTTTGTCATCGAAACTGCACAAGTGTATATTATTCAGCATTATTATGTTCATTGAGGATTTTATTTTTTTTTTTTGCTCCAATAATGAGTATAATTTTCCTACTTGCCAGCCGATTTTACCGTCATTGCTTTGTTCATTATGGTTTAACCTGATGAAATCCTTTCAAAAATGTTTCATATCTGGTGTTTAGCGGCAAATCTATGTTTTATCTGCAGCTAAGCATCGGCGAAGAAAATCCTTACGATCGCGACGGGAAAATTCAGAACAGAGTATTGCATGTGTCACACAACTGTGTTTATTCTCGACTGTAAGCAAACGCGGCATATATCTTGCCGATATCTTTTTCATAAACATTTTTTCTTGCGAATTTGAAATCACTCAATTATGTGATATGATCGGGTCCTCAATCAGTTCACGCTCTTTAACTCGTCGATCTCTCAAAATTATGCAGCGGATTTTGTCGATGATTTCCAAAGTAACTGCTTCTACCTGAAGTTCTGAAAGAGGTTTAATAGTCGTGGAAGTGTGACCACGCTTAAATTAATTTACCCAATTGTGGATTTCCCTAAACGATATGGCAGATGTGCCATGAATTTTTTCTAACTAATCTTTCATTTGTTTTAAGTGTTTTGCATTTTAAGTAGAAGTGATGACAGACAGCGAGCAATTCATAATTTTTAATTAAAAAAAAACGACAGATTTCCCGAAAAAAATTTCCAGTCACCTTTTGCAAACTGAGATGTTTGAGAAACGAATTTTCTTCTGAGTACTTAGTAATTTTTATATAATTCCTTATATACATGACTTTCCTTCATATCATATAATAAGTAAATTTCTTTCTTCACGCCAGCATATGTATTTTAAAAATGTAAAGCTTTCGACGTAAATGCGCTAAACAGGTTGCAATCGATAATTACAATTGTTAACTTTTTATGGCGGTATCGGAGTAGCCTCAACCAATCGATATAAAAAACACATGACAGATATCCTTTTGCAACCTGACATGTTTGAGAAACCAATTTCCTTTTAAATAATTTATATAATTCCTTATATCCTTGACTTTCCTAGTGGGGATCGAAAGCGAACCAATTTTTATGATTTATGCATACGTCAAAGTCTACATAGAATATTAGATTCTCTGTTTTCGTTACTTTTTTTCGTGACAGCAGCATATTTTAAAAACATCAAGCTTCCGGCGTAGATACGCTGAACTGTTTGCAATCGATAATAACAATTGTTGACCTTTTATGGCGGTATCGGCGAATGGTTTTTCACTTTGGGCATCGCCGAAATTTTGAGGGGCACAATTTGCAATGCCAAATGTTTGGGACAGCTCAACTAGCATCGCAAACGGTGAAGCATACGACACAAATGGCCGTGGACAGGTTGCAATCACGCAAGCAGAATAAAATTCTTTGTGCCGCATTCGTCAGTATTTGTTGGAAGTTTTCCAAATGTGTTCAATTTGCACCGGTGTATTTATGAAAACAAAACATTTGCTGCAACAAGATTTTCTTACGGCTTAAATAGCATCGTCAGTATTAAAGGATCCGGCTCGAAGTACAGCGAAAATATTGCAATCACACAAGCCTAATGTAATAAATACATATTTCCTGTGCCGGCTAACTACACTATTTGTCTTCTCTATTTGGGGTTCGTTGGACCATAAACATGCTGCCCCCTTTACACTAGTGCAGTTTTGAGGAGACCAATTTGCAGGTTCACACGCTTAGCACCGCTTAAGGAGTATCGTCAATGTTCAAGTTTTAATTGGAAAGGCGTGAACGATACCAATCACAGGATATCATTGCTGCGGCGACAACCCCGCCACACAAAATTCAATCACAATCACAAAATCAGAATCTATTTGTCTACGAGTGTATAACCCATCAAACTTCGCCTCGTCAAATGAGTATTAAATGTTGATTGTCTTAGTTGAATACACAAAATCATAAGCATCGTTGTGTACAGTACAAGTATGTACTAAGAATAAATAAAGGAGAAATCAAAATCACTTACATTATAAATTGTAGTTGTTCGCTTAAGTATGATGTCGTCGTTGTTGCCGCTTTTGATGTTAACGATAATGACGGCAATGCCGATGTGCTGCCTGTAATATCTGTGTTATGCTTTTTCTCTTCATCGACTTCTTTTCCCTCTTCTTCTACTACTTCTTCTTGTTCTTCTTCTTCCGTTAAACGTATAAATGTATCGTAAATGGCATTTTTATCATGCATTGAACAAGCATCAACGATTAAATGTCTAGCTAAACGCTCGATTTGTAATTGAAGTGGTCTATTGGATGATGAGAATGCTAACGTTGCCTTGGATGCCAACAGTTTATATAAATTATTTAAAATTTGTAAAAATCTAGCAAAACATAATCTCGAACAGTCGATGCGTTCCTTGCAAAAATATTCCACCAAACGCAATAGGTAAACAATTGAATGCTAAATGATCAAAAAGAAATAAAAAGAAGAATAAATGAATATAAATTACGTACTGCATTTTGTTTTAAACATAATATGAAAAACTACTCGTAGTTATTTATAATTGAATGCATTGATAGAAAGAAGGAAGTACATAATTTGAAATAAAAGAAAAAACTATAATAATTTATAATTGGATACTTAAATGCCTATAGAGATAATTCGCTTCAATGTTTTTGCTGTCTTTCTATTATATTTAATAATAATAATAACCCACCTTATTGAGCACTTTGATATTTTTCAAAACCATTGTTTGAAATAATGAGCAATTTTCTTCATCCACTTCACACAAATAGCACATGAATGCAAATTGTTCAATAATTAAAATATTTAGAAAATTTCCGTTGAATAAATGCTGCACTTGTTGCTGGTTCCATTTAATAGGATTTGGCTGGAGGATGGATAAAAAAATATATATATTTAAATAAAAAACGTACAAAAATAATAAATAAAGAAAAGAGAATAACATAAAGCATAATAATAAAGAAAAAAATATAAAAATTAATTTCTATGGCTAAAGAAGAGGATTTAATTAATTAATGAAAGGATAATAATAATCACGAACACACTTATTTAACAATAAAGACCTGCACACATCCATTAATAAATACCATAAACGTAAATCACTTTGGATGGTTTGTTGGTTTAAAATATTTTTCAAAGACACTCAATTTATTATTAAACTACTGTATGATACGGAAATTATTTTATAAACATGCAACATGCTGCATGGGCAACTTAATGAGCTCTTTCCAAAATAAGCTTTTAAAATAGACTGCCATTATAGGGACATGCTACGGCTGATGGGCCAATGTTCTCTTATGGATTCAGACTCAGGGACAAACCTGAGAAGGAGACAAACAAAGTGTTGGTCGAAGGAATGGACTGCCAAATGACCAAACAATTGTGGCTTCGTCTGAACATGGAGTCCACAACCTCTCTACTGTCACGAAATAGAAGTGTTTTGATAACCGGACACTGTCTCCGGTTAGGATTGAATATAACGATTTCTGCTTTAGTTTCCAAGATAGAGATAAAAGAGAGAGAGAGAGAGAGAGAGAGTATAAAAGGACTGACTACCTACCCAAACTTACTTACACGTATGACCTTCTCTTTAAGTCGGTATATTTTCTCATCGAACAATTTCCTATTTTGTTTTTTATTTGGAAACTATGCAGCGAAGAGCCAGATCTAGAGACGAAATTGAATGCGGGAACAATTTTGAACATCAACTCACGTAATTTGGCTATCGAAAGTGCGAAAGTGTGCAGCAGTGATAGTTTTTTTTTTAAATTAAGAGCGTTTTAGCGTGGTTATTTTGCTTAAAAAGTACAAAAAAAAAATTTAAAAAATTTCTGTTGCCATGCAGCAGCACAACAGGAACAATCCCTTTGCTGAAGATATTGGTACACCCCTAAACTCTGGACACTGATACATCACGTTATACGAAATCACTAAGAAAACACAACCCCGCTGGAAGAGATTGCCATTCTTTTTTTACAACTTGACATTTTCCAGAAACCTACTCTATTTTAAATTCTTACAATTTCCTAAAAACTTTTTCACTTCGCCTTATACTTTTGCAAATGTACAAATATTCCAACCTGTTCCGTAAACCGGATTCTACTAATAATTTTACTCATTTTAAAATCGAATACATCGAAGGCAAAAAGGTCCAAAGCAAAGCGAATGCCGTTTTTCAGGAAATTATTTGTAAATAAAAAAGGAATTTATATTTAAAATTCAATCACCCTTTTTCTATTTGTCGTCGGTAATATCGTCGTCAATTTAAAGGCAACATCACTTTAACACAACATCAACATTAATATGGTATTCTCTAAAGTTCACATATCTAACGCTTTAGTCAACTGATTCATTTTATTTATTGTTTTTTGTAAAAAGTGGTATACGCAACTTAAAAATTAAAAAAAAATGTTTTTATTTGTAAAAATAGTTCAAAAACTGTTTTTGCTTCTGATTCGGAATCTAGCGACGATGAAAGTAAAAAGAATTTAATAGTGGAAAGAAGACTACTTAAGCAGAGGTCTTATATTTTTAATTTGCCCGATGATAAGTAAGTTATAAATTAATGGTCGCTATTTTTAATTAATGGATTTTGTCACTCTTTTTAAGATTTGAAAGTGATTTTCGGCTCAATAAACAGTCATACAAATGTGTTCTTGAAACAATAGAGCCTTCTTTGAAAAAAGGGACTAGGTCAACTTTTATTTTGAAGACACCGCCTCCAGTTGCTCTACACTCCGCTTTAGTCGTTACCATTTTTCTTTTAACTTTAAATTTTAAGTCCCTCCAAATCTATAAAAAGAATTTTATCAGACAGCATAGTTTTGTAACGCACTATTAACTTTACCTTTTGCCATCCATCAGAAGTCCTAATTGGTGGGCCAAGGGAATTAAGTGCAGTCGCAATATTTTCCCATTGCCCCTTACAATCATTTGGAACTGTACCCCTACGGAATCCTCTGGCAAGTGATGGATTCTTTTCCAGTTCTTCCAGAAACTTTTCAAATTGAGAGGAATTTGTAATTTTAATTTTTTGCATACTTTAGTTAATTAAAAATTTGGTTTTTATATTTAAATTAATTAAATAAATAACTTTTTTCTTCTCTTTTTTGCTAGTTTTTCTTTATAATTTATTTTATTTTAAAATTTTTGTTTGAACGACACAACATAATACAAAAAATACCAACGACAAAATGAAGCCCAATTAGAGGCAACGGCAACGTTAAATTTTCTTGCAGAATGCCAAACATGTACAGAAAGTTATCGATAGACAACAATATTGCCAACAAGAATACGGATTTGTAATAAAATAAAAAAAGGCGTCGTGTTGTGTTGCCGTCGGGTGAATATCTTTTTATTTATATTAATTCTATTGTTCTATAAAAATATCTTTAGAAATGCTTTCAAAATTATAAATTTTTAGTGCAAACATGATCAAAAACAAATTGGCTGAAATAAAGAAATTTTTATTTTTAATAATTATTTTGTGATAATTTTCCTCTGCTGTAGTAAATCGTACGATTTACGCAACGCCAAATTAAAAATTATTCGGTTTTGAGAAATCACTCAACTAAAATCAACTCAGTTTATAGAACAGCTGAGATTATGTCATAATTACTCGTAAATCCTTTTACTTTACAAACACTGGGTTTACATTAATACTTCCAAGACAAATTTATATAGTGAAAGACCATCAAATGTATCACAACTTTTATTTTCACTCTGTTTCTTAAGTTACATAGAGTTTTAAAAATATCAAAGAAAAAAATTTAATTTCAAATCGTTTTAATGAATCAGCAAAAGTTTTTATCTTTTATTTAAAAAAAAAAAAATCTGTATAAAAATAAAATTTAACAATATAAAGATTCTAACAAATATTCCCACTTCAACAAATTAAATGAAAAGAATAAGAAACGACTAAAAGTTTACAAAAACTTTAATCATCAATTTGCTACATTTCGTCACATGAGTTTGGCAAAACTCTTATCGTTACGCTTATGTACAAGTTCAGGTGATTTTTGTCAAGGACAGAGAACGCCTTTTTAATGCTGACAACATTTACATAATTGCATAACACACTCGGCAAGCAGTACACACAATAATACATATTAATTAAAATAGTTTTAATAATTTCATACTTACATCGCTTTGATGGCAAACTTTATTTAAAAGGGCCCGCCTTACATGATTACTTATGTCATCCAATTGTAAACGCTGCAACAAGGCCAACGGATCCAGTATACCGAGAGCATTTAATAAGTTATATAATTCCAGTTGCAATTGTAATAACGAATTATCTACATCCAATTCGGGCAAAGTTTTCATTGAAGCAGTTGATGTGGATGTGGATGTGGGACAACCTTGTGTTGAGTACATCATCAACAAATTATAGTATTCATTTAACAATTTTGATTCACAAGCATTTAAAGTGAAACGTATTGAGGCGAGCAGAGAATCCTCTAGACGTGAGTTGAAACATAGTTGATACAAAACTTTAGCAAAATGACATACTAGACGACAGTATTGCATGACAAACTGTTGGCTATATGAGGAAGAGGTGGCGGCGCAGAAATTCTTTCCCGTTGAACTTTTACGGTCCGACAGTATGGTGTGCAGACACTCGAGAAGAACATCACATAAAACTGTTGCAAAATAGTTAATTTCGTTTATAGTAGTACTTGAGCAATTTGTTAGTGTTTGTAAAGCAATGGCTTGAGCTGCTGCAGTGGCTGCTGCCGCTTTTGATGTTGTTGGTTTTGTATCCAATAGCCAGGAGTGTGACGACGCATCACTAGAATTTTTTCGTTGCTGTTGCTGTTGCTTTTGCCTCAACTTTTCCACTATTGTTGGGTGATTTTTCAAATAGAGCTTTATGTGATTTACTAAATAAATTTCCTCGGTTTTGAGGATTACATTCGACAGGATAATCGTTGCATACGATAAATCACTAAAGTTTGCAACATCCTTTATTTTATTCATTTTTATTTTGTTATTTAAAAAATTTTCATTTTTTTTTTAATTTTATTTTCATGTTAGGCAAATAATAGATACGTATGTACGTCGTACGGTTTTTATCGTATTCGTTAGAAAATTGTATTGTTGGTATTGTGTGTTTATGTTGGTGGCATGGCCAATGGCAAAATGTTGAGTAAAAGTATTAGTCGAAACAGGAGCAGGAACGGTAACAGCAAGTGGAAAAAATTTTTCGTTGAAATTTTTCATCACAAATAGTGTTAGAGTTGATGATGATTTCCCCCACAGTTTTTGTAGTTAAAAAGTTGATGTTGGCAAAATAAAGCATTACGGCCCAAACATAGAAAACACCACCGAGAAAAAGAAATATAAAAAATAAATAAATTTGAGTTTGAGTTGGAGGTGCCAGTATTAGGACATGTTGAATATAAAATGAACAAATAAAACAACCATTTGTATGTAGGAAAAAAGTTAGATCGTTAGAGAGAGTTAAAAATACAAAAGTTTAGTTTTTTTTTTCATACAATAAATGTTCTAAATGTGTTCAAAGTATAGATATTTACAGATTAGGGTTTGGGATTTCATGGAAAATCACACTTTTGCCCTGGAAACAGGAATTATGAGATTGCATTCAAGGGAATCCCGGAAAATATTAGTTTTCTAAAAAATTTATTATTTTATTGAATCAAATACTCTGTTAAAGAAAAAATTAATATAATAAAGTTATTATTAATAACAATTAATCACAATATTTATTTGCTTTTAAACAACGGAGCATTAAGGGCGTTACTTTGTAAAACGCAACTTTGAGAAACTTTGTATGGCATTTTTTTATTTGTATTTACAATTTGTTTTATATGAAATGTCTTAACGCTTGACGTTTTATAAAATAAGAACCTAAGTTATCAAAAAGTAAGAGAATACTAAACAATATTTCCGTAAATACTTATTTGCTATTCATAGAATTCAAGCGATCGACTTGAGTAGAAAATATGTATGGAAACCATTCGAATAACTGAGTGGTTTCATACAAATTGTTCACTCAATTCGATTGCTTGGACATTAGTTCAAAATTGCATTTCATTAAGAGACCGCCAAAGAATTTAAAAAATCTCTTATTTTTCTTATTATTCTTGTTATCCGAATTTTCACAGATAGAAAAATTACCCAGCGGAAACTTGGTAATGACTTCCATTAAGAACTACGTACATATTTATCAACACAAGCTGTATGCCGTCTGCATTACTTTGTAGAAGTTCTAGAATTACTTATAAGTAAATACACAATCAATCAATTTATTCTCTGAGTGGCGCGGTGGTAGAACGTGAGCTTCCTCGTATCTTACAGTAGATTACCAATTGAACTCCTTGCGAAGAAGTGTGGGTAGTATTTTATTATACCAGTGACACCAAACTTAACAATCCCTTCAAAAGCACGAGTTCAATGCTCAGAGCAGACATTTGATTTTCATTGTGTTTTCAGCATTCAATAACTTATAAGTACAGAATTTTTGAAGTCGTTATTTGTAATCCGAGGTGGCAGTGACATCGCCATAATAATAATGACAAAGTAGAAGCAGTGAAAAGTATGTACTTCATCTGTTTAATAGCATTTTAACACATTATTTTTCGCTCAAAGTTTTTTCCTTCCACTGAGCCTAATCTTAACCTTAAAAATGCTATGAAAGTTCGCCAAATTTTTATTGATGTTGAATATCGTTTATCATTTTGTTTTAATAACGTCCGTCTCGTCTATTAAGAAATATGAGTCCTGACGACTCAAAGTCTCTACAGGCTCATTAATGGGGACTAAAGCTTCCATCAAACTTTCCGAAGTTGCTGTCATTGCGTGCTTAGTTTTAAAATATATTATTTTGTTCTGATATCGTAAATTAAACGATCTGTATAGTTTTTCTTGCATAATCAAAAGTACTTTTGTAATGTCTTTAATAAATATTGAAAATTCAATAATTTTGCCAAAGTTAAGACAATATTTAAAACGAAAATATAAAATAAATTCAATATAATTATTTGTTCTCTTAATTTTCCGGTTTTCCATTTCCTAGAAAAAATATATACCTTTTCCCGGGCATCCGCGGTTCCCAAACTCTAATACAGATAGAACTTACATAAGAATTAAATAAAAAGTTTTGGGGAACTAATAACTGTGTACGAGTACCGAAATTGTGAAGTGTTTTTACTTTGTAATTATATCGAAAAAATTCGAAGGCGGTTAACTTTAAATAGGCAACATTAGTACGAAGAGTTGAAAGTTATACCTCCATGACCATTTCATAGCATAATTAAATATTAATGTCGCTATATTTTATTTTAAATAAACCCATTTCATGTACGAGTATATTTAAAATAATTTTCAGTGTTTTTATGTCAAAGTTTTTATTGTTTTTGAAAAATGTCAACTTTTTTTTAGCAAAAATATACACCCATATTTCAGCGAAATAAATTTTTAATGACACTAAAGGGTCCTTTAAAAGAAATCGTAATTGGAAATAAGTCAATAATGTACAATTTGAAATGTTTGATTGCTAGTGAAATATTTTAGACAATTTAAATGAATGTATTGGAAATTTTATAAAAACTTTGTTACAACCAAAAATTAACCAATGAATTCACAAAGATGGAGTAACTGTGGCAACAATTTTTGTTGATCTTCTCTATGAAAATATTGATATAGTAAAAATATAAATATAAGCAATTTAGTAAACTTTAGCACATACAATTTTAGCAGATACGGAAGTTACAACATCGGCAGTTTTCTTAGAAACGGAGAACCTTAAGTTTAAATAAAACACAAAGGAAGGTCTGACGTGAAAGAACGGTAGCACATGTGCCTAAATTTATTTACTTAAATGCACATAAGCATGAGCAAAATATCTTAATGAATCTTAATGCACATGTACGAGGGCGGATTGATATTGAAGCTATCTAGCGCTAGATGACAGCACAAACATAAAAACTTTTTTTTAGAAATTGCGATCTGTCAAACGTCAGCTGTTAAAATTTCAAATTCATCGATTAGCTTATTTGTTGTAGTCGTTTGAAGTAAGCAATTTTTGTGTTTCTTGAAAAATGGAAAAAAGTGTATTTCGTGCAGTGATTAAACACTATTATTTGAAAGGGAAAACGGCGAAAGAGGCAAAAGAAAAGCTCGATAAACATTACGGTGAGTCTGCTCCGTCAGACTACATGGTAAAATATTGGATAGCTGCATTTAAACGTGCCCGAACAAGAACTGCAACAATACTATCAACAGGAAGGCCAAAAGAGGTGGTTACTAAAGAAAATATCAAGAAAATCCTCGATATCGTTATGAATGATCGCCGAGTCAAGTTACGTGAGATTGTTGAAATGGTAAACATATCATATGAACGTGTGTTCAACATTTTGCATGAATATTTGCATATCGGTAAGATGAGTGCCGCGTTTGCTCTCAATTGATCATAAACGTAAACGTGTGACGTGTGCAGTCTCAATAGCAAGGCTCTATGAATCGGGCTACGAATTGGTAAGAGATTTAGCTCCAACGATGAAATTATTGACCAAACAAATGCCTATTTTAAGGACCTCAAAAAATCCTATTTTTGGAAGGGATGCAAAAACTGGAAAAAAGTTGGACTAAGTGTATTAAGATAAAAGGAGACTATGTTGAGAAACAAATGGTTTTTGAAAAAAAAAATGTTTTTGCCTACTTAGGTAGCTTCAATATCAATCCGCCCTCGTACCTTGCGGTATCAAGAGCGAAATCTCGAAAGGCATTAGCGTTTATTTGAAAACCGCTA
Source organism: Gymnocheta viridis (assembly GCA_956483585.1). Classification (NCBI taxonomy): domain Eukaryota; kingdom Metazoa; phylum Arthropoda; class Insecta; order Diptera; family Tachinidae; genus Gymnocheta; species Gymnocheta viridis. The sequence goes on along the minus strand of OY101440.1, from coordinate 134,903,426 downwards.
GAAAGATCAATATATTTATATTTTATTTTAAAATGTGCAAAAAAGTGCAGACAAATTTTTCATAAATATTTTCAAAAGCGTTTATATTTTCAGAAAAAAAGTTTTTTTTTTCTTAATTTGTCTTTATTCACAACTATTTATCGACATACATATTTTCCGAAATCCACTAATTTATAGGCTTACGCGTGAAAATTAATTAAAAATTAATAACACAAATTACACATAAAAACAAAAAACATAAATTAATCTTACTAAGCTGAGGTTAAAGGTTATTAAAATATTTTTAATTATCACTTTAGAAAACACTCAAAAGTAATTTTTAAAACACCAAAAGTTGAAATTTATATTGCACGCGAGGAAAACGTCAAATAACTGAAACTTTAAAATTGTAGATTTACAGAACATTAGTTGTCAAAAACAAAATTTTTGCACTAGTGATGTGGAATGTTGTGTACTTTTACCGATTACAAAAATTTATTCGGTTTTCCGAAATTTAATTTTGCAATTAATTCCCATTTTTGGTATCAAAAATCCCTTCGTGCGTCAGCTGACTGCATCGGAGCTGCTATTTGACCCCTTATGGAGTGCCGTGACTGTGTCAGTGCTATGGGAATAATTCAAAAATGATTCACACCCTCAAGGCTATTGTCATCCGACCCATGCGTGGCAATCACATGACTGAAGTCGTAAAAATATTAGTAATTTGTAATACTAATTCTAATTCCAATATCAGGTCACTGGTACAACTATTAAATCCATAAAACACATTTTGGCGAAATGCTCTGTACAAAAATTTACATTTTATACTAATTAAGAATTAATACATACTTTGATTACATTCAGAAAACGATCTAGACGAGCTCTATTGTCAATGAAAACTTATAAGTGGAAATAGTGTTATGGAACATTTAACTTGCACACATTACTATGGATATATTGTAGTTTATATGATTCCGCAAAACCAATTTAATAGTGACTAACAAAAACAAATTAAACAGACCTTATTGAGTTGGTTAAATATATTAACATACGAGCTGTTTTACAAAGTAAAACATACTGTTAAAATAGAGCATTTTCTGCTGCACTTTAAATAATAGTATGTTTTGACTTCGGCACAAAGATGGGTAAACTTTTTTCAGGGAGCAGTATCACAAGAAACAAACCCGTCTTGCACAAATTTATTACTAGAGATGAGCGATCGCGTGATTTTTAAAGCATATCAATAACAGTGAAAGTGATTTATAAATCACCGTGACCGTGATCACGAGTTCTCAACTCAATCCTTCTTACTAAACCATAAAAAAACTATGCAAAAAATATATTTATCTGTTATCCTATATCGTGTTAAACATGTCGTCGTCCCGAAGTTATCTTCACGTACATCAGTTTTCCGATTTAACGAACCTAATGGTTGTCAGGCCTGTTCGTTATATCCAGTCTATTTTATTCATAACTATAGATATGTTGTTTTTTGAATATTTTATTAAAATTATAGTCATTTAAAATAAATATTTCTTTAAAAATATGTTTAAGGAAAGGAAAACCTCATAAAAACATTTGTTAAACACAGTATGCTTATTGGAATGTCCATTAATGACATCTTCTTGAAGCTCTCTCAAAAACATTAAATTTGTTTTGCTAAGATTGTTTTGCTGAGCCCACTTAATGCAAATTTCTTAGTGCCTAATGACATCTTCGTGTTTTATTTTGGTCTCTAGAATTTCAGTTTCATCAAACTTTTCCTCATTTTCGCTTTTCGCTCATCGTTTTGTTTTACATTTGTTCATTAAACCGAGTACAAAATTAAAGTTTTATTCGTAATATAAGGTACTTACTTAGAAGAAATAAAAATTTGGGTGGTCGTTAAACACGATGTTCGTTAAATCGGAATAGTACTGTATCTCCATATAAATGTTTTATTGGGAAATTAATGACGTGTTCTTTTCTAAAAAAGAGTTTAAAATTTTTTGCCCTTTTTATTGAAAATTTGCAATAAAATGATTTTTTGAAATCATGAGTTTATTAGAAATTATTGTATCATCACTTACGAGGCAAAATTTGTATCTAAGAAAACTTTGAATAGCAATTTTAAATTTTTTTAGAAAAGAAAACGGCATAAGTCTAAAGTTTCAGTATTATATGCAAAAAAATGATTAGATGATCCGAATTTGCACTACCTTCGGAGCACAAGGTCAGGATCTTAGACCCGGTTTACAAACGTTAGGTTTGACTCGTCAAATCTTGAGCTTTTAGGAGAAGCGGTATTATTTAATTAATTTTTGATTTTCTGATATACGTAAAGATAACTTCGGGACGACGATATGTGGATATTTTTATCTCTGAAGTATTTTTTAAGTACGCTTCATTTAAACACTAAATACACTTACAATGAATAAAAATAAAATAAATTATATGTAAAATATCTATATACATATATACAAAAAAAAACTTACCCCCTCAATTATATATTTGAACAGAGACATAAACTCCTTGCTATTGCCCAATAAATATTTGGTATTATTTTTAAAAAATGTATCCAACATATAAAAGTCATTCCAATCTTGTATGTATAAACGATTTAAACATATTGAATGACATATCATATTACAAACTGTATCCAGATTTGGCAAACATTTTGTATGTGGTGGTGGTTGTTGTTGTTGTTTGTCCTCATAACATCTACTGATTTTACCACCAGCTTGGTCGCCCAGTGTTGTATCAACCATAATTGTTGCTGTTGTTCTATTGGCATCATTTAACATTTTGCATTGTTCATATTGTTGCTGCAATTGCTCAATTAGCAATAGTAAACTAAGCACTTGTTGGCAATCATTGGATTCAATGAATTTCTCCAGCATACCCAGAATGACTTCTTTTTGTGTGTCAAGTTCGTTGTTGAATGTTAAAAGATTTTCTGTAATAGCGGTCAATGAATTGGGGCCACTCAACAGACTTTGTTGTGCTGAAGCAGCTGTTTTTGTTGTTGTTGCTGCAGCTGCAATTAAGGGTGACAATTGTACATCTTTGGAAGCCGTAGTTGATTGTTCTTGTGCAGAAATGTTGAAAGTCGTTAAGAATATTTCATACGATAAAGTTTTTAAAGCCTGTATTGCAACATCTCTGTTATTATAGTTTGCTAATAAATTGTTAATAATACTAATTATTTTCGGTATTGTTATTAAATTTCGTTCATTCTTTGAGGATAATTTGATGAGAAACTTAACGATGGGTGTAATCATAAAGAGCCCATTGCTGTAAAATAAATGAGAAAAACGTAAAATGTTAGCTAAAGTAAATTATTGTTATAAGAAAAGTTTTTGGGAGTTCTCAAAAACTATTCCCTGGCAGTATAGTTGCGGACAAAAAAAGTTATTCCAAGGCAAATATTTGTTTCTTCATTTCACTTAATTGATTTATTTATTTACAGCTGTGTTCAAAATAATAGGAGTGGAACTATCTTAAATTTTGCTAAATACAATTTGTCAGTTTGGAAACTTTGACACCACGTGATATCATAATTGTAGTAAATTCGAAGTGTAAAAATTAAAACTACGAAGTAATGATCATGATATTTCTTGCGGTAATGTTACATTTCAATAATTTTAATACTTTTCTTTGAAAAATAGGAGTGTTACAAGTTTTTAAAAAATTACTGAGTTTAAGCAATAAAACCGTTTAAGAAATGTAAATGCAAATATATATAACTGATCCGAGAAGTTTTTTAAATAGTTCTTTTCCAAAAAAATACGTTATCTTAATATTGGGGCAAGTAACGCATTGTACCGGGCAAATGCGAAAATCAATTATAAATCTCCGAAATCAAAAAATAACTTATGAGGAAATCAAAGGAACGTCATCATACTCCCATCAAACTATCGACAATGGCTTACTACACAAAAAGTACGCAGACTTTCGCGGGCGTAGCCGCAAAACATCTAAAATGAATTATCATTGTATATCACCATATATCGAAATTCATCCTGCGATATCATCAAACAATATACAAAAGGAGCTGAAATTGAGCGTTATCATTACCACTACTTTTTTCATACTACAGCTTTACTTGACTTGTACTCTAATTTAGAAGTTTAAAAATTAATTATAAATTAATTTGACAAAAAGTAATTGAAACATAATTGTGTTCTTTGGCGAACAATAATTTTTTTAATCACGGTCACTCCTATTTTTATGAACACAACTGTATATTCACTATTAGTAACAACTGCATGAAATAGTTTACTTAAACACATGAAATAATATTCAAAGTTATTATTAGGCAGTTTGATTTTATTGGTACAAAAATATATTCTCTTAAAAATATTACAATGCCGCTAATTTTTTGTAAGATAACTTTTATTCCTTAAAAATTCTTTGCATCTTTTTGGCATTGAGCCCACCATACCCCGGATGGTTATCTGTGTAATATAATACCGTGTACTTTCAATTCTTCCCGCAGCTCGTCTTTATTCTTCGATTTTCTTGACTAATTTTTTCTTCGGCTATTTTCATAAGTTTTCAGTGGGGTGTTTGAATCTAGGTATTGTGCTGCCCATGCCATTGCATTCACGCAATTTTTCAAAATTCACTTCTTTACAAGAACCGAAAGGCGCTTTGGATGGTTGTCGTGTTGGAATACACATTTCAAGGACATTTTCCACTCGCGATAGATCGCTATTGGATCACTTAGAATGCGGCATTGTAGATTTTTGTCTGTTTTCTTTGATCCAATACAATGTGGTCCTATACCATACCTAGAAAAGCACACCCAATCCATTATACTGCTGCCTGCATGCTTAAAAGTTTTTCTTGTGTAGCGGGAGAATACTTATTTTTATTTCCACGTTTTTCATCACTTCCAATTAAATTGAATCTAAAATTCGTCCGACCATAATACGTTATACCATTTTTTTCATTAGGGGGACTTCCCAATTTCCATTATTTTTTTATCTTGCAACCCATTAAATTCAATATTCCGTGATCTTCCAATTGTGTTGGTAACTTGACGTTGACGACTTCGGCTTTTATATTTCGATGATAGAACGCTCAGCGTTCATATAATGTTTTGCACGAACCATGTTTACAGTATAATTTGTGTAAAAGTAATTTAAAAGAACACTTTTTTTAATACTCACAATATAACATCTTATTATTGTAATTGACCATTGGTTCTTTTTTTCACTTCTAACAGATGGCATATCTTCTATAAGTCAAAATACAATATTATCTTGCATTCCAAAGCGTTGCAAGATTGAAGTTTTTAGAGACCCTTCAACATACCATAATTCCTACCAAAAATAATTGTAAAAAAACACATCGTAATTGTCTTAAATTTTTTAAATTGTATTAGATCTATTACTGAGGCCACTGTTTTGTCCGTAACTGTGCATGCATACAAGCAAACCATACGTTACCGTTCTGTCACAATAAGTTATTTTTTTTTACATAAAAACACGGAGTTTTTGGGGGAGGGGGCACAGGACAGCAACCCTTAAACTAAATATTAGTCTACGACAATTTTGTTATTACAAAAACAATTTAGTTTAGATAAATATTAGCGGCAAAGTACGAAGAAGTTTAAAAGAGTTAGTCTGTTTAGAAATACATAAATAGGGGAAGTCAATAAGTTTTTGGAAAATCATATAATGAGAAATTGAAAAATTATCAAACATTTCGAACATGAAATGCGAAACAGCTACAAAATATCAAAGAAGAATTAACGACAGTCCGTCACACCTTTTCAACAGAGTTTTTACCTAAAATGTACTACTCAAAATGCCCTAACTAACAAAATATGCAAAGTAGACTGTTTTAACATTTCGCTGAGTTTTATCAGTCATCACAAAAACAAATCAGATTTCCCCAAACGAAAATTAGTCAGAGTTTTTTACATTGGCGGTATTCAGTGTTTGGTGCAAATGCTCTTGCGAAAGTGCAAGTGCAAAACATCGTAGCTTTTTTGTAAAATACAACAACAAAATACACAGAGTTTCCGTTAAATTTCACAAAAAAGCTACGATATTTTATATTTCCTCTTTCGCAAGACCATTTGAAACAAACACTGAATACCACCATTGTATTTGAAAAATTTGCATTGGAAGCACGACATATTTGATTTTAACTTGTTTTATGGTTTTACTGCGAAATTATTTAAAATGTAGTTAGGGCGTTTTACATTTTAGGCATAGACATATACAATTGGATAAGTAAATTTTAAAGCGGAAGTACATCCAAAAGTCATGAACATCGTTTGACACATCCGATAGCAGCAGTGTCTAAGCAAATCATCGACAAAGTCCAAGATACAGCGTGAACTAGTTGAGGCCACGAGTATTTCAGTTTTGCACAAAACATTGGGTATCAAAAAACTATCGGCAAAGTGGTTCTCGCATTGTACTATATATTAATTAATTAATGAATCTAATTTATTTCGAGCTATAGGTAAATTTTTTATAAAAAACGTTTACAAAATTTTATTAATTAACCGATATTTCGCCACTTCCTTGTGTGGCTTCTTTAGGGAAATATAAAAATTGTTTAAATAAATTTTTTTACAATAAAAAAAAAACGTTTTTTTATAAAAAATTAACCTATAGCTCGAGCTAAATTTAAAAAACAAAAGGTCAAAAAAATATATAAGAATAATTAATAAATTAATACATAAACTGTATAATAATTAATATTGCCCAAAATTTATATTTATACTGGCTGTAGTCGAGTGTCCTTTTTAAGGGACAGTGTGCTCACAATCGAAACGGTAGCAATCCTATCGAATTTCTTCGCCGATACTTTGATAAGGATTTAATTCACTACAATAGAACAGAAATAAAAAAACAGTCAGTACGTCAGTACGTTGGATTTTAAGAGCTGAATCCTCACCGAAGAAGTATCAGGACATTGGCATCAGCTGGTATGTCAATGGTATGTGTACGGAATTACCTACAATGAATACTTGGAAAAATGAAACACTACATATAAGTAGAGAATACAGATAAACAAAAATCTAGAAACACCGCTCGCATTTAGCCAAGAAAAAGTGATATTCTATCAAAATATTGCTCACGTGCAGGCTTGTTTGGTTTCGATGACAAAAATGCACGATATCCGATTCTCCCCGTTTGGGTTCCACGTAAATTTTCTGGTTTTCAAATTTAAGCAATTGGCTTGTCGAACAAAATTCAAGTGAAAATCCTGCAACAAAAAATGCCTTTTGTAGGACCTTCTAAAATCTAAGTTCCTGGTGGGTTTAAAAAAGTAAGAGTAACGTTGAGTGCACATTATTTAGCTAAACGGAGATGTTTTCGAAAAATAAGGAACACATTTTAAGAAAATGAGGGGATTCTTTGCTTTTCCAAATACTTATTGACTTCTCCTACAAATGCTACATATTCAGTCGCTTTTAACTTTTTGTTAAGTATTCTTTTTAAATACCGCAAATATAAAACACATACACACATATCTGCATCTGCATAATTCTGTGCTTAACTGTAAATGACACTTACCGTGCTATGCCGCTTTCAATTATATCCAAACTTTTTATTATATTGTCAAATATCACATTCTTCGAATCCAATATACTATAGGTGACATTAAAATCTAGCAAAAGCACTAACAGCTCCAATATTTGAGACTGGACTCGGCCATTACATTTAAGGAATAGCTGCAAAGAACAAAATTTGCAATATATAAAAATAAATGCTCTTTGAAATGCAACAACACAGCATAAGACACAGTAGAGTGCTTCGCAAAATGAAACAACCCAGAGATTTATGTAGTACTTACAGTTAGACAATATATGACCAAAGGCTCAAACAGTTTTATATGTTTAGATAACTCTGACTCATGGTCTGATTTAAAATTGTGAAATTCTAAACTACTTGCAAATAGCTCAGCCAACAATAGATAATCATCTTGTGTGCCATGACAAACTTTACCAGCACCGTCTTCTCCCAGACCAAAACTATTAACAGACGTAGAATCACAATCATGCAAAACGGAAGTTTCTTTCGTTGATAATTGTGCTGGTGGTATAACTGTTGTAGATGCCGTTATTGTGGTTGTTGATAGTTGTTGTTGCCGTTGTTGGGTAGCATTTGCAAACATTGAAGGCGATGATGTTGATGCCGCTGCCGATGATAATAATGATGATGATGATGTTGTTTGATTTGTATATTGTTGGTGGTGGGATGCTGATGCTGTTGTTATTGTACAACCATCGTCTTTGCTAATGCAATGTAGTTCTTTGCATTTGGCCTTAAAATAGGTTTTTATAAAAGTTGTTGTTGCTAATGTTACATTTGTTTTTGTTGTTGGGTAATAATGGCCTCGCTGGCATTGTTGTTGCCTGTTGCCATAATTTCTAGCAAACAAATATTTCAACAGTTGTCGCAGACATGCTACGCTCTCTTCTGGTGCATAATTTATGACTTTGGTCAAGTACTGAAGAGTTTCTTCAATTAATTTCAAAACCGAATTACAAACAGTAGGAGAAACTCCCGTAGCTGTTGCTGCTGATGCCATAGATGCTCCTCCGGCTGCCATTGCATTTGGAAACAATACAGCATTTACATCCGTTGCACTTTTGGCAACATTATTTCCACCGCCACCAGCACCACTACTGCCGCCAACACCATCAACAATTGCTGCAGCCTCATGAGGCAGCATTTCAATGCATGCACTCATTGAGTTTAAACATGTTTTTAAAAGGGAAATTAATTTGCTGCCAGCTTCCTCATTAATGGTAATCTTGATAAATATGTTTTTGTTTTGTTTTTAGCATTTTGCATTCCCCCAACAACCAAAGAAATAAACAAAATATAAAAGAAATGAAGGAAAAAAATTAGTGATAAAATTCAAAGAATTTCTATTATTATTTTTTTTTCATTATACGAGTTCACATCGCCTTTAAGTGGCACAAATGCATTCATTTGTTTCTTTCTTAATAAAAGATATTACAAATTTATTTATGAAGATTTTGTTATTTAAGAAATTTACCTTATAGCTATCGTAGGCACTTTTTAATGTTTGATAAAGTTTTATGTAGACATATTCATTGCCAAAATAACCCATACTCTGTGTTATGGCCAATTCTTTAGCATTACTAAAAAGATCAACTTTTTGGCTTTTGGCCATCATCAAAGGCTTTTGATTTGTGAAAATATGATAATAGATGTTAATAATTTTTATTGTGTGCTTAAGTAAACTCAAATTTGTGTCACGACTGGCATGGACATCTGGTTGGAAAATAAGGGAGCCTGCAAAGGGACAAGAAACATAAACAAATATATAAATTTTTTTTTAGAAATAAATAAAAAACAGTCGCAAAAATAAATTTTTACTGCCGTATTCATAAAAAAATTATTTGGGTTTGAAATCTATTTTAAGGAAAATTTGTATGAAAAATTTGTATTAAAATACATTTCAAATACAAATTATTTTTTACGAATACGGGCCTTAATATTTAACATAATCGTATATGTAGAAATTTTTTCCTCACATTGAATCAAATTCTATAATTTTATTCATACGCTAATATGCCATTTTCTACGGCATTTGCCATTTTTTCAATTTTTACTCAAAAAAATATAGTTTTAATCTACTTTGTCATAAATTTGTCTGAATTTTTCTATGGAGATATTTTTGGTTAGAACACTATAAAGTAAATTTCGAGGCATCTTAACTATCGTAATTGAACAGCTGAATATTTTTTATGTATGAAATTTGTTAATCAAAAACGTCAAACTTGCCGTTTTGGAAAAAGTTAAGAGCAGGTTTGTCAGGTGTCCGCCGCGAAGGTATACTATTTTGTTTTGCCGCCATTTTGGTAAACATTAGTCTTGACAGTTCATATTTGGCAGTCGTGAAGTAGACACGTGGCAAATTTATTATGGAAAAATATTCGATAAACCAACTTGTTATAATCGTTAAAACATTTTATCAAAATCAATCATCGATTACTGTGACAATGAGAAAGTTACGTGAAATTTTTGGGAGAAACAATAAAACGCACTATTTATCATGTAGTGAATGATTTCGAAGAAAGAGGGTCTGTAGGTGATAGACCCAAGCATGGACCACAACGTACTCCAAAATCGGCTGAAAATATTACTGCTGCTCAAGAAAGTTTTCAAAACAATCCATGAACCTCAATTCGACGCCGTGCTCAGTAGCTTGGTCTTAAAATAACAACTTTAGCCACAATTTTGCACAAGGATTTGCATTTGTTTCCATTTAAGATTCACTTGATACAAAAGCTTCTTCAACAAGAACATTTATGCCAATAGGATGTTACAGCTCGCCCATGAAAACCCCGATTTTCATGAAGAAATCATAATGAGTGACGAGGCACATTTTCATTTGAATGGATATGTGAATATACAGAATAGTCGGTTCTGGGCAATGAAAAACCCTCAAATTATTCATCAGTCACCTTTGCATCCATCCATTAAAAGTGACAGTCTAGTGTGCAATTTAGTCAGGAGGAATCATTGGACCGGTCCTTACTTCTTTGAAAATGAAAACAGCGTAACGGTAACTGTGAATGGAGAGCGATATCGTGATATGATTGAAAACTTCTTAACGCCACAACTGCATGCTTTGGGCTTGATTAACATGTGGTATCAACAAGACGGTGCCACATCGCATACAGCCAGGATTACAATGGAATTACTGCAAGACCTATTTCCACAACAAATTATTTCAATAAATGGTGATGTTGATTGGCCTCCACAGTCGCCTGATTTGACCGCTCCGGACTTCTTTTTGTGGGGATATCTGAAAAGCAAGGTTTATGCAAACAAACCAGAATCGCTTGAGCAACTCAAACAAAATATTCGTGATGAAATTAATTAAATACCGCGCGAAATGTGTGAGAATGTAATGAAAAATGTGCTCATAAGGGCTCGCATTTGTGAGGCTAACAGAGGCGGACATTTATCTGATATTGTATTCCATACACAATTGCCGACATTAAATAAAACATTCATCAATATAAGATAAATTATATCAACAACAACAACAATATATAACAAATTTTATTTTTATTCAAAATGTGTTATTGTTATAGATGGAATCACACACAAACGGCTCGAAATCATATCAAAAAGGTCATTCATAAACAAAATAAAAAGTAAAGGTCGAAGTACGAATGTTAGTACTCCACTACTAACAGGAAGCACTCCCGAAACACGATCGCTACTTAAAACATACTGACTTCTTCCTGACAGATAAGAGTATATTAACGTGCAAGCCGAACTGGAACAGGCATAGTGTGTTTACAACTTATCCACTAAAATTGAATGATTAATTCTCTCTTTTGATAAATCCAACGACAACAGAACGCAAACACCACGTTGCGAAATACTATCCCTAATGTTGTCGGTCAGACCCAGAAGCAATGGAGTAGTACTTCTGTTACATCTAAAACCTGACTGACAATCATGCAGCTAACGATTATTATCAATGTGACTTACAAGTTGAATTTTAATTAAATTTAGAAGTTGTCAGAATAGAGATAACCAAATGCAGCAAATAATTTCCAAAAACCGGCATCAGGAGTTTAATAAATTTAGGTGAAAAGCCATCAAATCCTATAGCTTTAGACTTAATCAGTGAAAAAGCGGAAAACATTTCCGCCAATTCCACAGAACGAAAGGAAAAACCATCATTACGATAATTAGAAAAATCAACAACAATATCACCACTAAATACCTGATTAGATGCAAAAAACCATTTAAATAATCAGGATGTGCACCCTCAAACCTGTTAACGCCATCTGAAATTCCGTTCCTATTCAGAATTGACCAAATACCTTTGCTATCCCTATTTTTAAAAATTAATCCATGAATTCTCTTCTTAATTTTCCTGATAACATTCTTTACTTTATTCCTATTAAGTAAAATCGCGTTTTCTTATAAAATTCCATACAAATTGAAATAGGTCCCTGTGGACGTTGTACTTCGTATAAGGGCAACGGATGACTCACCCATCGAAGGGTTCATGGGTATGTCTGCTTTAAGATAATTCCTACTTCCAGAAATGCAATATATAAATGATCGTTACTTCATGCACAAAATCTTTAAATTAAGTTCATATAGAAAGCCTTTTATAATTATAATTAAATAATTGAAAAAAATCCTGATGAACGAACACAGCGTTCTAAGCACTATAAGTAAATACAAAATTTAATAAAAAATACCATAAACATAAACTTGCATAAACTAATACAAAGTCAAACTAAAATTGTTATAATATTATTCCATAAAAACCGACGTTAATTATCATTAAAGACCTGTTAAGTTTAACACTTCTAAAGCCCTAAAATATAACAAATTCAAAAGTACTTAAAAGATTCAGAATTACCATAAAATGATCATTAATAAAAGGCAAAATCAGTGAGTTTAGCAAACAATTCTAAACGGTTTCCTTAGCTTTTCGCTAAGGATATGTCATATGCACATTTTTATATGTAGTCGTATGTATGTAGTTCGTTAGAACTTATTAACAAACGTAAAACAAATAAAAGAGAACGCAAAAAAACCAAGAAAGAAAAAGTGATAAAAAAAGCAAGCGAAACCTAGACAACATTTTTTGAAGCCATTCCATTATAGAGTGAAACATAATAGATAACACAAACATTGTAATTAAAAAACGAGTACACACACTTTCTGCTTGATTTCACAAAAGAAGTCAAACTTCGGCATATAATACAAAAAATATTTTGACTGTTCTCTATTTAGGAAATCCCGACACACAAACAACAGCGTTCAATATTGTAACTATTCATGAAATCGCTTTCAGTGTGATCTACGATCGCATAAATCTATAACATCGATTGACAACACCGTAACTGCTTTTTACAATGTTTCAATTTATGAAATCATATTATATATAGATTGAACGAATGGCTTAAAATCTCCCATTAGAAGATGGATAAAAGAGTCTGGAAAATTAAAAAGACCAAATATTATGATAATGCTAAAAATGGGCCGCTTCGACTTCGCAAAGAAAAATTTACAAACTTTCTAGAGAAGGTAAGGTAAGCTATGGTTTATGTTCTTTAAGTTACTTTTGTTCACAAGTTTTTTAAAATACCTTAAGTGATGTTTTCTAATGAGAAAAAGTAGAATCTTAATGGTCCAAATGATTTCAGCAACTATTAGAGAGATCTGGAAAGGAACCACGATATTTCTCAAAAGGAAGTGTCAGTGGCGGTTCCTTAATGTTCTGGGGAGCCGCACTAATATGCCGTTTCCCACCTCTCAAGTTTGGTCGAATACACAAATACTTTGGAAGATAAACGCATTTTTGGAACAGGATAACGCTACAGTACATAAAGGTCGACATGCACAAGAATGGCTGCGCTCTAAAAATATTCGAACAATCGACTGGTGCTCGTGTTCGCCAGATAAAAACCCCAATCGAAAACACTTGGGGAAAACTGACCGTTTATGCTGAAAACCGCTCAACCGCCTAAAAAGCGTTTTTTGTCCTTAAATAAGCAATTACCGAAGAATGGAAATCAATCATTGAAGAATTGAGAAATAAATAGTAAACGGTATGCCATATCGAATTTTCGAACTAATTCAAAATAAAATGAAAATATTATGAATAAATACATACATAATTTGCTTTACAATACTTCAATATCTGGCTATTATTATAAACATTATAATAATACAGGTGCAAGTTTATACGGGTTATTAAAAAGGTCGCGTCTTTAGTTGTGATGTGCAGTGTAGTAGAAACAAAAGTGTGCTACGACATATAAACGAAATCTGGCGTACATTGCAGGAAATATTTATGGCCAATAATAGATCAAGGCGAATTCATAACATGTGAACTTGATAGCGCAGCTGATAACATTTTTTTAGTTTTATTCAAGGCGAACTATAGTTGGATGTCAAAATTATTTATTTCTTTTGTTTACATTCAAGTTAAAAAATTTACAAAAAATAATAAATTTAATTGTGAAAACAACATTGCTACTGCAATGAACATTTACTCATTTTTCACTTTTTTAACACTCCTTTTGTATTTTTTTATTTAAATTTTCATTTAATTTTTCCTTCTTTTCACAATTAAATTTTTTATTTTTTGTAAATTTTCAACTTGAATGTAAACAAAAGAAATAAATAAATTTTGACATCCAACTCGCCTTGAATAAAACTAAAAAAAAAGTTATCAGCTGCGTTATCAAATGAAATTTTAGAAATTATTTTTAAAAAATTACGAAAGCTTTTCATTACTTACAAGGCACATCAATAAGGTGCAGTCGTGGGTTAATTGATACAATTAAGCAATTTTTTTTGTAGGTGTGCTGTCAAAAAAAACTTTAACCTTCCCGGAAATAAAAAGTGAGGGAAAAAACGTGAAGATTTCTTGATATTGATTACTTGGACATATGTACATATGTATGTAACTAATTCGGTTGAAAATTTTGTACGACACTATATTTTGCACACTCTATCTACATGTGCAATATAGTACATCCACTAGCTGATATGGAAACAGAATTAAGGAAAAACCACTTGTTCATAATGACATACTAGTTAACTAAAAACCATTTGCCATTAACAAAACTCTTAAGCATCAACACATTCGTAGTACGTACATATGTATATACATATGTATCACATGTGTAGTCAGTCCTCTGTTATTATAGAAATACCAGAGTATTCATTTCATCAGCTTCTGTTTAAATCGATTAATCAGAGTAATCATTAAACGGCGTTGAGATTCTGATAGATTTTTTGTTTAATTATAATTTGAAGTAACATCATTACGGCAGCTTGTTTTTTTATATTTCGATTGTCAAAAAGAGTGTCTTTATATATTTCTGTATGTGTTTTCTGTAGATGTTTTTGACAGAAACAATCACCCTTATTCCAATTGGCGACCCTTATTCCGATTGGAGCTTGTGTAATCGCTCTCGAAAACAATTTTGTCTCTAAAGTCCAGAAAATAACATGAGCCTTTCAGCAGTAGTCATTTGTTTTCGAAAACGGGTAGACAAGCCCCAATTTTTGGATATTGTGTTGACGTGACGCGACATCGCAAATTGGAATAAGGGTGAATATAAAAAATGCCTGTTGTTCTTGTAAGCATCTTTTTCGAGAAATCTTTTTCATAATTGTTATTCTTTGAACTTTATTTAAAGAAGTCGAAAAACTCGATTATTTTATACGTTTTCACACAAACTTTATTGGATGTGGTTTTTCGTTAGACTACTTTATTGTTTCCTTTTTTTCTTAATTTATTTATTTGTTTAATTAAGGACAACAACTAAAACTTTCAAAAATGTTGGTTTCCAATAGTGTTCGACCGAATGTTCGGGTTCGGTGACGGAGTTCAGCAAACTCCGAAGACCGAACATCGAACTTTTATGTACACATTTGTAAACCATCAAGTATACGCAAAAATACAACCCTGTAAAATATTGATGTACAAAAAGTGCAACGCTATCAATATAAATGGCATTTAAAGTGTAACACACTTTTATTAAATAAATAAATCACCAGAATTAAAATTGTTTCTGTGCAATATAAAAAAAAGTTCGGTGTCTGGCTCGGTCGGACAATAGTTTCCAATCGCATTTTCAACTTATTTGAAAAAAAATCAACTTTGACGGCTTATTCTGATATGTTTAGTCAATGTTAAGAAACACAAACTGCATATTTAGTTAGTCTGAAATATGGCATACTAGGCTGCAAAAACAAATGCATTACAACAGAACATAAAAAAAATGATTCTCTAAGAATATTGTCGTCTGGACCATAGTGCAATGGTAATTTCGTACCACTTAATAAAATTCTGTCTGTTTTTCTTAATAAAGGTTGTTTTTTTTCAACCGTTAAAATGAAACACAGATAAATTGTATTACGTGGCATGAATTTTACTTCATCCGAAAATAATTATTTTCCATTAAAGTTTGAACGTGGCTTCGGACATGTGATGTTCAATTTTCATGCACCTTTCATAATAATTGCAGCCGTATTTCGCCAATAACTCGCCAAATGTTGTATTTCAAGTGTTTAGTCGTGTCTGGGTTATCGGCGTAGATAACTGACTTGACATATCGTCAGAGAAAATTATCTAATGGATTTCGATTGCAGGATCTTGATGGCCAAATTAAAAAAATAGTTTTTTTCAGTATTTTTGAGATTACAACCATTTGTAAGCGTTGGTCTAGCATGAATCTATTTATAATAAAATAGCAAACTAGCTCTCAAATCAGTTGTCAAATAAAGCAAAGTTTTATCGGGCTTAAAAGAACACCCTTTATATATGAAAAATACCTTCTAAAAATAATTATTAAAAATTCCTGCATTTATTCCATTAATCGATGTAAATTACTCGTATAAATCTTTACTCGAAATTGGGCAATCTAATGTTCTCGAAAAATTATTTTTCGATTAATCGCGCTTTTATTCTTCGAGTGAATGCCCCAATACGCATACAAAAGTATGTAAATATATGATAATTTTACAATATCCACTGTGTGTGTGTGTGTTTGTATACAAAATGTATATTAGTATACAAAGTTTATCCTTACGATTTAATTTCTCTTAAAAAACGAATACTACATAAATAGAAGAACTTTCAGCACCCAGAGATGGCAACGTGATTCAGTTTGTTCACAAAAACATGAATAAAGGATAAAATACATTTCAATTTTAATTACATTAAATTAGCATTCAAGCATTATTTTACAACTTCTGCCATTGGCAAGAAATACAAAATTTATAATTTAAAATCGTAATAAAATTTAAGTCAAAAGCTGCATCACATGTGCATACATATGGCAATTTCCACAGAAATGTTTACTTTTTCTGCCGTACGTTACCCTCTTTAATTGCTAGTACATATTTTAAAACCTGTAAATTTTACTTTTACTACAATAACCACTTATATTCTTAGAAAAACATATGAAGAAGTAAACATACGAAAAAAAATTTAGCGTTTCTGTGTTTTTCATTTAATTAAATAATTTTTTTTAGGGAAATACCCATATGTCGTTTTGGTCACTCGAGCATCTCTTAAAGAGATTCTGAAAGACCCTTACGCTTAATGATAGAACTAAATGTAAACGTAGTAGGTAAATCTATAAACGTTAAAGTAAAATGATTTGAAATTTCATTTGTTGCTTAAGTGCAGGCAACATATACATACATTTATAACAACATATACATATACAATAACGCATACATACACATACGTACGAGTACATATAATAGAAAACTACAAAATTCTAAGCTCAGTGTTAGTCAAAGCGGATTATGTCGACACCCCACTGCGGGATTGAGGCATGCCAAAGGGTCGCTTGGTGGTCAATACATACTTTTTAAATTTTGTTTTTGAATCAAAGCTAAAATTTCAGTTGGTGAAAAATCGAATTAGTCAGCGTTTGCATTAGGTAAATCTTCTTGTCTCATATATTTTTTTTGTAGAGAGCACTAAGGAATGCAAGAATTAGCCCCCTCAGAAAAAGTTATACATTTTTTATAAAAGGTGTCTCATTAAGAGTGCACTTTTTAATTTTAAAATAAAAACACGTATTTTTTGAGATAGTTGTGATTTTTTTAAACCTCTAACTCTTCGCTGTAGGGGTCTTTTTGTCCCTTTATCGAAAAAGGGTCAACAACTCTCCTTATACGGCGGTATAGCCGGTTCGTCGGTACTACTAAAATATTTATTATAAAATTCTATTATAATTCTTCAAAGCTCGAAATTAAATTGAAAATGTCTGAATAAGTACGAAATCAATTTAAAGCTAAGTTTAGACGATATGTTACAAGTGCTTGCATATCGTGTAAACGCAAAATCTTTTCAGCATACGTATGTTTAACAGCATTTGCTAACACGTTGTTAACAATACCAACAAACGTTCGTAATTTCAGCATATCGTATAAACAGCATATTATTAGTGCTTAACAAATTTCCTGCGTATGCTGACATACATATATGGTATTTGTTGAAAGGCGTCTGCAAGCTTTTCAGCATATGCCAAATTCTTATGCATATGCGCCTCATGCCTAAGCCCAACCATGGTGTAAATTGAAATGTTTAGTATCATTGAAAAGTCGATGAAACAATAAAAAATAGAAAAAGTCACCCCATTGCAGAAAATGCGAAAATTCGCAAAAAGGTGCAAATTTTTGAAAAAGCCAGCGACATTTGTAGCCATGTACCCGTGTAGCCTGCTGTCGTGAATGTGTTTATATCTTAATTTATCTCGATTTTGTACTTGGTAAGGCTTGCAATAGCTATTGATATTTCCTCCGGCGACATCATACATACATAGTATATGTTTATTTTTATTTTTTATTTATATTAATAAATTTTATTGCAAAACTCACAAATTTCACAAGCAAATGTTTATGTATATGACTTAGCATATGTACCACCAAATAAAATTAACATATCGTATAAAAACAAAAATCGTATGCTAACTCTTTTGTTGACATTTCATTTGCTTACATATGCTGACATCAAAAAATTTGCTACTTTCAACATATCATGTAGACGCCAAGTATATTGAATATGCTGATAGAGGCAGTTGTTATTATTTTTAAGCATATGAGTGTTAGCATACATATGCTGATTCAACTTAGCTTAGCTTAAGCTTAAACAAATTGTAAAACCTGCTGCACTCGGCAGATAGTGGCATGTACAGCAAAACAATAATTATTAAAACTTAAAATCATAAGCTATAATATTTCGGCCTTACTTTATAGAAGTTTGTATTACAATATAAAATACATAATGAATTTGAATTTATTTTAGCTTTGTCGTGCGTGAACGTGCGTGATTTAAAAAAATGTTCTTGAGCGTGCGTGGTCTTAATATTCAATATTATTGCGTGCGTGAAGGAGCGTGATTAAAATTGTTGTGTTCGTGCGGTGAATATCACTCCTGCGCATATCTCTAAATAAAAAAGTAATAAATTGAATCATAAAATTGATTTCAATTATGTTGTTAAAGACTTTAAGCCGCCGCCGCCGAGAATTCTTTAACTTTAGTCGAATACAAAGGTAGGATCACACGATTGTCGTAATGCACCAATTATCGGTCTATTTTGTATGCTAATCGTGTGATTTCACAATTTATTGTCCCCTACGGCAATCGAGAACAATATTGTGCTGATTTGCCGTAATCAAATGCAACTCTGGTGCGGCAATTGCGTGAATCATGCGCCAATATAAATGTTAAAAATGTACAAATATTTATTGTATTCTCGTGCGGCAAACAAAGTAGCCAATACGCGGCAATTTATTTAATTAGTTTAATTTTTTGTGTATGCCAATTGTTTTGTGTACCATAATCTTATTTTGAGCGTTGACCCTTAAATGCATGAATTTAATTTTTTTTTTTTTTGCTTTGAAAAAAATATTTTATTTTTTAATTTTTTTAGTTAAATTTATTAAGTGTAAAATACATCTCTTAGATTGTATTTATTTTACTATAATGAGCAGTGAGCGATAAATAATAATTTAGAGCCCAATTAAAAGCCATCTATGATGCAGAATTACATCAATATGCTAAAGAAAAAAATTTGCACGTAAAACACAACAAACTAAAAACTACCATAACAGCTGTTTGTCGGTGTTGCCGCCAGTTAAAACAATCGTATGACTGGGCTGCGGCAATTATTGCCACAAATTCATTCTTCGCCAATCTGCGGCAATCGAATTTTTATAAAATGGCGCAATCATGTGACTGCAGTACATTTGATTGGGACAATATTATTATAGTGCACCAATTCAGCACAATAAAAATTGGGTCTGATTGGTGTATTTGCGGCAATCGTGTGATCCTACCTTAAGGCGCCACCGTAAATATTGTGCTTATTCGCCTTAAATCGCAAATTTATGGTCGGCTTCGTTACCTGAATGTAATTACCAAACATTTTGCCAATAGACGTTATTTTTTAACAATCCACTGTATATAAAGATTTTTGAAACACTTTTTGTAAAATTACTGTTCGAAAATCTTACAATTTAACTACTTCAGATGTACAACCCTCGTAATTTTATATGTTGTATTTACGACTTTACAATTCCACTCGAAAACTAAACTTCGAGTCATTTCTTTAACTTAAAAAAAGAGTTAAAAGGTTACGTAACAAAATTGGAGAGTAGAGAGCATATGTAATTTAATCTTCAACTTTAACTTTTTACATAATCCTCTAAAAAAATTTATTATTTAGACTACTTATCCAAAGGATTTTTTTTGCTGCTGCTTGGTAAATGTTTAATATGAAATTGCTTTTAAAACTTTTTTCAGATTTGACATATAAAAAGTGCAAATTGTCGCTGTAAAGTTAATATTGTAAAAAAAACAGAGCGTGTAAAAAGAAATAATTTCGAATCTACTCTGTAATTGCCATAATTTAAATTTCCTTATTTATTATATACCACTTTTGCTCGCAACTGTATTTCAATATTGTACTATTTACTTACCAACAATTAATTTACTGCTGACATCAATCAAATCACATTGACATGTTAAGTCGACTGCTGTATTATAATTATACTGCGATAATTTTACAAAGATTTCCATAAAGTTAAACTCGGTCCAAGCACAAGAATAATCAGCAAATGAAAAATATGTAAGCAAATATTTCGTACACAAAATTATGCCAAACTACAGAATCAGGAAGGAAGAAGAGAAAGGTCAAAATTAAGAGATGAGATTTTAAGTTAATCGCCATTAAATGAGAAATAAATACACCATAACAAGAGTTAAGATTGTGAAATATTTACCTGCAGATTTTTATTGTCCAACGACATTAATTTATTCGTTAGGCGGTATAGAACTTTAGCTAAGACTGTTTCGATTTCTTCTCTTTTCGGTAAATCCGTATTAAATGATGAAGCCGTCATTGTTGCGGAAAATGATGATAAAGATGACCCCATAAAAGTTGTATCCAAACCAGTTAAGATATCACTTTGTTGTTCTTGTTGAGGATTTAATAAGCAACGTAGTGCGGGTGACATGTCATTAAAGATACTGTAGTCTAAGAAGTTCATCAATAACTTCAGATTTTGAATATAAGTTTTATTTAGAGCATCTTTGTCATTGTTATAATCGAAAGATATTTTCTTTTGCTGAAACTGTGACGTTTGCTGTTGCAGGCGGCTGGTATGTTTGGCATTTTGTAAAATAAAATTACATAAACATTTTGAGGCATATTCTCTAACTCGTACATCATCTTCGCCTATCAATTGCAAAAGTTCATCGATAAATGAATTCTGTAACGAGAGCGGAAAAAGGATGTTCATTATGTATGGATATTTTTTGTGGATTTTTATTTTTTTTAGCAAAAAAAAAGGGAATTTCTATAGAATCTGAAAGCAAAGAAACGAGATTAAATTTTTAAGCAAATCAACTAACATATTAGTTGTTAGGTTTACAAAGTTGCATGAGAATTATTTACTTTAGCATCATCAAATATCTATTATTTACCCCCAGCATTTATTTGAAAGAAAAAAATAATACCATTTTATTTATATATGCTTCAAGACACAAAACTCCAATATAGAGTGTATACATATTTAGTTTATGTACAAACTTCACATTTTTAAAGATATTGATGAAAAATATGGAAAAGTGGTAAAAAAACGATAACAGCGAGTGAGTATCTTAAGTTTATTTGATAAAATGTTTAAAAAAACGTGGTAATATTGTGTAATCTACAAAACATGCAATGATTTAGAGTACCAATTGAACGAATGATTATTCGAACATTAAAATTTACCTCTACATATATAAAGGGTGTTTTTTTAAGCTAGATAGAACTTTAAATTGTAAAAAGTAACACAAAAAAATAAATTTTGATGAAACACTTTTTTTTATTTGTTTCAGTATACTCTGACAAATCATCATGAATAGACTCACGCTTGAAAAACGCTACGAAATTATCCAAATTTACTTTGAAAATCAGTCGTCGTTATTTTCGTTGTTTTATCGCAAAATTGTGTTCAGCGATGAGGCGCATTTTTGGCTTAACGGGTTTGTTAATAAGCAAAATTGCCGCATATGGAGTGAGACCAATCCACAAGAGACCCTACAGACTCCATTACATCCAGAAAAATGCAGTTTGGTGCGGTTTTCACGCTGGTGGCATCATCGGACCTTATTTCTTCAAAAATGAGGCCGGAGCTCGCGTTACGGTCAATGGAGATCGTTACCGCACCATGATCAATGATTTTTTGTTTGAAAATATGGATGACATTGATCCGGAGGATGTGGTTTCAACAGGATGGCGCTACGTGCCATACGGCGAACGCAACCATCGACTTATTGAAATCAAAATTTGGCGATAAGTTGATTTCGAGAAATGGACCTGTCAATTGGCCTCCAAGGTCGTGCGATTTGACACCTCTCGATTATTTCCTGTGGGGCTACGTGAAGTCACTGGTTTATGCTGATAAACCAGCAACAATTGACGCCTTGGAGGCCGGCATTGTTCGTGTTATTCGTGACATACGGCCAGCAGTGCTCGAAAAAGTGGCCCAAAATTGGACGTCCAGAATGCTGCTTCGTCAAGAACAGCCGCGGTGCCCATATGCCCGAAATCATTTTCAAATGTTAATGTCACGTATAGATCTTTCGAATAAAAAAAAATTTCGATTATAATTTAATTTTTTGTGTTATTTTTTACAATTTCAAGTTCTATCGGGCTTAAAAAAACACCCTTTACATATGGATGTACATATCGCTCGTAGTCATCATCATATCTCAAAATACGTGATATTTAGGATAAGAATGCACAATTATTGATCGTGTCGTTCTTCATCTTGTGTAAAAAATTCATATAAATATCTTGTTTACTCAGCTCTTTAGGGGAGATTATTTTTATTTTCCTTTGAGGTGCGAGTAAATTAAAAGCTTATTCTTATTGGTTTGTGAAAACAATAACTGTTATTATTAATTTTTAATTAAATATATCCCTCAAGAAGTTTTCCATTGAGAAGGCGAAATATCAGATAAAATAAACCATTTATATTTATTTTCTGGACCTAAAGCTTGAATAAATTATTGAATAAAATTTGATATTTTAGTTATGTAAATATACTCGTATTTACATACAAATTTTGTTTTATTTAATATAAAAACTTTTAACGGTATACATATAAGATCAAATTTTTGTATTCAAAAAGCTGTAATATATTTTAATTCAAGTTATGAGTATTCAAAATATCAAACATATTATTTGCATCTTCCTCACATACGAACTCATTTTTGTATATTTCAGAGGAACCGATTTTTTTTTTAAATATCCTCCTGATATATGTATCTAAGGCGCGGGCATAACTTTTATGCTCAATATTTATTTATAAAAATCTTAAAAGAATTATTATTCAAGGCTTTTTAAAATAAAAATCTCTTAACAGTTAAAAATTAGGAATATTTTTTTGGTCTTCTTATAACTATTATAAAATATTTTAATTTATTTGGGTATTTCATAACACTCATAAAAGACCTTTATTTTTTCAGCATTCTCATAACCATACAGAAGATTTTTATTTTTCTAGGTCTTCTCGCGACCTTTATTTTTATTGAATTGAGGCGAGTCTACCTGTTATGAATTGGCCTTCCATTATAATAAATATGTATTTTCATAAAAAAAAAGTTCGGTATTCGGTAAAGTTCGCCGAACTCCGAATATTGGTCGAACACAGTTTTTATGACGGACCAAGAACGTTCTTTCTCGGACACCAAAAATAATGTATTGTTTTAAATCGGAAGTTGTAAAAAACACATAAAAAATCTAATATTTCAATCGGTTTATATTCAGAGGACAAATTACGGTATTCGATATTGAACAAAATTTCAATAGAATCCAAATGTTAATTTCGATCCATACTGAATGTCGTAATTAACTACCAGTTCTTAAGAGTTTAATAATCAAGATCTTTAATACTGTTAAAAACTAAACAAATTATTTTGTATTTTTGGTGGGCAGTTGCGCCAAAAAAAATGTCAATGAGAATAAAGTTATACACAAATTAAGACTCCGCAGTTTTTTCAGCGGCTGCCTCGTGTATAATCAGCGTAAAGTTGAAAAACTTATTTATAACTTATAACGAAAACTTAGCATGATGAGTTTGAAATTTAAAATTTGACATTATAAATCGCTTTAAAATATAGTCTTCTCTCACCACTACATTTTAGCGCGATTTTTAATTAGAAATTAGATGTTGAAACTTGTTAAGTCGCAATTAAATTTCATCACTTATGCTGGCTTCATGTCAAGTTTTTGTTATATGTACATAAGACTATTAAAACACAAATTAAATTAAATTGAAGTGAATCAATGCAACTAGTTTGTTAGACCGGGTCAAATAAAGTTCATATGAAAAAACAAGCTGCTGCCGAAGGTCCACATGATTCTTATAATAGCATTGACGTTAAGTAACAACATTTGTTATGGATATTGTCCATACAATGCAAATGATGGCTATCTTTGTAAAAAAAAGAGGACTACAAACATGAATAATCAGAATTTTTAAAACTTAGTGACATAATGTGTTCCTGTCAGCTGTCCTATTTTCAAATAAATTGATGTTGCATATATCGAGAATAACGTTCTTTGCAATTTTTAAGAGCCGTCGTCCATTGACATGAGAAAATTTTGTACTTGCTCAGAAAAACTACAAAATATAAAAAAATCATATCATCACTAATCGTTCTCTACAACAGCAAAAAAAATATAATAAGTAATAATAATTTCCTTTATGTTTATCTCTACATCAAGTTAAGAAAATCCAAACATTTTAATAGCTATTTGTAACAATAGAAAAAATGTTTACATAAATGAAATAAAGAAAAGAAATAGGAATATTGAGAAAAATAACAACACAAACCTCTAAGCTGCAGACAAAATCAGCATTATCAACATCGTCTACATGCCCATTTAAGGAGTTACCACAGCAACAGCAACAGCAACTTGAATGACAGCTGGTACATGTGCAAGGAGTCGCAGACGCAGCTGAAGATGAGCAACAGCAGCAATTGCATTTACTAATGCTACATTTATTGTGGTTTTTACTGTTCATGTTGTTCGTATAGTTATTTCCGTAATAAGAACGCAGTGAAGCATAATTTAAATTCGAAATAACTTCAGCATATTTATTTTGGACCAACCAATATTTGTTATAGTGACATAGACGAAGTTTATTCAATAGCAATTTCGGTGATATGAAAGCGGAGCTGTGCTTGTTGCTGCAGCATGAAACAGCATCGCTTGCAAGACAAGATGATGTTGTAGTTGTTGTTGTCGTTGTCGTTGTTGTTTCATGTGTATTAAGTTTTTGTTGATGTGAAGGAGATAAAGAGAATTGGCATGAGATAATATTCCTAGTACCATCATCAACTACACGACCACAAACAAAACCACCACTGGTCATAGCAATAGTATTGGATTCCGCACTGTTGCTGTAGTCCTTGTTAAACTTTGTTTGCAATTGAAAAGCATCCAAAAGCGCATCTATAATCACATCATTATCGTTAAAGTGCCCCGAAATACATTTAAAGTTTGTGCATGTGCTGCTAGCAGCAGTATCAGTTCCCGTTTTTTCTGTTTTTGTTGTTCTGGAGGCATTTCTATATGATTGTTCATCTTTCGAGAAGTTTGTTTCTTGGATGTTATTGCTGTTATTGCATGGCTCTTGCTTTTTTTGTTGGTCTTTATGAGTAAAAGATGATGAGGATGATGATGCTGATGCTGACATGTACTTAAAAATCACATATGGAAATATTTTATCAAAAGTGTTTAAAGCTTGTATAACAACTGTATGAATTTCATCTTGAAGGCCCTACAAAAGCACAAAAGAAAAAGAAATACTTTAATACTTAAAAATTTCATGTGAACAATGAAATAGAAAAGTTTATTGCCAAACTGGAAACTTATTTCTTATTAAGCCATAAAAAATATTCAAATTATAAAATATAAAAAATATAAAATAGTATAGTAAAAACTTAAAACTTACCACACACAAAATCGCTAACAAGTATTGTAAATTTATTTTCGAATTTGTACAGAGATCAGCTTGTGTAGAGCGACAGTAGTGACCAATTACAGTTTGAACGCCAGCGCGTAAAATAGGATCTTCATGATTGTAATAAAACAAAATTTCATATAAAAATTGATTAGTATTTCCTAGCATTTGATTCAAGTTGTTTTGTATCAGTTCAGCTTCTCTTTTAGATTTCCTAATTGTTTTGGTACGTTTAGGAGGCTTTGGAGGGGCCATATCCATTGGCGGCATATCCTCTTCTGCTTTTGTTATATCTACAAAATCCTTAAGTTTTGTATCTGAGCAAATAATTTCCGAAGTTGTTAGATCTTTTTTCGTTTTCATTAAAGGAGATTCTTTTAAACATTCACCTGTTTTACTAAATAAAACCGGATCAGCACTACGGGTCATTTTAGAAATAGGCTGGCTAAAATTAAAATCCCTGCTACTTTTACCAAAATGATCATCTATTATTTCCAATAATGGATCTTCATTTTCGTCTGTGCGCAAAGCTTCTAGCTGAGAAAACGAGGACTTTCTTGTCGTATCGGTATTGAAGAAACAAACTGCTTCCAAGTGCTCATAATCTTGTCCTATATTCGAGCTGTTATCACTTGGTATTTGTAAAGGACTATTGGATTCACTTATATCTAATTTATTATTTTCAGCCATCTTCTCTTTAGGTTTTTCAAACTCCATAAATTTAACAGATATTTCTAAAACTTCTGGACAAACACGTACACATTGCGCAATTACATTGAGACATACACTTTTAATGGAAACTCTAACGGCGGCGTCGTCACAAAGGCCGCTAGGAAATCCTGCCAATAGAAATCTGACCGATATTAGACGTGCAGTATAATATATTAAGGATTGTTCATAAGCAGAGCCAATATCAATACTAAGTTGACTTTGGTTTGAAGCGCCTTGCTCTTGTTGCGGAGAAGTTGATGTTGATGTGAGAAAAGGATTTTCTAAAAAAAATATTATTATTATCAAGTTTACTTTATTTTATTATATGTATTTAAAATTTTTTTTTATACATTAGACTTCGTTTGGTCCATGGTACAGGTCTGTTTAGTACTACAACAATAAAACAATAAAAAAACAGCAGGCATTTTGTTTTTGTTTAAAATCGCAGGGAAATCAAAAACAATTGAAGAAAATTGTATATTATGTTAGTGATGGAAAATTTATTTCTTTTTCGGTACAAAAAAATATTTTAAATACTTTTTTGACCCCCACAGTACTAAATTTAAGTCTTTGTAATTTTTTCTTTATTAACTAAAAACATATAATGAATTGTATTTGTTCTTGCGCTTATGTTATATTATCGCAGCAAACACAATGGTTTTACCTGATACCAAACATCATTCTTAATCCTTTTTCACACCGAGATAAAGGTTTGAGATTAAAGTTTGAAATCCAATTGACGTTGAGTTGAGAGCAAAATACCGACCTTAATGTCAAACTACATTGATCTTTTTCAAGGCTGCGAATATTTAAAAAAGTGTATTTTCCTAAATTGTAATGTTTCTCAAACTAAAAATACATTTCAAGTAAAACTTTGTTACAATATTTCAAAAAGTTGTCCATGCGTAAAGCGACTAGTTTTGGCCCTCGTTTTTGTGATACTGACCGATAGTAAATATTTCGGACAGAAAAAAACTATAAGTGTTAAAGCAAAATATCAATCAAAAATAGGCTTGTACTTGAACCATTCGTTATATTAGGTCGTCCTTAGAGTATCGTAATTAATTAATCCAAAGATTTATTATTTAAAAGTATGAAAAATTCAACTATTATGGAATAATTTCATTTCAATTACATATAATGAACTACCACATTTCTCAAGTTGAGAAAACCCCAAACTTTTATGCGAAATCCTATTTTTCAGAAGTTACCTTCAAGTGATTTTCAAATGATATAACATCCAAAGAAATATAGCTGGGAGTTATCACATTTTCATGTCTGTTATTATTTTTGTGAGGGAGTTATATACTTTTTGTGAGGCTTTTTAAATTAGGAAAATATTGAAATAGGCAGTTAATTAATTTTTGTTTAAGACTTATTTAATTTCATTGA
The DNA here is from genome assembly GCA_956483585.1 of Gymnocheta viridis. Taxonomy (NCBI): domain Eukaryota; kingdom Metazoa; phylum Arthropoda; class Insecta; order Diptera; family Tachinidae; genus Gymnocheta; species Gymnocheta viridis. Next base: position 134,875,323 of record OY101440.1, on the reverse strand, counting down.
GACTTATTTAATTTCTTTGGGAGTTATTTTATTTGTCCGAAAATTGCGGTTCATACAATTCTTTAGTTCTTATTTCATTTCTATTGAGACTTTCTCTATAAGGAATTCTTACACTCTTTTTAGGACTTCTTTCATTGGGAGATATTTAATTTCTTTTGGAATTATTGCATTAGAAATCTTTCAATTTACAAATTAATTAATTTTACACTTTAGTTATTTTATTTTTTTCCCGTTGGCCCTTTTTTCATTTTGAATGGAAATTATTTAATTTACGAGCTGTTATTGCAAATCGTTCTTAGTTTGAGATCGAAATTGTTTATTTCTTGGATATGTAGCGAGACCTGTAAAAAAAGCATTTTTAAATACAAGCTTAAGACGCTGTACTCTTTTGAAATACTTTCACTGTGTCATATATGTTGAGACATAATGGAAAGCGATTGTTGGACACGTAGAAGTCAAATTAGTTTGAAAGTACTAAATGAACCGGAGGAGTAAAAAGGGTCAAAAAAGAACTAGTTGAAATGTTTTATGTACCGAAAAAAAGTTTAATTTTCCATCACTGATTTCAACACAAAACATTTGTTAATTTCACAATTTTCGGCCATTAAAAAAGACAACGCTACAAAAAATCATCTGGACTATTAAACAGACCTGCATTATTGGATCATGGTTTGGTCAGGTTGTCAGGTGAATATAAATTCAATCGCTGGACATTTTTTATTAATGAACCCGAAAGTAGAAATCGCTTAAAATTTATATTTCATCAGGCACCTTGCTAATGCCCAAAGAGAATATGTCATAATGATAATTTCTAGATAAGTTTTGGCTCGTATCAGATATCAAGTAGACGGATTAGTTTTTTTTAAGATGTATAGACATTTTATTGATTATTTTATTTTGCCGACAAATCAATGCCACAAATACCGACGAAGGAAGGTGCGTTGATGCACCAAAATCACAATCTCAAAAGTACATGATGTTGATAACTGGACTCGGCTGAGAGTCGAACTTGAGCCAACTTCAATCAAGACCCCTCTTTATCGAATAGTGTTAATTAGCGCAACCAGTTTTACTCAATGTTGAAAAATGACCCGAAGTCTGTGTATAAAACATATTTTTGAATTAATAAATTGTTCATTTATACTTACTGACAAATCTTCTGGGAGTATCATTTTTTTCTACTACAACTTTTTCTTTCACCTCTTTAGTCGATGCAGTAGAATCAACAGAATCTAATGAGCGTATTTCACCCATAATGGCTGTTGATGGTGTAGGAAAAGTTTTGCTCGTGTCAGGTGATGATTCATCAATAACTTCAATAACTTCAGTGTCCATCCGCTTAAGAGAACTGGCATTAGAAGACAATGAAACAGTTTCCAACGCTGTCGAAGAGCTCGAGTTGCCAGCAGTTGTAGCAGTTTTTGCCGCTGATGATGGAGAAGAACGAAAGAGTTTGGTAACTGATTCAGAAGCTATAAGAAAATTTAAAAGGCAGAGAATAAGTTTTATCTCAAATTATAAATATAGTTTAAAAATAAAGAAGTTAAAACGAAATAGTGCACTATTAATAGAAAATAAACTATTAACACAACAAACTAAAAACCTTGTAACATGTTTTCGAAAAAACATTTTCGTATAAGAATTAGTGTGTCGAAAATAATGCAAGAGTTAAGGAAAGTGCGAATGTAGGAGTTTAAATACAGGAAAATACGGAAGTTTTAAACATTTCAGCAATATCCCAGTTGACCAAATTGTCGCTCACGACATTATCGTAGACCATTCTTGCACGACTTATCGTAGTTTTCTAAGTGACAATTTAAAGCAAGTTGTTACTCACGATAGTATGAACCGCAAAGTCCTACATGTTGATCTCTCTTCAACACTTTTAATGACAACGGCAGACACTAAAGCTACTGTCACATCTGACAAACATTTGCCGAAAAAAAACGTAACCAACAGACAAGCTAAATTTGCATTTTCTTTATTTCCAATATTTTTTAAATATGGGTTTGCATTTATAAAAATAAAATTAAAAATAGATTTTTGGGGCATAATTGACTTCGTTTTGTGATGTAAAGACCAAGTTAAGTCACACTAACCCTAAGCAAAAGCAGTGGTTACGTTCTTTTGGGCAAATGTTTCGAGTTTGTCTTCTATCAAAGAATTTTTACAAAGTGAGCGACGTAGTCCTTTATAGGCTTCTTTTTTCATTTTACAGCGATAATGTGTTAAATGTTGTCTTTAATAAAAATGACTTAACGACATTATAATAGACTACATCTTGTATTTTGTCTTGTATCAAACGATTTCTGCGACAAGATGGGCAAGTTTTGCCCTCAATCAAACAAAGGAATATGTTGCTGCAACTGAGGTGCTAAGCGCATTGGCTTACAAACATGTAATGTACTGAGCGGTCCAAGTTCGTACCTTAGTCATCATCAAATTATAATTAAGAATTTTGAGTTTGACAAGTCCCTTCTGGCATGAGAAAGTTTGGCGGCTAAACAGGCGACATCATCTTCTATGTAGTCGTTGACGAAAAGTCGTGCACGCGACATCTCATCGTCGTCGAAGAATTAACATCATTTAGGATGTCTTAAAGACATGGCCAGCTGGTATATGAATGATTGTTAGTGCATGTATGTATGTGTGTATATTGCTGCGGGATGATCTCTAAAATAAACAACAATTATCCTTTAACATGCAACATCCTTATGAGAAAAGTTTTTAAATATGAAATGGACACTTGAATGTTTGTGGATGCTTTTTGCCATGTGAACCTCTACGTGCGAGTATGTGTGCAGCGTGTGGTGTGTTCGAAACAAACACTTTGTCGTTTACTTTTTCTATTGCATTTTAGTTATACAAAAAGTTTTTTTTTTATTTGATTTTGTTCTTTTTCCCGAAAAAGCAAACAAACAAGGATAATATGGCTGGAGCACATAGAATATAATTTTCAACATGCAATAGTGTTTATATTCCATAATGGTGGCAATTTCTTGTATTTCATTTAACAATACTTCTAACGAAGAGTGCTTTTTGTACCAGGTCAATATGTGCAGCATGAAAATAATATATATTTAAAATTTTCTAAGACACGAAAACACTATAAACAGTGTGTTGTATGCAATAAATTGAAAAGAAGTTGCAGCATATAAAAATAAAAATTAAAACTTAAAAATTGCATTATTTGAAAGGAAAAACTTGTAAATTTCCGGCTAAAACTACACACATACGAGTATATTCTATTTTACTATAATTTTACGACTAAAGACTCTTTTTCAAAACCATGTTGCATAGGAAATGACCGGCAATCACTATTTGTTGGATGACCGGGTCATAAATCAATTGGAAAAACATTGAAATATTCAGTTCGATTAAGCGTTCATATACCCAGCTAGACTTGTTAAGATTACTGGAGGAGCGCGATCATTTCACGAATCTTTTTTCAATCGTCCAGACGATTGCTAGAGTAAAATTAGCGTTTTTAATAGTTAATAAATTCAAGTGAATCTTATGGCAATTCGAAGTATTACATACAATCGGTTTTGTGGCCAGAAGATGGGCCACACCGTCTGGTAAATCGAATTATTTTTTTTTATTATTTTTATATTAAAATTTTCCTTATTGATGCTTTTAATCAATGAATATATTAACCCCCTTATTTACAATACTTACCAAAAGGGTATAACAGGTTTATGAAACAAATTTTGTCTGTAAAACTGTTTCATAAACCTTTAATAAACATTTGATAATTTCTAATGAATAAGGCTCTAAAAGTTTAATATTAAATAAAACAAGACTGAGCTATTGATTTAATCTTTGTAACGTTACCACGTATAATATTTTTATACTTGATTTTTATAATTGATATACCAAAAGAATATTTCAAGTTTTGCTGTCGTTGTGAGCTTCCTTCCTACATGTTGCTAATAGTTGTAAGTATCTACTTTTTGTACCTGAATGAATTTAAAAACAAATATGTAGATAGTTATTATTTTGATTCAATTAATATTGGATTTTTTCTAATTTATGGATCGATTTTCATCAAAAGTTAACTTAGCGCGTTTTGGTTATGAATATCTGTTAACGCCATGATTTAGCGCGTTTTAGCGTGTTTTGAGAAGGTGTATGGCGCGTTTTGGTTATAAAAAGTTGACAACGCTGGTCACAGACATCTTATTAGTATCATTTTTAAATACTAATGGTCTTATTCACAAACGCTTAATAAAGTTAATGTGTGCATTAAAACCGGGTTTCCCATATAAAAATCCAACATTAAACCTACTATAACTTTATTAATCGTTTGTGAATAAGGCCGTAATTCGCTTACGCTGTAATTTTGTACGATTAAAAAAATATTCTGCTTGTGATTTTTTAATTTTACTTCGCATTCTAATTCAATACGCTTATCGGTATCTCGTTATCATCGATATTTCTTTCATTGTTTTTTATCGTATCGGTAAAAAGACGTAACGATGCTTTCTAATTAAAATGTTTGTGATACATATTTTGATGTTTTAAAAATTTATATTTTGGTGAATTTTCGATATTTTTTGTGATTTGCATTTAAACAATTTTTAGTGAGCTTTAAATTTCTAATGAACTTTAAATTTGAGAGATGGAATTATTTATAACTTTTCACTCACAATCATGCATGCCCACGAGCCATAAAAATTCATGCATGCTCATGCCTTACCTTTTTCTTTTTTTTTTTTGGTCGCGGTCATGAAAACTCACGTTTTTTTTGGACTTGCAGTCAGACAAAATATTAAAACCAAATTACTATTTCATCAGCTCATTATTGGTTTGACTCACCGACCATTTTTTGAAAATATATATTTTGAATGTCTGCTTTTTTAATCTAAAACCTGTAACGCGTAATTGTTTACGGTTTCTCAGATATCAAACATTAATTTTGCTTCATATCAACAAATTTAGTGCCTGTTTGCCGACATCGAAAAAAAAATTTTGTTTCGATATCGGGGAACAGGCAGTTAAGCTATTTTAAGTATTGTTTTGCTGCACACGCTGCTGTTTAGCAATTGCAGCAAATATTTCCTTGAAAATTTACAAAATAAATGTTACTTTGTTTACTTCATTTTGCTTCATTTTCATAGCAAGCAAAGTAGTTAAAACAAAAGCTAAATAAAATAAAACTAAAAAAAAGGAAGGAGCCGTAACAAAATTTCAACCGCGACGACTAAGCAAACAAATCATCAATTACGAGGGTAGTTTGCTAATTCCGTGACTTTTTGTATTTCCAAAACACCAAGCTTAAAGAACAGTATTTATGTTGAGAAATAAAATGCTCTTTTTGCCGAAAACGTTTCATAACAGAAAGTATTTCATTTAATTTTTTTATTGTAAATACACTTCACACCGAAGCTTAACGGCAGATCGAGAGTTGAAAAAATTGTGTTGGCGACTTCTTGGACGGCTATGAGCCGATTGGACTGTAAGGAAAGAAATTTGGTCTACATGAACACAACAAGTTACTCAACGCACGGCAGATAGTATGTACAGTAGGGATATAACCAAATTTTGTCCCTAGCACTACGCGATAGCGAATATTGTGATATTTACGAAAACAATTTTTTTGGTTCGTTTGAAAATAAAAACCGCACCCACAAAAACGATTTTCTAAAATCCTTAAAGAAAAAAATTTTATAAAAAACTTTTTAATATTTCTTTAATAAATGGAGAAAAAGTTAAAAAGTTTGTTAATTATTGTATTAATGACATGAATTTCAAATTTAATGTGCGTGAGTTTTTGACTAAATGTATAAGTACAAATAAAAATAAAAAATAATAATTTTCCAACTTTTCCGCGTTTTGTGGGTGACCTTTTTTGAAAACCTCAAAAATTAATATCACTTTTTTTAATAGTTTTCAATGGACTATTCAACTATGCTGGGGCCATTTTGATATTTGCAAAAAAAAATGAGAATAAGTTATACCCCTAATGTGCAGTTATGCAAACAAGATTCAAAACAAGATTTTTCATTTTCATTCAAATATTACTAACTTTGAAATACATTCATGAAAGTTCAAGGCACGGAAAAATTATATCGCGTATATTTTGAGAAAACATCTTTGTCGTTACTTATCCATTCCGACTTTTCGGCATATGCGTCAAACCAATAATGAGCTGACGATTTTTATCTTAAACTCTGCGAAATGTTTTTGAATACAAAATTTTTTTAATAACTTATAACATTCCATACATATAACATTTAATAAAACTTTTTTGAGATCGAACTCAATTTTAAAATTTATTATGTGTTGTTGGGGGTAAGCAAGTCTATATATGTATGTAGTACATTCGCTAGACTACATATGCGTTATACTTAAAATTATAATATTATATATAAATCAATACCTTGGCATGTCATGTCAACCATGTCGTGCATTGTTGTGCGTTCTCAAACGTAGTGTCATCCCGTGTCATTGCAAATTAGTCTTATTGTCGTGTAATGTTGTGTTGGCATGACATGACAAGGCAAGAAAATTTTCTGTATAACACTTTTAAGCAAGATATTGTCTTATGTGCGGTTTTAGTACGCAAATTAAATTTAATAACGATATAAAAAAATTTGTATAATCGGTATGAAGCACTACACAAAACTAATGAGAATATCTACATATAATTTAATTTCATGAAATACGCTTTTACAAATACATATGTTAGTATGTTTATTTATTTACCTGCATTAATGTTATTAAAGAACGAGGTAAAGGCATCATTGTTTGATTTTGTAGTAGTGATATTGGTACTAGCATCCACATAATCAATGCGTTGGCGTATTTCATCTTCAGATAATGAATTTGGTTTCGCCATATTGCCTTCAACAACTAAACCCCTTGAGATCTCTGCCTTGGATTCAATACTATTGATAGATTCATTGTCAGTATTGTACAATTGATTTGAATTACCATCATCTGAGGACGAAGAAAAGTTAACAAGCAAATTGTGTGCATCATCTATCGTTCTCTGCTGGCGGTATGCCCGTTTTTCTATTGCTTTTCTCACATCATGACCGGAAATAATATCATTGATTACAGCCGACGAAGAGTTTGTTTTTGTGGTAGATTCATTGTTTGCCGTTGTAAATAGTGATGAAGAGGCATCTGTATGTTGGGACTCATTCATTTCAGACAATGTTGTAAAATCATCCTCCCCCTCATCATCGTCATCAATGTTGTTGTCTACTCTGACATCGGCATTGTCATCTTGTTGCTCATCTACATAATCAATATCAACGCATTCACTAATACTGCGTGCTGTATGTCTTTTTAGTTGTTGATGCGAAGACAATAATGTTGCTGCTGCTTCTGCTGCTGTTGTTATTGGGTTTGTAGTATTTGGTGGTTGCAGTATAATATCACTAGATATTTGTGATGTCGTTGTATCTATGTATGTTCAAATTTTTTTGTTTATTTTGTTTAACGCACAGACACACAAAGAAATTACATAATAGACAAGCAAATAGACAATCGGAATTATAGTAGAAAAAAAACAATATCAATTAAACAACTTAATTTTAATTTTTTTTAAGAAAATCTTTTAAAATAAATTAAATATAGTTTTATTACACATTAGCGCATATGTACATTATAAAAGTATTTTTTTGCAATATCGTCTATCATTAGAAAACCCGTTGGATGGCAGTTAGTCAATAATATTCTAACAATGTTACAATTAATTTCATAAATATAATTTTAATGTTATAAATTGTTTAATGCAAAGTGAAGTAGAGATTAGACCAATGAAAAAACAGTTTCAAACATTTTTATTTGTTCAACCGATAAAATAAATGGTTTTTACATTTTTATATGCAAACTTTTTTCAAACAATTTTTGTAAATTAATTTTTATAGACGTAGTTTTTATAAAAAGTACATCTTAAAAAATCATTTTTATACAATCTACTATTTACAAACGTAACTTCCTTAAAGAAACGTTTAACGGTATCGATAGAGGTACCGGTATAGAACTTTTTTCTATTTCAGTATGGATATCGGTAACTGTATTTGAACTTACATATATATTGTTTTATATGAAACCAAACAAAATGCCAAGTCGAACACTTTTTGACGCCAATTTTGCTAATTTTTAAGTATGTTTTGGTAAGTTTTTAAAGCAGCATTTGGTGGCAAGGCAAACTTTTCAAGTCTGCTACCATAAGGGCTGGGCAGTATTTGAAATACGTATTTAAAATACAAATACGTATTTTGTATTTGTATGCCAAATACATGACGTGCAAGTATTTTGTATTTTGTATTTTAAATACATACAGGGTGGCCCAAAATTAACGAAGGGGTTTGAATTGCTTATAACTTTTTTATTATAATTTTCTTCTTAAAGCGCATCGGCCGTCTTTATTCCAATTGGCCAAACAGTGGCAATTATTCACGTTCAATTGTTTGCCTCATGCCCCATACAAGATATGACTTTTTATAATCGATCAAACATTTTAGTAACCAAAAACCGCATTTTCATTACAACGCCAAAGTTGTTTTCTGCTGTATGAAGATTCACCAGCGCTGCAGGTATTATTACTTTTCTTTTTATTTATCCCAGCAAACGTGAAAGTTTTATCTCGAGTTGTGAATGACTTCAAATCAGAAAATTCTATCTCAAAGAAAAATTATTTGAATGTAATTTAAGAAACATTCTCATCAAGAAGATACTTTATTTTCAAATTGAGAAACGGGTTTATTCTCAATCCCTATAAAGTAATCACCCTTATTGTGCTTGGCGTTTTTGTGGCGAAAGTCGGACGATGCCGTAGTTGGCAAAAACTCCAATACGACACAAACTGTCGTTAAAACGGTAGTGTTTGGCGTATTTGTTTGTCAAAAGTTTCTAAAATTGCCGTTAAGAAGTTTCTTCACGACATAATTCAATTTAATTAATTTAATTTTAATTAGTTATTTATAAACAACTGTTTTTGAAATTTTTTGCAACAGGTTGTTTCCATGATCTAATAATAATAATTGGATTATGGTTGTTTCATAAACACTTTTTTTTCTTTTACAAAAATTTTACGGTAGAAAAGTTTACACGGTAACATACGATTTTAAATTCGAGAGCAACTACGATAGTTGGCGTAATGCGACTACGCCAATCGATTGTGTTTTTGTAAACTGAAAATAAAATTTCGGGCGAGAATATGTTTTGAAAACAAAAACACATTTTCGTATTTAATTCTTGTAGTCAATATAAAAACGGGCAGTAAAAATCTTTAAAAAATATATTATTATTTAAATCATCGCTTCTGAAAAATATAGTTTCAAACAAACTTAAAAAATAATCAGGTATGTGATAGAATTCGTTTTTTAAAAACAAAACGATTTAGACACGAATAAACCTGTGATATGCTTATTATTTTCGTTTTGTGGATACATATTTCCGAATATGTTTTTAATACATTTCACAACAGTTTTTGATTAATATTTATTTAAAATGTTTTAATAATGTTTGTATTTTAGCTTTGGTCAGTTTTCTGCAAGCCAATATATTGATATTCAGGTATGTGATGAAAATCAATCGATTTCAAGTGTCATTTTAAGAACGTGTGATAAACGATAAACGATTCTGAGAATCGATTTTGAGCCATTATTATTAAGTAAAAGAAAGCCGACTAGAAGACGAAATAAATTTATCAAAAATTACTAAAAAAAAATTCATAAAACGGAAATAATGAGCATTACAACATTTTACATTTTATCATCCTGATTGGCTCAAAAATTATTCTCAAAATCTTTCGAAATTCCTCAAATGCTTTGAAAACTACATCGAAATCGTTTAACCGTTTGAGGGCTACGACGTAGATACACATATTAAAATTATACCAATTAGCAATTTCATTTGAAACTTGTTTTTAACTCTTGACACATTATCTATAAGATTTGTACCAAAAACCTCATACCGGTATTGAAGGAAACGTTATTTTATAACCAAAAGCAGTTACGGTATGGGTATAGATACCGTCATTTAATTTTAACCGGTATATGATCGGTATCGGTTGCCAAATTTATTTTTTGTAAAGGTCTTTTAGTAGAAGTTACTTTGTTGGGTGCACTCATGGACTAATGATTAGTGTACTTGACTATTATTCTAGGGGTCACATGTTCGATTACCAAAAATATCCTGGTTGTTTCTGCAGAATTAGAATTTAAGCGATTTTTTTCAAATGTTAGATTAGTTCTCTTTTCTGATTTCAAAAATTTAAAGATGTAGTTTTTGCTACAAGTTTAAACCTTTTAAAGACCCATTTCCTAAGAACGCCAACGAAACCTTATTACTTTCACTCCGCTTTTGTTTTTTTTTTGACTTTTGTTTCTTTTAGCTATGGAACTGCCTTAATTTTTCTGAATTTTGCATTGTGAGTGATTCCATCAAAGTTTGTCCTCTTCATAGTTTTAGCTATTTTAAGCAGTTTTGAAGCTTGCATAATTTTTCCAATTGGGCTATTTTTTGCTGACTTTTTCCAAGCTTTTCCTATTAACATTTTTTAACTTTTCCAATTTTTGGAAATTTTAGCGTTTAAGGTTTTCTTAAGTTTTATTTAATATACTGTTTAAGCAATTTTTCTAATCTTGACTGTAGGATGTCGAAAACTAAAATGGAATGGCATCCCTGGTACCCATAGAAAAAACTTATTTGCAAATAGTTTTCAACAAGAGTTAGCTGTATGTATATTATGTATTTTAAATTATTGCATTTTAGCCAGTGTGTTAGTAGTTTATCAATTTCTTTTATTTATTTATTTTTTTGAATCTGCAATATCCAATTCTTTTGATTTACTTACCTTTATGTGTTGGGATATTAAAATCTGGGGTTTCAAAACTTTGCAGATTAAAAATTTGTTGTTTTATGGTTTGCTTTTGTTTTAAGTAATTCACATGCTTTAAGTTCTTGTCACTCATTAGTTGTAGCAGTAAAGGCGCTAGATGGTGGTTATTTTTCTTGTCTCTACTTGTTAATCCGTCTAAACTTTGTAAAATGGAATTGATTACTTCTAGAGAAGCATTTATAAGGGAATGTTGGATTAAAGGCGTTGAGCTAACCACATGTAAACAGTAATCGTAGATTTCTAAGATTTGACAGGCTTCTTCGGAATTTGACAAATTTACTGATTTACGAGATGAAAATGTATCTTCGTTGTCATTAGCATCCCAAGAGTAGCCTTTGATAATAATAACTACTAATTGGCGTAGAAATCCTAATATACCTATTATGGTATTGTTTTGACGATCGCAGAGCAGTAGATCTATAAAGTTTCATATTTAAAAATTAGAAACTACTTATTAGTTTAGTTTTTTTTTAAATTTTTAAAATTACCTATAACTTTGCTGAGGGCATATTTGGCCATTAATGATTTATTGCAAGCATGTTCTATTAAGTTTATACAATTTTGAGCAGTGCATCTCCTTTTAACAGCACAGTCTGAGCCAATATTTTCAATGAAAGCCTTTAGAAAGTATTTATCATTTTTATTTTTTAATAATTTCATAATTTTTTTTTTATAATTTACCTCAAATAATTTACATGTTTCACTGTCTGTTAATCCTTGTTGAATGTGTTTTCCAAATTTTAATACGAATTCACATAAAGTCTCTTGCAATAGGGTTTCTTTTCGTTTGCAAATTACCTTCAGGCATGGCAGCAAATTTTGAGCATACCATAATACATTATGTTCCCGTATTTGTGGTGCATAGTATCCAAAGTTTCTCAAACAAATCCTTAGAGACCTGCAGAATAAAAGCAAATTTGTGTTGAACAATTTGTTTTAGTTACTTAAAGAACATTATAAGTACAAGTTGATTTTACAGAACCCACTTTTACAGTTTTCAAGTTATTTCCCATTGCATTCACATTATAATTTTTATAATTTTTTTTTCTGGTTTTTACCATTCTTCCAGTTGTAGCAATTCTTGTTTGAATTTTCTAACTAACGACTAAGTTCAATAATGTTAATTTTTTCAGTTAGCTTGAACTTCACTTTTAACTGGAAGCTTAAAATATTTCTTAGCAATAGAGAATGCCTTCAATAAATTATTTTTGGGATATCCAATAATCTTGCCGTTGTAAAGAGTGAAACAAAAATATTTGTATGTTGGATTGGTGATTGTAGGATTATTGTGTAGGAAAAGCTACGCTTTTATTATTGTCTCTTCATATTTGTATTTTGCATATGCATACATTATTTTTAATTACTTATTGTATTTAAGCTTGTAAGAACTAGCAAATGTATTATTTACTATAAAGTGAAATTTATTATTCTTTCTAATTTTATTCTTATTTTACTATTGTTATTATTATAATAAATAAATAGTTTTTGTTTTAACGTATAAGTATGCGAATTTATAGGTAGATATATTTATGGCAAATGCATCATAATTTAGTTTCTTTTTGGATTTTAGGTGACAATATATACTATGCATATTTGTGTATTTGCTATAAAATAGTTTAGTATGGTATTTATATACATTCATACATAGATAGGCTTTTTAAGAGCCCAACTAGGACAAAAAAATAGCTAGAATTGTAGAATTCACATACCTTTGGTTACCATTTCTTTTAATCTCGCCATACAAGTCCATCAAAATGCGGCTAACTTTTGTCTTCTCCAGCACACGAAAGATTTTATTTAAGTTTTCCTCGGCGCTTATGCGAACTACTGAATCCAAATCTTCACAAAATAGTAAAAGAATATTTACCGCTTTGCTGCAGTACGTGGCATAATTGAGGTGTGCCGCCATCACAGGCGAGATGATACATTCCGATATTCGTTGGAAGCATGCAACTTTTTCTTTTTGACTAAAACGAATATAAATACACATAATTTACATGAACAATCAATTGTTAAACAATCCCATAAAAAATCATGATTAATGATCATAAAGCCAGAATAGGTTGATATACCTGCATTCCGTATTCCGCAATTGATCTAATACTTCTGTAAACGTATTCACAATATTCATTTTATCCATGTTAAAGATAATTAAAGTTGTTTATTTTTTGCTCTATGATTTTAATTACATTTTTCGGGTAAAGTTTTCGATCACAAATATTTTCACTTTTTTCCTCCTTTTGTTGGAATTTACGTTGTTTTTCATCTATTTTATTTTTTTTTTGCTTCCCAGCTGTTTGGTGAAAACATTGAAAAATGCCCAGACTGGAAAAAGTATTGTTAACACTTGTTTGAATGATATATATGTTATAAGAACCGTATGGTAGCCTTGCAGGTGTATATAAAACAGGGTGACTTGAAATGCAACGTTATAATTTGAACGGTCATCTACATGTTTTTATGTATGTTTCAGTTTTAAATTAAATGTTACACACGTGTTTAATAAACAAAATAATTATTTTAAAATTATTCCCCGTACATACACATAAGTATATGTAAGTAGAATAGAATAATTAGTAATAAAAATTACTAATTACATATAATCTGGAAACGTGAAACAAAAAAATATTTTCTCTTGCAAAAACCGCTGAAATCTAGAGACGTGAAATAGACAAAACAGTATTATATATTGCCCAAACGACTGAGTTATGTTTTTTCTTTTAGTTCAGTCGGTAATAGTGAAAACCTGAACTATCGACATGGTCTGTAAGTCTGCTAACAACTAAATTTAAAAATTTCTAACAATTGCAAAGGGATGTAAAATAAGCTTATTAAAAACCAATTGCTGGCCTTTCTGTTGCTTTTTATATAAATATAAAAGGAAAAAAGTTTACAAATTCATTGAAAATTACTGAAAAATTTCAAAAACTCGGAAAAATAAAAATTCGTAAAAAATTTTAAATCGGAAACAAACTAACATTTTACAGAAATCTCTAAAACTCTAAACAATGATAAAACTCGGATAACATCACTTTACCGAAATAATGCATGAGCAAAAATTAAAAATAAACACTAAATAAATAAAAAATTCCAGAAACTATAAAAACTCCAAAAAAAATTCCTCAAAATATTTAACATGTAAAAATCGGAAACCTGAAGTATGTACGGTCGTCGCACGGGTAAAAAACATGCAAATCGAAAAGAGTTGCAAAATTCTTAAAGTTTTTATGAAAATTTATGAAAAGATACCTAGCTACATCGGGATCGCCGGAAACGAAGCTACTGACTACGCAGCTAACTACGCTTCCGTTGCACCTATGATAATGTATGAACCAGTAGAAAAAACAGATATTGCAAGCCACATCAATCTCAAAGTTAATGAAAACCCTGTCAACCATTACTACTACTCAATAATAAGCCAGCAACACAAGCAAACTAAGTACCCTACCAATATCTCAAAAAACAAAATTAAAACATATTCAAGACTGCGCCTGGGTCACACCAGCTTCACACATGAATGGTTACTAAAGAAAACAATGCGCCAATGCGCAAGTTGTAAAAAATGTTGATGGTTTTTAACAATCAAGCACGTCTTGTTAGAATGCTCTCTATTCCAGTATCAAAGGAACAAAATATTCAGCAATACACCAGTGATTGACCTTCTCAAGGAGCCGTCAACCACTAACATCAACAAAATATATAAATTTATTAAAACAACTAAATTAAAAGCTTAATATATTATATTGTACAAACATTTATTCATATATGTACGTATGTAACACTACATAAACACAATATCATAACCTGGAGATGATGGGCTATGCAGCCAAAGCTCATTAATATAAATTTTAGTCTAAGAATTCATTCTGTAGATTAAATAAATAAATAATAATAATTATAATAAAAAAATTTTAAATCTGATGTTTTTAAAAAATTCGTTTTAAACAAACTTTTGAAATACATTTTGTTCCATATTGTGACGTTTTACCTTTAAAAAGAAACGCGACTTTGAGGAAACACATGAGTTACACATGCACACTGATGAAGGCGTTGGTTGTGGTGTCCTCCGGAAACAGCGCTGTTATCACTCGTCATGTATAGATCCGACTCCCGGGGAGAAGATAAGAGACTCTACCGCTCCCAGAACGAATAAAAATATTCCTAATTTTTAACGCGTTGCTAAGCTAAATAATACAAGTTGTTTTCTTTATTTAAAATAGCTCTTCCCAAAAACTTGTGCTGGATATGCGTTCGCATAAGTATATACATACATATATTAAAATTATTTAACATATCTTTATTTCGTAGAGATCAAGACGTATTAATCAGGCGGCAGAATTATGGCAGCTGATTTCTTTGTCTTACTTGTGTTTTCTACATTGAATGTCAAAAAGGGTGCCTTTATATTTTTCTGTGTATGTTTTCTGTCGAAGTTTTTGACAGCATGTGTTGTTCTTGGATTGTTGTACTAATAATTTCACCTGCTTAATACGCCTTGGTAGAGATGATCTTATATCATGTTATGAACTTTTGTCTAATATAAAAATTTCCTGCGATTTAAAACGAATACACATAGTTTGAAAAAAATCACGGATTCATTTGATTGCAAAATTCGCATGCACGTAGTTACAGTTTATTTAATTTATTCCTAGAGGAAACTATTTAATATAAAAACACTGTAAGACCCTGAACGATTAATTTGTCCTTCGCCAGCACGACAATAGTTATTTGACGCGCCTCTGTAGTCAACTGTCTTGTGACTAAATGCCTTATTCACAAACGCTTAATAAAGTTAATGTGTGCATTAAAACCGGTTTTCCCATATAAGAATCCAACATTAAACCTACTATAACTTTATTAATCGTTTGTGAATAAGGCCATAAGACGTCAGCGGCTTTTTGCATTTGGTGTTAACTTTTCTCAAACAATCTGCTTAGCTGACATCAATGTTTATAGAGAATTCCAGTAACTTCCCTTAAGGCCCTGATTCACTATCCCACACGATCGCACGATTCATTCATAGGAAAATTTTACATAAGTCTGACCGACTTTAAAAATCGCTTCGAAATGGCGTTTTAGGTGCCACACTATTCTCTATTTATTTTGTACATGAAATTCATTACTATAAAAAATACTTTGCTTTCGTTGTTTTAAAAATAAAAAAAGTCAATATAAAATGTTAACGAATAAAGAAAAAGTTCAAATATTATCATCATTGGTGCTGTTCAACAACAAATACTACTCTGATCGCACGATAACTGTAATTTTCTGAAAATTTTCATAAGATTTGCCAAAAAAATCTGTCACACAGTAGCATTTTGAGTCCACACTACCACACTTTTATAGCACACATGCCACCATATTTGGCATATCGTCCGATTATGCAGGACAGTGAATCACGGCCTTTGGAGTTATTTTGAATTTCTGAATTGTTTTTAACTAAGTTTTATGCCGGCAAGTAAACACATCATTATCACATCAATAAAGACAAACATTGTTAATTTATTTAATTTTTTATTATAATTTTTCGTTTTATATTTATAATTTCAAAAGCGCTCAATTCCATAACGATATACTATACTACATACATACGTACAGTTAATAAATTTACAATTTTCTTCTTCAGAATACATAAGGCCAATTTCTTTAATAGAAACTTAAAATTTATTATTTTCAAATAGATTTCTAAATTTTAAGTATTTATAAACTACAAAGAAAAGTTATTATTAGATCAATCCCCAAGTTTTTTTTTATCTCTGCTAAAATTAAAAATAAAATGTTAACTTAAATATAACACAAGATAATTTATTCATGTATATTACAAAAGGAGCAGACAATTTATTTTATTTTTATATATTTTTTTAAAGAAATGTTTAATTTGTGTATACTATTTGTATAAAATAAAATAAGAAAATAAAATAAAAACTCTAATCACAGTCCATTGGAGTGTCAATAACGAAAAGGGAGAACAGCTAAGAAAAGGTTTTAGATTGAAAATTGAAGTTTTACTAGGAAAGATCAATCAATTGACATCTATTTGTTGAAAGAAAATATTGAATTATATATAATTTTTTATTTTTTTTTTGTATGCGTGTATGTACAAAAACCTAAACCTTAATTTAAAATTAATATTGAACTGGTTCTTAAGTAAGATGGTGTGGATTTTTGTGAATTCTTTCTTTTTGAAATACTTAGGTATTTCTTTTTCCTAAAGAAAAATGATGCTTAAATATCAGATGAATACAATGAGTTTAAAAATAAAAATTAAATTTGTTTGTTATAATTTTTTCCAACGAAACGAACATTTATATAAAACACAATGCACCTTAAACTAGAAGCTACTTACAAAAAATTAATTATAACATAGATAATAATAATTATAATAATTATGTTTATTGTTTCTTTTTTTTCTTTTTTTATATAAAAATTAGGACTTGTTAACTTAATTATTTAATACACAGGGAAATTAAACTATTTTGTTTTGTTTTTTGTAGGAGTTTTTAAATTTTAAGTTTAATTTTTTTTAAAAACCAAAGAGGCTTCTGAAATCTAGATGGTAAAGTAATAGTTAAAGAAAGCAAGATTGCAAAGACATCGTAAAGGTTCGTAAAGATGAAGAAGATATATTAAACAGAAATAAGTTAAAGGAAAAAAAAAACAATTTACAAAACAAATTTGCCAATAGGTTTAATAAAGCCTTTCCAGACTCAAAACTAGTTGAACCAAAAATGCACTACGACCCCGCTAAAATTAGCCTCGTTTCGATCGCAGCACCAATAATGTTAAAATCAAGAAGCCTAAGATCCAGGCTAAAGTACTAAGAAAACCAGCATAAACTGAAGATTCCACAATTGCCCAACCCCGAGTCAAGATAGACCGCAACGACGAGGTGGCCAATGTTAAAGGCAAGCACAGAGATATGTATCTGGGAAAGAGATGGAACATGAATAAATCCATTTTCTAATTTCAATAACCTTCATGCTAAACTTACTTCAACACAATTGGCATACCCTCAATGGGCCATATGACTCCCGACAGCAATAGAGTGGGATAGAATGAACCCAATGCCAACTGTATGGCATTACGTTCCAATTCACAGATTGCTGATATAAGGAAGCCAAAGCACATGCCACACAGGCCCTGTAGTAGAGTCAGGACAACCACCCAGAT
The DNA here is from genome assembly GCA_956483585.1 of Gymnocheta viridis. Taxonomy (NCBI): domain Eukaryota; kingdom Metazoa; phylum Arthropoda; class Insecta; order Diptera; family Tachinidae; genus Gymnocheta; species Gymnocheta viridis. The sequence goes on along the minus strand of OY101440.1, from coordinate 134,857,292 downwards.
TAAGTCACCATTATTGGTGACACCAAACACCACTAACATAAACACGAGCACCAAAGTCGTTTGACCGCACATGACCACAAATTGAGTGATTACATGAGAGAATAAAATTTCAGTCGGTGTAACGCCAGCTACCCAAGAACGATCTAAAAGACCCTGAAAGAAAAAGAGTTGTTAAGATATTTATTTCGAAAAATTTTACAGAAAACATTCGCTGAGACCCAAGATGTTACGAGTATTCACACTTACCTCAGTACGTTCTATAATTAAGGCCGACGAAGTTAAGGCGACAGCGAGGAAGAAAACAATGCTGAAAAGAAAAATTACATATTTATATTCAGTTTTGCCGCAAGAAGGCTTAAACAAAACTCACGTTAATATAACACCGGGAGCTACGAAATCAGTAAACGAAGGATTCATGGTGCCATAAATGGGTGTTTTAAATTGAATCGGTACATCACCCAATTTAGGATTGTTACCACATTGATCTAAAAGACCCATAGCAAAGTCACGATAAGCATACTGTATGTCACGATTTAGCATAATGCCGATTTGTTGATTGGACATGTCTAACCACACTTTGATTTCAGACTGATCAATAGTTTCATCGTCTGACTCACGACCTGGATTTTAAAGCAAATTAAAAAATGCCCCTTAAAATCTTTATGCAATTATAAATTTTGTAATTCTATACCCAAAGCGGCTCTAGCGGTAAAAGCATCCGTAAAGTTTTCCGTTATATAAATAGCTCCCCACGCTTTGCCCACTCTCACCGCTTCCTTGGCATCGTCCACGTCAGCGTAAAATGTTTTCACCACACTGTGATTCAAGTGTTTTAAATAACGACAACCCAAATTGGAAAAGTGACAACCATCTTCCCAGTAGCAAGTTTCCTGTAAATTCATTTAAACCAACCATTTGTAAATAAAATTATTTTTAATTTGCTATGATAAACATCAATCGCACCGTATTATTCATTTCATGATTAACAATAGCCAAATTCAGACCGGTAGGATCCCGACCAATAGCCAAACAAAACAGTATCACTTGCATAACGGGCAGGGCAAAGATGAACAACATTACGCCCACATTACGCCACATACGCAACATATTCTTCGTTAGCAACGCCTTGATTTTACCTTTTGAAGTGACCTTTTTGATTAAGAGCAGATTATTAATTAATTATTAGTTTGAAACAAGATTTTGTTGCTTTATACGTACTCCACATAAACTGGTATAACAATCTTGACAGCTTTCTTCGTCATTTGGATTATTCTTTTTCATGGGTGGAGTGTAAGGTTCTTGGTTTAACTGAAAGATTTATTTTGGAAATATTATTATTATTGTTAGTAGAATAAATCCTTAAACACAATCGCTCATATTCTAATTATAATTAATAAAACATTAAACACTTACATACGAGTACATATGTACGATAAAATCAGGGACCGAAAATAACAGTTATTTCGAAATTTTAAAACAAAAAAAAAATATAGAAGTAAATGTCGGAAAACGGATTCAAGTATACCATATTGGTCCTTAAGCAAGAATAAAAGTAATATTTAGATTTTTATTTTTTTAGCATAAATAAAAGTTATTTTTTTTTTAATTGTATTTTTCGATCAAAAATTTAAGATATTTTTTTATTTTTTCGAGCCAATATCAAGTATATTTTAAACATCAGAATTTAGTTTTACTATCATTAGAGCTTCCAAATTGTCCTCTTTCAAATTGTACCGCAACTCTCGTAGAATCAGTTGGAGGGCTGAAAAGGATCTCTCTGCACAACAAAAGCCAGTCTACGTAGCCAGGGAAGTACATATTTCTTACTGTTCCAGTATTCCATCAAATCCTCATCGACATCCAATCGTTTTATTGTGTAGTTATCAATTTCATGAAAAGCTTTGCGAACATTGTCCTTAGAAAATAAATTTTATTTTTGCTCGTAAAAATAAAAAGCAAAAAATAACAGTTATTTTTGCTCGAAAAATACAATTCAAAAAATAACTTTTATTTTTGCTCGAAAAAATAAAAAGAAAAAAATTACTGTTATTTTTGCTCGAAAAAATCAAAAAATAACTGTTATCATCTGACTTTTATGAAAAAAGGAATAATTATTACGGTCCCTGGATAAAATGCAAAAATAAAAAACAAAACAAAAACATTGAAAATAAACAAGTTGAAATGTTTCTCTTGTGTTTACTGGTTACGCCTTTCCAACATATCAAACTGGAGCAATAACTCTTGCTCTCATTTGATTTTTTTTTTGTTTTTTGCAAAAACAAATTGGACAAATACTCCTGCATGTTTTGTTTATTTTTCAACTTGAATGCATGTGCAAGAGCTGAACAACTATTAGTAGCAACTTTAATGGCTTTTAGTTCCCAACGTACTGAACCGATCAAAATAAAACATAGATTGTGCTTATCCGCCAGCAAATACCTTTAAAATGGTATAAGTCTAGTCAATATCGACTGTATATGTGTATTCTACAAATGGTCTCCGTCCACATGGAACCATCACGGAGTTACCAGGAGAGCAATGTATATAAACTGATATAAATCTGAAACTATCTACTTTATGAAGTAAAAAGACTCCTTTTTCAGGTTTTTATTTCTTAATCCGACTTTCGTTTTGAATGGTTTAAAAATTTCTTAGAATTAAATTTAAAAAAATCAATTCTATTTTCTATCCAAAATAAAAGTTTCAATATTGGTGTCGCATGAAAGAGGACAATCAGTACTACTTTATGCAATTATTCGTTTGCCCCTCTAAGCGAAATTGTTATTTTGATAACACTGTACAACAAAATCTAAATTCAACTTGAGCGCCACAAATAAGTAAAAACTTAAAATGCATTTAAGGGTTAATTTCGTACTGATTCAGCCATTTTAAGATTTGACTTATTTGTGGCGTTTAACTTAATTTTTGAGTTTGAGTGTCTTATAGTCGAATTTTTTGGAAAATATTTTTTTGCCTTTCATTCGGCTATATTGATAAGAAAGGGCCAAAAAAGACCCCTGCAGTGAAGGGTTATAGGCTTGAAATATTCCTCTTGGTGCTTTGCAATTACCTGTCGAACACATCTTACACCCCAAATGCAAGGACTACATAATTTCTTATCGTTATTGGCCTTAACAATGTGCAAAAAGAATACTCAGTGTTGCAAGCTATTATTTTTTTTTTGTTTCCACTAAATAAAATAAAATGCTATAATTTTAACGTAAAAGTTTAGATATTAATGTAAGTTCAAATAAAGTTTGAACGTGACTGATATGATTAGCTGAATAATGCAAAAACAACCTTCATTTTTAAATTTTTTTTAAATACCCTCAACAAAATTATTTTATAGTTTCTTAAATATTTTTATTTTATAAAGTAAAGAGAAAGTACGCTCTACATTAGGGTGCTCGATTATTTTTTAGAAATCTAGAGTAATCCATTAAACTGGATCGGAATAGATTCCGAAAGTTATAGTTGCACGAGTGGAACGTCCTTAGATCTTTAATAAGATGGTTCAAAGGAAAAATTTCCTGATGACACAACGTATCATGTTCGATCTTGTAGAATTAAGGTTCTTGGAGGGGCTTTCATAGCTTCCAAAATGCTTAGAAACTAGTGAGTTTAACTTTTAGAAAAGTAAAACAGTTCGGCAAATAGTTTGTGATAACCGAAAATTTAGGGAATTTTGTCCCCACACGGCCACGTACATATATCGCCCAAAGTCAGCAGCTAAGAGGACACCCCGGTAAAAGAGCCAAGCGGAGGGTTAATTTGGAAATAACCGGCAGAGGTGTGAGCAGAGAAACGCGAGTAGATCGGCAGTCATACGGAGAAAACTACAGCAACATGCTCTCAACAGTCATACATGTGAGAAACTGCAGTAGCGGTTAAAGCTGCAAAGCACCAAAATTGTAGCCGGCCGAAGAAGGTATCAAAAGGTGATGGTAAAAGGAATCATTCTCTTTTTCCCGGCTGAAGATCAAGGTGGTCAGACCAAGTGCAAAGTGTGAATAAGAGGTGATCGTGAACGTAAAGCAAATAAATAGAAAATAAATTAAAACAAGTGTAAAGTGGCCAGTAGCGCAAGTGGCTGATATTACAGGCGATAGGTTAACACCAATCCCAAGTAGCAAGAACTAGATAGAAGCAAGGAGAATTTTTGTCTCACTTGATGGGACTAGATTTTCATCTAGTAAGTAAGGAGGTTAGGGCACTGGCTCAGGGTAAAGAGATAGAGGACTCCCAGAGGTTATATCCGGAGTCAAGGACTCTGATAATCATCAGAGCTCTGCTCCTCAGGTGCTGGATTTTTATCCAGCGAATGAAGTCAGAAGATAGAGGAAGGAGAGCAGATACAGTCACGTATCGTCACGTCCATCCAGCGGACAGTAAAAATAAACATACATTCAACAACAAAAAAAAATAAACAACCAAAAGGTGTTTTAATTAGTGAATTTTGTAGAAGAGCACCCTGGACACTTGACTGCATGCTCGCGAAACGTCTCACAGTGTTTCGGACACACTAGCTTCTGGCAAACAGCGATTGTATGGAAAAATTATTCCTTTTACAAATAAATTTACTAAAAAATCTGTTTAAAAAATAGTTTAACTGTCTAAGCTTGCTATAAACATCTAATATAACAACTATAAACAAATTGTGTAGCTTGTATGCTATTTATAGTTTATAATCCTAAATTGTATACGTAGTTAAATTTAACTGCCTTATTCATAAAAAAATATGTATTTCATAATTATTAATTAAAAAATTTGCCAAATAAGTCTTTAATAAACATAAAATATTTTTTATGAATAACGTCGCAATTGTTTAATATTTACAACATTTTTAAACAAACCGTATATATGGATCCGTTGGTGTCGTTGATTAAAACTTCTTTGCTCTGATGGAAATTAAGTCCAACAACGCCGCCTTCTTGACTGGAACTTGGTTTGTCCATTTTGCTGCCGAAAGCCATGGCATGTAATGAAATATTGTTACTGTTAATATGTTGGTTTAAAAGAGCAATAAGCCGACATGGACATAAATGTTATAACAAAAAAATATGACAAAGCCATATGCCATAAATTTTTATGATTTTTTTTTTTATTTTGACACATGTAGGTGGTACGAGTGGATGCAAAGAATTTTTTCATTATTATTATATTTTCGAATTGAGAGTAGTGGTGGTGATGTTGATATTGATGTTGATGGTGTAATTGTAGAAGAGTAGTTTTTGGTGGCAGATGCAAAATTTTAATGAAAATAAAACCAATAAGAATAAAATGAAAAATATACATTTAGAAATAAATATCATGCCATTAATTAACATTGAAGTATTTTTCATTCAAATTGTAATAAAAGTTAAAATGTCTAACAGAAGCTCACCTGAAATTAACCTGAGATATATCGCCTTTTTGTGACTGAATGCGAGATAATTTTAAGAACACTTCTTCCAAACTGATACATTTATACATGGATAGTAAGACGCTGGGTGATTCTTCGGCCAATAAGTTACCAGAACGCATTAAACCTATCTGCAAATGTGAAATTGAAAACATATTTTATCGATTTATTTAAAAACAAATTTTATGGTTTCTTTTTGTATTTACCGTATGCGCTTGCCTGGCCTCTTCGATGTAATGTGTCGTAATTATAACTGTCTTTTGTCCCGATTTCGTTATATGAACCAAATGATTCCATATACTCTGTCTAAGCAGAGGATCTACACCAACTGTGGGTTCATCTAAAATCAAGAGTTCTGGATCGTGCATTAGTGCCACGGCAAATGACACACGTCTTTGCTGACCACCACTCAAGTTTTTGACTAAACGTTTTTCCGATGGCAAGTCCAAGAAATTCAACAAGAAATGTAAACGTTCAACAATCTCTTTTGTTTCCATGCCAAATATCCAGCCGAAATACATCATAGTTTCTCGTATTGAAAATTCTCCATAAAGTGCAATTTCCTGCGGCATATAGCCAACACGTTTGCCGGGTACACCGGAGCCACGTGTACCGGGCTTGCCACCCAATACGAATATCTCACCAGAGTCTAAGCGACGGCGGCCTACTATGCAGGAAAGTAAAGTTGTTTTACCACAGCCGGAGGCACCAAGTAACCCATAACTGTAACGAAAAAAGTAAATGAACATTAAAATGTTATGCGGGGTATATTTGCATCAAAACAATTTCTTAAATTCAAAATGCAATTTAATTAGAATTTCATTCAAAATACTCAACATAATTAAATCTTGTTTCTTACTAAATAAAATCTAGAGATTTTAAACATACTCGTATTATTACAAAATTAACAGCAGTCGTTGCAAATTAAAATAGCCAAATTTACAAGTCGTTGCATGAAATGTAAATTGTATAAATATTGTAATTCAATTCTATATAAATACTTGTTTAGAAACATATTTATGTGGAAATCACCTAAAACATGCAACTTACTTAAGGTTACCAATCGGACAATTAAATTAGAAGATCAGGTCTCTCACTCTTCCCGGTTTCTTTGGGCACTTACGAGTATCTGTGATGCAAATAAAAATTTCGATTGCAATATTTTTTATTTTTAAAATCCTCTTTGAAATTACATTTAAAATTTATATTTCTTCAGAACTTTAATCAAATAATCAGTGATGTTTTCAATTTATTTAAGCAAATTATGCAAATAACACAAGTCGACAAAAATTTTTATTTTTTGTATTTATATAAATAATAATTTTTGGTTCATTGTGCGAACGAATAGGTTTCCACAAAAGCCAAATTCCAAAAAATATATACATATCTTAGATACCTTAGCGAAATCGCAATTCGGACGGTCGAACGGTGTAATTAATTAGAATATAACGACATTTTTGAACTGCAATGACTTGTCTAGTATATAATTATTTAAGTGAACTGAATTAATATTAATTAATTAAAAAAGATTAATCAAATTCAATAAATAGTATCTAATAAAAACTAAAAATTATTTTTTTTATTATTGGGAAAATTAAACATGGCAAAATAGAAATAAATCAATGTAAATATTGAAATTGAGTTTGTATATTAAAAATATGCAAAGCAACTACTAAACCAGTTTTCAAATGTGCATTTTGAATTACAAACTATAATTAAATTCAAGAACGAATTAAAAAAAAAGAGATTTAACAAAAAGATTATTGATCATGTTTGAAGTTTGTTTGCAGTTAAAAAAATATATAAAAATGTTAGATTTTTGTAATAATTTCGCTAACAGGTATCCCATGTCTTGGAAAATTTCCTGAAGATTTTGCAGACGCCATAAGTTGAAATCTAGTGACACAAAAAAGTATGAACAAATTCAAAGTGCGTATATAGTTTTTTTTATAATGACGCTTTTTCAAGCTTTTCAAGGTTTAAGCGAAAACCCCCAAACAAATTATTCTATACCTTTGCCTCAGACACGGCTGGACATACATATTTCTAAAAGGGCCTTAGGTGCACTAATCGGATTTAAAATGTGAATAACAGGCGCTGGCTTAGCAAAAGTTTTTGGGAGGGAAACTTCTAAATGAAACATGCAATTTACAAAACTCTCTTTTAGCAACGCAATATAAATGAAAGATATTTGACAGGGCAAATATAATTTTTCTCCTCCCCTGAAACAGCCTTGTGAACATTTAAAAGTGGATGTATGTCATCCAATCATCAGTAAATGGTTAAGTAATATATTAAACAAGGCGACTTCATTTCCCAGGTGGTGTTGAAAGCACAGCTGACTACTTCGCTTTGCTGGCTGTATTTTTCAGATTTTTTTATTTGTGTTTTCAGGTGTTGGCAAAGGATTTTTTGGCAGTGATAGACAGTAATATATTGCAGTAAAAAAATAAATATCTTTGTTTGCTGCATAGGAATTGTGCTCACTGTTGATATAAATAAAATAAAGAGATATAAGCCAAACAAGGAGATATAAACAAAAGAAAGAGATATAAACAACAAAACACCGAGAAATCGCGTTGGCGATGTCAATTGGTCACCTCAGAAATGCGATTTGATTCCTTTAGACTTTTTCTGTGGAGCTCCGTTAAAGGCTGTTGCTATGCGAATAATTCAGAAGCGAACCGCACTCATAATTAAGCGTAATATCATACGAATCATTCATGAGATTGGACCAGAATTTTACCTGGCATATACATATAAATACATTAGAGCGACTCACCAAAAAAAGTGCTCGATGTACCCTCCTAAAAATAAACATTGGCATTTTTTATGATGACTTTTAAATAATTTCGGCTCCAGCTTTGACCATTTTGTAAATGGGAATATTTTTGCATGTTTTGTTAATTTGAGAATCTGTTTCATTAACAACATATACAATATGGGTATCATAAGAAAGAGGTTTTTAAGGCGCGTCCAATTGTACATACAATTTGTCCAAGGACAGTCAATAATGTACTTTTTTTTAAGGATATTCTGTAAAATGAAAATGGTTTTTGAATTTTTTGTTCGGAGTTGTTTGTAATAAAAATGTCAAATTAACATATTTTAATCTTTATTCGATTTAAATAAATACGGGTATCAGTTTTTTTTGAAATTCGTGCTAATTCGCGTTTTTTCTTTTGCCAAGTACATCATCTTTGTATGTAAATAATTAAGATTTTTGATCCACGACTTTTTCGCGGCATATTTTTTCCCAAAAAAAGTCGTGGATCAATTTTTTTTTCTTTCTTTAGTCCTATTTTCATCCATACGTGATCTAGAAACTAAATCCGCAGTCATATTAGAGTTACCACAAAATTGCATTTATACATATTCCAGAGCACCGTGTAAAATGCATCTAATTTGCAAAAATCTAAATTATTTAAAAACAAAGATGATGTACTTGGCAAAAGAAAAAATTTTATACCCATATTGCGCTATTTAAAACGAATAAAAATTTTATTTTGTACTCGGTTTAACGAACAAATGTAAAACAAAACAATGAACAAAAGGAAAATGATTAAGAGTTTGATGAAACTGAAATTCTAGAGTCCAAAATGAAACACGAAGATGTCATTAGGCACTACGAAATTTGCATTAAATGGACTCCGCAAAAAAATATTAGCAGCACAAATTTAATGTTTTTAAGAGAATATGCCATTAAAAAAGATAATTCTTCCAATTTATTAAATAAATTATTTTTCTATTATGGCGTTTTTATGAAAATTTCCTTTCCTTATACATATTTTTTAAAAAAATATTTATTTTAAATTACTATGATTTTAATAAAATATTAAAATAACAACATTATACCTATTAAAATAGGCGACGCAATTAATTTTAATTTAATTTTAAATTTTTTTTAATTTAGTGCTGGGTATAACGAACAATTCGCTTTAACGAACAGAGCTGACAACCATTAGGTTCATTAAATCGAAAAACTACTGTAATATTAAAAATTTTGTGCCCCTATTAATGTTTTCCACACTGTACATGGTTCTATTGAGTTATTAAAAGATATAGAAAGATGGAGAATAATAAGAATGTGTAGAGTTGTGTGATTCGGCCAGGCTTGCCAGTTAGCACTTTTAGTTCTAGATCTAGCATTATTTTTCCTGAGTTAGCACTAAGAGTAAAAAATGCTAAATGCTAGCTTAGCATATTTTTATAATTATTTAGCATTTTTAACACTTTTAGATCGCAGAATTATCTTAAAAAAATCACATACATAATATCAAGTTAAGTATAAATTCTCTCACTGTATAAAAAAGTACAAGTATATATGCTGCCTTTTTTACAACTCTCTCGTAGGTTTTTTACATCTTTGCAATGTACGAAAAATAATACAAAGAATTGTTATTTCCGGTTATACGAATAAGAGAGGGTGTGGAATTAGACAACTTTAGACCAGGGACCCAAAATAACTGCTGTTATTTTTTAAATATTCAGTTGGTCAAACAAGAAATAGCTGAAAAAATTTTGGTTCTGAAATAACAATTAGAAAAAGCTACAAATCTTTTAGTCCTCTCATAATTGTTATGAACGATTTTTCTTTATGTTGGTCTTCTCTTAAAAAATTTTTTCGGTCTTTGCATAGCTATTATTTAATTAGGGCTTTTAGAGCTTGCACACACTAAGTATGTGTTGATATACATATGTAGATGACCAATAAAAATAAAAGTCGCGAAAAGACCTAGAAAAATAAAAATCATCTGTAATGGTCATGAAAAGGTTGAAAAATAAAGGTCTTTTGTAAGTGTTATGAGAGACCTATGTAAATAAATTAAAATCTTTTATAATAGTTATAAGAAGACCAAAAAAAATACTCCTCATTTTTAACTGTTACATATTACGAGAGTTTTATTTTAAAATGCTTTGAATAATAATTCTTTGAAGATTTTTTAAAATAAATATTGGGTATAAAAGTTATGTCCCTGCCTTAGATACATATATCAGGAGGATATTGTAAAGAAATCGGTTTATCTAATATATACAAAAATTAGTTAGTCTGCTAGGAATATGCAAATAATATGTTTGATATTTTGAATACTCTTAACTTGACTTAAAATATATGAAAGCTTTTTGACTACAAACACTTTTTATATTAAATACAATTAACTTTGTATGTAAATATATTTATATAACTAAAATATCAAAGAAATTTAATATCATTACCCTATACAAATGATAAAAATTTACAGATGTCTGATATGTAAAACTTTTTTAACTACATATATTAATAAAAAGCAATGTTACAAAAACTAGCACTTTTTTTTAACCGTAGAACATTCTAGCACTTTGTTTTTGACAATCTGGCACAATAAGTAGAATTCAACAGAAATGTTAAATTTTCGATAATTTATTTTTTATTTAAATTTTATTAAATAATATTTATTTCGATTTTATAACAACCATATATTCGCAACAACTAAAACAACAACTCTATAGTATCTAGATAATCAATCGGTCTAATTACAATCGCATGTCTAAACACCTTTGAACGTTTTTGAAATCTAATAGGAAAAAAAACTAACAACAACAGCTAAACAACTTTTTATAACAATAACGTAAAAAATTGCATAAAATCAGAAATACTTATACTGAGCACTAAAAGTAAGAATTAAGGTTAAATAAATACAAACAAAAATTAATTGAGAGACAATATGGTTAAACGAACTATTCTTCAAAATACAAAATTTAGAAAAACAAAATTAAGAAAAATTTTGTCAAACTCGTAATAGAGTTGGCTCATTTATTTATTTATTTTTTTGCTTATGATTTTCGTGATTTGCAAATTGTATAACAACAATAATAAATGTTTAGCATGTAGCTGACAAATTTGCTGTTACCTCTATTGTATATGAGTAAGCATATAAGTATGTGCAGATGTATCTATGGTATTGTCTTGTAGACTTTCATTTCAATCTTAGTCTGTCGACAAACTAAAAATAAAGGAAAACAAATAAGGTGCGCGTCAAGTTAATAGGGTTACTTAAGTTTTGATCTGTAAATCTCTGTGTGAAGAAATAGGCAAACACGTTTTTTTAGATCCCTGTTGCGGCCGTAATACTGAACCGATTTTGAAAAGATTTATATGTTGTTAATGGGGTTTTTACATAGATGTGCACAATCTTAATTTTATTTGAATCGGCTTAGTATTTTGGGAGTTATAAGCTTTTAAATTTGATTCTAACACATGCACACTTATTATTACACATGCATGTATCAGCATCAACTTGAAAAATAAACAAAGTGTGCATGTGTGTTTGTCCAATTTGCTTTTGCATAGAAATGAGACAGAGCGTTTTCTATATGTACTTTGTAAACAAAGGAGAGCTACATAAGTAAGAGAGCTTTATGTTGTTTATTTAGAATGTTTTTGTATTTTATCGTATATATTTATGTAAATGCTTAATATTTAATTACTATTATTATTTTATTACTAGAATCGCCGTCGACCGCTGGATACACTAGTATATAATTATTTAAGCCACAATTGTATTTAATGGGGTGAGCTGACAAAATTTAGAATCATGTTGTTAAGCTTTGTAACGATCTCAGACCCATAAATTCCTTTTGTTAAAATTTTCAGAAAATATTGTTCGATAACAATGAAATTGATAAAGAGCATTCAAGATTGAGTTTTGAAATCGCAGTGTTAATAAAGTAAATTTAGCGCTACATTGTGAAAATTTTATGAGCTACAGCAAATTTGAATAAAAATTTTATTTAATAAACTAAATAAAGGACATTCAACCCTTTACAGATATTTGTTGCTAAACTCTGTAAATTTAGCGTCAGCTAGTGAAAAATTCATGAACTACAACACGAAATTTGAGTACCAAATTTATTTGATAAAGTTTTTTTATATTTTTGGATGATATTCCTTCGTAAAATCTGTCAATTTAGCACCAACTAATGAAAATTCCATGTGCTCCAGCAAATTTGAATAACAATTTTATTTACATATTAAATGAATTATTCATTAAATGCTAATTTGAATTAATGTTTAATTTCGTCTTAGCATTTAGCCGTCTAAACTCAATGATTTCTTTTTTAAAATCGTTAATTTAAACATTTTTTTTAAATCGAAAATTTTCCAAAGTTGTGGCAAAAATGGTCATAAATCTTTTTATTCAGAGTATTAGAGAACATTATAGATTCCAAAAATAAAAAACAAGATTTTTTCTATCTCGTTCCTTTGGAATATTGTGTCATATCCAACTCTTTCTGACTAAAAAAACGTTACGAACTTTAGCCTAATAAAAATTACTTTGGATTACAAACACTAACAACCAATTTAGTTCGGAAAACTATTACATTAAATAAGATTATGCCTGATTTTAATATAAAAAAAATATATATTTTTTTTTTAAATCAAAATGAAATAACTAACTGCCTGTTTTTGGAAAATGAATACAAAATTTTGAGTGAGAATTTATATTCAAACCAAAAACAAAGTTTCGTATTTTATTGTTGTTTTCAATATTAATTTTCACTCACAAATTTGTTTTCATTTTCTAAAAACAAGCAGTAAAATAAACTCATTAAGCATAAAAATGTTATTAATTTTATTTAAAAAATTCTAAAGTTATTGAAAAACTAAAGTTGGACTCGGTTCTGGAAAGAAACTAATTTTTAAAATTTTTCTTATAAAACATCTAAAAACAATGTTTTCCTAAATATTTGCTTCCCGTAAATTTCTTGAGTTTAGCGAGCCTCGTGGTTTTTCTAATTTTTTATATGAGACAGCGGATTCTGTCACTCTAAACTGCGGCTCAGATGATATTCCAGCCTCTGTACTGATTTCCATTAGGAGCGTAATACAAAGCGTGGAATAATTTTGTGATCTATAACACAAAAGATCCATTAGATGTTGCAGTGTCGATCTTTTCTTTCTTTATTATTATGGGGCAACGCACTTTGTATGCTAAACAGAATCAAATGCAAGTAGCCTTATCAGTTTGATGCGCACATTTATTGTAGCTGACATTTAGTTTCTTAATAATAACTACATTCATTTTATTCCATTTCTTTATTTTTTTTTTAAATCAATAAGTATTAGGAAATATACCAATGGTCCACTAATTGCTCCCACAATAAATATCTTTTATTAACAACAAAGTTACTTTTTTGAGTTTATTTGATATTTATGGAAATAATTTTGCATAAAAAATGCAAATTTTCTTTGTGTTGATTTTTTATAATTAATTAACTTAATTTGATGAGATTGCTAAACAATAAAGCAATAAATATTTTGATAAAAAAAGGTGAGAATACTAAACTAAATAAAAAGTTTAAAGTAGGAAGCGAATTTTGTAGAATACCTTGAACCTTTTTTTTAATGTGCGATTTCTAAAATCGGAAATAAGCATCGAAATTATTTAAAAGTTACTAAATTTAAAAAAAAAAACACTTAAATTTAAATAACTTAAAAGGAGACGAAGTGCAGCAGAATCAAAAAATTGAGATAAGCTGCCGAAATTTTTTAAATTATCCAGAATGAGGCAAAAGCCAATTTCAGAAAAATATCGTAAATCAAGAAATCGATCAAAATGTCCTTACTGCCTGTTTTTGAAAACAAAATGATAATTTTTGTTTGGGAATTGGCATTGAAACAACAGTTAATAAACTGATATTTTGTTTTTGTTTTCAATATAAACTCTCAATTCAAAACTTTTATTTTATTTTCAAAAACAGGCATTCAATCCAAGAGAAAAATTCTAATTGCATACATAAAGTACTATCCCATTATGTCTCGGACATTTTTGGCTGGCGCGGCCGTTAGGGTGTTAAATCAAATAATCTATTTAGGCAATCACCGCGCGGCTTAGACGACGAACTTTAGTCAAGAACAGTTTTGCCAATAGCGGCGGGTTTCCCACTATATTTCACTGTCATTAGCGGAAATCTATTGAAAAAACCACCAGTGTTTTTTTTTAGCTGAAAATTTTCTTAGTTGACGGATTCTACTGTTTTCTAGTTCAAAGTTTTAGACTTTGAGAACTATGCAAGAAATAAAATAACTAAAATGTTGGCTGAGTTTTGCCATGGACTAACGCAGAAGTTGAACCCAATAAAACTAAATAAACTAAATAAAACTTAATTGAAACTTAGAAATCGATTGCAAACTGAAATGATGAATGCTATTTGAACCGTAAAGTGAGTAGACTTCGACGATATAGCAAGTGTTGTTGCTTTGACTATGAGGTTCCGACAGCATTTTTACGTTTAATCGGAACGTTTACGTTTATGGCCTTTCTATATTAAGGTAACGATATGTTTATGAGTAATAAGATTTTTTCTCTTCAAATGCGTGAAGTTGAAAAAGAAAAAGAGATCGGAATTGAAAGAGATAAGAATTAAATATGAATGTACATGTTCATTACAGTTTTTTAATTCGGGAAGAAATTTGTTTATGTAAATAATTAATATTTAATTAATTATAGCTAGAATATGGACGATTGCGTCGGCCATAGGAAATACTGGTATCCTTAAATTCCCAATTAGTGTGAATATTTTTAATCTAAATGTGGTTAAAAAAAGTCACTAATTCCCCCAAGGTTGTTGAGCTTTTTCAACAAAGCTAAACTTATCTTTAATAATCGTTACAATAAAACCACAAAATTGCAATAACAAAAAAAAATAAATAAAAAAATCTTGAAAAGTGGACACATAATGAAGCAAAAACAATATTGTTAACTAAAATGCATAAGAAATTACTACACAAGCGAACCGCATACATACATGCATACTTACAAACATACTCGTATGTTTATAAAATTTTCCACTAAAGACACATTCTGAGCAACGGAAAGCAAACAAAAAAGTTTTAAAAATTCCTGTTGCTCAATGCAAAAAACAAAATTTATTACATGAAAAATTAAACTGGTTTTTAAAGCAAAGGCAAAACTAGAGATCTCGCTAAAAAGCTTAAGGAATACTACCAACTATTTCAGTATAGTAAGAGGATTTTTTTTTTCTTTTAATAATGACTAATAAAAAATATGTAATGGAAAATAATATTAAGAATTACTCACATTGTGCCCTTTGGTACCGTCATATTCAAGTCGTTTAACACTTGATTTGCATTTTTCTTTTTGCCATACGCTTTAAAAGCATGACACACTGATACGGCTGCCTGGGAATTACGCTGCCATTGATTTTGCGCTAATGTTCCGCCATCATTGTTTGTGGCCATAACTGGATCGGAAGAACTGCAAATAGAAAATGATCATAAATATTTAATTAATGTTAATACGACTATTAAAATATAAAATAATTTAAATAAAAAAGCTTAAATTAAAAGGCTTAATTAAAGCTTTATGTATTTACAGTCGTGGTTGAAAAATATTGCAACTAAAAACACACATTAAAAAACACATCTAAAGTGCAATTTCAGTTGCAATTGTTTTCATCGCTACTGCGTATTTAATTGCAAGTTTTCGAAAAAACGTGCAACTTTTTCTTAATATTTTTTCACCTATTTTTCAGAAATGTCAAAGAAAGAAATATTGAATTTTTTTCTTATTCAAAAATAATAAAACATAATTATCTGTATTGTTTCTTCCTTCCTCTTAAAAAAAACAATCGCTTTTCATTCAGGTACACTTAAAAGCGTATGTAAACTTTAGTTCAAAACATGCTTAAAAACTAGTTCAAGGTCACGGTTAAATTTTGAATAATAAACCGAAAAAAAATCCCCTCATATGCAAATCATAAAAAAAACCTTAAAATAACAATAACAACAACAACAATAAATATATATTAAACAAAAACTTAAGCCAAACAAATAAGATAAACAATAACAACATCAATACGCAACACAAAAGCAATGAATTTAAATGCGATCGCTTTTAAGCCAACACAACAGTAAACGAAACTGCGCCATTAAAAAAAATTAATCTGATAAACTAAACTCAATTAAATTTTTTATAGCAATTCATTTAAATTTATATATTTGCATGTTTGCATGTGTGCATTAATTTCGCTCTAATCAGGCCAAATGTGTTCTAAGAGCAAACCGGTATCGATCATAGTTAAATTATTTGAAAACTTGGCCATCTCTAAAAAATACTTATTTTCATTAATAAATGCAATAAATATTTTGAGTTGGTTTCGAATACGGATCCTTAGACTCCATCGGTGAAAGAAAATTCATTATTTAGTTCGTTTAATAAAGAATTCGAACTCGAAGCTAATTAAATATGTTTAAAGAAAACGCTCGGTGGCAAAACGTTCGAGTCGTATGAGAAGCTCGTCTCTGCAAGAGAAGCCAAATTTGAGGACTTTACGAAATCTAATTTTCTCGTAGGGCTTAAAAAGTTAATCAAGTTTAGAATGAAGTGGAGTGAGCTAAAAGGAGAATGTATTAAAAAATAATTTTAAAAAAATCAATACACAAAATTTGTTTTTGTACGTTTTTGCAAAGACTTATTTATTGACTTCTCTTCAAATACTCATGCACGAGCATGCCGGCTTTGATTCTCAATTAAGATTCGGGTTGCTCCTGTGCTAGGCTATTCACCGATAATACATAAAATCTGAAATTGTCTATTTTCGATAAATAAATAGCTTAAATTGGGTCGATTAATCAGTTAATTGATTAACCGTTTAAACAATTTATTAGTCTATTAATCGATTAACCGGCTAACAAATATTTTATATATTCATTGCAATGTATAATGTGCTTCTTTCCCAAACTAATATGTATTTTTTTATTAAAAATTGTTTATCGAAGGGTATTAGCTTGTTCCTATGTGCATTTCACCTTTACTATTGCAGATGGGGAATTTTTGGCGAAAGGCAAAATAAAAATCTGTAAAGACAGCTGAATAACTCTACTCGGTTCCCCGATTCAGACTTCACGATTTTACATGATAGATGTGTTACTCGAAAACTTGCGTAGAAAAAATCGTTTAAAAAAAGGTAGCGTATCCATATAATATGACGGGATTTGTTTCATGAACATTTTGAATATCAGGTAAAAAAAGATAAATATGTAATTAGTGTTGCTTCATACACGTATTTAAAAAAAACAATTCATTTAGAAAAAAATATCAAAAAAATCATAAAACTTAAAAATATTAAAAATTAATTTTTAATTAGTATCATTTTCTGATAAGATTTTAGTCACAAGCTCCGTTATCAATCGTTGTTTTCCAATTTTGATAAGACTGATTATAATTACAAATTATAAGATAAAAATGGAGAGCAATAGCATCATAGAGCTAGAGAAATACTTAAAATAATATGTAATATATAATATTTTATTATATTATAATATGTAATACTAATAATAATTGTATGTGGATAAATTGGCTTGTATTTCTTTGTATTTATGTTTGTATATTTCGTTATATAAAGTGGATTTTTTAAGGAACATAGTTAATAAGGTGATATTTTCCATCGTGGGATGGGCTAAGGTATGCATTGGATCAGAATTCGGGAATATATAGTTTCTTAGGATATTTAGTTATGGACATTCGCACAGCAAATGCTCAGGAGTTATTGGAAGATTAATCTGGCAGTTTCAAAAGGGAGTAAGGTTTGTATTGAATAATATTCCATGTGTCACTCTAGTAAGACCAAGCCGAAGTTGTACAAATTTTATGCAATCTAGCTTGTTAATCTCTTTTTCATAGTCTGTCATATAGTCGAAGATTGTTCTTTTGTCCCTGTTCGATATTTTATACCACGTGGAAGAGATGTTATAAGTATTATCTCTATCTTTTGAAACGAAATCGTTAACAATTTCTCTTTCTATTTCTCTACCGTTATTTCTATAATATAAGGGCGTTTTTTCGCGTTTCTTGCAGCGCAATCTGCAAATTTATTTCCTTGAATTCTACTGTGACCAGGGACCCAGACTAATTTAATGTTTCGAAACATTTCAATCAAAAAGTTCCTAATGATGGACGTATAATATTCACTGTTAGAAATATTGAGAATTACATTTAACGACGAAAGGGAGTCCGTACAAGTCATCCCAAAAATAATATAAGGAAAATACTACAAATTTAAAAATTAAAAACGGTCATAAAATTCCTATTGTTGTTTTGAATAGAAAATTTTGTATAATTTTTAACATTCGCGCTTAGAGAAATTTTTAGTTGGGGCCATTATTATCATCTGCTTTTTTTGCTTATAAGCAACAATTTAAATTATTATTTATTATAAAGTATTCTTCAATTAAGCAAATTAAAAAAAAACAAACGACTAAAGACGCGAGAGTATTTCTGTTCATGTGTCAGGTGAATTCAACGTAAAAAAAATAATTTAAAAAAATCAGTTGATCGGATGATTTTTTTATTTTTTTGTTCTTAACACACCTTGTAAATTAGAAATTTTAGTCAATTTATCACAATAAATATTTATTTTATTTCATTCATGAAATTTTATACATCTTTTACATTTTTCCCCTCGTTGTTTAAGTTAAACGTATCAACAATTGTTTCAAGTGCATCGCAAACTACGTCAGTTTGTTGAATTGTCAATAAACGTTACTTGTTTTTTTTTTGTTTTTGTTTTTGTTCTATTGAACTAAAGTTTTGTTCTTAAGTCTTTTGTTATGAGTTTGATAAATCAACTTGACGTCAAGCGAAGTAAATTTTTGGAATATTCCATACAAATCAAAAACAAACGAGTTCATTACATAAAAATGTCTGATTTGTAAGTCATTTATCATTTTGTTTAACTACTTGAAAAAATTCCTTAAAGTTCATTTGCCCGCCACACAAATGACTTATTGTTAAAGTTATTAATTTTGACTGGTAAGAAATATTTATTTGGCAAATTGATTTCTTAAAAGTGTTTTTGTTAAGTTAAGTGAATGAAAACGATTATTTTGCTTTTTTCAGAACTCTTTGTTCAGTAAAAATTAAAAGATTTAATAAAATTGTGTCTAATTAATGTCTTGAAGTTTGTAAGTAAAAAAAATGCAAAACAGAAGCAGAACTGCGTAACTTTTTGTGAAATTTTGTAGAACATTTTGCTTGCTTAGAAAGAATTAAGAAACACTTAAAGGTATGAACAGGCTGGCCAAAAATTTGGCGAAATATATAACAAATATTTTATAATTTCACTTTCATTACACAAAATCGACCAGTTAAATAAAAGTTTCTAATGGGGTTAAGCAATAATTAATGAACGATCAGAGTGGAAGAATACTTAACAAAATTAGCTGTAAGCACTAACTAATGTATACACTATTTAATTTTAAATAAATATCCTTCGATAAATAAATGACATTAACAATACATCACTTCGTTTTATTTTGCAGATGTCATTTAAGATTGACTTAATATTTTCCAAAAATACAAAATAGTGGTTACATTTATTTAGCCAATTGTTTAACTAGTCTGAAAGTAGCTGGCTTAGTAACAAACTTAAATTATAAAGTATCAGCCTAAGCCTAAACAGTTCAAAAAAAAAATACGTAAAAACATTAATTATAAAATATTTTAATTATGTTGCGTAGTTTTTCTTACTATTTAATTAATAAATTTATGCCCCGCACTTAAGCCGGACTAAAAAACTTTCCGTTATAAAATATTTCATAATAAAATTAAAACTATAAATTTTACTCTTGTTTATTTATTAATTGATTTAGAAAAAAGTATGTGATTAGAATATTAACTTTCACTTTTTTTTTAATTTTGATTGATTACAGCTATTTTGGCAGTTTACACCAAACAAACTTAAATGCAAAGTAAATAAGTATCCATAATTAAAAAAAAAATGTTTTTTGAAAATATTTAGCGGTAACAAAAGAAAAACTTCAACAAGTCTAGTTTATAATAACCGACTTAAAAAAAACTGTGGGTCTAGTAAAAAAAACCTTAACAAAGTACATGAAATGCCTAAAAAGAAACATGGTGTATTCTTCAAATATTTTACCCATTTTTAAACTTTCCAAAGCACAACAATTTATTATAATTAAAAAAATTATAATTTTAATTTTAACTTTTGATGCAGTTGCAGCTTGAAGACATTAAAAAAATGCGTAAAGGAATTATTGTAAGAAAAACGAAAAATTACTTTTCTATCGCGAGTTGAGATGATCAAGCCGCTTCAGTATCCATAACCAGATTATAGTAATTTTCAATGCATCATTTAATTGTTTGTATTGCTTAAATCATTTTAATAATCAAAACTAATACGCAAACACGAACCTTTTAATGTAACCATTTCTTATTTGAATTATAAAACTATGAGGGGAATTCAATAAGTCAACGTAAAACTATTGAAATGGCATTAGCAGCCTGAAGGAATATTTCATTTGTACATTTATGTTGAGAACATAAAAAAAACAAATTTGAATTTTCCATTTTTGTTTGTAATATAAAATTATGAATGAAATTTTCTTTCGCATTTAGAGGAAGAGACTAGTAGGTGCTGCTTATATGACTTTACGATTACTTATTGACTTCCCCTCACAGTTATACAATTCAGTTAAGAAATAATTAGATGTTGATTGTCCGCACAGTTTTTATATATTTAAAAAAAAATATCAAAGGAAAGCTAGAAAACATGCATGGCATATCTACTGTACCAGCGTTTAGGACTATCCAAAATTCGCTTAACTTTATTTAGAACCAAAAGTTTTTAACTTTACTTAGGGCGGTCTAGTTGCAGCAATCAAATCGGAATTCATCAATGAAATCCACAATATACTTTTGAGTGATCAGGAAGTTAATTTATGTGAACAGGTTGAGGTCACGGGGATTTCTTATGACCTCTTGATTTCAGTGTTGAACAATAAATTGGATATGAAAAGTAGAGTTGGGTTCAACTCGTTTAGTCGCTCGTTTTAGACAAAAACCCTTGATCAAACCCGTTTAAATTATATGGGTTCGATGAAAGGGTTTTATGTAAAACGACCGACTTAACGAGTTGGACACAAGTCTAATGAAAAGTCAATCGCCAAGATGGATACCACGTTTGCCTCACACTCTATAAAAAATGCAATCGTGCTGCTTATTTAAAGCTGTTTCTTCGCGTTCCTAATGAACTTCTTTGCCAATGCTTCGTAGACTAGTTAATAATGAGCGAGGCCATTAGTGCATACACCCTGGGTGTTTCGGCGGACAAGCCAAAACAGCTTCGCATTTTATTTATGTTTATGTTTCCTTTAAAAATGAAAAGAAAACTTTATGTAAGCAGCCATTTCCATTGGAAAAAGTAAAGAGAGTAATGATATATCACTCTGTTATTACGTAATCATATCTAAAAGAAATTGTACTACAGAACACGAGCTTAAAGTTTTCAATTTACTCGCGCCTCAATGGAAAAATAAAAAAATATTCTGCTCTCAAGAGGTGAGTAAAGAAGATATTTATATGCATTTTTCAAGATGAAGAACGATACGATGAATAATTCTGCGTTCTGCGTTGCAATAAAGGAGCTTCATGGACTGATTAAATATAAGAAATGGGAATTTTGTACTAACGGAAATTTATTTAACTTGTAAAAATTAATAAAAAAAATGTTCGTGTACTAATTTGTTGAATAACTGGAGCTAAAACAATAGCAAAATTCTTCCAAAAATAAAATTTAATTGTTTCAGTTTTTCTCCAAAAGAAAATACTATAGATATTTGAAAAGAATAGATAAGATTAAAAATAAGTATTTATTAAATTTTAAGTCAAATAATTTATTCTGTCGCTTGACTCCTTCCGAAATTCTTTTGGCGGTATTCATAAACGATTAATAAAGTTAGAGTAGGTTTATTGTATTCTTTTTGTATGAGAAAAGCGGACACATTAACTTTATTAATCGCTTATGAATAAAGTTCTTTATCTGCAGAAGGCTTCAGGGATCTGGAATTGTTTTTCTGTTTAAAAAAAAAAATTGAGGACGGAGTTTCGACCAAAACTAAGCAAAGCATATAAAACCGGCTGAATACTAAGAAAAATGCTTTTTATTATGAGAAAGTGAGTTAATTTAAAAAAATCAATTTATAAGCTGATAGTTTCATATGACAAATCAATGAAAACTTAACCATAAACAAAACTTTAAATAACAATTCTTTATAGCATTTACAAATCGTATCGTATGCCTCTTTTTCTTTCTCTCTCTCTCTCTCTCTCTTTCTCTCTCATTAGCCGTTTGCCAAATAAATAAGTTCAAGTTCGTGTCTTTAGCATATTGTTTGTATCGATTGAATCGAACAATTTTGACTGCACGAAAAGAAACTTATAAAAATATTAACGAAAACAAGAAAAATATTGCGTAAATATATTTATGTATGTACGTGTGTTTTTCCAAAGTACATAAATTTTTTTTTTATTATTATTTGCACTCGAGCTCTTAGCATCCATACAGACTAAATACATATGCATACGTATTCACACCTGTTAAAGTTTACATTAATGTACATACATTGTTAGTTAACGTGTGCTCGTTCTTGTGTATGTGTCTGCGCACTTTACTTTGTAAATGTGTGCGTGTGTTAAGCTCTTGTTGGCATATGATCAAAATACAAGGTCACTGCATAAAATATATAAAATTATACACCTAAATGTTATACACACTATTTGCAGCGACAAGTGTGTAAACATACAGTGTACAACGAAAAATACTATTACTCGTAGAGTAATAATAATAATATTATTATTAATCTTGCTGGCCGTACGAGTTTTTCACAATGTAAATAAACTTTAAGTAGGTTACAAATTAAACTCATTACTTTATTTCAATATTTTCCTCTTTAATACACCATTGTCTCGGTATGTCTGACTGACGGTGTTGGTATGTCTAGTAAACTTTGGCTAAGCCATGAACGATTGTATATTAGATTTTGCTATAAAAACTATTTTTTTTTATTATGAAATAAATTTTTATTTCGCAATATCTTCTACATACAAAATACCATAACAAAAAATAAATTATATAAAATTGAAAGGAGAGGTCATTTACTTCTTGCATTCACATTACATACATACATATATTTTAACACATATATGTACATGCATACATCTGCTGGCAGTTAATCTAAACAAAATAATAAAATGCTAAATGGCTTTTATACCAAAAGCCACCTTTTTAAGTACAAACGTTTGTCGGTTTATGTCTACTTTTTTTTTTAAATATCACTTAAGTATGGAATATGAATAATATTTATGTTTTATCTTTTTATTTTGCATTTCTTCTTTTGTTCATTCTTGCACGTTTTATTTACAAATAAATACATATAAATAAAATTAAATAAATAAAAAATTATTATCGGTCAAGATCGTTTTTTTTTTTGTTAATGTAAAAAAACGTAAAAAAGTATACGCAAACGTATTAAGACTTAATTTAGTTCAATAAGAAATATGTATGTGTATATGTATGTGTTAGATCGTTTATATTATGACTCAGTAATTGCTTCTAGAAAAAATATTTTATCTCTACTTTACATATATATTTATTAAACATAGTTTAAAGTTCAGAAGACGCAGAAATTTATTGATGATCATGAATAAGAAAAAAAATCGTTATTGAAATTGTTCAAAAGCTACATATTTTAGTTTTAAAATTACATTTTGTAATTGAAATTAAAAGAAATACGCAATAGCACAATAAGCTTTTGCAAAAACATAATATGATGAGGGTATAGCGTTCGCCCGGAAACAAAATTGTTTCGGTTCTGCCGTGTACACTGCAACTAATGTTTGCTTAAAATCAGAAAGCAGGTTTCAGCACAGGTCATTCATTGATCCCATGAACAGCATGCTGGTGATTGTCGAACATTCGGTTTTATGATGGAACCCACTTTATCTAGGATTTATTGACTTCGAAAGAGCTTTTGACACCATATAAAACGACAAAATCTAGTGTTCAATGGAATGCAAAAGCCTTCCGAGGAAGCAGATCAATCTTTCTAAAACCCTTGTATGACAATATATCTTGCATAACCCTGCACGAAGCTCTTTTAACTGACAAAATAAGCATTCTGGCAGGAGTAGGGCAAGGCTGTGTACTCGTACTTTCCCCGCTGCTTTTCAATGTCGTATTGGACGCAACAATTTCGTAGGACAAAGAGAAATTCCTGCAGGATACACAGGGAGTTGCAAGGAAGCCTGCTACGCCTTGAGTATGCGGATGACATTTGCTTACTCACTCACAGCCATGCACATATGACAGAAAATATATATAAAATCCATGCATGTGCAGCCAGAGCACATCAATCAACACTACGTCTTCCCTAAATATTGACATCCACGGAAAAGTAATCCAGGTTATCAGTTTGTCTATTTTTCTTGGTAGGACAACGGTGGTGCCAAAGAGGATGTACATATATACTATAGCGAATTAATGCTGCCTTTACACACTATGTATTTTACAGTGTGCTTGTCAGCTTGAAAATGCATCTGTAATTACGCATATTTGTCAAAATTTTTTGCTTTTACACTTGAGTTTTTGGTTTCATCTGACGTAACCTATAATAGATTACAACACTATGAACAATTGTATTTAAGTAATTAAAAATTTTGTTTTTTTTTATAGAATATGTACACACAGAAAAAAAATCAATGTAAAATCAACTAAAACATGGTTGATTCAACTAGTTTTGTTAACAATTTTGCTTCATAAGCGTTTCATGTTAATTTAACATCATGTTAAAGGTAAAATTTAAAATGTACAATGTTATTTTAATGTAATTAATTTTTAAATCAACATATTTTAATAATAAATTAACAATTTTAACCATTGATTTAACTTAAAACAATGTTAAAATTAAATTCAATTGGGTTTTTCTCGTATTAACAATGTTGATTTTACATTGTTTTTTTTTCTGTGCGTATAAACACTTTTTTAAATATATATTATAATACATTTTTAATAATTTGCCGAATCACAAACGCTATGTTCTTGGCGCCAAATACAATTGACTTGCAAAACAGCTGATGTCAGAATGTGAAATAGAAAAAGATCTAATTGAAAATTTTTGAACTGTAAAAGTGGCCTGACATTTACATAAGTATTTTTTTTTTTGCTTTTACACACAATGTATGCATTTTACAGTGGGAAATTTGACAAGCTCACTGTGAAATACATGGTGTGTAAGGACAGCATCAGAAAGGACGTGGTGCCTTTGGGGCATTAGATAATGTGTGGCACTCTCAAGACGAACTTGCGGATTTTTAACACGAACGTCCCGTCTATCTTTCTGCACGGCTATGAAACATGGAATATAGCGTTAACGGAGCTAAAGACACTGCAAGTATTCATGAACAAATGTCCGCGAATCATGAGGATGTCCTGGCCCAATGTAATTTCAAATGAAGCGTTATAGAGAGCAAGTAAGCAGAAGCCAATAACAAATAGTAGAACACAAATGGAAATGGATAGAGACGATATTGCCAGCCAGGCTGTAGAATGGAACCCACAAGGGAGACGGAAAAGAGGTAGGCCTGCAAAAACGTGCACTCAAGATATTCTGTACGTAAAATTAACTGAAATTGTGATTCAAAATAAATGAAAGTTCACTTAAAAACCGGTCTACTCTTTTTTCATTTAAATTGAACCAAAAGTTCATTTAATTTTTAATGTTAAAAAATCAATTAACTTTAGCGCGTAAAAATAAAAGGCTTTTCCTTTGTTTGTATAGGAGAGAAAATCTCAAACAAATCAAATAAAGCAAGCGAAGACAAAAATCAGCACTTGAAAACAACGAACAATATTGAATGTAATCGAAAATCCGTATTAATATGTCCTTAGTTTTTTTAATTTACAATTTTAAATGTTTATTCTTTTAAAAATGACTGAACGGATTACTTCTTGAATAACGTACAGTCCGTTACTGTAATAATATTGTGAGTGTGGAAACGGTTAGCAGAGACAAAAGCAGGAAGTATGAGCCATAGCTGGAGGGAAAATATAGTACTTAGCATTAGATAGATCTTTAGAGAATGACTTTGTTTATCTCCTCTCAGGAGTGAAAATATAAATATTAAATATATTTGCTAAAAACTAAAAAAAGTCAAGTGCAAGAAAAGATATTTGAAAATATTTTTTACCACATATCAAAGATACTCGTACATTGGAAAAATAATATAAAAAATTAAAATTCTTAAAAATCGTTTTATGCATACGATGTATGTATGAGTTACGAGCTGCGACAGGAATTTAGTATCCGTGGTAATCGACTTTGCCATCTTTAGATAAATCCTGTTCTAACAGGGAGGCCAAGAAATTATTGTTCTAAAAGCCTAACTTCCCCTCTATGACTTTTACATGCCTTTTTTTGGAATTAAATCAATATTTTAGCAGATACAGATTTAAAATTTTGGCAATCGGCCCCACTGTGTAAGATGAGTAAAAATACGTTTTTCTACGTGCACTAAAACGATAAAAAGTCTTAGAATTTTCTACCATACATTATTGCATATAATCGTGCAATATATACTTGTGTACGTCGTCACTATAAAACCGAATTTTTTAAAATGTATTTGTTGCTTTCAGAATCTCGAATATTTATTTGCCTTGCAAAACATTGTTTTTTTTATTAGTTGACAAATAAAATATTTACTAAATATATTTACAAAAAAGGAACATATAGTCAACAACATGCTTGCGGTTTTCATTAATTATTGTGCTTAATGTAATGTAATATAATGGGTGATTTTTTAAGAGCTTTCCGATTTGATTTAAAGAAAAAAACATAGAATTTAGAGAAATGTATTAAATCTTTCTTTGATTCGATAGAACGATCTATATAATTCAATGTTTATAGATGATTTCATGTAAATGTTGACCGTGGCTACGCCTCAAATGGTTCATACGATGGGTTCAATTTTGGTATGCTTTCTCCAATATATCGGCCGGTATCTCATGAACAAATTCTTTAATAATGGCTGCCAGTGCGTTAACCGTTGCGTGCTTGCCCCTATAGACATGAACATTAACATGAGCCCACAAAAAATAGTCTAAAGGCGTTAAATCGCACGATCTAGGCGGCGAATTGACCAGCACCAAACATTAAATAAACTGTTTACCGAAATCGGTTCTCAATTGAGACATTCTTCGGCATGCTGTGTGGCCTGTGGCACCGTTCCTGCCTTCGTCGTCTTTAAAAAAGCGATATTTACCTCTGTCCGCTCTCTACGTATACGTGTTGGTGGTTTAATGTCCAAAAATGTAAACTAGAGTACGCCTAGAGGTCGAAATTCGACCGCCAGCTTAAACGTATACCTAATTACTCATTCCTTTCCTTGCGGAAAAAAAATTTCAAAAAATGCATTCAAACATGCACATTTATTTCGTTAAGCTTTTGCTTCTCATCTCTTCACTCATCTGAAGAGAAAAAATCTTCCCAGCGGGAAAAGGTAATCAATAGTAAACGAGAGAGTAATGTACAGCATGTATAATTTTTCATTCCAGATTTCATTATTGTT
Source organism: Gymnocheta viridis (assembly GCA_956483585.1). NCBI lineage: Eukaryota > Metazoa > Arthropoda > Insecta > Diptera > Tachinidae > Gymnocheta > Gymnocheta viridis. Next base: position 134,829,467 of record OY101440.1, on the reverse strand, counting down.
AACACAGAACATGTCATAGGAAAGCTTTCGAAAGTATGAGTTCGTTTAATGTGTCCGGCGAATAAATCTCATAATTAATCTCTCTTTATGCATTATACTATTTATGCATTTATAGTTATTCATATAATTACAAAATGCGAACATTTGTGCACGAGCAAAAATAATACATTCATTCTTCGTAAGAAGTGGTAATATACGTGGTAAGCAATGTGTAATTTTTGTGTGTGATCAAATTATCTTCTCGTTTCCAAAGGATTGCATAGTTTTGCTTTGGAAAATAATACATTATATCTTCCATTAAAAATGTAATCAATGACCAGTTTTCCCGCTGGGTTATTACTCATATGTATACATAGGTAGGTACTCGTACCACTCTCATTGCTTTGCTTATGTTTTTATTTGAACCAATACTTCCATAAGCAAATGTACTTGTGTGTTTTTAGCATTTGTAGTGGTGTCAACTTTAGGAGCCTTTTTTCTTTAACACTGAATCGATTTAAGTATAATATATATATAGTCGGGTCACTAAAGCTCAACAATGTCTACTATTTGGTGAAAGAATGAAGAAAATCGGTTGGCAAAAGAAGGCGAAAAAGGGATCCAAAAATGTGTCTTTGCCTATTTATATAATAGGTTTTATGCGAAAGTTAGTCACAAGATTCCGAATAGCCACAATTTTATTCATAAAATACAATAATCTGCAAGTTGATTCATTATCAAATATTATTTATTATTATTTTTTTTTAATTTATTAATAGAGATTGCCTCGATATCTTCTTTCAAAGATTTTCAAAAAATTTTGGTTTGTTGAGGGTTTTTTGCTAGTTCATATACATGCATTTCATTGGTGCTAATGCCAAATCATCAGTAAACAGAAAAAGTTTTTTGTTGATTTCAAAATCTCGAATATTTTTTTGCTAAAATACAACCTTGTTTTTTTATTAGTTGACAAATAAAATATTCACTAAATATATTTACTATAAAAACAGTATTTCGTTAGCTGAAATGCAAAACGATATAGTCAAGCAGTTTTTCATTAATTAATGTGCTTAATGTCATGTAATATACAATAATGGATGACAAATCGATCTGGAATTTTTTCTTAGTTACGATTTTTGCATTTCAGCTAACTATTTGTGTTTTTTATACATACATATATATATTTCCTTAGTAAAAATGACGCAAATACTCGTACCGGCTTCAATTTTTCCTTTTTAATAGTAAATTTTATTAAAACTTTATTATCTAAAATTTTTCGGTGTTTCTTTTTCTGTTTTTCAGTGTTTTTTTTTTTTTTTTTGAATGAGAATGATTTTGTGATTTTTCTTTTTTTTTAATTTTTTGCTTCATTTATTGCATGTGTAGAATTATTTACATGTGTAGAATATTAAATACATCCATTAGTATGAGTACATTCATTAATATGAGTTAAGCATATTTTACACGTCATGTTTATTAAACATTTGAAAACAACAATAAGTCGCACTCAAAATGTACCAACTACATATACGATATTATGAAAGTGTGTGTTTTAAAAAAATAATAAATAAAATTCAAAATATATTATTGAACGGAATTAGTATTATATGTTGTATGTACATTAGGGGTTTTAACCAAATTTTGTCCCTAGCACTACGCGATTGCGAATATTGTGTTATTTACGAAAACAAAAGCGAATTTCTAAAATCCCTAAAGAAAAAAATTTATTAAGAAAATTTTTAATACTTTATTAATAAATGGAAAAAAAGTTAAAAAGTTTCATTAATAATTTAAAGGACATGAATAATTTCATAAAAAAACTGTGAGTTTTTAGCTAAATGTATAAGTACAAATAAAAAATAATAATTTTCCAACTTTACCGCGTTTTGTGGGTGACCTTTTTTGAAATCCGCGAAAAATTTATATCATTTTTTTATTAGTTTTCAATGGACTATTCGACTATGCTGGGGCCATTTTGATATTTGCAAAAAATGCGAATAAGTTATACCCCTAATGTACATATGTATGTACGTAAGGCGTAAAGGTGTACAAAGAATATTTAAGCTGGAAATATATATGTTTAAAATTCTTGGAGGTGTGTGTTTCTTTATTCTGGGTATTGCCGAAAATTAATTTAAAAAAAAACATTTAAGATGCCACGACATTACTGAAATAATTATTAGCACAGTAGTTATTGTTAGCTGTATGTAAAAAGAATAATGCTGAAAAGTTAAACATAAATTCCCAGACTGCTAAACCAACAAATGACGTATTTAAAGTCAATAAATAATTATCTTCGATAGAGCTGTTATTGGTTTAATAATTATTGGCTTTAGTTTCTTATTTGGGAAACAATTGCTGATTTTGCTGATGCATAGAAATCCTAATGGAAATAAGAAAATAAATTAATTAATTATTATGCTTATTTATGTTGTTTGAGTGACAAGCGATAATGATTGTCCAGTTCATTAACTATAAAAATTTTGTGATTTAAAATCTTAAATCATTCTTAAAGTATACACAAATATTTTGTTGTATTTTATTTATTTATAAAATTATTTTAATTGGTTGAGCTTTTGCGGTTATAATTTTTGTTTTAAACGGATTTCTTTATTTCTAGTCAAGGAAAAAACACGTGCCAAAATCAACAAGTGCCTTTGAAATCATTGATGATGTAAAGATTTTTAAAGACGCAATTAAAACATAGAAAAAGCTAATTATTTTGACTGACAACGATGTAGAAGGCAACAACGTATTTCATAGCAATTAAAATGAAGTTTAGTTAAAAAAATCAATTAGGAATTGCTAAAGATATTATTTATTATTTTACAAAATTTTGATGATAAAAAGCACATGTACAATATTCTTATCATTTATATTATGAACTGCTCCGTATTTCAGAAAGCCATGATTTGAAGATACTATTTAACATTCAAAATTTTGTTTAAAAAGATTTTTATAATCAAAGATTCAAAAACTTTTATTTATTGAAAATCTTTGAAAAAAAGATATCGAGTCAATCTCGACTAATAAATTAAAAAAAATCTTTTAATGCTTAAACAAACAGAAGTCTGCAGCTACACAACAACAAAACTCCAAAGACCGTTGGCTGCATTCCTTGCCGTACAGTAGAAGCTGTTTGTTGTAGGAAAAAAATATTTCAGTGCTTAAAATATTTTACTTTTATCTACGAGTATATATAAATAGGCAAAGACAAATTTTTAGATCCCTTTTTCTCCTCTGTTAGCAAACGGATTTTCTTCATTCTTTTACCAAATGGTAAACATTGTTGAGCTTTTGTGACCCGACTATATATTATTTGAATGGGTTCAGTATCAAAATAATAAAAGGCTGATAAAGTTGACACCACTACAAATGCTGAAAATACACACGTACACGCATTCACTTATGTAAGTATTGGTTCAAGCAAAGCGATGATAGTGTTTAAGAGTATCTACATACATATGTACGAGTATGTATATGAGTAACACGATTTTTTTTATAAATGTGCGTCTTTGTATGCAATTTTATTTGGTTTATTGTTGTTTCCGTGGGGAAAGGAATAAGTAATTAAGTATTTTTTCTGTTTAAATGGATGCAACTAAAATAGAAATACGTTTAAACTGGCGGTCGAATTCCGACCACTAGGCGTACTCTAGTACAAATAAATACTCGTATGATTATTTAAAATATATAAACTGTACAAACTACATAATTTATTTATACACTCAAAAGAAGAAGTCAATCATCCGTACTTAAATCAATCCCAAGCGGTGTTAAAAGTACGGTAATCCCAGATTTACTAAAATCGAGTGCAGAAAGATTGATTTAAGAACGGACAGATTTAAATGTTCAATTTAATTTAAGAACTTTGATTAAATAATTTTGTACCCATTTTAAGAAACTCCAGGATTGGTTATCTAAAGTAATCCCGTTTTCGACTTGATAAAAGTACATTTTATTGTTATTTGTACCCAAAATTGTGAGTACGACTTGTACTCAAAGTAAGTAGAAGATATTTGAATTTAGTACAGCATTTTTCTTTCTGTGTAATATTTTAATATTTTGTGATGTTCTTTTCTGTTAAATAAAATAAAATATTTTTAAGCTTTTATTTATTTTATTTATCTTATTGTATTGTCAGCACTAGATCTGCTTAATGTCGTTAACGAAAATAGAATTTAGTCTAAAATGGCGATGGCCGTGATGGCTTCAAAATTTTGACAGATTATAGTCGGTAGCCTGCAGACATATATCGTCGCCCTTCTTCTTAAAACAAGTAAGCGCCATTTTATCGAAATTGACATTTTTGGTTTTTATGGTAGAAAATAACATTTGCCACCATAAAAACCAAAGAAGTGAATTTTGAAAATATGGCACTTACGTGTTTTAAGAAGAAACACGACGATATGTGTTTAAAGCATAACATGCTTCATCTTGTCTTGCTTATACTACTTTGTATTTCGTATTTGTTTTGCACTTCGCTTTCAATATTTTATATTATCTGAGAGAGTTTCTCTCAATAAAACTTTTTCAAAATATATGATATATAATTGTAGATTTTTCAATGAAAACTACCAACAACAAGGATACATCACTGTGTAGAAATACAAGAATACATCCGATACAATAATACAAGAGGCTTGTGAATTGATCAAGTGTTTTCGAAACCTTCTACGTGCGTGCGCTTCATCAGCATTCATATGCGTATTTCCACAATCTAAGTGGTTTCAGTTTATGGTAACATTTGTATATTTCACAACAATTAATTAATGAAAAATGAATACGAGAGTTACTTATTCAACATATACAATTTTAAAATGGTTCTTTGTTCTTAAGTATCAGTTATTCATTCGGCTACAGGACTTATTACTTTCTCGTATTAATTTTCATCATCAAAAAAACTCGTTTATTTAGACATCCATCAATGCAACAATAAATACACCCTTGTTGTGTCTTTTTGGCTTTCTTATTCTACGAATATGGAAATTTTTGGGTATAAAAGAAAACATTTCTCGTAAAATGTTGTGTTTACCCAGCAACAAACCTTTTTGGCAAATGTAATAAAACTCAGCTTAGAAATAAGTCAACATTAATTCTACTATTCATATGTTAAAACACAAGACTGAAGCAACGAGCTGGTGAAACATTCTCATTTACCGATATGCTTTTATATTCCACATGCATTAAAAGTTTTAGATTTAAAATAAAAATAAAGATATAAAAAGAATCAACTTGTTTGTTCAATATTTACATTTTGATTTGAATATCTTTGACGATAGTTTTAAATCAATGAATTTCAATTTTTTACCATAAAAACAGGAATTATTTATATGTTTGCCCTAAAAACTTGAAATCAAACAAAAACCTGAGAATGTTGAATTTCAACACTTACAATAATTTCAATAATCAAAAATAAATTAAATGAATTTAGTATATATAATTTATAAATTATAATTATATATATTTTTAGATCCTCTATAAATGGCGTTTTAGTATTTCATTGTTTTTTTCTATTTATTTATTTAACACTGTATTTTGTTATTTTAATATAGAATTTTCTACTCAATTAATATTTAGTTAAATTATTAACTTAGTTCTCATTAAAAACTTTTTAAATGGAAACAAATCATTAACGAAATCACACATTTTGAACTTGTTTAAATATTTATAGAATTGTTCATGCAAATTAAAAATATGCAAATTTAATTACCATTTACGATATTAGTTTTTAAAATATTTCCACAAGTAAAGTTTACCCTTAAGGCCATTTTTAATTAAATCAAATTGAATACACTTCACCACAGCTGGGGAGTGTGTACCTATACAGGTTTGTCATTAAGTTTGTAATTTCTTTAAAGAATCTTACACATACCTAAATAAAACTCTTCCATTATACACAAGCATTACAAGGATTCGCCGGGTTTTAGAACCAGAATCAAAGATGAATATAAAATAATAAAATTGTTCATAAATATATATTGAATTTATTATAATAATATTGAATAATGCCGCTTCGTCCGTCCATTCGTATGGAAATAGTTTCGTTTCACCAAATGTATTATTAATTCATAAACCAAATATTGCGAAAAAAAAAATTTCAATTGACAAAAAAAGCAACTTCACCAACAAATCAAAATTTTATTTAACAAAAAGTAAGCTTCATACAAAAAATATATTTTGGCAAAAAAAAAACATATCGCTCCTTTATTGCAACAAAGTCATATCTCAAAAAATCTTGTTCTTCAGAAAACCAGTTTAAAGTTTTTATTTTACTCACACATCAATGGAAAAATAAAAATGTACGGTGAGTAAACCAGATATTTGTATGAATTTTTCACACAAGGCGAAGAACGATACCATGAATAATTCTGCATTCTTAAGTCAAAAATCACGTTGTTTGAGATATTACTACGTTTCAATAGTCACTAAAACCCAACAAAAAAAAAGCCAAAAATTTAAAATTTATAAACAATTTTTTTTTTTATTTAAAAAGCAAACTTTTACCAAAAATTCATTAGTCGGCCAAAAATGTAACTCTTATATGCCATTTGCACCAGATCAAAATCTAATACTCACGAGATTTCGATACAAATCTTATTGATTTTGACTAGATTTCCCATATAAAACAAAGTCTACCCGAAACCTCGTAGCATTTAGTGATGCAACTATGGGTTTTCATAAATAATACTGGATAATACAACGCTGTTCAATAACATTTCTTTGAAAGCTGTGCCCGCCAGCTGTTTTGCATTTGAATGAAATTTTTCGTATGGAGTAAGAAAAAGTGAAATGTCAATAAACTGTTGTTGGTATGGATATGAAATCCTGAAAAATGTCACGAATAACCCGGTTTGAACGATAGAGATTTTGATAAAGATTTCAATGGAAATCTACTAGAGTTCATCCAAAAATAAATTTTTTATTAAGCAAAATGGAAATCTCGCAACAAAAGATAAAAAAAACCCAATGTTTCATTAGAAATATAATTTTCAGCAAAAAAATAAATAACAAATTAATATAAAAAACATAGATTTAGCAACAGTAAAAATATCAATAGAAAAATTTAATGATCCGTCAAGAAAAATTATTCAAAAAAATTTTTAATTCAGCGCAATACTTAAATTTCACCACTATTGACCAAGAAGCTTTAATTACATTCAAATAATATATTATTATTACAAAAAATTACTAAGTTTATTATTGGAGATATCAGGTCTCGATATCTTATTTCAAAGAATTTCAAAAAAATTTGATTGTTGAGCTTACGCCAAATCATCAAAAAATTTTCATTTCATTAAAAAATCCTGAATTTTAACTTCACTTAAAAATCTTAATTGCATCAAAGTAATTCCGGTAAAAAGGCACAAAACAGAAAAATTTTATTTTAAATAAAAAATTAAAAATAGAAAAATGAAATAAATAAATTCTTAAGGTACAGTCACACTACTTTTGCTTAGGGTTAGTGCGACTTAACTTGGTTTTTATATCACAAAATTATGCCGCAAAATGCAATTTTTATATTATTTTTAATAAATGCGAACCCACATTTATAAAAAATATTGGAATTAAAGAAAATGCAAAGTTAGCTTGTCTGTTGGTCACGTTTTCTTCGGCAAATATTTGGCAAGTGTGACCGTACCTTTAGAAAGTACAACTAAAACTAAAAATTTAACAAAACAAAAATAATTCTCGCAAAAAACCGACTCCAAAATAAAAGGTCGGACGCACAGAAAGACACTCAAACATTTGATCCGAAATAAAGTATTTAAAAAAAGCAGCATCAATCTGGAAGTAAACATTTTTCAAATCGGTTCATAATCGGGGACTAACAGTAAAAAAGGGCAAACAAACAAACGATCGAATTAATATATTTTTATTTTTAATCCGCTAAAAATTTTAAGGCATGCAAAAAATCTAAGATATTTTTCGCAAAAAAAAAAAATTTTAAGTCCACGGAAAATTAATAAAAATAAATAAATAAATATACGCCAATTTAATAACAAAAGTAAAAATCCTAATTTTGTCAAAAATTTATTTTTCACTTCATATTTATTTAAGTGTAGAGTTCATTAAATTCAGCTTAGCCGAATCCTATTAATTGTGTAACTTTAATATACAAACATGTTTTTCTGTGTGAATAATTATTCACAAAGATTCTTTAGATTCTTTCTAAAAATGTCGCACTGTATGTAAATGTAACAAGTATTTAAATAAGATTTGATTATGGATTGGATGGAAATCTTAACAAATAACTTATGACACACAATCAATTAATTGAAGTTTTGTTAAACGCAAAAAACTTATGTGAAATATTTGCTTACATCGGTTTTAATTCAAAGCTATTAGTGCTAAATCAATCTTTAGCTTGTTAATTTCATTTTTATTATTTTAATTATATAGTTTTTATGAAAAAAAGTGAAGCTGATTATTTCATTCAGTGGCAAAGTTAGTAGGCGGAAATGTTTATTCATGAAACTTTTAAGGAATTTCACTACACGTTGAAACAAAAATGAATTTTTAATTTTTTTTTGTGCAACCAGTACGTAAAAAATCAGGGGATAGCCCCTACATATGCAGCGTATTGTGCTGGAACTAGGAAAATAATTTATGGGAAGCAGGATAGAGGAAGTAATGTTTTTGAACATTCGATTTGAGATTACCCACGTTTAAAGTGACAGCAGGAAGACCTCTGCAAGAAGTCCATATACGAATTGTGCGACTAAAAAACAAATTCCTCCTCACAGAAGAATGTAAATTTTTAGCAACCGTATGTTTTGAAAATAAATATAAAATCAATTATTTTCCTATTTTTAAGTTTTTCAAGAGGGGTTCTTTTAAAATTTAACAAAAGTCCCAGTAAAGGAGGGCCTTTTCTTAAGAGCACATTTTACCAATTTTAAAAATTTTTAATTTATTTAATAATGATAACGAGTACTCAGTATATAAAGTGAAACGACGCAACCGATACAATTGGTTTTTGGTCCAATTTTTTTAATTACTGAGATTCTGGTAGAAATAAATAAGAAATTAAATAAATTTATGAACTTGTTTCCCACTTTCATGGCCCAATGTGGAAGTAAAATGTATTTTCATACAAATTAATTTTATCAAGAATAATTTATGAATCAAACTACGGAATTATATTTTATGAATTAAGGAAAAACAGCCTATAAATTAAATTATTTCTGATTGAAAAAAATTCTGTAATCTAAGATTTATTGTAAAAAAATGAATTTTGAATCACATATTTTCTTAATTTCATTTAGTGTCCATGATTTTGCATTCAATGTTGTTTTGCTATTTTTTATTCAATATTTAGCCATTTTTGGTTATGGGCATGGTAGAATAATACAGGTAGTGTGGAAGCTACAACAACACTGCTTTTAGGTTCGAAGCTGTCAAAAAGCACAAAAGAAAAATTACAAAATGGTTGCATTTTCTGTTCTATATAGAATTTTGTTTCTTTTCCTTTTCGTATCTGCATTTGAAAAAAATGCTAAAGTGTGCTTTTTTAGTAGTGTGGGAGTGTGTTAGTAACAAATAATCAAATTTTGACAGACCCGAACCCCAAAAAAAAGTCCATTAACGCTTCGACACGACCTGTATTATTATGCCATGGTTATGGGCTTCAGGAAACACTGGAATGAAGTAACTCTTATGCCATCTTTAGAAAAACAGATAACCTTTAATGTGTATTCTGAGACTTTAAACATACATATGATCTGGCCATCGAATATCACCCTAGATTTGCATGCCAAGAACATCAAGAGTTTCTGATTCTCTAATGTCTATACGAGCATGTTTGGTCATAAGTCCATCAGTAAGCACAGGGTCTTGCGAGCTTTAAGATGTACTCCATAAAAAGATTGTTACAAGTTCTTGTTTAAATGCATCATTCGTGTTCAATCTCTGACCTGGCTTGGTCTATTACTCAATGACTGCGAATGGCAAATGCTGCTATCATCTCCAAAACAATACATAGTTAGGATGGGAAGTTTGGCAAAAAAAGGTATTTAGCAAATTAAGAAATGGGATAGGAGAAAGAACGAAGCGTTTTTGGTAAGCTTGAAGTGAGCTCGTTTGATGAAATTCCAGCGATCTCTGAGAAAGCTCGATATGAATCGAGAGACGTTATCAACGACACCAAAGGCCATACGTTTTGACACGAGTGCATCACATACTGTTCCCAAGGCGGCCAAAAATTAAAAAAACGGAGCATTAAAATGCAAGGGAAAAACTACTATGATATATGAAAAACACAAAACTAAAAAAAAGTTTTAAAAACTACTGAGATTTCGAATAGGCTGTTCTAAAAAAAATTCCCGAGTACTAACATTTTGGTGTCAAACCAATACTTTTTTTACAACTCGTAACACATATGTGATCTACCGTTACAAAGATTTTTAACAAAAAGAAATAGACAAGGCAGATCAACAAGGTAGTAGCGATAGCACAGCTGATTTACCTGACTAAATATCAATTGTGTAAAATTAAATTTGTGTTGATAATATATGCATAATAAGATGGCTGATTTCAAACCACAAAGCAGAGGTGACAGAACGGGAGAACTATATATGCGCCATTTGCGACTCACTCTATACGCACAATTAACGAAATAGAAATGAAAAAGTTATATGGATTCTCTTTGATGTTATTTTTCGCGTACTTTTGAAACGTATGTAATATTTTGTATTAAATAAGATACAAGACCAACACATAATCGCACTATACATTTGTCAATGACTTCTTAGTTCATTAAAAATTAAAAAATCTCAACTTTCTTGAATATACATATAAAGCTATGTACAGACGATTGGCAGATCTTACAATATTGCCAGAAAAATGTTCAGAAAATGTCTGACAACCATCTGAACTTACAATTTTTGTCTTACAACGTTGCCAGAAAAAGCATTGTCAGTTCATTGTAAGACAATAATATTGTCAGACATCTCACAATCGTGAGAACACTCTACTTTGCCATTGTCAGATAATTGTCAGACATTGTAAGCTCTCGTTTTATTGGCAGATGTGTTTAATTTAATACATCTGACAATGGCACCATTGTCAGATAATTTTTTTAGTGGCAACGCTGTCCATAAATAATAAATGTCAATAATAATCGCAAAAAAAAAGCAAGATACATAAAAATATTAAAAAAATAAAAGTAAAACTGTTGTTACGAAAGTGAATAAAGAACTGAAGTTTTTTGCAAAGTAAAAGAAGTGTTTACATTATATTAAAAATATTTCCACTTCTTTAATTTAATATTTTCACACAATAATAAACTCACAATTGATAATTTCTGTCAAAAGCTTTGACAGTTCTGACAAAGTTTAACAACACATCTGGCAATTTTTCCACACAACAATCTGACAACCGTGAAAACTGACAATTTTTGTTGGCAGATAAATTTATTGGCTGACAATTGTCTGGCAATGAAATTGTAAGGTTTTCTTACAATCGTCTGAACTGACAATTTACCATTTGGTAAAAATTTTTCATTGTCAGTACGTTGTCAGCATATTGCCATATCTTACAATATTGTAAGATCTGCCAATCGTCTGTACATAGCTTAAGTATTTTTCGTTAACAAATTTTGTATTATGTTTTTGTTTACATCCCTTTATTCGTAGCATTATGTATTTTATAGTTGCCTCTTTCTTCACCCACCGGCGATTTAGCTGATTTGGACCATTTGCAAATGTCATTTCTTACATGTCTGTTAGTAGTTTGGGTTCCAAACTGACATTTTCTAAAAGATTCATCTGTACTGACAGTGCCACCCAGTATTGTTTATGTTTTGACAGCTAGTCAGGTATTTTTACAACAAAAATTTTGTATTGTTGTGGAATCGATAAAAGCGATAATAATCCTTTTATTTTAAGGCTCCTGGTACCGTTGCAAACCGGGAAAACACCACATCTATTGCTTTAAATAAATTGTTAGCTTCCTTTTTGCTTCTTTTTCTACTTTTTTGCAAAGGTAGGCGACTCCTTGATCGGAATTGAACGAAATTTAGAAGGAGCTTTAAAAATAGTATGACTCGTGTCTGTATAAAATTTCATTACGATATCTTTCTATCGCTCTCCGTTATGACAATTATTAATTTTAGAATATATGGGAAGGACACGAATCTTTAGGATTTTTTTTTTTGGTATTTTATTATTTATGCTTTTAATTTTATTGCTGTTTTTGTTGTTCTTTTTTTTGTATTTTTTTGTATTTTTCCATTTTATTATTTGCCTTCCTAATGCAACAAAATCTTATAAGGTGAATTTAGTAGGAAATAATTACATAAATAAACATAATAAAACATGATAAAATGTGCAATTAAACAAAACAAAGATAGTAAAGACTAATTAAAAATAAATTTGTATCGGATCTAAGTGTCCTGATTATTAACAAATTTTTTAACATTATAACGTTGTTGGCGAATTTTATAACGGGGTTCCAGAGATAAATAGTACGCATGTAAAATTGGCTAAACGCCAATATTTCATCACTTTGTGATGACTCTTTCGGTTTTTGGCCACTCGTTATATGAAATCACGACACTGTGCATCATTCCGCAAAAAAAATACTATATATAATTTAAAAAAAAAAGTTATTTGAATTATTCGAGGCGAACAAGTTTAGATTCTCAAAATCGATTAATTCTATTATTCGAATAAAATCAAAAGTCAAATAATTGGATGCCCTATTCTTCAGGGCTAAATGAAGGCTGCCCAAATGTTCGACATCTATAATTCTTTCTATTGCATGTGCGTCATTGACTCGCAGAATAATTACGACTTTTTGCATGTAACAATAAGATTTTAGAGTACAAAGTTTTCTATAAACTTATAATTGAATAACTTTTAAGGAAAACTGTGTGTGCTCGCATCTATTATTATAAGATTTATTCAAGAGGAACATTGTAAGCCATTTCATGTCTGATTGTTTTGTGTATTTGTGTCTACTTAAATAAAAATAACAACTACAATTACATATTAATTATTTAGCAGCTTACTCATGTTTTATTTGCTAAACTTTAAACAAAATACGTAAATACATTTAGAAGTAAAAATGCAAAATTAAAATTTATAAACGGAATTAAAGTTATTTTTAAAAAAATACTAACTATTTTTTAATGTTTGTTTATTTATAAAATTATTTATCGAATTTATACTATAAATAAACAAAGATCCAAAGACATTCCAAGTCCAATTCACAATATTAAGAGAGATGTCGACTCTACTATACAGAGGAAATCTGAGGCGGTTTGGGGTAACACCGAAACGTGCAAAGTATCCAAAGTTATGTGGAGATCCTATGATCCAAAATCGACTAAACTTCTCCTATCGCTATCGAGAAAATACTGTAGGCTTCTGATAGGTTTCATAACGGATCACTGTTGGACGGCAGTATACGCCAAAAGGGCGGGGCAACTGACCAGTGACAACTGCAGATTATGTGGGGTACCAGGGGAAAAAGCGACGGTGTTCTAAACAGTGATACACAAGATCTAATACATTTACATTCAAAAACACGATATTTTTCCATATATGATGGGGATATATTAAACCATATAGGGCAACCATATGTCGATATAAAACTAATGAGAGTTTGATATAGAGTCACCTTTATCCTTGGTAATATATACTTTGAATAAAAGAGTTTCTTGTACAGAAAGAAAGCACGGTTTGCTTTTGAAACTTGTATCTAAATATGTTTATTAAAATGTAGAAAATTATACATGTTCACTCCTAGATATTTAACTAGTTCCTTGTTTGAAATTTTAATATTAAGATTAAATTTAATACCAAATGATTTCCAATTTTTTTTTTAATATTAAGATTACATATATTGTTTCGGGGTCTAAGGAGAATCGATACACATTTGCTCAGGTTGATCTTTAATTTCCAATCTGAGGCATACTATTCAATTGTTCTAAAAAGTCTTTGTAGATTATTATTTATTTTATCAACTGTGTTATCAGCATGAAAAATTACTCATGTTTTATTTGCTAAACTTTAAACAAAATAAATACATTTCGAAATAAAAATGCAAAATTAATATTTATAAACGGAATTAAAGTTATTTTTAAAAAATACTTACGTTATAAGCATGATGTGTAAATTTTGTGTTTATTTATTTTATTTTAATTTTATATTGCTGCGTTTTTTAATTATTTGCTTTAGCTAGATGAAGTTTTTAATAAAAACAAAAAAAAAATATTTATTAAACAATAGAAACACATAAATTAGGAAACGATTCTTTTAAATTAATCAAAAACAAAAACTATTATAGTTATAAATAAATTATTATTTTTTTATTATTTGACCATAAAATTCACTTTGAAAAATATAAAAGAAGCTGTAAAAAAAGGAGAGAAAAAATTCAAGTTAAAAAAATATTTATGTCTGCTGTTTTCGCAAAAAAAAAAACTGATTACATATTCTTAAAGCATGCATTATGTCTGAAAGATATTCAAAATTTGTTCTAAAACTAGCGTAATAAAAACACAATATTTTTTCCATTTTATGTAGCTAAACAACCGATGTAAAACACGTTTTTTTCAAACTAGATTTAAATATTTTCTGAGCAGATTTATAAGAATCGATCTGCATAATAATATTCTTATTCAAAAGTTCACAAAAGTATGGAAAATTACTTAATTACTTTAACCGACAAAAAGTTGTACGAATCAGTTAATCTAAAATATTTTAAAACAGGTTTCATTTCGTTAAAGAGCAACAACCATTAATATTCAGTATCTTGTACCTTCGAATTTGAATTTCAAATTATTATTTGTGTAAGTTAACAACAACAAAAAAAACTGTTGCTAAGTTACCAGGGAATCTGCGTAAAATCCAACTTTTTTGTTCAATTTTTTCCAATTTAGAGAAAAAACTTCGCATTACAAATGTTGTGTAAACAAAACAAAAACCACGTTCTATATGAAAAAACAAAATATATTATGTAAAAACCAAATATTTTCGAATGAATATATTACATATATCATAACTATCCTCTACGTTAGAAAAGCGATTGTTAGACACCATTCACACAAGATCTTGTGTGCCTGCGAGCAAGAAAATTTTACTCTCACACTTTCATCGTCGACTGTGTATTTTTGGTACACGCTCATTCTAGTTCACATGATTGTAAAAAAGATTTAACACGATCATTAAAAAATTCAAGAAATCACATCTCCATTTTTGCCATCATAATTTTGAAAAACTCTTGCCATCATATAATTCTTTATATTATATTTATATTTTCCATTTATTTTGCAGAAATTTTATTTTATATTTCAGATCCTCGCAAACACAGAAATTCTACTCATTCAGCATCAATCAATTTTTGTCATCATAATTTTGAAAAACTCTTGCCATCATATAATGGCCGACACTTCTATTTATATTTGAATATTTTCCATTTGTTTAGCAGAAATTTTATTTTACATTTCCTCGACAACACAGAAATTCTACTCATTTAGCCTCAATCCTTCCAAACCTTTTAATGCTCCATAAAAGCTTATGTGTCATACAAGAGAAAACTTACTCATGATCGTATGTATGATCACATATGCCAATGATTCACGTCAATCACTTGAGCGTGAAACATCTTTAGTGCGAGTTGTTTTATTGTGACTGACTGATAAAACAGAATACAGCTATAACTTCAGACGGCTATCACTGTGAGAAAAAAAAACCTAACACCGTAACCACGTCATTATTTTTTTTTTTAGGCTTATTATAACTTTAATTTTTTAAATTATTTTATAGTTTTTTTTTTTATTTCGTGAGTATTTTGTGAGCGTAAGTTTCCGTGATTGTGATTAACTTTTTTTCCACTCAGGTGAGCGTGCATGAACGTGAGATAAAAATATAAGGCCGTACGTGAGAATGCATGAGCCAAATTGTTTTTATCGTGATCATGCATTAGCGTGAGTGAAAAGTCACTCATTATTCCATCTCTAGTCCCTACCCAAACAAGTTCGAATCTCTACGTACGCGAAACAGATTCGCATTTAGCTAATTTTGTTTTACTCAATAATCAATGAAAATTGAATACGACAGTTTTTTTAAGAAACGTCAGACAATTAATGCCTACCAAGCAGTGCGTGTGTTACCTTCTTTGGGAAAGCGATAGTGAGAGAGGGCAGATGGTGGAATCAGCAACATTAATTGTTTTACAACTCCGTTGTTGACGCGTTTTGTTAATTTTTAGATTTGTGTTGCGGAGCCCCTGTTGTCAACTAGGCGCACTCAATTTGCTTAAGCTGTGTAGCTTTACCAACAAGTCTGCTACAAATCCGACCATTGACAAATTGCCCAGTAATATAAAAATTTACTTACAATAATTATTCTTGCATTATGTCGACGGTTTTGGCAGCAGTTATAACATTTTATATTTATTACTTTCTTGAACTATTTTCCGCTAACATCTATTTAACTTTATTTTACAAGTTTTAATTTGTGTGCAAAATACTGTGACTAATAAAAATTTCTTCCATTTAGTTATTTCTTTTAATTAATTAATAAAATTTTTATGTTATTGTTGATCTAATTCTCGTATTCTAATTTCATTATTATTTCATAATGGAATTTAAAAGCAATAAATTTTGGTTAATAGCAGTGAAACATTATCGCGTTGTAAATATTTACAAGTGGTTTTGATTTATTTTTAATTCTAAACACCCGATTTAAGGACTGTGAATGGAATTAATTTCATTGTGTGAAATTGTTCGGATTTTCAAGTAATTAAAAGAAAAATCTAATTATTTTAAATCTGTTATTAGAAAGTGTTTACAAAAAAAATATAAATTTTTTTTGTTGCGGTAACAGTTGTACTTTGTGTTTTAAAAACAAAAACAAAAAAAATCTTTTAAAATATGGCACGATAATTGCAAAAAATAATAATTTCTTAAGTACACATAAACTATTTAAGTCATCACAAGCAGAACGAAAAAAAAAACTAGAAAAGCTTGAGCAAAAGATCAATACTCGTAAATGTGCAAACAAAATAACAAATAAAACAAATAAATAAATAAAAGCTAATAATTTAGAAACAACTCAGCAGTTAAAACAGGCGTTGACATTGAGGAATTTATCAATTTGTTTTAGTTGTTCATACCCGACATTGCCCCGGGTGATCTGTAATAAAATAAAGCCATTTATCCTCGAAAAGAAGTGGAGATGAGTCATAAGACACGTCACTCAACAGTTTAAAAAAAATTTACGCAAACCCTTTGAAATTTTGTAGGCAGAAGTGAAACAGATAAAAAAATGTCATCCAAATTTAAAAAAAAAATTATTTGTGTTTCTATGGATCTGTGAGCTGTATATAGTATGTGTATCTATCTGTATATCTGTATGTGACACCGGATGAACCGATTTTGTTGAGGATATTCTTGAAAGTAGGAAATAGGCATGTTTAAACATTAAAGCATTAATCATCACTGAGATGAAATTTGTTTGTGTACATTGTTATAAAAACATGCAAATTATAAAGTTAATTTTTTGAAATATTAAATATTGGAATTTTAAAAGCTTGAACAATATAATTACAAAACCGACTGCCCACTTTTCCTCGAAACATAATGTTGTTTGTGCCGAAAACTTAATATATGTGCAAAGCTTTTAATAAGGATCGGTTAAGTAAAAGTAGTTGCAAGAGAATATTTATTTCATTTGGGCGTGGTAATGCCACATTTGTAATTAGAATGTTGTAATGTCAGGAGAGTTAAATGTGTGTGCAGTGTCCACTTTTTTAATCATAATGAAATATTGTTGCAGGCACCTAATGTATGCTCAAAGTTTCATAAGAATCGTATGAGTAAAAGTAGTTGAAAAAGAATACGTATTTACTTTGTATGGACGTGACGCCCACAGCACACTTTTAAAGGGGAATCTGGAAGCACATACTTTTAAATTAAGAAGAAAAATTCAAAATCACTTTATAGATGACGAGATTCTGCGGTAGAAAACATAAAAAACAAATATAAGCGAATACGAAGCCTTGTTCTTTTTTTGAAGTCAGTTAAAAAGTGCCATAAAATCAGAAATGCTACTTAAATATTTAAATTTTATTTGGTAGTAAAACAATTATGTAACATAAATAAAATATTTTAAACGGCCATAAAACTACAATAACACACATTTTGTCATTATTTCAATTGATTGACAAATTAATTTATCAAGAATTAACTACTTAAGCTACTGAACGCGTATAAAGTTTATATTAAATTATTTTCTGTTTTAATGGAACTGACAATTTCC
Organism: Gymnocheta viridis; assembly: GCA_956483585.1. NCBI lineage: Eukaryota > Metazoa > Arthropoda > Insecta > Diptera > Tachinidae > Gymnocheta > Gymnocheta viridis. The sequence goes on along the minus strand of OY101440.1, from coordinate 134,811,219 downwards.
ATTATGTAATTATATAATATAATTTAAACTAAAGCTCAAACGTAATAAGAAACGCAAGTTTATTTGAGTTAACTAAAGAGAGATTTTTTTGTTGTTTGCCTTTTTTAGAGATGATGATCAGGTAATGCGATTTGATATATATAAAGTGCTTTTTTGAGTTCTTGCTACAAGTTTGATATTGTTTAAACTTAACATTTGTTTCAATGAAGTTTAAACATAATTTCTCTAGTTGTTGTAAGAAATATTGGAGTAAAGATTCCCTGATGTTCTGCATTAGCAACACTGTGAAGTGCGGTAATCCTCAATAACCAATTTCAATGTGTTTTTAGTAAAACAATAATTATATATATTGTCGTATTATTAGCGAACATAGTATTCAAACTAACGGAGAGTTTAATTATTCCATTTTAATTTGATTTTCATAATATGAAGTTGTTAAAAATTCTTCTTTTGCTTTTTATGCTCTGAAAATTCAATTATAAAAAAAATTTTTATTGTGATAAAAAAATTAATGAATAAACTTTCTTAATAAAAATATTGAATTTACCAAAAAAAATTAGTAAATTAAGCAGAAATGGTAAACTCAGATTTGAACTCATTTCAATATAAACCTAAAACAGTTCAATTAATTACGAACAAACATTATATTATTATAAAAAATTATAAAAAAATTACTCTATATACTCGTATAATAGGAACACAAAATAATTTTATTAAACTTTTTTTCTTCAAAAAAAAAAAAAAAAAAAAAAAAAAACTCAAGTGTCAAAATCATTTGAGCAAAAAAAATTAACTAGTTTTATGAACGATGAAATAAATTTAATTTTAAGCTTAAAAGAAATTTATTTAAAATTAAACCATAATTATTTGTTTATTTATTTTATACATTAACTACAAATATTAACATCATCGTATTGATGTGTCTCGTCTCTACATCATCTTCATTGTAATCATTGAGAAGATAATGATCGGCAATGTCATTATAAATTACAAAAACTAATATAAAATAAATTTGTTTTCGTTTACATTTAAGTGTACAAATATTAACGTAATATTTGTTTAAAAAGTATCTCACTACACCAATGTTACCTACATAAGTATGTATGTGTATGTAAATATCTACCATATATGTGAGTGTGTATGTGTAACGTGTACTTGTGTATGTACTGCATGCATTTAAACTTGTTTATATGCCTTTATGCCAAGGTCATTAAGTAAAAAAATTTCGGGGTTTTTTTTGTCCATATTATATTTATTTCCTAAGAAAAAACCCGACCTAGTAATCTGTTTAATAATGATTTATACAATCATGTTTAATACATATTTACCCAAAGTGCCGTTCAAAGTTATAACAAAACTCACATTAATTACAGAATTTGTAAAGTATGATGATGATACGAGTACATACATCCATCCATACATTTGATAGGATCGTACAAATTTTTCAAGCTCGAAACCTTCTCAAGCTGGAAGCTTTTAATATGCGATGCCGTCATATATATTCAATTACAGATTTCAATAAAGCGAGGAGAACCATAAAGATAAAAAAATTATATATAATTTTATTTTCTACGTAATAAAAGTTTGCGGAAAACTATTAAAAATGTTGTTGTTAAAAAATACGTGACAAGTTTGTTTTATTATTTTTTTTAATAAAATTAAATTATCAAATGGCTACAATAAATTTTGAGTTTTGATTAAATTTAGATTTTTTGCTTTATATAAAATTAAAAAAGTTTAAAATAAAATTTAAAAAAATATTAGGCCCTGAACTCATGTTGTTTAATCAACATAAACTTGTTGAACTTTAAAGATTTTGATTTTCGGTGTGTTTTATGACCTTTGAGCATTAGAATGATATTGAAACATTGTTAAATTTATGGGATTTACCTCTAAGATGATTTTCTGAGTTATTATATTTTTTCGCTTTAAACTAGAGCTGAGATCGTGAGTGACTTCTAACTCTCGCTCACGATAAAAAAAAAATACTCATGCACGCTTATGCACGACCTTATGTTTTTGGCTCATGCTTAGGCACGCTTACATGAGTGGAAAAAAATTTGTCACAATTACGAAAACTCACGCTCACGAAATACTTATGAAAAAAGAACTATTAAATAGTTAAAAAAAAATATTATTACGAGTACTGAATCGTTCTACTTGTCTGATGAATAAATTGTTCCAATAATACTTTCCTTATAAAAATCATTTGAATTTGAATTTATATATCAAAAAAAATTCTTAAATTAAACAAAGAAATGAGTAAATTCAGATTTGAATTTGTGCCAAACAATTCCTTTCAATATAAACCAAAAACAGTTCAACTAATTACGTACAAAATTTAATTATTAAAAAACGACGGCCTCCGTTAAGCTTTATGTTTACGTTTTATGTTGTCACTGTTCGTTCAATGACAGAGAAATTCAACTACAAAAGACAAAGACCAAGTAAATATAAATTAATGAAATACAGCTTGATCTCAGCAGCCAATGGTGCTGGAAAAAGCGAGTGATTGATAATATACATTAATCATCAGAACTGTGAATTTGGTATTAACCGAAATTGGTTTAATTTGTAAAAAATGAATAACTAGAAGCAATTTTCGTATTCTAATTTGTTAAATAATACGGTTAAATAGTTGATATTCCTACTCACTAGTATTCACCGTCAAAAGTGGCAAAATCGAACAAATATTAAGGCTGATGAGGTGGTATAGCGACCTTGAAATCAGTACTGATTCGTTCTGCAAGTCTGATGAATAATTGTTCCAACATTAATAAAAATAACTTTAATAAATTTATATACATTTATAAAAAAAAATTAAATTAATAAAGAAGTCAGATTTTATTAATTGTCCCAACATTACTTTCTTAATAAAAATAATTTTCATAAATTTAAATAAATTTATAAAAAAAAACTTTAAACAATATCAAAGTTGTAACAAGAACTCAATAATCAATTTCAATTTGTTTTTAACAAAATTGTTAATGTTTTACTAAATATGTAAAATATTAATTTTTGGGAAAAAGCGCGAATAAAAATTTAAAATAGTAAAATAATCCAAAAACAGTTCAAAAATTAATTAAAAATTATATGAAAAAATTACAATAAAGCAAAAAAAATAACGAAATAATCACGCCAAAAATTTACTAAAGCACGCTTACTCACGCTCAATTTTTTTATACACACGTTCATGCACGCTCACGTGATTGAAGCTAAGAACTTATCACGATTATGAGCGCTCACGTGAGCGTTGCTCATTTCTTAACAGCCGCAATAAGTACAGCTTTGCTGACTTACACTAGACGCTTGATATAGTAAACTACATAAACTGCAGCAAAAGTAACAATGTTTTAAATTATTGAAACTAAATCGTTACCTTCAAGGCCATTTAACTATCTAAAGCTCCGACGGTGCTCTAGAATAATAATAAGGGTTTTTGGAAGTTATTTGGGGAGCATTAAATTCTATATGAAACCAAATATTTTTAATATAATGCCATATAAATAATATTTATACTTTTGTTTTATCCCCCTGGATGTTTGGAAACCAAGTACTGCCGAAGATTAAAATTGAATGATTTTGTTCAGCTAGATTGAGACTATAGTACATGTGCAGCCGTGACAGGATAGTCCGCAGTATTATTTATAAAAAATTATATATTTATTGCAATTATCAGAAGTCTCTCTTTTTTAAATCGTCTTACATTCACATATTACGGGCATTTTTGTGTGCTTACAATTGTCCAATTCACAAGCCACCATTGTATCGTGGTCTATCATGCATTGAAATACAACTTTCGTTATTATTTCTGAACTCAATTTCGACTGTACAGTTGTACTATTTCCCTATTTACACCACACAACTTTGTTGCATGCAATTTCCATTTCAAGTGAGAGTGTTGAAATAGAAATGTCTACAGTTTGTATTTTTTTTTTTTGTTTTTCTCACATGAATTGGAAATGTGTGAATGAATTCATAAAATCAGCCTTGTTTAAATAACTTTGTCAAAGCAATATTGTATTTTTACTGAAGATTACCAACAACAAGGAGACAATACTCCAAAGTAATGCAATAGTAAGCGTCGATACATGATACAAGTGGCTTGTGAATTGAACAAATCATTCCGAGACACATCTTCCCGAATCAACAACAACATCAAGTATTCAAACTTTCTGCCAGTCCCACGATGTCACAAGTATTCGTTCTTTCGTACAAGTACATTTAAAAAATAAAAAAAATAATTGTACGAAAGAACGAATATGTGTGACATCCTGAGACTGGCAGTTTGTTTTTATTATTTTGTATTTTTTATATTTTTTTGTTAAGTCATCTTCAAAACCTTCTGGTTTTTTAAAGGCGTTTGACACACAAATAAAAACAATTTAAATGATTAATTTTTCTACGAACATACGTTTTTTTTTCTTCTCTCCACTAAGTAAAATTTTGGGCAAAATATTTACTACACTTAAGCATTTTTAAAATAAACTGACCTACCTTTTTAACGCGACAGACAAACGTTTTTATATATCGTCTCATAAAATCGAAAGAGCTGTAACTACAATTTTCTAACCAGATTTAGTTGCAAATATCATCCAGTTAAGCGAACAATCGATGGCAATAGACTACGAGAGATAATGATTTTCTTTGGTTAGAACGAGGTTTACTTAAGATTTTCTTGCTGTCTTGTTACATCTCATATATTTCACTACTATTATTTCTGCGCTGCTAGCGAATGCGACAAGGTATTTTGTCGCGGTTAAAGTTGCTATTGCCAGCAAAATAGTTGATACCAAAGTAATCAATTAAAATGCACACACTCTTCACTACTTCTATTTTGACATTTTAACTTAATATTTTCTTACCACATTCGCTTACAAGTAACGACTTAAAAATTTTAATACTTAAAGGTCATCAAAACATAATTAAAATTAAGTGTCTGCTGTCGGTGCTGAATTTGCGTTTTTTTTGTAATAATTGTTGTGTTTTGTGTCAAGGGCTTTAATCACTGATCTATTGCACAACTAATTTAAGTGCTAAAAACTTGTTATCACGAGCACACATAATAAATAAATCAAAACAAATGCGTTCTACAGGGGTTGGACAGTCGGACATCTTTGCGATAAATGCACGCGTAACCCAGAGAATAAATTACTCACTTTACTGCAAAGTAATCCAGACGGTATGTGGTTTATATTTAAAAGTATGTTGGAATTCTTTACCATGATTTTACTGAGTTCTTACCTATTTTTAGTTGATTTAGTTTTAGTATAATCAATTAGGATGTTATGAATTATGTGTATAACTTGCAATATTTTAATTCGCTCCTCTTAGATTAGAGACGAACTGCTTTTAATCTTAATGAATTCTTTTAATCAGATTGAAGCTCATTTCTTTGTTTTGGAATGAAAATATTTTTAAATTAATTGCATCATTTTTAAAGAAGACAGAAAGAGAACTTTTATGTGACACCAGGAGGAACCATCAAGTATATAAAAAAATGATTGTAATTATTAATTAATAATAAAAAATTAATTTGAAAAAGTAAATAAGGTTGGCGTTCATTATCATTGAATAATTCGGTAGAGTTACACTAGATTATATTAGCTTAAGTTTTATTGTAACTATAACTGTGATATTAGGAAATTAAGTTAAATTTGATCTGTGATATTTTATTTTATTTTTGATTATTTTTGCAATCATTTTTAAGTCATGTATTAAGTTATCATGTCGCTGAAATTGAAGTGCAAATTATATTAAAAGATGGAATGTATTAAAATAAAATTATCCCTGAAGATGTTAGAAAATCCCAACGAAACGCCGGATGTATAAATGAAATAAAACTTGTCTTTTATTTGCATTTAAATTCCTTGGAAGCCTGCATAGAATTATTTTCTTAAAAAACAACATTATAATTACAAAAAGGTCGAAAAATCATGTACTTATATAAATTAATAACTTTCAATTGATGATCATTTTCTTTGTAGATCTTAATCAAGCAAAAACCGAATAATAATATTTTTTGCGTAGTTATGGTCTTTTAAATATTAGTTGACGATATATACATGCATATGTACGAGTATTTATTTTTAGTTTATATTTTTCCGAGCAAGCAACAATCAACTTTTAAAATTTATAGTTTTTGTTAATTTTTTATATGTGTTCAACACTTGAGTAACCGGTAGATTAAACGTTAAAGAGTTTCGTAATAATTTTTTTTGTAAATTATTTTAACAACAAATAAACAAGTGCAAAAAATATATAAAATTTTTTTTTTATATATATCTACAATAATAATAAAAGTTTTTGCAGACTTTAATGCAATAGACAAATTAAAATAATATAGAAATACAATCTTTAACTTAACCATTCATGTGTGCAGTGTAGTTTATTTTAAAGTGACACTATTGCCATTTGCAAGTGACTTTTTAAATAAACTTTCCCGGTTTTCTACAAAAAAAATGGAAATTATAATAAAAGACTTATATATTAGTATTATTCTTTAAATTAAGCTTGAGGTCACTTTTTTTATAAAAATCATTAATATTTATTTTATCTCGATATTTTGTTACCATTTGGGTAATTTCTTCAGGAAGAAAAAATCAATAACAAAAATTAACAAATTATTTGTCAACAATTTCTTTTTCCGTTTTGGTATGAAAATTGTTTGTCGAAAAAGACATAAAAGACTTATGATTACACCAAGCCGTCAGCAACTACTTCATGAAATACACGTGACGTTGTTGCGGCCTTGTAAAAGAGGACGTTGTTTTGTTTTGCCATGTTTCTAAATTACTTCCGTTTTTTTAATTTTATTTGTTCCTCAAAAGTAAATATTTATGTGTTCAACTTCATGTGTATTATTTGATTTATACATCCGACGTTCCGTTGGGATTTTCTAACATCTTCAGAGATAATTTTATTTTAATACATTTCTTAAAAAAATATTTTCGTTAGTAAAAATTGTATTAACGAACTTGACTTGATAAATAAGTCTGAGTTAATAGAAATTGTCACAATGATTTTATATACGAGTACAAAAAAAAATTTTTACAAGTTGAGAATTATGCAAAACGAACTCAAAATGTCTAAAACAAAAACCAATGCCATGAGTGGAAAAAAATAAAAATAAAAACCAGGGCGCAAATTAAGGCATTTGGTACGCAACGAAAACCCATACAAATTTTTTGAATTTTTATGGAAATTTCATTCGATATCGAATGTCGTAATTTGCCCCCAGATTACATGATTTGCTGCACATGCCTGAACAAGCGGTTACATGCCTGAACATGCAGTCACATGCCTGAAATTATATTTAAACATTAAAGATCTCATTAGTTTTTATTTTTCGTTGCCGTTCTGTGCCGTTCTTTGCTGTAGGAATTCGATTTTAATTGTTTGTTCTGCGGAAGTAATCAGCTGTTTTTAAAAGCAGAAGATAATTAAAAGAAAAATACAAGGCGAAATCATAACAGGTGGTATTGACAGCTCAGATGATTATTTTTTGCTCCTTTCATCGCCTTGCATTTTGATCTGTTTTGTTTGTCAAAATTTGTTTATATTTGATTTATATATAGTGTTTGACGTTTGCCTTGCAACTGATTTTGACAGAGAAAGCAGGTATTTTGCAAAGCGAATTGAGGCGAGTCAGCCTGTTATGAATTTTCCTTGAGAAAAACATTAAAATTGTGAACAAACACTTTTACCAAAAAAAGAAACTAATTAATAATTAAAAAATCAATATTCATTATTCAATATTCAAAAATATAGAATCATACAATTCTGACTCTGAACTGTCGGATATGGATGATGTAATTGTAGGAATGAATTTCTTTTAAATTTGTGCTAAATGTATCAAAGAGTAAAGTGTCAGAAGAAGCTTCTTCAGCTTTTCATCGTCCATTGTTTTTTATTTGGCAAAAATAAATGCAAAAATAAAACTTTAAAAAATCTTGAACTAAAATAAAATTTTCTGACTTTTAACAAAAAAATTTTGTTTAATATTTGACACCACAACAAACTAATAGATATTAATAATTGACTTCTTATCAAGAAACTTCGAATAATGGGATTTACAGATCTAAGCATAAAATGGATATATTCATACTTAACAAACAGATCACAGACAGTTCGTTTCAAAAACACGTTTTCTAAAAGCATAGCCATACCTTCAGGTGTACCACAGGGTAGCCATCTTGGGCCGCTACTGTTTTCACTTTTTATTAATGACTTGCCCACAGCAATAAAATTTTCATCTCTCCTGATGTATGCTGATGACGTAAAAGTTTTTCTAAGTTATAATAAATTTTTGGATCTTAAACTTCTTCAAATGGACCTGGACTCACTTTATGAGTGGTGTAACGCAAACTTAATGGAGCATAGTTTGAATAAATGTAAATTAATTCGATTTGTGAGATCTAATCAAATTACTGCAAACTATTTTCTTGGTGATTATCAATTGGATTTGGTCGACAGTTTTCTAGACTTAAGTATTTTACTAGACCCGAAGCTGAATTTTATCTCACATATAACATTTGCAGTAAACAAGGCCAGGGGCACAGTGGGTTATATTAAACGCTGCGCAAAGGAGTTTAATGAACCGTACGTTGGGAAAGCATTATACATGTCACTGGTACGTCCGATTCTAGAATATGGATCAATATTATTTGATCCATGTAGTTGAATCGGTGCAAAAGCTATTCTTGTTATTTTGTCTTCGAGGGTTACGTTTTAACCCACTTAACTTGCCTTCTTACTCTGCTCGACTTGCCCTTATTAAGCTGCCTACTTTAAAAAGCCGTAGAACTATGCTGAATGTATCGTTTATCTTCAATATTATTAATGGTGATATATGCTCTGGATTTTTGATCGATGAAATTTCGTTTAATGTTCCTCAACGTACATCCCGTAATTTCATTCGTTTATCAGTAAAAGTTTTTAGAGCTAATTATGCTGATGCCGATCCTCTTAGAAGAATGTGTAATACATTTAAGCAGTTGTATAAATTTATAGACTTTTCATTATATGTCGATGCAGTAAAAAATGCGATTATAAATTTTCTAAATTTATAACATATTGTTGTATGTTATTTTATTGTATTTTATTTAATGTTGTGTAATGTAAATGAATATTAGTAATTGTCTGTAAGGAATTCAATTCCATAGACAAATAATAATAAATAAATAAATAAATATGCAGTCTTTGCTGTCACTTAACGTTGCATTCGATTTTCTACAGATTTGTCCGAAACAGAACAGAACGAAAAACGAACAACAAGTCACACATACAGATTTTTAATTGAACAGAATCAAAACAGCAGCTGATTCATAAAAGAAATGAACTCACCAGTCGTAAAGCAGCTCTGGGCAAGTAAACAACACTCGCACGATCTAATGGTCTAACTCGACAAACTGTATCGCGCTACGGTTTTTTGTGGAATTTTCCATTACCGCGTGCAACCGTTTTTAACACTACTGGTGGGGACCATAAAAATTCTAAGAGTGGATCTTTGGAATTCCACTTTCTATACGAATGTATAGGTTGCTGGGCAGTTCCTAAAGGAATCACCTATTCGTGGGATACCCTGGAAATTTTCGTATTGCTATGCCATTTTTGATTTTTAAATCAATCAATCGAAATGAACGCACAGACTAATTCCGCCTTAATATCATTAAATGATTTTTTAAATAAATGATTTTTTTAAATAAATATTTTATCTCAATTTAAATTTCTTCGCCTCTAAAACCAGCTCTGGATATATTAAAATGAGAGTTTCATTTAAAACATTTTAGATGATGTTGAAATCAATTTATTATATAAATCCGTGTTATTTCCATGATATACAGACCCACATATGTATGTACGCATGTATGAATGGCGTTATGAGGCGGTTGCCATCAATAACTTCAAAAGTAGTGACTTTTGCAAAATTTCACTTGGAAACGGTGTCTTGCGACATTGACCAATATACTAATTCAAACATACAAACAACCAACAGTAAGCCAAGCAAATGAAACGAAAATTTACAAGGTAATTTGCGGAAAATAGCAAATGAAAATCACCACAAAACTATGTACGTATTTGAAACAATATTAAGAAATATACGAATACATATTTTTCTACAAATACACGTTTGAGGGAAAAAATCAAACAAATTTGTTTGTTGAACGAACAATTGCAAAAATGAGGTTTTGAAATTTTTATTGTTAACTGGTGCTAATTCCAACATAAATTAATAAAAAAAAATATGAAAAATGTATGGCACAATAACAATGAAGCAAAAAAGAAATATTCACGAGTTGTTAACAATTTATAGAAAATTATTCATAAATTTGTTGATGGTATTTTATGGTAAAAACGCCAAATAATTTATATTTTCCCAGAAATGAAAAATTTTTAGTAATTTGTGAACAACAAGCAGTGGTCAACATTTGTATTAAAATAATAAGCGTGAACAATTTGATGCCATTTTTTTCTCTATGCACATGTAATGTCGTAGGACTACTCCGACAAGCTGGAAACAATGTGGAAGACAAGATTTGATGCTTTATTGCCAAAATACAGCCAGAGCTATTACAAATAGTAGGACGGCATTTGGATGAGGCAAGACTTCTCTAAACTTTCCTTTTGAAGTTGCTACTGAAAATCATGAAAGTCATTTGTACGATGAGTTTTTCATTCATGTCTTTTTAATCATTTTTTTTCTTTCAAAATACAAATTATATCACAATCATATCATATAAAAAAAGTGTACAAATCCAAAAAATTAAGTTGAAGTAAAATTAAATGCAAATGAAAATCATAAGTCAAGATTGTGTTCCTATGGGATGAAACAGAACTGGAGCTGAACGGTGTTTTCCATACAATTTGACATAAAATTTTGTCAGAGAATGCGGTCGTGAATTATAATCTATTGTATTTCTATAGCGTTTTTTCTTATGATCTCAATTTTAGACACTCATTCGCTCAATAATGTTACCCTGTTTTCATGAAATCTCATACATGTTTCATACGAAAAATGCAAACAAAAGAAAATCAAACAATAATAAGACAGTAATTGAAGTTACTGCCATCGATTTTTTTATGGGCCATCAGCGATTGTTCCTGAAGTTGCAGACTTTATTCGATTTCACCATTACCTTATTTGCTTCTCTATCCCGTTCACCAACAAAATAAGAACTCATTAGCCTTGAGTCAAGACTGAATAAACATATGAAAAATTCAGCGTCTGAGTGAAAATTAAACCACCAGCTGAGTCCTCGGATCGCTTATCACATTCAAGCATTATTCTCACAAAATCAACTTTTATATAACGCCAATTTAATGGATATTAATAAAATTGCTCTGTGTTTTATTTCATTTGAAAATTATTCGCATCTGAAAATTTGTTGATAATTTTTACAAATGCCAAGTAAATTTAGTAACGATTAAAATAAAATTCATCATAAGATCGAGTGTCAAATAAAACATAAATTAATACAAGGTGTTCCAATAAGACGTTTCATTTTCAATAGCCCGCCATTTTAACAGCTGTCTTCACTCAGCCTGTAACTACTTGACGGATGACAAGTAAAAACTACGCCATTAATAAAAATGGAACGATATACGGTTCAAAAACTCATTGAAATTTATATAATAATTATATAAAATAAAAAGTCAGTACAAAAATTGTGAACATTTCGCGGTCATAATTTGCAAAACTAAAGCATTTTTTGGTCGACGTAAAGCACCTTCTCGGCCAGCAATTGTGAAGCTGGTAGAAAAATTTGAGCTGTTAGTACAAACGGGTGATATGAAGAACCGAACTTGTGCGCGTCGCTCCAGAACAGCTAAAAATATTGCTGTCGCAGCCCAAACTGTTAAGGAAAACTCAGATTTGTCAATTTCTCGTCGATCTTTGGAATTGGACATTCCACAAACGACATTCCCGCCGCCGTATTTTGCATAAAGATTTATCAAAAATGCATTAAATAAAGATTTATCGTTTAAAGCTTTTAAAGTTCAGTGAATACAAAATCTCATATCTAGCGCACATCAACAACGTTGTGTCTTTGCTGATCGGGTCTTAGAAATGTATCAAACTGATCCGGAATTTCATCGAAAAATCGTCTTGAATGATGTGGTTAATTTTCACCTCCGAGATCACGTTAACAAGCAGAACTGTTGCATTTGGGGCTCGAAAAAAACTAAAATTATTGTTGAAAAGCCTCAAAGTGCGAATTTTGATTATCCGCGCTCACTGGACTTCACTTTTTCAAAAATGATGCTGGAGAAACTGTAATGGAGAATGAATTGCGCGACGATTAATGATTTTGTATGACCGGTATTGGAAGATATTGATGTATGGACGACGTTTAGTTTCAACAAGATGGCGCTTCTTGCCACACATGTAGCAATACCATTGCCATCACAATTGGTCACCGAGATCTAGTGATTTAACCCTCCGTTAGTCGCAGTCTTTTTTAACTGACATTACTCGCAATGTATCGAATTGTTATTAAAAAAGAATAATAAAGAAAAAGTCGCGTTTAAAAATAATCTTTTTATTTTTTATTTTATAAACACAAAATCAATATTAAATTCAAAGTATATATTTGAATGTGTAATAAAAATTCAATTGCAGTAAAAATATATTTTTATAAAAAAATTGCTGAAAATTCTAGAGCAAAAAAGAAAATGGGAATATTAAGTTTCATGAAGTTTCAAGAATATGTTAGATGAGAGGGAAAAATTAGAGTTATGCTTTGGAGTTCTTTCCAGTACGCCGTCTTTTCAGCTCAGCTCACTTTACTGAACTAGGACACTCTTTTAGTTCAGTTAGTTCAACAGTTCAGTTGCTCAGTATAAGAAGATAAAAGAAGTGAGCTGCATATATAAAATCAACAATTTTGACATTTGCAAAGAAAAGCGACAAAAGTATTATGTACGAATAAGGGCAACAAGTAAACAAAAGTATTAACATAAACATTGTCTGGGTGAACATTTTTTAATTTGTAAAAAATTTAATAAAACAATTAAAATGAGTTTATGTGAAAGGTTAACGATGGATTTCTCTATCAACACATGCCTCTGAGAACTTTCCAAGAACTTACAGAAGGAAATATTTGTATGGTATTTGATATTTTGAATAAAGTGATACAAATATGCGGAATGCATTAGGCATTGTATTACAAAATGTAATTTGTCTGTAGTGAGAGTGAGCGAAAAAGAAAATAGGAAATTAAAAGAAACATGAACTAAGGAGCTGAAAGAGATCACTGTTTTGAGCAGCTCACTTCGTTCACTTGTGTGAGTAGTTCAATTGAACTAGTTCATTCATGAACTACTCAACTCTAGGAAAAACTACAATAAAAAATATGTTGCTTGTGTCAACCAGATCAGTTGCGACTAATGAAGGGTTAACAAATTAAGAATTTTTTTTCTTTGGGTCTACGTGATATATAAGTTCTATGCCAATGGCCTGTAATCTATTCAAGACGAAATTCATGAAGTTATCGAGGATATACAGCCGCAAATATGCGAATTAGTGATGGAAAAATTCATGAAAAGAATCTGGTGCTGCAAGCGTGGCCGTACAATGGTTTAGTTCATTTTTTTCATGTCTTCTGATCTATCTGATCAGAGTTTGTAATAAACTATATAATTATCATGTTACAAAAATATTAGGCTTCTATCTTTATTGCTTTTTGGTCCAGAGACATTCAAAGTTGACCTAAGTGAATGCGTTTGAAATAACTGCATTATATATGCTACCTTCTATCGCTTCATGCTTTTTAAGATACTCTTGTAATAACATTATAATGGTATTTTTTATACAATTGGATGTTATAAATTATATACATGCAAATAAAAAAATTTTTTAAAATTAAGAAAAAACAATTTTTATAAATTGTCCAAAAATATGTATTTTCTCCAACTTCTATGACTTGTTATCTAATGATCTTCAACGATCTCTATCCCGATACTTTTATCAAATTAAAGCTTGAAGTCTTAGCTAACGATTTATTAAAAACTCAGCTGCCCATTTTTGCCCCTAAGCAATTCCAGTATAAAAAAACTAAAAAAAGTTAGGAAAATTTTCCTTCATAAGCATGTTATTGCGTATGCAATAACACCTTGTTTATTTTTGTTTTGTTTTTTTTTTCTTGCTTCCTGTTGCTTGATTGTAAAAACACACACAAAAGACAATATCAAAAGCAAAAACAGTTCAAGAAGGACATATTGGAATTTTCCGATGAAGTAAAAAATTTGTTATGTTAATAAAGGTACACGAATTACTTTGTTTTAAAATTTTTTTTAATATTTTCTTTAATTTATTTACAGGCATTTCATTGAATACAGGCGTGACTGTTGCGTGACTAAACCTGTGTAGCTTTTTTAAGCGATCTAGATGCGTTAACAAGGAAAATATTGCTTTTTATGTTGTGATTTTCTATGAAAGATAGGCGTGGTTGTTATCAGATTTTGCTAATTTTTTTATAATGGGTTAACATTATCATAAAATTGCAATCAGCAAAAAATTGTGACTCTACAATGATTTTTAACTTTTGTGTTATATGGAAAGTAGGCGTGGCTGTGTTCGGATTTTTTTTCATGTTTGCAGTATTTTTTATTACAACCAAATATTAGTCTATATCAAAATTCAAGGCTCTACGATGTTTCCTTCTAGTTAATGACACCAATCGTATGAAGCTGAACCAGTGTGTGACGGCCATTTGGCTGATCTTGTTTTCCGTTATTAATGGCACAAACTCCTGTTTAGAATTAAATGCACATCCGATGATTTCACCTAAAAATACTATTTGTTTTACTTTTCCAAATTAAACCTCTTGTTGGAACACCCTATATTTTCACATAAATTCAAATTACACAATTATACAACAATATAAATAAACAAATAAAAATCAATTAGTATGTCTCAAAACGAAATGCAAAAAAAAAAAGAGACGAAGGCCTCCCAAAAGATAATACGAGAACAATATTACTTAACATTTTTCATTCTACAAATAAGCAATAATTTTCTTGTTAAGTCAGCAAATGAAAATAATAATGGTTCTTTTAGCGACTCTACGTACAACAATTGTTTAAATCAAAATAATGCCTGCAACAACAAATTTTGCACATCCCTCTCTAAAGATGTTGTAATCAAGCAAAACATTACTCGGCGAACCTGCTGCAACAGCCGCTGCAGCCTCAGCTGATTGCAGTTTATTATTATAGACAACGTTGCAACAACCAAGTTAATAATAACAATAACATTTAAAAAGAAGTTTTTTTTTCTAGTATTACAGCTGCATGCAACAACAGCTTTGTAACTGAAAAGTGGCAAGACCAGTTGCAATTTTGACCATAATGATAAAAACAAAGCCAAACAAACCCATTTATGTTGTTCAAAAAGATGGTTGGTTGGTTGGTTGGTCAAACAAAAACACTTTTGCTTAAGTCAGTTTGTTCCAATGATTTATACTATTCGCAGTTGTATTCGTGTGTGCAGCATGCAACAGGTTTTTGTACGCCAGCTTACATAAAAATCTTTCAGAGCTTTAGGTAAATGTGTAGTAATCTTGAGGTGAGCGACTCAATTTGCAGAGAATCATGAGACAAAAGCATGTATTGAAATTTCTTATGCGATAACTTTTTTTTTGTATTTTTTGTACATATTTTAAAGAAAATAAATGAAACACTGTTTCCAGTAAGAAACTTGAAAGAGTATATTTAATGCATCATCGAAGTAGGTTGTAATCAAAGTCAATTTATTCAACTGTATGCATCGCTTAACTTAAACAAAAAACTAAGCCAAACAAAAATAAAAACTGTCAAATAAATTCCATAAATTAAACATTTTGTTTCCATAATTTTATATGGAGTTGTAACACAAATGTGTTGTTGTACCGCTGGATGTACTTGAATAAATTCACTTGGGAGGTAATAATGTTTTAAGTAAAATCTGCTCTGTTCTGGCGGCGCATTTAAAATTAATTTAAACTCATTGTAGTTTGTGGTTTTGGTGCCACTGCATCCATCTTGGTGGCTATTTTTATATTATGTAACATATCATCCGCATATTTTTAAAACACTCCAATATAAATTACAAATGAGCTACGAATAGTCTCTTGTGCAAAAAGCCGAGGACTTATTTCACCTAAACGGTATTAAGAATCATTCCTAGGAAGTTCATATGTTCTAGAAAGTTGTTTGTTGAGATCTTAGGTACATTTTTGTAATATATAGCATAGTATGTATCTCAATGTTGAGATAAATAACAAACAAATGAAATTATAAAATTTCGGGAAATTTTTCACATTTACGAACTACCTGAGCGCTACCTAAACGGCATTAAAAATCATTTTTAGGAAGCTCATATGCTGTAAAAAGTTTTTTATTGAGCTCTTAGGTACATTTTTATAGTTGATTGTTTTCTTGAATTCTTAACGCTTTGCTACCTATGGACCTGAATAGTAGAAAAAGGTAAAAAAAATCAATTTTTTTTTAATTTTTTTGCGATTTTCATCTTGAAGATGAAGATTTTTTGATTTTATATGTTCACAGTTTTTGTTTTTTATGACAAGATCTACAACTTTTCCTCAGAAAGTAAATCAAAATTCCGAACGATTTGCAAGGTATGAGCCTGAGAAAACGATAAGTTTTTGCAAAAATGTCAACGAGGCCCCAAATCTTTGGGGGACCGTAGAAAAAGTGCATGACTTTGGGCAAAACTGGGAGACATGGGTTTTCTTTTTTTTTGGTCTTTTATCGCGTAGTGGTGTCCGTATATGGTTATTTTTTTTCGTGTTGCACTGTGTTATCTTAAATAAATTAATTTTTCCCCCCTTTTTAAATAATCCTGTAAATTTCCTATACTTTTTTAATAGCAAGTTGTGTACAACTGTGTTCTTTAGTAAATCAGGGGCTATGAAGAAACGCGTAACAATTAAAACCCGACACTTTTTCCGCTAGATCAATGTATGTATTGCAGCATTGTTACTGTCGTTGTTGTTATTCCTATTTATTATAAATTTAAATATTTTCAAAGCATAAATTGTTTGGTTCCTTATGAAGGGTGCCAGAATATAAAACTTTTAGAATTCTAAAATAGTTTTAGAATTAATAATAAATGTTTAACAGCTGAAAAGCTAAATGACAAATTTAATTTCATTGTTGTTTAATACATGCAATATATATCAATGGTTCCAAGTAGAAAGGCTGTATGTAGCTCGTATTTTTTACGAAATTTAGTTTTTCAATGATTCCAATACATACAATACACAAATACATATATTCATAAATTCATTAAGAAAGGCACTATTTGAAAATGTGATAATTTTTAGGGAATCAAATTAAACAACAATTATTCGGACAACACAGCACAATTAAAAGTAACAGGCTGTTTTCAGAGACCGCTACACCCTCTCATCGGCGTTGCATGGGTATTTCTGCTTTCTAAGTGGCAAAGTTTCTGTATACATCGGACTTCTTACCGATTACACTGCGTGATAGTTCTTAAAAGAAATAAAATTTTCAATAAAAAATTTAATTTCTTATACGTTGACAAAATTTTAAGTGAAACCTCATCAAAAGAAGTTTTTGACCTGAAAAATATTTGTCGACATTAGGTCAATGAGTTGAGTACTTGTATTCAAAGACAAACAACTTGAGTTCGTTACCCAACTGATGCAGTTTTTTTTTAATATTTTAAACACAAGAACTTCGAAAATTTTATATATTTTACGCAATAGCTTCGTGGTGAACAATACACTTTAAGGATCGTTTTTCGGCAGTTATATTAACGTTTTTGGAAACATTGTGTTTTTTCCTCTGCATGATCACTTGTTTGACAACAAAAATTATTTAATAGCAATAGTGACCGACTGACTTTATCGGCAGAGCAGGAGCTGAATGTTTGATTTCAGTTAAACTACACTAAAAGACAAAACTCTACAATAAAAAAAATATATTTTTACAACCTCATTCATGGCTTATAGGTATTGCCACAGATATTTTTTTATTATGAACTTTTATCTCAGCATATTTTCACTGAAAATGAAAATCCAGCTTCGTAAGCACTCATCTCAAAATATGCACTTAATTCTGGTTTAATGCGAAATTAATTATTTATATCTTTGATTTCTTTGTTTTTATTAAGTTTTTCGATTTCAACTCATTCGTACATAATGATAACAGCATTAAAATGCCTTTTTGTGCAATTCGGAGAATTATGTCATCGGAAAACCCAAAAGAAATATGGGGAAAAAATTTTAAGAAATATTGCTAGAGTTGTTAAAGATGAGAGCCCCTCACGGGATTGTGGTGAATCACTCATGATCATGATGATCATGTAAGTACAGACAAGTCAGGTTTACCAACAAATGTTCAAACAAAAGTTGGTTTCGTATGATTTTATGTTTTAATATTTTGTTGGTTTGGCTCTATTAGAATTTTTATGTGACTTTCATGTTAATCACAACCTTGATAACTTCTGAGAAATAACTTTTGGAAAATACGTTTGTGATTGCTGGGTATTTGTCACTGCTGTAACTGAAGCTATCAAAGCGTTGTCCACAAACCATTCTTAGATTTTAAATGTGTGCCTTCGACTCTGATCCACACCAGCAAAACAAATTTTTCGTTGAGCACTCATTAATTTTTATAATTTTAAAATACATCCGTCTATTTTTAATTAATAAATATAAAATAATTTTATTATTTCTGTGATGTTTTATGAATTTAGTAATTAATTAACTGCATGTTTTTGGAAAATGAAATCAAAATTGTGAGTGAGCATTCATATTGAAAACAAAAACAAATTTTCGTATTTTATTGTTGTTTTCAAGTTCTCACTCAAAATTTTGTTTTCATTTTCTAAAAACATACAGTTATTTTTATAATTTTAATTTTTATAATTTTAAAATACGTCTATTTTTAATTAATAAATAAAAAATGTGTTTGATTTTATTATTTCTATGATGTTTTATGAATTTAGTATTTGAATGCGAATTTTGTGTTTTTCTAAATATTGTTCAAAACTATAAAATTTTAGGTTTTTCCTGACACGATATAAGAATAATGCAAATGGCAATATGTACCAGCGAATGTGCTTAAGAAATTTTAATTAAAAAATTATTTACAAATCTAAAATTTTCATATTTTATGATTGAAATTTCTGAGAGGTAATTCCACTACATCACAAGTTTGAAATACGAAAGGAAAAGGTGCATTTTGGCTGCAAGTCGTTTACAAATAAGCGTGTTTTAGATAAAATTTACGATGATTTTTTTTTGTTTGTAAGAATTACGTGCGCGTGAGTTTTCGTGATCGTTATTAATTTTTCCTAATACTCATGCTAAATGCAAGAGCGTGGCAACAATATTTTACCCCGTGAATGAAAAATTTCTCACAATTCCATCTCTTATTATTGTGTCTACATTTCATGTGATTAACTTGCAGTCTGTGCGTCCATCCACTCTTCCATTCATTCAAACATTATGGACACAGAAACACATATTCACTTGCAAATAATTGTGTTGCTGTGGCAGGCAATGGGAACAAACACGAGAGACACAAGTTTATTGGGCTACAACCAAAAGAAAATGAAAATATGAGATAAGAAAAAACACAAAAACACAACAAATTTCAAAACAAAGCCATAAATAAAATAAAAAAAGAAAATTATGCAAAAGTTGTTTGAAAAAAATTCGCTTCAGTATTGATTTCATGTAAAATTTCATTTTAATGGAGCTTGCAGGGCTTCAAGGTAAGGAAATTGTAGACATTTGATAAAATATATAGATACGATCATACATAATTATTTTCAATGATTTAATAAATTGTTGCGTACTAGAGAAATAAGAAAATTGCTTTTGTAACGCAATAGTAATAATAGATACGATTAGATGCTTTGAACGGTTGAGCCAAGGTGGAGAATTAATGTTTCCGCTCTTCTATTGAATGAACGAAATTTTAATATGTAACTCACTTAAACCCCTAATAGTTTTTGTACATCTGACTTGTAAACTTTCAGACTCAGCTATCTATATTATTAATAGGCCAACACGTTTTTTCAGATCCCTTTTACGGCAGTAATACTGAACTGATTTTGGAAAGATTTATACGTTTTTAAACGGGTTTTTCAATAGATGTGCACGGTTAATTTTATTTAAATCGCTTCGATATTTAGGGAGCTATAAGCGCTTAAAGCTGCTACTAATACATGCACACTTATTACACATGCATGTATCAGCTTCAACTTAAAAAATAAACAAACTGTGCATGAGTATTTGTCCAACTTGCTTTTGCAAAAGAAATGAGACAGAGTTTTAAGTTGTTTATGTATGTTTTTTGTTTTTGTATTTCCATATTAATTTCTAGAAGAAGGTCGATACAGTCGACCGCTGGATACACTATATGTAATTCTACATGTCTACCAATATTCTAATTTTACAAAAGATTTAAAACCAGCCAGATCAAACAGGTAGTGGCGATTCTACAACATTACAAAATTTGTTGAAAAAATATAGGACCAGCTGTCAAAACATTAACGAAACTGGTTGGCACTGTCAACACAAATTAATCTTTTAGAAAATGTCATATACCATATATGAATACGTATAAAGTGCTTGGCAGTTTGAAATCGGCCATGTTATTATGAGTATATTATAAACATAAATTTAATTTTACGCATTTGACATCTAGTCAGGTTAACCAGCTGTGCTATCGCTACTACCTTGTTGATCTGCTTTTTTCGTAAGCGCACATAATAAAAAAGTTCCCATTAGTACCACAAGAAGATTTGTATTTTCTGACTGTCAAACCAATTCAATACATAAAAAAATATTGTCTATGTTTTTTCACATTAATTTAACCAGGATTTTGTAACAATTTCTGAATGAGACATGGCCGAATTTAATTGTTTATTCAACTAGTTTTTATGTGTATTGTTTGAACGTGATCATGTAGTATTTTTCAATCACATAAGCGTGCATGAGCGCATACGAAAAGTGACTCACAATCATGTCGTAACTAATATTTTCTAAAAAAGAATGTTATAAGCTGAATCTTACGTACTCAAAGTTCGGAAAGTTTAGAAAAAAATCTTAACGCAAATAATTATAAAATGTTACGGGTAAAACTTAAGAAACATTATACCAACTTCGATCATAAGCCTGAAAATTGTTTTGTATTTCTTTAAGCAACGATTTCTATAAGCCCGTTAGGCGATTTTTAGATCAACAAAAGGTCTTGGGTAGTTTGTCTCACTGATATGATAATATTTAATTTTAATAAAATATTAACACTCCATTTCACAGTTTAGCAAGAACAAGGTCCTAATAAGTTCCATAGTATGATAAGCAGACTACTTCAGAATTCCACAAATTATCAATCAAAGAAAGAAACAGTGGTGGATACATGGAAACACACATGAGAACTGATGATGAGAGTGTATCGGCTCCCGAAAAACATCATTGTTTCTGTTCTGCCGTGTAAGTTGAAATTAACTAGTGTTAAAATTTTCCCTTGTTGCTTTGGAATATTGTCTCATGTCCAATTCTTTCTGACTAAAAATGTTACGAATATTACCCAAAAAATAATAATCACTTTGGATTAATAAAATACTTAAGAAACATTTCTGTTGATTCATTTATGCGATTCATAATCTTTCAAGATTAGTCATTCTTAAAACAATTAAAAATTTCATTGAACTGAAACCTTTTGATAATTTTGGCCCTGATTTAATTACGGAAATTGCGGAAAACTTGTATAACACTCAATGTAACAATATCGCCAACAAGCAAACATTTGAAAAGCCTCTTAAATTACCAACCATTTAAAGATAATTTTTATAAACTCATACTAGTTTTGCAATTTGCATAACATGCGTTTAATATCAATATCATACGGACATTTGAACAATTGACCTAAACTTCCGATTAAATAATTATTTTTATGACAATTTTACGTTTTATAAAATTTGTAAATTTCTTTCAAATACGTTGTTGCATTCGAAATTTAAAAAATTTTAATAAAAAACAAAACAATAAAGCTAAAACTAAGAAATTTTATATTTTATTTGTTTTTAAACATACAAACTTGTTAAATTAAAAATGCAAATTAAAGGCAGCATGCATCATGAGCCATGCCTGCGATCGATGTGTTTGTGTGTTGATCGGTTTAAAAGTATTTCAAATTGTAATAATAAACCACTAAACTAAACACACAAAATTTAATATTTACAAACGAACTAGTATCATGAGATATTTAGCTACAGACTCGTACTATTAGATACATATATATGAGTATGTATACCCCTCAGTATCTAATGGATGTATGCAGAGCTATTAATCCACAAGTATTGACTACTAACACACTTTAAATCTCTGAGCTTTAACAATAGCAGCAATTTCGTTTACCACATCTGATACACTTACATTAATGCAAACGTATATATACGAGTACAAACATTCATAAATACATCGTTTTTATGAATATCTGCGATATAAAAGTTGTGTTTTGCAATCACATTTAGTACCAGTTTACAAAATTTGTAGATCTTTTACAGTTTTTTTTGCAGTTGTCTAGTAATAATATCAGTTTTAAATTTAGAGCTGGAGTGGCCACAAAATACAATTATGGACATCAAATACAACAACCGCATTGAAAAACAAAAGTAGTTTTTCTTCTCAGACATTTAAGTGTCAAGCATTAGCGTGATTTTTTTTAAGGAAAAGAAAAAATTTTAATGGAATAAAAATTAAATAAAATTGTATTAAATATCAAATTAAGAACAAACTTGAAGATCAGCTTAGCAAATTTATTTTAAAGATCAGTTTTTAAAAGGTACTTTTTCAACATTTCAAAAAAAGCAATTGCAAAGATGCGTTTCAAAAGTAAAATCACTTATGAAAAAACAACTTTTAAGAACAGATACTCATAAAAGTACATTTAAAAAATTATTTTTAAGCCACTTTTTCAAAGATATTTTTTAAAGGACCTTTTTCAAAGGTACCTTCTTAGATCGCAATTATTAAACCACCTTAAAAAACTGCAGAGAAAAAGTATCTTGTGAGTTTAAGGGCACTGGAACACGTTCAATATATATTGTGATATTTAGATCGCGATTCATATTCTGGATTTCAAAATATTAAGTGATCCATCAGTAATTGCGTCAATACCGCATGCTAGACGTTCATTAAATATCGTGATATTGGATCGCAGTAAATATATATTGAACATGTAGCAGTGCTCTAAAAGTTTACCTTTAAAAAAGGACTTTTAAGAAAATTTACTTTAAAAAAAGGACACCTCCAAAAACATAACATTTAAAAAAGGGCATTTTAAATCTTTTGAATGTTATTTATTTTGTTGGCTCATGTTTTATGTTTTGTTCAATTTTATAATAACGATCCCTACTTAGTTTTTTTAGAACTATGAAGGAAACACGGTAGACAAAGGCCCTATTTAAACTTTTTTTATTTAATATTTTTTTATATCTTTGAATGTTTTTAAAATATATTTTCACAGTTTTTTCTTTAATGTTTACTTATAAGTCAGTTCAATACCACGAGTTTTTTTATAAAAATGACGGCTATTGTTTATTAATCGTATTGCTGGTGCAAATAAAAAACTTTTAAGCAATTTAGTAACATTTTACAATCACAAATTGAAATTTGTACGAAACTAGTAAAATATTATAATTACAAACTGAAATATAAATAATAAGAAATTAAATTTATAAGGGTGTGCATTAAGCACCTGTGCAAAATAAAAGGAACGTCACTGGTACCATACATATTACTATGACTTTTTAAAAATTGTAAGCCTATGAAGAACACTGTGCTTTATGCAACTAAAAAAATAAAAATAATATATGATAATATCAAATTAACTTTTTGTATTAATCGGTTAATCGATTAATTAATTAATCGAGTTAATCGCTTAACCGATTAATCAAATCGTTCAACAAACTAATTAGTTAATCTAATTAAATATACATAAATTATTTATTGTTTTCAGATTTCTTATTTGTTAATCTATGGAACTTTTCTTGACAGCACTTTTTTATACAAAAAAAAAAACAGTATAAATAAACATTTTATAAAAAACTTCATATAAAAAAAGCTTATTATTGAAACTACATTTTTAGATTTTATTAGTAAAAAAACAAAAGGCGAATTCATATCAGGTGAACTCGAAAGCACGGCTGTTTTGTTTTGTTGTGTTGTATCATTGTTCATTGTCAAAATGTGCTTTTTGGTAAATTTTTCTGGTTTTAAATTCATCTGGAACAGTTTATTTTAACATCAAAGAATGATATTTTCCAAGGCGAATTCTATTGCGACTACCTGTATGCAATTGCCTTGAAAAAAAAAACATAAGAATTATTGAAATAAAGCAGGCAAAAGAAGAATTCATAAATATGTATTAATAAAAAGGAATTAACTGCCAGGCCCACTGTGTCACACGTATTCGTTTTTTCGTACAATTATATTTAAAACAACAACAACATAGAATTAGTTTTTGTTTTAAATGTAACTAATTGTACGAAAGAATGAATATGAGTGACATAGTGGGCTTGGCATTAAGTAAGATCATTTGAGAATTTAATTTAATTTGTTGATTTAATAGTTAAAGGGGCAATTTAATATTAATCTTTTAGATGCACAATTTTTTCATTAGTTTTAGTAATAATTTTACTTATCGAAGATATTAAAGAAATGGAAAGCAATTCAGTCTCACTGCTTTTTTTCTCTAGACAACCTTTTCAATTCCTAAATAATTCTCGATAAAAAATATGTTCAAGTCTCACAAAATATGTACAATTTTGTTTAATTGATTAATCAGTCAGTCGGCCCATGTTAACCAGTGTAATCGTTAATCGAAAATAGCTCATTTCAAATTAATTGGGTTATAATTAAGCTGTTAACCGGTTAAGATTTAGACTATTGAATACCAATGAACGACTTTAATGATATTTTGAGATGTGCGTCAAAAAAAATTCCTTAAAGGTGTTTGAAAAAATCATTTAAAAACTAATTCTTAAAAAATAATTATTGAAAAGAAATTCACTGCAAAAATATAATGAGTCATTCCCTTGAAAAATATTTCATTGCAATTAATAAAAAAAAGATTTAAAAATTTTGCATAAAAGTTACAAACAAGTAGCATTCATTCATTCATTCAATTATTTGTTAAGGAATATACAAATGAATGCAAATATGGAATATTTTATTATTAAATTGAATGCAATTCCATAAACAAAGCTCCATATTTGTCAAGAGGATGAGATGAATTGAATAAAAATTTGATGGGAATAAAAGCCCTTAAGCATATTTAATAAATACTGAATGAATTAAAAAACTTTAAGCTTTAAAAAACTTGCTTAAACGTCTGTTTTCATCACATACTTTCAATTCAAATCGATTCTAGCTCTAAATTTCAATAGTGATTTATGTTTCATCAAAACTTTCGTTCTTCAAATACAGAAATATTTCAATTGAAAATTCGAATAAATTATAAATGATTGTGTACTAATTATGATAATAATTATTCAAATTAATAGCTTTTATTATAATTAATAGTCACAGCTTTTTGTGCCAGTATTGAATAAATAGAAGAAAATTATATTAAATTACTTATTTATCATCGTTGATTAGTATTTAATCGTAATTAGTATTTGTAGTCGATAATAAATCCAGTTTTCTTACCTTCTGTTCAAATTAAAATGTTTGTTGTGACAGAAAAGTTCTAGAATTGAAAAACAACTTTTTTGTAAGTTTCTATTAAAAAAAATTAAAAAACAAATCTTAATGGAACCTTTATATTTTTAATTGCATATTTATAACAATTATCATCAGGCCAACGATATATTTATAGAAAATATTAAGTTTTGTCAGTATTAAACAAATCTTTGTTGTCACTGCTTATTACTGCATAATTGAGAGAAAAAATGTCTTTAAAAACTTAGTTTTTATATTGTTTTTAAAACTGTCTTCATTTTTCTTAAACATGTTTTAGAAATAGCAAGAATTTTTAAGTAAAATTTTTTTTTAAAACTAACTAATGCCGAACTATTAGAAAAAATAATATAAATAAAAATTTCTAACAATTTAGAGGCTTGGAAAGCGAATATTGAAAACTCTCTAAAATCTCGAAACCACTTTTTGCAATGACTTGTATTTAATTATCTTCTGTTTATTTATTTTTTTTATTGTATAAATAAGTTATAATTCGAATTATCATACAATCGATTCTTATTTATGTAATTTTAATTGATTATATTTAAAATAAAAAATTACAAATAAATTATATTCATACAAGCAAAGTGCAAACTGTGATCGAAATGTCTCAAAGTCAACACCTTTATTGAAAGGTAAAAAAAATTACTAACTAGATTTAATTAAATAGATTGGAAAATAACTATTTTAACTTGAAAAGTTGCCATGGGTGTAGAAAAGTTATTTTTGCAGATTTGGTTTTATGGATATTTGCCACTCAGTCGAACTCAGGGAGCAAAAAATTCTTGAACAATTAATTAATTGCTGCATTAATAAACAACAGTGTATTAACCAAACCAGATTACCCGTACTACCTTTTAAAGAAATATATTAACTCCCTGGTCCACGATGTCGAACGATATCGTTCTTTTGTCAAATTATATTTAAAACAAAAACAAAATTTTAGAAATTGTTCTTGTTTTAAATGACATTTCAAAAGAGAACGACATCTTTCGACATCGTGGGCCAGGCAGTAAAAAAGTATGTGTTGTAAATTAAGCACTTTTCACAAAAGTACTTATAATTTTTGTTTATTAAGCTGCATTAAATACAAAATCTTTAAAGAAAATAAATTTGAAAAGAAATAAGCTTTGAAAAGGCAAAACTTACTAAAAGAAACCTTTGCAAAATGTACTTACTACACATGACTTTTAAAAAAGTACATACATTTTAAAAAGAGCTTTAAAAGAAAGCATTTTGAAAAATTACTTTTTAAACAGTAAGACCATCCTAAAAATATTTTTTAATTATCTTTTAATTAAGTACTTTCCAAAAGTAGGTTTAAAATAAGACCTAAAAAAGTTTTAAGAAATGCGTTTTAAAAAAATATCCACTTTTTAGAAAAGTACCTCTGAAAAACGTAACATTCCATTTAGTTTTTATCAAAAAATTTCTATTCAAAGTGTTCTTAAGACAAAAATTTCGCAATGTAAGTGATGATGCAATAATTTCTAATAAACTCACAATTTATGTTTTTATTTATTTTATGTTTGTTTTTATTAACTGAATTATTATGTTTTTGTTTATGTTCACCTGTATTTGTAAGTTTACTTTGATCTCATATAACAAAAATACACGTTTTCCGTGTTGGAAATAATCTTTAAGGGATTAAAAAACTAAAAGTTAAAAAAATAAAGTTCCTTTGGTAATAACCAATTAAAATTAACATATTAATGTATTATTAAACCATAAGTTATGTTTTAGTAAAGGCCGTGATACACTATCCTACTTGGTCATGCGATCTGCCAAAAAAGTCGTGTGTGTTCAAAAAGTATAATAGTGTTAGGCCATAAAATGCACTTGTGAGGCGGAGTTTTTTTTGACAAGTCTGTCCGACTTGCATATAATTATGAAAACTTCCATAAAATGATAGATTTCATGCGATCAGAGATACATCTTTTTAAGAAATTAAGTTGCAACGAAATCAAAATTAAATTAAAATGATTTATTTTATAAATCTTCAACTATTTAGGTGCAAAAAATCAATAGAATCTAAAATTACTTGAGTGAAAAATACACATGTGTGTGTTTGCACCTTTTTTCTGGGATAGTGGGGCAAATTCAATGCGATTTTTAAAAGTGGGACAGAATTCTGTCAGATTTTCCAGTGACTGAATCGTACTGTATATGATAGTGTATCACGGGCTTAAATGTTTCAAACTTTCTAATACAATTTTTGTTAATGCCTAGCAAATTTAATTTTCATTATTTCATGGAGCGGGATCCCGGGAAAGCGGGAAATTTTTTTAATTTCCCGGGAAAATTGCGTGGAAAAAACTCTAGTGGTGACCAAAGTTTTATTTATGATTACAAAAAATAAACTCATTTATGATTGTTTTTAATCATCCAGAGGAGTCATAAAAGACTCGAATATTATCAATAATTTGAAAAAATACTGACTGCATAAAACAGTTCTATTTCAGTTAAGTAGCAATGACATATCATGTTATTGGAAATTACAAACACGTGTAAATATACACACATATATATGTGTGTATATTTGTATGTATGTATGAATATATTATAGAAATTATTTATTAATAATTCATTACTTGAGGTAATTTGTTTTGTCAACATATTATTCTTTTTTTCGGATTGAAAGGGCTTAGATTATTATAGTTGTCATTCTAATACTAGATACTACTACTACTATGACAATGTTCACCAAAAAATTAGTAAAAAATATATATATGTCTATGTATATAGTATATTTGTATCTCTTCGCGATATTTTATATATAAAACGTGTCTGCACACACAAAACCTTAATACAAAAAAATCTGAAATAAAAATCTTAATCAGCAAATCATTAAAGTGTTAAATATCAAACCATTTACTACCGAATGATGTAAATAAGTATAAGGTTTAGTTTTTAGTAATTTGAATATCTATGAAGACAGCAAAGCAGACGTGTTGTTTGTAAAGAAAAAGAATAGAATTTTTATTATAAGAAATAACAAAAATATAATTTTATGATAAACATACAGTGGCGGACAAAACTTTTTATTTATCGATTTAAGCATTTTACAACCATAGAGGAGTAAGTTCGGGTATTGTTGTATAAGCGGGTAATATGGTATAGTAACTTTTCTCGCAAACTAAAAACTAGAAGCTGACGATTTCTAGATTTCAGAATATTAATAAATTATAATTCGATTTTCTTTTTGGAGGCTATGCAAAGAGGTAGTAGTTATAAACTTGACTAGTTATGTGATTGACATTTTTTTTGGATCCACTGAAAGGTGTCTGACAACTTGAAAACAACTGATTTATGCTCGAATAAAGAATTTTAAATTTATAAGTGAGTTTTTTATTACTGAACCACATTGACAAAAATGAAGTTAATTAAGGACCTCATTTTTATTTATAATTACTTGAATTAAACTCGATTTCGGGTAGTGTGGTAAAGGCCAAGGTGGCTTAGTGGTATTATTAGTGTATTACCTACCAATCATGCTCAGAAATGCTAAAGAAAAGTGAAATAAGGAAATGAGAAACAGAAAAAAGGAAAAACAAAACTATACGTTTAGATAAAATAGGTATTACATTGGCCTGAAAAACAATGAAAATCCTTATGAAGTACTCCAAACAGTTAAGCTTGATTGCCATCCCAGTTTAACTATAGAAAAGAAAATTGGAGAAATTTTTTTATCTATCCGAATATCACTTGTTATGGTCACATTTGCATTAAACATCAACATCTTCCACGCACGCTAATGTACGACATTAACAGAACAAAGTATACCCACATTACCCGCCAATTTTTTCAATGGCTGGTTAATAGGTTTTTTCAATTTTTCTCAAATATCTCTGAAACTCGGGCTCCAAAGAATATTTCACTTTTCTAAATGTAAAGCTAAGAGATCTGTAGTAGAATACCAGCTGAGATCTGTTCTAATCGAATTCAGCTTCAAAACATTATAGTCAAACAAAGAATAGGTATACCACATTACCCGAACTTACTCTAATAAAAAAAATAATGTTACGTTTTTGTTACAGATGTGATTGACAAAAGTCTACATACGATCTTTATACTAACAAAAAAAGCTTTATTCCGATATTAAAAGCTATTAATTTTTATTATAGTCAATATTTCGTTGGGCTACCACGGCCATCTACAACTGCCTCTAATCGTCTGGGCATCGAAACAACTAAATTTCCGAATGTAATGTTCTGCCAC
This sequence comes from Gymnocheta viridis, assembly GCA_956483585.1. Taxonomy (NCBI): domain Eukaryota; kingdom Metazoa; phylum Arthropoda; class Insecta; order Diptera; family Tachinidae; genus Gymnocheta; species Gymnocheta viridis. The sequence continues at coordinate 134,781,274 of OY101440.1, read as the reverse complement.
TCTACTTGAAGCTTCTCTCGCAGCACTGGGTGACTACTAGTAATATGATTTTTCGGACTTTTCGTTGTAGAATCTCTCACACTCGCTCAATAGCATTTCAGGTCGGACTTTGCGATATTGTGTACGTAAAGTTGTTGAGAGGCATGGTAGAGCAGCCAATCTTTGACCTCTCGAGCTGTATACTCCAAGAAAATATCTTGCTGGAAAATCCAACGATGTTTTGAAGTTTTCTTTCAAAGTGGACTTGTACTGATAACAATCCTCATTACCCTGAAAAAACAATAGCTTTCCTACTTCAGAAGCGGAGACAGCACCCCAAACCATCACACTGCCTCCACCTTGAGTACAGTAGCGACTAAGTTCTTCGGATCTAGTGTAGTATTTTTCTTCCGCCATACTTTATCTCTAACATCACTTCCAAATAAGTTATTTTCGAACTCGTCAATGAACAAAACTCTCTTCCTGAAATCCACGTCCTTTTCCATATGCTTTTGAGCGAATTGGACAAACGAAGTTCGGGATTTTTTAATGCTAATTAAAGGTTTTTCGCGAGGAGTTCTGCTATCGTATCCACTATTAATTAAAGTTCTTTGTATAGTTCATGGATGTACAATTAATTTTGATTTTGTTGCGATATTGTCAGCCAGTTATGTGGCAGATAATTATAAGTATACAGATAATTATCGGCCGCACTGCTGACAAAAACAACTAACTACTAAAAATTAATTTTTCCCACTATTAAAAAATAAAAGAAACACTAAATTTAGTGGTAAAAAATTGAGTAGGCAACACTGTTTCTGACATCAACTGAAATTTATTTACGAGCAGCTATTATTACAATTAAATATACATTAAATTTTATAAGTAGCTTAGAAGTTATGAGGAACAGATAAACATACAAACACACATACATACAAACATACACACACACACACACACACACACATACAGGTCAAACACATAAACCTCCTTTTGCCGTAGTCGAATGAAAATAAGGAAACTATTAACAATGATACACTTTGAGGGCAAAAGGTGAGCAGAGCAGTTGAATAATGAATTAGTTTAGAGTTGTATTATTGTAATTATTTCCTTGAAAATTGCTATAATTTAGTTAAATTGTTATTTCAAATATAATATTAAAATAATATCAGTTCTACTTCATTTGAGTGGCAGTGACATTTCATATTGCTGGAATTTTTAAACACGTGTATGTTCATAAAAGAATGGATGTATGTAAGTGAATATGTATGAAAGCATTATAAACTATTAAGGGAATTATTATTTATTAATAATTCAAAAGTTCTGACAATTAGCTGCATCAATATGTACATACATAATTTGTTTTTGAGTTATTCTATATTATTATACACTTCAGCACACGTGAAACGGCCATTGTTATTCTGTTTGTAGTTTTTACAGTCTTCTTTTGCTTGCCATATTAGAGATGGTATCGTGAGTAGCATATCACTTACTTTCGCTTGATACCAGCCATAGTGTTAGGTTAGGTTAGGTAAGGATGGGAGCCAGAATCACGGACTCACTTAGACCGTTTTGGTTCATTGTGATACCACGGAGACTCTACTTATGCGGAGTCCCCACCATCGAGCCAACCAGAGCTCAATATAAATCTACTAATAAGTTGCAGTTCAACAATGGCTACGTCAGAACTCAAGAGCGCCCGTTGTGGCTACAGTGTTAACAGCAAGTGAAATATAATTTAAGCTGAACCACAAACTTCCTCAATATGCCAGCAAAAACTGCTGTTTCACTGGAGCAGAATTATTGTCGTACTCCCTGCTTCGAAATACACTTCCAGAAGGCTCGAGTTTTGTACGCTTATATGAAATATAATACTTTGTATAATACTTTGAATCTCTCTCCTCTCTCCCCCTCTTCGATTTAATAAGTTGGATATGATTGTAGGAAAGAACACAACTGGGCTGAACGACTAATTTTTGGCCGCCAATATTGAAATATATTTGTGTATATGAAAATACTCACAATCACAAAATTCGCCGACAAACTCTGCAATAGATTTATACCTGATATTTGTTATATATTTATTGAATTATATGAATTTTAAAATATAAAGACTTTTATTATTATTTTTTTTTTGTTTATGTACTTGAAGTGCATTTTTTTAACATTTTTATGCATCAAACGTTAAATTATTAGCAAAAATGTTTAAGCCTTTTTTAGCTTTTATTTTTACGTGATTTAGCTCTTTTCTGGCCTTTTTAAAAACCCGATTCAGTTTTTTTATTCCAGGTCCTAGCAACACTGATGGCCACACTATTCAGCACAAACAGTAAAGCAGGGCATACATTAATCCAGTATACTGGCACAAACAAGTGATGTTGAATCGTGCTCGAAACACATACCATACAAGCATACTGGTGCAATATTAATTTTAAAATTTAAAATTTTTGTACGGGTGAATTGTTGCAACTGATGCGCACCGCATTTATTATTGATATTATTTTAAAAATAGAAAGTAAAGAAAATTCGTATATTAATTGAACAGTGGTAATGACACAGTCTGTGCTGCAATTATTAATGCTGCAGTAATAATTTGTTTTTCAACAAACTATGCTTTTTAAAGTATTGTACCCTGATGCTTATTCTTTGAGAACCTTTCCCAACTGAGCTAAATTCAAAATACCACAAACTGGCGTTATCAGCAAAATATCAAATTCTGTTTGATATCGCTACAGCAAAGCGTACAATCACACAAAATGCCCATACACGACCAAATCACTGACACCAGCACTTGATTGCACGTTCATGCTGGTGTAGTGTATTATATCAATTATAACAGTTGATAGTTTTTCGTCGTTATGGTTCTTCATACGACGAATTTGCACCGACGAATTCGTCGCGTTGGGTTCAATTCGCCTTTCGTCTCAGTGGTGACATCTCTGCCTTCTACTTGAGTATCCCCTAAAGCATTTCAAAACTGCGCATTTGGAAAGGGTGCGCATATTTTATTGCTTTCAGATTGATTGAATATATTTTTTGTTCTCGTTTCCGCTGGGATGTAGCTAATTAGTCTCCAAAATAATTGCCTGTGTACAAGATAGATAGCGTTTCATGAAGTTAAGCTTACCCAACCAATTTAAACTTTTTATTTCCTTGAGTTTTTAATGAAAAAGTTAAAAACCATGGATTTTTAATACGTTGAAGAACTTTGCTCACAAGAAACTATTTTTGTTCGAGATCTTCAAGAATTAATGGGTCCCCTTAAACGCACATATACTTGCTTTCGTTTACTTACAAGTTCCAAAGAACGAGTTGCTGGAAAAAATCATTAGATTTTAGCAAGGTGTGTACGACTCCACTAGAGCCAAAGATACCTGTTATTAAATAATTTTCACTTATTTTTACAAGTTCTATAATTGCTACCCATAACAAAGTTCAAAAATGTTGAGCAAATTAATGCTTGTAAAATTAACTTAATATTTATACAGTTCAAGCTACAAAAATGTTAACTGATGGCCAATTATGGCATTAGATTTCGTTTAGAAATCTCAATAGAATTTATATGGAAATGTCTCTTGATACTGATCGAATTCCTTAATTTGCCCCTTAATCTCTATAGACGTCATTAAATTTGCTTTCAGTTAAAATATTTAAAAATATTTTTCAAGTAATGCTGACGACATGAATAATTGAAGTATTTAAAAATAAAAAATTAGTTAAAAAGTTTTTTTTAATTTCATATCACAAAACATCTTGTCTAAAAGATTAAGATCACAAGCCATTGACTTTTGACACAACACAATGTTATAGTAGAACAATTAATAATAGAATTCACTTAGTTTTATTTGTATATTTTTTATTTATTTTTTTTTTGTTATTATTATTACTCTGCAAATTAATACAAAATAATAATTACACTTATGAATGTGATTGTATGGACTTTGAAATGTGTTAAGAAAATTAAATATTTATTAATTGCACAATAACCAACACAGAGACAGTTAAACAAAAGGAAATAATTGTGCATTAAAACAGAGGAAAATAAATATTCATTTTCAAACATAAAGGGAGACAGAAAGATAAAAATAATTTCATAATTGTTTATTAATATCGTATAAATAACTAAGAGTTTGAAATACTGCGAAAAAAATCGTTAATGCATTAAACAATAGCAATAGGAATTTCGTAAGGCTGACATGTTTTTACACTAAAAATGTTTAGGTATTTCAAAGACCTTAATTTATATTCTTAAATATATAATTTTCTTTAAAAATCTGCTTCTGCGAGCTATTTTTTGGCTTTTGTTGGCTTTTGAAATACGAGTATTTCGTTATAAGATTCTTTAAGTTTATTTCCGCAATGTTTGCATTTTTCAAATGATAAACAGCTACTTTGCCTCCAATAATTAAGTTTTTACTTCAGTTGTGACCTTTTACTTTGGTTGTGATTACACCGGTGAACAACAAAATATTTTCCGCCTTTTTGGTTAAATCAATACCGCTGATTACGAAAACATAAATATATTTTTTTGCTAGCCGCTTCAGTTTTAAACATGTAGTGACATTTCATTGCATTATGCACATATTACAAATGCAATATGAGATAAATTGAATTTTTTTAAATCGCCGATACAAGTTTATTTAAATTTATGCTCGTATTTTCATATAAAACTCATTAAAAACATGTTTATTAATATTTGAAATATTTTTTTTTTGATGCGTGAATGAGTCCTGAGTATTTCTTATTTCTTTTTGTTCAAATTTGTCTGGAATCCAAGAAAAAAATATATATAACAATACATTTAGGCAACAGCTGCTCTAATTCAGTCGAAGGTCAATTTTTTGTGTCAATTTCGCAGCTCTTGTTCATGTAAGTTTCATATTTTTATTATATTTTGTATTTTCATTTTAAGATTTTCAAAACCTGTTCGAAATGGTATAAAAAGATTGCATGTTGTAGTTTGTGCATAATTCGTCCAAAATTACAAATTAACAAAAAAAATTGTGAAAAACTGAACTGGATGCAAATTACGGCATTCGATAGCATTCGAAATTTCCATACAAATTCAAAAAATTTTGTCGATATCGAATGCCGTAATTTGCCTCCGACTATTAATTTGAAAGAACCAAAAAAAATTTTTCAAAATACGACTCTTACTCAAAAGATTGAATCAGATCAAAGGTACACCAAAAAATATATTCACACTTTTATTTTAATTAACATATTTAATTGAAAGAAAAATGTTCGATTAAATTTTAATTGATTCAATTAAGTTTTGAAAAAATTATTCAATTCAACGAAAAAGACAAAAACCAAATGAATAAAAATGGAAAAAAGCAGCCAATGGCGTCGAAAAAAGCAAAGAGAGTAATAATGTATGGAAGAATTAACCATTGTACTGATCGAAATGAAATTAACATGTAAAATTGAAGACATATAAGAAAAATTTTCGCTCTGCAACTGCTTTAATAATCTTAAAGTTAAATAGCTGATAGTCCCATTCACTAGCATTCACCGTGACAAAATGGTGCAGCGACCTTGGAATCAGTACTGACGCGTTTTTCTAGTCTGATGATTAAAATATTTCATATTGCTTTCTTAATAAAAAAATAGCTTGAAATTATCAAATCAAATTCCTAATAAAAAATAAGTTGTAAATTAATGATTTGAACTCAATCCAAACAACTCCTTTCAAATAAAATTTCATGTTTTTAATTAATCCAATAAAACTATTTATTAATTTTTTTTTTTAAACTATTCCTTTAAACTTTTAATTATTATTATTAAAAATTTAATTAAGAGCTCGGTAATATTTTAATTCAACTTTTAATTATTATTATCAAAAATGTAATGAAATCTAATTAAACAATTAATTGTGATAAATAAAATTTTATTTAAACTCTTTTCAATAATTCAATTAGAGTTTTGATTAGTGATATTGACAATTTAATGGAAAATAAATGCAATTAATTTATTTAAAAAATTGTATATTTTAAAATTTTTTATGATATTGTGTTTTCCAATAGGAATTTTCAAAGCTGCGACATTTGTTGATATCGAGGCCTGTTTCGAAAACTGTTTCGTAAATGCGTGCGATTTATAAATTTTAATCGCAATTTTTAAATTGCAGATTTGGGCCCGTATTCATAACAAATAGTTTGTATTTGAAACGTATTTTAAAACAAATATTTCATAAAAATTTTCTTTAAAATACATTTCAAACCCAAATTATTTTTTTATAAATACACCGTTAAAGTTTAGTTCGAATCAAAGTAAATTTATTTAAATACCTGCAACTCTACAGCAACAGAACTGTGCAACATCGTCTGTATGTCAAACTCCATACAAAAAATAATAGATAAGCAACAAATAAGTCAAATTTTTACAAAAAATATGTTTAAAAGTCGTTCGATTTTATATCACGTCGTTTTACAGAACTTGACTGATCACCCGAAGAAAATACCGATTTATTAAAATTATTTATGCCGAATTGGAGTACATTCCGATATGCATTTATTCTCAACATATTCTTAAGTTGATTTCGACTTTGAAACTCAATATTATTTTAAGATTTTATAATAGAGTTTAAAATTAAACTTTTATACCGAATTAAGAAAAGAAAAATTTGTTGGAAAAAAACCTCCTGGATATCATCATATTTCTAAAACTTTTCAGATTATTTATACATTTAATGGGAGCTTAAGCCGCACATTTCTATTTGCAAAACCAATTTAAAATAAAGTTCAAGTGAAAAATAAAAATCATTTACATCCGGATAGCGAACGATTTCTTCGACCGCTAAGCAGAAAAAGATCAAAACTTTTTTAAAACAAACAATCAAAGTCTATTTTTTTATTGTAAATTTATGGCTAATTTAACTGATTGTCTAACTTAATTGAAGTCAATCGATTAGAGTCTCGCATCAAACTAGTTAGTTCCGCTGTCAAGTTTGTTGTCTCAAATTTTATTTTAACAGCTAATCAATCAATTGTTTAACTCTTTGAAATTAAATGAAAATATTAAGTTGCTTTTGTTATATTGCTTAAAGGGTTGAAGTCAAAATTTAATTGCTTAGCAAAGTATGAAAATATTTAGTTAATTTAAAACTCGAAAAGTTTTTCTACACCTTTAACACGTTTTAATTTTTTTATTTTTAAATTAAAATCTGAAAGCTTGTCTCTTCTATTCTATTTGCTAGCAAAAAAAAATATGCAAAATAAAGTTCGAAAATAAATAAGTAATTTATATTCAAAGTACAATTTGTTTGCAGCAAAATTAATGAAATTATCTTATTGCTTTTTTTCTTTATTATAAAAAATAATTAATTTGCAAGATTTGAAAATCATACTTTGAAAATATGTAACAGTTTAATGCTTTTTAAAAAATTTTTTTTTGTAGTAAAAAAGTAAATTTTTTGGCACCCATTTTGTAAAATTAAACGTTTCGAAATCTTTGACATTTGTATGGAAAAAACTCAAATGTATTTTAATAAAATTAACATGAAAAATTTGTCTTAAAATATATTTTAAGAAAATTGATATGAAATTTTTCTTAAAATGTATTTAAAAAAAATTTATATGAAAAATTTTTCTTAAAATGTATTTAAAAAAATTTATATGAAAACTTTGTCTTAAAATGTATTTTAAGAAAATTTATATGAAAAATTTATCTTAAAATTTTTTCTTAAAATGTATTTTAAAAAAACTTATATGAAAAATTTATCTTATATAAATAATATAAATATATACATAAATTTTCATAAAATACATTTTAAAACAAATTGTTCATGTTAATTTTCTTAAAAAACATTTTAAAACAAATTTTTCCTATAAATTTTCATAAAATAGATTTAAAGATAAATTTTTCAAGTAAATTTTCTTAAAATACATTTTAAGACACTTTTTTCATATAAAATTTCTTAAAATACATTTTAAGATAAATTTATTTTAAAATGTATTTTAAAAAAATTTATATAAAAAATTTATCTTAAAATGTATTTTATAAAAATTTATAGGTAAAATTTGTCTTAAAATGTATTTTAAGAAAATTTATTTGAAAAATTTGTCTTAAAATGTATTTTAAGAAAATTTATTTGAAAAATTTGTCTTAAAATGTATTTTAAGAAAATTTATTTGAAAAATTTGTCTTAAAATGTATTTTAAGAAAATTTATTTGAAAAATTTGTCTTAAAATGTATTTTAAGAAAATTTATTTGAAAAATTTGTCTTAAAATGTATTTTAAGAAAATTTATTTGTTTAATTTGTCTTAAAAGGTATTTTAAGAAAATTAACATGAAAAATTTGTATTAAATTAAATTCAAAAAATTTTTTATAAATACGGATCTTAGTATTTTCTATACAAATTTTTAAGTTTGGAAAGGTTTCATTTGACAAAATAGAGCCACCAAAAAACTAACTTACCTTAAATATGTCCTAAAATCCAAAATTCCTTTAAATATGTATGATACAAATTTCAAAAACTTGTGATGTTTTCTTTTAGTTTTTTCTTTTAGCTTGAATATTTAATTTTTGCGTTTAAATTTAATTTGCAGCAAAAAGCTTTTGCTTTAACTTTGTTTTATTTTTTTGCACTTTTAGTTTCAGTTGTTTTTGGTTTGTGCTCATGCATTAACAAAAAAAAAACTAACTCACTTTGTTTAGGTAATATTTAGCTGTTTGCTGTTTTAGTTATTTTTTAATATTATTTTTATATGTATATGTATGTATGAGTATATATTTTTTTAAAGAAAGTTTAATTTCTGAAAACAAAAACGTTCTAAAAACAAAAGACTTAAGACACAAACTTTTGAGCAAGAATCTGCCCTTTTTGATTTATTCCTCTTCTTTTAAAGACATCTACAAACACTTACTATTTTAAATCAATTTTTGCACACTTAAGTATGATTTGCAATTTTTATTAAATTTAAAAATACTTATTTATTTTGTTTTTTTGTTTGTTTTTATTTTATTTTCTGCGCTTTACTATTCCATGTGTTTCGGTACAACGACGAATTGGTACTAAATGTGTTATATTTAGCTGTTAAGCCAACTCAATATATGTATCTGGTTAACACTAAAGCTAGCTTCGCTGTTGCCGTTTCTAAAGTTTAGTTTTGTATTAAACGGCATTAACACCAGCTTATTAGTGCTGATGTCTTAATGTTTGGTCGGAATGTTTTTCTATGTAGTATATTTAACTTTTTGTTGCCATGTGTGTATGTGTTAAAGTGTGTTTTTGTCAATCTTTAAAAAATTGGAAGTATGTGTGTGATTTTATTTTATTTTTTCTTATTCACAAATATATTTCTTGACGCTTGTGTCGTTTGTTGCTAAATTCGCACTTTACACTCACATTTAGCTATGAACAAATAGTGTGCAATCCACCTTAAGCTTAATGGACACACAAGCACTCACTCAATTTAAGCTATAAATAAAATATTTGTGGTCTTGTTCCTATAAACATTGAAACATATACATATGTATATACCTTTAGTTTTCCTGTGTAAATTTCAACAATTACTTTTACTAAAAATAATTTTAAAAACTTAATCCTTTGAACATATTTACAAAAGTTTGTTAAATTTAGACACGTTTTTTAAAGACAAAAATAAAACAAAAGCTACCGAAAATACTGGAAAGCAACGACTTTAATGCTCGAAAGTTAAAACTCAACTGTTGAAACACCATAGTCCAACAGTCTAACGAACATGCAAGCTCTTTTTTCCTCCACGCAACAGAAGGCTGTTACAAACTACTTGATGGCCTCCAAAAACTCAACATAACATTAAAAAATTTATATTCTTTATTATCCCTTAATTTGCTTGTACAAAAAATTTACAACCTGCAAGAAACTGGAAAAAAGACTCGCGTTTTTTATTGTTAAATTAAAAGCAAAAAATAAAACGAAATTTATAAATATTTCTGTCACGTTTATTAAAAAGCTATAAAACTATAACTGAACTCTCCTGGGTGCTCACACAAAAGCTTTTTCTCAGCAAATTCACCACACTTTGCCATACACTCTTTAAGCTTTTGCACACAACACTTTGCAGCTTAACCGCTTAAAATGTTAAAGAAAAAAACCAAAAACAAGAAGCGTTAAATGAAAAATGCACTTTTGGTTTCTTTTAGGCCATCATGCAATATGTAATTGAGAACCAGTCATTTTCTGTATAAACTGTGTTAAATTGTATTTATTTTATTTTATTGTGTTCGATATTATGTATTTCGTTTCTTGCAAAGTCATTTTGTCGGCCTTTGTGTGTGTGTGTGTGTGTGTTTGTTTAGAAATCGTCTACTACGAATATACATAAATAAATAAAATGAAACTTTATTTTTAAATAGCATAACTAGTTTCTTTCATGGTTTTACATTTAAATGGCAGCATGTAGAAATGCGTATATTGCCAGATAGTATCCTTAAATACTAGATTTGTTTCGACATTCTTAGAGGCTGGTGGGTCAACCTATACCGTCATTGCGCCTGTTATATGAGTCTATTAACCTGAACTTGAGATTTAAATGCGTGGTATATCATGCTGAATTCAACAACTTAAAAATTGTCTTGATAAAAATTAAGTGATAATATTAATAATAAAAATGTTCAGCTCAGAGATACTTTACAACTGAAGTACGCTGATGCCAAATTTTTCCAAGCAAATAGATCATAGAAAAGGAAGCAAGAAATATGCTCTAAAAAAGTTATTAAGAATCAATAAAATAATTAATTTCAAATAGTGTTTAGCATTTTTACTTATTAAAATAAAATTTTTTATACTAAGTAAGGTAATTTTTCGTTTTAAATTTGGGTACTCGATAACGTGAGCAAACTCGAAATCGTTATCGCGAGTTCTCTGTAGTTAAATTACTTCGTACCTTGAGGAAGAATATATTTAGGATTTTTAATAAGAGAAAGAGGTTTTACGGCATATTTTCCATTTTTCAGAGCATTTTTATGCAGATAAAACGAATTTATCGAGCATACATGTATGCCCCCCCCCCCCTTATTTATTCGCTACAGAATTGAACAGAGATCTAAAGCTTGCACAGAAGAAATATTATAAAAAGTTTTTCGAACAAAATCTCATTTCATATTTTTGTTAATGTTTTATTAGTGTGTTTGTTTGGTTATAATAACATTTTTCTTTGACTTTTATTTTTTATTAAAATCATTATTTTGAAAAGTAAAAAAACGTTTGGTGAACGTTGTAACTGCCCGACTTAAAACCCAAACAAAGCTAAGAAAAATTTAATTTTCCGTACACTCATAAAATGTTTGCAATTTTCAATTGCTCTGTTTAATCAATAGTATGTATATTCTTTTGATAAAGAAATAACGTGTTGTCTCCAATAGAATACATATTTCCTCGTAACTAACAAAAAAAATCCAAAATCAGTTTTTCGTACATTATTGTGTATTTTATAACGTAAATTAAGTTAAGTGGTTTTGAATTTCAGCTAACTATTTACGACTTGTATTATTTAGTTTTACTATTCCTGTCATAGTTATATGAGTGTTTGTGAATTTAAGAATAAAATTCTAAATATAAAATTTCTTCGTTTTAATTTAAAATTTCATATGAAAAATGTTCTAAATCAATAAACATTTAAAATACCGATATGGAATCTCATAGTTTAAAATAAATTGACCTTGATTATTAATTGTGAATTAAATTAAAAATTTCCAAAAATATACGCAACCCTTTTTTAATATGCAAATAGTTAACAAATATTGTAAAACAAATTTTACTTGATAAGTTCAACGATAAACAATTTTTCTAAACATCTATAATATTTTATATCAAACTAAAAACACCTGCTATTTACGCTCACTTAACAGCTTTTTGAACTATTTGTTTATTCCAAAGTTTAATAATATCAATTGCAAGCTCGGGTTATTAAAGATTTTTTCTAAATGAGCTTAGTACGACGAAAAGAATTCCTAATTGAGTTTGAAGTGCAAATTTTCTAAATATTTTTTCATATAAAAACTAAACTTAACTTAACTGAGAATTAAAGCCAATTTTATTATAAACGAGCTTGATCTTTTTCATTTTAGTAACGTAAACTTAAACTTGAGTGCAAACAAACAAATAGATCAAGGTCTAACTATGAAATTATTTGTAGTAAAATTAATTTAAAAAGAGAAATATTTTGTGGTACGCTCAGTGTTGCCACCTTAAGTGTAATTACACATATCACGTGTAATTTTTATTTTCATGTGTAGCCCATGTGCAATTGACTGCATGTGTAACTCATGTGTAATTTGAAATTTTATCGTTTTTTTTATTGTGATGGCGACTTTGATGACGAGAAATAAGAATTGGCTGTGAACCTGTTTTGCATTTTTTTTTTTTATTTATTAAGTTTTTGTTAGTGATTGTCCTTTTTACACAAAACAAAACTTTGATATTTTTAAAGAGAATGATGTAGAATTGGTTTAAAGAAGATTATATATCTAGAAAAATAAAAAAGTCCCAGATGAAGTTGGAAAATACCAACCAAATGTCAGGATAATATGTAAAAAATAACCTCTTATTAAATGACCTTGAAAGCGCAAACAATGAAAATATATTCATCATCAAAAAAATTTTGGAATTACACCAAAAAGGTCAAATATTTCATCTAAACCAAGATATATTAAACACAGGTAGTCTTAAGTGATCTGGTGATTATATTTGTTTATCTCCCAGAGCTGTGAAATTTTTTTTGCTTTTAATGCAAAATTGTTAAAATAATTTTCGTTTTGTGTTTACTTAAGTGAATTGTATTTCCTGGCTTTGACATCCTTAGACGGTAATGTTGTTGTTGTGCTATCAAGAATATCTGCTTTTAATATATCTTCATCTAAACAAATCAAAGCACATTATTTGCCAAAAAATAGAGCATGTGTAATTCCTAATTTAATGTGTAGTTTTGGCATGATGCATGTGTAATTTAATATTTCGTTGGTGGCAACACTGGGTACGCTACAATCAAAAAAAAAATCAGACCTACAATGTTGTACATGCAGAGAAAGGACACGTCTGTGGCGTGGTTATTACAACAATGATAAGTTTTCTGCAGCAATGTACAGCAGTAGCTGTTATTAAACAATTTAGATATAAATTTAGTCACAATAGTTAAGTTCATATCTACGAGTACAAATAAAAATTTTGCTAATAATTTGAATTCAAATCAATTAACTTGACTCAGTTTTAATTTACTCACTAAAGTCATTAGCTGAATAAAGCAAAAACTTCCTAAGTTTTGAAATATTTGTTATAATTCCCCCCAAAAACATTTCTAATACTTTCTTGAATAGTTTTAGTTAATAAAAAATCTAAAAAAAAATGTGTAAAGCTCAGTAAAACAGAATGACAGAATAACGCAAAAATATCCTTTATTAAGCGATTAAATCTCAATCCCGATTAGTTATTCAAGCGATTGAAAGCGTAATATGGGACGTACGTGAGTATCACATATCAATCCCTTAGCTCCAAATTATCGTAAGGGAGAATATTAAAATTAAAAAAAAAATTATTATTTTTAAATTTGCTTTGAAATGCATAAAGGATCATAAGGTACGGTCACATCTGACAAACATTTGCCGAAAAAAAACGTGACCAACAGACAATTTGCTAAATTTGCATTTTCTTTAATTCCAATATTTTTCTAAATATAAAGAACAAGTTAAATCACACTAACCCTAAGCAAAAGTAGTGGTTACGTTTTTTTTTTAGCAAATGTTTGCCAAGTGTGACCGTACCTTTAGAATATGTATTTTAATAGCTATTAAAAACGTTGAAAATTTCAGGTGCATCAAATTGCAATTTCGGTAACAAAAAATTTTTTCTAAAGAAATGTCGTTTACGATAATTTGACGCTTAACGCTCGTTGTTTTCATTTTTATTTAGTTTTTTTAGTGGGATATTAAAAATAAATAAATTTTATTTTATATTTGGTCACAGCATTGACAGCTTGTTTATTGTAGGCGTGACGCAACTTTTTCAGGTTTTATTTTTTAATTCGTTTATTTGACTCATCGTATTTTGTGGCTCATTTGACTATTACGTTTTTGGGCAGGGCAATAAACTAAATAAACACATCTAGTAGGCATATTTGTTAAATTTGAGCAGTTTTAACAAATAGAGTATTTGTTTAGTGCGGCTGTAAAATCTGTAACAAAAATATTTGGCAATATTCCTATTAAATTTTTTGTTTCTTTTAGCTTCTGACAAAAAAATCTCTGTTAGTCTGGATACAGATACAGTTGGCTAAGAAATATGTACTAGATGTATGTCCAAAGAAATTTGTGCTAGAGTATCCTAATTATTCGGCTTTTGGCTTTGTTCAAGGAAGCGATTGCTCGGGTAACTGGAATAACTCGAATAATTCAAATAATTTTTAAAAATATCTTATCCAATGAAAAGAACATGTAATTGTTTTAATAAAACTTATCTATATACATAACTAATATTCTAAATTAATTAATCCTTCCAAATCTAAATGCTTATTTATTTCCAGAGCATCTATACAAACAGCTACAGCTATTGAAACTGTAAAAAAAATAAAAATCTTGATATTATTTTCAATTCTTCAATAACTTGTCCTGATCATGTAAACACAGGTACATTGAGCATTTTTTCGTTGCTACGTTCAATAGGAAAAACGCTGCACTTTATCGGTTTTATGTTCAATCTAGAATTAGAATTAAAATTGGTCCATTCCCGACTACATTGGATTCTGTGACAACCCTGATTGTTTAATTGTATTTCATATATCTGGTCAATTATGCTAATCACGTATAATTATAAGACTATCAGCCCAATTATAAATATTCGCAAGGAATTTGTTTCATGAAGAAAAGTCTTTTCTCGAGAAAAAATTTCTCCAGTTAATTCAAACTCCCTTCTGTTTTGTGAGGGAATTTTTTTGGGAAAACAAAACTTAAATATATTTCGAATAAATTCCTTTTAACTTTTTTTTTCTCCCTTTTACGCGGTTTATAAAAACGGACTAAAAGGTAAAATGAGGGAATTTTTATTCATAATTTGAAAAAAGGGAAACATTTCATGAGGAATCTTTGTTATATGGGCTGTATATAGGGTTGCCAGAAGGGCCTGATTTGGCCTGATTGTCAAGTTTTTTTAATGCGCGTCAAGTGTCAAGTGAAAAAGTGATTTGTCAAGCTTTTTTGTAAGTTAATTTTTTTTCTCAAATTTATTCTAGCTATGTAATAATACTTAAAAAAAGTATGTGTATATTTCTAAAAAACAAATCTAAAGCCCATATTTTTACTATCAATAGAAATAAGGACTAATATGATACATATTTTTTTGTGCAATTATAGTTTAAAAAATAACTATAACTATAACTTTCTGTACAATTATTATAAAAGTGCCAACACTGATATTTACCCCATTACTTAACACTAGTAAGAAGAAGAAGAATTGAAGAATTGAAGTTTGAAGAATTGTCAAGTTATACTAGCTAAAAACTCTCAGCATTTTTATGAAAAAAATAATAAAAAAATTAAATAAAAAACAATAGTATGAGTGTTTCTATTTGTCAAGTTTTTTTTCAAAATCAAGTTTTTTCTTGGTCAATGTCAAGCTTTTTTACAAATTAGATCTGGCAAGCCTAGCTGTATAACTCTTGTTAGCCGAGCGTTGCTGCACCCGTGCTGTACCGTACTGTTAGCACGTTGGTCCACTTATAGAACATTTCAAAACGTACATTTGTTTAATATTGTTTGTTTTATTGCCAAGAAAAAGGAACAGCTGTTTACAACACAGTGATGCGTATTAAAAATTTTCAATTGGTGACTTGTGCAGAAAAAGTACCTAAGATATTATCTTTTTCAGCATAGTATCATTAATTCCGATTTTATTAATGATGCTACCTACAAAAAATATTTTTTTTGATCACAATAGTTTGCTTTTTATTAAGCTTTTTGTCTCTCCTAGAAAATTAAAAAAAATAGTTAGGCCGTTCTGCATTTTATATGACGATATGTATGTACATATATATGCAAATATACATTATTTTAAGTTGTTTTGTCAAAAGTACACAAATATTATTAACAAAAAGTACCAAAAAATAAGGAAATACTCCCTTAAATTGTACCAAAGAAACAGCCCATCACTGGCTTACAAATGTCACGTAACAACGTTAACAATTTCTATTTTATACAGTTTGGACGTTGCAACTACGGTACATTTAAATTCGGTAAGCTTTTGTATTGCTTTTTCCATAACATAGACGAACAGCTAATACATATTAGTTTGCAAATATTCACAATCTGTTAAGATCGGTTCAGTATTTTGGATCCTATAAGCATTTAAAGTTCCTATTAATACATGCGCAATTGTTTCGCATGCATGTATCTGCTTCAAGTTAAGAAACAAAAACTTGCATGTGTGTTTGTCCATTTTTTTCGCAAAGGAATGAGATAGAACAACAACGAGACATAACTCTTCTCTGTATTTTGAAATTGTGGAATTGTGGGAAAGGCGTAGTAAACGATTTTTATTTTGAATGTTTTTTGTTTCTGTACTTAATCGTATGTTTGCAAGTAAATGTTTAGCATTAGAATATGACCGAAATATTTTTAAAAAATAATATTTAAAAATGTCTAAAAATTGTAGTGTAACGAGATTTTAAGCACATTTTTTAAAATAGTCTTTTTAAAAATGACATAGATTTACTAAAGTATTGCATTCAAAATATTTTATAGTTTTTCTGATAATTTCTTTGCCTTATACAAATGAAAAAGATTGTGTATTGAATATTAATCGATTAACGATTAATCAGTGGATACTCTAATATGTATATACATATGCGTATGTTTTTCGATAAAAATGTTGTTCAATTGCATTTTTGGGGTGTTTTGTTGTTTTTCTTAAATTTGAACCACTTTGCCAGCGTGTAATAATGTGCAATTGTGTAAATTCTGCGTACCAATTTTAGTTAACCTGTTAATACGTCCGACTAATTTCTAAATGACCCAGAAATGTTTAAATATCTACTACCTCGTTTGTGTATGAGTCATGTAATAATTTTATGTATTTACGAGTATTAATAGTTGTTTTTTATTTTTATTTTTATTTTTTTGTTTATTTCTACTATTGTGGAAAATAATGCAGTTTTAGCTGTTTTTTTCACTTCATGTTTTCATTTAGGCCTTTGAAAACAATTACTTAATCTGCTGTTGCAGTGCAAGTAATTCACAAGTAGCGGTTGTTGAAGTTTAGTAGCAGGTGATTACGTGAAAATGAGAATGATTTCAAGAACGCAAAATGTTTTTATTTTTGTAATAATAAAACTAGCTGGTAGTATGCTTGCTTCGTTGCCTCCAACGTTGTGAAATAAAATTGAAAATAGTTGCAGTCATTTGCTAGTTATTAATTTTTATAATGTTTCCCCCCCCAAACCAACCTTCGAAAGCGTAAACATATAAATCTTATGGTTCTCCTGCACATAAGCATGCAACATAAAGCTGATCATGTGAAAAGCAAGGATTCACTAAATTTAAGACCGATCTTGGGTTCATTAATTGGCATTAGAGATGGTCACCGCTCACATGATTGCAGTTTTTAAAACTTGTATTAGAGACAAAAACAAATTTTTAAAATTTTTTTTGTTTTCCTCATAAAAGCCATTTATTTATGTGACGTGTTTTAGGCAATTCAACAATGAATTCCACAGTTCACTTTATTAAAGAAAAGCGCTTGTTTGTGTTGCCTCATTTAATTATTCAGATTAGTAAATTGTAAATAAAGCCTTAATGAGGCTCCGAAACAACGGAATTAAATTGGACAATGAATTTTACAATTTGTGCTGTGCGGTGCGGTGCGATGATATGTTGGCTCATAAAAACTCAATGACAAAAATGTTTCACATCGCATTTCCTAAATTTACATTCACACCTTTGTTTAATGCCAAATGTAATTTCAAAACAAAGTGGTAAATACATCTTTTTATTTTCATTGAAGCTGTTCGTACTTACAAGAAAAAAGTAAAAGAGCTTCGGCTGTACGGAATCTCATACACCCTTCACTTTATGAGTTTAGAAAAAGTTTTTGAGCTTATTTGAGGAATTCACAACCTACATATATTTTATCATATCACTCTATTTGAAAAATATTTCTCAAAGAACAAATTTGAAAGGAAAAGCAAATTAATTTTAAAATATTCGTATATTAATATGACTGTCGTATTTAGTACAATTTTTATTTTTTCATCTAATTTAATTTTGAGTAAAATTAATGCAATTTCGATTTTAAATGAATATTTTTATAAAATTTTGTTTTTTTTATTTATTTTTTGTAAAATTTCTATCTTTGTAATGCGATTTCCATATTTTTAGTTATTACGATCGTTTTCGATTTTTAGATTGAAATTATTGTTTTTTTCTACGTATGCAAGTTTTGATTTTATTATACAATTTTCGAGTTTTTCGTAAACTTAGAATATTGCTTTTAATTTTGTTTTTTTTTTGTGAAATTTTCGGTGGCTTGATTAGTGTTAAAAAAACAACTAAAACTTAAATAAAAATTGTATTTTAGTCATTTTGTTCGAGTCTACGAACAGTGAGTATCTTTGTAATCGGTTAAACATACACCCCTGTGGTGCCTTCGGAAAATCACTTTTAACACACGCGACAGATAGGTACCGCTAAGACGATTAATAATACCTAATCAGAATAGGTAATTCGTGGGATTGCAATTAAATCTTGCAGGAATTACAAACGGGTTGACAAACTTAAATGACCTTGCAACTGCGGTGAAGAGTAGAAAAATCAACATCATATAAAAAGAAATGAATTCAAATAAATGATCAATAAAAAGTATTATATGAGTGTATTATTTTGATAGTTTTTGTATTAACATTAAAAGTGAATTTTTCGAAAATGCACTCACTGCTCACGCGTACGGTTTTCATCGAGATTCAGTACATACATAGTTATGCTCTGTTTTTCTGTCAGCGTGCATGTAGTATGTGTGCGGTTTTTACGCTGCTGCAGAATGAATTAATTTTTGGAATACATATTTTTCACAAAAGTAGTGACTGAACTTGAAACTTATTTTCAATGCCTAAACTCTGATGAAATCGTACTCACCAAGCTCGCCAACAGTTTTGGAAGAAAAAAAACAAGAAGACAAAAGCACTTTTTTATTGTGTGTAATTTTTGTTGGTTTTATTTTATTGCTTTTAAAATAAAAAAAAATGTATTAAAAACACAACAACATTTAGATGGTTTGTAATGAACCGTGTCTACTTCACCTTTTGCCAGCGCAGAGTTGCCAGTTATTTATTATTTAAAGCAAGATTAATAAAAAAATATATGTGAATATCGAAAAATTTTATACAGTTTTAAATACATATATATGTGCATAAACATTAGGGCGACTCGTCTTGTATTAATATGGAAAACTTGTTTTTCTTATCCCTCTCAAATTAAAGATCAGTCTGTTTTAAGAGGACTCTCAAAATCGTTATTGGGTCCCAATAATCTAAAAATCACCTATTGTTGTAGTTTTTTCATATTTTCGTTTGTTCTTTAAAGACAACGTATCGTATACAAAATAGTAGTTCGATATTCTTTAACTGATCGTGATTTTTGAAGACTTTTTAACGGAAGTAATAAGACCTATTCATTTTAAGTAAAGTTAAGAAAAGTGCAATTTTTATCAGCTAAAATCATAAATTTATATGTTTTATTATCCCAGTGAAAAATATTGGAGGTTATTTTCAAGGAATCACTTGTTCACTACTTTCAAAAAATCAGTAATCAGAAAGTTGTTATTAGCAGCATCCACATGATTGATGAAAATTTTAATGCATTTAGTTTAGGTTAACAGGTTGCCAGTGAAGAAATAAGAAAGAGTACCAGCCCACTTGGGTCCAAAGTAATTATGATCCCTTTGTGTTTAATGCATTTCTAATTTTTGCAAATACTTACAAAGTTTCTTGATTTTGTAAAGCAAATGAAATAAATTTAAGAATTATTATATTTTTATTTATAAAAAAATTTATTAATTTAAATTTACTATAAAGTGGTTCTTAATAATAATATTTAAATCACTTCCAAATTCTATATGGTCCATGATATATTCAATTTTCGTATTTCCAAAGAAATAATAAACTATATTAGAGCCTTTGCACTGATTAAAAATAACTGACAAAAAACGAATTTTGTCTTACAATTTTCATTACAAAAAAAGAAAACTTCCTGCACTTCTGAACCTACTCTAAAATATAGTACATATACAGCTATAACTAACCTGTGGTCGTCTGAGTTTTTATATGTGACCCGCCTATCATCTTCTATCTATCTATATTATTAATAGGCAAACACGTTTTTTAGTTCTTTTTTACGGCCGTATTACTAAACCGATTTAGGAAAGATTTATATGGTTTTAAACGGGATCTTACATAGATGTGCACAATCTTAATTTTATTTAAATTGGTTCGATATTAAGAGATCTATAAGCGATTAAAGTTGCTACTAATACATGCACACTTATTACACATGCATGCATCAGTTTCAACTTGAAAAATAAACAAAGTGTGCATGTGTGTTAGTCGAACTTGCTTTTGCATAGAAATAAGACATGGTTTTAAGTTTTTATTTAGAAAACTTTTTGTTTTTATATTTCATCGTATGTATTTAATTTTTAGAAAGCGGTCAATTGAGTGGACCACTTTAAATTTCACGATTTTCTACAATCGTATCGAGATACAAAAAATAGGCCAACCTTCATAACCTAAATAAGAAAATGAATTTGTTGATTTATTTAACAATAAATATTTAACAAATTTAATCACATTTCACTATATTATTGACCAAGAAAATTTGAAATTTGCGGTCCATAGCACCATAGTTAAAACGTCTTTGTGACCCGCTTAAAAAAAAAAGGATGGCTACTACTGGCTTAACATATGCTAAAGGGCTGTTCACATATTACGTAACGCCATTTTAGGCGTTTTTAGAGGCCCTCCTCCCCCTTCATAACTAATTTTAAAGCTTTTACATGCAAATTACAAATAATTACAAATTCAAAATCTGCAACTCCCTCTCCCTTGGGGTGTAAGTTACTGTGTGAACAACTTCTTATAAAGTTACCTTGTAATGAACCTGACAGTTCAACAATCTTTCCTGTGCTACTGTACATTCTGGCACATTAAAGAAAACGCTAAAATAACTTAAATGCATCTGGTAACTTTACACTGCGTAAACTTTGTAAAACAACAAGTTGTTACTGTTTAATTTTTTCTTTAATTTTTATCATTTATTTTTTCAGAATTTCATTAAAGACGTCTTTTTTAAGTGGTCAATCAAATAGCAGTTTCTTGTTGTTGTCATTTTTATTGTTACTTTTTTAATGCTCTATTGATTATTTACGATGTGTATTGATTTTTGTTGTTAAAGCCGTTTATATTTTTAAGGCGAATTTTTGTGCAATCACTGTTAATAATTGACTCTGGAGGTTACGATTTTGTCTTTTTTTTATGTCATTAACAAGTGCTGACCCAGCAACGGCATGTTTTTATTATATTATTGTAATTAAACTTTTTATTTGTCTAAATTTTATGAGGGTTTTTGCATTTATTATAAAAGATGGCTGCGAGTGTAATAATTAATGTCTATTAAATAATTAAAATTTGAGAAATTGTTGCAACAAAAACAAACTAAAATACGCGTATTTACAGTTGTTTAAGAATAACATAAAAATATGTATATCAAAACTTTTTTTAATAAATTATATATCGTTAGCTAAAATCCAAAACCACGTAACTAACTAAAAATGAGAAATCGGATTTTTGATTGATTACAATGCATATCATCAACATCCAAGCCCCCACCAATTTTTACTCTCATATAGAAAATTAGACATTTTATATGCGAAAACCGAAAGCACGTCACTACAATTGCAATTATTATATAAACCAAAAGCACGTAACTATCCTGCAGGAAATGTCAATAGTGAAACTGTACTGACTTACTATTGACACATTCAACAGTACTAGTGAATTATAATACCCCAGATAATGCTATTTACTATAGATAGTTAACATGTGCGTGTCATTGAAAATCTACTACTGACATTGGTACTATTGTCCAGGTAGTTCTTTTGGGACCAGTGATTCACTAGTACGTTTAAGTAATTCTAGTCTACAATTTCGGTACTTTTCAATAATGAAAACGTAAACTTTATTAACTTTTGGAGTTTGATTAAAGAAAATAAAAGACTAAAAGGCGTCGTTTGAAAAATATAGGTACTAAAAATAAGGTACTAATTCATTTCGGTCTTTTTAAAGTTTTCTTATAGTGACAATGTCGCCAAATAGTCACCAAAATAGTAGACAGAAGTGGTGACTTGGTGGCACGTGCCCCCAGGTTTCCTTCAGGGTAAATACATACTTGTTTCTTGGAAATAGTCACTAACACATACTTATTTCAATTGAATTTTAAGAATTCATAGTATTGAATTTTTTCATTATATATCTTATCATTGCTTTATAAAAAATTCCAAAGTTCTCTTTTTAAGCTGGTGTTAACAATTTTCTATAGGGACTACATTTTTTTTCTTTTATAATTAAAAAAGTTGGGGAACCCACTGTCAATATGTTGCGTGTATTAGAGGGATCATACTCTGCAATAATTTATTTTAAATTAGATGTTACAGATGAGTACAAGGAGCTTCCGCAAAGAATCTGTATAAAATTAAAAGCTTTTGAACCCTTAATGTTACAGTTACAAAGAATAAAAATTTCCAGAAAGAACATCCTCAGGATCTTAAACCATTTCTTTCAGCGGATTGTCATTCTTTTTACAATGAAATTTCATTTGAGAAGTAGTTTATAGACTTTTTTATTTTCACAATTTTGCAAAAAATAAATATATAAATAAAATATCGAGATAAAATAAATTTGGATGATTTTTATAAAAAAAAGTGACCTCAAGCTTAGTTTAAAGAATAATACTAATATTTAAAAAAAGTCGAATAATAATAATAATAAATAAAAGTAATATATTGAACAGAAAAACTTTCTTAATTATTTTACATTTAACGAATGCAAAACAAATTCTATTTAATTCTTAAATCTCCAAAGATTAAATTAAAAACAAACTTAAGCCAAACTAATTAAATAACTTTGGGTCTTAAACAATTTTCATTGTAGTTGCGTGTTTTTGTTTAAGAAAATATGAGTTCAAAAGCACGTAACTGACGTAACTCTGTAAAACATAAAAAATTAGAATTTTTATTCCAGAAATTAATAAATCGTTATATATTTAGCAAATCTGCGGCTTTTGATCACCAAAATTTATTTATTTTTCAACATATAACATAATTTTTTCACCTGAAAAATAATACAAATGTTAGTTACGTGGTTTTGGATTTCAGCTCACGATATGTATGTGTATCGCCAACAAAAATCTAAAAGTCTGTAACAGCACTTTGTAGTGTTTTTACAGAAGAAACAAAAACAACTACAACGTTGACACTTTTAGATCTTCGTTGTCAAATTTTAAAATTAAGCTTCAAAATCAAATTTGACTTTAAACAAAAAACAAATCTATTATATGCCATAATAGTGTACTTAATTGGTTAAATTCAAAGGTTTGTGTCTAAAGCGACCAACTGAACGAGTTCATGTGTTGAACTTTGAACTACAACTCCATTTCTAGAAGGACAAAAGCCGTTGCACCCAGTTTATATAGTTTTATTATTGCTTTGCAAAGTTATTTACTTAAATAAATATGTAAATTCCCTTCAGGCAAAATGTCAGAAATTTCAATTTCTTATTTATGAAATTTATAACAAAGCCAGAATTTTTTTTGTTTGTTACGTCCTTTTGAACTTCCGGAGACGATATGTGTGTTCTTAATGTCTATTGTATGAAGAAAAATAGTATTCGAATGCCAGGTCTTGACCACTAGGAATATAGGAAGAGCTTAAAAATGGACACATGGTAATTATTCGATTGCTTGGCAAAAGCTTAGAGTTTGCTGGCTGAAAGCCAAGACCCTCCGTAATGCTTAGTACACACATACAGTGAGAGACAAAAAAAATTTTAAAATTTGCGAAGGGATTGCATTCTTGCTTTCTTATACTTAACGTCTCCACAAACTTCAGAAAGTATTTTAAAAGGTACTAAAAGGACTCTTGGAAAAAAATGTATGTAATTTAAAAGACGGCTACCGCTCATGAGTAAAATTTTTTTCAATCACCGGATCATGAATGAGTGTGAGTAAATTTTTCACTTTAATATTTCGTGATTGAAAAATTCTGATATGTAATTTAAAATTTTTGTGACTGAAGTTCAGAAATATGTATACAATTGTTTCTAGGATAACAATGAAAAATATATTTCGCTGATTTTTACGAATGGTTTTTTGTCTTAAGTCAAAAGCTACTCACAATTCCAAGTAAAGTTTAAAAAAAATTAAAAACAATGCGAGCAGTTCTTGCGTTTAAACAAAAATCAATTGTTTTGAAAGTGTCATATTTAATTTTACAAAAAAATAAAAAAAGTATTAACCTACCAAACAGTGATCACGTCCATGTGAATAAAAAAAGATAAATACTTAAGACTTGAGCTGTTTTGTTTTTTTAATTATTATTTTTTTTTATTTTTTTTTTATTTTTTTATTTTATCATATTTTATTTTATCATATTTTATGTAATTTTATTTTATTCCGTTTTATTTTGTTTTGTGTTATATTAGTTAATTTTATTCTGTTTTATTTTTTTTATTTTATTTTATGTTATTGTATATTACTTGACCTTGATTTATTTTATTTTACTTAATTTTTTTATTTTTATTTTATTTTTATTAAATTTTTTGTTCTTTATTGTACATTTTTTTTCTTTTTTTATTTTTTTTCTTTTTTATTTTATTTTACTTTAGTTTACGTTAGTTTCTACAAATATTTCTTCATTTTATTATATTTTTATAGTTTATTTAGTTTTATTTTTTTTAATTTTATTTATCGTTTTTTTATTTTAATTTAATTATGTTTTATATCATTTTCTTTTTTCTTTTATTTATTTTCTTTTCATTACATTACGTTTTGTTTATTTATTTTATTTTGTTTTATTTTATTTTGCTGTGTTATATTTTATTATAAATTATTTTATTCTGTTTTATTTCATTTAAATTAATTTTTTTTTTATTTTCTTTTATTTTATTTTATATTACTTTACTTTATTTATCTTTAGTTTATATACATAAATATTTTTCATTTTATTATATTTTACTTTATTTAGCTTTATTTTTTTTTAATTTTATTTATTGTCTTTTTATTTTAATTTAATTATATTTTATATTATTTTTTTTTATTAAATTACATTTTATTTATTTACTTATATATTTTATTTTATTTTGTTGTATTATATTTTATTATAAATTATTTTATTATATTTTATTTTAATTAATGTTTGTAAATTAATTTTATTCCGTTTTAATTTTATTATAAATTATTTTATTATATTTTATTTTACTTTATTTTATTTCATCTAAATTAATTTTTTTTATGTTATTGCATTTTATTTTATTTCATGTTGTTTTATGTTATTTTATTTTTTATTTTATATTATATGATGTTATTGTAATCATTTTATTTTAAATTATTTTATATTATATTTCTTTATTTTATTTTATTACAAATATATTTTATTAGTAATACTCTGTTATATTCTTTATGCTTTCACAAAAATTTACTATATTTTTAATTTTTATATGAACAAACTTTCTGGCATTTGACTTAAAAGCTGCTCGTTGCACATATAATTAATGCTACCACAGACCTTTTAATATAAAAAAATATATTTTAAAATATCTTATTAATAGAAAAAAAAATAAATATTTATTCATTAATTGAGCACAACTAAGACCAGTCAATTAAGACTAGTTACAGATAATTATCAAATTGTCGTTTTTGAACTTCAAAGTAGTAGTCGTGAATGCAGTAAATTCATAGTAGAGGAGAGGCGATTTTAAAACACACTACATATCGACATTTGAATTCATAAAGTCCTCTCTAATATGAAAACTTAATCAGTTTAAGCTTATATCTTATTAAGGAATAGTCAAATTTTAATATGTGAAATTTTTCAGTATTTTGAATCAAGGATTAGATTTTTATTAGGACTTTTTGAAATCATGTGACGATATAATCAAGGTATCGTACTAGTTCTACGTTGCATAAATTTTGTTGGTAATCATCGCATAAACATGTATCTAAGCAAATGTTTATTTATGAAGTACCAACATCATTTGCACAACATGCATACATCTCATAGAATGGGTTGTAAATGCTACTTATGTAATTAAAAAATAAAACTACTTAACAAAGGCGATTTTCAACACAGGGCTCAAATCGATCAAATAAGTTAATCGTTTTCCTTCCTTATATTTTTTCTGTGTGATATTCCTACATCAATTGCTTTCTTATGCATTCATTACCTCTCAATTTATCAAGTAGGGACCCTTCTATATTCTTAAGTTGTATTCTTGAGTGGAACAAATAGATAAGATACAAATAGTTATATTTTTATATTTATTTTCAACTACATTTTTTTAAGTACATACTCGTATGCAGTTGGAAATGAAATAAATTGTGAATCATTTGTTAAAACTTATCAAACTAGGAAATTTTCATTAATGAATGTCAATTTTCAAACTCACTGAATAATTAATCAACAAAGAAATTCAACTTATCAAATAAAACCGGAATACCTGTGGAAATGTTCTATACCTAAATAATTAAACTTAGTTATACTTTATTTGTTGATAAGTCCTGGCGGCAAATTACAGCATTCAATATCGAACGAAATTTCCATACAAATTCAAAAAATTTTGTATTAAATTTCGTTCGGGGACTTGGGTTCAAGGATTGCATTGTTTTCAGTTTAACCATTTTTCATCCTGTTTAGACAGTTTGGTATACACTTTAATATAGAATAATTCATTTCATTTATCTAAAACTAAATAAAAGTTTAAAAAAATATTGGTAATTTTGCATGTCCCTATTTTTATTTCCGACACTGTATATTTACCAAAATTGTTCGGCAACCTAAGATTTGTAACTTTTTATTATTTTAATTTTGAGCTGCACATTTGTTCAGTTTAATAAAACCGTTAATTGCGAAAAATACCACATGAGCTGACGTTTCCAGTCGCTGTCTTGTAGATAACATTGCAAAGCCAATAAAATAACTGAAATAAATAAGACCAATGCCAAGCTATACTAGTTTCCAGGTCATGGAATTGGCGACAAGACGGCATGAATAAGTTTGGCAATATCTGTATGTATGTATGCACACATGTGATAGCGAGGGAAAGATCGATAAAACCATCGATCAGTCGCTATTATAGAGAGTCTGCAAATTGCAATTTCTACAAAACTAGTTAGTCCTGCAGAGTCGCAAGGTCTATGTAAACCAAACTAGACCTGAGTCGAACCAACATGACCAGGCTTGGCTGCAGCTTTAACATTTTGGGAATTTTCTCATATAGACCAGACCCACTTAATTTTAAAGCAATGAAAATTATACCTTGTGGTGCAAATACAAGTATATTTTAGAAATTAAATATAATAAACTAAACTTAATTTCGTAATGTTTTTTATTCAGAAATAATTGCATATGAGACAATATTCCAAAGGAACAAGGAAAAAATTAACATAAATTAATTTTAACTTACGAATTTTAGCCAAATAATAATCACTTTGGATTAACAACCAGGAGCTGGAACAAAAAAAGGCTATATCGGGTTTTTTAAAAAGGCCAGAAAAAGCATAATTACCTCCAAAAATAAAAACTAAATAATGCTAAAAAAATTTGTATTTCTACGTTCAATGCATAAAACATGTTAAAAGTTATTTAAAAAAATGGGCTTCCAGTACATAAACAAACAAAAAGAATAATTCAATAAATATATATCAAATATCAGGTAATTCTTTTGACTTCAATTCAGTATTGGATCAAAAATATAACAGAATATTTGTTTTTAAGCACGAAAACTTAAACTCGTGTACGTCACTCAGCTGAGAATATTGCTGTTGTAGGCCATATTATTGGTAAAATTTCAGGTTTGTCCGTTTCTCGTTGACCTTGGGAATTTGGCATTCCACAAATCACACGTCAAAAGTTTCCTGACCGTGTTAGTTTTCGAAGAGGCGATCACAATTGTCCGCCAAGATGTTGTGATTAAACAACTAGACTTTTTTATTTGGGGCTACGTAAAAGATATTGTATATGCTAATGAAACACCATCGATTTAAGACCTCAAAGATGGATTCGTGAAGTTATCGAGGACATTTAGAAGCAAAATTAGCAAATTATTGATGGAAAATTTCATGAAAAGAACATGACCCTGCAGGCGCAGTCAGAGCCGGGGCCCCCGGGCACTCTGCAATTCGGGCCCCACTGAAATTAAAAAACTAATGAATAGAAAAAAATGTTTGTATTTTTCTTGTAACATTGTTGTTCTTAACTCATTTTTAATTCTCTGAAGGTGTGAAAATTAATGCTGTCCACCACAATTAGTAATCATGCAGCATCTTCAATCTGCGGATTCCTTTGCTATCCTTTTCATCAACTGGTCGGAATTAATTGTTGTTAACTGAGAAAGAAAACTAAAATTTTTATCAATTTTTATCGTTTATTTATGAAATAAACGTATCTACGTATCGGCAAGCGACACTTTGCTGTTACGGAATATTTAAATAGACTATGAATGGGCACTTACATAAGATATGGGATCTTGAGTACATTTTCACTCACGTTCGTGCACGCTCCCTATAAAAAAAATTTTACACATGCACGACCTTACATTTTTGGCTCACATTCATGCATGCTTACATGAGTGGATAAAAGATTTAGTCACAATCACGGAAACTCACGCTCAAGCAATGCTCACAACTATGAACTATTAAACAATTTTGAAACTATAAAACACTTGATTGAAACAAAAAAATAATCATACATGACTCACGCCAATCACGTGATCGGTGCCCATCTCTAGTAGTTCTGTTATAAGTTTGTAACGGCACTTCTCACCGTCATGAAATTTCAAAGACGAAAAAAAAACGAAAATCAAAAAAACATGTTACTTCTCTTTGCTGTTAAGGCTCGATATGTAAAATTTTTGTTTTTATAATTAGCAAATAAATTTATGAGTTTCAGCTGATTAATTTCGTTTCAGCGTACATTAAACTGGATTCATTTCAAAATTCCAATAATATTAATAGACATAAAAATACGTATAATTATTGAAAATAAATTTTTACATCATATTTAAATAAATACTCGTTTTTAAAATATTTTTGTTAAAACAGGTATTTGAAAAATATCATTTCAATGTTTAGGCGACACATGTTTCCGCAAGCTGCTTTTAGGATGTGTTTTTTCGTAGTACAATTTCAAGATTTCTGTTGTCACTTGTTATAATTTTTTTATATTCTGTAGCTAAAATGAATAAAAATCTTAATTTAGAAAAAATGTTAAATCAAAAATTTGTTGAGGATTTTGAGACACAATGGGCTCATTGTTGTTGTTGAGCCCAACAGTTACGTCTTAGAAACGGCTGGATGAATAATTGGGTAATGAACAATTGAAAAGAAATAAAATTGTTGCAAAAGAAATAATTAAAAATTGCTAAATTAAAAAAAATTACTATGGAAAAAATGGGCGCAAATACTCAACTGTTGTGTGGTGCGGAACTACTCAACTCTGTGTATCTAAGACAAATACACAACGGTTGCGCAACAGTTACGTCTTATGAACGCGACCAATGGCATTTCTTATTCTTGCTCATATGCAAATGTGTGTTGTGTCTCACGGCAAAAGAGCGAATAACTACTACTAATAAAAAAACAACTGTTGTCCGGACTATAGATCTAAAATTTCTAAGCTCCCCGAAACATTACAGTGTTCGGATTACTGGATGGTACAATAGAAGTTGTACTGTACTTTTTTTAAGAAATCTTTTTTGGAATTATTGGCAAAGAAATTTCTTGAAAAGCACGGTTTTGTGTAAAGTTCGTTGAAACGATTTTTTATAAAATATACACATATTACTTCTTTATTGTAACGATTTCAATCAGACTCGATCGATGAAGGAAAAACATTTTTCTTCTGTTACGAACGACGATTTTCGCTAAACGCGATGAATTCGTCGGTTAAAATTCGCTATACAAATTCGTCGTATGAAACACAATAATGACGAAAAAATACCAGCTCTTATAGTTGATAAAGTCGTTTAATGTTTCTGATACATAATGTGACCATGATAAAAAAATACTAATACTTACAAAACTAAACATTAACAAAAACACATCTAAAAACAATTTTGTATATTTATTTTAAATGCAACAGTAACTTTATTTATCAAAACACTTTAAAAACTTAAAACGAACACGGTCACATGGTACTGATTTCGTTCGTCAGCTTAAGAAATAGATATAAATCTATTGCAGACTTCGTCGTCGCGTATGGCGAATTTCGCTGACACCATCATTCTGTGTATTTCCATATACACAAATATATTTTATTTTTGGCGACGAATAATCGTGGCCAAAAATTCATTGTTCGTCCCAGTTGTATTCCTAACATGAAATATAAAGTTGTCTACAAGGCGAATTCATAACAGGTGAACTTGATAGCGCAGCAGATTGCTTTTTTTATTTAAGGCGAACTATATATAGTAGGATGTCAAAATTTATTTATTTCTTTTGTTTACATTCAAGTTGAAAATTTTTATAATAAAAAAATTAGATTGTGAAATAAAATTTTTTGTTTAATGATGGCTTTTTTATATCAAGTCGTAAAAGTGAATTCATTTTAATTAGCAACTGCTTTCTTATATCAGTAGAAATTAAGGGTCAAGATATAAAGGTCCTATAAAAAATACGGATTTTATGAAGCTTAATAAACTGACAAGATTGAATTCATATGTATGTATATAGATTTAATAAATCATATGACATTTCTTAAATTAAATTACAGTGCAAAATAAAACTAATTTCCGATTCAGCATCCACAGCACAGGCCATCAAAGCATTAACACTTTGTTCCTCAATGGAATTTCAATGTGTACATACATCTGTGGAAATTTTTTTTGGGTGGGTTGAACGGCATTACGGATGGCAGGAGCCAATAATTGATCAGCGGATCCTTAAAACATTTTCACACAACCGATTTATTCAACAAAATAATATTTGTTAAATATTTCAAGGGATTAAAAAAAAAACAACTCTTAATAACAAAACTTTTTGAAATAATAATTTTCAATATTTTATTTTTTCGCCTCAGTCAAATATTTTTGACAATGTACTTTGATTTTACAAAAACAAAATGCTTGTGGTTTTTGTAGTGTTGTAGTTGTTGTAATATTAAGTCCACCCGTTCTGAATTCGCCTTGGTTGTTTTTCTTTTTTCATTTTATAATCAGGGGGCAAATCACGGAATTCGATATCGAGTAAAATCCCATACAAAATTTATTTTCATTTGTATGGAAATTTCGTTCGATATCGAATGTCGTGAAAAAATTTTTTTTAATTATCTAATTTATTTATAAACTTAAAAATGATTTTTTTTAATTATTTGCCCCCAGTAAAAGAGTTTATAAATTCAATAAATTTGTTTTCTAAAAAAAACTTTGTTGTTGTTTTGACAAACTGAAATACTATTAACTAATAATGAATCAAATAAAATATTTACTGAAATTTAAACTAAATCTAAAGAATTAGTTGTCTGAAAAAAACTGTTTAGTTTTTAGTTCTGAAAAAAAACTGTTTAGTTTTTTTTCTGTTTTAAATGATGCGCCAAAGATTGTTCTTATTCGACAATCGGTCGAAAGTTTATAGAGGGGGGTAAAAGACAGGAAAGCCCAAAGTCCAGGCGACCACGGTTATCAAGAGCAAAGTGTTAAACACTCTGTTAGTGACAATCCGAACCTATTCTTAACAACTGACTGCGAAAGCAACATGCCGGTTCCGTTACTTTCTAGTGTTGATTTTCCTGAATATATTCCACTCTTAGGAAAAATATCTATTAATGAATAATTTTTGTATCGTTACATCGATGTACCTGCACATCTGTATGTGGACGAGTGGCTGGAACGACTTTTTTAAGTGCCTTCCGTCCTGATTAAAGAAAATCTCTAAAGCCGTTTGTGAGCTACGGTGCCACAAATACAGATGCCAGAGTATCTATAATACATTTAGTTAAAATATTACAATAAAAAGAAGTATCGAACATAAAAAATATTTACTATATAGAAAGCAAAAATAAAATGAATCAAGCAAAAGTTCAATAAACTCACATTGTCTCACAATCGGACCAACTAAAATGGCGTTTAATTTTTTCAATATCCAGTGAAGTCTGTTGTTGCTTGACCGAAGACTGCAGTGATGACGACAACGTTAAAGAAACTTTCCTGAGGGCCATTATTATGTGTATTAGCTTTTAATGAAAAACTTTAATTTTCTTAATTAAATTAATTTTTTCAAAATAATAACAACGTTAGCAAAGCAAAAGCACCAGCACACCCGTTGCCTCTTTTTCTCTTTTTTTCACCGGTTAAACAAAGAAAAATCACTTTATATACTTTTTTATCAAAGAAACTTCTTTTTAAGAAATGTTTTCTTAAGAGAAAAACAATTTAAAAATTAAATAAATATTTATTTTCTTTTATTTATTTAAGGTTTTTTTTTGTTAATAATTTTATTTGTTTTTCTTTCTTTCCACAAAACAAACGAAATAAGACGACGTGAAATGAGTGAAATGGTAAATGAAACTGAAAGTGTTGAACAACATAATGATGATCAAGAGCCAGAGACAGAGCCAAGGCGAAATACTCGTAAATGCAATATGACAACAAAAAGAAAAGTGAAATGTGAACAACAACAATGTAACATAAGAAAGAGTCTAGTTATTATTCGAATGTTCAGTGCAAGAAATACATGGATACACACATTAACACGATACACTATGCGATACACTTGCATGCCAACATAACCCAGCAACCATTTTATATTGGGGAAGGCAATAAGAAGTGTCATCAATATCATTAAATTATTCGGAAATAACTATTCTTGATGAAAGAATCATCTGAGCGAATCGATAAAGTCACTACAAGATGCAACGTCTTTGTGAAAAAGAAAAGTGACACGTTATAGCAAATGCAAAAACAATCGAAGGGTTCGATTTTCATCGCTTAAGGCCGAGGCACATAGAATCCGTCGTACGTTATACGTTGCCTTTTATCAACTGACATTAAAGTATCGGCGTACGAGGTTGACACAATGAGTACTTTGCTGACGGACAGTAAATCAGCTTCATTTGATTAAAGTTCCCATTTTCAAAAGAATTAGAGGATATTCTTTTTTTTTATTTTAATTTTTATTTAATATATTTTTGTCACCACACAACAAAAAAAGCTTAATAAAAACAAAGGAAAAAAAATTATGTCAAATTATATTTTTCAAAGTACTCAACGTACGTTAAAAGTTGCCCAACTTTAGTACTTTGCGTTGACGGAGACGTACCGAATGTGACAAAGCTCATAAGAAACCCTGTATTTCAACTTAGTTGTCAGTTGAAAAAAGCAACGTATAACGTACGACGGATTATATGTGCCTCGGCCTTAAGTTCATAGCAATCACTAGTTTCTGCGCTAAACTCATTTTTTTAAACTATAATAAACACTAGTTACAATAATAGTTCTATCTACATATACTCAAAGTCCCAGAAACGAGCTTTAGAGTATTTTCAATTTAATAAATTTTATTTTACAAATAATTATTATTTTTATTTAGCGTAAAATATACGAAAATCAATTGTTCAATTCACAAGCTCGTATTAACGTCGTATGTGTTGTGTAATCGTTTAATTATACAGTATTGTATTTTTGTTGTTGGTAATTTTCATACAAAAGAGTGTTATAATTATACGTTTGAATTTTATATGTTTTATATTGAGGACAGGTATGGAAAAATTATATTTGCAACGCGAAATTCCGCCAAAAGTTGCAAATTTAAAACGAGATAGAAATGCAAATAATGTGAAAAACTCGCAAAAAACTAAAAACAAATGACGAAAATTCGTATTAACTTCCAATCGTTGAGGAAATTAAAATGTTTAATATCATTTAAAAGCCGATGAAGCAATAAAAAGTAAATTTTGCAAAAAACGCTAAATTTTCGCAAAAAGTTGCACATTTTTTAAAAAGCCAGAGAAATTTGTAGCCATATACCCGTGTAGCCTGCTGTCGTGAATGTGTTTATATCTTAATTTATCGCAATTTTGTACTTGGTAATAGTGCTGGCAAATTCTACAACTTTTCATTACTCAATAATATTCAATACTTTTCATTTGGGTGCTCAATACTACTTTTAACGGATTTTTTGAATTTGTAACGCATAGTTTTTATTTTCAAATTGAAGTAGTTTCTTCAAAAATTTAAAATATATCTTCAACTATTATTGGTTTTGTATGTCTTGTAGTATTAAATAAAAAATAAATGTAAAGCTAACTTTTAATTTAACATTAACAACAACTTAAGAAATAATTTAATTGTTCTCAAAAAAAAACTATTTAGTTTTGATTTGATTAAAGAATCTTACAGTTGTCTTTTTATACAGTGATGTATTTTTATCCACTATTTTAGCCTTTCAACTTGCTTAAAAATACAAATCTGAAAGTATCGAGTAACTACTTTTGAGCATTGAGTAACCAAAAAAAAGGAAATACTCGATACTCGGTACCCACTACTCAATACTTTGCCAGCACTACTTGGTAAGTTTGGCAATAGCTAGTGATATTTCCTCCGGCGACATCATTTATGTTTATTTTTTTATTTTTTATTTATATTAATAAATTTTATTGCAAAAATTATACGTATAAGTACACAAGTTGAATAATAATTAAAAATTGTTGTTAAACTCACCAATTTCACAGACTACATTGAATTGACATTTAAAATACGAAAAAAAGACGATACAACAAATTTGTCTGTTCACAAGCACATACAAAAATATCGTATTTTTTTAAAATGATAAGCCATAATACTGAGCTTGTGAATTGAACAAATATATTTATGTGAGCTTCTCCGAGAAAAGTTAGGTCCCTTGTCAAAAATCAGGTTTAGACTTACGAGTAAGATTGGATTCTGGTACCTAAAAGGGTGTAGAATAAGATGATATGAGATAGATTTATGATAAAAACAAAATATTTACCCCATAAAAACGTACAAAACGAACTTGGGAAAATCGATAAAAATGAGAAAAACATTAAAAAGCAATAGCAAAGTTATTGTCACACTAAAAGCGAAAAAAATATGTCACCACATAGGCATGACGTCACCAAAGTCGTCACCCAATCATAACTAACCATACCAAATCGCATCTCCCAACTGAAGGTGTGTTCAAAGTGACAATGCATTATGAAACTTTAAATGAGTTTTTCTCAAAACTTCATTTTCACACAATAGGTCCCTTTTCTCGGAGAAGGTCACATATATAGGTGAAGGATAAAAACTTAAGTCTAAATGTAAAAAGAAAAAAGAATTTTATAATTTCTTATTCATTTAACCACCAAAATTTGCTTTTGTACTCTGCAAAATACGAAGCTCCATATTAACTATACTATTTGCGTATCGACTGTTATTATTTGGTAAATTGCAATTAACTGCTTTGATATTCGAACGTCTAAAGTTGTGATAAAATGCTGGAATACCATTCAGATCTTGAGTTATATTTAACTTGTCTAAGTATAAGAAGACCTCAGGGGGGCCAAAGCCAAAGGCAATAGATATATAATGATCATTTGTATAATATGGTGCCATTATTAAATTGTTTTTAATGCAAGATATGCATTTCAGAATATTGTTCCTAATTAGATTGATGATAAAGTTATCAATTCTTATAATATTTGCTGTATTATACATACAATTTTTTATTTGAAACGTATTTCACATAATTACTTTGTGACGATCTATACAAGGACGTACAGGCCCTTAAACATTTTCTTTCGAATACTCGTATTCTTTCCATGTAAGATGGTGAGATATTAAACCAAATTGGACATCCATATGTAAGGATTGGTCTGATAAGTGATTGGTACATAATAATTTTTACTCTTGGTTTTATGTGTTTTGAATAAAATAATGATCTATAAACGAAAAATGCATTTCATGCTTTAGTAAGTGTGTTTCTTTAACACCAAGATTTTCATCTTCGTCAGATTTTATCTGTTAACCTGTTACGACCGGTTATAAGTATATTTTTCATTCTCCTGCTCCTGAGCACCATTTTCGTATGCCTACAGGTTGTTGTCTCCCGCCACCTTTTCAGGGAAGCTACTCTGTAATTCGGCCCGAATTCGAACAGTTCTCTTATCGAATACAATTACAGAGTATTCCCTCAGGTTTATGGAGTCCAAGCACTGTTAGATAAGTTTAGGCAAGCGCCAAACAGAACTTATTAGAAGGTTCATAATACATCGCAGCTCAAAGGCAACGTCGAGATCAAGGCAACCCATGTTAAGCATTCATCTTTTTTTCAATCCGGGGTAGGACCTTAAGCAGCCGTTATGTTTTACTACAAATCTTTGTGGTGTCCGATTATCGCAGACAGTAATACCAACATTTGTCTTTTGTTTCTTGAGGTAGATAAGTTATGTTTTTTAAGTACAGGTGAAGCCACAATGTCTAGCAATTTTACGGCCATTCCAGTGAAATGTTTTTGGAGTCCAACTTCAGTTGGAATCGAAGAAAACACCAAAACATTTAGCACAGTTCGCTCTATTTATGTCGATGTTGGTAGAAACTTTGGATCGGATGTCGGGTATCTTATACTGCCTCGTGAAGATAACAAATTCAGTTTTGTTAGGACTAACGGCAAGTCTGCGCACTACAGCCCATTTTGAAAAATGTTCGAGGAATTTTCCTATAACATACTCCACTACGCACTTTGCACACATGACTTTCCAACCATTGTAAGATTTTATCTCCTGCCATACCATCCCTCAGTTTCATTCTGGGTCGGAACGAGCTCATCTACTGACTCCATTCCTACGGTATCGATCTGTCCCTTAATGCACATCAGTGTACAGCACACCTATTGATTTTTATAACAAACTCTAATAATACTTTGAAATATGTACATCCATCTAATGAAATTAAATTGTTTCCCACCGAACGTACTACTCCACTCTTGTGAAATGAATTGTGAATGAAAACCTTCATCCGACTATCGTCTAATAGAGACTAAAGAGCGACTTCTATGATCAACAAATGATCCAAATACTTTCAAGTTAAGTATAGTTGTGTGAGTGAAAGTGTGGAGCGAAGTAGAGTAGAGTACATATGTAGAAAGATGAACGAAGAAAACGAAAACCGGTGCAGAAACAAACGAAATGGAAAAACTAACAACAACAATATTGGGGAAATGCAAAAACAAAGTTTGAAAAAAATATTAGTTGAAAAATCAAGCAGAGTATTAAAGGTGTGTAATCATTGTGGCAATCTTAAAGTATGCAATTTATTTTTAGGATCCGCCGCTAGAATGGTGTGCGAATCTATCAGACTAGGGATTGTGGGGTCGATTTCCACCAAAGATTCTTGCATGCTTTACTATCGCAATGTATTGAATCGGAAGGGACATCGATACCATAGAAAGGTAAGCTCAGAGCTGCATGCGACTAATGATTGCTACCACTGGAATAGAACTTCATTGATATGTACCTTGCAAGACCTCGACGGATGTTAATGCATACCAGGGGGCGAATTACGGCAATCGATAAAAATTAATATTTAATTAAATATTAATATATCCCTGAAGAAGCTTTCCATTGAGAAAGCGAAATATCGGATAAAATAAATCATTTGTATTTATTTTCTGGACCTAAAGCTTGAATAAATTATTTAATAGAATTTAATAAAAAGGTCGAATAAATCAGAATAATTTTAATTTTGTTAAATGTTTATTTTGATTCAATTGCCAAAACTATTTCCTTTGTTCCATTGGTTTATATTGCAGTTAATTATAAGGAATTCTTTAAAAATATGTACACAAATTTTGGGGCCTCTAAAATATTGGCTACTTTCTATTATTCTCCGAAGTTTTAAAAATTGTGGAACCGAAATTAACATTTTAAGTTTTGTTATAAAATTTCAACGTGAATTTTAATTGTGTAAAATATTTACAAAAGATGGATCGGGCGAAGCATCGTACAACATTGTCTAAAAGCTTCGAGAGCAGCAAAAGTTCAATTAGCTCAAATACTTTGGCGATCCAAAAATTTTGTTTTACGAGTAAATTGTACCAAGTTCCGAAAAGCAATAGAGAGTTATGTCGCAGTGAAAAAACACAGCAATATTACAGATGGATACATGCAATACCGCTAAGGCAAGATCCTTTTATGTCTTCTAAGGTTATTTCAGCTAAAATCAAATTTCAGTAATAACTGTGCGGCGACGTCTGTGTGAGGCTAAACTTCCGGGAGGGATGGTTCGTAAATAACTCGAGCGACTGATGAGGAAGCAGTTTCCGAATCAACATAGAACTTGGGTTAGGCCACAGGGAATTAAAAGATGGTATTACATACTCAAGAGTGGTGAAAATAAATTTGTTTGGAAATGATGCTGGTGGGAATGTCAAAAAACCTAAGGGTCAACAATAAAACATGACCAAAGAAATTTATAGAAATATTCTTCATATATTATGCTGCCGATGTGTTTTCAACAAGAAAACGGCCACAAACATTCATCCAAGTAATTGGTTTTAAGAAAATAAAGGAAGTGATTTTCCCATACAAAATCGTTTGGGCAGATTTAAAAGTGAGACTGGAAAAAAAATATTGATTATTTCAATTAGAAATTTTGATATTTAAAATGTGGTGTTGACGGCTAAAATAAGTTGTCTCTTCTCCTCTCCACTTCA
The DNA here is from genome assembly GCA_956483585.1 of Gymnocheta viridis. NCBI lineage: Eukaryota > Metazoa > Arthropoda > Insecta > Diptera > Tachinidae > Gymnocheta > Gymnocheta viridis. The sequence goes on along the minus strand of OY101440.1, from coordinate 134,742,358 downwards.
CTAAACTTTTCTTTTTCAATATTTGCCATTTATTATTTTTATTTATATGTATTTATTTCTATCAATTTATTTTAGATTAGTATTTTATGATCAGCTAGGATTTTTAGATCAGCTGTCAAAATTCCGTATGAAATAAAGGCCATTTGCTTTATTTCACAGCTTTGATAAAATGTTGCCAGAAACATTTCATATGTTTTTCCACAAGAAAACACAGTAATACCCGGGCAACATTCACGAATCTTCCACACATATTTTTTATGCATGCATTTTGACTGTATTCCGCGTGGAAAACTGAACACAATACCAGCTTTAAGACAAAAGTTCAGCACTTATTTTGTGACACTTCTGTTGCAACCAGCCGTAGAATTATTTCATCTGCGCCGTACGGAATAAATAAAGTTATTAAAAATAATGGTAGACGTAGACAGTGGTGGCTGCTGATGCAGTCATACTTTAGTCTTCAGTCGCAGTACCTATTTTATTGACCCAGATCTTTTTTTTCATATATAAATTCATCTTTATTTACAACTTATCTTTACATATAAAATTAAATTTTCGAGATTTTGTCTAAAGATACTACAGCGAATTTCATTGGTAATCACAGATCTTGATAAAAGAAAGTATTTACAAATATAAATAAGGTTTAAACGAAAAATAGGTTTTATTGGCCCAGTAAATTTCGCATTTTGCTTAAATTTTTTTTTATTTGTAAACTTTCAATTGTTTTTTCTATTTATCTTTAGCGAGGAATTATTTTTTGTTTGCATGCAAACGAAAAACGGGCGTTTTCGATAATCATATATCGTAGATGTTACCTATTTTATTGGCCACATGTATAAATGCTTTTTGTCAGTTCATGTGAATTGAAACTTTTATTTAAATTTTGTATGTGTTTTAATACCTTAAAACATCTGTCTTCTTGTAACTAACAACTTCAACAAGTGAGAGTACTAAACTATTAAACAAATATCATTCAGGCATGCAAACCAAGCATGATAGTTGCCATGCAACGACTTAATTGTAACGCTATTTACGCACTAAATGCAGTGACAACAATTCCAGTTTCGAATCAACTGATTTCGACCATTGCCTGTTGCACTATTTGTAGCAATGTTACCGAACAACAAGTTTGTTGTTTAGAAAAACAACATAATTAATGCATAATAATTTTCTTGCAAGTTGTAACAAACTTACTCTTTTGCAGACATAATCTTCCAATTTGTCGGTGAACTCTCTTCGAGTGGTTGCTTAGATAATTTGTGGCATAAATATTAAGTCAATATTTTTGTACAGCAAAAAAGAAACACATACATAAATAATTTTTATTAAATCAGGAAATACAAACAAATTAGCGCCAATGTTATTAAGTAATAATTAAAAATACAAACAATTTTAGAAAAGTTTTAAAACTAAAATTACAACAAAAAAAATAATAAAAAATAAAAAATATGGATGAAAGTGTGCGCTCCAAAGGAACGGATTCTGAGGATGAGCCCTTAGTACCCGATGATTTTGATGAGCAATACTATAAAGAGTTACTAAGTAAAATTCCAGAGGTAAGATTGAATCCAATATATGCAAATATTTTATGATATTATAATACATATTTATTTCTTAGATTACTAAAGTTCTTAGGCAAAAGGATAACCAAAATAATGCCGACAACGTGCAGCGTTTAGTAATTTGCAGTAATCGCTTTAAATGCAATTTAAAAATTAAAACATCTCTATATCAAGAGTTGGAGGAAGAATTGTCAAAACTAAATGCACAATTGGCCAATGCCCAAAAAATTACACAACTGGATCAGGATACAATAACGCAATTGAGACAAGTTATAGGTAAACTCAAGTCTATACATAGCTTGGACGACAATATCTCAAGCGTCCCACACAATTACAATATTTTATTGTGCAATTTTTTATATTGTGCAACGTATATGTCAGAGCAGGTGGTGCCGCAAGATATTGGCAAAAATCAAAAGCCTTTTAATTTTTATTGCACAATCAAGAAAATTGCGATAGACTGTGTAATGTATTCGGTTCATGGTTCAGTGTTAGTTGTATTCTTTAATATGGAGTACAGATTGTATGGGCCAAAACGGCAATAATATCAGCAAGAAAATATTCAATAATATTTGTTCAACTCACAAGCTCAGTCGTATGGCTTATCGTTTAAAAAAAGACAATACTTGTTTATGTACTTGTGAACAGACAAATTTGTTGTATCGTCATTTTGTTGTATTTTAAATGCCAATTCCATGTAGTCAATCCATTGTGAGTAAATAATTTATGTCGAATAACATATTTCTTTTTATCAAATAAAAAAACATGAAAAGTGAAAGTGAAAAAAATAAATTAATTAATGTCTTATGCCACCAATATAATTTCAATTTGTTAGTGATTGATTCAAGTAAGTGCATCTTTATTCAATTTTCTTCTTCCACGATAGTCGACACTCAATTCAGTTGATACCATGAAATAAACCCAGATATGGGAATTCTAATTTTACGCGAAATAGTTAATAACTTTTTCGCGACAAACCATTTTGATTAAAATTGTTTGCAAATGAAATTGAAATGAATCAAGTATATAGTATGTATTTCTCATTAAGAAGAATGTATTTTCTGGGTTTACTTATCACATATTTAAAAGATTTTTACAAATTAATCTAACAAATAGAATTTTTCCATACCTGTCCTCAATAGGACCATTTATAAAACATATAAAATTCAAGCGTATAATTATAACACACTTTTGTATTAAAATTACCAACAGCAAAAATACAATATTGTATAATTAGACGATTACACAACACATACGACGTTAATACGATCTTGTGAATTGAGCAATTGTATGAAAATATGTGTACACGGAAGGGAAAAAACGACAAGTTTTTAAAAACCTTTAATTTAAAACACGGTAAAAGTATTTTTCTTTGGGTTAAGTTAATATAATTTCGGATTTGTAGTGTTAACACACTTCCACCCGAAGACCTAGTAGACCCATTGCAATATACCCCCTTCAACAACTGATAACGAAGTACAAGAAAGTCTGTACTCCCCGCCATTCTCTTTGTCCCTCTCTTCTATAAACTCATAGCTTTTCAAAATAAGCTTTCACTGTCTAAAAGAAGTCTGAGCTCGTTCAACTTTTCGAGGTGAATAAATAAAATCGTCATCTACCGGGTGTCCGCCGGGACTTGTTTGTTTATAATTTTTTATTAAATGAAAGAGAATGGATCTTCTATTGATAAATGTTTTATTTAATGTCGCCAGTTATGTATGGAATACAATATCAGATAAATATCTGCCTCTGTTGGCCTCACAAATGCCAGCCATGTTGAGCACATTTTTCATTACATTCTCACACATTTCGCGCGGCATTTAATTAATTTCATCACGAATATTTTGTTTGAGTTGCTCAAGCGTTTCTGGTTTGTTGGCATAAGCCTTGCTTTTCAGATATCCCCACAAAAAGAAGTCCGGAGCGGTCAAATCAGACGACTGTGGAGGCCAATCAACATCACCATTTCTTGAAATAATTTGTTGTGGAAAGAGGTCTTGCAGTAATTCCATTGTAATCCTGGCTGTATGCGAGCCCAAAGCACGCAGTTGTGGCGTTAAGAAGTTTTCAATCATGTCACGATATCTTATTTTCAAAGAAATAAGGTCCAATGATTCCTCCTGACCAAATTGCACACCAGACTGTCACCTTTAATGGATGCAAAGTTGACTGATGAATAACTGGAGGATTTTTCCATTGTCCAGAACCGACTATTCTGTTTATTCTCACATCCATTCAAATGAAAATGTGCCTCGTCACTCATTATGATTTTTTCATGAAAATCGGGGTTGTCATGGGCGAGCTGTAACATCCTATTGGCATATGTACGGCGGCGTAAATGGTCTTGTGGAAGAATCTCTTGTGTCAACTGAATCTTAAATGGAAACAAATGCAAACTCTTGTGCAAAATTGTGGCCAAAGTTGTTCTTTGATACCAAGCTCTTGAGCACGGCGTCGAATTGAGGTTGATGAATTGTTTTGAACACTTTTTTGAGCAGCAGTAATGTTTTCAGTACATTGTGGCCCATGCTTGGGCCTATCACCTACGGACCCTCTTTCTTCGAAATCATTCACTACACGATAAATAGCGCGTTTTGTTGGCACGTTGCTTCTCCTTAAAATTTCACGTAACTTTCTCATCGCCACAGTAATCGATGATTGATTTTGATAAAATGTTTTTAGGATTAAAACACGTTGGTATATCGAATATTTTCCCATACTAAATTTGCCACGTGTCTACTTCACGACTGCCAAATACGAATTGTCAAGACTCATGTTTACCAAAATGGCGGCAAAACAAAGTAGTATACCTTCCCGGAGGACACCCTGTATATCACTATACATTTTTTTATTTCAGTATTTTCGCATAAAACTCACAATAGACGTTAGTTTAGAAATAATTCACACCACTATTGTCCTGTTACAGAAAGTGCGTGGCGCCAAAAAGATGCTGCTCATATACGGGAACAAACTACTCAGGATGAATTGATTAAACTCAAAGAAACCGTGGAGGAGCAGTTGTATACGATTAAATCATTAAGTGATACAACAGCCAATTTAAAACTGTGAGTAAAATCTTGAAAATTGATTTTTTCAAATTCAATTTCCCTCAAAAACGGTTTGAGCTTTGGAAAAAAGTAATTTGAAGCCTTTAGCAGCCCTCTCATTTGATCGAGCGTCAATAAAATATCCTTTACTATTGTTCACCAATTTTTTATGAATGAATATTGCCTTACAGCCGCAGAGATGAAAATAAAGAGAAAGAAAATCTGGCAAATGAGATAAGGGACCTGAATAAGCGTTTGCAAATGCAGCGCAATTATACCACCGAACTGGAGACCATGAATCAAACGTTGGAGGAGAAAAATAAAAATTTAATCAAAGTTTTAGATGTAAGAAAACTATTTATTTAACCATAGAATTCTATCCATATTTGAAGTACTATATCGTCGGTCACAGGTTGACAACTCTTAACTCGTAAAAAAAATCGAATAGGGTTTTTGATGCCAAAAGACTGTGTTTGTCCTTCTGCATGTTAGTACGTTTCATTTATATTTTTAAAAAATTTCCTTCCCTACTTGTCCTACTTAATTTGGTTTTCTTATTTACTTCCAACACGGTTTAGTAACGGAGTAATATCGTTTTTTTTTTGTCTCCTGAAAAGTACAAAAAACATGTTAAGAGTTGTCAAACTGTGACCGACGATATAATTTGCCTACGCAAGATAAATCAAAGCATTCGTAGTATTTTATATGTAAATTTTTTGTAACGTAACAAAATCGTAGTTAAAATAGGTCAGGGTTCTAGGGTTAAAAGAACAAACGTAATACATTTGCAGGATACTTCTACTGAAGCCTTCAGCAGCAAGAAACGTATAGATGTCTTAACGCGAGATTTAAACCAATTAAAGTCCGATGAGTTGAAATACAACGAACAGATTTCAACGCTTAAGGAACAACATGAAAAGTTGACCAAAATGAAGGTGCGACAAAATTTGCAAATTTTGTCTTTGAAAAGCAATATGGAGCATTTGAAAACGCAGCATAATGCGACGGGCAATAAATTGGCAAAGGTCATAGTGGACTTGGAATATGCCGTTCAAGAGAGGGATAAAAATAAAAGAGATTTAACCCAAAAGCTGAATATATTAAAGGTAAACAACAACAAAAAATAAATGTTTAAATTTTTAACTTTCTCTGTTTTGAATTACTTTTTAAGATGCGAGAGGACGAAATTATCAAATGGAAACAGGAAAATGCTAAACTGGCCAAACTACAAGATAGTGCATCAAGAAAATATTGTTCACTGGAGGAAACACGTAAACAACACGAACAGGAGAACTTAAGACTTAAGTAAAAGAAAAGAGTTTGTTTGCCTAAAACGAAAATAATACTGATTTTTTAAAGGGGACAACTGAGTACTCAGGATAAGGAATTTGAAGCCATACGTCGAATAGTGCAACAGTTCGAGAGAAATAACAATAATCTTATCAAGGAGAGAGATGCTATAAAAAATGATTTATTGCAAGAACAGAAACAAACCGATGAGTTGAGGCAACTGATGCAAGAAACTCAACATGAAGTACGCTCTCTCAAGGATTCTCTTTTATTGCAAGAGAGGCAAAATAAAAAAATTAAAGAGGAAGTTATTCAACTAAATGCGGAGAAAAATAAAAAACTGGATGATATACAAAACTTATTAGACAAAATGGATAGTCTGCAAAGTAATGAAAAAATAAATGATGAAACAGAATACGACCGTAACTTAAGTCGACTGTCGCTGCAAGAGACGGAATATACAAATGCTCTCATCAATGTTATTCTGATGCTATTTTCTTTTCATTTATTTTTACGTCAAAACCTAAAAGAAGGTGTTGCATTTAGCATGAGTCCTGCTGCATGTGTTTGTTGTCGGGAGGTGTATAGAAGGTTATGAGGGCTAGACAAAAGAGCACAAAATGAAGGCACATATTTGTCATTTCTCTTTTACATCTTCCGTTCTATTATATTTTTTGCCAGCAACACTTAAGCAAATTCTTACCTATGAAAGAATAAAATGTAATGGCCGAACGGAGTTCAGAGTCTGAAGGAAATGGTTTGCAAAAAAGCAAATGCAAAATGTCGTAGCTTTTCTATTAGAGTTGTCATTCGAATAAAAATTATTCGAATAATTCGAACATTGGTTTTCAAATTTGTTCGAACGAACAAACATTTATCAATTTCGAATAAAGAATTATTCGAATAATTTTTTTTCGAATAATCGAACAATTAATGAACGACGTATAAAATTATTAAATACTGAACTCTGGAAATTTTCTGTCCAATACTAACTTTTCAAAATATGCCACAACAAGCTAAACAATGGGGCACGCAAATCCTTTGTTTTCACGATTGTTTTGTGATAAAAATATGTATTACGAATGACCTCAACTACGATGAACAACTAGATGACGTGTCTTAGGTAACTGATAACGTTTTATTAACTGATCTAAAAACGTAAGTAAAATAGTAAGAAATTGTACTAACGCAAAATCCGTTAACAGTATTGATGATGATCTGGGGGCAAATTACGTCATTCGATATTGAACGAAATCCCATACAAATTCTTCGATTTTGTATTGAAACTTCGTTTGATATCGAATGCGGTAATTTGCTGCCTGAACTATTTAGAAAAATCAAAGAAAAGAACAAACTTTATATGATCTTTAAATGCTGTTTAAACCGCAAATTTTTTATTCTTTGTTCGTTCGAAGTTTGTTCGAATTATTCAAACAAAATTTTAAAATTATTCGTTTATTCGAAGAATAAATATTGAACAAAAAAAAACAAGAAAAAGTGACACCCCTATTTTCTATGAAATCCAACAAAAAAATACACGATCAGGCGAATTATAAATATTCGCAAGGTATTCGTTTCATGAGGAAAGGTTTTTCTCGAGTAAAAATTTTAAATTTCTTCAATTAATTCAAACTCCCTTCTGTTTTGTGAAATTATGAAATTTTGTGAAACTTAAATATATTTAGAATAAATACTTTTTAGCTTTTTAATTTTTTTCATAAAAACGGACTAAAAAGTAAAATGAGGGAATTTTTATTCATAACTAGTATATCCAGTGGCCGACTCAATCAACCGCAATCTAGAAATTAATATTAAATATTTACTCTGTCTCATTTCTATGCAAAAGCAAATTGGATAAACACACATGCACACTTTATTTATTTTTCAAGTTGAAGCTGTTACATGCATATGTGTAATAAGTCTGCATGTGTTAGTAGCGAATTTAAACGCTTATAGCTCCCTAAATATCGAACCGATTTAAATAAAATTAAATTTAATAAAAGCGTACACAAAAACCCGTTTGAAAACATATAAATCTTTCCGAAATCGGTTCAGTATTATGGCCGTAAGAGGATCTAATAAAACTGGTTTGCCTATTAATAATATCCATAGATAGGAGAAAAGAAAAAAAGGGAAAAATTTCATGAGGAATTTCTGTTTATAATTGGGCTGGATATCATAAAAAATTTACGATATTAAGAATTTGCAGTTTTGCAAGACCATTTGCATTGAACACTGAACTTCGTCATAGTCCTCTGAAAATTGCAACAAAAATCCCACACCCGCTAAAGCCACGCGGTATCAACAAAGAAATCAAAAGATGATTACAAAAATTAAGCCAGTGGACAAAGCGCATAAAATGAGAGCATAAAAAATCAAAGACGGGATGCCCAATTAAAATTAAGCGACTGCAGACAGCACATGATTTTTGTTTTTCTTAAAAGAGGTAAACATGGAACTGCTTGAAAAATTCACGGTATTTTACAGCAACTTAGCAAGGCACATTCATAACAGGTAGACTCGCCTCAATTCGCTTTAAAAAATGTCTGCTTTCTTTGTCAAAGTCAACGTCAAACACAAATTTTTACAACCAAAACAGATCAAAATGCAATCAGCTGAGCTGTCAAGACCACCTGATATGAATTCGCCGTGTATCAACATTGCCAAGGGGAATTCATTTTACAGGTGACGTCATCGCTTCAGCTGATTATTTTTTGCTCTGCTTTCTTCATGAATGATGGCTGTCAAAGGTGTATTATTTTATATATTTATTAGTTTATAACTCACCTGTCTTTGACATCGAACATAGACTTAAACGAAAACCAGATGAGAGTTCTTGCCGCTGCGCTGGCAACATCAAAATGAATTCGCCTTGAGCATGGCAACGCTGCTTCACGTAAATATCGTAAAAGATTAAATCAAGATCAATTTTATTCCTGCGACAATGTGATTTGGCGATGGGATGTATGCCGGTTGTCGAAATTGTTTGTTGTGCCGGTTGTAATTAGTTCGATACACGATTATTGCGATATGTTCGAGTTCTGTTTCATCATTGTATGTATTATCTTTTCGGATTTACTGAACTTTTTGATTTCCAGAGCAACGTATTTGGATTAATCCAATTTGTGTTTTTCCTGGAAACTCTAATATTTTATTTCTGAACTCATTACACACTTTTAACTTTCAGATAAAATTCACTTAAAGGAATCCTATGAATTGGAGTTGAAACGTACCATAAGTGACCTAGAAGCCTTATATGCCAAATTAAAAACCCAACACGACGTGGTCATTAATGAGAATAATTCCCAACAGCGCACCATACAAGCATTAAATGAAGATAAAATAAAACTAAAGTTTTCTATTGAAAGTCTACAAAAAACGATCGAAAACCTTAAGAGCAAAGTAAGCTACAGAGATGGTGAGATCGGTAAGTTGCAGCTGCAAGTGGATAAAATGGAAAAAGAACGCCGCATGCTCAAGAATGATCTACGCAATGCCCAACTAGGTCAACAACAAACCAAAGCTGAATTGCATGAGAAACGTAAAGAGAATGATACCTTTTGTAAGTCTCAGCAAGATGAAGAGAAAAAATTGCAACGTCTCAAAAGAGATCTGGATAATATGATAAATGAAAAAAACTCGATTTGTTTCACACTCACCAAAAAGGAAGAACAATATAATCAACAGAAAATTGAACTGGAAAATTTGCAAAGGTCTCATGATTTGCTGCAAAGTGAATTCTCTCAAAGTCGAGAAGATATGAAATTAATGCGAACGGAAATTAAAAATCTATCTACTGAGAGAAATGTTTTGCGTACAGATCGTGAAAATGCAGCCGATTTGCGAAAAGAATTGCTACAAATGCATAGAGTCTTGAATCAAGAAAGGATTAAGGCACGTGCCTTGCAAGAGGAAATGATGACACCCATGAATATACATCGTTGGCGTAATTTGAGGGGAAAGGATCCGGAAAAGAGCGAGCTAATAGAGAAAATACAAATGCTAAGAAAGTGAGTGAAAATGTTAGTTTAATCAAAATTTCCAGCATGATTTGTTTTTTCCCCCCCCGTATTCTAGACAACTTTTGAATTACAATGTTGCTAGCTTGGAGCAGGAAAGAGCTCTAAAGGAATCCCAAAGACTTTATGACACTTTAAAGGAATTTATTATTAAACTACCAAGCATTAAAATAAAAACGGAACTAAACGAAATTAAGGTATGTTTAAAAGGAAGTTGATTCCTATTTGCTCGAGATTTCGAAGATTTTTTTATGAAAGTCTACAATGAAGAGAATTGGGATGGACCATGTGGCATGCTAAAGCAAAAAACACACGAAATAGGAGAAAGCTTAGGCAGAGAGCTGAAAAACAATAAAGATGGGTGATACATTCCATGTGGGAGAGGCCATGAGAGGAGGCTTCTAATATGGAAACGTATTTCCATGATTTTCAAAGCTGGGCTCGAAGCGTCACATCCATGAACGAAAAACTCGGCACGAAAAAATACACGTTTCGAATTATGACATACGTACTGTACTGTATTCAGTGTAGGCAAAATCTCGGGTTTTTTTAATTAAAACCCCACCTAGATGTTATTGGGCTTTATTGAGTTTAAATTAAACTGAGTATACATATCTAGTCTATACATTTATTATATTTTTTTTCATTAAGATAAACTTTTGCATAAGTTTGTATTTTTAGTCAAAAATAATCCCCTTATAGTCGGCTAACTTTGTAGTCTGTGCATTAAATATATTCATTCGCTTACATAATTACCTCCTTTTAAGGCAGTGCATATTTATTGCTTTATTTTTATTTTATGTGATCGTACATCTATATTATTAATAGGCAAATACGTTTTTTACACCCCTTTTACAGCCGTAATACTGAACCGATTTTACAAAGATTTATATAGTTTTAGACGGATATTTACACAGATGTGCACAATCTTGATTTTATTTAAATCGGTTTAATGTTTAAGGAGCTATAAGCGTTTAAACTTGCTACTAACCCATGCACACTTATATCACACATACATGTACCAGCTTCAACTTGAAAAATAAACAAAGTGCATGTGTGTTTATTCAATTTGCTCTTGCATAGAAATTTAAATTGTCTGTTTAGAATTTTATCGTATGTACTTATGTAAATGTTGAATATGAATTTCTTGAATGCGGTTGATTGAGTCGACCGCTGGATACACTAGTAAATTATTAATATATTACAATTACTTTTGATAATTTAATTTTTTTTTTTAATTTTAATTACAATTTGCTTTCACCTTTTCTTCTAGGCCACGTTAAACCACAAAAACCGTAAGCTGAAAGCTCTTAAGGCTGAAATAAACACCAAAGCAATTGAGGAAAAATCGAATGCAGTCGAAATCGAAGACTTAAAATCAAATCTATGCAAAGTGAAGAATCAACTTTTGCAAGAGAGAAAAACTAAACAAAAGCTTTTGGAGGAGAGACAAGCAGTAATGCAAATGCAAATGCAGTGTTTATCGGCGCCACCACAATTGCAAGTTACATTCAGTAACGCAGTTAACATTTCGAATGGAATATGAATTTAATAAAAGATATATTAATATCATTGAAATTTAAACAATTAAATCGATGGCTTGGCTATTTTTAATATCGGACTAAAACACAGGATTGTTACAAATTTGATGCGTGTGTGTGTTTATGAAATTGTGGCTCCCAAACGGCTGAACAGATTTTAATTTAGTTTTTAAGCTATTGCATAGCTTTTATCGCGGGCTTTTATAGCTGAGCGCGGCGACCGAATAAAGAAATTCTGTAACGAGAAAAACCTAACACTAAGTTTGTTTCTTAAGTCTTTTTGTTATTTGAATAGCCTAGCGTATGTTTACCCCTAAAGTATACTATTGATTTCATTAACATACCGTGTTGCCAGAACAGATTTTTACACGTAGGAAAACACAAAATGGCGTAATTACGAGCAATCGTGGTTGACAAAATATATATATACACAAACAAACAGACAATTCGTAGGTTTTTAAGCGGTATTTTCCAGATATTTAGAGGATATCAAGTCTCAAACTTATGTTTCTTATTTCAGTTACTGTAAACCTATAGTTTCAATGATAAAAATTCCTGAATAACCTACATGTATTGTAAGATAATAAAAATATTTTAAACGATATTAACTTCTCAGTTATTCAATAAAAGAAAAAAAAATTGTTTTCTTATCGGTCACCGAGCTCAAAAAGTGTAACTTGAATTAATATCAAAGAGAAATTAATACAAAAGAAAAAAAATACTGCATAAAAAAAATAAATAAATAATTATAACTTGATTATAACTTATAATTTGCATAAGTTGATCAAAAATGCTATGCAATAGCTTTGCCGCGGCTGTCCCCGAGTGCCACACGTCTTTTTTTGTGTTAAAAAGATGACTTGATCGCGAGCGTTATTAGCTTCTATTCAGCCCACAATACTGCTGTTACTGTTGCTCAAGTTTTATATTACATGAGGCTTGAAAAAACGTTCGTAACAAGTACTAGCCATGTATGTATGTGTTCAGCAAGATGGCCGCACAATTGAGGCTCTTCCTGAAAATTGAAGCCACAGAAGGTACTACCTCCTTACTTTCGAGAAATAGAAGGCAAATATTAGCAATGTCTCATTTTTGCAAAATCTTTAAGAACAATTCATTTTATCAAATTCAGTAAACCAAAATTTTATTTATTTGCGATCTTATTTTAGAAAAAGAGTTGATTTATTTGCACATTTATCAGATTTTCTCAACGTCTGTAAACATTCGTTCTTAACGATAAACAAACAGTTTTCGTGCAAAGTTTAGCTGACATTCTATCGTTAAGAAACTTGATAAACACATACTGAGAAAATAGTGACAAGTGATGTTACTCTTGTAGTTTCAAAAGATCAAAATATCATAGAAATAATAAAATAAAATGTCCGATAAATATATAAATATAAGAACTTGAAAATTTCTAAAAAATTTTCTTTTTCATTTACTTGATTTATTTCTTATCATCTTCCATTCCGTTGGAAACCATTTGTGTTTCATCGGGTGTCCTTAGCGTAAAATCCGAAGCGCTAAAGACACAATCGACATAATTTTCTTGGCTTGTATAATCTGTAACGTCCTGTTGAGTAGAGCTGTCAGTGACAACATCACCAGCACCACACAGTTGTTGTTTGGTTAGTTTTAAAGTTTCCTTAAATTCTTCAATAATACATTCACGTGCCTTCAGCTCGATTTCATCAATGACTAATTCAGCACTGAGAGCTTTAAGTTTTTGTAGCTGGCGTTTATTGATACGCTGAAAGAATAAATAATTATTGTAATATGTATAGAGGTGCTTAAAAATGTTCGACATTAATTTCAATATTTTTTGGGAGCCCCCGTAGACTAGTAGATAGCGCACTAGACTATTAGTATGGGTGTCGCAGGTTCCGATTCCTGCCTGGATCCTGGGTGTTTCTACAGACAAGCCGAAATGGCTTCGTGGTTTGTGTTCGTTCTTATAAAAAAAACATGTTTGACTACAATTTAATTAATTAAGAATTTAAATTTTTAATAAATTTACGTTTTTTTTAGAAGGAAGGATCGATTAAATTAGGTACATTAGTAAGGTGGAATGCCGCCACGGCCATCATCAACATCCATTTTTATCTAAACAGTTACAATTGTAAACATTACCTCTTTTTTCTATTAATAGAATATAAGAGATATTGCACCTTATCACGGCCTATCGGATTCAATAACTTCACATCCATAGTAAAGCCCATGATTATATTTATAATTATTTATGTGGGTTACTTATAAAAAAGTTTCAGTCGTAATAAAATTTCAGTCCTAACAGAGAATTTAAAGCCGAACTTGAACCTGACTAAAAAATACTCCTGATAGTTTTATTTATCCTACTCAAGGTAAATCTACAAGGTAGTAGCGATTCTACAACAATACAAAATTTGTTGTAAAAATACCTGAGCAACTGTCAGAATTTGTACTTAATCGGATGGCACTGTTGGCACAGCAAAATCTCTAACAAATGCCAAACATCATACAAAGCTGTGGTGTTAATTTTACACAATTGACATTTAGTCGAACGAAAATTATATATTGGTTCTAACTGCCTGTTCGACGACATCGAAAGAAAATTTTTTTTCGTATAATTACATTTGAAACAAAAACAAAATTTTAAAAGTTGTACTTACTTTCTTAATAAAAGTAATAAAAATTTATACAAAATTTATTAAAAATTAAAAAAGTATAAAGAGGTAGTCAGATCTGAAATTGAGCCAAACAATTCCTTTCAATATAATTATTCAATTTTATTAGAGTTTAACTCGCCGCCGCACAGTGGCTGAAAATCGTTTTTCATTGGCCAAAACTCTGTAACTTTTGAACCGATCAAAATATTGAAGTAATTTTTTTTTTATTGGATAGATATTTAGTTCAGCTTGACTCAGTTTAAATTTTATTAAAATTGATTGAGGACTTTTTAAGGAATTCTAGGTCAAAGTTGAACTTTTGAATTTTTTTTAACTTTTATAGTGAAATATGGAATTATTATTTTTTTATTTATTAAAAAATTTGAATATTTGGAAATTAATAATAATTATAAATAATTTTTGTAATAATGGAATTTTTTTTATGTTACACTTAAAAAAATTGTACACTGAAAAAAATAGTAAAATCAACTGGAGATTTTGCTATTACTGAAAAATTTAAAATTTTTTGCTGACAAATTTGCAAATTTGTTTACACTCAAAGAATAGTTACACTTAAAAAAAACGTTAATAATATTATCTAAAAATATTGCTATTACTACAGAAAAATTTATTATTTTTTGCTGTCAAATTTGATAATTTTAAAAACATTTTAAAATAAAAACTGCAATAAATTTTAATAGCATTTGTAACAATGGTAGGTTCGTTTATTATTATTTTTTACTAATACTATGTTTTTCGTACTTAAATAACAATGAAAGGCAATTATAATTATTATTCATTTGACTCAAATATTGATTGCAAATATTCCATATTTTGTTCTGTGCTATCTCTGTTCTTTAGTAGTTTTTTGGCTTCCTCATCTAAATCCCGATGTTCCACTTTTCATTGATTTCGAATACTGGAGATAAACGGATCTGACGTTGCCAATAATATATTAAATAGATCTTCATTTTTTGAATTTCGTGAAATTTTTCTAGTATTGTGGTCTCTATAAAATCTGTAATCCTTGTTCCTTTTTTCCTGAGCCTCCTCTGATAGATCTCCAAGTGGCACCAAATGATATTTAATGACATCTTCTCCATGATAAAGGATTTTGTGAACTGTTGCAGACATATTTCTCCATGGGTAGTTGGTTGTATATATTTTTGCAGTTTCCTTTGCATAATCTCCAAATTTTCTAGAGTCAATTTCTTCATTGCACGCAAGTACTTCTAGGATTATTTTAAATCTGAAAATGAGGTTTAAATCCACTCCTGTTATCTCAGATGCTGTTTCTGGATCTGAAAAGAATCTTCTTGCGGTATTGCCATCATTTGTATTGCCTGACCCTTGTTTTGGCTGATCTATAATCAATCCTAATTTGCGATATTCATCTTGAACATGTTTCTTTTTTGAACTTCTTAACTCTTTGTTGGTTTCGTTGTTTCTTATTGATCCTGAAGACCCGAAATCCAAATCATAATTGATTTTTAGTATGTGTTCCACGAATTTAAGTTTAATTTTATTTTAACGTAGCTAAGAACATCTTCCTGGTTTTTGTTTCTAAAATACTCTTCGGCCAGTTCTTTATAACTGAAGCTCTTCATATTTTTCTGAATATTTTTATTTGCGTCTGTTATGTTTTATCCGTACACTTAGAGGATTAACTGAGTAATCCCTTATCGAATCCGTAGTTTTATACATTTTTAGATACATGTTATTCACACATTGATCTTTAATTTCATAGCAGGTAGTGCTTAAATTGCACAAAACTGCACATGTTGTCCAGACCTTAATATCAGGTAAAACTGATTAGTATCTCGCCAATATTTGTTGTTGTTGTTGGGTTATTTTTTTTTCTTTAGTGCTTTAATGTCGCGATTATTGTTATAAAATTGCTTATGACTTTGGTTGACCCTAACATTTGATAACAGGTAAATTTAGTAACAGATCATATGTTTACTGTAGAATTTTGTGATAATTTGTGATAATTTTATTACCAATTTTTGGCTGATCAAAACAAAGCCATTAAACCCTTTCGCAGGTATTATATTTAATTTTTTTAGTTTTACGTAGTCTAAAGTAAAAAACATAAACTTTTAGGCAAAAAAGTGAAAATTATATACACCATTGTATACGAGTACTTTGGAGTAATTTCATTAAAATGAAAAAAGTGTTCTACAGGCGGCTCGTGGCGGGTGCAAAAGTATATATAGCGTTAAAGAGGACACTTTCACCTTTCTCCGGGTGGTATACATTTCTTGTTCCCTTTTGTTCCCTAGAAGTTCTATTCCACTAAAGTTTAAATTTGAGAAAAATATAGTAGTTTCATAAATATTCCGTAACGCCCTTAATATTAAACGCTAGAGCTCTGACCACTTACAAAAACTAAAGACTATAATCCTACCAACATTATAAAAAAGACCGCAGGCCATTATCGATGATAACTTGCGAGTAGTAACCATTTATTTTTGATAAAAAACAAAAGAAAAACACCTTTTTCTGAAATTAAAAAAAACCGTTGAGTTTGACAGCATGCCACGCTCACAATTATCAATAGTTTAACCTAATTTTTTGGCTACCTTAATCTGGATATATTAGCTGCAAAAGGGCGTAAAAATTTTAAAAATCGGTGACAAAAAAAAATTTGAGTTTTGGCCAATGAAAAACGATTTTCAGCCACAGTGCGCCGGTGGCAAAACATGGTCGGTTTCGATCCCGGGCCAATAATGCTGTGATTATTCGCCGTATTTAAATACAGAAATAAGGTACAGACACTCAACTTCGACCGACTGATTTTAAATGATTTATAGCTTTTCAATTTTTTATTTTATTTTTTTTTGCGGGTAATAAACAATTAATAACATTTTATAATGTCAGCATAACTCAACGAAAGAACGTGTAAAATTTTTTTAATTTTTTAAGTTTCCGCACGATTAATTGTTACAACATAAAGAAAATACCGTCAACATTTTAATACTGCAACAGCTCCCAGTGTAAACATGATAAGAAGCTTACACCCTCACAGATACATGGGTTGGTGTGGAATTATGGCTGATAGAGTTAGCGGTCCTTATTTTTCGAAAATAATACTGGGAAACAACAAACAGTAGCCGGTGCGGTATATCGGACCATGTTGGAAAACTTTTTACGTCCGATAGTTCTCAATAATCCTGACATATGGTTCCAGCAAGATGGAACTACAGTTCATTCCGCGAGAGACACAATGGCGATTCTGCGAGAAATCAGTGAGTACATGTTGGCCCATCCTGTTTGTACTTCAGCATCACAGTTTTAAAATACGAATGTTCACGTAATTAAATTAACTTTACCAATAGTTCATAATCATGATCATTTGTAATAAAACTGTCTGTAGCGTGTAAAAAAAACATTTTAAAATTTAACATTTTCAAACGATGTTGTTCAAAATCTTAAAGGATATTAAGAGATAAAATTTGAAATAAAATGTACTATCTTCTAAATTTTTTAATACTATTCCCATGAAACTTCCTGCTAAATTTAAAAAGAACGCCAGACATGATTATGAAATATACGGGTTGTTTAATACAAAGCAGGGTACTGCCGCAATTAAAATTTATAATTTTTACGGGATGTACAAGTACTCGTAATAAGTATTTTTTGCGTCTAAAGAAGTTAGACCGCGAAACTCAGCTTTGGAGGAAAAGCTATTATTTTATAGTTAGGGAAAATAAAACAAAACTATTTTTATGTATGTTTACTTACATGGGTATGAATATTTATTAAAAAGATTTAGGTTTCCATATATAATTAGAGATGAAAAGGGTGAAGGAGCCGTAGGACGTTCGGTCGAGGTTGATTCGATGAAGGTTGTTGAGCAAGTAAAACAAAAGCCAAAAGCGACACGTTAAGTGCCAGTTGGTCTGACAAATTCCGGCGAAAAAGCAAATTTAGTTCTAAGTCACGATTGTTAAATGCAGGGATGGAAGCCCCATAAATTATAAAAGTACTTAAAAATAATTCAATGCAATAATTCATGGCATGTAAATAAATACATATAAATAGAATTTAGTTGAAAGAAATCTTACATTCGCGAAGTTGTGTGAACACGATATTTCAAATTATTCAAGTCTGAAAATGTCTGTTGCATGTTGCGATTTATTGATAAACATTTTATTTTCGTATTTTTATTCTTGTTTTTATTCTAAATTATCGCACGATATTTTACTTTCGTTTTATAAAAAAGTGACAATTTACCTTTTTATAGATTTACTTACTTGGGTTTCCACAAGTTTCTGTTTAACTTTTGTTGTGGGCAAATTTTCGACCACCCTTTTAAGAGTTTCACTAACTTTATGGGACTCCTCTAGCTGTCGCTGTAGATTGGCCTTTTCAATTTCTTGTTTTAAAGTTCGTCTGTAAAAGCAAACAATTTTATTTTAACTAAATAATAAAACAAATTGCAAATTTAAGACCGAAATTTCCGGAAAACAAACATTCGAACATAGTTTCAAAATTTCGAAAATAAAACCGACTTGAAAATTTAAATTGCATTAAAAATGCATAAAATATTTACTCTGGACATTTTGAAACTAGTTTCGAATTTAGAAACATTATTATTTATGAGAACAATTTAATGGCTTAATTTTACAAAGCCTTGTTTTTAAAGGCTTTAAGTAATTTCGTTATTGATTTGTGGCATAAACCAAGGAAGATCTAAGAAGATAAACACATTATAGCAGCTGATAATCGGGTCAATTTACCACACTTGTCAAACTTGATTTCAAAACACATGGACAGCCGTCGAACCAGCCCATCCCTGGAACTTCCCGTTAATACGAGTATCAAGATCAACATGCTCAAAATTTTTCGAGTAATTATATAAAAACCTTTTCCAAACTTCTCGAACTTCTCAAATTTGCGACATTCGGCGCAGTTTTCTTAGTTCAAAGGACCAAATATAAAATACTGATTATATAAAAAATGTTATAGTAACTAAAAAATACGAATATACTGTGGGTGACAATACAATCGAAACTCTTTTCGAAAACTCCTTTGCGTTATTTCAGTTTTCGGTTTTATTATTAATTTTTAATTAAATATATCCCTCAAGAAGCTTTCCTTTGAGAAAGCGAAATATCGGATTAAATAAATCATTTATATTTATTTTCTGGACCTAAATCTTGAATAAATTATTTAATAAAATTTAATAAAAAGGTCGAATAAATCAGAATAATTTTAATTTCTTGAGAACTATTTTTAATTTTCGACCTTAAAGAACGAATAACTGAATATTCGGAAATGTTTTCATTGTACTTTCGCCTACTCTACGGAACAATCTATTTTGTGTTTTAGTGCTAAGAAGTGATTCGATTTTGAATTCGATCGGTGCTTTAAAATATATTTAAAAAAATTTTTTTTTTTTAGTTCTTGAAAATTGTCAAAATCTACCAAGCTGAATCGGCTCATACACCCACGAATAAGTGAAGTAAAAGTCTTTAGAATGGGCTAAACTTTGTTCCAACCGGTTCAGTACATACTGCCATACGAACATCATCGTGAAAATATTCAGAATATCTTTCAAGAATCTCAAAATGTCGAAAATTCGATATTCGGAAATCGGGACGAAATCTGTCAACTTCGCATGCATGTTGTTGAAAGAGCAGAACCACCTTGTATTGAAAACTATTATTATCGATTATTTACATCATTGGTAAGTCCCATTTTTGTATAACGAAACGTTTCTAAACTTTTGAAATTTGTATGGAAAATGTTTGAATTTCAACTTTTCGAACCGTTTCGTTTTTCAGAATGAAATCCAGTATTTGCTTAAAAAAATGTTAAAAAACAAAAACAAATTTCTCAAAAAATCAACCTTTGCAGTATTTGCACTTTAGCCAACAACTGAAATTTATTGGGATCATAACCCTTTAAGATACGCCAACGATGTACAGCCGTTGGTGTTTTGGCATCTTCAGTTAAGGAGCGAACTCTGACACGTTCTTGATTGAGTGACCGTTGTAAACGTATAATTTCCTCACGCATATTCGCCGTACTTTTAATGGCACGTGACAAACATTCACGTTCAGTTTGTAAACTGGTGATTTCCACTTTAAGTAAACGAATGTCTTCAATACGTTGATTATATTGTGTTTGACCTGTAAAAATACAAACTTTTTAGTTTTCATTTCAATATTATTTGCATTTATTTTCTTATTCACCCTGATCTAACGCCGTTTGAGTTATATTCAGTTTCTCCTTTAACAACACAATCTCATCATTACGTCTCACCATTTGTAAGCCAATAAGATTCTTTTCCTTTCTAGTTCCATCCAATTCTTGTGAGATTTTCATAAATTTCAATTCATCATCCGATATGGTCTTCAAAAGGTTCTCATTTTTTACTTTTAGGTCTTTCAGATCCTTACGCACATTCGCCAGAACATTTTCCTTATTTTTTAATTCAGTCTGTAAATCTTTTTTGTCGTTGTTCAAGCGTTCAATGCGCAGATTTAACGAAATGATTTTATTTTGATTTCCTAAAATTTCATTTGTCAGCTGGGTAATTTGATGAGTGGTTTTCTGTGAGAAAGATAGTTATAACAAACAAAAATAATTATTATTGGTTTGAAATCGCCTTATACGAGTATGTGTCTTCTGTACATACCGTTTGTAATAATCGAAAATTATCTCTTTCTTGCGTACAGGACTCTAAAGATCTTTGTAAGACCAACTTTTCCGAGTGCACCGTCTCTAATTGTTTTTTCATGTTGATTAATTGGTGTTGCTTTTGTTGCATTTTTTCGGTTAGATCAGTAATTTGATCGGTTTTTAATTGAATTTGTTCTGAAATTTTAATTTTTACAATATAATCTCAACTTAGCTGGCGAATCCTTTTTTAAAGAGTTGTCTAACAAAAACTTTTTAAT
The DNA here is from genome assembly GCA_956483585.1 of Gymnocheta viridis. Lineage (NCBI taxonomy): Eukaryota > Metazoa > Arthropoda > Insecta > Diptera > Tachinidae > Gymnocheta > Gymnocheta viridis. Next base: position 134,721,346 of record OY101440.1, on the reverse strand, counting down.
CACTATTAAGAACAACATACGTGTTCACTAGAGTATTTAGTTAAAAACGGCAAACGAACCCCGTTTTAACGATGTTCTCTTTAAAAAAAATTAACCGATTTTGAATAATTTATATTTTCGAATAATTCAACAGGCTGGTTTATCTTTCAGTCGACTTATGGGGTTTCCAGCGAATACAATTTTGAAGTTTTTATTGTAAAAAAATATTGCTTTTGTAAGTCGAGTATTCTTTCTTCTTTGGAAAGTACACAGTGTCACATAAAAAAATAACCATATACGGACACCACTACGTGATAAAAGACCAAAAAAAGAACACCCGTGTCTCCCAGTTTTTTGCCCAAAGTAATGCACTTTTTTTTATGGGCCCCCAAATATTTGGGACCTGGGTGTCATTTTTGCAAAATAATGATCATTTTCTCAGGCTCATATCTTGCAAATCGTTCAGAATTTTGATTTACTCTCTGAGGCAAAGTTGTAGATCTTGTCATAAAGAACAAAAATTGTGAACATATAAAATCAAAAAATCTTTATCTTCAAGATGAAAATCGCAGAAAAGTTTAAAAAAATCGATTTTTTTAACCTTTTTTACACTGTTCAGGTCCATAGGTAGCAAACCGTTAAAAATTCAAGAAAACAATCAACTACAAATATGTACATAAGATCTCAATAAACAACTTTTTAGAATACATAAACTTCCTAGGAATGATTCTTAATACCGTTTAGGCAGCGCTCAGGCAGCCGCAAAAGTGACAAATTTTCAGAAAATTTTTTAATTTCATTTGTTTTTTCTTTACTTCAACATCGAGATACATACTAATGCTATCTATTACAAAAATGTTCCTAAGATCTCAATAAAGAACTCACGCGATCACGCACTGACCGCAGCACCACAGGTTTTCCCAGTTTTTTTTAAGCCATATCCCCAATTTGCAATTTTTAATCCCTGGAATCCTTGAAATAAAGCTATTCTATATAATAATAAATTGATTCTGAATGTACCAGTTTAGGATTTCCCAATTGTAATTTTTATGAAATATTTGTGATTTTTTTTATTATATATGAAATTTCGACAATATTTCGGCCCAATTTAGTTGTCTTTTCAATAACGATTACGAATATATATGTATGACATACATTGTATGGATATCAGAAATATCGGTATGAAAATAGAAAATGATAAAGAAAAGTAATGATCTGCAGAAAAATGTTATCCGTGGATCCCCAATACGAAATTTTCATTCGCAAACACGAAAAATATCGTGGGATTTTGGGAGACGTCACCTAAACTGGGAACGTTGTGCTGATGGGGTGCGCTGTGCCACCGAAAGCGTATGCATGTTCCTCTAGCAAGTAGAATTTTTGCTTTTTCTGTCTTTTCTAATCATTAGAAACAAAACACAAACTTGTATTCGAAACCATGATTAAAAAAAACTATTTTCCAAATAATTAAAGTCCAGTTTCTTATAAAAAATTCAGTTTTTTTGGATACTCTACGGTTTTTGTAGTGCTCTACGCACTATGTAAATAGTAACCCTCGTATTAGAAATTAAAATTTATTAGAGTATAGATCTCACCCTGATAATATTCTATGCGTTCATGTAAGGAGTCGACTTCTTGAGCCATTTCATCTCTCTCCTTTTCGGCTTTGCTAATATTTATCTTGGCTTCATCCAATTTCACATTAAGTTTATTAATATCCAAATGTAAATTATCAATTGTATTGCTCTGCATCATAATAGTATGGCGCAAATCAGCGATCTGATTATTCAGTTTTGTCATGTCACTGCGTAAATTATCACGCTCTCTTTGTACATTATCTTTTAAACGCCTAAGATCGTCGAATTTATGGGCGGAGTTCAGCAGATCCTTTTCCAAGGAATTTGTTTGATTTCTAAAAAAAACACATTTAAGTAAATTAAACATTTTAAGTGCATGCGGTTTCACTTACTTTAATCTTACTATTTCATCATTTAAACCATTATTTATGCGATTAACTTTATACAGCCTCGAGGAAACGGCATCATGATCTTGTGTAACCTTTTTATATTTATTATTTATTTGAGTTATGGTGTTACTCTTGACCTTATCTTCTAGTCGCATACTCTTTATAAGTTCCTCGGTTTCTTTTTGTTCCTTGTGTAAGTCGGCTATTTCGCTTTCATATTTCGCCAGCTGTTTGAGGTGCAATACGTTATCATTTCTTTGCTTTTCGGTCGTTAGCTTCAAACGATCGTACTCAGCAGTTTTTGAGGCTAATTTTGAATTGGTGTCGTTTAACTGAGAGAAGAATTCAAGGGAAATAAAACTGTTAAATTTAGACATCACCTGTTTCGAACTGAAAATCGGGTTACGATTTCCGATTAGGCACAGAATCTGATTTTTTTTATTATTATTAAAATGTTGTATACACGAATCTTATAAGCTAAATAAGGTACAATGTTATGAGATTTTACTTAAGCGTAATACAACAATTAAATCTAATAATTGAATAAAGAAACTATTAATAATACCGGCTTGGATTAAATTTGTCACAAAAACCTCTTACAAACTTTCAAAATTTTATAATAGCTGTGTTCATTTACTAAAAATTTGTACAAATTTGTAACAATTGTTACTAGAAAGCGTTCATTAACCCAAAAAATCGAAAGAGCGTAAAAAATTGAGAGACAGAAAAATTCCCAGCGGGAAAAGGTAATGAATACCCAGCGGGAAAACTGGTCATTGATTACATATGTAATGGAAGATATAATGTATTATTTTCCAAAGCAAAATAATGCAATAAGGTAGTCAATAGGAAAAACAAATAATCATATACTTTTGAATAAATTTAACCAGACACAAATTAGGAACATCAAATAAAATGAACATAAACACATGTAAACGATTATAGGAAATAATTTGTTCATATTTTCTTAAAATATTTGTGTTATAATAAATATTGGATTGAGTACCAACAAGAGAAAGAGTTGAGTAGTCCAAAGTGTAAATATATTTCAACACTATATTGATTTGCAATCACCTGTTTCCTTAATCTTACTAATTTTTACAACTTTTCCGTTCGTGTACTTTTTTGTGCTACAGCTTTTTTGAGAGTAAAATCTTCAATTTACTCATTAATTACTCATTTACTGCATTTTACTGTAAAAGTACTCGAACACAGCTATTATAAAAAAGATGATGTTCACAAAAATGTATTAAACTTTGTATCTGATTTTGATGTGCCAATATATTTTAATATTATTTATAACTATAGTCACCAATTTGTTATTGATACCAACCCAGATTATGTCGTAACAATTTTTAATGGCAAATGTTAACAGCAATTTTATTTATGTAAAACTTTAGCACATAGTACAATCGTTACAACAGTTAGTACATCTTTGTGAGTTGCCTTTTTAAGTTCTGGTCATACTGGAAGGTAATATTAAAAAACAACATATCACCTCTTTTATGGTCGCCTCTAGTTTCTGTAATGTCTTATTATTCATCTTCTTCTGATCTTCCAAATTATTCATCAGTGTATGTATTTTAGTGTTCATACTAAGTTTTTCAACATCCAAGATCTTAACACGTGTTCCCAATTTACTTAAACTGTCTTCATGATTATGTATAATGTATTCCAAGGACTCGGAATAGTAGCGTTGCATTTCCAAGCGTTTTTCCAAATCAATTACTTCCCCATTGAGGCGATCACGTTCACGTAATATAATGTTTTTATATTTTGATAATTGGCCAAATCTTTAACAGAGAAATCTTATAAAAACAAACTGAAAAGTATACTACAATAACGAGTAGCCGTATAATTAAAACAACACTATCTATTAAATCTCGAATTTAAAGAATATTCCATAAGAGATGAGTCCTGTAAAGCATAGTCCTTGTAACATTACAGTTTTGTACATTTAACCACATTTAACCATATATTTTACGAAAGTTCTTCTGTGAAGGGGCCATAATGATGTTTTAATTATATGGTCATCATTTTATGTAGCTAAGTATAAAGTTTACTCGGTAGTTTCGTCTTGTTCGGCAGCATCTTCTTTACGTTCAAATTTATCACATTTGATAAGAATTTCCTGCAGTTGTTCTTGAACACTCTGCTCGCGAGATAAGGCTGCATCTGATTCATGCCACGCTTCAGCTGTTTTTTAAATAAAAATAAATGAAAATTAATATGATTTTCAAATTCGCCATAATTATACACAAATACTTAAAGACTGCTTTAAATGTTGCATGGCTTCTTCCGAATTCGCTGTCAACTCTAAAGCCATTTTTAATTTAGTGTCCGCCTTCGCCACTTCTGGCTTAAGCTTTTCATTTTCTTTAACTTCTTCTACATATTTGCGATGTAATTTAAAAATTATATCAAGGAACATTTTAATTTTTGAAGCCTCAAATGTGCGCCCAGATTGCATTAGCATCTGTATAACCTTTGATAAATTTAAAGTACATAATTCATAAAAAGGTTTGAGTTAAAATAAATTTAAGTGTGCAGTCGCTTTTTTTACTCCCACATACGAGTACAATAAGTTTTAATATCTCTGTAGAGCTTTTTGTAACTATTACGTATTTTTTTGTTCAATTTGTTTTACCTTGTTGGCCCTCGCGAAAAACTCCTCATTCAAATCCGCCATCAAGTCCAAATCTTTTTCCGCTATAGATGACATTGAGTCTTGTATGGGAAGCACAGTTTCAACAACTGGTTCTTTCTTTTTTTTATCTTTTTTACCTTTTGCGCTTTTTTTAACAGCTCTGCCACCGGTTTTAACATTTTTTACAAGTCCTGTACGTTCTTGCGGTGGCATTTTTATATTTTAAAAGTTTTGTAAACAAAATATATTTAATATGTAGAATATCTTTTATTTTCCTAAAATTGTCAGACAGAAGACTTGCCTCAGAATTTTTTTATATTTATTAAGTGTTGGCCTCTGTTCAAATAAAAAAATCCAAATCGATTTATAGATTGCAGAGTTACTTCCCTCACATAAACAGAATACTTTTTTGAAGTCGATTAAAAAAAATATAATAAACTCCGAACTTCACAAAAAAACAAAATTTCACAATAAATTATAAATTTTTCCAAACTATAAAATTGGTTTGTCAGTTACTGAAAACGATATTACAGATGGCAACTGGCAGCTAAAAGTTGCCAATTTCAGCTGCTATTTAGTGCTTCACTGCCAACCTGTAGTTTCAGTTACCAGCTGGCAACACAACTGAAGTTCTTTGCGAGCCATAATCGACCTACAAAAAATGCAATATTCACAAAAAAAAATTCCACTAAAAAATCTAAATTTCAACAAAAACTCGATCATTCGCCAAAACTCGAAAATCACAGAAATAGAGAAATTCTCAAAAAAACGATATTCATTAAATCGCAAAAAACAGAAATTTCACAAAAAAATATATTATTACCAGATAATCCTGGATTTCACAAAAAAATACTTAATTGAGACGAATTAAAATAATGCATTAAAAAGTAATAAATAAACGGTCATCTTAAAGAAAAACATGCCTTATCCATGCGTAGCAATAGGTGCTTTTGGCTACCTTACAAATTTTGCTGGATATTCAATACAAACTTCAGTCACAGACTAATAACAGACATAAAGACTTTGGCAGTTGAAAATGTTCAAGTAAAAATTGAATTCAATTTAAATTTCACAAATTAAAAAAATACTTTTATTATATTTTTATTTAATAATTTTTTTTTAATAAGTTTTACAACAAATTTAAATTTGTTATTGTCTAATTGTCTTAAGTAAAAAAGTAAATATACACATATTGATTTAAGATTTTACATTTTCTTCAGTTTTTCTGACAGTTTTCTTTTTTACTAAAATACACTAAACATTTTTACTACACATTTTCTTATCGTGTAAAGTCCTATTAAATATAAAAATAATATAATAAGCGAAAAGAAAGCAATTTAAAATTGAATTTAAGCTATAAGAAAATTAGTATACAAGTTTTTGATAAAAGGAATAACGAAACTATAAAGAATAAAACATTTATTTAAAGCTAAACAGTAGTAATATTTAAACCCAAAACCCAAATAATATTTGAGAAATGATAATTATTTAATAAGTGACGGTTAGTTTTCTTGGAACAAAAATAATTGCGGATTATTATGTAATGAACATAAACGTTATATAAGACATATAATTTATTGTAAATAATATTTATGAAAACTTCAGTGTTTTATATACATATAACATAAATTGACTTTAAGTTATAAAACATTGAATTTATTATGATTTTGTTTGTTACTTTTCTTTATCAATTTCATAAAAGGATTAAATAATTCGTTGATATACTTATTTTATGTATTATTTGAAAATATATGAAAAGAACTAAAACGTCTTTATTTTTTCTGATTTATACATATGTACATACATTCATACATAACTTCAAATACTTCATTTAGTAATATTAGGAGTCCGTGCGGAAGTACAAGAAAGAAAATTTCATTTTTATTTATCTATACTTTTCTGCCTCTTAGTAAGAAGAGAATTTTTACTCTCATTTGTTTAAAGAAGGGGAACAGACTTTTTTTTTATTGAATATGTAAGAGTAAAAATGTTACTAGTGAAAAAAAAAATAACTTGGCCAAGAAAGTTTATGTGTTTCTTATAAAAATATCATGGACAGAATATACAAATTACATTAAATCAGGGATAAGCAAAGACAATAGCGGTGAATTTTTATGAAAACGATATGTTCAATGATTAAATACAGTTTAATATTTTTGTTTTTGAGCATCTCTAAAGCCATGACAAAGCATCACAAATATTTGACAGAAAAAAAGTAACCAATTTTATACAATTGTACATTAAATATGTCACGTATGATTGCAAATAGTGGTTTTTCAATTATTTTCCATATCTGACTCTACTTTAAGATTGTCTCATACAAATGTTTTTTTCTATCCCTGATATAAGCTAAGGTAGAATTGAGTAGTTCTTGGAATATGTTTTTGTTATGTGTAATTTATTAAAATAAAAATAAAAATCCCTTCGTGCGATGCAAAACATCAAAAACAGTAAAAAAATAACAAAAATGGCCCAACATTAAGGCTGCCAATAATAAAAGATAGTGCTACCTTGAACACCGGCTGTGCTCAGGAAAATTGGTATGGATATATCTTCTATTTAATAAAATATAAATTAAATCTAGTGGGAGAGGTTATGATGATGTTAACCTCTTCCTTAGTACAATAACCAGATAAGCCACATAAAAATATTAAATAAATTGAGTTTTAAGTTTGAAAAAAATTTCATATTCTACGTGAAACAAGTTTTTTAGGAAGACGAGAGTTAATTGAAAGTCTCTCTAGTAAATAAAGCTATTAATAGTATGAACACATGATATAAAATTTTGAAATTGTATGGCTTTCCTGGCTATTGATTACTCTAAGCCCTTGAATTATTATTTAAAATATTAAAAATAGTACACAAACAAAATCTTTTTACATAAAATTTCTCTACTAATCAATATCCCTAGTAGTGGTCACAGGTCGGCGTAAACGAGTTTCGTTGTTGGTTGCGTTTATTCTTGCTTGACTAACTAATTGATTGTGGTGATGATGATGATTTTGATTATGTGCAGACGCAGCCGTTAAAGAATTAGAACTAAGTTCATGGGTATAACAAGAACGACAAACGCGCACTGCCTTGGTGAGACCATACTTTGGTAGGGGCGTCGAGTTGCTGGAACAAACACCACAAAACACACCACCACAATTACGGCAGTGATGACGACGTCTAAATGCAGTAAATGGAGTGTTACAAGACATACAACGTGGTGCCTTTTGATCGGGTATCCAGGTGGGTGGGGAAAGATGTACCGGAGATGTTGAAGCTAATTGTTGTTGTTGCTGTGGCATTGAATTGGCAGTCGTTTCCGATACGATAAGGTTCGTTGTATTTGTTGATCGTTCAGATATTGGTGAGCTATTTTCGGAAGATGATATTGAGGGCGAATTGCTACCAGTCGAATTATAACGATTACGAAATACATGATGATGCTGGCGCAGACGCTGTTGTTGTTGCGGTTGCGATTGGTGGTGTCTTTGTTGTGTCTGAGCAACAATTGTTGTGGGGCAATCTTGATTGTCTAGACTACGACTACGTTCAATCTGTTGTTTTTGATCAACTGACGCTGTCTCATTATTTGTTATAGCAGCTGTAGTAACCGTGGTGCCCGTAGAATGACGATAAGCTATATTGCCAACATTATTGCTACTGGTTGTATTACTGCTGCTATTGCTACCATTGCTACTGTTCGATTGATTATCACCCTCGGGATTAACCTCTTCCGCTGAATAAATACTTTGACTTGAGCCAGCACTTTCTTGTATCACATCATTTTCAGAGGCCCTAAATTCGAAAAGTTCATTATCTTTGGACTTGTCTGGTATTTCTAACTCTTCTTGGTCCACTGACATGTTCATAAGGAAAACACTACGCAGTATTTGCCTTAAATCAAACGCAAAGTTTGTTTGCAGTTGATCAGCAACGCCAGCAATGCAAACAAACAGGCGATGAAGTAAATTTTCCGTGTGCCTTAAAGAGAAAACAAACGAAAATAAGAATAGATAAAATATATGTACATATAATGATTTGATAAATATGTAAGAATAAAATTTTTACTTAATATAAATTGCTTTATTGCAATGCTAGTAGTTTTTTTAAATTATCAGAGATTATAAGTACTCTTTAATGATTGTAAATATTTCGGTTTGTACAATCATATTTTACTGATAAGATAAACGTTTGATAGTTATTTTGAGACTATATGTACATACGTATATACATACGTACATATATTATTTATTTATTTATTATATATGTATTTGTAATACATTACAAAAATTTCAAAAGAAAATCAATATGACTTGGAATGACATACCAAAAACCTAATCAGATAAAAGTACATACATACTTAAAAATTTATAAATCGTAATTGGAAGGAAACAAATACTTAGAAAATTACTTACATATATTGAATAAAGTAACCGATACGAAGTTACTCGCCATTGGTGAAGAAAATCATGACAACTAAAAATGGCCAAAACAAGGCTCTTTTCCTAAACTCATTACGCTTTGTACTAATATATCGCAATATGTTCCTAAATATAAGCTGAGAAATTTGTAGACCGTATTTCATTCCCAAAGGCAACACTTTTGCAGTTAATACGCAGGCAAAAGGTAACTTACGCCTGCAGTTGCTAAACATTTTCCAAGGCATTGAAAACGTTTATACACAACGTGCCAATACTGTTTTAACACATTGTAAACATACATATGTACATAAATTTAGGAAAACAGACCAACTTTCTTTCTATTCAATAGCAACGCTGCTATTAAATCATCTCGAAACGGAATAACGAGACTGTGATATCAACACATCTCCTGCAGATATCCCAAAGACATCGAATAGTACAAAAATGAGCCGATCGACACTAATTTTCAGCTTGAATTATTAAGTGTGTTCGAGTACCCAAAAGTTTTTACGAATTTTTACTGAACTTTACTGCATTTTACTAAATTGCGTTCGTGTACTCCAGTTACAGTAAATGAGAACACAAATTGAGAGCGTAAAGTGACAGTTTTTGGCTGAGAATTTACTATTTTTTACTGCAGAAATTTCTTGTAGTAAAATTTAGTAAAACCAAAAAAACATAAGATTCAAAGGTAAACAAAGAAAAGTAAGAAATTAAAAACTATACCATTTGTGAAGAAATTATTTAAAATAAGAAAAACTCAAACAAAATAATAAAAATTAAATTAATTAAATTATTTTTAAACTATTCGTTCGTTAAACATGTATGTATATTCCTTTTAAAAAGGAAATACATATTGTAGAAACCATTTACAGCCATTTTCGTTGTTATTTTGTTATTTCTTTAGAGTTGTGAAAATGCTAAGTATATGATTACTGCATTCGCTTTTAAGGTAGTCAATAGCAAAAACAAATAATCATATACTTTTGAATAAATTTAACCAGGCACAAATTAGGAACATCAAATAAAATGAACATAAACACATGTAAACGATTATAGGAAATAATTTGTTCATATTTTCTTAAAATATTTGTGTTATAATAAATATTGGATTGAGTACCAACAAGAGAAAGAGTTGAGTAGTCCAAAGTGTAAATATATTTCAACACTATATTGACCTGTTTCCTTAATCTTACTAATTTTTACAATTTTTCTGTTCGCTTACTTCTTTGTGCTACAGCTTTTTTTGAGAGTAAAATTTTCAGTTTACTCAGTAATTACTCATTTACTGTATTTTACTGTAAAAGTACTCGAACACAGCTATTGTAATATCTTTCCTTTTGAGAACCAATTTTTATATTCGAAGCTAAAATTAGTTTAGTTTCTCTAGTTAACATGGATTAAAGTGGCAACATTTTTATCACAATGTTATCTAACATCATGATTTATTTCTAGAGAACTAGAATGAATTCGCTAATCTAATATTGGGCCTTATTAAGCCTGTCAAATTTTCGGTTTCGTCAAGTTGTACTAAACTAAAGAAGCACACAACATTATTCTTTAATCTATTACACACTGCTAAGCATAATTATAATTTCCTTATATTTTTTCAACATCAGTTTGTGCTACATAAACAAATATGTTGATAGTTTTATTATAAGATTAAACTCAAAATCTAAAATTTAAGTTAACCTTAAAAAAAATTGTTTGTGGGTTGATGTTTATACCAAATCATCGAACCCAAAGGGTGGTCTTAGGAAATAAATTTCATAAATAACTTGCATAGGGACAATTTATAAATTTTTTAAAAGTATTTTGCCTGTATGCACGTACTCAAGGTATATTAATTATCAATATATGTACATTGTATGTATTTGTTTTTTTTTAGATTTTGGAAAGATGCATTAGAATGAAGGCTGAGAAATTTGAATTTCATGTCAGATAAAAAAGTAACTTTGTCAACTCACTTAAATTTCGTTCTCCCCGACGACCTTGCAATTGATTTATTATCTTCCAATAAAGATGACGATGAAGAGGGAGTTTCTATATCCAAAACACCAAACGAAGATGTTGCTTTACTATTTTCTATAGTAGAATCTTCTTTAGTTGGAATATTGCCACCATCACATTTGTCACATGATAAAGTTGTAGTGTGTTTATCGGCCCCATTACGATAAGGACGACGACGATGATGACCATGGACTGGATTAACACGATGTTTATGATGACTTTGGTTGTGTTGGATTGTACTATTGTCATTACTTGTAGCCGTAGATTTTGTATGATGATTGTAGTAATGATGATGGTGGTGATGTCTATGATGATGACGATGAGATCGAGAGTGATCTTTAACGCAGACTTGCTGAGAAGATTGATACTGAAAGCTCGGCTGTTGATCGCTACTGTAACGTCTTCGTCTTGCGTTGGACGATGTTGTTGTTGTTGTCGTCGTTAACGAGGAAGTGGTAGTAACGGAACTTTCTAGTAATAAAGAGGTTTCTTCAGCAGTCGTCGTTTCTATGGAAGGGTTAGTAACGGAACTTTCAAATAAGAATTCACGATCTGCTAAACTTGAAAGAACTATTGGGGCTGAATTATTATTATTACTATCCTGTCGGTCATGTTGATGTTGACGATGGTTGGTATGGGGCAAAGCATTAGCACTGGTACTTGGTTGTTCCTCACAAAAATTATCATTAAAATCCTCATTGACAGGCAAATCAGTATCACTAACTATGAAATTATCAGTTAAAGGCACCTCTTGAGGTTGCAACAAATTGCCCAGTGTAGTATTTGAAATTAAAAAACCCGTAATACAATCAGCGGAAGCCATTTCTAAGTTGATAATCTGTTCTACTACGCTATCCAAAGCGTAAATAGTTTTCTCCTCTTCAACATTGACTTCAATTTTATTTTTAGGGTTCTCCTTGTCATCATCACCATCTATATCGGAATCATCATCGTCAGCATAACGATCTTCTTCATCACATGCCGCCAAGAAAATATCGTTATCCAATTTTTCTTCAACGCTATCGTCGCCTCCATAGTCTTGCATCCAACTTTCCGGTGAGGTTGTACCATTACTTTCTCCACCCGCTGATGTAGTTGAGAGCAATGAATGGGAGGATCTGGGCGATGAGGGTGGCGATGACACGGGCGTGTTGTAGGGAGAGCATTCCTCAGATGATGACGAACTGCTAGTTGTAGACGAGGCAGGCGAAGGGCTGTCAGCTCTACGAGTTAGTTTTGTCCTGAGTGTTTTACACGATGACGAGGACGCTGATGTTGACTTTTGCTGCATTTTGGAGGTAGTAGTGGTCGTTTTTAGTGATCCCAATTTCTCGTCAATTTCTGATGGAGTGTTTTCACTATATTTGATAATTTTAGCATTATTATTGTCAGCTGTTAATGAGGCGGAATCTTTTATGTTTAAAGTGTCCTAAAATAAAAAAATAAAAGATGTGTACACAGATACATAAATTCTTTTGCCTCAAAATTACTTCAAAATAAAAAATAAATTACGATATAAGAATTTAATATCAAAGTAATGAAATTATATAATTTTTTTAATTTTTAAAATTATTGACAAAAAAAATTTTAAAAATAATAAATTTTAAATGAATCTAATTTATCTCGAGCTATATATCGTTGCAGAAAATTTTCGAAAATATTTTTTTAACTACATCATACATAATTACAAAATATTTGTCGGCTCGGTCGTCTTATTGTAATTAATTTTTTATTGCGGCAAATGCGGCAAATTCAATCAAAATCGATTAAAAGCATTCCATTGTGAAAGATGCAATATGTGACTCTGGAATTTTAGCAACTATGAGATATAATTATGTCATGGGAACTTATACAATATTGAAATAAATATATACATATGTATGTATATATTTTAACAGGGACGAATAGCTAAAGTATAAGGTGACCCAAAAGAAACGAAGAAGTTTCAATAGTCTAGATTTTCGCATATTCACATAATCGCGCTCTTTTTAAAACGTTTTCTATGATATTAGGCCATTTTAACGCCTTCGTTTCTTTTGGGCCACCCTGTATTAAGTATACATATCATCGACACAAAGTTATCTTCGCGTATCTCCAACAAATTTTTCTTTGGGAAGTTGAGTTTAAAGTTTCAACATTACATACAAAACAAAATATTATACGATTCGAATTCGCACTACTTCCAGAGCACAAGACCCGGTTCACACACGTCAGGATTTTATGATATACGTGAAGATATCTTCGGGACGACGATAATTATGTGTAAATAAAAACCCAAACCGTTTCGAAGTTCTTAGCAGCAATTATTTTAATGAATGTCTCTACTGAGACACTGAAAAATTCCACACATACATATGTGAAACCAAACACGAATTTCAACCATATTCCTCAATTTTCAAGTCACCCTACAGGAATTGGATGACCGAAAATAATACGTAAACAATTTTCATACAAATGCATTTATAGGAATTATAGATTTTCAAGCGCTTTGTGCTTGAGACTAGAGGAAAGTTTCGGAATAGTATAAATATTTGTTTTACAAACAGATTTGCAAAATTATTTCTTTATTTATTTTATATATTCCTGCCTTTTTGGCCCCATTTATCCTATTTTAAATTCGATATATACCGGATAGTCCAAATGCAAGTATTTTTTTATATTATATGTTGACACTGATACATTTTTTCTATTCAGTATCATACCTCCGCCCACCAAAATGAGTCGCATGGGCAACTTTAGAAAATATGGCAAACTTATTTTCAAACTATTTGAAAGAAAAACTTTCTTTTCTGGCGAGATACATTTTCATATCGCCGGCTATGTTAGCAACAAAATTGCAGTATTTGAAGATCGGAAATCCCGCACGTCATTGTCGAGAAGCCGATGCATTCACAGAGAGTGACAGTTTTTTGTGGATTTTGTAGTGGTGTCATGAAAACGGCATTTCAGTCATCTGTGAGCGCTACAGAGTCATGAGTTCAGTAGGATGCTGCATCATGCCAAACGATCCACACCCTAAAGGATGATATCGTCCGAGCCTGATAGGATAATCTCTGCGGAACCAGCCGTGGTTTAAGTAGTTTTATAAAATTTTTAATATACTTTTATTTGGATCACCCGGTATCTGTCAGTCTGTCTATTAGGCAGTTGGTTTTATTGCAAATATTACTTTTTTTACCAAAATGTTATTCAGTTTTAATAGAAAGTTTTCGTGCAAAAATAATTTTTCCTCTAAATAAATGAAGTATGGAATATATTTTTTTTAGTATTTAAGATATATTTACATATATGTATGTATGTATGTATATACAAAAGTATATACATTAATTTACCTTTAAACTTATTTCTTCATTTGTACACAATAAGCGTTCCAAGCAATACAATTCCGTTTCATTTAGATTTCTCAAATAATCACGAACTTTTAAAAGAATTGATCTAAAGGGCCGAAACAATTCAGAAAGCTTTTCGGCCGGCATATCCATGTTAAGAGGTCCTTCGGGATATATAACCAGACCAGCGACAATAGCCAGCCTCGGTATGGAAAACATTAGAGCCGGATCAAATGCATCAACTTTATCTTGCTCTAAGAGGCCCAATTTTAAAGCTCTTTGCAAAGTCTCCGAGCATAGAACACATATTAGTTCTTGCGTTTCGTATTCTTCTTTTGATTTAACTTGCACCATCGCGCTGACATAGCGCCATTCAAATTCAGCAAACAAACGATCAAAGCGTTTTAAACTTTCGTACAATTGTTCGGTGGCAGCATCATTTTTATCCAAATTCAAGCGCTCGCTATTCGGTACATTGTTACGCAAACATTGATCACGAAGCAAAAAGCGTACATTATTCAGACTGCGCGTAACAGCTTCGGCTAAGGGACGCATTTCTTTACTTTCTTGCTCACGATTCATTATGGATGAACCAGCGGCAAGACATTCAGCACCAAACCATAATTGGCCAGCTAAATTTTCTTGTAAAACTTCTTCGGGAAACTTGGCACGAAATGCGCGTTGATCACGTTCATCACCCAATAATTCTTCGATTATTAAATTGGTAATGGCCAATACTTTGTCCTTAAAATTAGAAAATAAAAACATTTATTCAGTTTTAATTCTACTTGTTATAATTAAAAAAATACTTGTCCCTGTCGTAATCTAGATACTAAACGTGAACACCTATCAGGTTCAGCACGTCCATCAAAACTATCTAATTCACTAGCCACGGCAGCTAGAGCCCGATCTGCATGAAAAAACCGAGCCAATAACGATTTATCATCAGCCTGAAAAGAAAATAAAGAAAAGTTAAATCAATAAAAAAAAACATTTTACATTTAGGTGCAGTTTATAAATAATATTTTATAAATTATTTGTTTGCTGTTTTGAATATAATATACACACGACGCATAAGATGATGAAATTTAATAATGGCCTTATTCATAAAGCATTAATAAAGATATACAGTATAATTCGCTTAGCTGCACTGAATTTCGGTGCACACATTTTTGTGCACTTAAGCGAATTGTGCCCTTATCCGAATTTTTTACCTGCACACTTGAGGCAGTCGATATTGTCTTTTTTCGATTATTGTCGATATGTCACAATTGTATTGTTTGGCCAGCACCTGTTTATTTACGTTGTTTTGCACGGACTCTATAATTTTTAATTTTTGTTTTATTGACAAGCCTCTAACCCTTTTTCCCATTTTGATTTGTTTTATGTTTGTTCTTTTTACGTTGTTTTGCACGGACTCTATAATTTTTAACTTTTTTTTTTACACTATGACAAAGCTTCAACTGTTTTACGTTTCAATTTGTTTAGTCACTATGTAACACATAAAATTATAAGAGTTGGTAAACGAAATTTTTTTTTAAAGTGCTGGTAAACGAAATTTATTCTATAGAAAATTGAATTATGAAACACAATTATCGAGGCTGCTATGACGAATGTGCAGCTAAGCAAAATGCAGTTAAAAGAGAAAATTTCATACAAATGCTGCAATAAAATGCAGCCATAACGAGTTTTAGTGCTCTTATCCGGAATGTGCTGCTAAGCGAAGGGGCAGCTAAGCGAATTATACTGTAGTAGGTTTAATGATGGATAATATTGGAAACCCGGTTTTAATTCATACATTAGCTTTATTAATCGTTTATGAATATGACCATAAATGTGTAAAAAAATACTAAAAAAAAGTTCAGGCGTGCACATCTGCACAAAATTTTAACGCAACTTTAACAACTTGTCACAGCGCACTCGACAGATGCAATTTTTCTTTCGTTTCGTATGTTGTTGCCAAGACATACACCGTTATTCGTTATAAGTTTCAAGTCAGCCGGTTGAATGTTGTTTAGTAACAAAGTGTTGGAAAAAAGCGATAAAATTAAAATTGCACAATTTAAAAAAAAAAAAGTAAAAAAATACATTTTTTTCATTTATACTCCAGAAATTGCATTCTCTAGATACAAAATGTTATGGGTATTTACTATTACTAGAGTACGCATATTGGTCGAAATTCGACCACCAGTTTAAACGTATACCTATTTTAGTTGCGTTCATTTAAAGAGAAAAAACTACATAATTACTTATTCCCTTCCCCACGGAAACAACAATAAACGAAATAAAATTGCAAGCAAACATGCACATTTATAAAAAGATCTTATTACTCATATACATATATGTATGTATGTATGTATGTATGTATGTATGTATGTATGTATGTATGTACTCTTAAACACTCTCATTGCTTTGCTTATGTTTTTACTTAAACCAAATGAATGCGTGTACGTATGTATTTTTAGCATTTGTAGTGGTGTCAACTTTATGAGCATTTAATTCCTTTAATACCGAACCAATTTAAATAATATATAGTCGGGTCAGTAAAGCTCAATAATGTTTACCACTTGGTAAAAGAATGAAGAAATTCGGTTGGCAAACAAAGGAGATAAAGGGATCTAAAAATTTGGCTTTGCCTATTTATATTTAGATTAGAGAATCCGAAGAACATGAGCCTCTGGCCATCCTAAGCTGGGGTCAGCTAAAGAAGAAATCGAGAGATACCTAAAAATGTATCATTTCATTTACTTTTTATCCAAAAAATTTATATTCTAAGTTTTCTTCAGACGAAAATTTCGCCTCGTAAATGATGATATAATAAATTCTAATAAACACGCTATTTCAAAAAATTATTATATTACAAATTTTCAATAAAAAGGTAAAAAAATTTCGCATTTTTTTAGAAAAGAAAACGCCATAAAATTTTCTAATATATGTATCTAGAGAATATGCCATGTGTAAGTTTACAATACGCAACTTTTATTGCTGAATTTTTATCCTTTTCGCCTTTAAGGCTGCAATTGCGTTTACATTGTGAAATTTTTATTGCAGACATTTCTTATGGATGTATACATTTGTATTTGTGCGAACGACGAGGGAACAAAACGAATTTGTAGAGTACATATGTATGTATACTCTTTTTATTTCCTCTCTCCCCTCTGGCTGACAAAGTAAGAATTGCAGCGTTGTTGCAAAGTTGCATAATGTAAACGAAATCCTCTTTCTCCGCAAAAAATTTAGAATACTTTGGTTTTTAATTTTATATAATAATTTAAAAAAATACTCTACTTGTGTTTTGTTAATTTTATCAGCACAAAAACATAAATGTGAAAAATAAGGCCAAGTTCCTATCCAAAAACTTCAGACCAAGGTCTTTATAGATAAAATAGCACTTTATTTTTAGACAAACTTCCAACTTGGTAACATTTTACAATTTTATAACAACGGGAAGCAAAGTTATGAGGGTCCTAAAAACAGGGTAAATGGTTTCGTGTAATATATACACTGTTAACATTGGCCTGAACTTGGCCTGGCGTCTAGAGCTTGAATTGTAGTACGCCCATGGCACAATAATACCAGGTAATGCTAATAGAACAGCTGACTTAGTAAATTTGAGAATGTGTGCGTCACACAGACAATAGATTTTGAGATAAACCTTGCACGTTTCTACCAACAATATGCGTGTGTCAGTAAATTTGAGAGAGATTATGAATGTGTGCAAGACACAGACAAAAGATTTTGACATAAAACTTGTACGTTTCTACCAACAAAATGCGTGTGTTTTTTTGGTGTTGTAATTTGTTGTAGAATCGCTATTACCTGTGATAATTGTACCATGAATACGCCTATCGGTATCGTCGATATTTTTTAAGTACTCGTAGTATTATTTGGGCAAAAAGACGTATCGATGCTTTCCTAATTAATATGTATTACATATCTACTATATATGTAGGTATGTATTTAAAAATAATTTACAAAACTATAAATCATCATTGGAGAAATAAAAAAACAAAAGTAACAATTTTGAAATATCCCCAAAAGCAAAAATAACATAAATAATACCACTAAAAGTTTGACACGAAAGCAGATATATTAGTGCATTTACATACATTCATGCATATATACCTACATATGTACCTATGAAGAACGCCTTTAATACGGCAAACTGGGAACATATTGTTAATACCTTACCTAGATTAGACATCCCAGGCTATCGACTGGCAATTATATAGGACTATGTCCGGAATAGAGAGTTAGTTTATGATACTGATAAGGGTATTAAGAGACGCAAGATCATTGGTGGGGTGCTTCAAGGATCAGTACCTGGCCCACTGCTGTGGAACGTCATGTACGATGGAATTTTGAGGTTAAATCTACCTGAAAGGATAAAGATAGTTGGATTTGCAGATGACATAGCCTTAGCATGTGTATCGAAAGAGCTAGTAGAGGTGGAAACCATTGCAAATGCCAGTATTCAGATCGTAAGATCTTGGCTGAGATCAATGGGCTTAACTTTAGCAGACCATAAAACAGAAGCAGTGTTAATTAGCAGTCGTAAGACTAGGGAAACAATTAGGCTAAATATTGGTACGTGTAGCATAGAATCGAAGTAGTGTCTAAAATACCTTGGAGTCATAATTGACAGTCGTCTGTCTTTTCATATTGGCTCCAAAGCATCAAAAATATGCTTAGCGTTGTCCCGGATCATGCCGAATACAAGAGGTCCTAAATATCTGCAGAGAAAATTGCTCACTAGTGTAGCAAGGAGTATTATCCTATATGCATCCCCTATATGGTCAGGTGCACTGATATATTCTACATATGTGCGTCGGATTTCCCCTTCGTATTGGCTGGCTGGCCTGCGAGTATGTAGCGCATTCCGAACTGTTTCGGACGAGGCCGCTTTTGTTATTGCCGGCATGATACCCATCGTGCTAGAGGCCGTATCGGACAGTACGTATGCTGTGACTGATTTGTGCCTACGGAAGTTGCAAGAACGATGGAGAGCAACTGATAAGGAAAGATGGACTTACTTACTGATACCTGACATCAAGACATGGTTATCAAGGAAAAATGGTGACTTGAACTTCTACATTACACAATTTTTGAGTGGACAGGGTTGTTTTAGGTCGTACTTGTATCGTTTCGGACATGACAGTGTTCCGTTTTGTCCGAGCTGTGATGGTAATGTCGTGGAAGATGCCGAACATGTGTTCTTCTTATGTCCACGATTTGTTAGTGGGAGGGCGTATTTAGAAGAAGTTTTAGGGCGTAGCATTAGACCGGACAACATAGTTCCAATCATGTTGGAATCTTTGAATAACTGGACGTGTATATGTAATTTTGTGAAGTTGGTTCTATTGGAACTTCGAAGGTTAGAAGAGATTCGCAGAAGAATCGATATAGTTTAGATCGGGTCTAGGACCTATCCCACCCCGTGACGTAAAGACTTGCTGTATTTCCACGGGGAACGTTTGGGTCAGTGTAAAGGGGTGTTAAAGTCTCGCACTCCTGGCAAACACCATCACTCTTTTGATGATTTCATCCCATGATTTAAAAAAATGTATTATGTATGTACTATGTATTTATACCCTGAAGGAAACATGGGGCTAAGTCTATCCATGTCAATATTTTTGTCAACAATTATGGTGTCTTTTTGGTGACACTGTCAACAAATTGTTGTTTTTCTTGTCTTTTGTTTTTGATAGGTAGAGAAAATGTTTGACGGTTAAAAACAAATCATTAGTTTACAACGAAACGAAGTTCCTTTTATTTTATTTAACAATAAGACTGTGAAATATTTTATACCTTATTTTACTTTTAAATCTTATTTTAAATAAAAAACTTGTACCTGTTTGAACTATATTAAAATAAAATAGTATTGGTGACATCGTCAGTATAATTTTAGTATTGACATTTTCTGCAGGTGGTGATAGCGTCTTTAGTGAATCAGTACAGTTTTACTACGGACATTTCCCACAGTGTGGTGATATCGTCAATAGTAAGTAAGTACAATCTTACTATTGACATTTTCTTCATATGGTCCCACAAGAACTACCTAGTCAGTATCGACACAGTATACTGGTAGATTTCGTAGGACAAGCCTGTGTTAAATGTCAATAGTAGATAGCATTAGTTGGGTTATAATTTGTCAGTAGAAATGGTGACATCGTCAATAGATAATCAGTATAATTTCACAATTGGCATTTCCTGCAGGGTACTTACATAGCTTTTCATATGCATGCACACACATACTATATATTACATTAGAATGAATGTACTACGTACAAGGTTTTTACCGAAAAAATAAAAACATGAATCATCAGTAACTGGCACCCTTTTTATATTCGCCACCCTCCAGTGCAAGTGCAAAAAGCAATTGCTATCCCTATTTTAGTAAAACCTTATTTTATTTAATCTGCTTAATAAAAGGGAACTGTGTATAATTTCTCAATAATCACATGGTTATAATTAAGGTCTTTATCATCGCGAGTTTTATTAAATAAAATGCAAATGAAAATTGAACTGCATTTAAGTTGTTTTTAACAATGTTTCACACAAAGATAAGTTAAGTAATTAATAAGTACAGTGGCTCAAAGTTATAATGGACAAGTATTGTTTTAATTTCAAGTTATTTTGTTTTTATATATTTATTTATTTAATCCACTTTGGCAGAATTTGCGTGATGTCATATTCCATTAAATTCGTTGCATGATTTTTTGCTTTCTTGGCGAGAGAGCTGCAGAGAAGCGAACATGGACGGAGTTCAACGGCATGAGTTGAATTTTCAGGCGATTTCATGCAATTTTTGTGTATACATTTCCAACGAATTGACAGTTTAATATGGAATATTTGTCTGAAATATTGCAAGGCAGTTTCAACGTATAATCAGACGATGAAAAATACGTACCAACTTAACAGAGAATGGAAAAAAAAAGCAACGAAATAATTGCAACATGTAAATCCAGACCAAAACACATATTATAGCAATGCACCACTACAACAGTAAATGAGCAAAATCAATGTATATTTAACCAACTGCATGTACCTCTACAACAAAAACGTAAACATCGTGTGATTGTCAAACCAATCACATGAATCAATAAAAAATGTTTTTATTTTTGTATATGGAGTTTGACAAATACAGGGTGAAGCACAAAATTGTTATTGCATGAACTTGAATAAATATATCCAGTGCTGGGCAGTATTTGAAATACATGTATTTGAAATACGTATTTAAAATACAAATACGTATATTAAATACATGGCGTGCAAGTATTTTGTATGTTAAATACATGTCCTGCAAGTATTTTGTATTTTAAATACATACATACAAAAAATGGCAGTATTTCTCTGTATGACACCCGGAAATATCAAAAGTAGAAGCACCAGTAAAGAAGACGATGATTTTGTCCATAGAATTTAATACAATTTTGTGGTCAGCAGGACCTGTAGAAAGATTATTTTCTTCAGCAGGTTTTATTTATTCTCCAACAAGAAACAGTTTGTCTGATGCTACATTCAAAAATCTGATATTTGTTTTGTTGATTAGTTTTATCTAATGTATTTTTTGGTTTGAATAAAAATGGTGTATTTTGTATTTTAAATACCTACATAACGTGGAAGTATTTTGTATTTGAAATACGTACAATAAATGGAAGTATTTTGTATTTTAAATACATAACCTGAAAGTATTTTGTATTTCAAATACCGCAAACAATGTATTTTGCCCAACTATGAATATACCGAGTCCTAATCGCTAAAATAACGTAATTCGCGAAGAACTAATTATACAGGAATTTTTTACATATATTTTCCAATTCGTTCAAAATTGCTTAATGAACGTTTAGTTTACTATCTTATGTAAGTTATATGTACATAACTTGTTTGTCAATGACATTAATTTTTTTTGTCTAGATTTGTAACAGGTTGGATTGAAATTTGACCGCGAAAATAACGTAACACACGGAAAACTAATTATTCTGCAAATTTTTTTTAAGTTTCTATTCTAACTTAATGAAATTCTAATTGTAGCCTACAAATAACCTTATGCAAGTTTTATTTTAGTTTTACATTAATTCTTCGTATTAAAAAAGTTGTTTAACAATAAAAGGTTAACCTTAAGTTAACCTTAAGCGACGAAGTCATTAGCACAAAGGTTAATTATGTATGTATATCAAATTCCAGTTAAATTGAAATTGAATTATGTATGTAAGTATATAAATATGTAGTTAAAATAATCGTTATTCATCTTCAATATCCGTTTCATTTGGCGAATATATTCGTAATGAAGTCAAGCAGAAATACCATTTTTTATCACAAAGAGCTTTTATATCTTTAAATAAGAAGGTGAAGTTAAATACGCCCATAATTGAAAATATTCCTCCCAGAATCATAAGTTCGGTAATTAAAATTTTTCGTTAAACAAAATTTGATTTTTGTAAAAATAAAGAAAAGATTTGGAATGAACAATTTATGTAAATTTATGTAAAAGTTAGTAAAAGAATAAAAGTTGAACTAAAGTGTTTAAAACTGATTGATCCTTAAAAAAGTATAAGAAGTGTTTATAATATACACTTATAAAATTTAGTATACAATAGTAATACATTTGTACTTAACAAATTAATAGTCCAATTCACAATGTTGTGCAAATGTTATTGCATCGTAGCATTTGGAAAGTGGTGTAGCATATTTTTACTCTACACTAACAAAATACAAAGATATGCACTTGCTACTGGTGTATAAATAAACAACACAAAAACCTGTAGTTTTCATTTTGCAACAACCAATTGAGAGAATTCATAGATTGACCGTACTGTTAGCACTTATAGAACATTTAAAAACGTACGTTTGTTTCATACTGTTTGTTTTATTGCCAGGAAAAAGGAGCAGCTGTTTACAACATAGTGATGGGGATTAAAAATTTTCAATTGGTGACTTGTGCAGAAAAAGTACCTAAGATATTTAAATGATATCAGAGCTTTATTTTGTGTATGTATATAAAAATTATTTATTATTTCACATTTATATTATAAAATTATAATATAAAAAGTAAACAACAAATTAGTGTTTATATGTGCATACAAAAAAAATTTATACCATTTAAATTATTTTATATGTACATATATACGTACATATCACATTTATATAAATATGTATTTGTTTATTATATACATCTAAGCATGTATATCGTCTTATCAAATGCAAAAGGGCCTATCTACATTATAACAAAATTTTCACTAGAGATAAAAACTTAATAAAAAGCAAACTATTGTGATAACAAATATTATCTTTTTCAGCATAGTATCATTAATTCCGATTTTATTAATGATACTACCTACAAAAATAGGTTTTTTGATCACAATAGTTTGCTTTTTATTAAGCTTTTTGTCTCTCCTGGAAAATTAAAAAAAAAATAGGTAGGCAGGCCGTTTTGCATTTTATATGACGATATGTATGTACATATCTATATATGCAAATATACATTATTTTAAACTGTTTTGTCAAAAGTACACAAATATTATTATCAAAAAGTACCAAAAAATAAGAGCGTAAATACCCCCTTAACTTGTAACAAAGAAACAACCAATCACTGGCTTATAAATGTCACGTAACAACGTTAGCAATTTCTATTTTATACAGGTTGGTACGTTGCAACTACGGTACATTTAAATTCGCTAAGCTTTTGTGTTGCTTTTCCCATAGACGAACAGCTGATACAGTACGGTACGGGTGCGCTCCGCTAATTCTGCCTTTAAGATACCCATTGTAAATATGTACGTTTATTGTAACTACTACAGAGAATTTTTAAGTTGAAAACATTTTCTGTAAGCCAAGTATTTTAGATCTTTTGGAAAAAGTGTTTTTAAGAAAAAACGCAGTTATTCATGAAATCTATAGGTTTTGTTATTCCATTATTACTTTTAGCCACTGTACATGCATGAGAAATAAACAGATGGGTGCGATGACGAACTTACATATACATATAGTATGTATGTACATAGCTTTGTTTTTCGGAGTTTGTATTTTACATGTTTAATTTTAAATTACATATATGTATGTATTTTGCATGAAAAAACAAGTTTAAAAAAATAACAAGGAAATTGAATTTGAAATTAGCGAAAATATACATATGTATGTATGTAAATGCATATGTATATACGAGTATATGTATACCTACATATATGTACTTATAAGTTCACTCAAATGCAAACATTTATTTGTGTTCATTGAAACTCTACTGGCACTTGCAATCACCTTTATTAGAGTCGATGTCCACACCTCAAGGACTACGGTTTCTTGTCCAATAAAATAAAGGTAGGGAGAGAAAATCGGGACGGGCTACACACGTTATTTTAATTGCAATACGTTTTGTATCTAACACGGTGGCCCTATTATTATAAATACATACATATGTATGTATATAAATGCGTATGTCTGTTTGGAAATTTTTGTTTGGTTCTATTTTATACATATGGAGTTTGACTGATGGGGTGCAATTTTTAAAACGCATTTGTTAGCTGCATTTGTAACAAAATAACAAACAATGTAACCAAATCTTTAAATTCAATTTTTCCTCTCTTCTAATGGTCGTATCGAAGTAAAACTTTTCTTGTATGTGTAGCTTGGATGACAATACAATAATTTGATAGGAGGGGGGACAAGGGGTCCACCTCTACAAAGTATTTTTAATAATATTATGTCTTAAAATAACGTGACCAGATTTCGGAGGAGAGAAAAATAGCAAAAAAAATTTCGCATGATTACAGCCTTGTAAACATTAAACTTACCAGGGTACACTCAAACCAGGTAAGCCCATAAGGCAGCTGATCAGCGTTTCCTAACGGTCAATCTTCATATAAAACCAAAACAAATAAAAAAAATTTATATCTGAAGCTGGTTTCATCTGCGTTAAAGTTTACGATATTTTCTTATCATAAAAGTGTTACATACCATATATGATGGTAAAATAATAATTCAGGTAGCGTCGAAGCTTTTTGTTGTTTAGGTTAGAAGTTGTCAAAAAGCACAAAAGAAAAATGACAAAAAATTGTATATTCACATGTGTGTTTAGTTAAATTTTCTGCTCTATAAACAATTTAGTTGTTTTTCCTTTTCTTATTTGCATTTGAAACACATGTTCAAGTGTGCTTTTTTAGTAGTGTGGGTGTGTGTTAGTAAAACATAAACAAATTTTGACAGCTGCGAACCCAAAAAAAATTTCATTAACGCTTCGCTACTACCTGTATTATTCTACCATGCCATATATTTTCAAAATCGAAAGCTCAATAAAACAAGAGAGCAAGATGTGAAGTCTGAAATAAAAACTTTGGAAATGAGAGCTGCAACAAGCAAAATGTTCACTTATACCAGCACAATGCTTTTGACCGTGTATATTAGCCGTAATACATTGATTTACTTCGTTCGATATGAACCATAATTTTTAAGAATAAAATCTGCAAAATTTAATTTTTTTTTTGGAAAAACTGCACTATGCAATTTATTAAATATATTCACTTACATATATATATATTTTTCATAAGAAAACATAAACAAAGACAATAATAAAAAATAAATAACATTAACTTATATATAAGAAACATACAAATCTTCATTATTTACAGTCTAATCAAAAATAATTTACTTATAGGAAATACATATGAAAATTTCAAAAAAGTAAAGAAGTGGGATATTTTGGAAATTATGCAGAAATGCAGTTAATGATTTGTATATTAAATTGAATAAGAAAAGATGTGGTACAAATACCGGTACTGCGACACATAACAGATATTTTGTGTCATAGAATTTTGGTGTAAACATCCGATGACATTATTTTTAGCAAATCTGTTGATATCAATGGATCAAAACAGTGGCATGTTTTAAGCTTTATATAATCTTTTGTATATAATACATCCACTAAATATTCAGTTTCCAAACTATTTCGTAATTTTGTTTTATTGAAGTTCACCTGAACTGCCGATGAATGTGGTAAATCCATAATATACATACATACATATATTGAATAAATTTAGTTAGCGCTGAAAAAGCAGTCAGAATAAGCTCGCATTATTTCAGATAATCTTTTCCAGAAATAAGAACAGGAGTTATCTGTTTTTTCGTAATATTTCTTTATCTTTTTTTGGATAATAAATTCATCATCAAGCAGTCGACTAAATCGAACGCATTCCAAAAAAATAATATTAAACATTTACATAAATACGTACTATAAAATACAAAAACAAAAAGCATTCACTCTGTCTCATTTCTATGCACACTTTATTTATTTTTCAAGTTGAAAATGATACATGCATGGGTAATAAGTGTGCATGCGTTAGCAGCAATTTTAAACGCTTATAGCCAGAATACCAAATGTTCACTCATTTATCACTCATTCATGAATACGAATTTTTAATTTTTGTTGTGTTTCGTTCTATTCGTGTTTGAAATAGTTTGCTGTATTCTTTCCTGTACATAAAATAAAGTTTTTGTTTATTATTCAAATATGAATATCAAATTTTATTTTGCAATAGTATTTGAAAATGATCGGCAAAGAATTTGTAATCTGAATGTTCATGTACATGAAATATCAAGATTTATTTTTTATTTTTTTTATTGGGTAATTTAGTAGTATTAAAATACTTTACAGTAAATTCTTAAAAAATATTATTTTTGTACTTAAGTTTTTATCAAAAGCTCTGTGGAATATCATTATTTCTTATAAAATATAAAATTTTTCTTTTAAAAACATTAGTATTTGTTTCTGATTTTGTATTGCTTGGAAGCTTGTTATATAGGTGTAGTCCTTTGTAGAAAAGTGAACGTTGCTTTGCAGTTGTTGTTGCTTTTGGTAGTCGGAAATTATCAGCATTCCTTAGTTTATACGGTTGTATGTCTCCAACATAATTAAGTTGTTCTATCAAATATTCTGGTGCATTTCCCGTTTTCATTTTTTGTATAAAGTATAGTGTATTCATTTCAAGTCTTTGTTGTATATTGAGCCATTTCAGTGCGCCAAGCATATTTTCAATTTTGTTAAAATATTACATCTTAAAATTAATCGCAATAGCTTTGTTTTGCAGTTTTTGAAGTCGTTCTATTTGTGTTTCTGTGCAGCATGTATGCATATAAAATTGTTGAACAAAATTCGAAATGTGGTTTTACCATTGTATTAAAAATATTTATAGCCGTTAGAACCGATATTTTATTTCGTATTCGTTTAAAAAATCCGATTTTTTACAAATTTTTTTACATATATATTCTATATGTTCTTTAAATTTTAATTGTTTATCTATTATAAAACCAAGATATTTAATTTCAGTTACTTTTTCTATAACTTCATTATTTATTTTAAATACCGATTCATTGTTCATGTTTATTTCCATTATTTTTGTTTTGTTTTCATTTAATTTTAGTTTATTTTTTATAATATTATTTATAATAATATAAAGGGTGTTTTTTATTGAGGTATAGAACTTTAAGTTGGCATCACTTTTTTAACTGGCGGCCATTTTGTCAGCTGTCAAGTGATTAATATTTAGTTTGGTTTGCCATTTCATCATGAACAGGTTGACAAAAGAACAACGCTTGCAAATCGTGCAAATTTATTTCGAAAATAATGGTTCAGTTGGCGAAGTTTACCGCAAGCTCCGTCCATTTTATGGTCGACATAATCGTCCATCAGAGCAATTAATTCGGTTAACCATGGATCGTTTTCGCACTACGTTTACTCTATGTGATAATACGCATCCGCAGAGACGTCGAACAGTGCGCACCGAAGAAACAATTGCCGCTGTAGAGCAAAGTGTTGAAGAGGACCCGAATGAATCGATTCGCCACCGTGCACAGCAATTGGAGCTTTGTCCATCAACTTTATGGAAGATTTTGCGCAAAGATCTTGGCTTGCGACCTTACAAGATCCAGCTTGTGCAAGAATTAAAGCCGCGAGACCATGCAATGCGTCGTGATTTTGGTGTATAGGCCGAAAATGAGATTGATCTCGATGCTGATTTTCATCGCCAAATTTTGTTCAGTGATGAGGCTCATTTTTGGTTGAATGGCTACGTCAACAAGCAAAATTGCCGCATTTGGAGTGAAGAGAATCCACATGAGACACTTGAGACGCCATTACATCCACAAAAACTGACTGTTTGGTGTGCTCTATGGGCTGGTGGAGTCATTGGGCCATACTTCTTCCGAAATAATGCTGGAGAGTCAGTTACCGTTAATGGAGACCGGTATAGAGCCATGATAACCGACTATTTTGTTCCCGAATTGGATGGCATGAATGTGGATGAGTTGTGGTTCCAACAAGACGGCGCTACATGCCACACAGCGCACGTCACAATCGATTTATTGAAGGAAACATTCGATGAGCGCATAATTTCGCGGAATGGACTTGTCAATTGGCCACCAAGATCGTGTGATTTGACACCATTGGATTATTTTCTTTGGGGATATGTGAAGTCGCTCGTCTACGCCAACAAACCAGAAACGTTAGGGGTCTTGGAAGCCAACATTCGTGGCGTTATTGCCAACATACGGCCCCATATGCTCGAAAAAGTGGTTGAAAATTGGACCTGTAGAATTGGCTTTATTCGAGCCAGCCGCGGCGGCCACATGCCCGAAATCATATTTAAACATTAATGGCATAAAATTATCCTTCCAATGTTTTATTTCAATTCTTCTTGTGTTTTATTTCAATTCGAAGTTCTATACCTCTAAAAAAAACACCCGATATTATCCCCAAAAATCGCTAGCGAAAAAAGAGCTTTTTCCTCAAAAAATCCCCTGGGGATTTTCCCGAAATTTCTATCCTCAAACATAAAAAAGTTCCCTATTTGTGGACAAGTCCCCAAAACTGAGAACGCTGCCGGCTAATCGCAGAATTCTTATGTGCTTGTTACAGGGTAACAAATGTAAAGTAATTAAAAGCAACCAACAACAAGCTGACAAAAAACTTAACTTCACTTTGAAGTACATTTACAATGAAAGTTGCGCACACTTGAAATAAAAAATCATAATTTCTATAAATTAAATATCATAATTAAAAAAAATCATCAAATCATATTTTGGTTGAAAAATCATCAAAATTATGATAAAATCATCATTCTGGCAACGCTCTGTACAACTTGTATTTGCAAACCAGAGAACTGAAATGTTATCTCGCGCTCATTCATGAGTATGAGTATGTGTAAATCGAAATAAAAAACTATGAATGTGAATATTATGTTTTGCAAAAAGTGTGATGGCAAATGTTTACAATTGCAAAATATGGAACATGGTACAATTATCACAGGTAATAGCGATTCTACAACAAATTACAACACCAAAAAACACTGTTGGTAGAAACGTACAAGGTTTATGTCAAAATCTATCGTCTGTGTCTCGCACACATACATACATAATCTCTCTCAAATTTACTGACACACGCATATTGTTGGTAGAAACATACAACGGTTATGTCAAAACCAGTTGTCTGTGTGACGCACATATTCTCAAATTTACTAAGTCAGCTGTGCTATTAGCATTACCTGGTATTATTGTACCATGATATGGAATCTGAAATTCATAAAATTGTGAATATGGGTAATGTATACAAATACGAATGAATATTAAATAAATTGACTTTGAATACCCATGTTTTACGCTAAACTTAGACGATATGTTGAATCATCATATATGTACATATATGCAGACAGCCATATGATTAAAATTAGTAGCAAATTCCTATGTCGGCATATTTCATATGCTCGACGTTTACACAATATGTTGAAAGAAGTTAATTTTTTAATGTCAGCATACGTCAGCAAATAAAATGTCAACATAAGAGTTAGCATACGACTCTCGAGTTTATACGATATGTTGAATTTCATGTGATGCTACATACATACATATGTACATACATATGCTGAGTGGTATAAACTATTTTCTTGTGAAATTAGTCAGTTTGACAACACTTTTTAATTATTATTTAACTTATGTATGTACTTATACATAAAATTTATTAATATATGTAAAGTCGGTAAATATGCAAATAACGCACGAAAACACAAAAACATCTATCAGAATTTCTTGTTTATTTCCGGAGACCTGTGCCGAATAATTTAAACGATGGCTGCCGGCGATAAAAAAAACGTGATGGTTACTGAAATCCGGCTGTGTACCGATAGTCGTTCGCCTAGCCGCTGAGTTTATATTATTCAAATAGTTTATTGTTTTCACATTTGTTAGTTATTAATTAATTCGCTTTCAGCTATATTTCGTTTTGTGTGCGTGTGTGTGTATGTTTACCCAGCTGATAATATTGGACTACGTGGTCCATTATCCTTGGCTGAAACGCACTAGTTACATCATGGTCCTATGTTATGCACTCATGGACTATGTCATTGTCAAACAATAGCTTATTTCTATACGACAATTGTTCATGGTTTCACGATAGTACTCGTGCCTAACAAACTACTTGTGCGTGGCCCATTTTTAACGACATAGTAGTTTTTGGGTTAGTCCGATGTAATACAAACCTGGGCCATATGGTCTAGCCATAGGACATCGTAATGTTAAATAGACCATGTTTTCTACATACATACATTTGGGCTACTTTTGGACTAGTCCTAGTCCTTCATGGAGTATACTTTACATGCGTGTTTGGACTAGTCGCTTTATCTGCAGGGTATAAGTACATACAACAAGCAATGTATTTACATATTTACATGAAAAAAACTATCGGCGCTGTTGGTAGACATGCGGCGCATATGCAAACTAATATGCTGTTTACACGATACAATGAACTCGCGATAACATGAACTAATTTTCACTAAGGCAGTTCACATTTTCGAGTTTGTTCACGTTATCGAGAACCCAAATTTAAAACAAAAATGACAAAAAAGTAATCGGAACTTTCAACGGAACAGTTAAACAAATGTTAAAGAAAAATATCAGTAATATGAAAAAATCTTTAAAAGAGCTGCTTCTTTAAGGTTTCTCAGCACTCGAATGTCACTTTGGTCTACCATCTCGTTTTCAGCCCATATTAAAGCCTTATTCATCTACAGCTTCCTTGGCTTTTTTTCAATACTTCCTACTTCTGTGCAATTTTGTTGTTCCAATCTTTGACCGTGGAAAGATTAACATGTACATATGTATATGTAATTAAATTTGATTTAAATTCTCTAAAAATACTAAAACCTACAATAAAACAAACTTGAGAATTCAGCGCCTGAAGAAGTAGAACCGCACTATTTTCTAGCTGTGTTATTTCTGTAGGAGAATCTCCTCTCTTAAAATACATACATATTTCACTTTCACGAGTTAAATTTTTTAAATTACCTATAATTCGTGGTTTCCCAATTCAAAAAACAGTGTTCACGTTTTAGAGCTTTCAGATTTTGTTCACGTTTTAGAATACTCTATGGAAAAATAAATTTGTTCACGTTTCTGAGACGTTCACACTTTCGAGTGTTCACGTTTTCGCGAGTTCACTGTATGTTAAAATTGCCAACGTTCGTTTGTTGGCATTCTTAACAAAGTGTTACCAAATGTTGTTATATATATGTACGTATTCTGAAAAAATTTTGCGTTTACACGATATGCAAGCATTTGCAACAAATTTTTCAGCATAAATATGCTGATTTAACATATCGTGTAAACTTATCTTTATATTTTTTTCAACATGAACTGTTCTCACATACCTACATAAAAGAAACAAAGCTTTGTAGCACGGTAAATGTACACGGTTGCCTATTACATATTAAAGTTTAAAAAATCTGCGTTTTTAGGGGAAAAATCTGCATATCTAAATTTCATCGTTTTGGAGTACTAAAATGTTCAAAATGCAGCCAGAACACCTACATATAATTACGTATGTATGTACATACATACATATGTATGTATGTAGATGCATGCAAAAGCAAAACTTTAATATTTATTTAAATTTAATTTTAATAAAATTACGCTGGGTGGGCAGGAATCTAATTTCTCAAAAATCATTTAATTAAGAAAATTGCAGAAAGAAAACTTTTTACCTTATAAACAGGGACCTACTGTTAAGCAGTTCACAATAAAAATTAATGTACATACGTACATATGTACATACGTATGTATATAAATATGTATGTATGTATATACAATGGAAATACATATGCATGTACATACATACATACATATTATGTACCTACAAAACCAAAGCATTGAAAAATAGATTAACAAAAAATATACATACATACATATGTACAACTAAAATAGGTATAAATATTCGAAAACAACAATATCTTTTGATTAAATTTGTGATTGTTGTTTTCATAGGTTTTTTGCAATTGTTTATTGTGACGTTTCAGACAAATTTCAGAAAAACGGGAAACACATTCATTCATACATACCACATACATATGTACATAGTGTATAGAAGAGTGTGTGCAAAGTCATAAAACAAAAATTAACAAATTACGAAAATGTTTGAAAAGAATAATAAAGAAAAAATATATAAAACACGTCGTGTAATAAAACATGATGATTAACTTTTATTGAATTAAAATAATATACTACGTAAGTACCAACATATGTATGTATATAAAACTGCATACAAATAAAAAAATGTTGCCAATTTAATTGATAATTTTGTAGGAATGTACATACATACATACTCGTATATGCATGTAAACAGGACACTAAGTTGGAATAATGTCAGTCGACATTTTTTTCATTTTATTTTTTTGAATTGACCATCGAATCAATAATGGCGGAATAATACAGGTCTAGTCTGAGCTACTTTTTCCGGCTAATTTCAGATAAATATGTCAAAGAGGCCGACATGTTGGTTGTTTTTGTAATGTCGTAATTGTTGTGTTCATACCTAATTCTGTGTTATTGTGCAATGAAATCACATACATAAATTTTCTGCTTTAGTATGTACGATGTGCATATTTTAAAAATTATTTTTTTTTTGTCTGGATGGTATTTAAAACTCCGGCTTGGCTAAGTTTCTGTTTAGACGCGTCATGTCTTATTGACATAATTCTTACTCTTTTTTCTTTGAACTTTCATTCTTGTTCACACGATTCATGTCATGTTGACATTTACTTGCAAACACCTTCATGCTTAAAATTACGAATAAAAAAACAAACCGTAATGGCAGTATCTGAGTACTCGTATGTAAACGCAGACTTTGTAGATGTTTCTGCATAGCTGGGATTTATTTCCTCTTTACTGAAGACTTTGCAATGGATCGATTTATTTATATGTTTATTTGTATTCATATCGGATAGCTTGTTTATGAGTTTGGAACTTATCTCAGTTTTCGAAGTGTAGCCAAAACCGCTTCGTTATATGCAACTAAAATCATTTATATTAATAACGAAACTTTTAACATACATGCCTATGTAGCTTTAAATATGTACAAATAAAGGCCGACTTCCTAAACGCAAGTTGCGATGCATATTTACAATGCATACACTTCGTAAACGCATATGTAAAATTTCTGGCAACGTCCAATGTTCCTAATCGTTTGGCAACTCATTTTAATGAGTATCAGCTGTCAAAATCGCGCATCATTTTTATTTTGTATGCAAACATTTGAACTGCAATGGCTGAGTAAGTATTTTCTTCTTTATTTTTAAAAAATTATTTATAATTGATAGATTTTATTTAAATAATTGAACACTTTATATTGCAGAGACAAAAAGTGGACCCAATATTTCTTTTTAATAAGTTTCTTTAGCAAATCAATATTTTTTGAAGATTTAGCCTGAGATAATTCCTCAGCACTTGCCAACAAAATGGATAAATAATTTTGTGTTACCTCCATTTTTCCAAAAAAATTTATTAAATTTTATACCATATGTTTTTGACATTTGTTTTATGTATGAGTTGCATATCGACGTTCCTAAATGCCGATAAAATGCAAAAAATGTATCTGCAACGCAAGGTTGCACTTAAGATATGTTTAGCATTGCATAAGCTTTTTTTTAAATAATGCATTGCAACTTGCGTTTAGGAAGTCGGCCAAACTCTAGCCGTAAAATTCAATGGAACGCATGAGAACATTTGTTTCTAATAGAAATCATTAATAAAAAACTGCAATTTAAAAAAATTAAAAGATAATTTTAGCAACACTGTTAGACACAAAACCCCCAAATACGCACACACTTAAGTGCAAATAACTATACACATACATATGTATGTATGTATTTACAATTAAACACATATTTTCACTATAAAAATTTTTAATTTGTTGTTTTTTATTGTGTTAAGTCGGGTTGTATAGAGTTAAGTTGACTTACCTTGGGCTTATTTAACCATTTAAGTAGTGTTTCCATTTTTATTGAAAGTTGACGGAATTGCAAACACAACAACAGTAATTATTTGTAATAAAAAAACAACGAGAAAGGAGTAGATTACAAATGAAGATCACTTGCAATTGTTGTTGTTGGTGTGATATTTTCCTTTTTTAGCACACTCAAAACATTTTAAATCGCAATCTTTTTCTTTTGTTTTAGGTCAAAACGTAAAAAGCAAATCATTGAACAAGTTGTTTACTTTAATCTTTATTTTCTTCGTAAATATATTTAAAAAATGTATCACGTATTAATATTTTTCTTTGTATTTTTCTCGTTTTTTTCTGGAAAATTTATTTCTTTATTTAATCACCAGTAAAATATTTTTATGTGCATTTTTAAATATTTTTTACTTCTTAAAACATTAATAACTTTGTGATTTGAAATCAATTTACAAATGAATCAACCTGCTTATAATTGATGTTGAATTTTTTATTTTCGTGAAACAATACATTTAAAAAAATAATTCTCTTCACTACATTGCTCAAGTTGCTCACACAATAGTCATCGGATACCCCCCTTTTACTTTAGACTTGTTTCATTATGGTGTCCAACAGAAAAAACAAAAACACTCATATTTTTCTTTTCTTCCTCTTATTCTTCTCCTTTTAAGCTTTTCGTTACGTCTTGACAGTGAAAAACACCACTAAAACACTCACTTTACGTATCTTATTTAACTGAGCTCCACTTTCCTATGTTTTTATATATTTAGTCATTTTAATATCACTTTAATTCTTATTTTTTTAAACATGTGTGGAAATATCTTATTTTTAAGTTATCTATTCTAATTTTCTGGTGTATTTCCCAATAGTAAAGGCAAAAAGGCGGAGTCAAGTTGATAAATTGGAACACAACACAAATTCGAGGCCGTATTGTGTCTTCAGTGATGTTAACTTCATTTCATCAATTTTTTGAATATGACTTGAAAATCGCTGGAAGGTAAGATTTATTTTGACGGCTTTTCCAAATCCAAATTTGTTATTAAAAATCTTTAATTTTATATGGGAAATTCTGAATTAAATGTTTAAAATCCTGAATTTAATACGAAAAATCAGAAATTGAAGTTAATTTATAAGTTATAAAAACAATTTATTTGCGTTAGAAGGCTCAGGTGGTGAAGTTAGAAGTCCATACAAAATGCAATGAGTTTTTGTTATTTAACAAGATTGGAAACAGAACAAGTGTTTTGTACGCAGCCAAACTAACTTCTTGACAATACAACACAAAATTCAAAATGCATGCCTATAACCATTTGAGATGATTCAGTAGACATTTTAACAGCTGATTTATTGTGACAAAAAAATCACAATAAAATTTTTTATTTTTAAAATCGTTGAAAACCGAAACAAATACTTTTGTAATTTTGTTATTTACATTCCCACTAATTTTATTTAGAAATACATATTTCTCATTTATCTCTAACATGTACCGATTAGTGCTCATAATATTTCATTAGGTATCATGTTAGGTATTTTTCGCATTATCTACAACTGGTACCGTCTATTCGATTTGCATATGTCAAAAGTTGGTCTTTTGGCGTGTGCCAAACGGTACAAAAGTACAATGGTATAAATATACATATTTACTTGTAGGGAAAAATTTCATATTTCTGCTGGGTCAAATTATCTTTTTTTTACAATATAAAATTTTTTCGTCTGATGGAAAAATTGCTGGTGAGACAAAAATTTTACTACAAGCTGTCGACTACCAACAAATTTTTAAAAGAAAATTGTAAAAAATAGGGTGTGTCCCAATCCAAGGCAAATTCATAACAGATAGACTCGCTTCAATTCGCTTTGTAAAATAGCTGCTTTCTTTGTCAAAATCAACGTCAAACACTACATATAAAACAAACATAAACAAATTTTAACAACCAAAACATATCAAAATGCAAGGAGATGTAAGGAGCAAAAAATAATCAGCTTAGCTGTCGAGACCACCTGTTATTAATTCCCATTGGTGGCAATCGGTAGCAAAGGTTGATAAGTACTCTGGGGGGTTATTATGTATATCGATTCGAAAGAAATCACAAATTCGAATAATTTCCGTTTCGAATCGAAATACATAATAACCCCCCTGGTGTGAAAATTTTAGACATTGTTGAGGTGAATAAAATTTCACTAGCCCTGGGGCTGGTAGAATTTTGACAGAGCTTGTAAATTTTTAACAAGCAGCAAAGTAGAAGCATTGTATCACAAAACAAACTAAGCCACAACCGTCATTTTTGAAAATTCGAGCCGTTGCCATTACATTGAATTTTTATGACTCTTAAATGTAGTGTTTAACCAGGTAATAGTATTACAGCAGCTGACTATTATTTGCTTTCTTATTTTACATTGCGAATGCCAAAATACATACAAAATATTTTTTTTGTCGTTTATAACTTTTTCTTCTGTATCTGCTTTGTTTGTTTTATTTATGGGTTATGTTTTCGACACACGCAATTACACTACACAAACAAAAATGTCTGTTGTTCTTGCATTGTTGTAATTGTTTTCCTAGTGCTGTCACCTAGTTAAATATACCTTGCTCATAAGCAAATGTTTTTCACCATCGTACTTTGCTACCGATTGGCAACACCCATACAATAAAATTCTTTGCTGTACATCAATGTTGTATCGAAAAAATGTATAATGTGATATACTATGTACTTATGTATGTACATATGTATGTACAATTGCAATCGCAAATTAAAATGAATGATGCATTTTTCATTGTCCGGAAGTACAAATATCTCTTTTTTTTCTTACAGCTGAATTACGAGTTGAGCAGCAAAAGTTGAATTGTGTGAACCGAGGCTAACGTAGTATGCGTCGTTCAGAAAATGTCCTAGAATGCCCGTGTGTCCAACTAGATCTTCAGTTTTTATTGTAGAGATGTTTGGTAACCGAAGTGCACTGCTGCCTTATTAGTGGCTTGTTCAATTTTTTTCCACCAAACTAATCGACATCATATTCCATTATTAATTCCCATATTTCTACTTTACATTGGTATATACATATGTATGTACATACATACATACATATGTATGTACATATATTATATAAATATGCGAAGAAAAATTTTTAGTCTCTTTTTTCCAACTTATTTTACTAAATGGTAAAACGGCTTATCCACCGTCAAAGTTTAATTCAACTGGGAGAAAGACAGAATAAGAAAATATTCGTCTTCTTGTCTTTCTCCCAGCTGAATTAAAACTGCAAAGTAAACTTTGACTGTGGAAAAGCCGTCTTAACATTGTTTAGCTTTAGTGACCCGACTATATTATATTATTTAAAACGGTTCAGTATTAAAGGAATAAAGAGCTTAATTCAGCTGGGAGAAAGACAGAATAAGAAAATATTCGTCTCTCTCTTTCTCCCAACTGAATTAAAGTTTGCAAAGTAAACTTTGACTGGAATAGCGGTCTTTCACTCATTTGAAGAGAACGAATCTTATTATACGGCTTTTTCACAGCCAAAGTTTACTTTTACGGTGTTCCCACAGTTAAAGTTAACTTTGCAGTTTTAATTTAGCTGACAGAGACGGCTTTTCCACAGTCAAAGTTTAATTCAGCTGGGTGAAAGACAGAATACGAAAATATTCATATCTGTGTCTCTCCCAGCTGAATTAAAACTTTGCAAAGTAAACTTTGACTGTGGAAAAGCCGTCAAACCTTAACTGTGGATATGCCGTCAAATTGAAAGAGATGAGCATTAAATATGGGCGTACATGTTCATTAAACGTTGCTTTGCTTACAACCATACCTAAATCAGAGCGTTGAGCGTCGCGTTAGCAGAAGGGTACGTATTTACAATATATTCTAAGAAAAAAAATTACTCTGAATGCACTACAAATACGTACCCTGTTGCTAACGCGACGCTCAACGCTTTGATTTGGTAAAGGAATAAAGAAAATCGGCTGGAGAAAAAGGGATCTAAAATTTTTTTCTTTGCTTATTGATATATAAATAGATAATAATTGGTAATCTTGATAAAACAATTTAAATAAAATAAAAATAAATTTCGACACCAAATATATTATTTGTTAAACTTATTCTACAATAAAGCATATAAAAATATTAAGACAAATAAGATTTTCTTTACAAAAGTTAATACAAAATTTTCGTAAGCTTATTCTACAATTCCAAGAAAAGTTTATAGTAATCATGCACACATAACATTTTCACGAAGGTTTCGTTTAGATTTTTCTTGCCTTTTCCTAAATATGTTCTCCAATCTTTTTCAAGTTTAAAGCTCATGTTATATTTTTGTAAGGTCATTTGTTTTGTTGGGTGCCTTGTGATCATAATTTTTCAAGGCGAATTTAGGCGAGTGTACTTCAAGGCGAATTCATAACAGGGATTTTGCTCATCATGTAATGATAAGTGCTTTAACCCTACGTAACAATTTTTAATGCTGCAATTGTAAAATTGAAAACATGCATTTTCGAAGTATGTATTTTTTAATATGAAATTTAACAATTGCAAAAATAAAAATTGTAAGCAAATGCAACAAAATGTTTCTAGTTTGTTGCATATGGATTGTGATCACAATTTCTAAAAGCAAATTGTAAATAAATTTTCTTTTTCTGTTACACATTCCGAAAATTTTTTGTTTTCAATATCAATTTTCACACGAAATTTTGTTTTATTTTAATAACAACAGGTTCTTAAGTACTTACAGTAACTAAAGCGTCAAAAATTAAACAATTCAATTAAAAACATTTTATTTTATTTTTTCTTGCAAAAAAAAAGTTGTTTATTTTTATACACTACACTGTTAAGACTATAATAAGTTTGTTAAATTATGGTTTAAAAAACATTGGTTGTAAAAAGTGTATATTACATTCGATTAATTTTTGTTTCTTTTACGTCTGTTTAATTAGTGTGGTATGTATGGCCCCATCGCTTGAAAAAGTACCAACAAAAATATATGTGGTCCATCTTATGAATTTCCATACTAAAAACAGAAGTAAAGAGAAACTAAATCATATATTAAATTATTATCGATCACCAAATAATTTGTTTTAATAAAACCTTATTAATTACAAAATAACTAAAATTATACACAAAATCACACAACATTAAGCAGGACTAAAGATTGTAAGAAAACAACTTAACTAGATTGTTGCTTTGGATTAGGATAAATTACGTTGAGCTGTTGTGGCTTGTTTTGGTAAATTACGATTGTTGAAGACACCCATCTTGGAATTTGAAAATAACAGAGTATCTACTGAGGGTAGGACTTGGTTGGATTTCATTAGAACGGGTCCAGCATTGACCGTTAACGGCAAGTATAGTTGATTAATAAACGATGGATTTGTATTACTACTGCTAGTAGTTGTAGTGGAGCCTTTCAAATACCTCTGACTGTTATTGTTGATTTGTATCAAATCTGGAACACTTACATTCGTAGTAATGATTTGGGGCAAAAAGGTATGGGCCGTTGCCACAGCACCACGTGAGTCTTCAATTCTCATTGTTGTAATTGGGCCATTTGTTTCATTATTAGCAATGGTAAATGGTGGTAAGTAGAAATTGTTTGTTGAAAAATCGGTTGATGTTAAGGTAGATGACGGTGCGAATTCCAAAGAGGCAGGAGAGGAAAATGGCGAGGACTCCAAAGAAGAACATATGGATTTATTTTTAATAGAATCTGAAAAAAATACCCTTAATTATTCCGTATTAGGGACGGTTCAGATATTAATTAAGCCTTGACCATTAGCTATTTATACATGAATTATTATTTTGAACAGAACTTTTATTTGGAAATAAAGTAAATGTTAAAAGTATTTAGTATCAAGTGCTCAGTTTAAAAAGTATGGAGTTGTATATATTAGAAAAAAATAACCACTTTTTACAATATCATATAAAATTTTTTATTGAAACTTACCAAATTCTTCAGTTTTTAATTTCATATCCATGTCATGATGTTCCTCTTTGATTTTAAAGTGTAAATCAGCCATAGAATCCGATGATATAGCATTATCAGTGTCAGCAAAATTAGACATGACATTGGTGGGTAAGGTGGCTTTGAATAGGCCACATTCTTCCATCTCTAGTGCTTGCTCCATTATCAATTCCTCAGCTGAGGTAATACTTAAGCAATGTAAATCCGTAAAAGTTACTTTGGTGTGTTGTTGATGTTGCTGATGTGACTGTAAACGCTGCTGCTGATGGGTTAGTTCTTGATGTTGGTCCTGTTTTTGTTCATGTAATTGTGCATTTATTTCCGACTTTGGTTCTAAATATTCCTTTTTTATAATCAATGGTGGAGGGACTTGTTGTACTTGCTTTGGCATGGACTGTTTCCTTTCTCGCTTAACTTTCTCAAATTTCTGATTTTTTTGTTGCGAAAGCAGTTTTTGCTGAGTAGATGTTTTCAAAATATTGGTCGTATTAGTTGCTGGTAATGTTGTACAGATCACATTCATAGGTTTGGTATTGTATACCAAAGCGAGAGGTGGCGGACCATTGCCAGCAATAGATTTGACAATTGGTAAATTTTTGTGAAGTGGGGAGGAAGAAACCAGAAAATTTGTTTTTGGCGTTGTTGATGCGGTTACCATTGAGAGGGTATCAGAATTTGTTTTTGTAATTGGAGTTACAGCAGGATTTTGCTTCTTCTTACGTTTTGCTGGTACTTTCGCCAAAGGAGGTGGTCCATTTATGGAGCCCATCTGATTTCTATGACTCGTAGTTATCGATAGGAGTGGTTTTGTCAGGGTAATTGTTGTAAATACTGTAGTTGGTGCAGTATTATGTGTTGATGTAGTTGATGTAACTGAAGTTGAATATGTAGTTAGTATTTGTTGTTGTAGGTGTAGTTCATTTGAATTAATTTTAGTGAGATCGGATGGCTTTTGATTTGCTGCTGCAGAAGTGTTATTGTTGTTGTTCTTATTTGAAGCTGATGCTGCTGCAGTTTTAGTTTCTGCAGTTTTCTTTTCCTTCGGTGTACGTGTTGATTTCTTTGAACAATATGAAGGTATGTTTTCCAACATTTCACCAGTTTTGTGATCAACTTTGTGACGACGTCTTGTATGTTTCAGCCAATTGGGGAAGTTTGTAAAATCTCTGGGACAATAATTACATTTGAATGGTCTTTCTCCCGTGTGTATGTTCGAATGCTGCTTTAATTTTGAATTCGAGATGAACGATTTATCGCATACGGTGCATGCAAATGGTCTTTGTTCCAGATGTACTAAATTATGTACCTTCAGGCAGCGTTCAGTCTTGTACATTTTTCC
This sequence comes from Gymnocheta viridis, assembly GCA_956483585.1. Classification (NCBI taxonomy): domain Eukaryota; kingdom Metazoa; phylum Arthropoda; class Insecta; order Diptera; family Tachinidae; genus Gymnocheta; species Gymnocheta viridis. Next base: position 134,679,446 of record OY101440.1, on the reverse strand, counting down.
GCATTTTTCACAGCGATATGATCGAGTCTGCGCATGGTATTTTTGATGTCGCTGAAGATGACTGCGCTCTTGAAAACGCTTTTGACATTCGGAACATTCGTATGGTTTTTCTGAGGTATGAATGCGTTGGTGATGGGTCAAATTAATCTTCTGTACAAATTTCTGTCCACATATCTCACATCCATATTTTTTATTTTCGGTATGGATTTTACGATGCATCCACATACTTCCATGTTTAAGGCTGAAAAAAATTAATACATGTTATTTATACTTAAATCGATACCCAATTTATAATGAACTTCCAATAATTTTTGATAAGATCATAAAATATTTTTGGGTCAAATAATAAATAGATTTTTCTGTGCATAACTCTAACTCTATCACTGCGTTAAATAACGAGAAAAGAACTATTTAGGTGTGATTGACATTATGTGCTCTTATTTGTAGTGCATAATACTGGAATATTTCTCGTTTTTTCTGTGCAGGCTCAGTAAACATAAAGCGTGCCATAGTAATGGAAAATTATAGAAAATCAAATCTTTTTAATAATTAACGGGCAAAGAAAAATGCAAACTCTCTTGAATGGGACTTAAGACAAAATAAAATGTTTTGTCATTCAATTAACCATAAAATCTTCGTTTTCCAAAATTATAGGGGATGTTATGTAAACAATTGATTTGATATCGCCTAATTTCTATTGGACAAAATTAATATTTTGAAAGATCCTTGGCAACTTTGGGCAAAAATGGTCAGACTGATATTTCTACATTGTAAATTTTCAAGTTAATTTATCTTTAAATACGTTGCATTTGCTCAAATCAGTCAGAAAGTTTTAAGACTATAACCTCGTGAAAATTAGAAAAACAATTTATTAAAATTATTCTGATTTATTCGACCTTTTTATCAAGTTTTATTAAATAATTTGTTCATTAGATATAAATGATTTATTTAAACCGATATTTCGCTTTCTCAATGGAAAGATTCTTCAATTATATATATTTAATTAAAAATTAATAATAACAGTTAGTTTTCACAAACCAATAAAAACTTTGTTTGAAAAAACAATAAAAAATTGTCAAAAAAAATGATAATTAAATTACACGAAAATACAAAATTACTTAAATCTATTACAAAGACATAAAAAATATTCAATTTCCTGTTTTATTTTATAAATTAAATTTGTGTAATTTTGAGCTACATTTTCTGTATCCATTTTAAAGTTAATTCTTTGTTCTGTTGGTGTATTTATAATCTGTAACATTTCTAACATGATACGACGTTTGTAGTTTGTTTCTGTGTTCAAAACTGTTGTGTTTTCAAAATATGCTGCATGGTGAAACATTGCATAATGTGATGGTAATGCAGTTTTCTGAGTTGATATTGATATTAAACCCTCCGTTATTATTTCCCTTACATGGTATTTTGTAAACTACATTAAATCTGTCTAATATTTCCGTCTTATCCTCCATTTTACTGAATAAACTTCCTAATGTTTTGTATGTCTTATGAGCCATCCTATAATTATTAAAATCGAAGATTTTAGAATTCTCAAACCTTTCAGAAACTATCGGTACATAAGTCGACTTATAAATTTTTGGTTCATTCCCAGTTGTCGTACTATTTATTCTGTCTTTTGTATTGTCAAATCAATTTACTAGAAAGTAGATTAGGGAAGTCATTATCTTCCAATATATTTCTAATTATCCCCACATTCTACCTATGAAATTCAATGCCACTAATATTCAGTACTCTATCTATGAGATTTTTTGCCGTATTATTAATAACTCTTAGGATGTTTTGAATAATACTTAATTATTCTCCCCGACGATGTAGGTTTCTGGTACCACTCTACTAATAAGTTATTACCCCTTCTTATTATTAAAGTACCTAAATATGGTAAATTATAGTCACATTGACTATAGTTTTTTATTTCTTTGTAATAAATTTAAGTAATTTTGTATTTTTGTGTAACTCAATTATCAAATTTTTTAAACAATTTTTTATTATTTTTTCAAACAAATTTAGTATAAGTTTTTATTAGTTTATTATAATTAATTTTTAATTAAATATATCCCTGAAGAAGCTCCCTGAAAAAGCGAAATATCATTTACATTTATTTTCTGGACCTAAAGCTTGAATAATTTATTTAATAAAAAAATATATTTTCAATTTCTAACACTCGAGTTTTAATATAAATAATATAAATTAACAGTTTTCCTTTTTTTTTGTTGAAATTTTAACTTTTTGCTTACCACTTTCCACAATCTGGACACTTTTTCCAAGCATCTTTACGTGCATCAATAGGACGATGAGTTTTTAAATGTTTTTTTAGTGATGTTTCGAGGTCAAATTCTCTTTCGCAATCTGAACATTTGTAAATAAGACGATGGTTTGTATGTTTACTCAGTTCCTGACTACCGCGGAAAATTTGATTTTCACAATCCAGACATTTATACATAGGTTCGGGCAATGGCAAGTTTTTCATTACAGTTTCCTTATTATTTGTAGGCGTTTCTAAAGCAGCCAGTGGAGGTGGTTGGTTCATAATCAACATTGGATCTTTTTGGTATTTACGTTTTTGCACTGTTAGTTGTGTTGAAATACTGCCATTATTCAACTTTTGAAGTTCCACCTGCGGTCTTACGAACGTTGGATGAACTCTTATAATAGGCGCTAAGGAAGGGGGACCCTTTTCTGACTTTGGAGATTTTTCTTTGCGTGTTTGTTGCTCAGCCTGCAGAGGCTTTATGCTACGTTTTAATGGAGAAAACGAAATTCCAGTAGAAGGTTTAAGAAAAGTGCCACTAAAGTCCGTTTGTTCCTTCTTGACGTTGATCTTTAAATCATTTTTATTAATCGAAGGCATGGAATTGCCATTACTGGAAGCGGAAGGGGAAATCTGCAAAGATTCCCTGCTTGTATTGTTACAGTTTCCTCCACCCATAACAGCAATATTAACACTGCCATTACTTACGTCCAACTGCGACGTTTGTGCACTCTCATCCAACACCCTCCAAAAGTCGGAAGATGAGAAACTATTTCCTCCAATTATACCCGACGGATCTGCGCTTATGGTTACACAAGCGGATAGGTCAATATCCAGAGACTCATCTTTTATGCTAGATATAGAATCAAAATTATTCAAACGCAACAACGCACTTAGAATTTCGTCACTTTGCTGTTTGCTTGTTGTACTGGGATTAAAACTGGAGTTGGATGATGAGTTAAGAATAGTACCTGAACTGGTTGTTTTCCACATTGTTGTTGCTATAGACGATGAACCGCCAACACCACCCATTATTATTTTAGGCGGCAATTTACTACTCGTCTCTGCTTCTTCTTTCATTACAATATTTATGTCACTGATTTTAGAGGTTATGCCGTCTACACAATTTATCTTGTCCATTCGTTGTCTTACACATTTATTTTTGTTTTTAAATGTTAGTAAATTTATTTCTTTATCAATTAATATTATTTATAGCGTTTATTAAAACACTGACATGAAAATTTCACAAGTAAAAAACCACAATCACCCTATAGAAAGACGCTTTGTTTTTGACACGCCATTTTTATTTTTGATTTTCGTCTCTTTTTGATTAGTCGTTCGTGAAAATATTACCGTTTACATACAACATTGTAAATGTAAATGCAACACTGCAAAAGAAAAGCAACACAGCTTAGAAAATACATTCAATTCTGTGGCACCGTCATATGAACCAAGGTATATTTAACTAGGTGACAGTATTAGGAAAACAATTACAACAATACACGAACAACAGGCATTTTTGTTTGTGTAGTTTCATTGCGTATGTCACAAACCTATCCCATATAACAATGAAAACAGATACAAAAACAAGACAAAAGTATTTTGTGTGTATTTTGACATTCGCAACGAATAGTCAGCTGCCACCTGGGTCAATACGCCTTGTTATGAACTATAAATATTTAATTTTAAGCCGATCAAAAATAATTGTATCACTATTATCCGAATTCATTTTAATCTTCTCGATATTTATATGTAAGTAAAATATATCTCTTATGTGCGCTTTTTTACCTCATTGATTTATCGTGGCAACACTGAAATTTTGTTAGTAAGCCAAGAGTAACACCAAACATAATAATAATGTCTGCGTTTACACACGTCATGTCTTATTGACATGATTGCTACTTTATTGGCGAGAGTGACGAGGGGAAAAGAAACGAGTACTCAGATACATGTACTGCAGCGGTGTTCGTCCCATACAACAACTGATGGAAAAAATTTACACACATTTGATACGCTCTTTTAAATACTCTTATTCATTTATCTTTGAGCAAGCGATGAAAACACATGCGGCAGACAATATTGAAATATTGATATTTTTAATAATTGAATAGAATTTCGGCTGTATAATGTATATATTTTCTTTTACTTAAAGTACATTCATTTAATAAGTTGGTTATATCTGACAAAAATTCTAAATATGAACTTTTTTCTTGTTCTTATTTGAAGTGTTTGACATTATGTGTGTTGGGTAACTCTCTCAGCAATACATTCTCATTTTTATTTTTGAACACCGCTGATGTACTGTCATTATGTTTTCTTTTCTCATTAGTAATTTTAAGCCTGAAGGCATTTGCAAGCAAATGTCATCAGCATGACATACTTATGTGAACAATAATGAAAGTTCAAAGAAGAAAAAGTTAGAATCATGTCAATAAGACATGAGCCATCTAAACGCAGACTAATTGTACTATGTGCCATCATATGAAAGCATTCTGTTTTTAGTTAAAAAATAAACTATACTTATGCCTTTCATCAATTCTGAAATTATTTTTTACCACGATCTTAACAATTTTTTTGTATTTTTCCAATTATTTCGACTGTCGTTTTTTCTAATCTTGATTTATGATAACTTTAAAATTTTACATCTTTTATAAATTAAAAAAATTGGAAGGCACGTTGAAAAATTTCTCTACGCATAAAAAAGTAAAATGCGATTGCAATTACGAAAACTATATATGTACTTACATATATAAAAACCTTTTATTTTTATTAACTGAACGTAGGTTTTGGCTTGCGATAAAGCTCTTGATTATTGCATTTGAAACTTTTCAACTGCATATCAGTATTAAATGCTTACTTACCATTTTATTGAAGCAATGTTGCATGTTTTTAAGAATAATACTATTAATACCATAAAAATCAGGGATTTTTTTATTTTTCAAAAGCGGCACCATCTGTACTTGATTATTATTATTCATCATTTCTATTAAGATTTGAAAAAACCGTCGATTCTGTTATTCTGATATGAAAATATATGTTCATGTCACATAAAGAAAGTCCATTTTTCGATTAAAAAAAGAATTGGGAAAATTTTTGTACTCAAAGTGTACTAAAAATCGTTTTGCAATCCAAATTGTTCTGGAAAATACAATTCTATTGACTTTATCGTCTCTGGCATAGTTCCTATTGACATTTGTCGTAATATATGTTAACATGCTGATTTAGACGGCAGGATATTTCGGTATATGTTGCAATAAATGATAGCATATTATTGTGAATCTACAGGCAGTGTTGAAAACTTGGCAACTATGAAGGCACTGTATTATCGCCACACATGTTCATTTTCTAGAAGAATCAACGCCATTTTTACGGTATTATACACATTCGAGAAATAAAATATCTGCGCGAAGGGTCAATTTGTGTGAGTTTACAAAATTTTTCACTTTAATTTTTTAAAAAATAGAAAGGGATTACTCATAATTGATGAAAACAATATTTGAACAAATAAATATATTGATGAACTAAGAATCAAAGTGCAAAGTAGACAAATTGAACGAAATATAGAGCGAAAGTAATTTTCACATCACATTTTTACACTTTGAGATAAAAAAATATTTTCGATTATACAAATGTAGAATTTGTATAAATATCTGCGATTTCGTTTTCTTTACAATAAAATTTATTTAAAATATACATATATATCTGCGAAAAGGTAAATAAATGTTAGAAAATTATTTTCCTAATATTTTACAACTGTTACTAAGTGACGCATTAAAAATGCGAATACATTTTGCTGAATAATTTGAATTACAATATATGAAGATTTGTCGTGTATGTATGTATGTATAAATTTTTATTTTATTTAAACAGTGCAATAGAAAAATAAGTTTATGTAATTGATTTTTGTTAAAATAAACGCGAATGCACATGGAATAATTCTGCAAATTTGGTAATTTGGATGTATGTATGTATGTACATTTTCGTTGCCATAGTTTTTCCCTTTAAAAAGCACCTGCCTTTGTCTGCTTTGCAAAAGGAGAAAACAGCAACTGCCTCGAGGGTTTATTTCTACATTTTTGTTCTAGAATAAAGATACAATATTTTCTATTATATGTATATAAGAGATTTCCATTTTTATATGCAGTCAGTTTGTATATGTAGTTTTCTATTTTCACGTGTGGAAATCAATATACATATGTATGTAAAATGTATTTCTGGGTTTATTGTTTATTTGAGATTTGCCTGTGGCTTTTTATTCGCTGTCAGTGCCTAGTATTTTTACACTCGTGCACATATATCTATACCTTAACAGGTATATATAGAAACAATCGTAGTTTAAAGGTTACCTTAGCAGAGATCTGCGCCGACAGTTTGAAGAACGGCGTCTAAAGCAAAGTTCGTGGCGGCGGCTTGCATGTCGAAACTTAGAGAATATTTGTAAATAATTCTTCATTTTTTAGCTTTGTATGTAGGGTATTTTATATCAATTTAAATTTTAAAGGCCTCGAGCAATGTTTAGTTGGAAAGTGGCTATTAAAAAAGCTGCGAAAATTATTTTTCAAAATGCTTTTTCACTAATGATTATAAGCTTGCCATATTCTGAAACATAAAAATACCACTAATTATTATGTGTAAGAAATACAACGATTGGTTGATACATCGATTCTGGAAGAGGTTCGGATTATTTGAATCTATGGTCGTAAGGGAGTTTGGTTTTGTGAATAAATCGATACGATGGCCAAAACTGCTTTGTATGTTGGTGCTTCTCTAGAGGCCTGTTTGACAACAACTGGAATAATAAATACTGGGAAATGTCTACAAAAGGGAATGTGCTTTGCTTATTTAAATCCGAATTTTCCTACCAGAGACTGGTTTAAAGGTATGATCGAGAAGCATTATATGTAGTTGTAAATAGGGCTATGGTTGGCTACACTTATGACAAGTATTGTCTTATGAGGATAAGCATAAATAGAGAAAATACATACGATGGATGCCATTGTAAAGGGTCTGCCCTTGGCAGAATAATAGAGGTACTTGCATCTCTATGTACAAGAAAACCAACATCTTGAGAATGTGAAAAAAAACTAAATGATGGGAACTTTTTTATATAAAGTTTGACACCTTTAAGATGAAATAAAAGATAATTATCCAGAAGTCTTGACTGTGGAACTGTATTTATAGACCTTCCATAACCTGAACAAATAATTTTTAAATATAAGCTGAGAAATAAATATAATTTACGAAATAGGTATTCAATCAACCAAGTTTAAGTTTAATATTTATTGCTCCTTTTTTATAAATCTTATGAAAACAAACTTAAAATTATTACAATATTTGAAGGGAAAAATATTTAAGACTATAGGTGTGTTCGAGTACTTTTGCAGTAAAATGCAGTAAATGAGTAATTAATGAGTAAATTGAAGATTTTACTCACAAAAAAAAGCTGTAGCACAAAAAAGTACGCGAACGGAAAAATTGTAAGAATTCGTAAGATTAAGGAAACAGTAAATACATGTAGCGTTGAAATATATTTACACTTTGGACTACTCAACGCTTTCCTGTTGGTACTCGATGCAATATTTTAATTATAATACGAATATTTTCAGAAAATATAAACAAATTATTTTCTATAATCGTTTCAATGTGTTTATTTTAATTTTATTTGATTTTCCTAAGAATTTTAAGATTTTTAAGAATGATATGAAATACCTTGGAATAACTTTTAATAAACTCTCGAAATTTAACAAACATGCTCGCTCGGTGTTGTCAAAAGCATATAGGATATTAGGTTCTTTTTCGAAAATACTTCGTAATAAACATCTACCTGTAAACACTAAACTTTTGCTTTACAAAACTAGTTTAAGACCGATTATTTTATATGGATTTCCTATATGGTTCAATGTATCTCCAACTGTTGTAAAGGAAATAGAAATTTTTGAGAGAAAAATTTTGCGAAACTATTGGAAAACATTTTGAATTGTTTTGCAAACGGTATTCAAATTGTTTTGTATACAATGAGTCTAAAGTAACACCTGTAGGTCTTTACGTTTGTGATATCCTCAGGAGATTTATTTCAAGATCTTGTTTTCATGAAAACAAACATATCAGATATATACGAAAGTCAAAAACTTTCTAGTTCAAATATGAATTATTTATCTCCCATTGGCTATTTTGTCAACCTCTTTGAAACATGAATTTTTCTCAAAAAGTGTACAAGGCACACATAGACGTTAGTCCGGCTTGTCCGTACATATTTTATTTATTTTTTCTTGTTTTTTATACATTTTTGTTTTTATTACTTTCCTGTTTTGTTTTTGTTTTATTTATTTTTTAATTAGGCTTAAGTTAATATTTAAATTAGTTTTAAGTTTATTCTTAGATACGAGATTTTCTCTCAAACCATGTTAAGCCCCGTGAGCAAGGACGTAATTCTCTATTAATATTTTATAATAATTACTATAAAAAACTTTTGTTTGTTGAGGGTTTTTAGCTAGTCTATATACATGCATTTCATTGGTGCTAAAGCCAAATCATCAGTAGACCTTAAACTTTAAACTTTGGCTTTATCACCAATGAAATGCATGTATATAGACTAGCTAAAAACCCTCAACAAACAAAATTTTTTTAAATCTTTGAAAAGAGATATCGAGGCAATCTCGATTAATATAAATTTAATAATTACTATATAGCAAATTACTGTAAGTAGGCTACTGTTTCGTTTTTATGATAATTAGGATATTACTTTTTAGTCCAAAGCTTTCTTATGTTTGTTGTTCATTTTAATTGCATTGTTTTTTTTTATAAAGGCTCAATAAAATATACCTTACCTTACCTTGATTTTCCTAAGTTGTTTCTGATTAAATTTATTCAAAAGTATGTGATTATTTGTTTTTGCGATTATATATTTTTGTGATTATATATTTTTACAACATTTATTTCGTATTAAAATGCATATACACATGTTTACCGAATGAATAGTTTAAAAATAATTGTTTGCTTATTTATATTAGTTTATTTCCTTTTTTAAGTAATTTTTTCACAAATTGTATACTTTTTGTTTTCTTATTTTTGTTTGTTTACCTTTGAATCATATGTTTTTTTTGGTTTTACTAAATTTTACTACAAGAAATTTATGCAGTAAAAATTAGTAAATTCTCAGCCAAGAACTGTCACTTTACGCTCTCAATTTGTGTTCTCATTTACTGTAACTGGAGTAAGCGAACGCAATTTCGTAAAATGCAGTAAAATTTAATTTAAAATTTAATAAGCAATTTACGTTTGAACAATTGAAAATATTTTTTGAGTCGTAAATTCTTTTCACCAAACAATTTCATGGTCCAAAACCCTAAGCACAAATCTTTTTATTATGTCACAAACAAAAAGAAAGGCATTTTAATATCTTTTATTTCGTGATTGGTAGCATTTTCCGATATAACACCTCAAAACTCTTTTCTCAAAAAATCTGAAATTCTTAATATAGTAGGAGAAATGCTGGCTTAAGTCTAGTTTAGTGACACAGCTCCAAAAAGAAAAATATATATATATATATATAGGGGTGTAGAAAATGGTGAAATAAGAAGAAAATGTTAAATAAAAAATTGGGGGAAACGTATAGTTCCCGAGTTATGGGCCTCTGAAGTTTCCATATATATGTATATATATATATGTGATTTTCCACTGCATTTATAAACGTATATGACCAATATTGGTCATATTTTTGTTTATGCTCCGCATGGACGAACTACAAATGTTGTATATCCTAGAGAGTTTCATTAGTTAACTTACATAAAATAAAATGTTTTTTTTAAATACATAAACAATTTTTATTTAATTTTGCAATAATGGGGGGTAGCAAAGCACGCCGGGTTAAACCGGGTTAAGCTAGTTATACAGTGTGCGACAAAACATATGCACGAACTTGTTACGCATACTATATGTCTTAATAATAAAGCCAAACGCATTTAAATTTGAAATTATTTTATTCATACATAATAAGTATAATATAACGACTAGATTTGCTAAGAGAAAACAAAAAGAATTTCTATCAAAAACAAAAAAAAAATCATATTTAATTAATAACTTAGTTTTTTACAAGCGAAAAAAAATAAGCACATTTTCAGTTTGTTCAAAAAAAGTTGTAATATCACTCATATTTTGTGTCGTAGCCTTTATTTTTTAAACTTCACATCTACGTGGCATGGACTCGATTAGCTTCGATAAAATTTCACCGGAAATTCCATTCCATGCTATTTCCACTTGTCGGAAAAGGTCATTCGAATTTTCGCAATTATCGCGATTTATTTTACGATCTACAATGTCCCATAGATTTTGTATAGGATTAAGATCAGGCGACTGTGCCGGACACTTCATAATGTTGATCCTGTTGTTCGCGAGCCACTCTGTTACATATTTAGATTTGTGTTTTGGATCGTTGGCATGTTGATACGTCCACTTAAGTGGCATTTCTTCGTCTGAATGTGGTAGCATTACGTTTTGTAGGATACCCTTATACATGAAACGGTCCATTATAACATTTATTTTGTGAACTGGTCCAATCCCGTGGACAGAAAAGCATCACCAGACCAAAACATTCATTCCTCCGTGTTTTACCGTGCCTTTAGTATAACGAGGATTAAGGCGATCTCCTTTAGGTCTACGTACCAGCCTAAATCCATCTGAATTTTTCAGGTTAAACTTCGATTCATCAGAGAAGAGCACAGTATTCCATTGGGTTGTATTCCAGTTTAAGTCCTCCTTTGAAAATTCAATTCTAGCTAATCTATTTTTTTACAGAAATAAAAGGTTTTTTTGGACTTTGATATGACTTTAATCCACCTTCTACAGCTCGCCTTTGTATTATTGATCTTATTGATACATTTACTTGCAATTGGTTTGAAATAGATCGTGCTGATATAAAACGATCTTTTTTTATTAATCGAAGTATTGCCTGGTCGTCGCACTTACTCGTTTTCCGTGGCGGACCGCCTTTGTGTATTGTAGTCAACGAGCCTGTAGAACGAAAACGGCTAATAATACGCGAAATGACACTGTGATTTATTCCAAATTTGTTTGCAATAGATGTCACTGATTCACCACTATTACTATCATTTATTATTTTTTCTTTTATATGCGCAGAATATTTATTATTACCCATTGTTCGCTAAAAAAAATTGCAAATTATGACCGATGACTCTGAAAGATTTATAACGTCTAGAAATTCGGGCAAATTTTCAACATTTATTCTTATAATGTTCAAAAAAGAGTTTTTTATTACTTAACGGCACTTGTTGTTGGTAGTCTTTTTATAATCAATGAAAAATTTAAAAATTATTACTCTGTGCTTATGTTTTGTCGCGGACAAAAATCGATGTTGCAAAATTTTATTTAAAAAATATTCTGTTTTGAATGTTTTATTTTTCCTTTGTGTCTTGTGTTAGTAAAAGGGGTCCACCATTGTACTAAATAAATAAAAAGAATTTATATACATCTTAGATATTCTGTGTTAGAAAGCTATCTGATATTAAAGACAAGTTCGTGCATATGTTTTGTCGCACACTGTATATAACAGTAAGAAATTGAAATGCTTATAATGGGAGTTTCTTTAAAATATGATTAGAAATATTGTCCAACCCACTTGATCCTTTATTGTTTATATTATTATTAATACAAATTAACATCTGATATAAGTTAACAAGATCATTAATATTTTGATCATTCAATGATGTAAATGATTCATTAAATTGATATTGATATTCGCTACAGTTTGAGGTGACACTTTGAATGTTATCATCAATGAAGAAAGTATCACGGTTAAATGATTTTTCGCTATAAATTTCATAAAAAAATCTCAATTTATTTAGTTTTTAAGAATCATCTAATGGAATTCTTTTAAGATTCTTTTGCCAAGAATATTTAACTCTAAATAAAAATTGTATTTTCTCTGGGATCAAAAGGTTCCGAACCCCAAAATTAAATTTTTCAGAAAGGTCATTTGCATTTACATTGACTAGATTACGCCTAGTGGTCGAAATTCGGCCGCCAGCTTAAAAGTATCCCTATTTTAGTTGCGTTCATTTAAAGAGAAAAAGCTACTTTACTTATTCCCTTCCCCATGGAAAAAACAATAAACGAAATAAAATTGCATACAAACGCGCACATTTATAAAAAAAAATCTTATTACTTATTATTTTGATTATAAATAACGATGGCACGCGTCAAAATCTACATGTTTACTTGGTCATAGTTGGTTGAATACTAAAAAAGAAATTCAACTACAAATGACAGAAACCTAACAACATGATTAAGTACCGCTTATTTCTCAGCAGCCAATGGCGCTGAAAAAGCAAGAGAGACTGAAATATATAGAGTAGTTATTCATCATAGATGGGATTTCGTACTAACCGAAATTGATTTGACATGTGAAAATGAATAAGTTTGTACTTTTCGTATCCTAATTTGTTAAATAATACGGTTAAATAGTTGATATTCCTGATCACTAGTATCCACCGTCAAAAGTGGTAAAATTGAACAAAGAACGCTGATGAGATGGTGTAGCGACCTCGAAATCAGTACTGATCCGTTCTGCTAGTATGATGAATAATAAAAATTGTTCTATATATAGTACTCTCTTAATAAAAAAAATAATAATGAATTTATCCAAAAAATTTTCTAATAAAAATTAAAAATAAAAAAATTAGAATAAATAAATGGGTAAATTCGGGTTTGAACTTGAGCCAAAATTAATCGTTTCAATATATAAAAATATTAATAAAAGTTCGACTAATTACTTATAAACATTAATTAAAATAAAACTGTATTTTTAAGACAATCATCAAATAGAAAATATTTCTAACTTATTTGAAAATGTGAGTTACCTGCATTTTCTATGATTTCGATTTGCTTGCTCAACACTTATAGAACATACATACATACGTATTTTTCAACTCTACATTTCTTTTCAATTAGCTGTTTCCTTAATCTTACCAATTTTTAAAAATTTTTCGTTCGAATCCTTTTTTGCTTTTTTGAGAGTAAAATTTTCAGTTTACTCAGTAATTACTCATTCACTACAAAAGTAAACAAACGGACCTATTGATGTAAACTTTCAGACTTTTTTTGTATTGCGCTTAAGTTATTCATATATTTTTTATTACTTTAGATCCCTTTCATCCCCTTTGCATCTTTTGTGGGTACAACAGTAAGAGAAGAAGAAAAAGTCCAATAAAGAGGAAAACAAGAACAAACCTTTTGAACTTTAAATAAACGTGATACGGTTAGATATTTCTTATACATACACCATAAACCACATAAATAAGAAACAAGCAAGAACGAAACAGAAAACAAATTAGAAAATGGTAAAAGAAACCGCATACTATGATATTTTGGGCGTAAAACCGAATGCCACACCCGATGAATTAAAAAAAGCTTACAGAAAGTTAGCTCTTAAATATCATCCAGACAAAAATCCAAATGAAGGTGAAAAATTTAAAGCCATTTCTCAAGCTTACGAAGTGCTCGCAGACCCTGACAAACGTTCAATCTATGACGAGGGTGGTGAGGCTGCAATAAAGAAGGGTGGTGCAGATGGTGGCGATTTCCGTAATCCTATGGACTTCTTCGAAAGATTCTTTGGTGGTGGCTTTTCTACAAACAGACGTCGTGAGCGTCGTGGAAAAGATGTTGTTCACCAACTGTCTGTGCAACTGGAGGAGTTGTACAATGGTGCTACCCGCAAATTAGCACTGCAAAAGAACGTCATATGTGATAAGTGTGAGGGCCGTGGTGGCAAAAAGGGAGCTATTGAGAAGTGCTTGCAATGTCGTGGTACCGGTTTGGAAACTCGTATCCAACAGATAGGTACCGGTTTGATTCAACACGTCGAACAAGTGTGCCGCAAGTGTGCCGGTGCTGGTGAAATGATTGACCAGAAGGATCGCTGCAAGCAGTGCGTTGGCCGCAAAACAGTACGAGAACGTAAAGTTCTGGAGGTTCACATCGAGAAAGGAATGCGTGATGGACAGAAGATTGTATTTAGCGGTGAAGGAGATCACGAACCAGATTCACAGCCGGGAGATATCATCATCCTGTTAGACGAAAAGGATCATCATACATTCGTACATGCTGGCGCAGATTTAATGATGAAAATGCCAGTTCAATTGGTCGAGGCATTGTGTGGTTTCCAACGTGTGATTAAAACATTAGACGATCGTGATATTGTAATCACGTCAGCGCCCGGTGAAGTTATTAAGCATGAAATGACTAAGTGTATAATGGATGAAGGTATGCCATTGTATAAGAATCCATTAGAAAAAGGACGTCTTATCATACAGTTCGATGTTATTTATCCCGGTACAATCCCTGTCGCCGTTATACCTCAACTGGAACAGTGCTTACCACCTAGACCAGAAATAACCATTCCAATTGATGCCGAACAAGTCAATCTGGTAAGTAGAATTCATACTCATTTTATAAATCTGTCAGTACCACAACACCGCAAGAAATTTTTAATTCATACAATTACAACAAGACGGACATTTGTTCCCAATTTGGCAATTTGTCGCAATTTCAAATCGCTCGATTTCATATAACTAATAATAGCCAAATATGTGTTTGTAAATCGCACGCTACAGTGATATCGAATTTAATATCAAATAAAATATTCTAAGCCCCGAAAACAATAAAAACATCAATAAGTCATCTTTCAGGATATTTTGTTTTTTGAAATCGATGCAATTTCAAATCGATCGATTTCCATCAAATACCAGATTATTGCTAAATACATAATAATTATAATAATAATAAAATATGCATACACGTTCATACGCGCTCGTTTTTGCTTTTTGTATTTTATTCATCAAAATAATCATCATTAAGCCAAACGAGCAAACAACCGAACTTGATTAAAATCACAGCAGCGAATATATCGCTCCTTTATTGCAACGTAGTCATATCTCAAAACACATTATTTTTGAGTTAAGAACGCAGAAATACTGACTGTTCTTCATCTCGTGTAAAAAATATATACAAATATGTTATTAACTCACTTCTTGAGGGAAGAATACCTTTTTTTTACATTTCCATTGATGTGTGTGTAAATTAAAAACTTTGAATACGTTGTAATAAAGGAGGATATGTGTTTGATCAAGTTTGGCCTGTTTTTAGGATTTTGATTAGTTATTTAGATTAGATTTTGTCGTTCTCAGATACGTACAAGAATAAATTTTTTGATTGGTTCTTAACCCATTCGCGGACAGTTTATTTCCACTTTGTCCATTCGTGGGGCATATGCTGTATCTTCGGATATACTGGAGATAATTAATCCGGAATTACAGCAACATTATTGGAATTAAAAATAAAGTTATACTACATGAATTTTTAAATAATATAATATTACGGCTATTCCCGTCGATTAGACAGGACACGACGGGAAGTCCCGTCTTGACGGCGCTTATAAAAAAACAAGTGACGGTATATGTCGTCCTGTCTCAACATTTTGCACTTAACTTGACTGCATTTGCCGTCTTGTCCGCGAGTGGGTTAAAAAAGGTGTTTTTAGCCTAATAGAACTTTGAATTGGCAACACTGCTTAGTTCGACAACCGATATGACAGCTGACAGTTGATTTTTCGTTAGTTTGGTTACATAGTGTCCACAACTGGGATTAACTCTGATATAACGAGAAAGAACTTCGGCAGAATAGCAAAACTGAATTGTCTTACAAGAGGAAAACGTATTTTTATTTTTGTTATAAGATTTCATTATGTGCAATTACTCATTGAGATAACATGTAGCATATCTCCAAAATTAGCCAATTTGCTTAATATTTATTTATAAATAACTTAAAGTTCTTTAAACGCATATAAAATAAATTTTATAAAACACGTTTTTTAGATCCCTTTTGCGGCCGTAATACTGAACCGATTTTGGAAAGATTTATGTTTTTAATGGGCGTTTTACATAGATGTGCATAATCTTAATTTTATTTAAATCGGTTTAGTATTTTGGGAGTTATAAGCGTTTAAAGTTGCTTCTAACACATGCACATTTATTATTATACTTTCATGTATCAGCATCAAGTTGAAAAGTGAACAAAGTGTGCATGTGTTTGTCCAATTTGCTTTTGCATAGAAATGAGACAGATTTTTTTCTATATGTAGCGGTTTTATATTGGAGCTACTTTCACCAACAGAAATAGATAGTAGTACTTTATCAGATAGCTGTACCTTCAAAAGATGTTCCACAACCTTGGACAGTGCGGGAAGGATAGACATAGGCTTAAGATCTTCGAGTTCACGTACCACTTTCGACTTAGGTATAGCCGCGACGCGTGCTGTCTTCTATGGGAAAAAACGAAGTAGTGAAAATATTATTAATAAAGGAAAGAAAATCACCTGATAAGTAAGGGTAAATGAGTTTAAATTTAACTATACACAAGGTTTGGAAAACATCAGATTCAAACGGAAAGAAAATCCCAAATCAGAATCAATAAACTACCCAAATCAAATGAGTCATAATTACTACAATTTCTACTAGGAACAAAAAAGTCGTTGATTAAGTCAGCATTATGTTCAATCAAAGAATCACGATCAGCAACACAGTCCGCAACCCTTAAAACCCTCCACATAGCAGCAGAATCAAGCCCACTTAACAAATTAGAATAAAATCGTCTCGTTTTTGCAAAAGATTTTTCTGTTATAATTGGAGAGATCCAGGGAGAAAGCAGAAAACGCAAAGTCCCTTAACACACGGCCAGAAATCATCCACGCATCCACTTCATATTTAATTTTCTTCTTCCTTAGAGGTACAAATAGCAAAAGCTGTTCAAAAATATAGTTTAGTGTAGAGCATTGTTCATCAACATTGCAAACATTAAACGCAGAAAAGTCCAAGTCAGATATAAAACCGAAAAAAACCGTTCCAGTCAACGGAATTATAATCCAAAAATTCTATTTACTTTATAATACTGTCAATGTCAATAGAAAAAATGCAAAAATCAAGGCATGATGTGAAAACGTGGAACATTGGATTTCATCAGATAAGCTCATAATAGAGTGATCACTTAACAGCCAGTAATCTATCAGAGAAGTAGAGCTATGGGCAATATTAAAATGGGATGGTCTATTTTTATGAGAAATAAATAACTTATTCCTAGTACACATTGAACGCAAACTGTATGATTTAGCTGCGTCAAGTCAAATAGGTTATAATTGAAATCTCCAACCACAGTAATACTAGAATAATTTAAAAACAGCTGGTAGTGTGTATCTTCAAAGGTAACAATGTCATAATGAGGAATGTACACTACTCCGCTGGATGTTTGGGTATCTCCGGCTAAATTTTCAGCCCATTTTCGTTTAACTTTGTGGTTTTCTTCCTATATATCTATCTACGATGCTCTTGTTGCTTAGCATGCGATGTCTTTACTTTGGTTTTGCATTGCCATCTGGACTCAATTAAATGCCATGTTGTGCCCGATTGCTTGTTTTTTTGCATATCCTATTACACTTTTCGTCGATTTAATAAAAGCAGATTTTACATCTTTTCAGTATGTCTGAATAGTTTGCTGGAGAGAATTGGAAAACTGATCAGCCACGTTATGGTTGTTCAGTTTTGGAATGTGAAATCTAACCTCAACTACAATAAGGCGAAGGCAATTAACTGCCTCAGCACCTCCCATGTTGGTTACGTCCAATTATGAACAGTGATATGAGACCCACTTAACTTCATGGATTGTCACATAGTTCAACAAGTCTCTCTTCATTATTGGTCATACGGGCAGTTTGCCCGTTACGTTATTTAAACACGTAATGTCACTTCCGACTTGAACATTGAAGTCACCCATTAATATTTTGATGTCGTTGTGATTAATCTGTTTATCACATCACATTGGTAAACTTGCTATAAAAGCTATATTTTTATTCACAAACAGCGACTTTTTTTCTTTTTGACTTTACGGGTTCCACTCAACCTTGTTTTTTTATTCTTTTCAAGTAAGTTGTTATTGTTGAACTCCTCGTTTTGTGCAGTCTTAGTTGTCTCCAGCATGCTGCGCACTTTCTAAGAACCACATCGTATTCTTTTCATTTAACGGGTTTCAGTCTATTATTGATATTAACATTTGCATTAGTTTTAGCATCCTTGCTATAGATAATGAAAGTAAAAAATTCGGAGGTATTGAAACAAATAATACAATCAGGCTACTTAATGAATAGGATTAAGGGTGCCCAATTTGGGGTACGCCTTTCAGATCTCTTCGACAATGGGCCTACTGGATCTACGAATGCAAGCGCCATTATGGGAACTACACTTAACCTAGCAAATACAATTATAACAAAGAATCTCACACAAGAATTTTTGGCGGGAATCGAACCCACAACCAGAACAGGCAACATTTGATTCTTTGTGTATCTCTTAAATAATTTTTTTTCTATTATTTTTAGGTTGAATTTGATCCTAAACAACGCAGAGATCAACAACATCATCGTATGGCATATGACGAGGATGATCGTTATGACGAAGGACCCAGAGTGCAACAATGTAGCACAAATTAAGCGTGTAAATAAAATAAATACAAATAAGAAAACTAATCTCTTAATAAATGCGTATGAACATCTTACTAAAAGCAAAAGTATATCCAGTTAAAAACAAAGAAGCAGCAAAAACTACTATCAAGCAGTTGTTTTTTCTCCCACGAAAGAACTCACGACAGCAGCAGAGCTGTTTAAACAACTATAATCTTTAGTACACTAACTCTTGAAATTCCTTTAAAGTAATATGAAATTTAAAAATATCAAAACACCATCCATACCTGTTCAAAACATCAAAAACGAAAATACTGCTGGAAGAATTAATTACACAATATAAAAACGGTTTTTATTGTTATCCAGCTTTTTCAGAAAAACTTAATAATAATTGTGAATTTTATAGCAAGAGGAACAATGAATTACCAACAAAACATACATTATAATTATTATATTTAACACTTTTTAGATAAAAACAAAAGAAAAATCAAAGAACTCAATATTTAAATGGTTAATTATTGTTGTTACACTTTGTCTCTCGCAGATCACCTAATATTTGTGAAAATAAATACATTGAGTTCTTTTTATGCTATACAATTATACTCCATTTCCCATGTCCACAACATTTAATCCATTTCTGTAACAATTTTTGTTTAAGTAGTTCTGGGCAACATTCGTCAAATTTATATTTGTATTGAGTATTTTGTTCTCTTTTTTTTAATGATTGTATAGAATACAACAATAATAAATATTTATTCATGATGCTTAAGTGTATATATTTCGTAAAAACTACAAGAATTTTTGTTGGTTTTTAGCTAATAAAATAACAGAAATCTTGAAAAAGCAAAAAAAAAACAATTTTCTTTCTTGTGGTGTTTTCTCTTCTAGAAAATTTAAAAAAATTTTGCCGTTTTATTAATATTATGGATAGCAACCGAACTTCGATTGCGTTGCCAGTAAACTGCAAATTTGTGGTCCAGAAAAGCACAAAGCATCTGAAATTGACTACTCGCAGTTCCCGGTTGCCATCCGTAATATTATTGTTTTCTGCAAATCGGCTGTCGTTCGGTTGAACGCAATAATCGAAACCTTAAAGTAATTTAAAAAATCTTTCTTAAAGGATTGTTATGTTCCAAGGCGTATTTACTATAAAAGGTGTGTGCACTATCTGCTTTCGACATCTAATGTGGTTTGACGTTGAAAATTAAAAACGTTCATTATGTACATACATACATATATGTATATACAAAAAAATAGCTGTTGATTTAAATTTACCTGATAGATAAATATGGCTTGGTATGTTCTTTATTCATCCTCCTTAATGAACACTAAATTGTGAATTTAAGAAAACGGCAAAAATATATAAATGTTTGGAGGGGAAACACCGTTTAAGGTTTATGTTGCCTTTTTTGTGCTGGAATTGAATGAGACTATATTATTGAAGTATATCTGAATAGCTTAATTAACATTTAAAAACTAATTACATACCATTAAAAGAAATGGTTAGTTGGAAGGAAATAAAAATAAATTGTATTAATAAAAAAGGATTTTGTCTTTCAGTTATCAAAGCTTTGCGCATTCTTCAAGAAGAATTTGTTTAACTAGCCCAAAGTTCATTAATAATGTGGCCCGGCTATCATAATCATAAGACTACAACATTTATATCATAGGCACCAGAGAAAGGCAATCACGTTGTTTTGATTTAATCACACTAACCGGTATGTTCTACATTCCGCTCTGAAGTGGAATTGAAGTGAAATCACTTCAGTTAAAATTTTTTATGTTCTGCATTCTTTTTTTTACATTTGAATTTCAATATTCAATACAAATATTCTCTACTTTTCCAGAACATCAAAAATAAAAGGTTTACTTTTCATATTTCAATTTCACTACTTTTCTAGAACATGTTCACTTTTAATCAACGTTGAGTGAAATCAGCATCGTAGTGGTGAACGCTTCATTTGAGTAAAAGTCAGTCGAGTGATCAAACATGTTTTACTCACATCATTCATCATAAAGCAACCCATAGACGTTGCGACCGTTGGTACAACATGTTGAGGTTATGCAAGAGATTGTAAAAGTTGTGTCTTGGTTGTACGAAAGATCAAAAAGTTTTGATTTCAGAAAGTAGTAAACAAAGAATTTTTAATGTTTTGTTTTGGTTTTGTATTGTTATTAATTTCTGGCTGAATAAAAAAAGTAGAAAAATATTAATTTAAGCAATATAAATGCAAACGGTAATATAACATTAAAAATAAAATAAGAATTATTCATGATATATAGAAGAAGTAAATTGCAATAGAATTCATCATTTCTTACTTGCAAAATGCTTAGGCCCAATAATTGACTTCGTATTTAAATGTCATTTGGCTAATTGCCACTTAAATTTAAGTTTGAGTTTTTCAGTGCGAAATTATTTGTATTTAATTACAGTAAAATTCTCTGAGAATTATATTACGTGTGGACTTCAATATTAGTGTTATTGCAATATTATAATATTGTTTTCATAATATATATTTAGAAAACAATATATCAATTTACAAAAAACGTACACATACACACATATGTGGATAAAAGAAAAGTTTTGTATATTAAAAAGATTATTGTGTATTAAAATAAACGCCAAAAGTGATTTTTAAGCAATCGCATTTATTTGTACAATATAAAAAGAAATGCCATAGCTTATGATTTCTGAATATGCGCCATTGTGTTCGAAATAGAATTTGACAGTTGAATACATAATAATTTCCGATAAGCATCTTAAGTTTACTGGACAAGGTCCTTGAAAAAATGATTCAAAAAAGATTAGTAGATTTTGCTGATCTAATATAATATTATTAACCACCAACAAATTGGATTCCGTAAGGAACACTACCGTACACCAAATAAAGCGAGTTGCGAATTATGTATGTATGTATAACGAAGATAAAAGAAGTCGCAAGAGTACTGTCGTTGTTTTTCTTGATATAGAAAGGGCTTTTGACACCTTCTGGCACAATAGAATGTTATACAAGCTCAATGTATTTGGTTTCCCATTGTATATGCAAAAAATTATACAAAGTTTTCTAAAGACGGGGAATTCTCAACAGAAAGAATAATCCCAGCGGGATTGCCACAAAGGATAGTATTGTCACCTACACTCCTTGTATACGTCTGATAATTAGGAGCACAGAAATCAGAAAGCAGCATTTTATGCTGATGACAGACAGTGCTTTTATATGCAGTGGAAAACTTTCAAATGCAATAATCAAGAGAATGCAAGAGAGCCTTACCACAAGCCAAAAATATTTTAATAGGTGGAAAATAAGGGTAAATGATAATAAAACGGAGGCCATAATATTTCCATATAACAAGTCACCAAAACGTATTCTACTAAAATTCTGTACTGTCGGGGAAACGTGATCCCCATCAAAGATGATATTGTATATTTAGGTATCACTTTAGATAAAAAAACTTAAATTTAAACAACATGTGAATTACATCTGTGATAAAGTTATAAAGTGCGAACGTGCTCTTTACCCCATACTTAATGGAAGGTCTAAGCTCAACCTTAAAAATAAGTTATTGTTGTATAAAGTGGTCCCGTCCAGGAAGAATTCCTAGATTTTGAATTATACCAAAAATAGTATTTTTTGTGGAACGAAAAATATTTTTATTTTTAAAACTTTGTTCAACAAAAAACTTTTGAGCTATATAAATTGTATACCAAATTGAAGGTATCAATGTCTCCTTTCACGTGAAAGTGGTCCTGTCCAGGAAGAATTCCTAGATTTTGAATTATACCAAAAATAGTATTTTTTGTGGAACGAAAAATATTTTTATTTTTAAATCTGTTCAACAAAAAACTTTTGGGCTATATAAATTGTATACTGAATTAAAGGCATTAATGTCTCCTTTCACGTGCAAGTGGACCCGTCCAGGAAGAATTCCTGGAGAATATAAACATTTGCTTGAAATGCAAATAAGAAAAGGAAAAGAAACAAAATTCTTTATAGAGCAGAAAAAGCAACCAATGACACATTTGAAGGTGTATTTAACTAGGTGATAGCATTAGGACAAAAATGCAAGAACAACAGGCCTTTTTATTTGTGTAGTTTTATTGCGTATGTCAAAAACCTAACCATTAAAACAAAGAAAACAGATACAGAAAAAAAGTAAATTCTGACATTCCCAAACGAATATTCAGCTGCTGAAGTGCTGTCACCTGGTTAAATACGACTTGCATGTGAATATAAAATTTTGCGCCATTTTTCTCTTGCATCTTTTGACAAATTTCTGTTTATTTGTTGTATTTTGTGGTTTTCTTTGCATACGTGTAGTAGTATTTTTTCTTATTTTCGTAATATGTAAGTGTTAGTGGTAATATTGGATTGGTTTTATATGTTCCAAAGAACGACAATTTTAAAATGGTTTTCTGGCACATAATGTTGGGACTTAGTGCAGTTCTGATTGGTGCCATTTATACAGTTGTAGTACTCAATAGGAGACCATACGTTAGGGAGATAGTTTTACCCAGAAACTATTGGATACCTTCACCCATAAACAATACGACAGTTTATCCCATCAACAATGGGAGAGCTTTACCCAGAAACAATAGCGGTGATTTACCCAGCAATAATAGCGGAAATTTACACACCCCTTCAAAAACGGGATACATCGCGTGAGTTGAAACATTAGGCTTAAGTCTAGTTTAGTGACACAGCTCCAAAAAGAAAAAAATATATATTGGGGTGTAGAAAATGGTGAAATAAAAAGAAAATGTAAAATAAATTGGGGGAAACGTATAGTTCCCGAGTTATGGCCCTCTAAAGTTTCCATATATGTGATTTTCCACTGCATTTATAAACGTATATGACCAATATTGGTTTCATTTTAGAATATACAAAATTTATGCGAAAATGCTTTGATTAGTGAAGCCGGTGTTTGTTATACCACAGATTACAAAATCCTTTCATTTGAATAAACTACATACTTAAATATTTTTCATTAAATTTTGTATACTCTAAAAGAACTCTTCAAAAGCTTTAAAATGATATCAATATTGGCAATATACGTTTATAAATGCAGTGGAAAATCACATATGTACATATATATATGGAAACTTCGGAGGCCCATAACTCCGGAACTATACGTTTCCCCCAATTTATT
Organism: Gymnocheta viridis; assembly: GCA_956483585.1. NCBI lineage: Eukaryota > Metazoa > Arthropoda > Insecta > Diptera > Tachinidae > Gymnocheta > Gymnocheta viridis. The sequence continues at coordinate 134,655,513 of OY101440.1, read as the reverse complement.
ATTTAACATTTTCTTATTTCACCATTTTCTACACACCTACATATATATATTTTTTTTTTTTGAGCTGTGTCACTAAGCTAGACTTGTTCCAAACATTTTTTTGTGCATTAATGTAACTTAAAATTGCAGACCACCGGGTGAACTTTGCGCTATTTGTATGGATGAGATACCGAACACCGAAATGCAGCACTTGCGCTGCGGTCATGGACTCCACAAAAACTGCTTACTATATTTAAGGGCACATCGTTGCGACAGTTGTCCTATGTGTCGCTCTCCTTTGTAACAACTTCATAGGGTTTATAATTAAATATTTTAAAAATAATTGCTTGGAACTTTCCATAAAATTGTTCGGTTTGAAAATAACAAAACTTGGCCCAATAATTAATGAGATATAACTAAAGTACTTTTTGTTATATTTCCTATTCTGTTGTTTTTGTATGGCTCCAACTGTCCTACGGTCAATTTTATGAAGCAGATCTCTTGTATGGAGTTCTACGAAGGTATCTACTGAAAATAATTGAAATCGATCCATTAACGTCTAAAAAATGGGCAATAAAATGGAATTCGAAATTTTACTTTTAAAATAGGAAATTAAATATTTTTTATGTCTGTAATAGATTTAAATAAATTTGTATTTTTGTGCACGATCCAATAATACAGGTATGTTTCATAATCCAGCTGATTTTTTGTAGCGTTGTGTTTTTTAGTGGCCGACTACTTGTATTATGTCAAAAGTTGCGTTTATATGTGCTAGCGATGGGATCGTGAGTGACTTTTCACTCACGTTCATGCAATCTCACGATAAAAAATTTTACTCACACGACCAGATATTTTTGGCTCTTGTTCATACACGATCACGTGAGTGGAAAAAAAGTTAGTCATAAGAATGAAAACTCAAGCTCACGAAATAAAAAAATTTTTAATTACAAAGAAAATTATTATTACTGATCCGTTGTGCTTGTCTCTTGAGTCAAATTCCCCAGCGCTTTCTTGTCCCACCGCTCTTCCCAATTAAATTTATACAGAAGCTCATCTGTCATGAGGCCACGGGTGACTTCGCCAACTTCTTCTGCCACTCCCTTTGTTTTAAATATAACTGTTTTCTGTAAGAAGAGATCTTGAAATTTTTTATATATTTAATTCTGTATCAGTTGCTTACTATTCGTTAATAAAACATTTTAATTAAAAAATAAAGTCTCTTACTACTGCCATTGCGAAGTCCGGCGATTGAAGTTTTTTCTCAATGGTGTCAACTTCTTCCACAGTTTTTAGTGGAAGCATTGAGGCGACTTCATTAAGAGAATTGTCGACAACTTCTCCTGTCATGCGACACACCGACTGTTCTACCTTCCTTATGGATACATTACATTCCATAGATTTTGCTCTGAGTCATACACTCAGCTTTCAAAAGATGCTGTAAAAAGTTTATAAATAAATTAAAAAAATTAAATTAAAAAGGGAAAGTGAAAATGTTATATACATATGTATATGTACTTACACTTGTCGCGCAACGCTCTAATATTTTCCTGGTTGGTGGCCAGCGTGGCCTGCCCGTTACTCAGGAATCGTTGGTTTTCCAATATATTGCTTTGCTTTAACAAGAGGAAATACGATTAATACAAATAAAGAGATTGTATTGAAAAGATATAACATTATATGTATTTACATTCTCTTCGACTTTTTTGAGCCGGTCTTTGAGGTTTTTCTGACCTTCCAAAATGGCCGCCAGCCCTTGCAATATTAACGACATTTGCTTGCAAACAAATACCTACAAGCTTAAAATTACGAATGAGAAAACAAAACATAAGTAATGATCGCACATGCATCTGAGTACTCGTTTCTTTTACCCTCATCACTATCGCCTATAAAGTAGCAATGATGTCAAGACATACTCGTCTAAACGCAGACTTTCTATTGCGTCCAAAAAACAGCCGTACAAAAAAATACACTAGAGATGTGTTTTTGGTCAACAAAGTTCTATTGAATAACTTGAATCTTACACCCCCCCTTATTCTACTTCATCACATGCCAACGGCTTCAGCATGATATGAACATGACGCCGGCGTTTGTATGAGGCGAATACGTGTAGATGTTCATGGTGTGAAAAACCATATCATTTTCAGATTGTGTAATAGATAAAATTAATTTTTTTGCGCTGTCTTTTACTCTCCTTAAAAAAATACATTTCATGGCGAACATAGTTGCTCAGCCATATGCTCGGGCATCGATGTCAGAGCTTGGCATGAGCGGTCTACATTAGCCATATGCGATATTCGACATGGTGTTCATACCATGTTCATGACTAGTGAAGACCCCCAGTTATTTTAATTGATTTATATACAAACTATGAACAAAAAATTACTTCTTTAGGATATGCATGAATGCTTTAAGCAATGCAAATCGTTTTTTAATAGCTTCATAAGTTTTTTTGTTAACAACCGTAACGGCATGTTCCACAATATCGAAAGAACACTTTCATTCGCATTCTAAGCGAAAATAAACTGATTTAGGTTCCTCTAAGCATACTTCAATGCGAACGATGACTCGAACGACAAGTCGAAAGAAAACGTAAGTGTTTTCAAACAAAATCCGATTACACTATTTCGAACGTGTTGTCAATACTGAGAACACAAATGTCAATTTGAAGCAGTTACTGTTTTTCTTTCTTATGTTGAAAATTAAAAGAAAGAATTGAAATAAGTAAGATCTTTATTAGTATGTATGAAGCTGAATTTGAAGTTTTTTTAGTTTCTAATAACAATATGAAATGGATATCGAAATATCGCTATATATAAATAAATAAAAACATTTTATGATATTTAAAAACTGGACTCGTGCTTAACTATTTTCTACAAGTAACACGTTTTAATAAAATGCTCCACAGAATATATTCTTTATTTAATAATAGTTTTTAGCTAGTATTTAATAAATTAACTAGAACTATTGATAAAATATAAAAACATTAAAAAACAAACACAAAAAAGTATAAACTCAAATTATTAAATTATTCGAAATATATACTACTTACTTATAATTTCAATATTAATCAATTACTCATGATTTTCAATAATCAAAATCGTAATTAATTGATTAGTCATGAATTTATAAAATAGTATTGTTTCCTTATTCAAATAACCGGTTTTATCATTAAAATTTCTACAAATTCACTGGAATATTTCTCACTGCTTTTGCTCCGACCTCTCCTTCTTCGACTTCTAGTTCATTATAAGTTTCGCTTTGTGGCACTATTTCTGGTTCCACAATTTATTAAGAATGCACATATTGTGAAGTGCACAACATGTGTTTATTATTTGCGTGGCCTTCTTAGGATTATAGTAAAGCCCACGCGATCCTATGATACACCTGAACCTATTCTTCAGCACACCAAAGCAACGCTCAACTACGTTGCGTGAACTTGCGCGCTTTTGGTTATATAGCTCTTCATCTGCGTTGCTAGGATTTCTGAATGGTGTCGTAAGATACGGTTTTAACTTGCAACCAGCATCACGTATAACAAAAAAAGAAAAATTCTTCAGTATTGAGTTTTTGTTGACTGAAATTTTTCAGAAGCATACGAAAAATGTCTTTCGACACTCGGAAATTTGCAACAAATCTAATAAAAAAAATATGCTTTTATTTTTTTAGGATGTTCATAGCTTATTTCGGGAGCCTATATCAAAACTTATCTTTTCGCGCTTCAAATTTTAGAAGACGTATGGGATATCTTTATCTGTCATTTTTTATGGGCGCTCGATTTGTATACTTACTGGATATTTGGTAGTTCCAGTACATTGTACATATCTTGTAACCCTCTGCGATTGATCTGTGCATTCTCATCATCCTGCTCCGTAGCTCCCAAAAAATACACAGCGATTGTTAAATACATTATTTATTAAATGCTTATCACAAAATTTTAAACTTTATTTACTTTTATACAAACATAATTTCAATTTAAATGTTTGTTTTATTTTGTATTTTTCACTTTACTATTATTTTGTTAATTTTGTATGCTGTCATGTAAAACTGAACTGAGCATACTGTAAATATATGTACATATACATATAAAGAATTTTGTATTTTTTTAAAGTAGTTGAATGAGAAATCGTCATAAATAAATAAATTGTCGTGGAATCCAAATTGATTCGATGTCGAGCGCCAATTTTCTTTCGAGATTGTGGAATTGACCATAAGTATCGTTCAAAATATTATCCACATTCTATTATTTCTACACGTGTTTGAAATATAATTCGACAATTGAATATATGTATATGTATGTAATAATTTGCAGGTATATTGCACGTGGAGAGTCCCAGTAACTTTTTTCCGTGTAGCGAAAAAGAGATAATTTATTCAGACATTAGGAATTTAAGAAAATTACTGATGGCATCTCCGATCTGTACACGTTTAGCGAAGGCCGATCAGCAAGGTAGTTGCGATACCACAGCAGAATTACCTGACTAAATGTCAATTGCGTAAAATTTAATTTGTGATAATATATACTCGTAACTTGGCTGATGCCAAACACCACAGCTTTGTATGATGTTTGACATTTATAAGAGGTTCTGATGTGCTAACAGTGACACCCGATTATTAACAAGTTGCTAAGGGATTTTTACAACAAATTTTGTATTTTTGTAGAATCGCTACTACCTTGTAGAACTGCCTTGCGTGTGGTTTTCTTTATTTACTTTGTTTTTCTCTGAATTTGTTTTATGTTAAAGGTACATATTCAAAGTCTGTTAAATTATTTCTTATTTTCGTGATATTGACGGTTTTATATGTCCGAAGGAACATGGCTTTATGGCAGATAATGGTGGGACTTGGTATAGGTGTGATTGCTTCCATTATTACAGTTATAGTAAGCAGTAGTAGAGCTTTACCCAGCTCTTCAAAAACGGAATACTTTTCGTGAGTTAAAACAATTTTTTTGTGCACTAATAAAACTTAAAATTGCAGACCACCGGATGAAGTTTGTGCTATTTGTCTCTGTAATGTCTCAAACGCCGAAATACGGTACCTATCCTGCGGTCATGGATTCCACGAAAATTGCGTAGCAGAATTAAGGGCAAATAGGTACAGAAGTTGTCCTACGTGTCGCCATCATATTTAAACAGCTTAACAGAATATATGTATGATTAAATATTTTAAAAATAAATGCTGATGTACACTGCATACATACTATGTATGTAAGGTGTCTTACTTAAATTTGGCAGATTGTTGTTTGTTCTTGTTTGGGGCTCCCCCTTCTTCGGTTGTATGTTTGGTGTAATGAAGCATTTTTACTGTTTGCAAAAAAAAAAGAAACGTAGCAGATGCTTTGTTATCGTAGAATGCTAATAATGCCCGATTTCACCATCTCAGGTAAAATATTTGTTAAAAAAATTAACTAACTGCTGGTTTGGCTAACTCGTATTATTTAATCAAAGGTTACCGATTTTCGTTTCACCATCATCCAGTTAGTTAACAAAAGAATTCGATGACAATGGGGCAATACCATCAGTTTGTTTGCATAAAAAACTATGGAAAAAGGAGGTATTTGTACATATATTTATAAAGCGAAACTTTGTGCTAATAGAAAACTGCATGCAAGTAATGATTAAAACATTATTATACATGAATATATGTACTTACTTATGCATATGTACAATCGCGCTTATTCCAGTTGTCAACATCGAAGTCACGTCAAATCAATTCCAAAAAATTGGGGCTTGTGTACTCGCTCTCGAGAACAATTATGTGCTACTGAGAGTCTATTTCTGTTCTCTAAGGTCTAGAAACGGGTAGACAAACACCAGTTTTTTGGTATTGTATTGACGTGACGACGATGTTGACAACTGGAATAAGGGTGAATATTTTTATGTATATTATATAATATAATTTTTTGTTTTCAGTATGTTCTCAGACGACTTTGATACTTTATATGTATGTCTGTTTGAGTTCATCAGTTATATTAGAGTGGTGTCATTATATTTTTCGCGAAATGAATTTTTTAATTGAAAAATATTACAAAAATGTAAATGGTGATTCATATTTCTACCCATTTCATTTGTTTTACTTTCCGATTATAGTACTAAAAGGCAAATTTGCTACGGTTAAATTTAACATAAACTTTCTTGTTAAATTTTTTCGGTTAAGAGTTAATCATACATTGTGTAATACAATTTAGCTAAACTTTCGGTTAAAGATATGATTATTTTTTAATCGAAGATGGTGAAAATGGGCAAACTCAAGGCTGCTCTACAAGGTAGAAGGGATTCTACAACAATCCAAAAATGTTGTATAAATACCTGAGTAGCTGTCAAAACTTCTACATAATCGGGTGGCATTGTTAGCATTGCTAAACCTCTAGACAATGTCAAACATTATACAAAGCTGTGGTGTTTGCCACCAGCCATGTTACGAGTATATTCTCAACACAAACACAGGGTAGACCAGAGATGAAACTTTGAGGTTATGTTTTGGAGCAAATCAGCTTTTTTGTTCAACGAGTTACTGTTAAAAAGAGATAGCAATATAATGTAACGATGAGGGAAAATAAACAAAACAAAATTAAGCATTTTGGAAGTAAGAAATGATGAATTGTATTGCAATTTACTTCTTCCATATATCACGAATAATTCTTATTTTATATTATTTTTAATGTTATATAACTTCTGCTAATTCTTACCTGTGAAAATTTGTTTTATTTTATTGCGCCAGAAATTAATAAGAATACAAAACCACAACAAAACATGAAAAATTCTTTGTTTACGAGTTACTGTGCGACAGATACAGCAATAGCATGCTGTTCGTGTCACCTCTGGTCTACCCTGTGACACAAATTTAATTTGTCACGGCCAAAGTAGTCCTCGTTTTGGCCTACACGGCAAACACTTATTTTCGTGTTAATTTTTATATTTTCTGGTATTATAATCTTTCACTCATTTGGGTATAACCACTACTTTGAAGAGTTGTATTATTTTTCATTTGTGTATTTTTTCTATTCCTTAAAAATTAAATAACTATTTAAGATAAAGTCTTATGGTATATAAATGTTATTTATATTTAAGTTCTACTTAATTACGAAATTAAGTTTTGCGGTACAAACGTAAATGAAACTTAATGATGAAACAGAAAAAGTCTGCAACTTCAAGAACAATCGTTGGTGGCCCATAAAAAAATCGACGGCAGTAACTTCAAATACTCTCTTATTATTGCTTGATTTTCTTTTATTTGCATTTTTCGTATGAAAAATGTATGTGATTTCATGAAAACATTTTTGAGAGAATGAGTGTCTAAAATTGAGAGTATAAGAAAAAACGTTGTAAAAATAAAATAAATTCTATTTCACGACCACATTCTCTGGCGTAATTTTATGTCAAATTGTATGGAAAACAAAAGTTAGCCCCAGTTCTGTTTCATCCACAAAGCAAAGAGGAAATACGATTAATACAAATAAAGAGATTGTATTGAAAAGATATAACATTACATGTATTTACATTCTCTTCGACTTTTTTGAGCCGGTCTTTGAGGTTTTTCTGACCTTCCAAAATGGCCGCCAGCCCTTGCAATATTAACGACATTCGCTTGCAAACAAAAACCACAAAGCATACAGAGGTGACAGAAGGGGAAAACTATATAAGTTTATTTTCCGACTCCCTCTATACGCACAAGCATCGAAAAAGAAATTGAAAAAATATTTTGCATTCTTTGTGGTTTTATTTTCTGTATTAACGTATTTTACACAAACTGCTTTGTGGTATTTTATTCTTCCCAACGCGAAATGATTGATTTTTGCTTTTCCCACAAACTAATAATCATATTGGAGCTAAAAACTTGATATTCACAAAACACAAAGCACACACAGTAGTAGTAGTTTGTGACAAAAACCTACAAGCTTAAAATTACGAATGAGAAAACAAAACATAAGTAATGATGGCACATGCATCTGAGTACTCGTTTCTTTTACCCTCATCTCTATCGCCTATAACATGCGGTCTACACCTAACATAAAATGACTAACTTTAACATTAACTTCAAGTTAATGTTGAGTGTAGACCGCTCATGTTAAAGTTTTAACATGGTTGTTAAAACATTTCTCTTGAGAGCTCTTTTATAACTTAAATTGACATCTAAGTTTGACAGCCCGCTGTTTTTAGCCATTTTTATTTAATTTATCTGCACACTTGGCTTTTTGTGAAAAATATAAGCGGGAATGTTCTTGCACTTTATTTGCCTAGCATAAAATAATCACTTAAGTTCAAAACAAATTATTTTCGACAAGCTTTAAAAAACTCACTGTAGCTAATTGACGCGACAACGAACTGAAAATAATGATAAGTTATAACTTTAACATCACTACGTGTACACCACCATAGAGAAATAGGTATTTCAACAGAAAGTCTTAACTTCATGTTTTAACTGCATTTCATGTTAGGTGTAGACGTAGAGTAACATGCGGTCTACACCTAACATAAAATGACTAACTTTAACATTAACTTCAAGTTAATGTTGAGTGTAGACCGCTCAGTTAAAGTTTTAACATGGTTGTTAAAACATTTCTCTTGAGAGCTCTTTTATAACTTAAATTGACATCTAAGTTTGACAGCCCGCTGTTTTTAGCCATTTTTATTTAATTTATCTGCACACTTGGCTTTTTGTGAAAAATATAAGCGGGAATGTTCTTGCACTTTATTTGCCTAGCATAAAATAATCACTTAGGTTCAAAACAAATTATTTTCGACAAGCTTTAAAAAAGTCACTGTAGCTAATTGACGCGACAACGAACTGAAAATAATGAAAAGTTATAACTTTAACATCACTACGTGTACACCACCATAGAGAAATAGGTATTTCAACAGAAAGTCTTAACTTCATGTTTTAACTGCATTTCATGTTAGGTGTAGACGTAGAGTAAAGTAGCAATGATGTCAAGACATACTCGTCTAAACGCAGACTTTCTATAGCGTCCAAAAAACAGCCGTACAAAAAAAATACACTAGAGATGTGTTTTTGGTCAACAAAGTTCTATTGAATAACTTTAATTTTACACCCCCTTACACTACTTCTTCCAAACCAACGGATTGAGCATGACATGAACATGACGCCGGCGTTTGTATGTGGCGAATACGTGTAGATGTTCATGTTGTGAAAAACCATATAATTTTCAGATTGTGTAATAGAGATAAAATTAATTTTTTTGCGCTGTCTTTTACTCTCCTTAAAAAATACATTTCATGGCGAACATAGTTGCTCAGCCATATGCTCGGGCATCGATGTCAGAGCATGGCATGAGCGGTCTACATTAGCCATATGCGATATTCGACATGGTGTTCATACCATGTTCATGACTAGTGAAGACCCCCAGTTATTTTAATTGATTTATATACAAACTATGAACAAAAAATTACTTCTTTAGGATATGCATGAATGCTTTAAGCAATACAAATCGTTTTTTAATAGCTTCATAAGCATGTTCCACAATATCGAAAGAACACTTTCATTCGCATTCTAAGCGAAAATAAACTGATTTGGGTTCCTCTAAGCATACTTCAATGGGAACGATGACTCGAACGACAAGTCGAAAGAAAACGTGTTTTCAAACAAAATCCGATTACACTATTTCGAACGTGTTGTCAATACTGAGAACACAAATGTCAATTTGAAGCAGTTACTGTTTTTCTTTCTTATGTTGAAAATTAAAGGAAAGAATTGAAATAAGTAAGATCTTTATTAGTATGTATGAAGCTGAATTTGAAGTTTTTTAGTTTCTAATAACAATATGAAATGGATATCGAAATATCGCAATATACATATAAATAAATAAAAACATTTTATATATAAAAACTAGACTCGTGCTTAGCTATTTTCTACAAGTAGTAACACGTTTTAATAAAATGCTCCACAGAATATATTCTTTATTTAATAATAGTTTTTAGCTAGTATTTAATAAATTAACTAGAACTATTGATAAAATATAAAAACGTTAAAAAACAAACACAAAAAAGTATAAACTCAAATTATTAAATTATTCGAAATATAAAGTACTTATAATTGATAATTGCAATATTAATCAATTACTCATGATTTTCAATAATCAAAATCGTAATTAATTGATTAGTCATGAATTTATAAAACAGTATTGTTTCCTTATTCAAAGCAACGCTCAACTACGTTGCGTGAACTTGCGTGCTTTTGGTTATATAGCTCTTCATCTGCGTTGCTAGGATTTCTGAATGGTGTCGTAAGATACGGTTTTAACTTGCAACCAGCATCACCTTTAACAAAAAAAGAAAATTTCTTCAGTATTGAGTTTTTGTTGATTGAAATTTTCCAGAAGCATACGAAAAATGTCTTTCGACACTCGGAAATTTGCAACAAATCTAATAAAAAAAATATGCTTTTATTTTTTTAGGATGTTCGTTCATAGCTTATTTCGGGATACTATTAATTTTGTATGCTGTCATGTAAAACTGAACTGAGCATACTGTAAATATATATAAAGAATTTTGTATTTTTTAAAGTAGTTGAATGAGAAATCGTCATAAATAAATAAATTGTCGTGGAATCCAAACTGATTCGATGTCGAGAGACAATTTTCTTTCGAGATTGTGGAATTGACCATAAGTATCGTTCAAAATATTATCGACATTCTATTATTTCTACACGTGTTTGAAATATAATTCGATAATAATTTGCAGTTATCTTGCACGTGGAGAGTCCCAGTAACTTTTTTCCGTGTAGCGAAAAAGAGATAATTTATTCAGACATTAGGAATTTAAGAAAATTACTGCTGGCATCTCTAATCTGTACACGTTTATCCAAGGCCGATCAGCAAGGTAGTTGCGATACCACAGCCACAAAGTAATACCAGAGGTGACACGAACAGCATGCTATTGTTGTATCTGTCGCACAGTAACTCGTAAACAAAGAATTTTTCATGTTTTGTTGTGGTTTTGTATTCTTATTAATTTCCGACTCACTAAAAAGAGTTGCAGAAAAATATTAATTTAAGCAATATAAATGCAAAAAGTTATATAACATTAAAAATAATATAAAATAAGATTATTCGTGATATATAGAAGAAGTAAATTGCAATACAATTCATCATTTCTTATTTCCAAAATGCTTAATTTTGTTTTGTTTATTTTCCCTCATCCTTACATTATATTGCTATCTCTTTTTAACAGTAACTAGTTGAACAAAAAAGCAGATTTGCTCCAAAACATAACCTCAAAGTTACATCTCTGATTACCCTGTGCCACAGCAGAATTACCTGACTAAATGTCAATTGCGTAAAATTTAATTTGTGATAATATACTCGTAACTTGGCTGATGCAAAACAACACAGCTTTGTATGATGTTTGACATTTGTAAAGGTTTCTGATGTGCTAACAGTGACACCCGATTATTTACCAGTTGCTTAGGTATTTTTACAACAAATTTTGTATTTTTGTAGAATCGCTACTACCTTGTAGAACTGCCTTGCGTGTGGTTTTCTTTATTTACTTTGTTTTTCTCTGAATTTGTTTTATGTTAAAGGTACATATTCAAAGTCTGTTAAATTATTTCTTATTTTCGTGATATTGACTTGGTTTTATATTTCCGAAAGAACATGGCTTTGTGGCAGATAATGGTGGGACTTGGTATAGGTGTGATTGCTTCCATTATTACAGTTATAGTAAACAGTAGTAGAGATTTACCCAGCTCTTCAAAAACGGAATACTTTTTGTGAGTTAAAACAATTTTTTTGTGCACTAATAAAACTTAAAATTGCAGACCACCAGATGGAGTTTGTGCTATTTGTCTCTGTAATGTCTCAAACGCCGGAATGCGGTACCTATACTGCGGTCATGGATTCCACGAAAATTGCGTAGCAGAATTATGGGCAAATGGTCACAGAAATTGTCCTACGTGTCGCCATCGTATTTAAACAGCTTAATAGAATATATGTATAATTAAACATTTTAAAAATAAATGCTGATGACATACTATGTATGTAAGGTGTCTTTCTTAAATTTGTCAGATTGTTGTTTGTTCTTTTGGGGCTCCCCCTTCTTCGGTTGTATGTTTGTTGTAATACTTTTCGTATGTATAATAAAACATTTTAAAAATAAATGATGTACACTGCATACATACTATGTATGTAAGGTGTCTTAAATTTGTCAGATTGTTGTTTGTTCTTGTTTGGGGCTTCCCCTTCTTCGGTTGTATGTTTGTTGTAATACTTTTCGTCGGTGGCGGCGCAATTACGATAAATCGTCGGCGGTGGCGGCGATTCGGCTTGAGCCGGGGTTTTACCGGCGCGCCATCCTTCTATCGGCTTAGCCGACTTGATATACCCATGGTGGAATAATACAGGCGGTTTTTCATGTTTTTTTTTAATAAAACTTATGTGTTTGAAGAATTATCAAGTTATTTATGAAAATTATTATTTATTTATTATAGACTAGCTAAAATCTCAGCAAAATTGTGTTTACGAGTAAAAGTTAAAATTCAATCCGTATTTTCCCAATAATAATTATCCAGAAGTTCTTCTATAAAAACTAAAAATCTCTTTTATGTTCTGAATAGTAAAAATTATTTCAATACATTCTAAATTTATTATGTATATAGACTAGCAAATATCTAGTACGCTTGATTCTACAATAAGAAAAACAAAGGCTTTTTTCTTATTTTCACCCCTATCATGATCAAATAATACAGGTCTGTTTAATACTACAACAATTCGACAACAAAAAAACAACAGGGAATGTATTGAGTCAAAAACTGCTGACTACAACATAAAGAAATTGTATTTTGTATGTTAGTGATGGAAAATTAAATTATTCTTCGGTACATAAAATATTTTAAGTAGTATTATTTTGACCTCCACAGCACTAAATTAAAATCTTTGTAATTTTTTCTTTATTAACTAAAAACATTTAATAATTTGCATTTGTTCTTGCGTTTATATTATATTATCGAAACAACCACAATGGTTTTATCTGATACCAAACGTTATTCTTAATCCCTTTTCACGTCAAGGTAAAGGTTTGAGATTAAAGTTTAAAATCATATTGACATTCAGTTGATAATAAATGTTTAATTCTGACCTTAATGTTAAACTACATTGATCTTCTTCAAAACTTTGAATTTTAAAATAGATGCATTTTCCTAAATTATAGTGTTTCTCAAACTAAAAATAAATTTTAAGTTCCAATTTTCCGGTGGTCCTTTTTCCATTTTGGTTGGAAATTATTTCATTTGGTAGCTATTACATGGTACCGAGTTTTATTGCAAATCGTTCTTAATTTAAGATCAAATTGTTTATCACCTGGATATATACGCGAGACCTGTAAAAGCATATTTAAAGACAAACTTAAGACATTGTACTTTTTTAAAATTCGTTCACTATGTTATATGCAATTGTTGAACGCCTAAAAGTCAAATTAGTTTGAAAGTACTAAATGAACCAGAGGAGTAACACGGTATTAGGTCGGTATCACAAATCCGAGGACCGAAATTAGTCGCTATGCTTGCAAAAAGTTTTGAAAAATTGTAAACTTATTAGCACACATACAATAAAAAAAAGTTCTACTTGAAGTGTATTTTAAGTTTGAAAAACACTATAATTTGGAAAATACATATTTTTAAATATTCGAAGTCTTGAAGTAGATCAATGTAGTTTAACGTTAAGTCCTGCACCAAACATTTACTCTCAATATGATTTGAAACTTTAATCGCAAGTCATTATCGGCCGCCGCCGAAGAGCCGATGCTATCGGCGGCGGCGCGGCTTAAGAAAATTGTCGGCGGCTCGGTTTTGCGTCAGCCGCGCCGTCACGACTTGCTTCTTTGAGGTGATGCTTTGTTATCGTAGAATGCTAATAATGCCCGATTTCACCATCTCCGGTAAAATATTTGTTAAAAAAATTAACTAACTGCTGGTTTGGCTAACTGGTATTATTTAATCAACGGTTACCGATTTTTGTTTCACCATCATCCAGTTAGTTAACAAAAGAATTTGATGACAATGTGGCAATACCATCAGTTTGTTTACATAAAAAACTATGGAAAAAGGCGGTATTTGTACATATATTTATAAAGCGAAACTTTGTGCTGTTAGAAAACTGCATGCAAGTAATGATTAAACATTATTATATATGAATATATGTACTTACTTATGCATATGTACAATCGCGATTATTCCAGTTGTCAACATCGAAGTCACGTCAAAACAATACCAAAAAATTGGGGCTTGTGTACTCGCTCTCGAGAACAATTTTGTGCTACTGAGAGTCTATTTCTGTTCTCTAAGGTCTAGAAACGGGTAGACAAACACCAGTTTTTTGGTATTGTATTGACGTGACGACGATGTTGACAACTGGAATAAGGGTGAATATTTTTATGTATATTATATAATATAATTTTTTGTTTTCAGTATGTTCTCAGACGACTTTGATACTTTATATGTATGTCTGTTTGAGTTCATCAGTTATATTAGAGTGGTGTCATTATATTTTTCGCGAAATGAATTTTTTAATTGAAAAATATTACAAAAATGTAAATGCTGATTCATATTTCTACCCGTTTCATTTGTTTTACTTTCCGATTAAAGTGCTAAAAGGCAAATTTGCTACGGTTAAATTTAACATAAACTTTATTGTTAAATTTTGTCGGTTAAGAGTTAATCATACATTGTGTAATACAATTTAGCTAAACTTTCGGTTAAAGATATTATTATTTTTTAATCAAAGATGGTGAAAATGGGCGTAAATAGGGAAACTCAAGGCATTTCTACAAGGTAGTAGGGATTCTACAATACAAAAATTGTTGTAAAAATACCTGAGTAGCTGTCAAAACTTCTACATAATCGGGTAGCATTGTTATCATTGCTGAACCTCTAACAAATGTCAAACATTATACAAAGCTGTGGTGTTTCGCATCAGCCATGTTACGAGTATATTCTCAACACAAATTTAATTTGTCACGGCCAAAGTAGTCCTCGTTTTGGCCTACACGGCAATTTTTATATTTTCTGGTATTATAATATTTCACTCATTTGGTTATAATCACTACTTTGAAGAGTTGTATTATTTTTCATTTGCGTATTTTTTCTATTCCTTAAAAATTAAATAACTAATTAAGATAAAGTCTTATGGTATATAAATGTTATTTATATTTAAGTTCTATTTAATTACGAAATTAAGTTTTGCAGTACAAACGTAAATGAAACTTAATGATGAAACAGAACAAGTCTGCAACTTCAGGAACAATCGCTTGGTGGCCTATAGCAAAATCGACGGCAGTAACTTCAAATACTCTCTTATTATTGCTTGATTTTCTTTTATTTGCATTTTTCGTATGAAAAATTTATGTGATTTCATGAAAACATTGTTGAGAGAATGAGTGTCTAAAATTGAGAGTATAAGAAAAAACGTTGTAAAAATAAAATAAATTCTATTTCACGACCACATTCTCAGGCATAATTATATGTCAAATTGTATGGAAAACAAACGTCAGCCCCAGTTCTGTTTCATCATTTAAATAATATTTAAATGACCAACCTTGCTGATTTAAGTTCTATTTAAGTTGTGCACACACACATACACAAACATATGGTTTTGCTAGCTTGTTGTTGTTTCGCACCTGTTATGAATTTGCCTTGTGAATTTATCGAAGACGAGGTCTCCCTGTAACAGGGTGTAACGAAACTTCTGGCAAGCTCATATATGTGTATGTATCACAGGGTAGACGTATGTATGTAGCAAGCAAGTTAAATACACCTTGGTAGCAAGGAATAAAAAATATTCATCGAAAGCACAAATTAAATCGCATATTAGACATATAAATAAAAAGTAAGTAAAAATTATGAATCAAGGCAACTCAACCATGGACATGGATCCGGAAATAGCTAAAAGACTATTTAACCAAGGTGCGGTGTTGTTTATTACCGGTGTACCTAAGAGCACTGAATTCGGCATAGACTTGTGTTCGTACGTAATTGCTGATAACTTTCGTGGAGTCAAGATGATACCACCGGGACCACATTATGTATGGTGTGCAGCTACAGGCCCATATGGTGACACAGCACCCAGGGTGGGATTTAACTACTTCTTTCAAGAGCAAGAGCTGGTTGTAAGAGAATGGGATGCCATTAATGAAGAGTTAAGAGAAAGAAGAATTGCCGAGCCTGAACTAGAGAAAAAACGCTTAAAAGAAAATTTAAAAATGCTAGATGCCTTCTTGGCGCCTTATGATTTCCGTTATTATGACGATTGGCGTAAACTTACCGACACTATTACCAAGGAATGTGTGGAAAGGTGTTCACCTGCTTCAGGTACTATTAGAACAAATGTAGAGTTATTATCGTGTCCAGATGTGGAAAGACCCAGAGGTCCTTTAGTTGAGACACATCCATCAATGACAGCTAAATTTGTAAATGATGAAAATGACCTTCTGCCACAATTAAAACCTGTGGAGGGAACAGCTCCTAGGTTCTGTTATGTGCCAAACCGTATACCCACGCTTTCTACACCCGCCGAAATATCAAAGCATTCTTTAGATTGCATACAAGCATGTAAGGAGTTACTAAAAAACTTTAATCAACCGCAAGCCATAATACAGGAGATACAAATATCCTTTGTTTTCTTTCTGGTGGGGCATTCAGTTGAATCTTTAGCTCATTGGCGGAAAGTTTTGTCTTTGCTTTCCCATTCGGAAGAGGCTGTTAACAATTACCGGCTTTTATTCATGAAATATAGTGAAGTTTTAGTGCATCAACTTCCCCATTTGCCGGAAGAGCTAATGGAACCCTCTGAACGTAATACGGTATATAAGGATGTACGCTCATTGCTATTGAACTTAAATCTAAGTGGTCTGCGTAAAAGTGTCGAGCTTTTATCTAACAAATTGCATAAATCTATGAATTGGATATTTGAAGGTTTGTTAGACGAAGATCCTGAAGATATGCCAGTTGTAGTTGAAACAAATTGAAAAATTTGAGAATGTAAGTAATATTTAAAAATTTATTAGTTAGATGATACGTAAATAATTAAGATATTAATAAAAAATGTACAAATGAGTGAAAAAACAACTGCCCCGGATCTTTTCACTATTTGATCTTTTTTGGTTCATTAACCAAGTCATCATTAGTACAATTATTAATTTTATTGAGTATACTTCTTTTTTCCTCTTTATTTTGCTCTAATAACCCATCATTGTTGAGTTCTGCCTCGGCAATTTCTTTTTCCAAATCTAAACTGTATTTTGCTGCTAATTCTTCTAACCGTTTTTGATTATTCTTCAAATAGCCCGGTAGATAAAATATCGTTTGCACCATCCTTTAATAAATAATTAAAACTTTAAGTTAATCTCGAATGTAATTTTCTGTATTTGCTTTCAAACCTACTTGATAAGTACATAACCTGAAATGGCCAGTAACAAATATGTACATGATGTTTTTAACATGGACCAGTAATCCACTACAACCTGCTGGTGCTTCATTTTGTCACACGTATGGCAATTAATTTTGATACTCAATAAAAAATTGGTAAAAAGTATTTTACATTAGTCTTTGACCTTAACAATGAGCAAGTGCTGGTCAGAGGTAGCCCTGTTACACGTAGTTAACTGATTTATTAGTTTAAAACTATATTCGTTAACAAGTTAACATGTATTTGTTATGGCCATTTTTACGGCGTATGAGTCACTGTGGTTACTGCCACCAATGCAGACGTTTTTTCCTCCATAATTAAGGTATACTTATTTATTTATTTATTCGTAAATAGGGTTTGCAGCTATTTTATATAAGGAAGTAAATTGATAATTGTGCGAAATTGAAGAAAACGATTGAATATGTTTTGTAGTATATATTTACATTTAATGTATGTACGTTTGTAAATTCGGTAACTGTGCAAAGTATGAAACACAAACCTTAAATAATGAATATAACTAAGAATAAACAATGATTCCGTATCGGATTGGAAAGTCCCGATATTTGAGAAGTTCTTTCATGGTATTTTCCATGGAGTTGACTAGGAGCGTATTCTCCTCAAACGGATTCTTCTCCCACTCCTGTTTCTTTACGTTCCTTAAGAACGTTTTACTTGCAACATTGTGCTGGCTGCTTTTCATTTCCAGATATAAACTTACGTGCTCTTTTAGATTTATATTTAGGGTATTTTGGGTAGTTTATATATGCCACAAATAAAAAAAAATTAACTGGTTGCTTTTTGGTCGTCGTTGATATGTTGAAAGAAAAAATGCGGCAGCCAACACAAATTTTCTCACATTGTGCTTTTGTCCACAGTCGAATCGATAGATTCAAAACTCACTACTTCATCCATCATATACATATGTATATATGTACATATATTCCCGCATGAACTCTCATGCTTTACAGTTGTCAGCAAATTATTCTCGACCCTCTCTAAAGTTTTTATATTCCTTTGATTTGAACAAAAGCAAAATTATGACTTATTAAGGGAACGCGAATTGCATGGATGTAATTAGAAGCGGCTGCTGACGAAGAATATTTGTTGTCAATGGTAAAGCGTAGAAGATATGAACCGATTATGTGGGGCATGTGCATCAAGAGCAATAGCCGCTTTAGAATTTATCGATTCGAGGGACAAAAATCGTTATAGATACATTAAATTGGGGCATGTAACAGTTTAATCCTTAACATAACAGCGACTTGAAGCACATGGCTGAGTTTTTTGAAGTTACTACCTTGTATGATATAAAAAGAATGGAATATTCTTTTTTAGGAGACTACGCTCCTAGGAAATTTAATGCCAAACTTTATGACAAATACTTGTTTTTGTTTTACTTTCAGTCACATTATTTTATTTCTCTTAAAAAAAGCGTAGACGGTTGTAAAGTACGAATATATCATTGTATTTTTTGATCTACGAATAATTGGGCACAAATAATTTGAAATTATGAAGTACATAAAAATGTTTAAAGTAATTAAATAGCTTCTAGTTTTGGTTTTTTTTCAATTGTAATAAATAGCATAATGTAAGAGCCGAGATTTATAAACCCCAGTGTATTTATATATTAGTGTTTATTATTTGGGGTTGTCGCAGAAACCAATATAGTCAGAATTGGATTTCAAAAGACGACAAAAAATACATTTGTATGATGAATTTCAATGTTATCGGTTTATTGTTCAAAACAGATTGTAATTTTAGATTGAACATAAAAGCAATAACATTGAAATTCATCATAGAAAAGTATTTTTTTGTCGTATTTTCAAATCCAATTCCGACTAAATTGGTTTCTGTGAGAACCCTGATTGTTTAAACATAGATGACGGAATATTTTCTAGTCACTTATACATGTTTACATAAATTATCATTAAACTATTAATAAACTGCAAACCATTGTGAATGTTCGGTTAGTTATTGACCTTATGCAATCAATAAATGTAAATATGTAAATAGTTTTTTTAATACAATTACAAGAATTATTTATTATTGACATTCAAATATACAAATGATTTTTACATAATTACATATGTATGTATATAGTATATTAAATTTTTATAAATACACTCTCACTATTGTACAAAATTTCTTAAGGCTGCTACGACTCCCATGCCATACATAAATTTTTCCTCCAGTTCCTTCCACGTTGTTTCTTGCACTACAGATAATTCTTCCAAACCAGATATAACTTCTGGCATTTCCAGTAAATTTAAGCCATGTGATCGCAGAAATACGCTTAAATATGATTGGGCAAGTTCAAAACTTTTATTTGATGCAAACATGAATTTTAGCGTTTTTAAGAATTCTACCATTGCCTTAACCGTACCACCACCAATAGGATGTAAAGATTTCACCTCAAAATCAATCATTGAAGGTCCTAACTGTTTAAGATATTGCACACATTTGTCATAGTCTTGATTGGCGGCTGACGCTTCTAATAATTTTCCAAAATATGTTAAGTTGTTAAACGAAGTCGCGTGGACAACTCGTGAATCATCTGACTTTGCTGTGTTCACATCAAATTTAATTTCTAAACCAGCTACCGTAGGTAGGAAGAATGGAGCTTGCTTGGGAGCCTTAGGCGGTGCTTTGGGTTTGTTATGTTTCTTAATCATTTCCAAATCTAGAAGATTTTGCCATCTAGAGGCCGATATACCGGACATTGTAATCAATTCCTTGGATAACTGCTCGGGAGTTTCATATTTTAATGCGATTTCCTCACCCAATTCCAGCTCTGTGTCGTGAACAGAAAGTTCGTCTATTGCTTTCTCTAAACTTAATTCATCAAGAACATTTGAGGGTAGTCCAACATATGGTGCTTCTGATTTAGGATTAATGGAATGGAGAGATATTTGACTGAATAACATTTTATTGGCCCACAAATAAATGCCCAAATTGCTGACATGAGCAGTGGCTAGAAAATCTCCCGTTGGTGACATAGCTAGGGAGACACAAGGCTTCTCTACTCTGAAATGATCAATCATGTAGGATGAGGGTATATCCCAAATTTTAATGGTTGCATCCATGGAGGCTGATATCACCCAACGGCTGTCAGGACTAAACGTAACATCATTTATCTTTGCTGAATGACCTTCAAATTTACGTATCACAGCCTTGGTGTCCATATCAATCACGACTATCGTAAAGTTCACTAAGGCGATTGCAATCATGGCACTTTCACGATGACAACGCATTATTGAAATACCATCTTGAAACTGCTTTCGAGCGAAAGGTTTATTAGCTAAAGAAAAAGAATATTTTTAAAGTTAAATAAATGATGTTCATATTAAATCTGGTTTATGCCCAATTTTAAAACTTTTTTTCTAACCATCTTTAACTTAAACCTAAACTTAAACTTAAATGGTAATGTGTTCAGGTATGAACTTAATATAAACTTTTCATGAAGAAAACTCCAAATTTCATTTACCATTTTCTTTGAAATGCCAAAACTTCAATAAACCAGCACTACATCCGGAAATTAACATCTGATTCAAATTATCGCAAGCTACTCCACGTACAGCGGATTTGTGTGCCGGATTACCATAGCTTCCTCTGTGATAGCCGGACTGTATATTAAAACGTTCTACGTCACCACTGGAATAACCTGTAGAAACAATAATAAATTTCAAGACTGAAGAAGTTTAATTTTCAGTGCACCACTTACCTATAATGACAAAATTACCACAATGTGTAAGGGTAACACATGTCGTTTCAGCCTTATAGTCTGCACGATATCTATTGGTGAATTTTTCTGGTATCAGATGATGCTCACCCATGCGATTTTTGTCAAATGACCATGTTGTTGTTTGTATAGTACCTAAATGTATAGCAGCTATATTGTCCCATTCCTTTTCGCGTGTTAATTCTGTTGTAAAATCTATGATAGGTGGCATAATGTGATTGTCTTGCTGAAAACGATCTTTAAAAAAATTAACAAAATTAAATAATATTCTTTCTAATTCACTTTTCAAAAGTATTTCTAAAACTCACTTTTCTTTTTCGATGCTTTTTTATTATAACTAGCTTTGCCTAAACTTTTGCTTAATGTTTCTGATATAGTACTAAAAGCTCTTAGAGAACTATCCTCTCCAGATGATAATATTGTCCCACCATTACTGCCATGATAACGTATACATAGAGGTGGCGCATTATGTCCCTCCCGTATGCGTAGCATGCGTGCTCCTCCATCCGATAAGTCAAAAATCCACAATTTCATTGAGTTATCAGGAGATGTTGTAAGTATTAATGGTTCATTTGGCATACATATGGCAGTGGTGACAGAATTTTCATGAGCTTGCAGTTGACTTGCAATCTATTAGTAGCACCACAGAGCTTTAATAAAAATATATACATTTTCAAAACAAAACGTACCTTTTTTTCTTCTAAATTCCAAAATGCAATGTAACCATTTATACTAGCAGAAGCCATAATTGGTGGCCCATCTGTACGGAATGTAATTTTCGATACTGAACCCCAATCTTGCTTGAATTCCATTAAAACTTCATCAAATTTCATATTCATAACAATAATAGTGCCATCGTGATGACCAACAGCCACCACATCTATTGCTGGTGCTGGCTCTATGCAGGTTACACGACTTGGATGTCCATTAAAAGTGTAAATCAAACGATTGTCCTTTAGATTCATAATCTTTAGTTGACCCTGCTTTGATCCCATTATAATTTTATTGACATACGTTGGAGGATGAGCAATGGCAGTTATTTGAAATTCTTCTCGATTAAAAGGAACTTCCAAATAAACTTCCTCTTTGAGAATATCCCAAACTTTCATTACATTTGCGTCATCCACGGCAATTAAATGCTTGCTAAAGGGCAAGAGCAAATGTACATTTTTGGTGTGACCCCTGTAAACGTGTCTTATATGTTTGCCAGCACGCCAGGCATACACGTATTTATTACAAGCTGTATAAATATGGAAACGATCTGTAGCCATTGCGGTAATTTCATCTGGATGTTGACCACTGACATGAAGCAAACGGAAGTGACTTGAGGTGTAAACTTGAAATGAACGTCCAATACATGTCGTAATCAAATTATCTTTACGTCTTTGTATATAACGCACCACAGCAGGAATATGATTGCTGACATATCCCAAGGAACGATTGCGTCGAAATATAACAGAGCTGTCACGTTCTTTTCCTTTTAGGTTCTTGCATATTTCAGTTTCAGTCCCTGTTGTCATTTTGTATTGAAAAACAATTTTAAAATTTATATTAAAAAAAGCACGCGGAGCTAAACACTAAACTTCTTGCTCTTTTTTGTTTTGCTACTTTCCAGTGTTGCCGGAATCAAGATTTTACTTTATATCGTCAAAGTTTTAAAATTGTTCAAAATTTCCATAATACACCAAAATCGCAATTTAAATTTTTTCAATATTAGGCTGCTCAAGGCGTATTTAACCAGGTGGCAGCATTAGAACAGCTGATTTTTTTTTATGTTTTACATTACGAATGTCAAAACACATACAAAATACTTTTGTCTTTTTCAACTTTTTTTCTGTATCTGTTATTTTTGTTTTATGGGTTATGTTTTTGACATACGCAATGAAACTACACAAACAAAAATGCCTGTTGTTATTGTATTGCTGCAATTGTTTTACTAATACTGCCACCTAGTTAAATACACCTTGTTATATACACATTCGACAGCAGATGCAATAATTAAAAATGTGAAGTAGAAAAATGGCAAAAAATTGATTGGTGCTTAAACCATAATCTAATAACAGACATGTGAAATTTCGCAGTTGAAAAGCGTAGAAAGAGAACCACGAAAAATATTTACATTAAAAAGTTAAGATTTTTTAATTTGTAATGAACTAAAAAGTCCTTGATAAATGTATAGTGCGGTTATGTGTTGTCCTTTTTATTTAGCGCAAAATATTAAATACTTTTCAAACGTACGCGAAAAATAAGACCACAGAGAATGTTTTTTATGTCTTTCGCCGCTTGTGCGTATAGAATGAATCGCAAATAGCGTATATATAGTTTCTGTCACCTCTGTATGCTTTGTGGGTTGGACTTACCCTTGTCTTTTTTGCTCTTTCTATTTTGGTTTTGCTTCCCTGCAGAGCGCTTTTTACCCCTTTCGACCATTAAATCTATGAGAGTCTGCTTGCGAAAAAAAATCATTTATCCCTTGTATAAAATAAATAGAAATTTAAAAAAACAATATAGGAAATACTAAAAAATTAAATTATATCAAATGTATATAAATAGCTACAATAGTCTGCAGATTTGATTTTATCTTCATTCAAAAAATGCGAAAAAAATTATGTAAAACTGCACGAAAGCCGTAAAGGATTTTGTTGACCAATATTTTTGGTAATTGCGAGGTAAAATTGTATATATTGTGTTGCTGGGTAAAATTATATATATTCAGGGCGAATTAATTAACAAGGTGGCAACAACGCGTAACATTTCTTTTGTAGTCGAATTCATTTTACAGGTGGCAGCACGGCTGTAGCAGATTATTTTCGCTCTACTAAAGTGAATGCACAAACAGGTGACTTAGTTATATATTCCTCGTTTCGTGTGATGTTTGTGTCAAACTGTATATAACAAAAATAGGCCCTTGGTAGAATAATACAGGTTGTGTCGAAACGTTAACGGACTGCTTTTTTGGGTTCGCAGCTGTCAAAATTTGATTATGTATTACTAACACACACCCACACTGCTAAAAAAGCGCACTTTATCAGTTGTTTGGAATCCAAATACGAAAAGGAAAAGAAACAAAATTCTTTATAGAACAGAAAATGCAACCATTTTGCATTTTTTCTTTTGTACTTTCGGACAGAATGATGATTTTATAATATTTTTGGATAATTTTTTAACCAAAATATGATTTGCTGAAATTTTTCTCAAATTATGATTTCTAATTTATATAAATTATGTTTTTTTTTATTTCAAGTGTGTACAACATTCATTGCAATTGTACTACAAAGCAAGGCGTATTTAACCAGGTGAAATATTGCAGCAGCTGATTATTCATTGCGAATGTCAAAATGCTAATGCTGTCGCCTAGTTAAATACACCTTGCTACAAAGTGATGTTAAATTTTGTGTCAGTTTGTTGTGCATTGCTTTTAATTACTTAACATTTTTTACTCTGTAACGAACATATGTACATACATAGGTATGTATGTATGTATGCTCATAAAAACGATAAAGGTGTTTATTAAACAAAAGAGCTCTCATTCCTTGACCCTTTGAAAATTATAAATAGAAAGGTTAATTCCTTGATCGGCTTAATACACAATTTTCCAAATTGAATTAGTGAAAAGGTTATTCAAAACTTAGATGATGAATTTAGAGAACACTGTTTTGCAAATCTCAATGACTATTTTACAACTCTAGATAATCATAGCGGTGAACAATTTTGGTCAAAATAAAAAAATAACTCGTGCTGACAACATTTCTTCAGCAAATGTTGAACGAATATTCTCAATAGTAAATTTAAACAAAACTAAATATAGAAATATATTAGACAACAGCACGTTCGAAAAATTACTTAGCAATAAAAACTGTTCCTGCTATTATTTAGAGATAGACCAAGATATTATTAAAGATATGAAACCTTGTATGTAAGTATATATTATAGTAAATGTTCTTCTTAAACCTTTTCAATAGTACATGTACTTACTTTTTAATCTGAATTGATTTTTGTTTGGTTTTCTTAAATAAATATTTCAAAAAGTTTTATTATATTTACCACCGCGCAGTGGCTCCAATTAGAAAAAAATATTTAATTGATCTTAATTCATGTAGTCGTGAAAAAAATCAAAGTCAAAGTTTTTGAAATGAGAGTAAAAAATTACTAAATTTTGACAAAAATAGAACTGGATTGTTCGACGTTTTTCTCAAAATTTTTTCGAAACCAAAATTTTTCTTTTTCATTATTTCGAAAGATTAGACATAAAAGAGACTGCAGTCGAAATTTTAAGTCGATTAAAGCTTGCATGCTATACCCAGCATTGGACGAATATAGAGAATTTTTTAACGAAATTCTAAGTTATTCGCTTAAGAAAAAATAACGCCCATCGAGTTTTTAATTTTTTTTATATTAGACATGCATACCTATTTAATACAATTAATCTGGCTCTTGTTATCCGTCCGCTCAAAAATGTAGCCAGGAGAGCAGATTTGCTTAAAATAGTCAAATTTTCAGAAGCATTTTATTTGCCTGCATGAAAATTGTACTAACTTTCAATCTTTATTATTTATTGAAAAACATATTAATCCTTTTTTGTTTAAAAAATTTCAACGATGTATTAAATGCAAATTGAACAATAAAAATTGTATTCTTAATATGATTATGGCGGAAATAAATATGACGTGATTCTATTTACATTTCATTGATTTTGTTTTAAAGCACTTTTGTTTCATACTGTTTGTTCTTACAAAAACTTTGCAAGAACTAATAATTATTTGACAAAAAAAGAGGAAAATATTTGACATTGGGTGGTCACACTTTGTTCACATTGGAGAAATTTTTCTTTGAAAGCAAATAATTTTGTTTGTAAAAATTAGTTATTTTTCTGTTTGCCCCTCAAAAATATTTTATGGTCACACTACAGCAAAGAAATACTTCTCGTTTTTCGTCAAATGTTTCCCCAATGTGACCGTACCTTAAGTCTTACATATTCTTAATAATTTTCTTAAAGAACTTCAATAAATAAAAAAAAATTAGGTTGTTTTGATAATTTGAATTGTAATTTTATTAGCTAAATTTGCACTTTCTTTCATTCCAATATTTTTTTGAATATGGGTTTGCATTTATTAAAAATAATATAAAAAATAGCATTTTGCGGCATAATTGACGTCATTTTGTTGTATAAAAACCAAGTTACATAAATAAATCACTCTAACCCTAAGCAAAAGTAGTGTTTTTTTTGGGGCAAATGTTTGGCAAGTGCGACCGTAACTTAAGGTTTTAAGTATAAAACAACAATTGGAAAATCTCAATTCTCTAATTGAACAAAACCCTCAGTTGGCCAAAGGTATTTGTACAAAAGTGTAGGCTGCAAAATAAAATAGGAAATCACGCAGGAGTTAAATAATTAGACGAATCAACGAACCATAATTCCGTCGAGATCTTGTTAGTTAATAATTAATTCAGTTTTTTCTTTTATTATTTTGTAAACAAACTATATTTTTTCATAGTGACAGCTGATAAATATTTACTATTGTGAACAATTTCATTGAGTGAAATTCACAATAGCGCTATCTCTATCGAATGTGCGCCATAATAAAACGAATGAAAATTCGTTCGATCAGATAATTCGACCACAATCGAAAATTGCTCATTATAAGCACCATAATCCAAACTTTGTTCACATTTTTACTTACACATAAAAAATGTAATAAAACCTTTGTTTTTGTAAATGTAAACAAATGAAATTTTACTGTTGTCCAAAGGAAAAACAAGTACTAAACGAAGAGCGAGTTCTTACAACTAAGTAGAAAAGGAAGCTCGAGACTCATCTAACTTGGAAAGCAAACAAAATAACAAAAACTCAAGACAATAATAATTTGAAAGAGTCATCTTTGAGTAATTCTGATTTTGGTCCAAAACTTTGTCTTTTTGAAAGACCAATTCTATACTAAGTCTTACATACTTATTTTTAATAATTTTTTTAATAAACTTCAATAAATAAAAAAAACATTAGGTTTTTGTTTTGATAATTTGCTTTGTAATTTTATTATTAGCTTAGTTTGATGTTTGATGCAGATGGTCTTGATTAAGTGCATGATAGAATAGGTTCGAAGGTGTCAAAAAGCACAAAAGAAAAATGGCAAAATGGTTGCATTTTCAGTTCTGTAAAGAATTTTGTTTCTTTTCCTTTTCTTATTTTCATTTGAAACAAATGTTAAAGTTTGCTTTTTTAGTAGTGTGGGTGTGTGTTAGTAATACATAATCAAATTTTGACAGACCCGAACCCAAAAAAAGGTCCGTTATCGCTTCGACACTACCTGTATTATTCTACCATGAGCAAGTGTAATTGCAAAATATCGCCGTGTGCTATGTATTTTCTTGTTTAATTTCCAAAAATGCACTTATTCCAGATCATTTGCATCAAATTCTGAAGACCACTATTATTTCATTTTTTATTACACTTTTTCTGCATATACATATGTATATATGTATGTACATATGTATATATGTACATAAATATACATCCATACACACGTAGGTTCCTTTATAATTTAATATTAATTTTTGATGTTTTATTTTATAAATTTTCTAACAAATTGTTTATGGTGTATAAATGTATGCAATTATGGATATTTTTGATCCATGTAAAATTAAGGTGCATATAGAAAAGATTTTCTTTTTAACAAAAAGTTTAATGGATATACATACATATGTATGTATGTATGTTAAGTATGTATAGGATATACTTATTAAAAATGTATGAATAGAACTTATGTATATTAACAATTAATTAAACAGAGATCAGTAGTTTTCAAAAAATTAAATAAAAATATTGTGACTTAATATGCTGAGAAATTACGAATTCAGGAATATTTTAATTTGTTTTGCAAACAACATTTAAAAAATGTTCTCATATATCTTGCTTACATATGTACATACATATGTGTGTACATTTATATGTATGTACATACTTGTCCCCATCCATAAATGTTCAGGGGGAAACAATTTTTCTATGAAATCGCATAATATACATCAAATTTTTTATTTAATCTTTGTTATATAAATTTTTTAAGTTTAAATAGTCTTTTGCTTTCCTAAGTTATACATACATAAGAAGAAATTTACAAAGTATTTTTCTGTTTAGTGTATTTTTTATACAAGATGAGTTTTTTTTAATCAAAAATCTTGCTGGCTCAGAAATATTAACTGAAATTTTATCCCCAGCCCTGGGAAAAATTTCTTTTTTATGTGAGTGGTAATAAAAATTTGTTTTATTTTTAATTTTATTTACATATTTTTAATAACTATTTTCGCTTTGTTTTATAAGGAAAATTAATCTCAAAGTAAAATTTAACTAAGCGCTTTATTGTTAGTAAATTCCTTAATTTTTATAATTAAATTTTCATAATTAAAACTGCTCTTGCAATAAAATTAAATGTGAATCTCAATTTTTCAATTCAATACAATTATTGATTTTAAAATGTCTTGAAAAGTAAAATTTTTGCTACTAAAAATTTAGCAATAACGAATTTATTTAAAGTTATTAGTATTAGTAGCTTGGTTATTTTCACGATTTAAAAATTCAGCCGAAAATGGGTAATCGAGTTCAGGTATACGTTCAGCAACAGGTCGCCGGTGGCCACTACCAAACTGAAAAGAAAAAAGTGGTATGATTAAAAAAAATGTTTTAATACGTTTCTGATGATTATTTAAACATGTTCAGTATTTCTTTAATTTCATTGAATTTTAAATACAAAATATAAAAATGACATTGGTGGCAAACATGGATGCTTGGAGAGAAATTCTTCAATTGCTCGATGAAAATCCAGCACTTTGGAAAGTGAAAAAAAATTCTTCGTCGCTTTTCTTTTTTTTCATCATCAATTATTCTGCAATAATCATTATTGCAATTATTTTTCTTTTTTCAGCCATTATTGCAATGGAAATGAAGTTTTTAATTTATAAATTTGTAATTGTAAAAAACACATAAATTCGACAATTGAATGAAAATCTTCAATTTATGAAGTGTGTGGTCAAGAATCTAATCAATTGAAAGACTAAATTGAAACGTGTATGGGGTGCTTAAAAGATAAGTAAATAACAAAAAAAAACCTTCCGAAAATTAAAAATTGTGTTTTTTAATCCAAAGTGATTATTCTTTTGCCTAAATCACTTTGGATTAAAAACCAATAACAACCAATTTGTTCGAAAATAAAAATAAAAATTTTGTGGTTTGCGACAATTTGGATGATTTGGTGCTGAAGGGTCGACATATAAAAACGATTTTCATTAACACTTACCCATGATTTCATCATTTTAATCAATTTGTATCTTGGAATTGCCTCCACATTCCCATCTATCAACACATTTGCTTCACTTGGATAAAATTGTACCATATTATCTGGACGCTCTTCGTTTAGTTGTATGCCCGTTGCATCTCCCTGTTGCGTGTGCAATGAACGTTTGCCATGTCCACCATAACAGGCATAACCATATGCATTACAACCTTCTGAAAATAATTCAAATAAACATAAACAGGATGAGAAACCAATTCATGCACAAGGCTATTTAAAGTTTTCTTAATCACAGACATTTTAGCTTCTCATCAACCAGGAAAATTATAAAATTTTACTCGAAGGCAAAAAAATTTTTTTTTTTTGAAAAAAAGTAACTTGTGGGCGTAAACAGGAGTACATTGAAAAATGAAATGTAAATATGTATGCATGTATGTATGTACATATACATTTGTAGGTTTATGTTCATTTCTAAAGAAAGGCTGAAGAAACCCTTCATTGGCCATTATTATTTAGGCCTTTTACGTTAAAAAGAGTTTGGATACTCTTAATTTTAATGCAAAAGAAATTTAATTGAAACATAATTTATGTAAAATTTTAATCAATAAAAGGAAAAGTTAAATGTTTTAAAATTACAAATATAACAAGCATTTTATGTGTGAGTATGTATAAATTAAACGTCTCGGTTGCGTACGCTGGGGACGTTTGAGAAGAAATTGAAAATTAAGGAAATTTTAGCGACACCTCAAATATGCAATTTAATTGAAACTCCGGTAAATTTATTTTTCCTGTATGCTTATTTCTTTTATTTCTTTGTGTACATATTTTTAAAAACAAACATAAATATTCAGAAAGCCGGAATATGTATAACTGCTCGTATTCCTTTTCGCCTATTTTAGACATTCGTACTCATATTCGCTTATTTTAGGCACTCGTATTCGCCAAATTCATGCAAATATGTCGCGAACATTAACGTTCCAAAAATACATAAAGTGTAAACAAACATTAGGTAAACTCAACAAAAATATTAGATTTATAATCGCAATCTTTCCCAAAATTTATATTTTACGAATTTAGTAAAATATTAATTGATTTTTTATTTGAAACAAACTAAAATTGATAAGTAATAAGAGGGAAAAGATCCCAAACTACCCACCAGCTATAAACCGATAAGCATCTTAAGTTTACTGGACAAGGTCTTTAACGAAATTATTCATAAAAGATTTAATAGATTTTGCAGATCAAAATAATATTATTAACCACCGTATACCAAATAAAGCGAGTTGTGAATTACATCGAAGATAACAAAAGAAATCGCGAGAGTACTGGCGTTGTTTTTCTCGATATAGAAAAGGCTTTTGACACCATCTGGCACAATGGAATGTTATACAAGCTCAATGCATTAGGTGCATTATTGAGGTGCACAGAAATCAGGAAGCAGTATTTTATGCTGATGGCAGACAGTGCTTTTATATGCAGTGGAAAACTTTCAAATGCAATAATCAAGAGAATGCAAGAGAGCCTTACCACAAGCCAAAAATATTTTAATAAGTGGAAAATAAAAGTAAATGGTAGTAAAACGCAGGCCATAATATTTCCATATAACAAGTCACCAAAACGTATTCCTACTAAAATTCTGTACTGTCGGGTAAACGTGATCCCCATCAAAGTTGATATTAATTATTTAGGTATGATTTTAGATAAAAAACTTAAATTCAAACAACATGTAAATTACATCTGTGATAAAGCTATAAAGTGCGAACGTGCTCTTTACCCCATACTTAATGGAAGGTCTAAGCTCAACCTTAAAAATAAGATATTGTTGTATAATATGTGTATTCGACTGATAATGACTTACGGCTGTCCAGCCTGGTTTCACAAAACTGCTAAAACTCATACAAAAATGCTTCAGGTTATTCAAAATAAAAATTTAAAAATAATTCATAATCTTCCCCCTTGATTCCCCACGGACTCACTACACAATAGATTTAAATACAAAAAGATAAACGCCTTCGCCAATGCTTTGACGCTGTCATTTGTTGAAAAATGCAGATTGTCTAATTTTGAAACAATAAAAAATTTACTAAACAGTCAATGAGAATTCCTTAAAAAGTCCTCAATCAATTTTAATGAAATTTAAACTGAGTCAAGCTGAACTAAATATCTATCCAACAAAATAAAAATTACTTCAATATTTTGATCGTTTCAACAGAATTTTGGCCAATGAAAAACGATTTTCTGCCACTGTGCGACGCAGGAATTCTAGGTCAAAGTTGAACTTTTGAATTTTTTTAACTTTTAGAGTGAAATATGGGTTTATTATTTTTTTATTTATTAAAAAATTGAATATTTGGAAATTAATATTAATTATAAATAATTTTTGTAATAATGGAATTTTTTTAATGTTACACTTAAAAAAAATGTTACACTGAAAAAAATAGTAAAATCAACTGGAGATTTTGCTATTACAGAAAAATTAAAAATTTTTTGCTGACAAATTTGCAAATTTGTTTACACTCAAAGAATAGTTACACTTAAAAAAAACGTTAATAATATTATGTAAAAATATTGCTATTAGTACATACAAATTTATTATTTTTTGCTGTCAAATTTGATAATTTTAAAAACATTTAAAAAATAAAAACTGCAATAAATTTTAATAGCATTTGCAACAATGGTAGGTTCTGTTTATTATTATTTTTTGCTATTACTATGTTTTTCGTACTTAAATAACAATGAAAGGCAATTATAATTATTATTCATTTGACTCAAATATTGATTGCAAATATTCCATATTTTGTTCTGTGCTATCTCTGTTCTTTAGTAGTTTTTTGGCTTCTTCATCTAAATCCCGATGTTCCACTTTCCATTGATTTCGAATACTGGAGATAAACGAATCTGACGTTGCCTATAATATATTAAATAGATCTTCATTTGTTGAATTTCGTGAAATTTTTCTAGTATTGTGGTCTCTATAAAATCTGTAATCCTTGTTCCTTTTTTCCTGAGCCTCCTCTGATAGATCTCCAAGTGGCACCAAATGATATTTAATGACATCTTCTCCATGATAAAGGATTTTGTAACTGTTGCAGACATATTTCTCCATGGGTAGTTGGTTGTATATATTTTTGCAGTTTCCTTTGCATAATCTCCAAATTTTCTAGAATCAATTTTTTTATTGCACGCAAGTACTTCTAGGATTATTTTAAGTCTGAAAATAAGGTTAAAATCCACTCCTGTTATTTCAGGTGCTGTTTCTGGATCTGAAAAGAATCTTCTTGCGGTATTGCCATCATTTGTATTGCCTGACCCTTGTTTTGGGTGATCTATAATCAATCCAAATTTGCGATATTCATCTTGAACATGTTTCTTTTTTGAACTTCTTAACTCTTTGTTGGTTTCGTTGTTTCTTATTGATCCTGAAGACCCGAAATCCAAATCATAACTGATTTTTAGTATGTGTTCCATAAGTCGTATTCTTACATGTAGTGGTGATATTCCAAATTCATATGCATCGGTAATATCTAATGATTTTGTCGGGACTTGGTTTAATTGGGTTGATGTTGCTTGGCATATAATGCAGCTGGATGCAGCCTTCGTGTTAGTCAAAGCCTGACCTACTTTTCCATCTATCATTGTCAGCACTAATTGGTAGCTTACTTCAATTTGCTGCCCATCTAACTGTAATTGTAATGGCTGTAGTGTAGCAATTTGGGCCTTAATATCACTAACTTCTTTGTTAATGGCATCATGGGTTTCTTTTTTGAATTCAAATTTGATGGGCCTGCAGTATTTCGTAGAAGATGGTGTCTCATTTTTCCAATTATCCATTGTTTGCGTTGTACTAGTCGAAGGCTCTGAATCTTCCAAAATCTTTTTCAATCGCAATGGTACAAATGATACCATGAACATATCCGAGTCCGAAATATTTTCACTTACAACTTGTTTGTATTGTTTTTGTCCCGAAGAACCATCACATCCCCATTTACAAAAAAGAATTAACTTTTTGTTTCCATATTTCTTTAACTCATTTCCTGTTATTGATTGTAGCAAGCGTTCTGCTGTGTGATCAAGTAGAGATTGTAGTTGTAAATCTGCCGAAATTGGTGTGATTGTAATAGTGTCCTTTTTAATACAGTCCATTTTAGCAGCGGTTATGTAATGATATGCTGGATACATATTTGAACCTTTTTCAATCGCACGCAGTCTGAGCTTATTATATTGCTGTTTTGTTAATTTCATTTCCAGAAATAACGCTAATGCCTCCTCATTTGTGTACTGTATTGCATCACTCGGAGTTGGTATACTTTTAAGAATCCGTTTTGTTCTCACTGGAGTAGCTTTAACAACTTTTTCAATGATATCCACTTTTGTTAATTGGTTCTGTGATCGTAATTGATGTAGGAAATATTCTTTTATATTTGTACAACCAATTGCATCGTTGATATCTTTAAGTTTCCGCCTCTTACATCTATCGCTGCAGTTGTCCAATGATTTGCGTGGTCTTCCAGCCTTATCTTGCTTTGCTGTTTCTGCAGCGACAGTAAGTTGGCCCTCTAACCAGTTTGCACTTTTTATATAAAAGTTTTGTTTACTGTAGCGAACTTCTTTGTAGCGTTTTTTAGAGCTTTGCTACACGAATTTAAGTTTAATTTTATTTTAACGTAACTGAGAACATCTTCCTGGTTTTTGTTTCTAAAATACTCTTCCGCCAGTTCTTTATAACTGAAGCTCTCCATATTTTTCTGAATATTTTTATTTGCGTCTGTTATGTTTTACCCGTACACTTAGAAGATTAACTTATTACTGAGTAATCCCTTATCGAATCCGTAGTTTTATACATTTTTAGATACATGTTATTCACACATTGGTCTTTAATTTCATAGCAGGTAGTGCTTAAATTGCACAAAACTGCACATGTTGTCCAGACCTTAATATCAGGTAAAACTGATTAGTATCTCGCCAATATTTGTTGTTGTTGTTGGGTTGTTTTTTTTTCTTTAGTGCTTTAATGTCCCGATTATTGTTATAAAATTGTTTATGACTTTGGTTGACCCTAACATTTGATAACAGGTAAATTTAGAAAGAGATCATATGTTTACTGTAAAACCTATTGCGATAATTTTATGACTTATTTTTTGCTGATCAAAACAAAGCCATTAAACCCTTTCGCAGGTATTATATTTAATTTTTTTTAGTTTTACGTAGTCTAAAGTAAAAAAACCATAAACTTTTAGGCAAAAAAGTGAAAATTATATACACCATTGTATACTAGTACTTTGGAGTAATTTCATTAAAATGAAAAAAGTGTTCTACACACGGCTCGTCACGGGTGCAAAAGTATATATAGCGGTAAAGAGGACACTTTCACCTTACTCCGGGTGGTATACATTTCTTGTTCCCCTTTGTTCCCTAGAAGTTCTATTCCACTAAAGTTTAAATTTGAGAAAAATATAGTAGTTTCATAAATATTCCGTAACTCCCCTAATATTAAACGCTAGAGCTCTGACCACTTACAAAAACTAAAGACTATAATCCTACCAACATTATAAAAAAGACCGCAGGCCATTATCGATGATAACTTGCGAGTAGTAACCATTTATTTTTTATAAAAAACAAAAGAAAAACACCTTTTTCTGAAATTAAAAAAACAGTTGAGTTTGACAGCATGCTACGCCCACAATTATCAATAGTTTAACCTAATTTTTTGGCTACCTTAATCTGGATATATTAGCTGCAAAAGGGCGTAAAAATTTTAAAAATCGGTGACAAAAAAAATTGACTTTTGGCCAATGAAAAACGATTTTCAGCAAAATTTCAGAACTTTTCATCTACAAAGTATCTCAAAATAGAATTTTTCATAAATGATTTTATTTTTTCTATATCTAATTCCCAAAGCGTCAATGTCAAACAAAAACTATTGTGGACTATTAAAATTAAATACAGGGTATTCCAATAAGTATCATTTTTAATAGCCCGCCGCTTTAACAGGAGTCATGACTCAATCTGTAACTACTATGCCATTAATAAAAATGGAACGATATATGCTTCAACAAGACACTGAAATTATTAAAATTCACAACAAAAATTATGAAAACTTTGCGCTCACAGTTCACAAAACTAAAGCATTTTTTGGATCGTCGTGATGCACCTTCTCGAACAGCAATTGTGAAAATGGTGCGAAAATTTTAGCTGTTGGAACAACCTAGTGATGTGAAGAATCGAACTTGTGCAGAATAGAGCTCAAGAACAATTGAGAATATTGCTGTCGCAGCCCATAGTGTTGAAGAAAACCAATTTTTGTTCATTTTGTGAATGGGTTGCGCTATCGAATGATGATTAATGATTTTGTATGGGCGGATTTGGAAAATATTGAAGTGGATGGCATTTATTTTCAACAAAATAAAACGATACCATCGATCTTTTGTGTGAAAATTTTCTTGGCCGTGTGCTTCTCGAAGAGGCGCTCACAATTGGCCCCCGAGATCTTGTAATTTAATATCTTTAGCCTTTTTTCTTTGGGGTCTATGCCAATGGCTCACAAACTATTCCAGACCTCAAAATATGGAATCATGATATTATCGGGATATACAGCCGCAAATATGCGAATTGGAGATGGAAAATTTCATGAAAATAATATGGTGCTGCAAGCGTAGCCGTGGCGGTCATTTGGCTGATATTGTTCTCCATTATTAATGGCATACCCTCCTCTTTAAATTTAAATAAACATCCGAAGGT
The DNA here is from genome assembly GCA_956483585.1 of Gymnocheta viridis. Taxonomy (NCBI): domain Eukaryota; kingdom Metazoa; phylum Arthropoda; class Insecta; order Diptera; family Tachinidae; genus Gymnocheta; species Gymnocheta viridis. Next base: position 134,619,359 of record OY101440.1, on the reverse strand, counting down.
TTCGCTTAAAAAAACTCATTTTTATTGGAAGAACCTATATTTTTTCACTCATGATTAAGCACGCTTACGAGCAGAAAAAAATTATTCATGTATGAGTTTGTCTCATATACGCCCATGTGAATGTAAACAAATTAATAGCAATAACTAAAAGTGGAACTTACGAAAAACTCCCGAAAAGAAGAACGAAATTCAATTTAATTTTTATACATAATTTAGAATTTTGGATTTGGTTTTTTAAAAATTTCAATTTACATTTCAGAGTTTTTGAACCACGACACAATAACGCAAAAACTCAACGAATACTCATGTTCATATACATACATACATATAAAAAGATACTCACAATCAAGCGATATTCACGCAAATCACGTGAACGGTGCCCATCTCTAGTTGCAACGTCATATCAGAGCGATTAATGCACAAAATTCTTTGAATATTGTTTCTAACTCAGTCTCATCTCCAGTTTTAATAAATTTATTTATTTCGTTTTAATAGCTAGAGAACTGAAACACAAACTCGACACAAGCATTTAACATACAACGTACAGTGGGACAGAACGACAGAATAATTGCGATAAATCTGTATCTTTCCAGCTACTCATCCGATTACAAATTGATGTCAACAAAAATTCATTGATAACAACCTTAGCTTTCCAAAAACTCAAACTCTTTGACTACTCTGTAGGGACACACAATGAATGTCATCCGACTAAAAGACTTGAATATATATTTTTTTGTATTTCAAAATTCATAAAAAAAAATCATGCTTGAATAACGTAATCAAATTGTTGAAAAGATTGTTATGCTTTTAATAAATAACTAGTGTATCCAGCGGTCAACTCAATCAACCGCATTCTAGAAATTAATATTAAAAATTTACATAAATACATACGATAAAATACAAAAACAAAAAACATTCTAATTTAACAACTTAAAACTCTGTCTCATTTCTATGTAAAAGCAAATTGGACAAACACATGCACACTTTGTTTATTTTTCAAGTTGAAGGTAATACATGTATGTGTAATAAGTGTACATGTGTTAGTAGCAACTTTAAACGTTTATAACTCCTTAAATATCGAACTGGATTAAATAAAATTAAAAACATACAAATCTTTCCAAAATCGGTTCAGTATTACTAATACAGATTACAAAAATAAAATTTTAAAAATAAATTTTATTATAAAAAAAAACTTCTTCTGAAAATATGACTATTTCCACAAAATCTGCTTCACTGCCCACACTTTTGAGAGGACAGTAAATGGTTAATGCCAAACCAATTCCTATAAATATGTGTAATTAATTTAATTTGTAAAGAGATTTAAAAAACTCGACATGAAATTTGCTGTTTGCTGATAAATTATAGAGTATGTTAGTGTCTATTTAAAATTCTTATTTTAGTAATCATCTTTTCTTTTCAAATATCTATAGATATTTTAATACAGATATTTGTGTAAAACATACTTATTTATTTTTTCTAACGTTTGAACTCAAACTCATTTCAAAATCTCCACTTTTTTTGCGCGACCAAACGATTATTTAAAAAAAAACTTTTAGGACACAAATTTTAGCTTTTTACGAATTTCTGCAGCGATATTACCGAAGATATTTGCGCAACACAAAACAAAGTCAAGGTGAAATAAAATTTTTTTTAAATCAAAGCCAAATACCACTAAAGATACGTTTTAGAAGTATTTCTTTTTGGTATTTTTTTATTTTTATTATTAGAGGTTTGAAACATTTCAAAAATATGGTTTAGGGTCTACTAACGATTTGGCATTAGCACAAATGAATTGCATGTATATAGACTAGCTAAAAACACCCTCAACAAACAACAGTTTTTTTATTTTTATTGGCTTTTTAAAAAATTCAAATTATATTACATTTAATAGCCGATGTGGTCGACTTTGACACCCTATAGCTCATCGTGAACCGCAAACCGACCAGTTGTTTAGAAGATGTAGATATATTAAAATTATTGTTGCGATCTCCCCCCACTGTGCAACGCCAATCATCACAAAAAAAAGTCCGAAAAAATAAAACGATTGTTGTTGATTTAAAAACGTTTTTGAACTTTATAAAGCAATCACTCCCAGTGATAAGCACGAAATATTTATAATAATATTTTGTTGACTGTTAAGTTAATGTTAATGTTAATGATTAAATAACAATGTACATAATATAAAAATAAAGCAAAAGTTTTATAAAAACAAGTTAAACATTGTGGTAAAAAAACAGAAAATATGTTATTAAACAACATTAGATGTATGTAGTAAGTGTGTATGTTTTGCTTGTTATGACTAATTTAAAATTAGATATTCCCTTTAGAATTAAATAAAAGAAAAAGTTTAAACGTCTATACCAGAGATGCTAAACGGCACGGATTTCTGAAAATCCCGGGATTCGGTATTTAGAGATAGAGTCTCAAAATCCCAAGCGGGGGATCTTGTGATTTGCGGAACTTGTAAGCCCCGAAGATATAAATGAAATAATTTTTTAAGTTTTGTTTGATAGTAAAATTGTATACAATATGTATGCATGCATTTAATTAGTTTTACATATAAAAATTTAATATATATTTACATATGTATGAAAGCGCGGATTCATGGGAGGACAAAAAGGATATTGAGTCTAAACAAACAAATATATATGTATCTTTTTGGGTTTCTAAAATATTGTTCTAATGTGATATAAAACTATTGTCTTGTTAAAGAAATCGTTGGTTATTTTAAATCGATTTTTTAAACAATTACACACAGAAAAATACACAATGTAAAACCAGCGAAAACAAGGTTGATTTTAAATTTTTTTTAATGATTTTGCTTTATAGTAGTTTCGTGTTAAATCAACATGACTTTACGTTAACTTGTAAACAACAGCAGCACATGTCACTATAACCTGCAAGTCTTATCGAATAAAAATGTAGCCACATTAAAATAATATGACGAATTTTGTTGAATCACATGGAAACACACATGAACACTGATGATGGGAGTGTAGCGGCTCCCGAAAAACAACGTTGTTTCTGTTCTGCCGTGTAAGTTGAAATTAATTAGTTTTAAAATTGTTCCTTGTTCCTTTGGAATATTCTCTCATGTCCAATTCTTTCTGACTAAAAACGTTACGAACATTAGCCAAAAAATAATAATCACTTTGGATTAAAAACTGCTAACAACCAATTTGTTCGAAAAATAATCACTTTAAATAAAAAACACAATTATTTCAGTTTGAATCAAACATAAATGATTACATATTGAATGAATATGTTTTCAGAATGAAATTCATTTAACATGTAATTATTTATAATGTTGAGTTAATACGATTCAATGATTGATCTAACACGAAATTCTTTTAAAATTAAACCGATCGATACTCATTTTAAAATAACACTAAATGTTTGTTGGTTCAAAATGATGCCCTTAATTAAATAACCCATAAAAATTTTTATAAAAACGATTTCTATTTTAATATTTATTTTATTTACATACATTTCGTGCTAATGCCAAATCATCAGTAGACCTTAAACCATATTTTTGAGAAGTTTCAAACCTCCTTTCTTATACGAAAACTTTTAAAAAACCAATGAGAATTTCTTATACTTTTATAATTTCTGAAATTCTCATTGAAGTTCGTGGAATAATTATTAGCAATGTTGATTTGAAATGACGAAATGTTGTCTTTACACTACTCAATGTTGATTTTATCAAATCCAAAGTAAATTTAACGTAATTATTTTTTATTTTACTACGAAGCTGAGTTCTGTAAATTCAACATTGCATAATGTTATTTTAATTACGACAAATTTCAATGTACTATTTGTTAGTTCAAATTTAAAGTTTTAAGCTTTAACTTTCAACAAAGTCAATAATTTTGCAAATCTTATAAGCTAAATAAGGTACAATGTTATGAGATTTTACTTAAGCGTACTACAACAGTTAAATCTAATAATTTAATAAGGAAACTATTAATAATACAGTCTTGAGGAAAATTTGTCACAAAAACCTCTTACAAACTTTCAGAATGTTATAATGAAATTTGGTAAAACAATCGCTAGTAAGTTTCTTTTTAACAAAAGATTCTCATTGACCGTTTAGTAAATTTCTTATTGTTTCAAAATTAGACAATCTGCATTTTTCATTAAATGACAGCGTCAAAGCATTGGCGAAGGCGTTTATCTTTTTTGTATTTAAATCTATTGTGTAGTAAGTCCGTGGGGAATCTAGGGGGAAGATTATGAATTATTTTTAAATTTTTGTTTCGAATAACCTGAAGCCTTTTTATATGTGTTTTAGCAGTTTTGTGAAATCAGGCTGGACAGCCGTAAGTCATTATCAGTCGAATACACATATTATACAACAATATCTTATTTTTAAGGTTGAGCTTAGACCTTCCATTAAGTATGGGGTAAAGAGCACGTTCGCACTTTATAGCTTTATCACAGATGTAATTTACATGTTGTTTGAATTTAAGTTTTTTATCTAAAATCATACCTAAATAATTAATATCAACTTTGATGGGGATCACGTTTACCCGACAGTACAGAATTTTAGTAGGAATACGTTTTGGTGACTTGTTATATGGAAATATTATGGCCTGCGTTTTACTACCATTTACTTTTATTTTCCACTTATTAAAATATTTTTGGCTTGTGGTAAGGCTCTCTTGCATTCTCTTGATTATTGCATTTGAAAGTTTTCCACTGCATATAAAAGCACTGTCTGCCATCAGCATAAAATACTGCTTCCTGATTTCTGTGCACCTCAATAATGCACCTAATGCATTGAGTTTGTATAACATTCCATTGTGCCAGATGGTGTCAAAAGCGTTTTCTATATCGAGAAAAACAACGGCAGTACTCCTGCGATTTCTTTTGTTATCTTCGATATAATTCACAACTCGCTTTATTTGGTATACGGTAGAGTGTTCCTTACGGAATCCAAACTGTTAGTGGTTAATAATATTATTTTGATCTGCAAAATCTATTAAATCTTTTATGAATAATTTCTAAAAAAACCTTGTACAGTAAACTTAAGATGCTTATCGGCCTATAGCTGGTGGGTAGTTTGGGATCTTTTCAATTTTAATGAATCAGTATTACTTTCGAATTTTTGAAAGTACGGGGAAAGAAGCCATTAATTAAACAACAAACAAATATTTTACTTAGAATATCATAAAAGCAATCTGGCATATTTTTTAGGATAATACTATTTATGCCATCTAAGCCAGGGGCTTTATTATTTTTTAATAGCATAACAAATGCCTTAACCTCAGTGACATCTGTACGTTCAATATTATTACTACCAATGGGTGAATTATTATTGAGGCAATCAATAAAATCTGATACACATGCATCCAAAGGCGATGGGTTATTGATAGTAATAGTGTGTGAGTTACTGATGCGAAAATGTGTGCAAAGAAATCAGTATATTTTTTTGAAATGTTAAAGAAAATAAATTCGATTTCATATTTAATCTTCAGTGATAATGGCTATAAAAACACTATAGAAAAATTATCGCATTGGATTTCGATCAAAATTTCCATTTAAATTGTATTGTAAATTCGTTCGATATCGATTGCTGTAATTTGGCCATTGATGTCTACATACTTGGCTATTCAGTCGAAAAATGTGTGCTCGATTAATCGAAAAATCGAAATCAAATAATGTTGTAGCAAATAGAAAAATTTCCAATAGAGAATAAAGATTTATTCGAATAATTAACGTGGAATAATCGGCTAAAAGAAATAACAACGCACAATGAAATGAGTACTAATGAAATTTGGCCATAATAAAATGAAGTCCGAACAAAATTTAATGAAATATGTACATAAATAGGAACAAATCAAAATTAAATTAATCCCAAAATAATAAAATAACTCACTAAATATTAAAAAAAATTATTGTGCAATAATACAAATTTTCCATTATTAAGAACAGGTCCAACAATATTCATATACAGTGTACTCTCTCTTAAGCGGACACCTAATGGACTGGCAAATTTGTCCGCTTATGAGAGGTGTCCGCTTATGAGAGAAGTACAGAAAGAGTAAATAACAATTTGTAATAGATACATACATACATACATATTTGTCTTTAAGCAGTTTTATTTCAAAACCAGAATATATAAATATTTCTAGCAAATTTATTGATTTATCATCTTTCGTAACATCAGTGTCCCACAATCTCAAAATTTGGTCTTTGTTTTTGATGATGCAAGCAGCCTGAGTGTCGCGAACATTTTTTTAATTTTAATGAATTTCAATCACATTTACCTTGTCTTTAGTAGTCAATACTGCTTGAGGCAGGCATATCGATTCAAGTATGTATAAAACAGAAGTATATAAATATATGTACGTATTTATTACGTGTAAGCCAACAAGCTGTTTGTTTTTGGGGACTCCCCTTTATATATACACGCATTATCGTATAAGAAAAATCTGTACGAATAAAGGAAAAGAATAAAAGGAAAAACAGTGTTACTGTCCGGTTATAGGAAACTGAAATGCCCAAAGGGTGGGAAAAAAGTGTCCACGACCGGTTATGGGAGGGTTGTCCGCTGAAGAGAGAAAAAGTTTTTTAATCCCTAAGGATATTTTTTAGGGACTAAAAAAATTTTCCATTTATGGGAAATGTCCGCTTAAGAGAGGTGTCCGTTAGGAGAGAGTACACTGTATGTAATTTATACTATTGGAAGTGTACTATATTGTATAACCGGTTTATGGATCACCCTCGTACATACATATGTGTGCATATACATAAATATGTATGTATGTGTGTCTATTAATTTTAAAACAGAAATATTAATATGTATGAGCATTTAAGGTAAAAATGTTAATTTGTTATTTATCTTCTTGCAACTGGCTGCTGCAAATTAACTATGCGCATATTCTTCTATTTAACAATGTTTTCCTTATTCAGAAAGCAAAAAAAAACAAGTGAAAAACCTGTGAAAATGCATACAAACTGATATTTAGTTCATGCCTGTTGTAGTCAGTCCGTCTCATTGTCATCCTTTCTACTATTGTTGTTGAGTTCTTTGCTTTATTTTAACCAGTTCTATTTGTGTTGTCAATTATTATTTTTTTTTTGTATAAAAAGACGGAAGTTACTTGTGAAATGTGCATTTTCTCTTGTTTTGTTCGTTTTTTATAATATTCTTTATTTCATCATTGTTAAAATTGTTTTGTTATTGTAATAAATTATGAACATGTAGAGCACATATGTACATACATACATATCGTTACCTTAATATAGAAAGGACCATACTATTTTTTTTCAAAATTTGAGTATATTTTGCATATTTTAACAAATTCAAAGATTTTTTATAGAAATAGGTTAGCCACTCGATTATGAAAAAACAAAATACTTAGGACATGTATGTACATATGTGTATAAGGAACCTGCAGATAACGCGACTAGTCTATAAAGGAGTAGGACTAGTTCAAAAGCAATCCAAATGTATGTAGAAAACATGGTCTATTTAACAACAGAGCTGAACCATATGGTCCAGATTTGCATTGCATCGGCGTAACCCAAAAACTGCTCCATGTCAAAGAAATGGACTACTCACAAGTAGTTTGTTCGGCACGAGTACAATGGTGACAGCACGAACAATTGTCGTATAGCAATAAGTTGTTCTTTGAAAATGACATACATTTGTAGTCCCTGACTGCATTACATAGGACCATGTTGTAACTAGTCCGTTTCAGCTATAATGGACCACATAGTCTAATATTATCTGCAGGAGAGTTTTGATTTACATGTCCAGCAAGTAGCAGTAATGCCAACTCTATCACTTTTGAGGTAGATCCATTTCCTTAGGATATCTTGCTCAACTCTACCAATTTGCGCGAATTGCTCCACTTCAACTTGAAAGAATATATTGGATGAATATTGAATGAAAAGAATATTGAAACATTTTGGGAAATCATTTTGAATGCGATGGCTCTGAAGCTTTTCCTTGTTTGAAAAAATTAGTTTACACATTTTTGTCAATACCAGTAGCAACAGCCAACGTCGAAAGAATTTTTTCTCAAATCAATACCAGTAAGAACAAACTAAGAAATAAATTAGATATACCAACATTGTGTGGTATTTTAAGTACCAAAGAATTTTTTGAAAAAATCTGATCGTAATTGTATAAATTTTGAACAAACAATAGAAATGAATAGAGAGATTAATAAAGAAATGTATTTATAATGTAACCATAAAAAATTTAGGAATTTAATTGAAATACGTTATTACTCTAATTATAGGCTTTTAACTTCAAATTTGGCCTTTTCGAAATCAAATTCTGTTTTTTAAAAAAGATGTTTTGAATTTTTCAAAACAAATTTCATATTTTACAAATCAAAGCCAGCATTTTTCAAACCAAGTTCGGCATTTTAAAAACCAAAATCAGCCCGTTTTAGATAAAACTCATTTGCAAAAAAGCCTGATTTTGATAGTTAAAATGCCGAACCTGGATTGAAAAATACCTGAATGTGTTTTAATTTAGACAATTCTGAATTTGTTTTAAAATACCTGAATTTGATTTGAAAAGGTTGAACTTTTATATGTATAAGCATTAAATATTTTATGCTATTTACTTTTATGTCCTCAAGAAGCTTTATTGTTTTAGTTTAATTAAAATAAATTTTAAATGAATTTGATTTCAATAAAATCATCTTAAACAAAAAGATTTTTAATGCCAAAAAAATAGATTTTTAATGCAAAAAAAAGATTCTTTTTGTTCGACTCGAAGATGTTAAAGAAAAAAATATTGCAACACTGATCAGATCGTATGATCTTGTGTATTTTGTTTGTGATTACAACAATTTGTAAGCATTGGGCTAGCGTGAATCTATTAATTATAAAATGTCAAGCCAGAATAACCACAAAGCAACTGTCAGCTGTCAAATCGGTTCTCAAAAAACCATTAGTGTTGCCAATTCAAAGTTCTATTGGGGTCAAAAGTAGTGCTGACAAAGTATTGAGTGGTGGGTACTGAGTATCGGGTATTTCCTTTTTTTTGGCTACTCAATACTCCAAAGTAGTTACTCGATACATTTAGAGTTGTATTTTTAAGCAAGTTGAAAGGCTAAAATAGTGCATAAAAATACATCACTGTATAAAAAGACAACTGGGTGTAAGATTCTGTAATCAAATTAAAACTAAATAATTTTTTTGAGAACATTTATATTATTTCTTAAGTCGTTAACGTTAAATTAAAAGTTAGCTTTACATTTATTTTACATAATAAATGGGTAAACTCGGGTTTGAACTTCAGCCAAATTAATCGTTTCGATATACATACATATATATTTAATTTTTATTTAATAATAAAAGACATACAAAACCAATTGTAGTTGAAGATCTATATTTAATTTTTGAAGAAACTACTTCAATTTGCAGATAAAAATTATGCGTTACAAATTCAAAAAATCCGTTAAAAGTATCGAGTAGTATTGGGTACCCAAATGAAAAGTATTGAATATTATTGAGTAATGAAAAGTAGTCGAATTTGCCAGCACTAGTCAAAAGAAGCACCCTTTACATGTACCATTTACATGTAAATGAAGGATAAAAAATTCCCCTTCTTCAGCATCGCGCATATTTAAATTATTCGCGTTCCGCTTTTTCACAAAAACCATCCGGTCACGTTACGTATGCAACATATACTCGCATATGCGATTGTTATTATGCACATTTTATTTATTGTGTCAGTCAGTGAATATTTTTTTTGCAATTGTATGATAAAGAAAAAGAAAACAAATAAAAACAAAAGTGAAATAACATCATCATCCTGATGGTGCTGCTTGCCTTTTATTGGCTGCATAATTTGGGTTAAATATCGATGTAGGTGAGAAAATTTCGCTTAAAAATGGGACATTTAATACGGAATGTTTGTAAGCGATTTCTGTGTGTGTTAAAATCTCAAACCTCAGAGTCATTAAACGTCAATTTAATACGTTTTAATAAGGAACGCCTTAAAGTTTTTAGCTTAAAAACTAAATGGTTTCTTTAAAAATAAAATCTAATTCTACAATATCCTTGAAACGAAATTACTCTTGATAAAAAATAACAAAATAACTACAAATAATAAGAACAATATTATAACCCACTCAAGATAAGTTTATAGAGTATCATTTTTATGCACAATGTATTTTATAAATTTTATTGAATTTAAGAATTTTTCATATATTTTGTGTGCCAGAACTTACTTTTAGCTTGACTTTGTTGGGCAGCCAAACACATCGTACAGATGGCAATCAAGAAGAAGGATACTGAAAGTTTCATGCTTGCGGAAATCTGGAAAAAAATACAAATAATAAATAATATGATTAAATGTAGATGTTTTTTTATCAAGTAATAAGTCAAGTGATTGAAACAAATAATTCAAGTAATAACATTTCTGAAACAAATTTTGTATGAAAATCTGTTTTATTTACAATTTTTATTATTTACAATTTTCCGAAATCAGGTACAAAATATGTTTAAAGTTGTTTGTAATTTGAAAAAAAATTGAGAATAAAACAATCAACTGTTTGCTATTATTGAAGAAATAAAGGCCGAGGCACATATAATCCGTCGTATGTTATACGTTGCTTTTTTCAACTGACATTAAAGTATCGGCGAAGGAGATTGACACAATGAGTACTTTGTTGACGCATCTTAAATCAGTTTCATCTGATTAAAGTACACATTTTCAGTGGAATTCGAGGATATTCTGGAGTTTTTTTTAATCGTAATTTTTATTTAATTTAATTTTGTCACCACGTAACACAAAAAGCTAAATTAAAACAAAGCTGATATTTGTCAAAGTACTTAACGTACGTTAAAAGTTGCCCAACTTTAGTACTTTGCGTTGACGGAAACGTATGGAATGTGACAGAGCTCATAAGAAAACCTGTACTTCAACTTAGTTGTCAGCTGAAAAAAGCAATGTATAACGTACGACGGATTCTATGTGCCTCGGCCTTAAGAAGTAATAAGCGTCACTAAACAAGCTGAATGCTTTATTTATTTCAGAGATAATTCTGGAAGCACTAGCACAAAAGAAGAAGATAATATTTATAACACACCTCGTATATATACATATGCACATAAAATAGGCGACAATACAATGGAAACATTTAAAAATATTAATTTTTTGTTCAAAATAATTCTTAAGTAATTTGCAAAACGTTTAGGTCCGTATTCATAAAAAATTATTTGTATTTGAAATGTATTATTTTAAGACATATTTTTCATATAAATTTTCGTAAGTGCGCTTTTCCACAGGCAAAGTTTACTTTGGCAAATTCTTTTAAGTTTTCTTTTAAACTCTGTTTCACTTCTCCACACGCAAAGTTTACTTTGGAAAATTTAGTATTGTTTTGTTGGATGAACATGCAAACCCAACACCACACACATTCAACCAAATACAAGTACAGTAAAAATTCGATAATCCGGATAATTGATTGCAGACCCCAATCCGGAGTAGCGAATTATCCGGATTACTACGCATGTATGTATTTATTAAAAATTATAATAATTCATAGCAAAATTAAACATAAAAACATAAATATTAATTTGTACAGTTCAGTTAAAAAAATACTCATATCACTCTATTCTAACTGTATTTTTCAAAGCAGGCTGTGATTTGATTAAAAAATAAAAAATAAAAACGGGTGTTAATCAATCCGGACTATAAAGTTGCAATCGATCCAGATTACAGAATACGCAATTAGCTGCAAAATTCTGTCCGGATTACCGAATATTCCGGATTAGTGGAGTCCGGATTATCGAATTTACACTGTATGTGTAAACGGGTATACTCACCCACATTCTTTTTTCCCTGACATATTGTAAAAGAAATTGTTATTAAAATTAAAACTTCATGAATCTGCCTACAAAATGTTAAAATTGTTGATAACTTTTAAAATATTATCTAGAGTATTCGAATCCCGTAACCGAAACGCGTTTATTGCTCTTAAGAAAATTAACTAGTTTCCGGTAATTTATTTTTTCGAGAAGCCGGTTTTTTGATGCCGGCTTACCGCGATCACTAAAAAAAATCGATAAGTTTTCAAGCTTTCAACTAAACAAATATTGAAATAGCGACAAAACATCATACATTTTGCATTGGCTACTCATCTATATTACACAATACTACACATGATTTCGGGACTCAATTCTGAGAATTGCACGTGAAAGTAGCCCCAATACTAAGAACTTCTGCATCGTTCGTTTTGTCAAGTTGGCGGCATTAATAAATGAGTCCCAAATCAATGAGCTGAAAATGTTGTACTGTGTTAATTTTGCTTAAAAACTGGTACGGAGTTCTTATGAAAATGTACGTTCGGATATTTACATGCATCTCTACACGGAAAAATAATTGTGCAGCCTTCAGTAGAGAATTTTGTAGTTTTTTTTTAACAATAAAAATGAGTTGAGAAACTGATTAATTACGAAAAATAAGAAATATAAATCCGTGACCAAACAATAGCGAACAATAATTTTTGCTTCAGCTTACGGAAGAAGTCTCCATTTATAGTTATAAAATTCCTGTAATAGTTAATAATTTCGAGCCAAAAATTCCGTGCACTTTTCTTTTGGAACTCTTGTTCTAGACAACGGAAATTTCTTTAAAAAATTTACTAAGCTGAATTTAGGTAAGACTTCTATACCAGCCTTAAATATTCTTTCGTGCAGAAGTATAAAAGAAGTCATTGTTTGAACAACGCCAAGATAACAATCACTTTATGAAACAATTTTTTTTTGACGTAAGTGCTTGGAAATAATCAAAGTTAATATATTGTAAAAGGAACCCTAGTAAACAGGGTGCGCCAACTTCGACTGACTGATTTCTTGCAGAATCTACATTGTGTCTTTCGCGGTATCTTGGTAAAACCATATGTCTGGATTATTTAGAACTACCGGACGTAAGAAATTTTCCAATATCGTCCGATGTACCTTCCCGGAGACGGTTTCTGGTTTGCTAGCATTATTTCTGAAAAAATATGAACCGATAAGCTTCCTATCATGTTTACAGTGGCAGCTGTTGTAATATTAAAATATTGACTATATTTTCTTTGTATTGTAATAATTGATCGTCCGAAAACATAATAAAATGGAAAAAATTTTACACGTTATTGCGTTGAGTATGATGGCATTATAAAATTTTATTGAATTGTTTTTACCTGCAAAAAAAAATTAAATGAAAACCTCTAAAAAGCAAAAAGTTATAAGCATGTCAAATTAGTTAGCCGAAGTTGGCTCACCCTGTATATATTTCCCACAGAAATTTTGTATTTTTATCTTGTAAATATTACAATTATAGAACGCAGTAGAAGTTCAAAAAAAGTTTCCATTTTATTGTCACCCAAATTACGGGAGTCTTAATCTCTAGTAAAACGCACAATGGATCGTTTTAAGATTGTCGTTGTCTAGCCGCCACGCCCCGCTCCGCCCCTTACATTGTCAAGTTATTTATTTAACTTCAAAATTAGTTTTGCAAAATTTTAACATGATTTCTTATACTTTTATCATAATTAAGTATTTTCTTTTAAATCAAGAGTAGTGTTTCATTGCAAACTTTTCTTTTAAAAGTTAATCGCAGGTTTGTTGCTTGTTTGTTGCTTGTAATCCCAGGAAATCTTATTGTGCCACTTGTATAAATAGAACTTTACAAAAAAGGATTAAAGTCAAATACATTTGTGATATCAAACTAAATATGTATGTGCAAACATATATATGAACAAGAACTTAAATTATTAATAAACGATTAAAACAGCCAACAACTAAAATATTTAAGATTAAAAGTTTCACAGTAAAAGATAAAAAAGCTTATAGATAATACTCGTATGTATTTTCATATTTTCAATATGTTTTCATAGAAAATTGAATGATTAATTTAAAAAATAAAACGTTTAATTTATTGCTTTGGAACTTTGTTTTGCATTTTAAGAGGTGCAATATTTTCGTATTTTTATATTTTTGAATTTCCTTGTTCAAGTAGTATTTAATAAATCTCCTTTTTCAAATCGGATAATATGTACATTAGACCGTCTCAGTTTTTGCGCTTTTTTCGAAATTCCTTCATGAACATCGATTTTCTTAATCTACTCTAAAAACTAAGAATTTTGGTGTATAACACTTAAATATTGACGAACGGGAAGTGGTCTTCAAAGTCGGTTTTTTTTTAGGAAAAATATATTTTTTCCAAAAATTGAAAAAACCTTGCTTTGGTAATTTGCCTCTAACTCAAGCATTTCTTAACGGATTTGAACTTAATTACATGCATTAGAAAGCTTATTAAATTTCCTAAATGTTTATTAAAGCAACATTGCGATTTTGTTCCATGGTTTTTTATTCATAGCATTACAAATTCAGATTTTCAAATACAAACTTATAATTTTTTTTCCATTTTTGCTTACCTTTTCATATATAAAAATTGAACGAGGCAAAATTTTTCTATTTGTGTAAATAACACTAGCATTATGTTAAGAAAAACTGCAGCTTTTGGTGAAATGCCGAATTGACTAAAGTTGTTTATTTGTAAATTTGCTTCAATTTCGTAAGAGGTACGTATGTACATTAAAAATATTTTACAAGCATCGAAAATAAAATTAAACTATAGCTCGAGATAAATTAGATACAATTAAAAAACAAAAGGTCGAAAATATATATATAAATAATTTAAAGTTTTTATATTTTTTTTCAATTTAGATGGCAAATTAAAGCAACAGCTTTAATTAATATTTTGGGAAATTTAACAAGCTTTCTAACGCATATAATTAAGTTCAAATCCGCTAAGAACTGCTTGAGTTAAAGGCAAATTGCCAAAGCAAGATTTTTAAATTTTTTGGAAAAAAACCATTTTTCCTAAAAAAAAACAAAAAAAAACGATTTGGGAGACCACTTCCCTCCTATTCATCAATATTTAAGTGTTATACACACAAAATTCTTGGTTTTTAGAGTAGATTAAGAAAATCGATGTTCATGAAGGAATTTCGAAAAAAAAATGAAAAGTGAGACGGTCTAATGTACATGTTCGAGGTGAGCTACTTTCCGACCCCATAAACTTGCTTTCTAGGAGTCTGAGAAGCTTCTAATGCTGCTATGCCTACATACAATTTTCTGTTAACTGAAAATCGCTCAAATCATTACTAAAATAATTTAATTCTGCCCACTGTGTTACATGTACAACATTTAAGCTTAGAACTAAGAGGCCTTATTAAAGGCCTGATTGCACAAACGTGTCACAAACACATTGAGAATTGTGCGTGGTGGGAAAGAGTATTTATAACTTTTGTTCTTTTAATTATTGTACAAATATTGTTATTAAGTTTCTTTATTTTTAACCGTACCTGTCTGTATATGAATTAGTAAATAAATGTAATGTTCGGTGTTTCTTTTGTTTCAGTTGTTGCAGTTTATTTTTCTGCCAAACAAACAAATATCATCATAACTTTTACCAAAAGTCAATTTAGACGTGATTGGAATTTTTAAAAAGACAAAAGTTCTTGTAAAACCTGATAGATTAATGCTTTGATTAAATTCTTTGGACACAAACTATTCCAAGTTTACACGTATCTAATACGTATTTAATTTTGTAGTTGAAGGGAAAATTCTAACATATAAGAACATACATACGAGTATGCATGTATGTGTGTATATATAAACTTGTAAACATACTTACATATATCTATCTATATATAAATACATACATAAATACATACATACATACATATGTACATACATATCAATCCGTATTTAAAATGGCCCAGTTGGCCAGACTGTCGGCAACGACATCGACATCGACGATTCTTGGGCGACTTGGAGCTTGTCGACCAGGCTTCCCAAGCGATAACTTATAGGAAATTATGATGTACGACAATGTGAGCGACAAAGTCTTATATAGTGTCCTCTTTTAAACACTGTCACACAGCGCTAGTGAATA
The DNA here is from genome assembly GCA_956483585.1 of Gymnocheta viridis. Taxonomy (NCBI): domain Eukaryota; kingdom Metazoa; phylum Arthropoda; class Insecta; order Diptera; family Tachinidae; genus Gymnocheta; species Gymnocheta viridis. The sequence goes on along the minus strand of OY101440.1, from coordinate 134,603,437 downwards.
TGCTTTAAAGTGTGTCTTCTATCAAACTTTATTTACAGCCAGTTGAGCGACGTAGTCTTCTGTAATGTCTTCTATTGGATATTTAGAGCGACAATCTATAGGCTCTTTCAAAAAGAGCTTTTTTTTCTGATGTGTAAAAAAGAACGAGCATTTTCAGCAAAATCATCGGATGCTTATTTTATTATGATGAGGAGGATTTTCCATTAATAATGGGAAACAATAGCAATCAAAGAGACGCCGACAGGATCGTATTCCTTGGGTGAAATTTCTATCACTAATTTGCACACTTCAAAAAGTTTAGTTGGTTTGCAGTAGAATATCCAAGCTGCTACCGTATTCTGCAATTCTCGTAGTTAATGTTGGCGGCATGAATAAAAAATTAAAAACTTTTAGCGATGTCATCAAGCGTAAAAATTTCGGCGAATTTAATTTTACAAAAATTACAATTTTCGCAATACATGTTGCAAAATTGCATTCGTAGTAGGGTGATCGAATATTCGACATTTTCCAGAAACCGGTTTTCGAATAGTTCGAAAATTCGAAATTTTGAAAAACCTGGTTACGGTTTTTAAAATTCAGGAAAAACCGATTAACCGGTTTTTTTCTTAAAAAAATTATTATACAAAAGTTTTGATTTTCATTTCCTTTATAAAAAAAAGAGTTAATAGTTCATGTAAATACTATAAAACAATATAAAAATTTAAGTTTAAACAAAAAATTAGCTTCATATCGCCACCTTAAATGCAAACGGACATAACTACACATACATTCGAAATAGAGTTTTCGATTAATTATAGTTCGTCAAACTACATGTTCACGGGAAATTTTAGACTCCTACGATCAAAAACAGCACCTTTATTACAGAAATTTAAACGGGAGTAAATACAAGTGCATGTATTTGTAAATGTGTAATTACATACACTCTCGCAAAAATAGGTGTTAAGTTGTCTTGTTCAAAAGTAAAAATAATTTAAAGAATTGCAAGGAATACTCTATTACTATTCACTTTATAACGTGTTCAGCTTCTACTTTAAATTGAGTAAAAGTGCAGTTATAAAAGAGTATTTAATAAAATTCTCGCTTTTGGGAAAGTTTCCAGTTCTGAGTTATAGTATTAAAGTATTAAAACCTTTTAGGAGACGGTTTTGGTCTGTAATGGATGTCTAACTCTACATATAATATGAAGCAAAATGTCAACAAAACTAAATAACGATTTTTAAATATGCGGTTTGATACCCATTGCACGCAACAAGGCCAATTTAATTCGCCCCTGCTAACACCTCACAAGATTATTTCGCCATAGTCAAAAATTACCTAGAACTTTTACATTGAAAAAAATACTTGGATAATAAACAGAAAACGTTCGTCTCAGTTTTAATGTAGTAAAAAGTAATTTTATTTGAAAAATATACAAATTGAAAAGTATTCGACTGAGCCGGTTTTTAAATTGCAAAAAAACCGGACTGTTCGACATTCGAAAAATCAACATTTTGCAAAAAACCGACAACCTTATTGTAGAAAAACCGGTTGAAAAACCGAGTGACCCTAATTCGTAGCCAAAAGTCGCTAAAACAACTTTATATAGTTGAATCTATGCAGATTTAGCTTTAGAGAATACTTACAGAATACTGCTGCTGATCTGTGGTGTCTGAAATATTTTTATACACCATTTAGCATTGAAAACTCAGAAGCGACAAAAATGGACTTACGCGTTTATTCATGAAAACCATGAATCTGTGATCGGCTTAACGGTCCTAACGGGCATGTGCACGGGCATGTACATTAAGCGCCTAAAATAAGAACTTAAAATTCTAAATATGCACTAAAAATTAATAAAATATGCAAATATTTTTTTAAATTTAAATTTAAAGAAAAAAGTTTCACGTGCATGATTCACTCTAATTCCTTGAGCGGCGTCCAGCTCTTTTATAAATACAAACAAGTTGTTTATATTCATATTATTTATATTCTTTTTATTCATTTAATTTAATTTTTTAATCCAACTTATATCTTCTCCTTGTTTTATTCGCAGGCTTCTTTTTGAATGATAATAATCATTAATTTTTAATTCGTTTCAATCTCGATGGTAATTCAGTTCTATAATTTGTAATATTTTTCATTTTGCGTACATATTTATATACATACATACATACATATATGTATGTGTGTATTTTTTTTAATTTTGCCATCCTTTGGGCATTGGTTTTTAATATTATTAAGAGTACATTTATTACAAGTGTAGGCAAATTTGATTTATTTTAAATTTGATAAATTCGTTTTGCTTAATTTTTTTTACAAGAAATGTAAATGGTTTCATAAGTCTTGGAAATAGTTGGAGTTATCACATTTTCATATCTGTTATGGGGAATTATTTACTTTTTGTGAGGCTTGTTAAATTGGGGAAATATTGGAATTGGCAGTTAATTAATTTTTGCTTGGGACTTATTTAATTTAATTGAGACTTATTTAATTTCTTTGGAAGTTATTTTATTTGTCCTAAAATTGCGGATCATACAATTCTTTTGTTCTTATTTCATTTTTGTTCAGACTTTCTGTATAAGGAATTTTTTCACTCTTGTTAGGACTTCTTTCATTGGGAGATATTTAATTTCTTTTGGAATTACAAATTAATGAATTTTTCACTTTAGTTATTTAATTTTTTCCCGTTGGCCTTTTTTTCATTTTGCATGGAAATTATTTCATTTGTGAGCTGTTGTTGCAAATCGTTCTTAATTTAAGATCGAAATTGTTTATTACTTGAATATGTAGCGAGACCTTTATAAGCATTTTTAAAGACAAGCTTAAGCCGTTGTACTCTTTTAAAATACTTTCATTATGTTATATATGTTGAGATATACTGGAAAGCGATTGTTCAACACGTAGAAGTCAAATTAGTTGAAAAGTACTAAATGAACCGGAGGAGTAAAACGGGTCAAAAAAGTAATATTTAAAATGTTTTTTGTACCGAAGAAAATTTTAATTTTCCATCACAGATTTCAACACAAAACTTTTGATAATTTCACAATTTTCGGCCATTAAAAAACACAACGCTACGAAAAATCATCTGGACTATTAAACGGACCTGTGTATGCCTTGTTATTCTGCTGGTGTTATGTTCACGTGTGAACAAAACGATGACTCACGAAGACGTACTGTTAAGTTTGCATTTGGCTTTTCCTATAAGATATAACCTCAAGAAGTGATTATCACGTTCTTCTTTTATTTTAATTCTTAAGAACTATTTCGGCAGTCCAGTCACTCAACTTGTGCAGAAAATCTATCGGAAAAGTGAGTGATTTATATGAACGTTTTCTAGCGGAGTTGACCTTTTGGATTGTATAAATACCGCTTTGAGGGGCTGTTCAAATATTACGTGCTGCTATTGCAAATGTAGACCGGAACTTAATACGCAATTGACCCTTAAAGACATTTTATGCTTTGATTTATTTCTGGCGTTCAAGTTTAATTCTTTATATTTTTATTTATAGTAGAATTTTATTACAAATATCTATGTGGGATATTTTAATCCTTTATCTCTTTATTGTATGGGTCTTTTTTAGCCCTTTCTAAAAACACCCTTAAACAGGAATATAGGGGCTTAAAATCTTCTGCAAAAGTACAGGGTGCCCGCCGAGTAGGTACACTACTATGGTAAACATTAGTGTTGACAATTCGTATTTGGCAGTCGTGAAGTAGACACGGGGCAAATTTATTATGGAAAATTATTCGATAAACCAACGTGTTTTAATCGTTAAAACATTTTATCAAAATCAATCATCGATGACTGTGATGATTAGAAAGTTACGTGAAATTTTTGGGAGAAACAACGGGCCAAGAACACGCACGCATTTATCGTGTAGTGAATGACTTCGAAGAAGGGGGGTCTGTAGGTGATAGGCCCAAACATGGACCACAACGTACTGCAAGATCGGCTGAAAACATTACTGCTATACAAGAAAGTGTTCAAAACAATCCATCAACCTCAATTCGACGACGTGCTCAGGAGCTTGGTCTTCAAAGCACAACTTTGGCCACAATTTTGCACAACGATTTGCATTTGATTCCATTTAAGATTCAGTTGACACAAGAGCTTCTTCTCCACAAGAACATTTACGCTGCCGTATATATGCCAATAGGATGTTACAGCTCGCCCATGGCAACCCTGATTTTCTGGACAATGGAAAAACCCTCAAATTATTCATCAGTAACCTTGGCATCCATTAAAAGTGATAGTCTGGTGTGCAATTTGGTCAGGAGGAATCATTGGACCTTATTTACTTTGAAAATGAAAACGGCGTAACGGTAACTGTGAATGGGGAGCGATATCGTGATATGATTGAAAACTTTTTAACGCCGCAACTGCATGCTTTGGGCTTGATTAACATGTGGTATCAAGAAGACGGTGCCACATCGCATACAGCCAGAATTACAATGGAATTACTGCGTGACCTCTTTCCACAAGTTATTTAAAAAATTGTGATGTTGATTGGCCGCCTCCACGGTCGCCTGATTTGACTGTTCCGGACTTCTTTTTGTGGGGATATCCGAAAATCAAGGTGTATGCAAACAAACCAGAAACGCTTATGCAACTCCAACAAAAAATTCGTGATGAAATTAATGAAATACCGCGTGAAATGTGTGAGAATGTAATGAAAAATGTGCTCAAAAGGGCTCGCATTTGTGAGGCCAACAGAGACGGACATTTATCTGATATTGTATTCCATACATAATTGCCGAAATTAAATAAAACATTCATCAATATAAGATCCGTTCTCTTTCATTTGATCAAAAATTATAAACAAGCAAAACAAACCTTCCCGACGGACACCATGTACTTTTCATAAAATTTCACTATCTCTGAATACATCAAAGCGTTAAATGCAACTTGAATGCCAGAAATGAGTCAAAACTTAGAAAGTGTTTAAGCGTTAATTTCGTACTTATTTAGATATTTTAAGTTTTGAATCACTTGTGGCGTTCATGTTGAGTTTTGAGCTTTGGCATCTTCGAAGACTTATAGTTTGTATGGCAAATATCTTAAGCAGCTATATCGCTGGGGTTTTCCCTTTTTCAAGAAAGGAACAAAAAGACCCATTCAGCAAAGAGTTAGAGGTATGAAACATTACATTCAACATTACAATCTGCAAAAGGAAGGGAACTTTAAGTCCCCCCGAAATAAGAGTCAGCCGATACAGGTATATTCTTTTTTGATCCCAGAGTAATTTTTTTTGGGAATCTTGTTATTTTGATTTTGTTGTGCAGTGTAATTCACCTTAAAAATGTTTAAAATAAAACCTAATTAAGAGATAAACTTTGAAAACTTCGTTCGCTCCCCTCTGTGAGAATCAATCGTTAGAACCTTGGTTTTTTTTCTGTGTTGTTCTTCTCCAGAGTTGCTAATGTAAAGACTAATTTCTTGTGATTGACAACTGCAGATAGTAAAGTTGGGTTGTTAGGAATGAAACATGGAACGAATTCCTTCATTGTAGATCCTTTACAGACACTCATCAACAATACTGTCGGAGTTATTCATAAAAATGCCTGTTCTTTCCATCTTATAAGATGGTTTGTTCAAATTAACAATGTAATAATAAATTTGAATAATTTTCCACCCAATGCTACTAATTAGTCCCATTTTTTTGGAATATGAAAATAATTACAATTCGAAACTAATAGTTAATTAAGTGAAACAACGCCTTTCTGTTTAGTAAAAAAATCAATTTAATTTTTTTCTTCCATAGATAGTTATGTATGTGTATGTGTGCATATCAAATTCTTATCAATTTTTTGACCCCCTTAAGGGTTAAGTTTTGTTGTTGTTTTCACTTTGTTTTAACTCACCTTTGTTTACGATTTCCTGAAAACTCTTTCAGTTCAAAAAAAAGCAATAATTATATTTTAATTAAAAGCCACAAGAATATCACGCAATTAAGCAATGTAAAGATAAATTAGCTTTATGAATTTAATTGATAATTTTGCACTTCTTTTATGCTTAACTTATGCATTTACAATATAAACTTTAATATGATATTGAAAATGTAATTAGCGAAGCAACGTTTTTCTTTTTTATTTTTCCAATTATTTTTTATTTCAGTAAAGTAATTTAAATTATAAGGTACTTTTGTAAATCACAGATAGTTTTCACTTAAATTTTAATAAATATTTCACAGCGTTTTCTGCCACAGGATCGTTTTTCTTTTTTTTTTCTTAGCCAAAAATTTTCTTTTTCGATCTTGAGTTCAGCGAAACTCTATAGTTCGACAAAGTACGTAGTACATTTTCGAAAGACTTCGATCGATTGAACTATATTTTGGCTTGCGAGCGCTTAATATAGAAATAATAAAAAATTGAGATTATTAAACAAAAAAAAAAAAACACTTAGAGAAAATGTATGTGCATGTTTTACTTATCAATCAGGCCTGGACAGTTCAGTACGTTTTGTATTTATGCGGCAATTTTGGAATTTTAAAATGGAAACGTTAAAAAATACTACCTCTTGAGCTCCTATAATTTACAACTTTTATGGCTTTATTACATTTTAATCTATTCTATTGAAAAAGGAATTTTGAAAAGATTTATTTTCTTTTTTCGCAACTAAAACTAAAAAGAATTATTAGATTGGTGGTAAATTCATGGGCATCATGATGCTAGGTTGAATGAGACTTAGAGCCATGAGTAGTGAACAGAAACGCACAATACGCTCTTTACTTGAAATAGAAAGGTTAATACATACGAAAATAATCTGAAAACAATATGTTGATATGAAGATACAACTATCAGTTGATGATTAGATGAGATCTTAAAATGTGTGGATTCCAAAAATTTGAAATGCTGGTGGGAGAGAACTACATACATGCAAGCTTGGTAGTGGCAGGACATCAGGCAAATTTCAAATATCATCTGACAAAGATCAAAGCCAAGGAATATGATGTTGGCAGCTCTTACCCTGGAGTAGAAGCACACGTTTTATTCTTTTTTTTGTAAATAAAGCCCTGTCCAGAATAATTCTAAAAACAACAACTGCCAGTCCCACGATGTCACAAGTTTTCGTTCTTTCGTACAATTTACATTTAAAACATTCTAAAATTTTATTTTTGTTTTTAATGTATTTGTACGAAAGAACGAATATGTGTGACATCGCGGGACTGGCAGCAAGTCTTCACATTTCAAATGTGGATCAGTGATGCCAGCAGAAATTTAACAAAATCCCTACATGTCTCGAAAAAATTCCCCCTTTTTCTCTACAGAAACAAACAAAGTTCCCTACATTTTTCCCTACTTTAAAAATTCATTGGCGGTATTCAGTGTTTGGTGCAAACGCTCTTGCGGAAATGCAAATGCAAAATATCGTAGCTTTTTTGTGAAATTTAACGGCAACTCCGTGTATTTTGTTGTTGAATTTCACAAAAGAGCTACGATATTTTGCATTTGCACTTTCGCAAGAGCATTTGCACCAAACACTAAATACCGCCATTGATTTTAACCAAAACGAATATTTTATTTGCATTTATAAAATTTTGTACATTTATATCGCCAGTTAAAAAATTTAATTTTAAAATAAGGATGCGTAGTTCTCACAAGGTTAATCAAATCTTGATTCCGAATGCTTATTAAAATTTTGACCACGTTAAAAAAAAATGTGGGACCCCGGAAAGATAGATGAACCAAGGGATTTTTTTGTGTCGATGAACGCATTTGAATAACTAAAATAGCTTAATAGCTTATGGCCTTATTCACAAACGATTAATTAAGTTACTGTAGGCTTAATGTTGGATTTTTATATGGGAAAACTGGTTTTAATGTACACATTAATTTTGTTAAGCGTTTGTGAATAAGGCCATTAATATATGACTTTTTAAAAGTCTTAATTTATATATTAAACATAAAAAAATCTATTTTGTTTTTTTCATAAAAATTCTATTCCCAGGAAAATCAGACATTTCTTTGCCTTTCGTTGTCTCTAGTTATTATTTACCGAAAAAATTTTCTGTCTGTATGAAATATCTCGCGTAATACTGTAACAATATTTTAAATTAAAATTTTTATATGTATAATATTTACACTTTTGTGTGGTGTTTGACGCAATTACACCGTAATAAAAAGGGGGAAAAAGCAAAGTATTAAAAATTCCCTACATTCTCCTCAAAATTAAAAATCTGTCCCCTTTTCCTACGCTTGGAATTTTTCAAGAAATTCCCTTGAAAAAGGGAAAATTCCCTACTCTTGGCATCACTGATGTAGATATCATGGGATCTAAACGTAAAACAAACAGCGTCGCCAATTTAGCGCGTTACACGCTAGATTTAGCTCGTTTTAACTGTGCCAAACGCGCTGTTTTTCATCTTAGCGCGTTTAATAGAAAACGCGTTGAATTGGCACGTTTTTAGTATTTAATAAATTCAAATGAATCCTATAAGAATATGAAGTATTACGTACAATAGGTATATGGCCAGAAGTTGGACCAGACGGTGTAAATGAAAGTATTGTTTTTAATTATTTTTATAATATTAAAAAGTTTTTGATGGATGCTTTTAATCGATGGAAATAATAACCTCTTATTTATAATACTTACCAAAAGTGTTTACGTAATAGGTTTATGAAACAAATTTTGTGTGTAAAACTGTTTCATAAACCTTGAATAAACATTTGATATTTAATAATGAAGAAGGTACTAAAAGTTTAATATTAAATAAAACAAGACTGAGCTATTAATTTCATCTTCGTAACGTTACCACGTATAATTTTATGTAATGCTTAAAATATTAAATTTTTTATTGATATATCAAAAGAATATTTTAAGTTTTGCTGTCGTTTTAAGCTTCCTACATGTTGTTAATAGTTGTAAGTATCTACATTTTGTACCTGAATGAATTTAAAAATAAATACGTAGATAGTTATTATTTTGCTTTAATAAATTGGGGTATTCACACTGTAGTCATAAGTCATATGTCATAAAATAATAGCACACCAAAATATGACAAGTGTGAACAACCCCGTCATAATTTAGTGTGCTATGTCATAATTGTGCCAGCTGATACAAAAAAAACATTTAAAAATACAATTTCATATCAAAATGCCGAAATCAAGTGAAAAAAGTAAAATAATAGCTGGTTTGTGCGAAAATTACATGTTAAACGTGATAATGGCTACCTCAAGTAAATATGAACAAAAAAATTCATGTATGTATGTATTCAAATTTAAATGCACCCTTTTCTAGGTGATGAAGAGGAGGAAGAACAAACTAATGAGCCGAAATATTTTTTCTTACGGCGGCAAGTAGAAAAACATCCATAAGCTGCCAGGCAGATAGCTTACACAAACGCATAATTTTCATTCAAAGCGAATTAATTATAAGGTGGTTGCAGTGGCGAATTCACGTGAATTTATACATTACCTGCCCTTTCAAATTTGTTAAATATTTTCCGGCGCCATTTTAATGTAATTTTTTATACATGGAGAATTTTGACAGCGTATATAATGAATTCACCGTTTACACAAACAAAATGCCTGTTGTTTGCTTTGTTGTTGATTTATTGTAGTCGTAATAAATTTGCCTTTTGCACGAAAATTACATTAAAATGGCGCCGGAAAATATCATGGTGTAATAATATCAGGTGTGCGCAACAAGGAATATGGTTTTTTGTAGGGTTGTGTTTTGACCGTTAAATAATCTGCAAAAAAATGGTAAGTTTCACAGTCTTGTCAAAAGTTGTTTACATTTTTGGCCGCCATTATGAATATTTTTGTTTACGTTATGCTTTTTGTTTTTGCATAACCACTAAATACATACAAACCACATTTTGTTATGTTTTGTATACAGCTTTTTTTTACAATATTGTGATAATTTTACACAAACAAAATGCATGTTGTTTTTTATTGTTGTTTGATAAGAGCACCTTATATTATTACACCATGGAAAATATGTAACAAATTTGACAGGACAGTTAATGTATAAATTCACGTGAATTCGCCACTGCAACCACCTTATAATTCATTCGCCTCCTGGTAATGAATTTGCCTTGTTTTCATTTTGTGTTATTTGTAGCGGCGGCTTGTTAATATTATTGCCGGCTCGAATAAGGAGTTACAGCTGCTCGACTAAGATTTCTACTGTTATTTTATGACAAACCAAAAACATACCTTAAAAAGTCTTATTATTTTATGACTTTTTTGCTTGAAGCACAACAACAACTTTTTTAAACCATTGTAAAATAATAAGACATTATGACAATATGACTGATATGACCACAGTGTGAACACCCCAAATATTAGATTTTTTTGTAGTAAATGCATCGACTTTCATCAAAATTTAACTTAGCACGTTTGGGCATAGCGCGTTTTGGTTATGAATATCTGTTAACCCCAAGATTTAGCGCATTTTAACGCGTTTTGAGAAGGTGTATGGCGCGTTTTGGTTATAAAAAGTTGACAACGCTGAAATCAAATGCTACCTGCTTGCTGTGGACAATAGAAGTCTAGAGGAAACAGCTTAATATGACTTATGAGAAAATACATTTTCAGTTCATATTTGTTCAACGCTTGAAGAATAGATAGATTTTTTCTATTGAAAAAGTTGCACCTTCACTTTCATAGTGAACAAGTTTTTGTACTTTTAATGTCAACAAGTACTTTTTAAGTTGAGTTTCAGTGCGGTCTTAAAATTCTTACTTTCCGTGTCTGTCATCCATCATTGTTTCGTGTGAGAGGGATTGCTAAGAGAGGATTTGGATTTTTTTATTTTACAAAATCTATTTGTCTTTTTAAAAATGTTGTACAATTTCGAACATAGTCGGATATTCCCGATTAATTTACTGTTTCCGCTCATTTGCTGCACGGGCGCCATAGCTGAAAAACCTCGTACGACAGTAAACGAGCTTAAAGCTTTTAATTTATTTTATTTAATGGGAAGAACGAAATAGTGTTTAATCTTGCATTATTAGCTCAAAATCGTAGATTGTTTTTTGAGTTATGACGATGTTGCTGTAAATGGGCATCAACGACTAGACGCCGCTTAAAAAAAAAACTCGTAAGGAAATGAACTATACAAGTTCTGGTATTTCTATATTAAGGCATCAGTTGTTATTATTAAAAATACATTTAAATACTATTTAATACTGCACATCCATCCATACATGTGTGTGTATGTATGTATGTGTGTATGAACACACTAAAGAGCTGCACAAATCGTTCTATAAGTTATACTTTATTACTGTATAGTAGAGTAAGTTGTGGTAGGAATACATTTTTAATTCAGTATAAGGTTTTGAAAACTTCGTTCGACTAGAATGATCACGGGGTTATTATGTATTTCGATTCGAAACGGAAATCATTCGAATTTGTATAGCTTATACATTGTGTTTCGAAAGTGTTTTCTTTCTAATCGAATTAGCCGTTGAAGCTCATGTTTCAGTGAAATTTAAGAAAAATTGAAAACGCCATTGAAAAAATTGTCTGAAAATGTGATACTTTGTTCTGTTCTGAGGCCTAATGCTCCTTATAGGAGCATTAATTAATTTGCAGTCGCCACCTAAAAAATGGCGTTGCATTATAATATAAAAGCGCATAACTCTCTTGATCAGCTGTGGAGCTAAACACAACATGTTGACTAAATGTAGCGAAAAATATATGATGGAAAAAATGGCAGCGGAACTACTCAACTCTGCGTTTCTAAGACAAACACTCAATGGTTGCGCAACAGTTAATTCTTATGAACGCCACCAATCTGTTTATTAAGGCCTCCTTGCATAGCTTTCAAAAACCAAATCGAATTATGATTTATTAAAATTCTTAGTTCTAAAAACCATCAAGCTTGGTTTTGTCACCTTCTAGTTTTTAGTTTTCGAGAAAAACTACAATACCCATTACCCGTCTATTCTACAATATCTGAACTTGCTCTATTTCCAAGCACTTTGATATCAAAACGAAAAAGTTCATGAAATTTTATGAAACAAAGCTACCAACCAGTGTATCGTTTGAAAAGTTTTTTTTTCAAAAAATAAAGGGAAACCCCGATACTCGGTACCCACTACTCAATACTTTGCCAACACAATTTTGTTCTTCCTGGAGATGCCTACACTGCATAATAGCTATACGAAGTGGCACTGCTTGGTTCTTTCTACTTCATTTGTTCTACAGTTTCTTTCAGTTTGGTTCTACTTCAGTTTTATTATCATGACATCGTGGGCCTGACAGTATGTTTCATAAATGTTCTGATGCTTTGCACAGTATTTAAAAAAAATGTAAAATTATTTTATCTAAAAGTTTTCGTTTTGTAAAGTAATAGAAAGAGCTATAAAGTATTTCAAATGTATTTAATTTTTTAGCCTTTTGCAGTCCTTTAGTACATACACATTATGTATGTATGTATGTATGTATGTATGTATGTATGTATGTATGTATGTATGTATGTATGTATGTATGTATGTATGTATGTATGTATGTATGTATGTATGTATGTATGTATGTATGTATGTATGTATGTATGTATGTATGTATGTATGTATGTATGTATATATGTATGTATGTATGTATGTATGTATGTATAAATAATATTACTGATAAATATTTCTTGTTTTGCACTTTTGAATTTTTATTTTTAATAAAACAATTTAATTGTTTATTACAAGTCGTCGTAGTCAATAAAGCGAAAAATAACAAAATTGCTACTCTTCACCTCTTACCTCATATCAGAAACCCAACACAATCACACGTCGTAACAAGTGGTTGTGAGAGTTTAATAATAAAAAAAATCATTATTATTATTTTCCCAGCCTCAGTTGTTGTTGTTGTTCTTGCTGTTGTTTGTGTTGATGTTTTTGCTCTGATTTTTGTGATTTGTGTTTATAGGAAGGCGTTGTTGAGTTTTTTTTTCTTATTAAAAATTGATAATTCAGGGCATGAACTAGTTTATTGGAAATTCGTTTTTAAGATCATTTTAAAAATAGACAGGAGAATATTTTTAACTTGCTAAAGTCCAAGACATTAATTAAACTATACTGATTCTTCTGCGAATCTCTTCTAACCTACGGAGTTCCAGCGGAACTATTTTCACAAAATTACATGCACTCGTTCATTTATACATATATGCCAACATAAGCAGAATTGCATATGGAAGGCTTAGAGCTGAAGTGAACCAAATCACAAACAGACAATTCTAAGATATTTTTAGTTTCAGTAAATGTATTGCCATAAAGGTTTAAGTCCAGTTTAGTGAAACAGCTCAAAAAAAATTAATACATAGGCGTGTAGAAAATGGTGAAATAAGAAGAAAATCACCCTTATTCCAGTAGGCGACAACGAAGTCACGTTAACACAATACCAAAAAATTTGAGCTTTTTTACTCGCTCTCTAAAACAATTTTGTGCTACTGACAGTCTATTTCTGTTCTCCAAAGTCCAGAAAATAACATAATCCTGTCAATAGTAATCAGCTGTTTTCGACAACGTGTAGACAAGCCGCAATTTTTTGGAATTGTGTTGACGTGACGTCGATGTCGCCAAGTGGAATAAGGGAGAATGTAAAATAATAAAAAAATGGGGAAAGGTATAGTTCCCGAGTTACGGTCCTCTAAAGTATTATTCATTACGTTCCACAACAGTCGCTCAACTACTTATCCCTGAGTCACTCCACCAAAGATCTTGCGTCTCCTAGCAATCTTATCAGTATTATAAACTAACTCTCTATTCCGGAAATAGTCCTGTATAATTGCCAGTAGATGTCCTGGATATGTCTAATCTCGCTAAAGCATCAACGATATGTTCCCAATTCGCCGTGTTAAAGGTGTTCTTTACGTCTAAATTTAAAACTACACAATAATCTTCTGCGTCATTTCTCTACCTCTTACCCTGGATAGCCCGGGCAGCAGTTTCTATCACAACGTTAATAACATCCAATGTTGATCTTGCTTTCCTAAAGTCAAATTGGTGTTCTGATAAATCATTGTTAGCTTCAACGCACCCTTCAAGTCTTCTACATATTATTCTGTCCAGAAGTTTTCCACTTGCATCTATCATACACAGTGGCCGATAGGAAGAGGTGTTATCTAGAAGCTATTAACTTTAGGCAAGAGTATCAGTTTTTGTATTTTTCATATTACAGGAAACGTATCCTGACTCAAGCAATTGTTTACTAATTTTAGAAAATACTCGATAAAAATGTTAACGGCCTCTTTTAGTACCATGTTTGGAATACAATCCAAACCCGGTGACTTCCTTCTTGTCTTCGAATTTTGAGACAGCGTCTTCTATTTGAGATATCGTAAACGCTGGAAACTTGAGTAGGATAGCTGTGTTCACATGAAGGCGTTTCCTGTCGAGACAAAATATGGTCTCCAATTCCCTTGACGATTAACTCTTCTCTAGGGGGTGGTAACGCAAGGTATTTCAGCTTCTTGGTTACCAGTTTATATGCAAGTCCCCAAACGTATGTATGCATGTATGTATGTATGTACGTAGGTATATTTCATTGACTGATCATGCGAATGGTTGTACGATGATAGCGAGATATTGACAAATTCAAGTACAATCTTTTCACGACTAAATTAATTTTTAAAATTACCTACCTACCTACATCATATCTAATTCTTTGTTAATAAATACGAACTGTATTTAACCTAATAAAAATTTGTTTAAAAATCCAATATAAAATAGTGCGAAATAAAACTCACATAAAGAAATTATGTCGATTATCAGTGCACTTTCAATAAAAACAGAAAAAATAAAACTGTGTTATAGTTAGGAACAAAAACATACAATTTCTATTTGAAAGTACATACTCACATATGTATGTATGTATGCTTGCATGTACGTACCTACTAAATTTTCCTATTGCCAGATGCATGTTTCTAATAAATTTTTATTGTTATAATTAAACGTAATGACATGTACGAGATGTATTTGTTTTTCAGCCTGATAATTTCAGTATAATATTATACCTATAATAAATAATAAAGTGAAAAATATATAATGAAAAAATTATACACATGGCTTTAATGCGAGTTGCATTTCATCTAAATTACATACATATGTACATACATACATGCACACATATGCACATACATACGTATTTTATATTTGTGTATGTATTTTTTTTTCTTAAATTAAATTGTAAACAACCAATATGAATAACCGTGAAATATTAAATAAATTAATGAGGACCAAACTCTTTGATAACTTACAAAATTTTTAAAGGAATATATACAGTGGTAACAAAAATAATAGAAACAAGATAATATTAAGATATTTAAGCCCTGACTAATTTTTGTTAGAGAATTCGTGTGATATAATTTCAATTATTTTTATACTGCATAAAACTATTCTCAAGAATTATTTATTAATTATTAATTATTAAAATTTGGTAAAATAGAAACTATTAAAAACTCTGGAGCATATTCAGAATTCATTTTTATTTTTTTTTGTTCTTTTGTAATTGAAATTCTCATTGGTTTTTTGAAAGTTTTTGTATAAGATAAGAGTTTTTAAACTTTTCAGAAATATGGCTTAAGGTCTACAGATGATTGGGCATTAGCACCAATGAAATGCATGTATACTAAGTGTTAACTTTTTTAATACCTAATTTAAGTTATTCGCAGTTGGTTATGGGTGAAGCTGTAAATAAATGATAACTATCTAATACATTCAAACAGCTGATTGATTTAAAAAAAATCCGTACCAAAAAAAAATACACTAGAAATGTGCTTTTGGTCAACAAAGTTCTATTGAATAATTTTACTTTTACAGCTCCTTATTTTAATTGATTTATATACAAACTAATGCCAGGAACACAACTGAGACGAACGACGAATTTCGCAAAACACGACGAATTACTTTAGAGCAAATAGAGCTCGAAATTTAAACTCACATTAAATTAAGCAGTTTTCCTATATTGCCAGAGAATTAATAAGCAAATAATTGTATAATTATCAGCATTAAATTGCAAAAGCTCCACTGTGGATTGATTTGATTAATTTTTTATTATTTTCCGTTGATAAGTTTTTACGACAAAAAAAAAACACAAATACAATTTACACCTAGAAAACACTTTTTTGAAATTAAAAACAGTTTCTGCTGATCCGACCTATTTTATTTATTTGTTTTTATAGCTGAGCGGCTCTTCAAAAGATTCATTGTACATTTAATATAATATTTCTGTACATATCGCTCATTTGCTGCAACGCCGTCATAACTCAAAAAACTTGTTTCACCGAAAACGAAAAGTAAAATAATATTTTTTTCTCGAGAGGTGAGTGTACAGGATATTTGTATGAAATTTTCGCACCAGACATATTGTTATTAACAAAAAGTTTGCACTTTTTAAGTTGTGACGATGTTGCAGCAAATGAGCGATATGTGTACATATCGTCATATGATTTCAAAAAAGCCCTAAGTTACAAAAAATTTAAAATCATTTCTTGGTTGATTACGATGTACCATATCAAAATACATGTCGCTGGAAAATTCTACATATTAAAATTTTACTGATTCCTTAATAAGAAATAAGCTTAAGCTGAAAAAAATTTGAAAAATGTTGGTTAACTTTTTATATTAGCGAGTTTCTGACATGTCGTGTAAAATTTTTTCAATGCAACTTAGGGCTTTTATGAATTCATATGACGATATGTATGTTTAAGTGCATATGTTGGTGTTTAAGATGAAATCGGAAGATTTTATAGTTTTTTGTCTAGAACGTTTTCAACTTGTATGAAGTACCATCCATCCCCGTGTGCTTCGCTGCCCTTTTCTTAGCATAAAAATTAAATATTTCTGAATAAACAAATATATTTATTTATTTGTTTAATAACAATACTGTGTCACAAAATGCAAAAATACATATGTATATTATGATGGGTCGATTCAGCAATCGATATTGCGCCATCGATTTTCGATGGCTTTTGGCATGAGGGAAAATAAATTTCACTGCGACATATAAAAAAAATTATTTAAATTTTTCTTCTTTTATTTTTAAAAATTATTTAAAAAAATTATTTAAAAAAATCGGTTGCGCATTACGGGCGTAAAAGAGATCTAAAAAAAACTTGTTTGCCTATTAATTATATACTAGGTTAGGTTAAGATGGCCGGTCATAAAGACCCCACATAGACCGGATTGGTCCTTAGCGTTACCATGATATACGATAACCCGTAATGAAGAAGTTAGTTCGATGTGATGATACCAAGAGTACTCCACACTCTCTTGGCGAATGCTAGGAGTCTCATTAGTCCGATTCCAGAGATTTCCCCCAGATCTTGGTAGTAATGATCACCCAGACAGTTCGCTCTGGAGTGTATAAGTGCCGGACAGCAACAGAGTACTCGTATGTGCTTCACCGTCTCTTTTTCCCCTGGTATCCCACATAATCTACAATTGTCACTAGTCAGTTGCCCCGCCCTTTTGGCGTATACTGCCGTCCAACAGTGACCTGTTATAAAACCTACCAAAAGCTTACAGTCAATTTTCGATAGCGATAGAAGAAGTTTAGTCGATTTCAGATCATAGGATCTCCACATAACTTTGGATACTTTGCACGTTTCGGTGTTACCCCAAACCACCTCAGATTTCCTCTGTATAGAAGAGTCTATATCTCTCTTAATATTGCGAATTGGAATGTCTATCACCCTGTTGTACGGTAATTGAACGATATTTTGCATTTGCACTTATGCAAGACCATTCGCATGAAACAATGAATACCGCTAATGTAAAAAATTTGGCTGTTGCAATGGACAAGAAATTGCAGTAATTGAGGGTTGCATAAGACGAGGGCGTACTGTAATTATGAAACCAATAATTTAAATGAAAATATATTCATTTTAAATTGTTCACCCTAAATAATTCTGTCGATTCTTAAAGCTAAATTTTCAATTTAATGTGCATAAAAAAATTCTAAATAAACAATCTTTCATGAAAATTATTAAGGAAATAAAAAGTGCAACAATTTCTTAAATAGCATTAATATTTTATGCATTTGTCTTTTCATTGCAAAAACGTGTACCGGAAAAAGCAAGGACATATTTATTTTAAAAGTATGTTGACTTGTATACATTAAAAGGATGTTTATTTAAGTTTGTTTAAAAAGTTAAAAAGGGAGAAAATTAACCAAATAATAAGAGTTAAATGTGTATAAATGATATTACACTTTAAAAAATAAGAGCTGCATATTTTTAATAGCGGAAGGAAATAAGTTTATAAAATGTTGAAAGTAATAATTTTTGTTTTCTTTTACGTGGGCTTGATGAACGCCTATAAAATTCAAGCTTTTGATTTAATACACAATAATTACATAAAAAAAGACAAAAACTGTCTTAAGGACACCCGTTTAGAACTATATACATACTTATGTCCTTTTTTAGCTTTATTCATACATGAGGAGCCGCAGAACAAAACGTGTGTTCAACATTTTGCGTGAACATTTGCATATGAAAAAGCTATCGGCAAGATGGGTGCCGCGTTTACTCTCAATTGACCATAAACGTAAACGTGTGACGTGTGCAGTTTCAATGGCAAAGCTCTATGAATTGGGCTACGAATTGGTACCTCATCCGCCATATTCTCCGAATTAAGCCCCTAGTGACTACTTCCTATTTCCAAAACTAAAGAAATGGTTCGGTGGAAAGAGATTTAGCTCCAACGATGACATTATTGACCAAACAAATGCCTATTTTAAGGACCTCAAAAAAAACCTATTTTTTGGAAGGGATACAAAAAGTGAAGAAACGTTTTACTAAGTGTATTGAGCTAAATGGAGACTATGTTGAGAAATAAATGGTTTTTGAAAAAAAATGTTTTTTCGTACTTAGGTAGCTTCAATATCAATCCGCCCTCGTACCATTACATTTTGTTTTCACACTATCAGATCTCAAATAAAATGAAAAATTTGAGTAGAAAATAAACGAATTTTGAATCTGTGTATGACAAAAAAACATACCACCAGATGTGGATGGTACGCTATCGCCGGCGAAACAATCGACTGTTCAATTTGCTTTTATGAAAATTCAACACTGATCAAATGAAAAATCTTATCGTTTAGAAAATGTTCTAAAAATGGAAAAGTCTTATAGTATGTCAAATTTATTCTTGTATAATTTGTCATATTAATAACATTTTGCTTTTACACTATCACACTTGCACGTATTATTACAGTTTTTTACGAGTCTATAGTACGAGTACTATAGTGTGAGAGGCCCTTTAATAAGAAATGGCACGCGAGAATTTGTGTGTAAAGCATACTTTATGCAAATACTTTCAATCACTAAAAGAAAATTAGATTTTCTTCTTAAACGTATTTTTAACACAATCAGTCAAAATATTACCGTCTAGAAAAACGCAGACCAAAATGTGTTTTTTTAACAAAACTCAATTTTTCCAATACAAAAGTGTTTTCTTATCAAACATTCTTAAATTTTTATGTGATGCAACTATTGATAAGTAAAAAACTTGTTACCATTTCCAGCTTCATGCAGTTTTTTGAGGGAGGAAGCGAAATAAATAAACATCGTTTTCCCAAAAATTTTAAATGTGCGAAAAAGTACGTTTTGTTCTGCAATTAATTAATTAATTAACAATTAAATTAAAACAATCATTTAGCTTTTCTCCGGTAGAATATTTTAGCATAATTATTGTTATCTCAGCATTCAGAGTTGACTATCCTGGTTAACCCAAAAAAAATCCAACGGGATTTTATCAAGAATTTCGTTCGTTGGGGTTTCAAGTGGAGTTTTTCTTTACATGTATTCATTTAAACGAGAACAAGTTTTACGTTTTACATTTTACTGAATATCTAAAATATTACTTTTGAGGAAAACTGCGATTATAAATTTAAAAAACGTTATTGATCTTTTTTTTCAGAAAAAAATTTTACATTTATCTTATATATTCTCGTTTTGAGAGGATAATTTAATTACAGTTTTGCCTGTAATTTTTCTTGAGTTGTAACGGCAAGTCGCAACAAATAAACGAGATGGTTTTGTATTTCCGCTAACAACATGTAACAGTGAGAGTTACAAAAATAATGTAAAAAAATATTTAATAATATTTAATATCCATTCAACTTAAACTCATATTCATGCAACATTTGTATAAGCGTTTCTACTAAATATATTTTCTTTTATCTTTAATAAAGAGCGGTTTTGGTTGTAATTAAATTATCCTGTTCAAATGAACCTTTAAATGTGTAGCGAAAATGGGAGAAATGGCCCAAGGTATTATTTAGCGAATAAAATAGGTTGCACAGCTAAATGAACACTTGTAAATATTAACTTTTTATTTCTTGTGCCACCCAAAAAACTTGAACAAAAGTTACGGTTGCGGTCATCACTTAAAAAAATTTCAAACTGAATGGAATAGAGGGAAATTATAACTCTGAAGAAATAAATAATATGTATGTACTTGAAAGATGTTTTTATTAAATTTTTGTAATATATTTTCCATATCAAAAGATGGAAAGGAAATTCTATTTACAAAGTTTTTATACTTTTATTTTATTACTATTATGCGATTAAAGAAAATATGGTTTAAAATTGATATACGAGTATGTTATCAAAAAAAAAAAGTGTAGATATAATTCGTTTTAAAAAATATATATTTTTTAAAATTATAACCAAAGGAATCAATCGCATGTTGTTTCTTGTGCTCACCATGAAGGCGTTGATCATACGTTTCAGAAATCACATCGATTTTCACATCGATTTAATGGTGTATATTTTTTCATATTTTACCCTTTAAAAGCCCATTTGAAGCATTTTTTAATATATAGAGCATATTTA
This sequence comes from Gymnocheta viridis, assembly GCA_956483585.1. Classification (NCBI taxonomy): domain Eukaryota; kingdom Metazoa; phylum Arthropoda; class Insecta; order Diptera; family Tachinidae; genus Gymnocheta; species Gymnocheta viridis. The sequence continues at coordinate 134,582,682 of OY101440.1, read as the reverse complement.
ACTCTTTTAGGGGTATGGTTGTTAGTTGGTTGGCTTACGTGGCTGAGTTCTTCCCGCAGGCATTCAGGTAGAATCTAGATGATTCCTTGTTGAAAGGACCACTCCACTCATCGGTGTCAATCTATATAGAACCGTATTTAAGTGCTCGTATACGGTGATTGGTACTAGATCCAACCCGTCTCATTGATATATCTGATAAGTTCACTAAGCCCAATCTCTAATAAATCTGAAAGGTCTTCTAGTACATGAATGCTTAAAAACTTGTGTCTTGAGAGATGCAAAGCTGGACATTCGCAAAGGTCATATTTTGACATTTCATTGAGATTTTTTGCAAATAAAGTAAAAACTCAGTTTAAAATTCTCAACAACATATGTATGTATGCATATTTATGTATGTGACTTTTCTATTTTGTATAACTACCCTGCAGGAAATGTCAATAGTGAAACTGTACTGACTTACTATTGACACAGTCAGCAGTACTAGTGAATTATAATGCCCCAGACAATGCTATTTACTATAGACATTTAACATATGCGTGTCATTGAAAATCCACTACTGACATTGGTACTATTAACTAGGTAGTTCTTTTGGGACCATATGCAGACATTGGACTAGTTTTAGTAATTCTAGTCTACAATTTGGGTATTTTTCTGAAGTAGATGTCAATAATGGAGTAAATTTTATTAACTTTTGGATGGAGTTTAATTAAAGAAAAAAATTAAAAGACTAAAAGGCGCTAATTCATAACACTCGTTTGAAAACTATAGGTACTAAAAATAAGGTACTAATTCATTTCAGTCTTTAAAGTTTTCATATAGTGAGAATGACGCCAAAGAGTCACCAAAATAGTAGACAGAAGTGGTGACTTGGGGACACATACCCCCAGGTTTCCTTCAGGGTATCAGTTGAAACGTGTTGCTACATTTTGGCCATGTTCATATACACTCATACCCCGTTTTGCGTCGTTTCGAAGTTGCGTCTTTTGGCTTCGAAGTTGCGTCGTTAGTGCTTCAATTTGCGTCGTTAATAAATGTGTGTATGTACAAAGCAAAAATAGAAAAAGGGGATTTCCCGTCGAAGTCTAATGTAAATTTGTATGTGAAAATTGTCAACAAGTTTGTCTTCGTTGGTAGTTTCATATTACATTTGATAAAGTGAAGTCTTTTATTTTAATAATTATTTATAGTAATTTATTAAACAAATAATAATAAAAAAATTGATATTTTCTATTGAAAAATATTTTTTTCTACTAAAATTATGAGTCTCGGAACGAATTAAATGTAAATGAATACAAATGTATGGAAAACTGTGATTTGGTTTGCGTCGTTTCAGTTTGCGTCTCGTATTTCTGGTCCCAATTAGCGACGCTAACCGCTTTTCAATCTACAAACCATCTACAGTTTCAAAATATGATGTTAAGAAAATCTTGTGTTTTAAATATCCTCTATTGCATCAGTAGACGTTGAAAGGACATTTTGCATATACAAAAGCAATGTTTTAGAATGTTTTTTATTTGAAAAGCTAAATCAATATTTTGTTGTTTATTGCAATAAAATGCTTCGAGAATTCCTTAGAAATTTAACTACAATTTTCGTTTCTTTATTCAGTTGCTTTGTTTTGACTTTTAAAATTTAAAATTTTTATAGGGAATTTTTAGTTTTTTGCTGCATATTATTTAATGCACATTTCCGGTGTCCCGTTTTATAACTAATATTCAGTTCTAATTAATTTTGCAACTTTTTTATAACCAGGGGGCAAATTTCGGCATTCGATATCAAACGAAATCCCATACAAAATTTTTTTGAATTTGTATGAAAATTTCGTTCGATATCGAATGACGTAATTTGCCCCCACATCTTTGCAAGGAAATTCCATCTATAGTAACATTTTTCAAATCGGATAAAAAATGAGAAGTCAGCATACGAAAAAGATAGAGAGAATCGTTATAAGTTTGAGGTGTGTCTTTGGATCTGGGTATATATAAGGGACATACATATGTATGTACATAGATCCACAGATCTGTGACATCGTAGCTTCCGAACGTCTGAAAGTATTTTGATGTAGTTTATTGTTTGAAAGTTGACTCGATCAAGAGATGTTTTAGGGTTTTTAAAATGAAAAATTTATTTAATTAAGATTTCCAGAAAATAAAGACAACGATTGAGGACATACATAAATACATAAATAAATTGTAACGAAAAGACAAATAAAGTCTTTAAAGCAAACTTTTTTTTTATTAGAAAATTAATGCTTAAAGTTTATTTTTACCAGAAATTGTTGTAAAAAGTATTTCAATTTATTAAAATTATTCTGATTTAAAACCTTATTCTAAATTTAATAAATTAAATTTAATAAATTAAATTTAATAAATTAAATTAAATTTACAATAAACTTTCTATTGAATTGTGAAAACAATAACTGTTATTATTAATTTTTAATTAAATATATCCCTGAAGAAGCTTTCCATTGAGAAAGCGAAATATCGGAAAAAATAAATCATTTACATATACATATGTATGGATATGTATTTATTTTCTGGACCTAAAGCTGTAATAAATTATTTAATAATATTTCAATTTATTTTCAAACCTTTTGCTTACTTACCACTTGTATTTTTGCACAATTTTTAAAGATTAAAAAATTATTTTTCTTATTTTAAGTTGTACGTAGTCGTGGGAATGTTCCTGGTAGCTGCAATAAATATATTTAATTTATTATATATTTTTTTCTTTGCTTGCCGTATTTATTAATTTAACTTTTCTTATGTATATTTTTTTCACTTAATTTATAGTTCTTCACTTCCAATCAAACTCGAGTATTTCTAACAATCTACAGGTTGATCTTAACGGTTCGTTTCTATGTACTATTTATTTTTTCTATGAAAAACACCAAAACTCAAATGTGTTCAGACAACTGCCAAAATTCGAATGACCGTTATTTGATTTTAACTTGTTCATTTATACTATCTTCTCTGCACTCCAGTTTGACATGTTTATTTGACTTTAATCAAGAACAACAACAACAAGAGCAACGGAAACGTTTGATATTAGAACTTTTGCAGAAGTCTGCAAAAGCTATTCTAAAATTAATTTTGTTGTTTTCTTGCAATTTGTTTTTTTTCCTGTTTTGTTTTGTTTTGCCGCAATGACCACCGAATCGTATCCATTGAAACAACCAATCAGAATCGAAGAGCTTTTACGAAGGTTTACTAAATAAATCGTGTTGTTGTAATCGTATTTATATTTTCTCTGGTGTGTGCTGTGTGCGTTGTGTATGTGTGCGCTTACGAGTGCTATGAGTTTTGTTGTTAGTTGAATTCAAATGGAAATGTGGGTTTTTATTCCCCATAAAGAAGCGTAGGTTTTGTTGCTGTGTTAAAGTCATAAATTGTTTCTGACAATGATATCAATTTAGTGATTTTAGCGCAAATTTAATACTTTATATATAAGACAGTACAACACATGATTTTGGGAATCAATTCTGAGATGTGCACGTGAAAGTAGCATCATTCTTTTTGTCAAGCATGAAAAATTTAAAAGCCATACGAATTTTTTATGTTCAAGGTGAATTTTTATCTCGCCATACCGTACGTATACCTCTCGTCTTGACTGGCAATAAATAACGGACAATATTAGTTATTGCTTTGATTATTGCTTTGCTATGGGTAATCGTATTTATGTTAACAGACAATTTACAAAATTGGGGTGTTCACACTGTGGTCATATCAGTCATATTGTCATAATGCCTTATTATTTTACAATGGTTTAAAAAAGTTGTTGTTGTGCTTCAAGCAAAAAAGTCATAAAATAATAAGACTTTTTAAGGTATGTTTTTGGTTTGTCATAAAATAACAGTAGAAATCTTAGTCGAGCAGCTGTAACTTCTTATTCGAGCCGGCGATAATATTAACAAGCCGCCGCTACAAATAACACAAAATGAAAACAAGGCAAATTCATTACCAGGAGGCGAATTAATTATAAGGTGGTTGCAGTGGCGAATTCACGTGAATTTATACATTAACTGTCCTGTCAAATTTGTTACATATTTTCCATGGTGTAATAATATAAGGTGCTCTTATCAAACAACAATAAAAAACAACATGCATTTTGTTTGTGTAAAATTATCACAATATTGTCAAAAAAAAGCTGTATACAAAACATAACAAAATGTGGTTTGTATGTATTTAGTGGTTATGCAAAAACAAAAAGCATAACGTAAACAAAAATATTCATAATGGCGGCCAAAAATGTAAACAACTTTTGACAAGACCGTGAAACATACCATTTTTTTGCAGATTATTTAACGGTCAAAACACAACCCTACAAAAAACCATATTCCTTGTTGCGCACACCTGATATTATTACACCATGATATTTTCCGGCGCCATTTTAATGTAATTTTCCTGCAAAAGGCAAATTTATTACGACTACAATAAATCAACAACAAAGCAAACAACAGGCATTTTGTTTGTGTAAACGGTGAATTCATTATATACGCTGTCAAAATTCTCCATGCATAAAAAATTACATTAAAATGGCGCCGGAAAATATTTAACAAATTTGAAAGGGCAGGTAATGTATAAATTCACGTGAATTCGCCACTGCAACCACCTTATAATTAATTCGCCTTGAATGAAAATTATGCGTTTGTGTAAGCTATCTGCCTGGCAGCTTATGGATGTTTTTCTACTTGCCGCCGTAAGAAAAAATATTTCGGCTCATATTTCTGTCAACAGCTGCTTTTTTATATGCACATATTTATTTTAGCAAGTTGAATTTTTTTGTTCATATTTACTTGAGGTAGCCATTATCACGTTTAACATGTAATTTTCGCACAAACCAGCTATTATTTTACTTTTTTCACTTGATTTCGGCATTTTGATATGAAATTGTATTTTTAAATGTTTTTTTGTATCAGCTGGCACAATTATGACATAGCACACTAAATTATGACGGGGTTGTTCACACTTGTCATATTTTGGTGTGCTATTATTTTATGACATATGACTTATGACTACAGTGTGAATACCCCAAATGTCAAACAGAAAGGTTCTATAATAAAGAAGAAGAATTTGAAAGACATTTTAAATTTTCATCTGAAAAACTTATCCAGAAATAAGAAATTTTATATTTTTATGTATTTTGTAAAATATTTTCTTTTTAACTTACCTTTTGAATACCTTTCAATAATTTATTTTTTTTTTCAAAAAATTCTTCTTATTGTTTTATGGTGCGTATTTTTTTCTTTTATTTGGAAATGTCGAACGGTTTACGACTTTTTATGCTCGCAATAATTGTCAACTGTTGACAATTATTGTCGCAATTATTGCGTCTTCACTGGACATAACATAATTGTGACATTTGCTTTAATACATGTCTATGAATTAATTGACAGTCAAGGCACTTTTGAGCTAACTGTAATATATTGTCTGCGTTTCCTTGCGCAACTCCGGCTTTCACACATATAATGGTACATATAATACATATACACAAAAAACGCTTTCCCAGATTCAATATATTAATTTATACCTGTTATCATATCGTCGTCCCGAAGTTATCTTCGCGTATATCACAAAATCAAAAAACATGAGACAAGACCGCTTTTCCTAAAAACTTATGACTTAAAGAGTAAAACCTTACGTTTGTGAAACGGATCTAAGATCCTGAACTTGTGCTCTGGAAGTAGTGCGAATTCGGATCATATAATAATTTTTTTCTATGTAATATTCATACTTCAAACTCACTGTCCCAAAGAAAATTTTTTTTGGAGATAGGTGAAGATAAATTTGGGTCGACGATATATTGGCACATTACTAATATATTTTTATTTTATATGACGGCACGCAAAGTGTTAAGAAATTCCGTTATGGCTTTTGGCATTTTTAATCTCTTTTCGTTTCGAATTTAAAAAAAAATTTCCGTATAAATTCTCAGTTCTGTAAACAATTTTCAACACCCCATAAATACATTGCGTAGTTTGGAACAGTCCCTTAGCTCAATTACCAAACCTGAAATGATTATCTACGTTTTTTTAATTTTAATTTTAACGGGGTTTCTTCTCCCAAAAAGGTTGCATCACTGGCACCTGTTGTTCGACTTTTCTAAAATATTCTTATGGGAAATATGTTTTACTTGATTAAGCTTTGAAAGACCAACATCAATTTCTGTTTTTCATTGATGTTTTTACGCTTACGTAGTAATATTTTTTTGGAGTATGTACTATGTATGTATGTTTGTTTGTATGTCCGAGCCATATTTGGGGAAAACATTTTTTGTTATTTAACCTAAAAAATAGATAAAAGCAAAAACCAAATTTTCTTAAGTCATCATTTTAATTGAATTATCTAAATGCTCAGCCGTTTTAAATGAAGGTTTAATTCATGTTTAATGCTCACTATTTATACATTTTAAAATTTATTTGCGAGCCCATTTGAAGACAGAAGAGATATAATTTATGTACTAATTGTGGTTTTAATTTGATTTATTTAAATTTGCTGAGCGACATGCTTAAAAATCTAAATAAAATTTACCAACTGAGAATTTAAGTTAAATCTTCTGTGCATATTCCTATTTCCTTGGAGCTATAAAATTAAAATAGCTCGAAATAACATTGTCTAGCTTGTGTTAATATTGTCAACATAAATTAGTCATTGTACGTATTTTAAATGACTTTTTGTTTTGATAATCAATTCCCTTGAATCTTGGAAGTCGCTTAAAAGGGAAACGGAAACTCTAAATAAAAAATTTTAAATAGAGTTTTATACAGTTTAAATTTTGGATAATTCCTTTCTGCTGTGAAATTTTTTTGTAGCCTACTTTTGACTTTAAAAAAGATCTTAAACTCTGTACATACACTCAAAAGAAAAATCCATCCATCCGTACTTAAATCAAGTACGGTAATCCCAGATTTACTTAAATCAAGTACAGAAAGATTGAAATACAGATTTATAAATCTTTAATTTGGAAATTATTTTTTCACATTTAATTGGTTACACACACGCACTAACGTACATACATATGTACATATTTGTCATAATTTATGCAAATTACTCTCTATAAATTACGCTTAAAATCTTAATAAACAATCTAATCAAACACCCTATAAGTACGTATGTGTGCATGCGGATATGTACATAAGTATGTAGTGTGTGATGCATGTAGCAACAAAATAATGGTTAAACTCATAAACAAGATAACATTTTTGTCATAAACTTCACAATAAAACAAATAAAGATTAAACAAATCGATGATAAGGCTGAACAATCCGTTCACTGTCTAACTGAATGTCTAGCGCTGCTGTATATTTCACCTATAAAATTATTGTTTATTGTAGACAAAACTAAAATAACACTTCTATTATGGCTAAACTATTTACATGCATGTATTAAAATTTTTGTTACGAATAGAGGTTAACCGGTAAACAGGGTGAAAAAATATTAAATTTGTACAGTTTTTTGTAAAAAATTTTCCAGGTAAAATTTTTAAAAATTTTAAGGTCGTAAGTAGAGTGAAACCGCAAATATGAAGGCGGAAATAAAATATTTATCGTTTTTTGAAATTTTTATAAATTTTCTTATCGAATTTTGTTAGTGCATGTTTTGACATATTTTACCCTTTGCAGCAAATTTCATTCTTAAGAGAATATTTGCAGCATTTTTCATAAATTTGGGGCATATTTGATTCTTTAGATCAATGACTTTTTTGTGTGATATGCTTACAAATATTTTTGCAACGAAAGCAAACAAATTTTTTTTTGTAAAATTATGTGAGTGGAAACGTGTTGCCTCATTTTAGCCAGCTACAGGGTGTCCGCCGGCAAGTTATACTACTTTGTTTATCATTTTTGATTAAATGAAAGAGAATAGATCTTATATTGATAAATGTTTTATTTAATGTCGGCAATTATGCATGGAAGACAATATCAGATAAATGTCCTCTGTTAGCCTCACAGATGCGAGCCCTTTTGAGCACATTTTTCATTACATTCTCACACATTTCACGCGGTATTTCATTAATTTCATCACGTATATTTTGTTTGAATTGCTCAAGCGTTTCTGGTTTGTTTGGATAAAACTTGATTTTCAGATATCCCCACAAAAAGAAGTCCGAAGCAGTCAAATCAGCCGACCGTGGAAGCCAATCAACACCACAATTTTTGATATAACTTGTTTTGGAAAGTGGTCTCACAGTAATTCCATTGTAATCCTAACTGTATGCGATGTGGCACCGTCTTGTTGATACCACATGTTTATCAAGCCCAAAGCATGCAGTTGTGGCGTTAAAAAGTTTTCAATCATATCACGATATCGCTCCTCAGTCACAGTTACCGTTACGCCGTTTTCAATTTCAAAGAAATAAGGTCCAATGATTCCTGCTGACCAAATTGCACACCAGACTGTCAATGAGTACTGATCCGTTCTGCTAGTCTGATGAATAAATTATTTAAAATAAAAAAGTACTCTCTTAATAAAAAAATTAATTTATCTGTAAACAATTTCTTAAAAATTAAGAAGAAATGGGTAAACTCAGATTTGAACTCGAGCCAAAAATTTCATTTCAATATAAACCTTAAACAGTTCAACAATTACGTGTACATATTTTAACTTTTTTACTGCATATATAATGCACATAAAACACACATTCTTCGAGCATATATATTTCCGGTTTCCCTGGTATGATAAGCGCGTAGCGAAAATACCTCACTTAACAAATAATTGATTGGTTTTAGATTTGATTATGGTACAGATACATAAGAGTCTTTGAAAGTTTAAAATGAAGCACTTTAAAAATTGTGTTAACAAAATTACTTGATGCCAGTTTTTAATACAGACGATATTGAGAACCGCTGTAAGCTTCGAAAATTCTTTTCTAAAAATAAATATAAATTTGACCATGTTCTGAAATATAAATGCCATTTGTCGAAGCATGTAGGAAGTAATATTAGTTAAACTGTTAGCTAAAAGCTAATTTCAGTATCCAAGTGAACTTATCAATTGATAAACAGCTGACAATCAACATTTTAAGGGTTAAATAAGAAGGAGAAAGTATTAATTTCTTTGTTTACGTGTCAAATGCTGACGATGTTTGTGATAGTGCGGCATTGGCTTATAGTTGTTATATTTCTACAAATAGATTATAGTTTTTTTTGTATTTTATTTTCCCCAGAATAACACAAAATCATAAGTACATTTTAACACTTGAAATATAAATTTATTAAATATTTATTCTTGAATAGTTGCGATTTTAGGTGTTTTTGTTTGCCTGTTGTTTTTATTAATCATTTAATGTTTTGAATTTTGTTTTGTTTTTTATGGATTAGTAATTGATATTTAGTACATATGTAAGTATGTACATATGATATGTACCAGTGGCGTCTCTTCTAATGTGCGCAGGTGTTCAGTGCACACCCTACTATAATTTCATATTATGTATTTTACTAGATTGTCTTAAAGTTATGTGTTTGCAACAGCAATGCGGCTAAAACCCCAACAAAATGTAAACAACATACTAACACAAAAAATTTCAATGCTGTTTATGTGGTTTACAAAAGCAACTGGAAAAAATAGCCAGCGAACCAATGCAATGAGGTGCACGAAAGCTCAGAGCACATTTCTATGTGTAGAATTGCTTTACTTATAGGTAAAAAGTTAAAAAAAGTATTTACAAAAACAAAAATGTTAAAAAGAATTAAAAAAATACAGTTTTGTATGTGCATACAAAAATGTAGGATAAAACGTGGCAAATTGCTGACTGAAACGATCTTTATTATGTAGACGATGTTTGTCGACTGGCGAAGATCTTGCGGCGAAGTTACGATACAACATTATCAATGATCAATTTCTAAAATTATCCAAAAGTTCTTAGAAAATGGGTTGTATGTAAAACTAAAAGAAAAACTACTAAAAATTCAAATAAATTTCTTTTAATAAGGAACGTAATTTTAAGCCAATTTAAAACAATTTTCTGTGTAATTTTGTTATCTTTTATTTCATGTTTTTAAAAACTCGATTTTATTTTCCATCAATCAAATAAAGTTACGCCGACACTTTTAAGTAAGTGAAAATCTAGTTTCAAGTCGAATTATCATGAAAACAAGTTGAAATTTAGCAGTTTTAATCCAAAGTTATTATTATTTTTTCTAAAGTTCGTAACATTTTTAGCCAGAAAGAATTGGATATGAGACAATATCCTTTTTCGAGTCATTATTTGTATAAATACAAATTGGAAATCACATTCAACCGAGCCACTTAAACAGTGGCGGATACATGGAAACACACATGAACACTGATGATGGGTGTGTAGCGGCTCCCGAAAAATAACGTTGTTTCTGTTCTGCTGACTAAAAATGTTACGAACTTTAGCCAAAATAATAATCACTTTGGATTGAAACTACTAACAACCAGCTTGTTCGAAAAATAATCACTTTAAAAGTTGACATTTTTTAGCAAACATTTTAAAATATAAATTTTTAATTAAAGTGCAAACCTTAGAACTTTATTTCGAATATAACTTGTATATTTTTGCTTTATTTATATATCTTTGGAACTATTCAAAATTTTTAATGATGATATTTTCTCAACTTAACGTAATTTTGTTAATTAACGATCCATACGGCCTCATACGGTATTCGTGACAAATAGCAATCAACGGATCTTCCTAATTTATTGTATTGAATACCAAAATCAATGTTAAAGCAAAGTTTCAAATCTGCTAGTGAGTGAAGTTAATAAAAAAGTCATGTCTAAATCATGTTTACTTGACTTCTGAACCGGAAATAAATCTGTCTGTCACGTAATTTATACAAAAGTGCTTTAAATCGGCTTTTCCTATTTCTAAGGTTTTTAGGTTTTACTTCTCACACTTCTTGAGGCGACACTTAAAACTTGTTTTTCTTGATATTCAAATATAGTTTTGTGCCCCTAAAAGTATACACAAAAGTTTATATGTTATTTAAATTTGGGCTCCCAGACTTCCTTTAAACTTTATCCACAATTGGAGATTTTTAATCTCCGCAAATACCCTGAGTAACAATTTAATACTGCAATGATTTTTATTTTTTTTTCAGTTTAGAATTTTTCAGTTGCAATTTTTTAAAAATATTTCTGTAGTTTTAATTTAAGATTATGAAATTTCGGCAATACTGCTGCCAACAAGTTTCATAACCCCGTTCAAAAATATTTATCCAAAACGCTGATGTGCTAATAAAAAGGATAACAAAAATAAAGTTCAGCAGAAATATTTTATCTCCAAAATATCCTTAGATCCTTAACACGAAATGTTCATCCCCAAGCACGAAAAAATTTTCCAATTTGAAGGCAAATCTCTTAAAGCGAAAAGGCTGCTGTTTTCCTATTTTAAATCGAGAGAGCGAAATGATTAATTCTTGTGTGGCCGAACATTATTTTTAAGCAAGATTCATTAAATGAAAAGAAAGTTTTGTTGAACATTCTTTATCAAACAAAAAAAAACTATTCTTGAAATTTTTAAAAATTATTTCCTTCATTGATCATTTAGAGAAATCTTGAGTAATATTTGTTAGCTTACGATTGCTCAGTTGCAGCTGCTTGATTCATTTACGCAACAACAAATGAACAAGTGTAAAGGTTGTGATGTCACATTAACTAGTTGGAACAAGCCTTACAAGTAGATATGGGATCGTGAGTGTCTTTTCACTCAAACTCATGCACAACCTTATATTTCTTGCTCACGTGAGTGAAAAAAAGTAAGTCACGATCACGAAAACTAACGCTCAGGAAATACTCACGAAAAATAAAAAACTAAAAAATAATTAAAAACAACTAAAAATTTATTTTTGTTATTGCTGATCCGTTCAGCTAATCTGATGAATAAATAGTTCCAATACTTTCTTAATAAAAATAATTTTAATTTATCAAAAAATTTCTTAATTAAATAGGAAATGAGTAAAGTCAGATTTGAATTTGAGCCAAAAAATTCCTTTCAATATAAAGGCAGAATTTTTTAAAGTAACATGAACATCATATACATCATCTTAAAGGCCTCAGCCTCTTCTTTGTAAATCCGTTCTAAAATTTTAAATCGGTTAATATTCAACTAAGTTATAGACCTATAAGTGCATAGAGGTACGAGAAACCGGGTTTTTACCCGTAACTCCAGATTTTGGGGGTGCCCCGGAAATTTTAAATACAGATTTTTGATCTACTCGACAGCACCTACAAGAAAAATAATATCACTTCTCAGGTATTTTTTTGTCGCACTGTGTAATTAAAAAATATTTTCCACAAACAAGAACGGCACAGAACTGGCAAAGATTAATGGAGGCCTTAAACCAAAAACAGTTCAAATAATTACGTGAAAAAATGAGTTATTAAAAACGACGGCACCCGTCAAACTTCATGTTTTCGTTTTACGTTGTCAAAGTTAGTTGATCTAAGAAATTCAACTGCAGAAGACAAAAATCGAGTAAACACACATAAATGGAAAATGGCTTGATATCAGCAGACAATGGCACTGGAAAAAGCCAAGAGTAAAGGTACGGTCACACTTGGCAAACGTTTACCCAAAAACTACTTTTATTTAGGGTTAGGTGGTAAACTTGGTTTTTATATGACAAATTAAGTCAATTATGCCGTAAAATGCTATTTATATATTATTTTTAATAAATGCGAATCCATATTTCAAAAAATATTGGAATTAAAGAAAACGCAAATTTAGCTTATCTGTTGGCCACGTTTTTTTTTCGGCAAATATTTTGCAAATATCATCAGAGATGGGAATTTCGTACTAACCGAAATTGATTTAACTTGTAGAAATGAATAGAAGCAATTTTCGTATTCTAATTTGTTAATGCGATTAAATACTCGTAGTTGATATTGATAGTCACTAATATCCTTTCCTTGATCAGATGAAATGTTTAGGGATCTATATTGATAAGCATTTGACTTTTGATTGCCACATTCATAATGTGCACTGCTAGATTACTAGAATTCTGCGCAGACTATATTCAACAAATATTTACTTACCTTTTCGTGTTAGATGTAGTCTTGCTCATTCGCTTTTGATGACGAATATCATCTATGGCTTTGAAATTGTTTCTGAAACTTTCTCTTATGTTATTTCTAAGTTAAACCGGATCCTCAATATGATTGTTAGGCGTAGGCGTGATCATATCTCTGAACACGTGAAAAGCTTCCTTGGCTGTTCGTTTAATGAATTCGTGTGTCTTCGTAACCTAGTACTATTTTATAAAATCATAAAGAATGGACTGCCCTCAGAGCTTCGGATGAAATTTTCTTTCACGCGTTCCATGAGAAACCCTAAGATTTTAATACCAAGGATAAACAGTGTGTTGTATGAAAAGTCATTTGTTGTTAGAGTGGCCCGATTATGTAAATAGATATTTTTCTAACTACTACTACCCATTTACATACATAGCAAATGATGCTGAATCTTGTTAATTGATCTCTGCTTTGATAGATGTTTTGTTCTAAGGCTACTTTATTGCCTCGACTGAACCACTGTTGGGATCTGTATGTTGTTGTTCCCTTCATATTAAACTTACTTGTTGTCAGGTTGAGGAACCAATGAACTTAATTAACTTAATTCCTTACTTTTTTTTAATATTATATTAAATTATTTCCTTGATTCATTCTGTACAAAACAATATTGCAAATAAAAATTGAATTATATAAATTCAGGTTAGCTACTCTGTAATATATATTAACAATTGGCCATAGTGCGGCTTCATATATTACTATAAATGAATAAATAAATAAATAAATAATATCCACCGTAAAATGTGTTAAAATCGATCAAAGAACGCTAATGAGATTGTGAAACGACCTCGAAAACAGTACTGATACGTTCTCTACTCTGATGGATAATTTTGTTCCAATATTATTTTCATAATAAAAATAATTTTATTTTATAAAAAAAAAAATTTCTTAGAGCAATAAAGAAATGGCTAAACTGATATATGAATTTGAGCCAAACGATTCCTTTCAACATAAACCTAAAACAGTTCAAGTAATTACATACAAATATTAATTAGAAAACTATTTGAAAAAAATTACAATAAAGCAAAAAATCACGAAACAATCACGTCAAAATTCTACTCATACACGAACGATCACTCGTACTTAATTTTTTTTCATGCACGCTTACGTGATTGAGACAAAAAACTAATCACGATCATGTTAATCACGTGAGCGGTGCCCATCTCTACTTGCAACTTCGAAATTATATGAATTAAAAAACACTTTTGTTTTAACTTAATATAAAATACATATACAATATTTATTTATTTTGAGAGTCTTGATATTAATTCAGTTTTATTTACACTCAAGTGTTTGGACGGAAGATAAATATTTTACATGATCTTAGTTTTTCTGAAATTAAATAAAAAAAAGGCAATATGTGTATATATATATAAATATATAAAATAATATCGACTAACTATAGATTAATCGATAGATTTTGAGAAATAAAAAAAGCTCTTGAAAGAGAAGTTTAGATGAAAAGCTTAGCGAAGGCATAAACCAAAAGACCCAATAATGGAGATGCAGCGATGCTTACAGCCGAATTGCGACTGGCGCAAATTTTAGGTAAAGGTTGCGAAACATATTTGCATAAGACACCAACAAAGTCATTTTGGGCACGTTCATTCACTTTCAAGTCGTATTGCTGGATTTTAAATAAACAACAAAGATTAAAACAACAAAATATTACGAAATATATGTAAATATACACACTTGTTTAAACACTACAGTGGGTACACTGATCAAAGGATTTTGAAAAGCCATGGTTGCTTCGCCATGCTCCTTTAATGCCTGGCTACCTTCAGTGGAATTGGCGCACTGTTGTATATTTTCCCAGGTCCTGATATTATTATCACGAGCACACCTGGCACCAGGATAAACATTGTCGGGGAAATTCTTGCCTGCCTTCATCATGCAATTGATGAAGGCCAATGTCAATGATTCGCGGGTAAATTCAGCTTGATACGAATTGGCTTGAATGTGTTCAATGGCACAAGCATGCACCTTATTGCCATAACACTCGTTAGGACCATGATGACAATTAAAATTAACTTCTGACCCTTGTGTAGAAAACTAAAAGACAGAGAAACAAAAATAAAGTGTAAAAATGTTGAAATTGCAAATTTTTAATATTCTGCCGTTTGATTTCCATTTGTTTAGAGAGCAAGAGAGACAGAGAGAGAGAGGAGATAAATACACAAACTTACCGATGATTTACCAAATGGCACCCAAGTAATTTCAACATGGTCTTTCAAATCACCATTTACAGCTGGATAAACTTGTTCGGTGATAAATTTAGCACTATCTGGACAAAGTGACTCATAGTAGATGGTTACAGGCACCTGGAACGAAAAAAAGAAAGAAAACGTTAAGCTTAGTTGGGTAGGAATGGAGAACAAATGTTTGAATGACAAATGTGTTAATCAGCAAATGTACTTATTTGCATAACAGTGCAATTCATTCATTATTGGTTTACACGACACATCCACATGACATGACATTCATTGTTGCTAAAATTGTTGCTAATGATAAATACTCGACATTCAGGTGGTTTTGCATTTTAAATTTGCATCATTTATGTTTCAAATTAAAGTTGGGATTTAGTGTTTTTGAATTTAATAAGATCAAAAACGTTAAAGCGTATACATATCGCTCATTTATTCATACAACGTCATAACTCAAAAAGAATAATTTTTGAGGTAAGAATGCAGAATTATTCTCCGTATCGTTCTTCATCTTGTGTAAAAAATTCAAGCAAATATCTTGTTTACTCAGCTCTTGAGAGGAGAATTGAGTTTTGTATCATTTAATATCTTTAAAAGCGTTTTCTGACAAACGATTTTTTGAGTTATGACGTTATATGAGCGATATGTACATATGTATGTATGCCTGCATGTCAGTGTTTGCCAGTAGAACGCCTGCGGGCAGTGCATATGTATTAGTGTCTTATACATGTGAAGCCGAAGTGGAAAACCGAACTTAAATGTTGCCAATGAAGAATTTCGCATCACTGACATTGAAATAACACATTTGAAGAAATATTATGCACCACCACTTATTTTACATACTTATATTACAAGTATATCGACCCCTGTGCGCGAAATTATCCTATGTTACACTTTTTTGAAATCTATTTTTTTATGCAAATCGGTTCTAAATCTATTAATTAATCTGTTGACAAAATATTATAGCGATAAATTTAATAGTTATGGAGATAATACAATGCACATTTAATCGTATGCAACATTTTTGTAGTATATAATAGCAATACAAATAGTAATAAAAACGGTCTCCTGTAAATACCATACGATAATATCGCACACAGGGGTCGATATGTGTACTTAAACAGTACTTAATTGACAAACAGCAACGGGAACAGTTTTTTTGATATTGTACTGGCGTGACGTCGATGTTGACAACTGGAATAAGGGTGAATTAACATTTTTTAAACGGTCAAAAAATGTAAACAATTCCCAAAAATTGCTAAAGGCATCTCGAAACCGGTTCAAATGTTTAAAACTGTGAAAATGGTCAAAACCTGGAAAATTCGCCTTTATTGCAAACAAATTGCGAATATGAGAGATCAACAGTAGAAGAAATTGCAATCACATCTACCGCGATAATGGCGAAAGATCGCGAAAAATCGCAAAATAGGAAACAACTCTCAAAATTGATAACAAAAAGTGCATAAACTTTAAGAAATGCTAAAATGTCGCAAAAAAAATCGCGAAATTAATGAAAATTTAAAAAACTTGCCAGCATCGGAAATATGTATATCAAGATCTATAATAATTTCTAATAATGTAAGACGATAAATAAATCAATTGGATTGCAAAAATGTTGAAAGTTAGCGAAAAATTGCAAAATTATAAAAAGTTGTTAAAATGGATTAAGAATCGCTGAAACTGTAAGGAATGCCAAACACTCGGAAAAATGCGCAAGAAATCGGTAACATCGGAAAAATAGCATCGTCCAATATGGATCAAAATTTTCAACAAAACAAAAACAAATTACATCTACTACATTTTCCACGAAAATTATTAAAATTGGTGAAGAATTCGGCCACAACTCCTGAAATTAAGCAAAAATTATTAAAACTATAAGGCTAAAAAACTGGGGAGTGTTAAAGTGAAATTGCTTGGAAATGGAGAAAAAACATCATATCATGGAAAAAATCATGTTTAAAAATTAAACAAAAATTTTGCAAAAAAAAAAAAAATTCAAAAAATTTTCTAAAATTGGAAAAAGCGAAAAAAGTTTACCAAATCACTTGTATCGCAAAAAATTGCAAAATTTAAACAACAAAAAAAAAATAGAAAAAACATGAAAAATTCTAAAAAGTTTGCAAACAATTTTTGAAATCAAATAGAAACCGTTTAACTATTTCCACATGATGTTGGATTGTTACATTAAATATTTCTTTTAATTTTTTGCTTCAATTCATTTATGTTTCAAAAAGCACACTAAGTTCTGACAAGTTGTTCTCAACAGCCTTTTTTCGTGTTATTATTTTAAAATACAGTACAACCTCCATAATCCGGACAGATAAAAGTTTCAGATACTGTCCGGAATAATGGATCGTCCGGACTATTTAAAATGAAATTTTCCATGCAAATATGTCTATATGTACATATATATAATTTAATTTAATTACCGAAAAGAAAAATAAATACACATCAGAATTCACTTGTATTTACTGCCAGGTTCACTATGCCACACGTTCGTTTTTGTTTTAAATGTAAATGTACAAAAGAAAGAATTCGATAGACATAGTGGGCCTGGCAGTCAATTAATTTACAGAATACATAAAAAAGAATCATAATAAAAGTGACACAAAAATATTAATTTTGAAAAATAAGAATTTATTTTTGTTTGAATACACACATCTTTATGTCAGATATAATTCTTATAAAAATAAAATATCCTTATCTGCCGCTTTGGTTTGTTCAGCCCATAAAATAGCTTTTGAAAACACTTCGCAACGCAAACTCAATTAAACTAAAATATTTTACATTTTAAATACTTATTTTGTCTAGCGCTACAAATTTTACTGAGAAAAAAGAACATTTGTCCGGACTTTAGAGGAAAAATTTCTAAACTGTCGGAAAAATTTTAACGTCCGAATTAGGGAGGTTGTACTGTATATTAATTTATGATTTATAATTTCAATCCCTCAATAAATTTAAGGAAATATTCTCTTTTGTTAAACAAAATCATTAAGTTTCATTAGTCGAATATTTCGTTCAGTGTTGTAGTTGGCGATGCAGTGTTTGGATTTTCAAAATTAATATTAAATAGTCTTGTATGTATTTTAAATCTGAAATAAGAAAAAAAAAAATAAGTCTAAGACACACCTAACAAGTTGACCCCATAATTACAACAGCACCTTTACAAATGCTGTATTTTTTATATGGAGCTTGACAGATGAGGATTCAGAAAATGAAAGTGGCAGAGAAGACTAAATAATGTTAAATTAATTGATTTATGATCGACAAAAATTCGATTGAAAATATAACGAACGAGCGAATAGAGAATGACTCTAATGATGGGTTGTCATTAGGGTTTGACAAACGGGAAAAACACACTCGTGTTCACAGAAAAATGGGCAAAAGGGGAAATTGTTTTTAAAATATTTGAAATTTGTATGAGTCGCACATCTATGGTTCGTTTGTATGTTCGGTATACAAATCTCCGTTTCTCAACGTGGGCAAGGCAGTAAACTACTTTTCAATGGACCATGTCCACTTCTACGCCATAACCAAAATGTTCACTAAAAATAAGTTATTTTATAATATTCTGTTTTCGGGGAAATTCATAAAAACAATTATCTTAAAAAAAATCTTGAAGTTACACCTGTGTATGTACAGTAGTGGAAAAATTATAGAAACAAGATATTCGAAACTTTTGTATATATCTTGCCATTGATTTAGTTTCGTTTTGCTTATTTCTAATTTCTCTACTAAATACTTTTTGATTAATGACCATTTTTAGCTGCCCAGAAAGTTTAAATGCAAAGTTTAATTGTATCTTTTAAGGAGCAGCTATTCATTTCCCTCCTCTAAACACAACTTCTTTTTCGCATATATTGCACTCAGAAACTATTTTATGAGCTTTCCATCATAGTCGGAAAGGTTTTTATGATGTCTTTACTCTGATCCTTTTGGACGTTTTGCAGGCACTGTTGCAGCGTCAATTTTAATTGTTTTTGTTATAAACCGTGAATTAATTGACTAAGTTCGCTATTCCTAACATTAATAATAATAATAATAACCAAAACTTATATCCTGAATGGGAAAAATTATTTCGTTTCTATTATTTCTGTTTTTTTTTTCAATAAAATGCCAATAAAATACGACTCAGTTGAAAAATATGGAAATTAAAGTACCTGTAATCATCCAAA
Source organism: Gymnocheta viridis (assembly GCA_956483585.1). Classification (NCBI taxonomy): domain Eukaryota; kingdom Metazoa; phylum Arthropoda; class Insecta; order Diptera; family Tachinidae; genus Gymnocheta; species Gymnocheta viridis. The sequence goes on along the minus strand of OY101440.1, from coordinate 134,563,266 downwards.
TGGAAAAGTAAAATGCCAAAAAAAACATTTTCTTGTTTCTATTATTTTCGTCCTCCACTGTATAAATTGAAATGTTCTGCTAATTTCTATAGGAATTTCAATGCATAGAAATTGTAGATGATTTCATCTTTGAAAATGGATTATAATAAATCGTTGCAGTCTTGAAATTGATTTGCCTTCAAAACGGCATAAAGTTAATTAAATTTATTTTTTCACATTTTCTAATTTTATTCATGGATCAATTTAAAGCTTATTTTAAGCTTTTAAATGCACCTGAAATATTTTAATATTGAAATAATCTATACATGACTACAAGGGAAGTCATTCATTATATGTAAGAGGACGATTGATTAATAATAAAATCTGTTCTCACACACTTGTCTCGAAATAAAGAAATAAATAAAAAAAATACATTTTTATATTTAAATTTCATATCAAAAAGTCAATTAGCTTATTTTTGTTAATTGAATGTTAATTATCAGTGTCAGACACAAAATGCAATACATGAATGCATGCAGCAAAAGAGAAAGTTCATTAAATGGTGACACTACAAACAGTCATTGAACTAATGGATTTATATGAAAAATATAATTTATAATTATAATGAAGAATTTTAAAAACAAAACCATAACTTTCGTGACCGATGATGATAACTTTGTTAAATTCAATGCTATTAACAAGTAACAAAAATATAAATGTATGTTTGTATGTACATATATAATCAAAAGTATATAATAATAATAATTAGATTTGTTTGTATTTTGCTCATTATTTTAATTAGTTTTCAACGCTTTTCTCACAATGAAATTTAAAAATTATTGAAATTATTGCTGTTGCTTGTTTTTGAACATGACATACAAAATTTATATTTGCTTAACTTCAGCTTGAATGACAGACAGAATAGAATATTTATGACAAAAACTACTTTACTGTGAAGCCATTTTATAGAAATTTCGAAAAATGGTGAGCACATACTGATCACATTCGCTTTAAAATCTAATAATTTCAATAGAGAAGGTGTTATGTTCTCAGGATAGTCACGTTCTTTTAAGAGAAGTTCACTAATTAAGTGCCTGGCCCACGATGTCGAACGAATTCTTTGTTTCATGAAATTATAGAATTTGTTTTAAATGTAATTGTAGGAAAGAACGAATACGTGTGTACGAATGTGGGCCGGGCAGTAAATTTGTTGGTCAAATTAAAATACATTTGAATATGTAAGTTAGTATGTATGTATTGCAAGTGTTATTAAAAAGTGTAGCCCCATAGTAGCAGTGAACCAAGCCGAGGCCTTTTAATAGGCGGCGGCGGCACGTATAATGTCGGCCGGCGGCGACGGCATTTACAGCAATGACTCGGCGGCGGCTTGTATGTCGGCTTTAAGCAATATATAAAAAACAAAATCTTAAAAACAACAATAAATATTTAGTTTTCTACTATTTTTAACCAATGATCTGTATAGAATTGTTTCAAAGGCAGTACTCGTAGTAGTGGATGTACTTAATCCAATTCTGAGCGCTTTCAAAATGGAGTTTTGGGATTGGAAACATAAGCTGCAAAATTTGTACTTCTCCAAAACTATTTGGTTTGAAGCATAGAGGTGGTCAAAATATCTCCAGCACTATGCAATTTCACACGTTGTTTTTATATGAGACACTTCATTTATTTAATTTTTCTTGTTGATGAGCTGTTGCTAGTATTTTATATCCTTTTGCATACCAATACACTCATCTGAATCAGAGCTCGATCATGAATCGCTAATTGATTCAGATTCAGTTTTCATAAATAATCCACTAGAGATTTTTGCACCACTTTTATTAAAATTCAATGACGTCTAAAAGAGCTTAATAAAAAAAGACGTGTGGCACTCGGGGACTGCCGCGGCAAAGCTATTGCATAGCATTTTTTATAAACTTATGCAATTATAATAATTTATATATTTTTTATTTATGCAGTATTTTTTTCTTTCTTTGATATTAATTCAAGTTTTTTCTTTGATACTAATTCAAGTTACACTTTTTGAGCGTGGTGACCGATAAGAAAACAATTTTTTTTCTTTTATTGAATAAATATAGTTAATATCATTTAAAGTATTTTTATTATCTTACAATACATGGAGGTTATTCAGGAATTTTTATCATTGAAACTATAGGTTTATGGTAACTGAAATAAGAACATAAGTTTGACACTTGATATCCTCTAAATATCTGGAAAATACCACTAAAAAACATACGAATTGTCTGTTTGTTTGTGTATATCATTTTTTGCCAACCACGATTGCTCGTAAGTACGCCATTTTGTGTTTTCCTACATGTAAAAATCTGTTCTTGCAATACTGTATGTTAATGAAATCAATAGCATACTTTAGGTGTTAACATACGCTAGACGATTCAAATACTTTGAAAAACAAAAGACTTAAGAAACAAACTTAGTGTTAGGTTTTTTTCGTTACGGAATTTCTTGATTCGGTCGCCACGCTCAAAGTCCGCGATAAAAGCTATGCAATAGCTTAAAAAAATTTTACAATCATTAAAGCAAAAAATTGGTGTTCACTTGCTGTCCGGTAGGTTAAATATGTCGAATTTCTGTCTCAGAAGCTTTCGTTCTAATATGAGATTTTGTTTTCTTGTATTTTCATCATCACTCGAGTCTAAATGTATATCACAAGTAAAAAACATTTCAACTTTTAATAAAATTTTTATTCAAAAGTAATAAACAAAGCATACCAGCTGTTTCAAATATTTAGAGATGTGTGTTTGAAATGTTGACATAAATGATAAATCATCAACGTCGTCGTCATCCTGTTGTAGAATGCAAAAGTGTTATTGAATTTATGACGACGTTGAAACAAAATGATATTGACAATAAAATGACGACGATGTTGACGACGACAATTGGAATAAGAATGAATGTTTTTCTTAATGACGTTCGATTAAGAATATATCAAAGCAAATAACTGCATATTTACAGCCACGCCCACAATGATGAACGAATTCTTTCTTTTGTAAAATTACATTCAAAACAAAAAAAAAATTCTAAAAGAAGTTTGATTGCCATCCATAATCGTCCCCTTAATTCATATTCTGCTATTTCAAATTTTTATAGACCTTGATATTTAAAATTTTTAATTAATTTGAATTATTAAAACCTTAAACAATAATGCAACTCTTGCAGTTTATTTCACAAACTGATGTAATCAACAGCGTTTGATGTAATAACGACTATTTCAAATACTACTTATAGAAAAACTAGTTTTATACGTAAAACTATGTAAACGTACAGTTTCTCTAATATGTGTGTAGTTTAGTTTTTCTTTTCACTTTAACGTACGCACTGCTATTTAAAAGGTAAAGAAAATACAGGTCATTAAACTATTCCAAGACAATTAACCGCTTACAACGATCCACATTTATAAAGGGAGTATTAGAAGTCTTGAATACCGGCAACTAAATAAAAGATAAAAGGTAACAAAAAATATAATAATGTTTTTGTTTGTTAATTTGGCTTTCAAAATCTTCAATCATACTGGTTATTTTCCATGGGAGTCATTCCACCAAACAAAATGCATACATACATACATATGTACATACATTCCTACATATGCACAGTAGCGAGCAAAACTGTGGGCATGATTTCGCGTCTTGCAATTCTGTGTTAAAGAAACTGGAATCTAAAGATATTAAATATTTTTTTGCACTATATTATTTCTTATTTAGTTCATAAGCAAACTGTATTTAAATTAAAACAGAAACTATTAAATTCAAAGTTGAATTTAATAAAAATAACTCGCCATGCTCACTCAATTTTGAGAAGGTAACACAGTTTTGCATTTCCTGTGAAACTTGTTATTAATTTTTTTTCGTTATTTTTTAAGCTATATTGCATAGCTTTTATCTCAGGCTTTGAGCGCGGCGACCGAATCAAGAAATTCACCACGCTCAAAAAGTGTAACTTGAATTAATATCAAAGAAAAAAAATAGTGCATAAATAAAAAATAAATTAATAATTATAATTGCATAAGTTTATAAAAACTGCTATGCAATAACTTTGCCGCAGCAGTCCCCGAGTGCCACACGTCTTTTTTGTTTGTTTTTATTAGTGTTGAATTTTGCAGAGCAACGTGTTTATAATTGCCTTAGCTTAAAACCACGCCCGTAACGTCCGTATCAGCAGATTATCCGGATTAAAAAACAAAAATTTTAAAACATTGTTTTTGCATTAAAATGTTTTCAAAACACATATCGAATGACATATTATATTTATTTATTTAAATAAATAATTACATATAAAAAGAACAAAAAAATCAAAAATATCTGAAATTGTAGAGCTTCCAACACCAAATTTTAAAGCTAATTGATATACACCTTTTTTAACTCATCTACAATTTTAACTTTATCTAAAAGAGATAAAAAGAGATGTACTGTCATTACGTTTTGTTTTCTCATTCGTAATTTTAAGTCTGAAGGCATTTGCAAGTAAATCTCGTCAACATGACTTGATTTGTGTAAACAACAATGAAACTCCAAAAAAAAGTAAGAATCATGTCAATAAGACATGTGGCGTCTAAACACAGTTTATAACTGTTTGTTTTTGCAACAACGAAAAAGAGAAAAACCATGTTTTTGGAGTAACAGTTAATAGAGATTAACGCTACACAACAGTTTGTATATAATCCGGATTATAAAGTTGCATCTAATTCAGATTATAGAGTACACAGTTTAGTGAAAAACGATGTCCGGATTATCGAATAATCGCGATTAGCGAGGTCCGGATTATCAAGTTTGTACTGTAAATGTTCCATTCCAGTATTTAAATGTTAAAACTGGTTTATGGCCACCAACTATATCCAAAAACAATATCGCTTGTGAAAATCGGTCGAAACCTTTTAGCAGTTAGAGCACGTACCTCCTGTGATGAGACAAATGAAAGCAGAAAATCTTTTAACAGTAAAACAAGGTTCTACGACAATAGCTCACAAATCCATAATACAAGTATCATTAACATAACACCGTAACATCGGATATACATACATACTATATGTATATATGTACATATATTATTTGCTAAGAGACCTAAATGACGTTGTCAAACGAAGGAGCTGCGACACGGTTAAAACTTTCTGCTGAACTGTAAAATTTGTGTGGAATTTGGTCAAATACATCCAAAAAATACATTAAAAAAACAGGTTTCAATGATAATCCGAGCAATCTGATTTTTTCTATAATGCCATCATAAAAGCAAGATGCAGAAACATACATTCGCTTTTGCTCGCCAGTGTAAATATGTATTACATGGAAGATCTAAGCTTAACCTTAAAAATAAAATATTGTTGTATAATAGGTGCATTCAACCGCAAGCTTCAAATTATTCAAAACAAAAATTTATAAATAATTAATAATCTTTCCCCAAGATTCTCCACGGACTTACTGCATAAAATATTTAAATACAAAAAGATAAACGCGTTTGCCAATGATCTGACGACGTTGTCATTTAATGAAAAATTCAATTGTCTAATACTGAAACAATAAAAAATTTACTAAAGTCACTGAGAATCTTTGGTTGAAAAGACTTCTGCTGGTGACGGTTTTATCAAATTTCCTTATTACATTTCTAAAGTTTGTGAGAGGTTTCAAAAAGTTTATTTGTTGTGGGTTTAAGTCAAATTTCATAACATATAAGTTAAATAAGGAGCTTATAAGTTTTGTAAATAAAAATGTACCCTTAAAAAAGCATCCAAATTAAATAGTTTTCAATGACCAACCGTGCAATTTTACTTTTCCTTTAATACTTTCCTTTAATAAAAGCAAGATGCAGAAACATGTGTTAATTTTGCTCGCCAGTGTAATTATGTATATATGATTCTATTTAAGTAAATAATAAATACAATATAGGTAGAATATTGAAATTTGAACAGCTGCACTTGAATTATATAGTACATATTAATATTTATTTATTTATGTAGTATGCAGCAATTTCAATTATTATTAATACATATTAAGACGTGCTTATTTAAATAAAAAATTTTCAAAGCAAAAAAAATTTTGCAAAATTTACCTTTACTGCATTTGCGACAGCAAAAAAGGCCACAATTAGAACCAAAACTTTTCGAATCATTATGGGTGTTAAGGATTTTAAGAAAATTCTATTAAAAAAAGTTTTTTTTATTAAACAAAACAGTTTCGTTCGAGTTACTTTCAGTTGTAAATTGCTTGACGTTTCGATTATGCCGCGAATACCAACGATCACTTTGAACTAATAAAACCGACTGATTGTTTAAGCCATTAAACAACAAACGACTGCCTGAATACAAAATACCGTAAATTGAGCTCCACTCAATTTTTGGGCTGGGTTCGGCTTTAACAAACTTGTTTTTGAGTTTTTCTTCATTTTTTAATTGAGACGAAACGAATACAAAAGACCCCAAACCACCCTCTTTGCCCACCGATGACTCAAAACAAACGATTTATTTTTCAACATGCATAACGAATTAAAAAGTGAGAGAATTAAACTAATTTTTTTTTCATTTGAAATTACAGTGGTGTTAATAATATTATAAATCAAATAAATAAATTCAGTATGTAAACGCATATAATAAATTTCTTTTTTTACTTAAAACTGAAGTTTTTTATTTATTTATTTACGTATAAAAGTCTACATAATGGTTTCATACAGACTTTAGTGACAAAAATACAAGATTATTCAACATATAAACGAGTATGTTGTAGGTGGGGAAAAGTAACAAATTAACAATTTAGAAAAATTAAAATATTACGTTTGATATAACATTTAAACTTAAAGAATAGTCAATAAATTGATATAATTCATTAAAATTTACGCAGATTCTTCTCAGCGCATCAGCATAGTTGGTACGGAAAGTTTTGATTGCAAGAGGATGAAAGTAACGTGTTGAACGGTGGGGTTGGGGGCATTAATAAATTAATTTTTATTTTGAACTGAAGTCGGTTTAATTTATTTTTAGTTTTATCCTTTTTATTTTTAGTAGGAGTTATTTTATTTTTTTTCTTAAATTATTATTTATTTCAATCAAAATTTATAAAGAATAATTTGTAGTTATCAAAAATATTTATTTATTTTATTTATTCCATTTTATCTAACACATGTGGCCTATTGGCCAATTTAAAATATTACAAGATACAAAAGTTCAATGAACTATAACGTGTGACGAAAGAATACTTATGTACGAGTATATAGATAAAGATATTTTTAATGTAAGTAAACATATACATAAAATGAAAGCGAGATCAATATAGAAAATTATATGGGCTTAACAGTTTAAATATTAGCCACATAACAAATTATAATATGATGTAATATAATATATAATATGATAATAATATAATATAGCACAATAATCATAGTTATATATTTAACATATTTAAATATACTAGTAGACTCCGCTCAAATGCTGGCCTTGACATATTAAAATGACGTAAACTTCTAGGTAAGCAGTTCCATAAACGAGCTGCATGCACAACAAATGAATTTTCATAAATTGAATTTCTTATATGAAAATTTGGGGATTTCTGATCGAGTTTGTAAATGATATCATCTCGATTATAAAATTAGGCCTTTGAAATTTAATAATATTATAGTGAAATAGAAGTAATCGAAATTTTAGGTATTCAACAAAATAGAGATTTAAGAAATCCTTTAAGTAGTTCGAGATATGTGCACCAACCCTAAGTCCATAAACAAATCTCACCAGCTTGTTAATAATAAGATTTATTCTATTTCTATTTCCCAAGCTACAGCCCGAGTAAACTTTCAAGCAATAGTTTATTTGCGACAACAGCACAGAATGGGCAGTAATCCTTTTTATGTGTAGGAGAAGAAGCAGGCTTAAGTGGTACAGTCTTCGTTACGTAATACAATCCCTAGAGCAGACTCTATCAATGTGCTGTGTAAACGATAATCTATCATCCAGAGTCACACCAAGGCACCTTAAATTGTCAACAATTTCAATAGTAGCCTCTAATATCTTCAAGTCCAAGTAGAGGCTATTTGATTTGCTCAAACCAAAAACAATAGCTTTCGTTTTATCGGGATTTCTATTAAGTCTATTTGCCTGAATCCAATTTTGGAACACGGATAGTTCAAAACTAATAGTTTCTTGTAAAGCGTCAGAGAATTGTTTCTTCTTCTACCCTCTCTGCAAATGCAAATGGCCTTCCAAAGGTAAACTCATTAAACAAATCTTTGAGGATCAGGGTGAATAGCAGAGGTCCAATAACAGAACCTAATCTAACGTGTCCAAAACTAGAGCGCAAACCATTCAAAGAAACAAATTGCTCACGGCATGTTAAGTAAGACCAAACTAAACGACTAGACGAAATCGAAAAATCAAAATTGTTATTAATTTTTTTTTATCAATAAAGTATGATCAACCTGATCAAACGCCCTTTGATAAGTCTACAGAAACCAGCACACTCAGTCTGCCCGAGTTTACATTTCCTGTAATGCAATCAGCAAGTCCTGTTAAAAGAAGTCCCGTGTTTCTGCCACTGCAAAAACCATATTGACATTCATTTAGCAAGCATCTACTCTCAATCCACCTCGTAACTTGACCCTTTAGAATAACTTCCATAATCTTAGATAGTGTAGGTAATATCCTAAATTAAAAAGTAAAGTCAGATTTGAACTTGAGCAGAGCTAAACCTAAAACAGTGCAACTAATTGCGTATAAGTATTAATAATAAAGAAAAGAAAAAAAAAACTAATTTTTGACAGTGTCACCAAAAGGACACCATAATTGTTGACAAAAATATTGACATGGATACACTTAATCCCATGCTTCTGTCAGGGAGCTTCAACTGGAAAAATAAACAAAGTGTGCATGTGTGTTCGTCCAATTTGCTTTTGCAAATTACACATATCATGTGTAATTTAAAATTTTATTGTTTTTGAGCACTAATTTTTTTATTGTGATGGCGACTGTGAAGATGACAAATAAGGATTGGCTGTAATATTTTAATTTATTTATAAACCTGTGTTGCATTTTTGGCTTTAAATTTATTAAATTTTTTTTGTGATTGCCCTTTTGACACAAAACAAAACTGTGATATTTTTAAAAATAATGATTTATAATTGGTCTGAAGAAAATTAAATTTCTATAAAAATAAAAAAAAATCCCTGAAGAAGTTGGAAAATACCAACGAATCGTCAGAAAAATAATCTTTTATTAAATTACCTTGAAAGCCTATACATCGAAAATATATTTATCATAAAAAAAATTTTGAATTACACCAAAAAGGTACATATTTAATCTAAACAAATCAAAGCACGTTATTTTGCAAAAAAAAAAATGAAAGCATGTGTAATTCCTAATTTCATGTGTAATTTTGCTATGTTGCATGTGTAATTTAACATTTCTTTGGTGGCAACACTGGCTTAAGACTAATTTAAAATAAAAAATTCGCCTTGATTACATCCATACAAAAGCCGCCCTATTAAAACAGCAGTGCCATCATTGTTTTTTACGCTTCAAATCTGTTACTGTGCCTAGAATAATTTAATTGAAACCCCTTAACTAAATGAAAAGTTGTGCACCGATTTGTGTGACATTTAGCTCGTTTTGTTTGGAACATATTTTTTGTATGCTCTTGGAAAACAGCTTTCCCATATTGCGTGAGTTTTCTGTTTTTTATGATTTTTTTTAAATAATAAATTTTTAAAAATTGAGAATTTTAAAACAATGTAAAGAAGGCTTGAGAATTTGCCGAATTTTTCTTTTTATATGGCATGTAGCTCTTTAATTTTGAAAGTAACGAAAACTAGAGATAATTGAGATGAAATATTTAGGTTAGCGTCCCAGACAGCCTAAGAAACAGATGCGAACTGAGCGGCATTAAAAATTTTTTGCGATATTGTCGGGCTGCGTTATTTTACTGTCACCCAAAATTAAAGCCAATGAAAACTTTTTCACCAATACTGGTGAGATAATTTATTAATTAATTATAGCTTTGAACTTATAAAAGTAGGCCAAATTAATAAATTAAAATTTACTCTAAAACGCAATGTTTAAATTTTTTTTAAATAGCAGGTATTACATCTTCTATGAATGGCCAATAATGTCTGAATCCAATAGTTGTGTGTTTAATAAATTTCGTTTAATTAAATTTAAACTTAAAAAAATTAAAAATGTTTAATTAAAATCTACATACACACATCCGTCTGCTTAAATTAATAGTTTTTCATTATATAATCTAGTAACAAAGGGGTACATACAGTAAGACGGCAAACCTCAACACTCAAGACTTTAAGTTTAACAATCTCTTTAAAATATGTGAGATACAGTCAAATCCCGATAATTCGTAATCGCAAGGGACCGGCCATTTCTTACGAATTATAGGGGTTTTCGATTTAGCGGTATTTCGATTTAACGGGATTAAAATAAAATAAATACGAATTAACGGGGTTTTTCAATTTATTTAATAAAACGATAAAAAAACATAAAAAACAATTGTTAAAAATAAAATATAAAATAAATATATAAAATAAAATAGCAAATTCATTTACTTAGCTTAAAATACATAAGATAATGTAATCTAAAATTAATTTTTAAAAAAATGAGTGATTTGCATTTGTTTCAGACTTTTCTCACGGAGGTTGTCCAAGGTATTTTCTATTTTTATTAAGGAACTAAAAATTTCTTCGTTCACAGAATGATTGGAGACATAAAATCTTAGATTATTAATTGCCAATTTTGCCTCTTTATTCGTCATTAAGGGGACTTCGTTATTGCCATCAGCGTCTTCGTCATCACTTTCGATATTGTTAGCTGTAACTTCTTCTAGGATTTCGTCATCTTCCAACGTACCTGCAACAGCTAAGTCGTTATCAACATTTATGTACTCTTCATATGAAACAGCATTTTCAGAGTTGAAAGGTATGCGATTCCAGTCGGACTCAATATTTAATTGTGTGTCTGCAGATAAATCGCAGTTTAAATCCTTGTTAAAAGCACAAGCACGAAAGCAATTTTGAATGCAAGATTTGCTGACATTTTCCCACGCTTTATGAGCAGTATGCATTGCTGTAAGCAACGTAACTTTGTATTCTATTTTATCGTCTATGCAATTTAACATGTTTACAACAACTTCTTTGCGGTATAATGTTTTAAAATTTTGTATTATTCCTTGATCTAGAGGCTGCCGCACAGATGTAGTGTTGGGAGGTAAAAATTCTATTTTGATTTTGCTAAAGTTACGCTCTCCATTGTGGGCAGTACAATTGTCAATAAACAATAAAATCTTTCGATTTTGACTCATCATGCTATTGTTCAATATTTGAAGCCACTCATTAAATGAGTCAGTTGTCATCCAAGCTTTCTTGTTGTGCCGGTAATCCATTGGAAAACTATGTATGTTCTTAAAACACCTCGGTTTTGCTGACTTTGCTATAAGAAGGGGTTTAAGCTTTTCTGTACCATCCATGTTTACAGCAAATAATAATGTCACTCTTTCTTTGCTGCGCTTACCCCCATGACATTTTTCATTTTTATAACAAAGTGTACGATCTGGTAAGCATTCAAAAAATAAGCCAGTTGCATCTGCGTTGAAAATGTCACTTTCTTCATAATCTTTTGTCAAATGATTAAGTTTTTCTTTCCATTCTGAACATGTTTTTTCATTAACGGCCGAACTTTCACCGCAGATTTTTTTAAATGTTATGTTATTCCGTCTTTTAAAGCGATCGAGCCAGCCACAGCTTGCTTTAAAATCATTTAAATTTAACTTTTTTGCAAAACATACTGCTTTTTCCGAGAGTAATGGGCCACTAATAGGAATGTTAGACTGCCGGCACTGTGTAAACCATAAAACTAAAGACTTTTCAAGCTCTGGATGTTCAGGTAGTTTTTCGCGCTTTAGCTTACTGGCTGAAGATTTTTGCATAATAAAATCTCTTTTTTGAAGGATTGAAGTAAGAGTTGATGGAGCAATTTCAAATCGCCTAGCAACGTCTATTTTTTCTCTCCATTCTCAATAGCTGCAAAAATTTGTTGTTTTTGTAACACCGACAGAGTTTTATGAGTGCGCTTTGACATTTTTCTTTACACTGATGTAACAAACTGATCTTAAGAAAATAAACACACACGCAAGCAAAAGTAAAAACCTACGCAAAAAAATAGTGGTAAACAAAAAATCATTCTTTTCATGTTTCTGTTGTTTTTATTACGAATTATAAGTGGTAGTTAGCAAACAATTACGATTTATAAGAGGTAAAGAAGATTTTATTTTCAAAAAAAATTACGAATTAGCGAGGGGACCAAAATGTATGGAAATTTTGCGAATTAACGAGATTTTTTCAAGGGACCGACAGTTTATTACGAATTATCGGGAATTACGATTTATCGGGGTACGAATTAACGGGATTTGACTGTATTTGGTAAAATTCATGCGCAAGCTGAATACTAAAATCTTCTAATTGTAAACTAATGTACAGTAGTGGTGAAAACAGTAGCAATAGAAATCAGAAACTTTCTACAACTTTATTCGTATTCTTTGTAAAAAAAACATTGATCGTCTGATTCACAAACAATTTTGTGACTTTAGTCTGTGATGTGAACTCAAAGTTCAAATAAATAAAGAAATTTTAAAAGAAGACAGCATCATAAAATTGGAAGGCATAATATTTGTTTTTGTGACTATGTTGACAGATTATAAAGTTAAGTATCAGAAACGTAGTGCTCAGTTAAAAAGAGTTGTGATTGGCTTAAGTCTTGTCTTTGTAAACCATTTGTTGAATTCACAAACTACTGTATGAATCATGGTAGAATAATACAGGTAGTGTCGAAGCGTTAACGGACTTTTTTTTGGGTTCGAGTCTGTCAAAATTTGATTATGTATGACTAACACACACCCACACTGCTAAAAAAGCTCACTTTGTCACTTGTTTCAAATGCCAATAAGAAAAGGAAAAGAAACAAAATTCTTTATAGAATAGAAAATGCAACCATTTAACCATTTTTCTTTTGTGCTTTTTGACAGCTTCGAAACTAAAAGCAGTGTTGTTGTAACTTCGTCACTACCTGTATTATTCTACTATGGTTATTGCCAAACAATTTTTTTATAAAGAAGTCTCGATGAGTATTTCAAACATTGTTTTTGAGGTTTTTGTGATTAATTCTTACAAGAGGAATAATAAATAACATAGTTTGTTTTCGTTACGTTGTATTATTAAATAACAACTTCAGCTCATCATAAATTAATTGAAAGAAATCATTCACAATCTATTTAAGATTTCAAGCATTAAAAGAAAAGCCATTGGGCTGACAAAGAATTAAAATCATAGTTTCTATTTATAATTGTGTATTATAATCAACTTATTGTTCATATGAATTTTCAAACTTTTATACTCAACTAACATCAATTCAACAGTTTTATAACGGATTTTTCTCCTGCTTTTCATTTACATATATTTTATATGACGATGGATTAGTGGATCATATATGTATGTATGTAAGTATACATATTTAAGGTCCATTTATAATTGCAGATTCAGTTTATGACATAACTTTTCTAATGTCCTTTCTTATATGATTCCATTTAACAAAATCTATTACACAGGGTGGCGTAAAATTAACGGTATGATGTAAATGCTTTATTTTTTTTTTTTTATTTAAAATTTCTTTTTTGTTGTTTAAGATTTTTAGATTGAAGACACACATTAAAATGGCGAAATACATAAACAAAATTCAATGATTTTGTGCATTATGATCTGTTCCATTTTAAATTTTCAGTATTTTTTTACACAAGTCTTAAGCCAAAGAAACCAAAAAATTTCAAATAAATTATGCAGCATTTATACACTCACGTTAACTTTGCGCGACCCTGTACATATATTTGAAACTTTGTGAATTGCCTAACCAAGAGGGATCAGCGGCAATACACATTGTCATCCCATTTAAATGCAATATTCTAAAATTGCACTCTTAAATTTGTTTACTTATTGTACGCTAGTAAAACCCCCATGAAATGTCATTGGAATAAAAGACAATGCACGTGAATGCCTTTTTTTAAATATTCATACTTAACAAACTAAAAGTTTTAGTATTATTAATAAATATAACACTGAAATTTAGTTTAAAACTTTAATAGCAAAATAAACGTTATAATTAAATTAAATACATAATTCACAATTAAAGTAAACATGCAATTGTCATTATAATTTTACAATACAAAAAATATACAAATCTATAAACTTTAAAACAAAATTAAATTTGCTATCATAAAAAATCTTAACTTTATTCTATTCAAAACCAATTCAATAAAATTATTTACAAGCTAATCACGAAATTTAAAGCCTTTAGCGATTAAATCCTTACGAGCTTCTTGAATTTGTTCTTGCAATTCTTTGGCAGCTTCTGGACAATCGTTGAATGTAAAAGTACGATATAAAACGGTGCCGGCTGCATATAACTTAAATGTATCCAAACAATTAGTATACTTTATAGTTAGTGTTTAAATTTAATTTACTTACACCAAACATAATCACCAATATATAAGGCAACAGTTGTAATGGAAATAATAACTTTTCTAGACCCGGTGTTTTAATGGTAGCAAAAAGTATACCAAAATATGGCACCAGAAACAGCATTAAATACATTAACCAGCGCTGAAGATTTGTCATTTTGTAGAAATTGAAACTTTTAATTTATTATATACTTAAAGGAATGTCGTGGAAAATGCTAGTAAAAAGTTGGAAACAAAATCTAAAAACCACCACTACTGTAATTTTTTTTGACTATGTGTCAACAGAAACAGCTGCCAAGAGTGTCAATAAACACAAGTGCTACCAACTGTAAAATGAAAAAAGAATTGATTTAAATAGTTGGCAACGATTACAATAATACCGTTAAACTTAAATTTGCTGTTAAAAATGAAAGAAAGAGAAAGAGTTTAAGAAATAAGTAAAATAAAAATACAATAATGTTTTCCTTGAAAATAATGAGAAACATTTACTTAAAATAAAATCAATTAAGGTCCTATTTTTCAAAATGCGAAAAACAATTTCATTCGAACATTTTTATTGAAATAATAAATTTTTATACAGGTACATAAATATGTTGAATATAGAGAAACAGATCATAAAGCAACTTTCTCAAAAATAATATTAGTAGATTTATCTTTTATTACAAATAAAGAAAAATTTGGTCGTGACGGTTTATTTATGGTATTCGTCGATATTCAACTTCTCGATAAGTTCTTGTGTTGTACTGAACAACTTCTACAAAATAAATTGTCTCACATGTATTTATGGAGCTGTACACTTCGGGAGTATTTGAATTTTTGTTAAATCTATTATATATTCGTTCTTGTATTAAATTCCAAAACAACTTAAAATATAGAAAAATGTAGATGTGTCGGTTCTTTAGTGCAACATAGTCATTAGAGTGGGCCGATTTGTAAGGACAAAAATTTGTCGATTATATGCCATCGATTTTTCGATAGCTTTTGGCATGAGGAAAACAAAGTTCCACTACGAAATATCAAATAATCATTTTCGATATTTTTTTTACTATATATATTTTTATTATTGTGATACCGTTATTTTTATGTAAAAAAATGTACAAAGAACTTGCTTACTAATTTTTCTATTGAGTAGCGAGTAAATTAAAAACTTTTTACTCGATTTCTGCGGAACGATTTTTTTGAAATATGATTGCGTTGCAGTATAGGAACGTTATGCCAGCATGTTTATCTTAACTGGCCTTTTCGATTTGTCGTTTGATTGTGATCAAATAATGATTTTGCTAAATATTGATTATATTTTAAAATTGATAAATCTTTAAAAACTAAAAAAAAAATTAATGTGATTTTATTCATTTAGTACTAATTTATAATATTTACAAAGTTAATTTTATTTTAATTTTATTATTTAATGCTAATTTGTATTCTTAACACCAATCGTACAAGCTTCTGAACGTAAAAGATTTCGAACTCGACAGCCCATAATTTGATACATTGTTAAGTTCTGCTGAATTATGTTGCCAATAAAAAGCTGAAATAATTAGAAAAACATAAATTTTAAAAATGAAGTGAAACAATTTTTAATATAAAAAGTTCTATGCAACAAATTTCATGAAATTGTTTTTTTTTCGCCGATAAGAGGTGCATAACCCAACAAAAAAATACACAAAAATCGAGCTGAATTTTATAAAAAAAAAAATACGATATTTTGCATTTGCACTTTTGCAAGATCATTTGCACATGTGCACAATCTACATGTTATCAAAAATGGTTAAGTTTTTTAACGTTTCTAATAATTCAGGGATCATTTTTCGGTGCATGTAAAGGGAATTATCGTACTCTGATTTAATAACATTTATATTTGATTCCATATTATCACTTTTTATACACATCGCTCATTTGGTGCACGTCGTCATAACTCAAAGAAAAAGAGTTCAAAGTTTTCCTTTTACTTGCACATATTCTCTCAAGAGGTTTAGTATACATGATATTTATATGAATTTTTTTACCAAAAAATATATTACGATATGACGATTATGTCTAATTTTTTTTTTTTAGTTATGACGATGTTGCAGCACATGAGCAATATACATATATATTACCTTTGGCTCCGTGCTTAAGGCCCACAACTCTTGTTCTTTTTGCATATTTGTACTCAACTTGAGACCCGTAACAAAACGCCATTGGTGTGGACCATAAGCCACAACACTTAAATCATCCGTCGTATAATTTTTACCCTCCTTCCAACGTATTAAAGCACTCGAACCTAAAATGCTGCAATATAAATTTCCATATTTGTCCATAGTTTCAGATTCACACTGCAGACCACGGGACCCCAAAGTGGTGAAATAGTTATCGATCAAAGTATAGCCCTTAGGATAATACCACAAAGATTCGTTGTTAACATATTTTAACGCAATGCGAATTTCATAGAAACTATTTAGGGAATGGAAATATAAATAACGTTCTGTAACAAGAAAAGTAATAAAAAAAAAAGCCAAACATATTTAAGAAATAATTATAATAATATGAATAAGTTAAATTACCATTCAATTTGTTACTTTTGGGACTCAAACTAACCGTGAATATACCATCGTGAGCATTATTGCGTAAAGTTTTGTCTGGTTTCATTAGATCATGTTCTATGCGCCAGGACTTTCGTTTCCACAAATTGTACACAATTAGACCATGACCCCAAGCATCCGTTATATAGACTGTAGTATCTTTACATTCTTTTCTAGACTTTACATCGGCTATCATATCGGTGTAAACCGAAATACCGGCCTTATAGTTATTACTTGGAAACTTGTAACGATGTATTAACTCATCGGATTTAAGATCGAAAACCAAAAGTTGCGGAGCGCACCATTGCAGCGAATTAATTTGGCCCGAATCTATAACCCACAGCCGATCGCATTCGTCAATCTATTGAAATCGTTTAAAGAAAAAAAAGAACATCATAATTAACTAAATTTTAATTGCACCTTCTTTTTGTTGTGTGTCTTGCGTGTCCTACATAAGTTCTTAAAGCCGAAGTTATTGAAGAGCAATTTAATCCATGACTTTTATGCCACTCATAACTCGGATAGGCTTCTACTCTTGGATTGCTTGTGATATTTTGATCTTCTGGTTTTATTATGGCTAATGAGTAGGCGACTCCAAAATTTAGACGTGGTATTGTTAGAAAGATTCGTTGTTTATTATATCCTAAAAGAAACAAGAAGCGCAAACGAAAATTATTATAATATCAGAAAAGTTATGCATCAGGATAATAAAATATTTGAAAATGAAATAATTTCAAAGTATGTAAGTCCACGCATTTGACAAAAAAGAGATACCTCCAACAAAAGTTATGGCTGAAATTGTAAAATATAAAACGTAAGGTTGGACTGGACCTCTGGGCGCACCAGATTTTGCACCACGAATTTAGGTGGAATCTCGACAATTTTGTTTTTTAATTTAAAGCACACAATAAGACTGCTTTGAATAATAGAATTTGGCGTTCGTTCGACGTCTAAGCATTATTGGATAATTTTCCTGCCGAAGGCAAAAAGAGCTTGTTTGCACTTTGTTTGTTGGGATTCAAATAATTAATATTTTCGAATAATTCGATAGGCTGCACCTTTAGATCGGTTAACCAAATTTTTCCCCGAATATATTTTTTATTTTGTTTTTTTTTTTTTTATAAAAAAAATATTTTTTTCAACTTTCTTTGTTTAAACAATGTACCACCTTAAATGGTTTCTTGTGAAAATATAAAAAACGTGAACGATAAAATAAGTAGAAGAAGTTATTCAAGTTTCTTCTTTGAAAGCCACTTGGAATTGTCTTATTGACATGATTGTATTTGCAAGTAAATGCCGTCAACATGACATGACTTGTGTGTGAGCAACAGTGAAAGTTCAAAGAAGAAAAAGTAAGAATCATGTCAATCAGATATGACGCGTCTAAACACAGACTAATATTATACAAAGTTGACTCAGGTTGATATTTAGTTGAAACAAATTTCTCTGTGTGAACATTTAAAAGAAAATTTAACAAAACCAGGGCTCGAATCGTCACATCCGTGAACGTAAAAATACACTTTTCGGATTATGACATACGTGAACGTACTGTATTTTGTAAAAATCGAGATTACAACATCCGTGATCGTATGAACGATGGTAAGAATTTTACGATTTATCATCCATTATCAAAAATTCGTTCGAGTGGAAATAAAAGCTTTTTAAATTGTATACAATATGTAAACTGATTGAAAATATTGCCAGTTAATGAAAATTTCTCAACATTATTATGATATAAGAACTAGTTATAACAAATTAAATACAAAGCAAAATTATTCAAAAGGAAAAGATACACTCAACCGGTCTCAAAGCTTTAGGGCCAATTCCTTCTTACAGTCATACGACTCATTTGCCTCGCGTTATATTTTACAAAGTGTACTCAGCATTAGTGAAACTCTTGTTGCATTTACAAATCTGTAAGGATTTTTGTATTACGGTGTTTTTATGAATTTTTCCTTTCCTTATACATATTTTAAAAAAAAATATTTATTTTAAATTACTATAATTTTAATAAAATATTAAAAAAACGCTCTACATATTTATAATTACTAGAGTACGCCTAGTGGTCGAAATTCGACCGCCAGTTTACACGTATACCTTTTTTTGTTGTATTCATTTAAAGAGAAAAACTGCTTAACTTCCCATTCCCTTCGCCATTGAAAAAAAAATAAACGAAATAAAATTGCATACAAACACGCACATTTATAAAAAGATCTTAATACTGATATATGTATGTATATGTATGTATGTACACTATCTTTGCTTTGCTTATGTTTTTACTTGAACCAATACTTACATAAGTGAATGCGTGCAATTGTGTATTTTTAGCATTTGTAGTGGTGTCAACTTTATGAGCCTTTTCAGCCTTTAATACTGGACCGATTTAAATAATATATAGTCGGGTCACTAAAGTTCAACAATCATTACCATTTGGTGAAAGATTGAAGATAATCGGTTGGCAAACAAAAAAGAAGAAGGGATCTAAAAATGTGTCTTTGCCTATTTATATACAGATGAATAAAATATATGCCGCTATTAATTTTTAATTTAATACTGGATATAACGAACAATTCGCTTTAACGAAAACTACTGTATTTCATGCGAAAATATTTGCCCCTCCTGACGGTGCCTTTAAACGTTAAAAATATTTAATATAAACTTATTATCGAGTGCATTAAATCGTGTGATTTACAAAAACACTATATATATTTTCACTCGTATACGTTTTTCGTTTTTCACGACTGAAAAATTTTTATTAAAAAAAAAATCAAAAACTACAAATATTTTCAAACCTTTATATTCCACATCAATATCTACCGGCAGTTGTATGCGATTTATATTATAAAAACCATTATTAACAGCATATTCTCTATCTGTTGCAGTTGGAAATGTCATATTAATGCCGCGAGACCATCGGTGTAATGTATAAAATTGTCTTTGGCGCAGTACAGTTCCTTGACTATCGAACAGCGTTATGAAAAGGATTAAGCTTATTAACGAGCACACTACAAATCCGCACATTTTTCTTATTAAGGAATTTCCAAACAAGACACGCACGTCTTTGCTGCACCTTTAGCAAATATAAACTGAAAATCAGGTAAGTTTAAGCTTCAGATTTTTATTATGAAACAAGGGAATACGACACGAACTCCAAACAAATAACCAAACAAAAAAACACAAAAAAAAACTAACTAACCAACAAATCAAATACTATCATCCATCTAAGCCAGCATCAATCTTTCTAACCAGACATAAAAACATGTAACATCGTTCGAAAGACAGAGAGTTAGAGAGTGAGAGAGATATATAGGGAGTGAGACAGTTGAACAAATAGTCAAGCAGACGCAAAGGAAATCCCTTAAAATTAATTTCTTTGTTCCTTTAATCTCTTTTTTTTTCGTTATTGTCTGGC
The DNA here is from genome assembly GCA_956483585.1 of Gymnocheta viridis. Classification (NCBI taxonomy): domain Eukaryota; kingdom Metazoa; phylum Arthropoda; class Insecta; order Diptera; family Tachinidae; genus Gymnocheta; species Gymnocheta viridis. Next base: position 134,542,801 of record OY101440.1, on the reverse strand, counting down.
TGTCTGCTTGAATGAAAACAAATATAAAATTCTAATCTTAACACATCCCATTCAATTTTGATTTTGTTGCGCGTAAATCATTCTGCAGCAGCAGCAGCAGTATCGGCAATATCTTCCTTTCGATAACTTACGTAGTGAATATGTAATAACATACTCGTATTCACATACATAAACACGTAAACATAAAACAAATTGTGCACTTGTCTCGATCACACAAAACGCAAGCAACAGCCGAGAATCGTGAAGATCTGTATGTTTTAAGGCGCTAACAACTTCTAATTGACTATTTATGCCCTTTATCTATGGCTGTTTATCTTTCGACTATTTTATATTCTTGCCAACAATAATGTTATTATAAAGGGTGTCTCAAAAAGCAGTGTTATTTAAAATTTTTATATCTTGAGAAAAAATGCTTATTGATTTTTATCTGTATGAATGTCAATTAAGTCGTTGTTAAGTCTTTTTTTTGCATAAGAAAAAAAAAAACGAAAACTTAAAAGATGCTTTAGGGCAGAATTGTCTGGTTGGTTAAAAAAAAGTTTAAATCCACAAAAAAATCCAAACGTCTTTTTGACGATACGATACGATACCGATGCGCATCTCGAATTTGTAAAGATTTATGGTCTTAGTCACAAACGTTTAATAAAGTTATTGTAGGTTTATTGTTGGATTTTTATATGGGAAAATCGATTTTAATGCAAACATGAACTTTATTAAGCGTTTGCGAATAAGGCCATTAGTATTTAAAATTTATTTTCTTAAGATGTTTGTTTAGAAAACAAAGTCTTCTCAATTCATGCGAAGAAAGACGATTTCGAAAGTCTGTGCCCGTTTACATGTGCAAATTTTGATTTAAAAGAAGTATACATATACTCTTACTGCCTGGCCCACGATGTCAAACGATATCGTTCTTTTGTGAAATTACTTTTAAAACAAAAACGATTTCTAAACTTTTGTTTTAAATTTAATTTCACAAAAGAACGTTATCGTTCGACATCGGGGGACAGGCAGTTAATATTCTTTTTGTTTTGTTCTATAAAAAATTTCTGCAATACAAATTTAACAATGTGGTCGCAACTGCAATTTTAAAGTAGAAACGAGAAAAATTGCGGGGACAATAATTGTATATGGGCAAGTCCCAGAAACAGTCCAACAACCAAAATTTTTTTAAAATTTATCCAATTTATTTTTTATATATTTTTTTAAGGAATATTATACTAGATTTGTAGTTTTATAAATAAAATAACTGCCTGTTCGCCGATATTGAAAGATAAATTTCTTTCGTATAATTACATTTAAAACAAGAACAAAATTGTAAAAACAAATTTTGACAAACAAAACAGATGAAAATGGAAAGCAAAATATAATCACCATATCTGTCGTGACCACCTGTTATGAATTCGCCTTAAGATTTGCCATTGTAGATAGTTTTGCTCACTAAACACACTTATGGACATTGTTGTATTTCAAGTTTTACTAAATTTTATAGCAGTTTCGTACGTATTGAACAATAATTAAATTAAAATTTTGTATGGAATATTGATCTCAATAATGGTATTTATTGCGATAATCTCAATAAAGATGTGTATCTGAACACCGTATTAGTGCCACGAGACGTGTTAAATGGAACGGATTGTAGAAACAGCACTTTGATTGAGTGAACTATTGCGCTGTATTCAGACAAAAGTTTCAATAATACGAGTATTGTCTGAATGCAGGCGTTTTTAAATAAATTGATGATGTTTTTTTCCTTAAATTTCATCACTTTTTGGTATCACATTCATTGCTTTGTTTTTTACTTCACATACGTGTGATTTTCTTTCCTCCTTCACAATCTCCTTCCCTCCTTTTTTGTTTGTTTTCACTTATTAGCCGTGTTAGTATGTTTCGTCTTTTATTTTTCTTAATGATATATGAGCATACAATACATATGCGGATTCAATAGGAATGTGTGATTGTTGCGCTCGTTGTTGTGTGTGTTCCACTGTTTGTTGTCTCTTGAGCAGGAACATTTTGTTTTATTCTTTAAGATCAATATAAATTGTTATTTGCGTTGCTATTGTTGTTATTGCTGTGAACATTTGATTCCTTTTCATTGATGCCGCATCAGTTTTTTTCTTTCTTCTTTTGTAAACAATCAATATGGGTGTTTCCATAGAAGAAGTTTTAAACAGAAAATTGCGTAGAAAATTATAATTGCAATAATCTATGAAAATATGTTTGTTATGCACTAAAAAATGTCATTTAGATGGAATACAATTACACTGTACAACAAAATCTTTTTTGATCCTATTTAAAAAAAAAGGGCAACTTATTCTTGAGCAGGGTGCACATCAAAGCTCAAAATTTCACAAATAAGTCAAATCTTAAAATTTGCTTAAGTTTTGATTTACAGCCTAATTATGAGTAAAAAATTCTGCGGCAGATTTCTCCCTTTTGCCAAAAAGGGGCTGTTCACGTATAATATGAGAACAATTAATATGTGAACATTTATTTTGTAAACGGTATCTTGTATAATAATAGTAGAATTTTTCGGTAAATGTTTTTGAAAGACGTTTAAGGCCGCTATATCGCTGTTTAAGCGAAGGGATAAAAAAGACCCATGCTAAAGGCAGAATAAGTTTGTACGTTCTGTTCTTTTACGAATCAGCTGTTTTGTTTCAGTTCAATTGAAAAACTGTATGTGTGGTTTGTTGTTACTTTTTCGTTCTGTTCTGTTGCGGACTATTCTGTAGAAAATAGAATATAACGTTAAGTCAAATTTTATATGTATTAGAATTTTGTAATTCCAAGGGGTTACTTCGACATTTTCTTACTCCGAAAAATACATCCGTCGAAATGGATGTGACCATATTTTAAATTAAATCTATATAAAACTTCACAAAATATTACAAAAAACTTTGAATAACAATTTATTCGAATTGTTGCAAATAACTTAACGAAGAAATCTAAAATTCGTTGTGAATCATAATACAAAAAATGGTTAAGTTGTGTTCACAACTAAGTTGAGTTGTGAATAGAGTTTTTCCCCGCAATTTTTCATTTCCCGGGAAAGCGGGAAATTTTTTTAAATTTCCCGGGATTCCGGAATCCCGCTCCATGAAATAATAAAAATAAAATTTGCTAGGCATTAACAAAAATTATATTAGAAAGTTTGAAACACTTAAGCCCGTGATACACCATCATACACAGTCGTACGATTCATTCACTGGAAAATCTGACAGAATTCTGTTCCACTTTAAAAAATCGCATTGAATTTGCCACACTATCACACAAAAAAGATGCAAACACATACATACTCGTACATTTGTATTTTTCACTCAAGTTATTTTAGATTCTTTTGCACCTAAATAGTTGCAGATTTATAGAATAAATAGTTTTAATTTAATTTTGCTTTCGTTGCAACATAATTTCTTAAAAAGATGCATCTCTGATCGCATGAAATCTATCATTTTATGGAAATTTTCATAATTATATGCAAGTCGGACATACCTGTGAAAAAATCTGCCTCATAAGTATATTTTATGGTCATACATTTTGAACACACACACGACTTTTTTGGCAGATCTCATGACCAAGTATAATAGTAATAAAACTAAACTTAAAAATATAGGTGAACATAAACGAAACCAAAACAATTCAGTTAATAAAAACAAACATAAAATAATATGGAAAAAATTATACAAAGTTACTCGAGGTTTGAATTCCAAAGCAAAAATATTAAATTCTTAAAATAAGAAAATACTTTAATAATATAATTCATATTTTTTGGTTTAGGAAATAATTCTTTAAAACGCTTAAAGCGTTTATGGACTCGTCAGAAAGCCTATTTCTAATTTTATTAACAAATTGCCCTGCTACCGAAAAAGACCGCTCCCTTTGACCGTTAAGTTGCCAATTACTTTTTTTGATTATTTCCCGGGATCCCGCATGAAAAATCCCGGGAAAGCAAGAAATCTTTAGATTGAAATTCCTGGGAATCCCGAGGCGGGAATTCCCGGGAAAAAACGCTAGTTGTGAATCATAATAGGGGCAATAATGACTTTAAATTACAACCACTAACAACCAATTTTGTTTGAAAAATATTCACATTAAATTAACTAATAACATTTTCCCGAATTATGGTGAATTCTCAATTCTTTGGCGCATGAAAACATCATAAGCTGAAAAATTTTTAAGCAACCCATACACTTGCAATGCAATTGTGTAATTTTTCCTATTTTGCAATAATATCGTCAATTTGTATGTCATATTAGAAGGGCGAAAATCAAAATAGTTTTGATTTTTATTGCACAACCGAGAACAATGCGATTGCCTGTGTATATGGCTTGTGAGCAGTGCTGCCAGTAATATTTTCCGAAAAGTCAGATTTTGTAGATAAAATCGTCAAAATCGTCAGAATTTAAAAAAAATCGTCAAAAAATCGTCACTCAAAAATCTTTTGTTTTATACAACAATCTTTCATTTAAAAATTAACAATTCAACAGATTTATTACAAACAACAAAACCTTTAAACATTTTATTCAATTCAAAGCAAGATTTTAAGAGATTTTGTGTCGAAGCTTTTTATATACGTTATGATGATAAGTTTTTATATGATATGTTTTATATTTTAATTTAAATAGAAATTCATAGAACATACTGTTATAAAGTTTTTCATAAACTTGCAATTCATGTGTAGATTCGAATTAATTTTTTGATTTATTCGATTTTATAGACGTACAAAGACATGTACATATAAAGTACGAAAGAAGGACATATGATATTGATTTAAATTGGGTTATTACAAAATAAAAAATACTATATCGTCGTGGTGAATGCAATATGCTGTATGTCACTAAATCATACTTTTGCAGGAAAGACAAAAACTGAATATTTCTGAGAAAAATTGTTTGTTTTAGTTTCGCTGGCTAGAATATAATAATAAATCGCCACGATTCACACTGTATCCAATGTTAGTATCCAATGCAGAATGACACAATTTATAGGTTTTATCTCGAAAGAACACTCCACGCCACTGTCAAATCAAGCGTGCGATTGACATACGTCCTTTTGCAGTAACCAAAAGAAGCTCGCAAAAGCTCTCTTCTGATTGCCTGAACGGCACGAGATAAATGCAAGTTGTAGGAGCCCCAATTTTGGTTACAACGCTACAATAAAACCAAATTCAACTTTTTTTTACATACAGCCTATTGCATTCACCACGACGATATATACATATCATAGTTTTGTTTTTTTATATTTTTTGTAATGCTAACATTGTAACATTCAAAGGAATTATTTTTCAAATAATCTCCAAAAAAAAAAGAATCCCCTCAAGGTTTCCTGTTTGCAATGAGTATCTTATCTTGGTCTTATTAAGATTAATTATGCTAAATCTTCTTTCAACATTAGCTGAAGAGTTTGGCAAAGTCACTACAAATTCACATAAATTTGGAAAAACAGGTTTATTAATTGGTCGATTAATTGACTTTCCTCTTTTCCAAAATATATCTATATCTCCGAAATCCAAAAATCTTAGTTCTCTTATTTCATGTTCAATATCTTGATATTTTGCTTTAGAGACTAGATTAGGAAAACCTTTTAATAAAGGAAGAATTTCGGAGTTATTTTTTCCAAAATCACAGATGATGTAATTAAATTTAAATTTTTTATAATTTTCTCATCGAAATCAAATCTTTTTTTTATTTGATAACACAATTCAACTTAAAATGATACACAATTATCAATAAATTGATTGAAAGTTTCAACATCAATTGAATATTGTCTTAATATTTCTTTTAGATACACACCAATATAAACTTGTTCCTTTTTTAAAAAATTTTTACGCTTATGGAAATAAATTTGATTTATAGGCGTATTTTTTATACATTCATCTACTAAAAAATTTATTAAAACATTTTAAAAAAGTTTCATTATTTCATAGTGCATGTTGTGAATTTGAATTCCTTCAATTTTGTTTAGATTATTCATCAAAGAAAATGCATGTATATAGACTAGCTAAAAAACCCTCAACAAACAAAAGTTTTTAAATCTTTGAAAAAAGATATCGAGGCAATCTCGATTAATATAAATTTCATAATTATTCATCAAATTAAGAACATATTTTAAAAAAGAAAGTAAAGCTCGTTCAAATTTTTAAATATTTCTTCAGCAGTTCAAAAATATATTTTTAGAGCTTGACATTTTCCCATACGTAGAGGCTATGTTGAGCAAAAAGTAGCGAAGTCAAAAAATCGTCAAAGTATGAGGGATACTAAACAAAAATCGTCAAACGTCATTTTGTGTAATTCGCTATAAAAAATCGTCAAAATGACGTAAAATCGTCATGTTTGGCACCTCTGCTTGTGAGAAGAGTTGACGTTGTGCCACTTATTGAATAGTATTGTGCAAAACGACAATAATTTGAACAATAAAATATGCAATATTATTGTTTAATGTATGGGCCGTTTGAATCACAAAATCATGATAAATTATGGAAGCCCTTACTTCTGGTTAATATCATAAAATGTTGTGAAATATTCTTTATGGATGTTATATAAACTCTTGTATTATAAACCTTTCGAATTTAGTGATGCTGGTGTAGTGTTGCTTAGAGGAGTTATAACAAAAATGTCAAAAGATGAGAAAGGTCTGCATGCATGTTTTTCTTTTTGTAAAAAGAGGATAAACATCACATTTTATTTTAAATTACCTACCGTATAGAGGAAAAAAATCTTCACACAATTTTCCTGAAACACAAAAAAATAAAACACAAACACACAAAGATTCAAGTAAAATAAACTGAAGTAAGAAGAGACGAAACCACTTAACTCTGTGAAATATGGCGTCAATTTAACAACCACGAAATTTAATATAAAATATATTTTACCAAATTTCTTTGTAGCAACTTTTTTATATTAAAAGATACCGTAAATTAAAAATTAGTTACAACGGCATAAATTTTATTAAATAAAATATAATTAAAAAAATATTAAAAAAATATGATCTTATTGAATATGCAAAATATTGATGGAGGGCAAAATTTCTTTATATCGTTTCTTTGTACTGAATTTTACGCTTCTTGTCTGTCAGTTTAATTTTACGTCAATATTTGCATTGTTTGCCCAGCAGCAATTCATCCATTCCACATTTTTGTATGCGATAATTGATCTCTTGGTAATTTGTGGTAAAAGTAAACGCCTTTTGCAAACGATTCGACAGCATCCACACTTCTTCTTTAGCTCGTGGTGTACGTATCACCTTTAGGCCACTGATAAATTGTAGAGTTTCTGGATTTTCAGCCAAACTTAAACGATTATGTGGAGTATAAGGAGTACGTATGTTCCAACCCACCAAGGCTATGGGATTTAAATAGCCACATAGTAAAAAACCATGAGCTGACATCGCAGAAGCAGCACATTGAACGCCTCTTCTTCCGAGCAACGTAAATTCTTCGAGGGCAGAATCTAAACCAAGATGCCAGTTTGAAGAGTTGTTTACAACATCGATGGGCACCGCAACTTGGGCATCATTTGACAGGGAATGAAAATAGAGTAGTCGTCTAAGACCAAGACCTACAGGCGTTACCGATAGTCCAAAAACTCCATCCAATAGTTGAAAACTCTGGCCAGCTATTGTGTGTGTACTATAATCGGGATCTGGAAAGGTGTATTTGTTTTCTATACGCCAAGATTCTTTATTGGCGACATCATAAACGATCAATGAGTTACCAAGTGCATCAGCCATGTAAACGAATGCCTTAAAACAGTTACCAAATGGTGGCGGATCTTCAATATCTACAAGTATTGTAACAAAACGACTAACTCCAGCTCGAAAGACACTTTTGGGCAAACGATAACGATGAACCAGAGTTTCAGTTCGAATATCGATAACAACCACTTGAGGCTGGCAATATTGTACGAATTCGATTTCTCCACTATCTAAAATCCACATGCGACCACATGGATCGATCTGCAAAATATAAAAAAAGATATAAAGGAAAATATAATTAATCCGAAAACGATAAAATAAATTTTTAGAATAGTGTCACACAAATAAAAATTCTTGTGACAAGATTGGAAATGAAGCCTGTTTAATATTCAATTGAGTGTTCATTTGAGGGCGCTGTTGGCTGAAGTAGTTAGAGCACTGACCACAATGCAAATGATGACAGAGAACGTGGGTTTTAGGCCCTTTCCAGCCATGTCATAACATCATGCATTGTGTACTTGTTGTTGTTGGACTGTTTAAGTGACGAAGAAGTTATAGCACTGGCGTTACAGAACTGCTATACAAATTTAACAAAGCGGGCAATAACAAAGTTGTAAAATAATTAACCAAGCTTTGTCACTTTCATTCTCACTGTCATCTCTACACTAACTTTTTCCAAAAAAAAAGACACCTTAATTGCGCAATTACTATATATATTTTACACAATTAAGGTCTTAATAGAGCTCAATTTACCATACAAAAGTCTATTAACAAGTAGAGTAATTAGTACTTAATTTCATCACTAATTGAGCAAAATTCCAAATGCAACCCTTGTTACAAGTACACAGAAATAAAAATGCTGTACTAAATTCAAGTATTTTCTACTTACTTTGCGTACGAGTCGTACTCAAAATTTTGAGTACAAATAACAATAACATGTACTTTAATCAATACGAAAACGAGATTGCTTTAGATAATTAATCCTTGAGTTTCTTAAAATGAGTACAAAATTCTTTAATCACTTGAATAATCTTGAATCAACTAAAAAATTCTTAAATTAAATTGAGAGAACTTACTTGAGTCCGTACTTAAATCAATCTTTCTGTACTTGATTTAAGTAAATCTGGAATTAGCGTACTTTTAACACCGCTTGGGATTGATTTAAGTACGGATGGATTGATTTGAATGCATGTTTACTGAGAAGTCGGTGTCAGTGAGAAGAAACAATTCTATGCAATAGAAGCCAGATCACTAGAACAGCAGACTAACGTGCGTACATTGCAATCGCCTGAAATTCAAGAAATTCCGTAACGAAAAAACCTAACACTAAGTTTGTTTCTTAAGTCTTCTTTGTATGCTATTGATTTCATTAACATACAGTATTGCCAGAACAGATTTTTAAATGTAGGAAAACACAAAATGGCGTACTTACGAGCAATCGTGGTTGACAAAAAATTATATACACAAACAAACAGACGATTCGTAGGCTTTTAAGCGGTATTTTCCCGATATTTAGAGGATATCAAGTGTCAAACTTATGTTCTTATTTCAGTTACCATAAACCTATAGTTTCAATGATAAAAATTCCTGAATAAACTATATGTATTGTAAGATAATAAAAATACTTTAAACGATATTAACTTCTCATTTATTCAATAAAAGAAAAAAATTGTTTTCTTTTTGGTCACCACGCTCAAAAAGTGTAACTTGAATTAGTATCAAACAAAAACCTTGACTTAATATCAAAGAAGAAAAAAAAATACTGCATAAATAAAAAATAAATAAAGAATTATAATTGCATAAGTTGAAAAAAATGCTATGCAATAGCTTTGCCGTGGCAGCCCCCGAGTGCCACATGTCTTTTTTTTGTTGTATACATATTTCGTGTTATATAGTGTTTGACATTTTCTTCAAGATTCATCTGTTTTGACAGCTATTAATGTATTATTTTCTACAACAAATTTTTTATTGCTGTAGAACTGGTACTACCCGGTTGATCTGCCTTGTGTCAAATGCTAATTAAGATGTATGTAAATTTACTTGCTCATTTAAAAATAAATTGTCTCAATTAACAATGCCTGAACATACCCTGCAGGAAATGTCAATAGTGAAACTCTACTGACTTGCTATTGACACAGTCAGCAGTACTAGTGAATTATAATAACCCAGACAATGCTATTTACTATAGACATTTAACATGCGCGTTTCATTGAAAATCCACTACTGACTTTGGTACTATTGACTAGGGAGATCTTTTGGGACCATATGTGGACATTGGAACCAGTGATTCACTAGTACGTTTTAGTAATTCTAGTCTACAATTTGGGTACTTTTCTGAAGTAGATGTCAATTGTAAATTGTAAATTTTATTATTTAAAAAAAATAAAAGACTAAAAAGCGCTAATTCATAACAGTCGTTTGAAAAATTTAGGTACAAAAATAAGGTACGAATTCATTTCAATAATTTTAAAGTTTTCTTATAGTGACAATGACGCCAAATAGTCACCACAATAGTGGACAGAAGTGGTGAATTGGGGACACATGCCCCCAGGTTTCCTTCAGAGTAGTATTGCATACAAAGCGATTGGTAGTTAGAAAGTCTGAGCTGTTGCTTCCATTACAAAAAGTTTATCCTATAAAAATTTCAATAAAATCAATTTTTCAAAAATTAGAATTGATTTCCATTGATTTTGTAACTCAGTTCATGACTCATGTGATCAAAAATAAAATAAAAGTGAAAGTTTAACTAATTATTTTACAACTTTGCAGGGAGGGGTTTTTTTCTTTTTCATTATCCAACTTCTGTAACGCTGTCTTATGATATTAAACGATTTACATTATAAATTTAATAATCTTACTTTTATTCGATATATCGATGTCAGGCCATCACAATCCCGCCCATGTGAACTATGCCAGGAGTAATCTGGATATGGCAGAAACACTGAACCATTTGGCCGTTTCTTATTTGTGAGCAGGGCCAAGGAATATGGCACACCTCTTCCAAATCGCGGTACCGTTATAAATATCTTAGGTTGTTCAGCTTGTCTATCTGCAAGCCGAAAGTTTACAAATGATTTCAGATACAAAGACATCTATTCGCATTTCGCACTCACCTGGATAATAAACATCCACATCGATGGGTATGGGAACGTCTGGATCATATTGGCCACTATTTAATGCTGCTCTGCGTATGCTTTCAGAGGGAAAAGCAAATTCTATATTTCGTCCCTCATAGATTGATATAAGTTCTCTATGTCGAGCAAACGCTGTTGTTTTCCTATAACCAGATCTAGCAAAAGATTCCGATAATACACCTTCTGGATCTTCATAGATTTGTGCATAAATGCTATAAAAAGCATTGCTTGCAACTAAAAGTAGTTGTAGCCAAAGATTAGAATAAGATGGCCTAAAACGAGATACGTTTGCTTAAAGAAAAATTTAAACATTGTACGAGGCAATTTAACAACATTAGCGATAATTTCCCGAAAAAAATGTTTGGATTTAAGGAAGTACGTAAAGTTGATTATCGACCCAAGTGTTTCATATTTCACTTGAACAAAAAGTTCAATTTGTTGTTTGTGTTAACTTGTTTGCTAATTACTTCAGTAAAGAATTGAAAACCTGAGTTTTAATATTTAAACAAACGAAAATAATCGATTTTATGAAAGCAAGATTTCTTTTCTTATATTCTCGAAAACTTGTTATTGAAATGCAATCAATTGCACATAAAATTTCTTGAAATTCACAGGAAATTTTCAAGATTTTTGCATTAAAAGTTTAAAATTTTTCAGATCACACATGAAGTTTTTGAATCCGTAATTTTATTACAAAAAAAAACTTTGCATATGCACTCAGCGCTTCTACTTCCGATTTTAAAATTTTACACCAGACACTTACATTTTCTAATTGTGTTTCTTAATTTTTTTTTTAATTTTTATATTCTTATTTTTATTTTTTAACTTGTTAATTTCACTTTTGTTTTTTAATTGTTGTAGCTAACCCTTTTTTTAAATCCAAAGAAATAATTGTTTCTTTCTTGGCCAACGAAATGTTACTAAACGCATTGTCCAGCTACAAACAACGAGCTTAATTGTGCTTTTTTAATTGTATCTGTGGCTGGTGTTATTTATGAAATTATCAAAAATTCGCTTGTGGCTCTTGCACTGAACAGGATTTAATGGTCAATGATTCGCCTTGTTATAATTATTCGTAATTAATTTGTTTTTAATTTTAGTTCAATCATTTTTTTTAAATAAATTTAACCGTTTTTAATTAATTTCACTTCACATAATTTTTAATAGAGATGTGTGTGTATGTGTGTTGTAATTTTCTTTAACTCACGAACACTCACGCTCACGAATAAAATGATTTTTTGGAATGATAAATTTCAAAACTCTTACGAACTCTTAAGATCACGAGACACTTCGGAAACCGTTATCGCTTAATAAAGCATTTCAGCGCTGACGGTCCTCGGTCGGGAGCCAATGGCTTTCTTCTCTGATGCCAAAATGCTTCAGTTTAAGTGTGTTTAAGATTCTGTGAACGTTTTCGTTCAGAAAGTCTTATTTTGTTGGGGAGAGGAGAGAGGAGAGAGAGGAATAAAATGGGGCTCACAAATGCATTTTACCTGAAATTTGTTTTGCTCTCTCATTCGTAATTTTAAACCATAAGTTAGCTCCAAGTCTGGATACCCGGCCACAGCGGTCATCTGGTGAACGAAGAGGCGGATGAACTGGCCAGAAGGGCCTCTGCTGCTCCTTTTATGGTCCCAGAGCCGTTTTGTGGCGTAAGTCGGGCGACTGTAATATCCCTGATCAAAGGAAATGTCGTCACTTCGACCGCTAAAGAAATGCGGCTGACTTCTGGCTTAAGGCAGGCCAAAGCATTGATGCAGCCATTTTCATATAATGGCATCCTGAACTTCAACAGGAATAATATACGGTTTTTTACTGGTTTTCTTTCTGGTCACTTTGAACTGAACTATCCTCTGTGGAAAAGTAATCACCCTTGTGTCGTTTATGCTTAGAGTAGAAGACGTGTTTTTCATTCAGAGTTTCTGTGTTCGGATGATATTAGGCGGACTTCTCCAATATCTGTGCTGACTTTCATAAGGAGAGTCATACAGAGATTGATTTAATTTAACTTACAGATCTACGGCACAAAATATCCATCAGGTGCCGCAGTGCCGTTCTTTGAACCAGATCTTCCCCCTATTCTATTCTTCTCTTCTAGCTCCCGGTCTATTTTCAATGCGTACTTACTACATTAATTAAAAACTGCAGAACAATTTTTTTTTGTGTCATCGAAAATTCAAGTTGGCAAGAAAACTTTCTAGTCTAAACGGGCACTAAGAAAATCCAATTTTAAAAATACCTCAGAGCACAAAGTCACAAACTACTAACAGACATGTAAAAAATGACATTTGCAAATGGTCCAAATCAGCTAAAGTGCCGGTGGTTGAAGAAAGATACAACTATATAAACTTAATGTTGCGAAGAAGGGAAAATAAACAAAACAAAAAAATAAAATTGTAATAAAATTTTGGAAAAATTGTGGTTTGTGTGTGTTTTGTGAATAGCAAGTTTTTAGCTCCAATATGATTATTAGTTTGAGGGAAATGCAAAAATCAATCATTCCGTGTTGGGAAGAATAAAATACCACAAAGCACTTTGTGTAAAATACGTTAATACAGAGAGTAAAACCACAATGAATGCAAAATATTTTTTGAATTTCTTTATCGTTGCCTGTGCGTATAGAGGGAGTCGGAAAATAATCTTATATAGTTTTCCCTTTCTGTCACTCTGTATGCTTATGACAAAGTGTTTGCCCCCGGCCGAAGGGCAGAATTGAAGAAATGATTTACTAAGCCCAAGAACTTTTTAAGTAATTAAATTAATGTATTCCTTGAAAACGGTAGGAAAGTACCATTCTATATAAAATAGAAATTCAAAACGCTGTTACATGACATTTGCAAAGCAGTGATGGGCTATTTCTATATATATCTGTGGACAAGGCAACTTAAATAAATTTTTTTTTTACTTTTCAGGAGCGCAAAAATTGTTTTGTGTATCTTTAAAGAATTTTGTAAGTTTTATCTGCTATGAAAAAATTGTGTGTAATTTAGGTTATAGGCATTTATATTCTTAAATTAAAAAAAAACAAGATATTAAATCAAAAGCAAATCAACAAATCAATAAGCATTATTAGTAATCAAATTTGGAAATAATAATTTAATGTAAACATATGAAACACATACTTTTCACTGTCTCTAATATGGCGTTTTAGCTCATTAATTCAGTCATTGGAGGCAAGTACTTATCACTTCGGATTAAAAATAACGACTTTTTAAAAAAATTAAAAGTCTGCTGTCAGTATTGTATATGATGTTTTTGAAATTATTGTTGTGTTTTATGTCAAGTGTTTGACTCCATGATTTACTGCATAAATATGTTTTCACGAGCACACGAACAATTAAAACAAAATACACTTCTTCGCCATCGGTTTAATTGTCGATGTACTATAGATTGTTTATTTACTAGTAGTTAAATAAATAGTTATATTCAGGTATGTGATTTATATCGATTTCAAAAACGAAGCCATTTTAAGAGGTGTTTCTTAATAATATTTCTTTTATTAAAAAGTACTTCACCGGAAATAATATAGAAAAATTTCTTCATTAAGAAGGATTTTATCACAAAAATGATAAAAAATTGCTTTTAAAATTGCTTCGTTTTCAAAATCGATTTCCATCACATACCTGATTATGTACATATGTATATCGACTGTAAAATAAAGCAGACGTTTGCATGGAAAAGTGAGCTGTTCTCAATAGAACTCATTACCAAGTTGTTGCTGAGATGTTCTTATCGGAAGTCATTGATATTGATGTTTTAAAATTTGACTGATCTTAATATTTTTTTTAATTTTTATTAAACCAAAATAAATAAATTCTTAATAAAATTTTTATGAAAATCGTTTGAACTTTTCGAGTGTTCGTTTAAAGAAAACTGAAAACTAAACATTCCGGTTTCTTTAAACGAAGCAGACGTTTTATTCGGCAATTTAAGGATATTTTTGCTGTCTTGAAAATGTTTAAAATTATACTTAAGCTGTTTTTTTTAGCTTTTTTTATTGAAAATTTGCAATATAATGATTTTTGGAATTGGTGAGCTTACTAGAAATTATTGTATAATCACTTACGAGGCGAAATTGTTGTCTTAACCCTCTGACGACGAATGGGACACGTGTGTGCCTTTTGGTTTTTTCGTCATTACAGCCGTATTTTCTAATGGATTCTAATCTGATCGGTGTTGTTCTATAAAAGACAAATGCATTCTTTGGGAATCGAAAGTGGAGTAAACATAATTTGTTTCGCATGTAAAAAACCAATGTGATTTACTGGGAACAGAAATTTGTTTTACAATTTTCCATAACTAAATTTGATTTTGATTTAGTTTACATGAACCATTTATAGGATTTCTTAATTTTAAATGAATTTTTTTAGTTATTTTTTAATGTTTTTTATTGAATTATTTGTGTTTTCTTTGTTTACTCAATTATAAAATTTTAAATGAAATAAAAATAAATAAAAAATATATCCTTTATTTTTACCTTTAACGACGAATGGGACACATATGTCCCATGATTTTTCTCCTAGAATGAGTGAAAATTTCTAAATTTTGACATCCTTTTAGCCGTGAAATGTGGAAATACTAAAAATTTCCAGCGGAAAATTCTTCGTCGTCAAAGGGTTAAGAAAACTTGAATAGCAATTTTTTTTATAAAAAGTAAAAGAAATGTTACATTTTTGTTAAAAAAGAAAACGTCATTAATCTTATCTTCAATTGTTAGCGTTTAAATGTTAAATTTGCTAAATACAATAAATTAATTCGTACATCAATCGTTGCGAATGAAAGTATAAATTTTGGAAATATATTTTTTTATAGTATTTTTATTATTTATTATTTGAGATATGCATGTCTCGATATCTTATTTCAAAGAATTTCAAAAAGATTTGTTTGTTGAGGGTTTTAGCTAGTCTGTCTATTTACATGCATGCATTTCATTGCTGCTTATGCCAAATCATCATCAGTAGACCCTTAAACCATATTCTTGAAAGGTTTCAAATCTCTCTTATCTTATACAAAAAACAAAACTTTTTGAAATTCTTTGTTTGTTCTTGTTAGTCGTAACACCAAAATAAACTATTAATTGTATTAGATTTAGTGATACCGTCCAATTTGTTTAAATTCTACTTTGTGTATCTTTTTACATTCAGGTGGATTAATCAATGACTAAAACTTACTTAAATAACACATCATTTAAATAGTCAGTTCAATATTGGTTTGTTGCACCGACCATTTTTAAAATAAATTGATCTAGGAATGGGGTATACAATATCCCATTGAATCGTAAATCTATTTCACGAATTTATTTATGGTTGCTGAAATAGCAAGTATTAATTTTGCTCCATATCTAAAATTTTTAAGTTTAATAAGTGTTGTTTTGCTGTTCGGCGATTGCAGCAATTTTTTCATAGAAAAATTTAAAAAATAAATTTCAATCTTGCGTTGCTTCATTCCTAGGGTTATAAAATATTCAAAATATTAAAAAAACCAGTTTATTTTTATTCGATTAAGACCCGGTTCGTTGTTTATGTTAATTTAATAATTGAGCTATAAGTTAAGTTAAATTACTTTTTTTTATTAAAACAAATAAAAAATTTAAAGTTTTATAAAATTAATTAGATTCATAAAATAACTTAAGTTTACGTATTCAACATTTTATTTTTATTGCATACAAATTGCCCAGAATTGCAACCCAAAAGGAAAATATACTATGTATCCCCTTCAGACCGGTATGCATCGATTGTGCGGGTGGGATTTGGGCTCAATATTTTCGCTTCTATTTAACCAATGTCAAATAGACCGGGATGCATCATCGATTGCGCTGATTGTTCTTTATGTTTGTTTCTCTCATTGTTCCGCTGTTCGTTTTACCGCTGCTTGAATTTTTGCGAAATTCTTGCATCACATTTCAGATTTGTCGAAATGAGCCGGCAGAAATAAGTTGTGTTTTCAATTACAAAAGTACTAATCGTGTTAAGAAATAGTGAAGTGGGCATATTTTAATTAAAAAAATTATAAGTTTTAATGTTTCAAACCAATTAATGTCATTTGACGCAATGTGTCATTTTTACCGAAATGCATCAATTATGTGTTTCCTGAAAATCCTCGAAGGATATTTGTATAAGTTATAAAAAAATAAACATTGATTATATTTTTATACGATATAGACACCATATATTCCAAAAATTATGAAAAACTTCTCAGTAGTTTAGCGTCAGGTCTTAAAGGGGTATAAATATTATTTATAGGAACTACATGCAGGATCTCCGCTGTTCAAATTCGCCGTGTTCTCTGATTGCCAAACACTCATATACAAGGTGGCGCAAAAGTAATCCTCCTATCAGAAAATGCTATAAATTTTGCGATTGGCCCCTAATGTCAGTTCTGTTTTGACATTTGTGTAGTAAACACATGCGAAATACACGTTAATAAACAATGTTACGCTACACTGCTCCAGAACGCGGAATATTGGTGACTATTTATATGACCAATAATCGGTCGGTGACTTTGGCACAACGAGGATTTCGTCGCAGATTTCCTGGGCGTCCAACGCCTACTGGTGAAACACTGCGACGTTTAGCCGCTCGCCTCGAAGAGACTGGCACAACACGAGATGCTGCCAGGCGTGGCAGACCCCGGAGTAGCCGTTCTGCAGAGAATATTGCTGCTGTAGCCGAGGATGTCATGGAAGCGCCGTCGACATCGACCAGACGACGTGCCACGCAAATGGGTATAAGTCGAAGGTCTTTACAGCGAATTTTGGTACAAGATTTGAAGATGTTTCCGTACAAAGTCCAGACGGTGCATCAGCTGTTAGCTGCTGACCGCCAATCGTGTCTAACATACGCTCAAGCCATCCTTAATCACCACCAACAGGAAGATGATTTTTCATCAAAAATAATCATGAGTGATGAGGCCCATTTCCATCTTAGCGGGTACGTAAATAAGCAAAATTTACGCTTCTGGGGCACTGAAAATCCGCGCGTAACCCACGAAGAGCCATTACACCCGCTCAAAGTCACTGTATGGTGTGATGTTTTCGCTGGAGGAGTCATCGGACCTTTTTTCTTCGAAGACGTCGCGGGCCAAACGGTTACTGTGAATGGTGAGCGCTACAGAGCAATGATTAACGAGTTCTTTTTGCCGTAACTTGATGAATTGGGATTGGAAAACATGTGGTTCCAACAGGACGGTGCAACGGCACACACTGCACGTGCCACAACCGATATGCTGAAGGATGCATTTCCCGGGCGCCTAATCTCCTGTTTTGGCGATTTGCACTGGCCAGCAAGATCGCCTGATTTGACCGCTGCAGACTTCTTTTTGTGGGGCTTTTTGAAGTCGGGGGGGCTTTTTATGTCAACAAGCCTCAGACTCTTGCAGCTCTTAAAGACAATATCCGTCAAGAATGTGAGGACCTATCGCCAAAGTTTTGGCCAAAGTGATGGAAAATGCCATAAAAAGGGCTCAAATGACAATCAACTGTGGCGGCGGCCATTTACATGACATCATATTCTCGACTTGATGTAAAAAAATTAAAAGACCAAATAAAAATAATCCACAAGAAGAATCAAAGTTTTTCACTTTTTTTTTAAATTACAGCCAAAAAACATCGGCAGGTTTTTTTTGCGCCACCTTGTACAAAAAAATACACAATAACAATAATTGTTAATTATTATGGCGTTCGATAATTAGAGAGAGAGAAAGGAAATTGGTTTGAATTCGTCCATACACGTACATATTAAATTGTGTTATTAATGACATTCACCGTGCAATGATAACACACTATGTTTCTTATTGCCCGTTTATTAAAAGCAATCGCATAAAATATTAAAAAAAATATCAAATAAAAAATACAATGAACAATTTTCGTTTTTGTCGAACAATTCGAATATTTATTTAACCGTCCTTTTACAAAAACCGGTTTCAAAACTCGCTTCATTTCATATGTCTCGGTTCACACTATGAAATTGTTATTTCAGAATGTCATAGTTGTAGTGGTGCTCTTTGAAATTCTCTTTTGTAGTGTAATTCCTAACTGGCAACCTGAAGTTGGCTGTAGCTTTAGTTTAGATTTTCTTTTAGTTTTCTTTGTTTACATGTGACAGCAAACATTTTGTACAAAAAAAATTTACAAGCAAAAAAAAAATTTAACTACTTTACAAAAAATTTCAATGTGTAGCTACGAATGAAAGTTTAAAAGAGAATTAGAGAAATTTTCAGAAAGAAAACTTGCATAACGTGAACCGAGACTAACAGACAAAGTGGTTAAAACAAAAGCAAAAAACAAAAAATTAAACCCAAAATACGGAAGGCGGCGCAGAAAAATTTAACGGTGGAAATATCATCACCAACTAGCAGCCGCCGGGTAAATTTTGTAATTTAAAATTATTAAACATTGGAAAATAAAAAATAGAGGAAATCGGTTTCATTTAATTATAGATAAGTATAACATAAAGCATTTCATTTCATTCTTGGTTTTCTCACTCAATACAGGAGGGCAGTTAGTATACCTATAGAACACAAAATATAAACTTATGCCGGAAGCAGTGGTGAAAATAAAAAAATTTCAATCCATTAAATGCTGAGAAAACTTCATTGTAAACCTGCTTTTTCGTTTTTCTGCGGTCCGAACTTTTGGCATATGCGACAAACCAATAATGAGCTGACGAATATACAATTTTTTTTACTAGTTTTTTTGACTAATATTATTTATTAAGACTGTTTATTATGATGAGAAGGTCGTTTTGTCAACTTGTTACCTGTTAATTATATTATTTATTTACACATGTGTATTTGCGAATTATTGAAAATTGATATTCAATTTATTTAACTAAATTTGTGAGCAAGTATTTTCTTATTAGCTTTAATTTTTGTATGTGTTAATTTTTTGCGTTTCAATGAAGCTTAAAGGGGACTCCGCTGAAGCAACGTCTTGCGGAGGCCTCGGCACAAACGTAGTGACCGTTGCGACAACCTCAGTACTGTTTGTTAACTAGTTAATAAAATGTAACCAATATTCATTATTTTCAATTGTCTGTATTTATTTGCCTTCACAATTAATTCAAAACATTTGTGTAGTGAGTCGTACACACCTCCATTAAAAAAAAAAAGAAAAACCCTAAAACTTACTCTTATCAAACAAACAACTTGCAAATAGACAAAATATTTTGTTATGCAATTTTCTACATTAATTAAAATTAAGTATCTTACAGTAAAAACTAAACAATATAATTAATTACCTTAAATTAATTAATAAATCAAAATGACTTGATATATTTATTATGATATTTGCAATTGCTCAAGCAGTACAAGCAGCAGCAAAGTTGCATCATTTGTTAGTCTTGTCGTTAAAAATTAATAAATTTGCACTAAAATAATACAATTTGATTTAACTGTTTTTAGACATAAAATTATTTATTTCAAAATTATAAATTATTTTCTTTGGTTTTATTAAGCTTAGTGCAGACTAGGCAAATATTTGCTCTCGTAGGCTCGTATGCAATATTATTTAGGGTGGCAGGTTTGACCGTGGGCGTTTCTGCTGACAAGCCAAATTGGCTTCAACAGTTTGTGTTTGTAAAAAAATAAGCTTGAAATTTGAAAAAATAAGATTGCCCATTGCGCAGCTCCGTTATTTTGTCGTGTGTGGTTGTGTTGTGTTGCGACGTAGACATAGAATATGTGTTGTAAGCAATAGTACATTTTTGTATGGAAAGCAGGCCGAGATGTAAAACTTTGGTAGCTCGAGGATGGTCTTCTTCAAATAGCTTCTAGCCCAAACTCAAAAGTTTTACTCGTCTGATCTTTTTTCTGTCCATTTACAATTTTTTTGATATCGATGCACCCGTTTAGAAATTATTTAGTTATTTCCAGTTTTGTGCCGAAAATCTCTTACACCTTTTACAACAAGCACTCATTTGTATTCTATGATGACGTAGATGCGCAGTAGATATTTATTTTGTACGGCTGAGTGCGTAATCTTGTTTTCTTGATTCATGAGCGTAAACATTGTTTTTTGACAAATATTTACTCAAACTGACATAATATCAGTGTTGCCAGAATGAAGAATTGAAAAAAAATTTATGCCAAAATGTTCTGCAGGAAAAAAACTAAATCCTTAATAAAATTTTAGTTAACATACATTTTTCATCTCATAATCTTTCATATTAGAGAAGATCATTAATAAAAGAATGAAAAAAATTTTCCATAAAAATTTTATACAAAATAAAATTTTAACTTAATCAAATATCTCTGATATATTTCCATCTTTATGAACATTTTGATATATTTCAGATGATTTAATTTAATTAGAAATAAAATTTTAATCCTAGTTGAATTTGCATTGCATGAAGACAACTTCGAATTTTATTTTAAGAAATATCTGTCCAATTCACAAACTAATTTATTTGTTGTAAGTTGTATCCGTAGAAAAACATAAATGTGAAAATAAGGCCAAGTTTCTATCCAAATATTTCGGCCGTAAAAAGTACTGAGATCAAAATAAAGACCAAGTTCTTGATAGATACAATACCATCTTATTTCTAGGCAACCTGTAAGATTGGCAACAATCTAAGTTATTTTTGTATAAATATTTATATTTGTATTTATATATAATTGTTTTTTTTTTTAATTTAAAGTTTTATTGCTCACCAGGACCTACCTGTATACCCAATTTCAGCTTTCTAGCTATACTGAAAGTGCCCCATACAAAAGGTGGTCATCCTAGTTCCTCCCGGGTGAATAGTCCGCCTTTTCAGATTTTTCTGGTTATTTGCTCGCTAAAACTTACATCGTGGACATATGGTCTAATTACCGGCGCCATTTTTGTGCAACCATATTCTGCAAATTTACTTTGTAGAATATGTACCAATAAATAAATTATTTTCCCTCCCTCTTGTCTCTCTTTTTCTTTTTTTTCTCTCTTTCACTTCTTTTCGTTATCTTTCTCTCCTAAGTAGAATTATATCTAACAAATTTTCAAAGACCTCCCTTTCAAAGACCTCTTTACGAGATATGTAAACAGCCCATTCGTTCATCGCTTTAAAAAAAATTACCTTAAATATTTATTTATTTGTTTTATTATTTGATTCAATGAAATTAAATAACTGCATTTAGGATTTGAAAACCAATTTATTGCGTAAATCCTGGTTTTGTGTAGTGGGATTTACCGGTGCTAAGGGGAGGACGACAATACGAAAGTTGACTTCATTGAAATTTCGAGTATCGGTAGCCATTTTCTGGAAAAATTTAAAAAAATTTATTAAAGCAATTTAAATTTTATTTGAAAACACGTTTGTACTACCTGATAAGCGTTGGAACTCATCCACAACTCTTCATTCCCCTGATGATTTCTGACCACTTTCATGCCGCTAACAAATTGCAATTCCGCGGAGTTTACGTGCAACTTTTTTAAGTTCTTACTATTGTAAGCTGTATTGACATTCCACATTATCAGCTCAACGGGATTAAAGGTGACACAATACAGATTGTTATTACTGTCCATAGCCGATGCTGCGCATTCACTGCTGCGTTTACCCAAAGGTTTAACTGCTTCTTGCATATTCTCCGAATCATGCTCAAATAATGTGCTATTGTCGATTATTGCCAGTGGCACCGAGTATTCTGTTTTACTGGCCAATGGATGAAAATATAAATTTTTTTTATCCGTTGCCATACCAAAAATGCCATCCATTAAAATGAAACTTTTACCGGCCAGAGAGTGTAGTCCATAATTTGGATCGGGATACATAAATAAATTCTCAATACGCCAGGCATTATCATTCATAAAATCATATACTACCAAACCATGATAGTTGACATCAGCGACATAGATCATGGTATTCCTGCACTTGCCTCTGGGCGGGGGATCTCTAACATCCAATATGAGCGTAATAAATACTGAGGCGCCCGGTGTGTAGACATTTGTATTGAAACGATAACGATGCACTAACTGATCGGTATTCAAATCGAACATTAATAACTGGGGTGGACAATGAACTTCAGAGTTGGTTATGCCGGAGTCAATTACCCACATTTGATGGCATTCGTTGATCTGAAGCAAATAAAAGAATTATTAGCGAAGTTCGGTATTTGATGACACGAAACTTCTGTTAGATTTCATAAAAAAAATAATCTCCAAAAAGCACTTTTGCAAGACCATTTGCTTCAAACACTGAACTCGCTACTATTTTCCCGATTTTCAATAGCAATATTACATGAAAAACTTTAATTTATATAACAGCTTACCGCCACCCGGAAAACTGATGTTATAACAGCATCACAAATTGATCCTTTAATATTTTTGTGTGCTTCATAATTGGGATAAGGCTCCAACAAAAAACCATTCGCTCCCTTCTTATCCGATATTGTGGCCAAAGTATAAGGTATACCTGGTCGAAGTCGCAAAGTTACAAATGTCCTCAAACGATTTTTGTCTGGAAAAGAAATTATCGAGATGAATTTAAAATTCGTTTCAACGAATTTGTTAAGACAACAAATTACTGTAATAATATGGTTGAACGTCGATGAGAATGGCATTTGTTGCCTTTAAATTTCCATTGGCCTCAGCCTGTGTTCTGTCCTTCTCGGTGGGAAACCCAAATTCCATTACGTTCCATTGATATAGTGTCGTTGTTTGTTGTGGACGTGATTGAGCAGTTAATTGCACGTCATACGCGATTACAATCAAAGCACTTAAAGCAAAATACACAAAATTCATGATCTGTAAAATGAAATAAATTAGTATCGAAAGCTTTTGTATTGCCCAGCATGTGAATGTTCCAAAATTTTTATGTGGTAAATCTATATTATCAGGCCTGTTCTGAAATCACGGTGATTTCATGATTACTGATTTATTACTGTTTTTTTTACGTTTTTGGTGTTCACAATGGAATATTTTATTCGAACTTCGAATGTCATGAATTGTACGATTTACAAAGCACTAAAAGAACTACTTTTAATTTTTAGAAATCACGTGATTTGAGATCTCGTGATTTACAGAACAGGCCTGTTTATAATGCACAATTATAGTCCTGGCACTTAAAGTTTACTTCCTTCTTTCGCCACTAAGTTTTAAATAGAACTAAATATCAGCAAAAATTAAATTTCAAAAAAATAAAATGTTATTTGTGCTACTCATAACAAAAAAAGCTAAGAATGTTGAGTACTTCCCATATTTTTTCTGATAGTAAATTAACTTAATCAGCAGGCAAACCGCAAATATGCAATTGCATTGCATTTTCTTGTGCAGCACGTACAGAGGCGGAGATAAAATAAGTATTCGTTTCAGGAATTTTTATAAATTTTGTCATCGAATTGTTACTATATATTTTTGCATATTTTACCTTTTACAATACTTTTTTATGTTGCTGCAAGTTTCAGTCTTAACAGCATATTTTCAGCATTTTTCAAATTTATAGAGCATATTCGATCTTTTTATGGCATATTTTGATACTTTATTGAAAAGTATAAAGACGAAGCCCTATTATTTTCGCTAAGATGTATGTCCATATTTCACAGGCTTCTATCACGTGAATGACTTAAAATTTTCAGAATACAGTGTAGTCGCGATAATATGAATGTTGTAATATATGAACATCCAAAAATATGCGTCTTTCTGCTCTACCAATCACAATTCTAAAATATGAACTTTCTGCGAATGTTTTAAAATATGAACAATATCTTTTGAAAAATTTCTACGAATTTCAACCGCATGATATTTTCATATGCTAAAGAACCGAGTTACAGTGCACTCGCGATAATATGAACATTCTAATATATAAATACCGGGGAAGACTGAACTACTTCTATACAAGGTCAGTATAAGACCGATATTAATATACGCGTTTCCAATTTGGTTCAGTATTTCACCAACTTTTATGAAAACAATTTAAGTATTTGAAAGACATATTTTAAGAAAATGTGTATAAAGAAACTACAAAACACGCTTGAAAAGATTTTCAAACGTTTTTATTTACGACAAGGCTTCAATAATACCATTTCCAAATATGCTTTAAATCTGATAAAGAGATTTATTGATAGACTACATTTTTTTGAACGCAATATAATGCAGGATATACTTTTTAGTGAGCATGAAATTAGTTGGTATGATACAAATTACCTTTCCGCAGTAGGTATTTTGCGGGAGCGTTTTGATGTTATTTCTGGACAAAGTTTTTTTTTCATAGAATTACTCCTGCACTCACAATATTATTACAGTAACGGACTGTACTTTATTCAAGAAGTAATCCGTTCAGTCATTTTTAAAAGAATAAAGTTTTAAAATTGTAAGCAATTTTATTTTTAACTGATTCTAACATTCATTCAAAAAACTAAGGACATATTAATACGGATTTTCGGTTACATTCAATATTGTCCTTTGTTTTCAAGTGCTGTTGTTTTTCTTTGCTTGCTTTATTGAATTTGTTTGAGATTTCCTGTCCTACACAAACAAAGGAAAAATCTTTTATTTTTACGGGCTTAAGTCAATTAATTTTTTAACTTTTAAAAATTGAATGAACTTTTGTTTCAATTTAAATGAAAAATGAGTAGACCGGTTTTTAAGTGAACTTTCATTTATTTTAAATTACAATTTCAGTTAATTTTCCGTACAGAATATTTTGAGTGTGGCATTCATAGAGGGTAATATATAATTTTTTTCTATATTTAAGGTTTATATTCTATATTCTAAGATTTTTTGTTTTAAGTTTTAGTTTTAAGTATATTATAAATAGATTAGTTAATGCAAATGTCGGGAGCAAACATTGTTGTTTCTGTGTAATATTTTAATTATTTAGTTATTTAATTTTTCTTTTTCTAATTTCTTAAGCACGTGCACTTTTTTCTTTTTTAAAATAATTAAAATAATACTTTATAATTTTATGTTTTCAATACCATTAATGCTTAAAAATAACAAAATTGTAATGTAATTTCTCAAGTCTTAATAAACAATCAATCAATCAATAAATAAATCAATCAGTCAATCAATCTAATATATGAACATCCCAAAATATGAACACTTCTTACTTCCATTGACCAATCTAAAATATGAACTTAGTGTAAAAGCTTTTAATATGAAGAAATTATTTTTGTTTTGTTTAATATGGCAGTTACACCAGACCAAAATCTAGTACTTACAAGATTTCGAGCAAAATCTTGTTGATTTTGACTAGATTTCCCATACAAAACAAAATCTACTTCGTCAGTAGATTTCGTCAAAATCTACTCAAAATCTCGTAGTACTTAGTGTTGGAACTATGGGCTTTCCTAAAATG
The DNA here is from genome assembly GCA_956483585.1 of Gymnocheta viridis. Taxonomy (NCBI): domain Eukaryota; kingdom Metazoa; phylum Arthropoda; class Insecta; order Diptera; family Tachinidae; genus Gymnocheta; species Gymnocheta viridis. The sequence goes on along the minus strand of OY101440.1, from coordinate 134,516,706 downwards.
CACTGAAAAATACTACGCTGTTCAATAAAATATCTTTAAAGGGTGTGCTCGCCAGATCTTTCGCATTTGAATGATAATTTTTTGTAAGGAGTTTGACACTTGAAAATGAAAATTACAATCAACTATTTTTGTCATGGATACGAAATTAAAAAAAATGTCATGAATAACCCCGTGTAAACGATAGAGATTTTGATAGAGATTTCAATTGAAAATTACTAGATTTCGGTTTGATGTAAATGCCATATAATAGATTTTGTCTATCCACAGAGTTCAACTCTAAATCAACAGGGTTGCGGCTAAATTATAATTCAAATGCATACTAATTTTAGAGGTTTCTCTAGATGTTATTTTTTAAATTGCCTTCAGCTGTTAATCAAAATTTCTAACATACACGTTTTAGTTAATGCACACATTCAGCTGGAATTCCATATTCATATTTTTTTTAAATAAATTTAACATGAAAGTTCTTAAAATGCATACGAAAAAACATAAGTTTTTAAACTTTAGAACAAATAGGAAAAGGTGCAAGTGTTGCTAATTTAGCGAATAAATTTGGGTGAAAAAATCTACAATATGTGGTTAAGCTGTCGTAGTTTTTAATAAAGCATTGAAATGAGCTGAAAGTGAAATGGTTACTCATCGCGATTTGAATATATTGAGACAGTTAAGAGAGCGGGCCTTTTTAAAGGTGACTGAACAAAAGAAACAGCAAAAGAAAATCGCTGATTTTTTCGCTAATAACTTTTTTTCTTTTTTTTTTTCGAAATAAATTGGTTTTTTTTTTTAAATCCAATAAAAAATTAATAAAAAATTTAACATAATAAACTTTCATTTCTATGGGAAAACGTTTGTAGATGGGAATTAGAAGCCATTCGCAAATATGAACAATCATTCAAAAGTGAACTCTCCTGGTTTTAATTATTTCATATTATCGCGAGTGCACTGTATTTGCATTTATTACACGTTTAAAATGTCTTTAGCCATCAACTTGAGGCAGAAAATTAATTTATATATCATATTTGTGATTTACATTCATTCATTCATTAATAATAAAAGTTACTTTAATTTATTCTTAAATAAAATATACAATCTTTTATTTTTATATATTTTTTCGACCTTCTGTTTTTTAAATGAATCTAATTTATATCGAGCTACAGTTAAATTTTTTTAAAAAATGTTAACAAAATTTGATTAAAAACCGATATTTCGCCGCTTCTTTGTGTGGCTTCTTCAGGGAAATAAAAAATTGTGTAAATTGTAAAAAAGAAAATTATTTACACAAATTTTTATTTTCCTGAAGAAGCCATACAAAGAAGTGGCGAAATATCGATTTATAAAACAGAAATAAAATAAAAATAAAACGTTGTTTCCGTTCTGCCATTTAAGTTGAAATTAATTGATGTTAATTTATCCCTTGTATCTTTGGAATATTGTCTCATATTCAATTCTTTCTACTTTGCAAAAAAAATAATCACTGGATTAAAAATTACGAACAACTAATTGAGTTCGAAAAAAATGGTCACATTAAATAAACAAAAAGTGTTCATTTGAATTTATGTATTTTTCTCAATTAGCTGCAGTACAGTCGACTTTCGATAACTGGAAATTCGAGGGACCAGAGAAAAAGTACTTCTCACACTAACAAGATTTTAAATTACCAAGAAGAAAAAAATAAACTCACTAGATTTTGATTAAAATTTCATTTTTTTTCTTTTATGTTGAACCTTGTTGCGTTAAATTTTTTGTATATGCACAATGTAGGGTAGGTCGATTTAGCAATCGAAATTGTTCCATCGATTTTGCGATAGCTTTTGGCATGAGGAAAAAAAAGTTTCGCTATTGGCCATAGTGCTATTTTTTTACGAGCACTGTGTGCACGTTGTCTCTTCTGTATTTTTACTTATTTAATTTATGATTTTCTTGTATTTATTTTAATAGTTAAATGTTGGTGTAATCTGCAAATAAAAATATTTACTCTCAAAAATGAATTTGCCGATAACCTCTAAGAAAAATCAACACATTAAAAAAAGTGAAATTGACACTTAATATGTAATTGCTTAATAAGCTATTAGCACGAAATGTTTCAATGATAACGTATAAAAATACCCGAAAGTATTTAACATATCAGCTTTGTACTACTATTCTCCGTTTACACAAAGCAAATTTTGTTTCACTCAAAGCTAATGTTTCTAAAAAAAAACTTTTTATTTTAGAAAATAAGCAGTCAAAATTTATGCGAATAATTTTATAATCCTATTGTATTCGCCTAGTCCATAGACTAGCAAGTTTTTATTTGAAAGTAGAGATGGAATCGTGAGTGGCTTTTCACTCACGCACACGATAAAAAAGTTACGCTCATGCACGACCTTATATTTTTAGTTCACGTTCGTGCACGATCACGTGAATGCAAAATAAAGTTACTCCCAATCACGAAAACTCTCGCTCACGAAATACTAACGAAACAAAAACTATAAAATAATTGAAAAAAAATTACAATAAAGCAAAAAAAATTAACGAAATAATTACGCCAAAAATCTACTCATGTACTCACGCACACGTTCATGTGTGATTTGGCGTGATCACGCATGATGCACGCTAATCACATGAGCGGTACCCATTTCTACTTGAAAGTCTTCGTGTAAATTTTGAATACTCGTAGCATATGTTTTTAAGATCCGACCAAAAAAGTTTGAAATGTGTATCTGTGTGTCTGTCCGTGACACCTTAGCTCAGCGTTGCCAGAAGCTTTGAGAAGAAAATCATCACATGCCGAAAAGAAAATCGTATTTTATGGAAAAAAATCATCATAATTTTTTAATATAAAATTTTATTTAAAACAATAAAATGTCTAATTAAAATATATTTGCATATTTAAATTATTATTGTTTAAAGTATTTATAGCGAAACAAACATATGTATGTACGAGTATGTATCATCATTGCTCCGACAAAATCAGTGAAACTAAAAAACATAATTTTTGGTCACACATTCATCCACCAACCAACAAACAGAAAACGTAGCAAAAGCAAAAATCAATTCAGATTAAAAAGTACGAGTAGTATGAAAAAGTTTTGTGGAGCACTTTTACTACATTATACTCGTATGTATACAAGGTTTCATATTTTTAATACGAGTAATATCTTGGTCTACTATATTTAAAAATAATAGCAGGAACAGTTTCTTATTGCTAAGTATTTTTTTGCATATAATGCTAGGAACACAACTGAGACGAACGACGAATTTTTGATCGCGAATATTCGTCTACAAAATTAAAATACATTTATGTATATGAAAATACACACAATCATGGCGACAGCGAAATTCGTCATACGCGGCGAACTCTGCAATAGATTTATTTCTATTTCTTAGGCCGGCGAACGACGAACAAATCAGTACCATGTGACCATTTTCGTTTTTAGTTTTTAAGTTTCTTAGTAAATAAAGTTTCTTATTACTTTAATAATTGTTTTATCGTTATTTTATAACATTTACAATAAATACAGATATAAAATAATTAACTTCAAAAATTGGTTTTAGTTGTGTTTTTGTTAATGTTTCTTTTTTAAGTATGAATTATTTTCTTTAGTGCGGTCGCACTACCAGCTGTTATATAAAATAAGCAAACAAAATAGAATTAAAAAATATTGTTAAATAATTTTGAAAAAAATGGATACTAGTGAGATAATAATTGAAAATGTGAAAAAACAAGAATGTTTGTATAATATTGCATCTCCTCATCAATAGTTCTTCTTGAAAACCTTTGTAATCTTTCCTTAAGCAAAGTTAGAAGAGCATTAAACTTTTAAATATTCATTCTTGTTGCTTTAAAGAAGTGTTCTTCATACTTGAACTTAAGTTCAGCAAAACCACTTCTTTGGAATCCAAGGTCGTTTCTATTATGTTTACCGGCCGTACCCACCACCTTCTTCGTAATTATTTACGTACAAGCAAAAAAGCTTTCACCATGATAAACATTATATTAATTATTCTAATAATTTAAAAAAAATTTGAAATTCTTTGATTCATTTTTTATTTTATTTTCTTTGCACAAACAGTAAACAATAACTATCAATTATAACAGCTGTTATTTTTTCGTCGTTATTGTGCTTCATACGACGAATTTATACAGTGAATTTCCGCCGACGAATTCGTCGCGTTGGACGAAATTCGTCGTTCGTCTCCGTTGTGTTCCTAGCATAAGATACCTGGGAGCGTACTGTTGTGTAATCTATTTCTATATTTAGTTTTGTTTAGATTGACTATTGAGAATATTCGTTCAAATGGGAAGACATATTTAACCTTATCCCAGTTGGCGACATCGACATCACGTCAACACAATACCAAAAAATTGGAGCTTCTCTACTCGCTCTCGAGAACAATTTTGTGCTACTGACAGTCTATTTCTGTTCTATAAAGTCTAGAAAATAACATGAGCCTGGCAATAGTAGTCAGTTGTTTTCGACAACGGGTAGACAAACCCCAATTTTTTTGTATTGTGTTGACGTGACGTCGATGTCGCCAACTGGAATAAGTGTTGTAAAATAGTCATTGAATTTTGTAAAACGGAATTCTCGAAATTCTTCATCTAAGTTTTGAATATCTTTTTCACTAATTAAATTTGGAAAATTGTGTATTAAGCCGGTTAAGGAATTAACTTTTCTTTTTATAATTTTCAAAGGGTCAAGACATGAGAGCTCTTTTAAAAATATATCGTTAAAATCAAATCGTTTTATTATTTGTTTACATAACGCAATGAATGTAAAATGTGTTTGTTGCAGGTTAACAAGTGTAAAGTAATTAAAAGCAACCAACAAAAAGCTGCCACAAACCTTAACATCACTTTGTAGTACAATTTTTAGTATTTATTTGAAATAAAAAATCATAATTTCTAAAAATTAGAAATCATAATTTGAGAAAAAAAATCCTCAAATCATATTTTGATTAAAAAATCATTAAAAATATGATAAAAATCATCATTCTCGCAACGCTGCCTCAGCTAATAGCGATCGACAAAATGCACTTTTACAGATAACGAACTCGAAACCGATTTGTTTTTCACCGAAAAGAAAGAAATAATTTTAATTTTGATGATTTTTTTTAAATGTAATTTTCGCCCATCTTTGATGATATGCAAACATGTATATAAAAAAATTTATCAAAATTTCGGTTTTCGGTGAATATTTTTCCGTACGGCGAACATCAAACGAACGTAGGCTTTAGTCCGATTCCGGCAATGAATCCGAATGCTCGGTCGGACCCTTTTAGCTACCAATGATTTGTTGTTTGTTTGAAAGGTGACTTAATCAGTAGCGGTCCACCCGCTAAAACTGCGAATCAAAATTCTTTATTGCTCCTCTCCCACAGCAATTTGTCCCATATAAACTAGACCCTAATGTATTGCACATTTTTGCCTATTCCACTTATTAAACGTACATTTCTGATAATCTCAATGAAAAAAAAACACTTTATTGAAGGCGCTTTGTTTCAACTCCTTTTTTTTCTGCACTAAACATAAATATTTAATTTATTTATAATTTATGGACTTGTTTATTTTATGAGTTCGTTAATATTTCATTTTGTATTTTTATTTAGTGATTTTTTAAAATAAATTGTGCAAAAAAAGCACTGAGTTCACTTGTCAGATTAAGGGAACAGACTACATAAAGTGTATAGAATTTACATTTTGTTATTATCTTGAAGCACTTTTGATGTTTTAGCTTTTGGTTTCTATTATATTTTTAGCCGCATAAATTATTAACTGGATTTTTTTTTGTATGAAAGAACGTAACAATCGAAACCCGAATTTCAGAGATGAGCAAAACGCACGTCTTTACAGCTTAAGAATTTATTTAAGACTGAGTGATGCAATATGTGAAAGATTCATTTTAAACCAAGCACCGGCTCATTTAAAATTGAGACGAAAACAATTTGCAGTAATTGGAAAATAAATAAATAGAAATGAATAATAAAAAATAGGAAATCAAATATGCATGTAATAGTTATTCACATATTCTGAAGGATTCGAACTCGAGAACAATTAAAAATTTTAATTGAACTTATCAATACAGTTCGAGTATATAAATAAAACTAATTACAAAAATATGCAGAGCACGCTGAATTAAAAGGAATTGAAATTGCTTAGAAGAAATTGATTTCCCGAAGTTTCGTCAATAAGAAATGCTTTATAATGTGATTGACAATATATGGAGAAAGGCGAGTGTGAGTAAAAGGATGCAATCGTAGATTTAACAAACTTAGTTCATATTTAAACGGTCGATAAAAGCGATATATGTACACCCAATCCTGTTTTTACACGATCTTTTTTTACACGATTTTGAAATAACACGGTTAACAAAAATAATTGGGGTGTTCACACTGTGGTCATATCAGTCATATTGTCATAATGTCTTATTATTTTACAATGGTTTAAAAAAGTTGTTGTTGTGCTTCAAGCAAAAAAGTCATAAAATAATAAGACTTTTTAAGGTATGTTTTTGGTTTGTCATAAAATAACAGTAGAAATCTTAGTCGAGCAGCTGTAACTCCTTATTCGAGCCGGCAATAATATTAACAAGCCGCCGCTACAAATAACACAAAATGAAAACAAGGCAAATTCATTACCAGGAGGCGAATTAATTATAAGGTGGTTGCAGTGGCGAATTCACGTGAATTTATACATTAACTGTCCTGTCAAATTTGTTACATATTTTCCATGGTGTAATAATATAAGGTGCTCTTATCAAACAACAATAAAAAACAACATGCATTTTGTTTGTGTAAAATTATCACAATATTGTCAAAAAAAGCTGTATACAAAACATAACAAAATGTGGTTTGTATGTATTTAGTGGTTATGCAAAAACAAAAAGCATAACGTAAACAAAAATATTCATAATGGCGGCCAAAAATGTAAACAACTTTTGACAAAACCGTGAAACACCATTTTTTTGCAGATTATTTAACGGTCAAAACACAACCCTACAAAAAACCATATTCCTTGTTGCGCACACCTGATATTATTACACCATGATATTTTCCGGCGCCATTTTAATGTAATTTTCGTGCAAAAGGCAAATTTATTACGACTACAATAAATCAACAACAAAGCAAACAACAGGCATTTTGTTTGTGTAAACGGTGAATTCATTATATACGCTGTCAAAATTCTCCATGCATAAAAAATTACATTAAAATGGCGCCGGAAAATATTTAACAAATTTGAAAGGGCAGGTAATGTATAAATTCACGTGAATTCGCCACTGCAACCACCTTATAATTAATTCGCCTTGAATGAAAATTATGCGTTTGTGTAAGCATCTGCCTGGCAGCTTATGGATGTTTTTCTACTTGCCGCCGTAAGAAAAAATATTTCGGCTCATTAGTTTGTTCTTCCTCCTCTTCATCACCTAGAAAAGGGTGCATTTAAATTTGAATACATACATACATACATGAATTTTTTTGTTCATATTTACTTGAGGTAGCCATTATCACGTTTAACATGTAATTTTCGCACAAACCAGCTATTATTTTACTTTTTTCACTTGATTTCGGCATTTTGATATGAAATTGTATTTTTAAATGTTTTTTTTGTATCAGCTGGCACAATTATGACATAGCACACTAAATTATGACGGGGTTGTTCACACTTGTCATAAATTGGTGTGCTATTATTTTATGACATATGACTTATGACTACAGTGTGAATACCCCAAATCTTTTCCTGTTTTTACACGACTTTTTTACAGGGGTAAAAATATTTTTGGGGAACTTTCAGGTCAGGTAGTACACACATATGCAAACAAAAGCTGCCATATACATTTGATAACATTCATAATTTGATTAAACATAATTTAAAAGACTTATTATGTGGTAACATAATTCTTTTTGTTATTAATAATAAATTTTTCGATTTCGATTATCTAATTAATTAACAAGCTTGAGGTCACTTTTATATAAAAAACATCTAAATTTATTATCGATATTTCGCTACTCCTTTGATAGCTTCCTCAAGATGAAAAATCGTTTAACAATCAAAATAACAATTAATTAACAAATAGTATAAAGGAATGTATGGCTCAATACAAGGAGCCACATAAAGAGATCTTCAAAGTAGGATGGACACGTTCCTTAGCTGAATTCGCTGTTAAAATAATTAAACCACTGGATCCTGAAAATGCAGACGTACGTAAGCACGGTCTTATGCTTAGTACGTCAGACACTAACATCGAATAAAAAAAATGTTATTTTCCCTATATGTATACCGTAATATAAAATGCAAAATAACGTAACATCGCTTTTCATAAGTTTACAGGAGAACAAAAAACTGTATAATATGGCATCTGTTTTAGATATTGAAATCAAATTTTCACGCTCTTTAGCGCTTTCTAGCGAATTTTGAGCAAATGGACAGCGTATTTTTTATGTAAATAGTTGACAACACTGATGATGATACGTTTTTTTTGTTTCATTCACTTGATGATACGTTATTTTGAATTTGGGTCATAACTTTTTTGTTTTTGTTAACAGAAGCTTGAAATTTCGCACACATATGTAATATGATGTAGTAAATCGTAATCAATAAAAAGCTCAAATTAAAATTTTTTGATGATACGTTGTTTTGTATTTTAGGCGACAATATGCATTTTTTTTTTTTTTTATTTTTAGTTTTTCATAATATTATTTCTAATTAATGTTTATAAGTAATTAGTCGAACTTTCAATATATAAAAAAATTATTTCTACAGAGTTATTCGGTTACTAAAAATATGGTTCTTTATTAAAAAAAATATTTTAAGATAACTTGTGAATTATTTCTTTATTTTTATAACTTAAAAGTCATTAAATTAAATAAAAGAAACACTATATGAAGAAAAAGAAGTAAAATTTTTGTGTTTCATAGAAATATTAATCCTTGAAGATTAAAACAATCAAATATAAATTTTTTGCACGATTTTTCTTTTACACGGTGGTCCATGGAACGTATGTTTCGTGTAAAAACAGGATTGGGTGTATATGTAGTTGTGCTTAAGTCTCGCATTATTAATTTGGAAAAATATTAGTTTAAATGGTAACGATCAGTGAAACCAGCATATACCATTGTTTGCTTTTTTCGCCATAGTGCATATTTTAATCTTAAGGTACGGTCACACTTGGCAAAAAAAAAAAAACGTAACCACTACTTTTGCTTAGGGTTAGTGTGATTTAACTTGGTTTTTGTGTCACAAAATGAAGTCAAATATGCCTTAAAATGCTATTTTTGTATTATTTTTAATAAATGCGAAATTATATTTATAAAAATATTGGAATTAAAGAAAATGCAAATTTAGCTTGTCTGTTGGTCACGTTATTTTCAGCAAATATTTGGAAAGTGTGACTGTACCTTTAAGCTCATATTTACGAAGTTTTCAATATAAAATTTTTTGTTATCATATATTCCACCCTTTCGAGCATATTTTGTTTTATTATCTACTTTATATACAAGGTGGCGCAAAATTAATCATTCACTTTTGTGTTTGGATATCTTTTTTACTTAATAAAAAAAAATTATTTTGACTGATGGCGAAGTCCGCATTTGGACCTTTAAAATTTTTTCGATTAATTGGAAAAGATGATATCCGCCCAGCAGCTGCCGTCAGTGTTCATATACACTTGTGTCCGTTTTATCGCATTTGCCATTTTCTGCTAAATTTCCAGTGATAACTGTTCGCATTCCCGTCGAATATTATCCTTAAGGACTGTGATTTTTTGGGACTTGTTGGCATAAGATCGCGTCTTCAAGTAGTCCCAAAGAAGGGAGTCTATGATAGTTAAATTGGGTGATCTTGCTGGCCATGCCGAATGGTCAAAACGAAAGATTATGGGAACAGGAAAAGGTTCGACAAAATTATTCCGCACTCTTGCGGAGTATAGCGCTGCATTGCTTATCTGTTTGCATTCTGCCCTTGTATAATTCACAAATTTCAAATATGATTGACGTACGACGCCATTTACAAAAATTATAACATCTTTCGATAGGATGATTAATTATGCGCCACCCAGTATTATATAAATAGGCAAAAACAAATTTTTTGATGCCTTTTTCTCCTTTGTTTGTCAACACCGATTTTCATTCATTCTTTTAACAAATGGTAGACATTGCTGAGCTTTAGTGACCCGACTATATATTATTTAAATCGGTTTAGTGTTAAAGGAATAAAAGAATACCAAAGTTGATACCGCTACAAATGCTAAAAATATACACATACATTCACTTATGTAAGTAGTGGTTCAAGTAAAAACATAAGTAAAGCAATGAGAGTGTTTAAGAGTACTTACATCCATAAGTATATGAGTAATACGATTTATTCTCTTCAAATGAGTGAAGCAAGGCAAATTCATAACAGGTAGACTCACCTCAATTCGCTTTGAAAAATACCTGCATTATTTGCCAAAATCTAACGTTAAACACTATATATAAATTAAACATAAACAAATTTTGACAAACAAAACAGATGAAAATGCAAGGAGATGCAAGGAGCAAAAAATAATCAGCTGAGCTGTCAAGACCACCTGTTATGCATTCGCCTTGTGAGTGAAGTTGAAAAAGAAAATGAGATCAGAATTGAAAGAGATGAGAATTAAATGTACATGTACATGTTCGCTATAGTTTTGTTTTATTCGAGAAGAATTTTGTTTATTTAAATGCTTAATATTTAATTAATTATATCTAGAATATAGTCAATATAGTCGGCCATAGGGAATACTAGTTCATACTTATAAGTAAATGTACATATTTACAGAAAACATGCTGTTTTGTAATCGTATATATTTTTTTAATTTTTAGTAATTTTTTTTTAATTTTTAGTGATTTTTTTTCTATTTTTAACTTCCCGCTATCAAAATTAAAAAGTTACGGATTTCGCCCTGATTTTCGGAAATCGAGTTATCATTAGATCTCGAGGGTTAGAGGTCATGGGAATCTAAGCTGACCATTTTTACTATGAAGTTTGTATGGATGGATGTGTATGTGTGTTTGCATTTATGTCTGTTAACCTGTTTTATCTTACGAATAATAATGAAGCGATTCGGTTTAGTCGAATTAGACAATTTTCGAAAATAAAGGGTTTGGAAGAAAATCGTTCTTCTATTTTTGGTTTCAAAGAGTTGGAGTGAGAGGAAAATGAATTATAAATCTTTTTTATAATTTACTACGAAAGGGTAGTGAAAACCCTGTACTCGGCTCGGCAAACGTGGTGGTCAATTTTTTATGCACCTCAAAAGTTTCTAAAAACCAGTGAGTACATCATCAGTTGTTGTCTAACATGCAGATTTTTTTGTACATGATCAAATTTAAAGGGACTTTCACGCTATAATATTTTGTGTTAAGACTTATCGAAAACTCTAATAATACGTGCAAGTGTGATAGTGTGAAAGCAAAATGTTATTAAAATGACAATTAATACAATAATAAATTTGGCATACCATAAGACTTTGCCATTTTTAGAAATTTTTCCAAACGAAAATAGTTTTCATTGGTGCTTTTTACGGGAATTGCTAAAATTTTTATATTTTTTATTTTTATTCGCACTTTTTTCCCAAAATTAATATTTTACATATTTAGTAAAACATTCATAATTTTGTTAAAAACAAATTTAAATTTATTATTGAGGGACATAGCTTGTTCCTATGTGCATTTCAATTTGTTTTTAACAAAATTGTTAATATTTTACTAAATATGTAAAATATTAATTTTGGAAAAAAGTACGAATAAAAATTAAAAAAAAACAAAAGATTTTTCATTTGATCAGGTTTGAATTTTCATAAAAGCAAATTGATTGCTTCACTACCAATAGCGTGCCGTCTCTGATGGGGTTTTTTTATCATACACAGGTTCAAAATTAATGATATTTTGTGTTATTTAATGTTGTACTTTGATATAAACTTTAACTGCTAAACATTTCAAAAGGCCGGCACGTTCGCCGCCAACATGAAACTGCTCAGCCGCCGCTTATTTTCTACTCATATTTTTCATTTTACTTGAGATCTGATAGTGTGAAAACAAAATGTAATGGCACGTTAGATTTTTTGATAGTCGCAACAAATCTCGTTAGATTTCTTTCACACAAAATCCAATGAAAACCTGGCTCAAACTTTTCTTCTGTTAAATTTGAATATAAAAATTCTACTGCAGTCAGACAATCGATCCTTTAAAATCAATAATCTACATGTCAGATTTTCACTGAATTTAAATCAATTCCTTGACAAATTTGTCTTGTTAAGCCGGGTACTTTGCTGTGAAATAGCAAAGTTTGTAAAGCTTTTTCTTTGTGCGCTGCAAATGGTCGAGATATATCCCAATTTTGTATGAACCGTTCTCTTATTTCGAGTCTCTTGAATCAAAATGGAATTTAAAATTCCGTAGCTGATAGCAAATAAAAACGGAACAAGAACTTAGAACCTGTACTGGTTTTGAAATGTTATTAAAAATATTAATGATCACTTTGTTTTATTTTTATTTATCTTTTTGCTAAAAAACAATAACAAACAGATAAACGAACAAACAAACAAACAAAAAGACAGACAGACAGACGAACAAACAGGCAAACAAACAAAGAAAAAATAACATTTGAAGTCCTCATTTTGTGGAAACGAAACATTTGCAAGCGGCTCAAATTCATATGAAGAATACTGGGAACAATTCTATGTGAATTTCAAATGCTTAGAAACGTTTCATTTTACAAAATGATGTTCAAATTTATTTATAGTATGCTGAGGAGTATTTTGAGAGGAACAATTTTGGATAAAACTCGTAATGTCTAGGGATTTCGTTATCGTAGAAATTGAAACGATGGAATTTTTTTTCGTTTCTATAGGGGAAATATATTTGGTTCCCCTCCCCATAATCCGAGCCTGAAAGTATGTATGTATATTAATAAATGTATTTAGTCTCTGAAAATTAAGCTACTGCTTAAATCCATATTGGTTCCACTAGTATCTGCAGTCGTCAAAGGTTGAACAAGAATACGGAAGTTGACTTCATTGAAATCCTGAGTACCGGCAGCCATTTTCTGTAAAAAATTTTTTTTTTAAATGTATTAACAATTGCTAGTGGAGCTATAAATTGATTTATAATACCTGGAATCTATTTGACAACATCCACAGCTCTTCATTGCCCCAATGATTTCTTACCACTTTCATGCCACTAACAAATTGCAGTTCTGCCGATCTTATGGACAATTTTTTTATATTCCCGGTGTTGTAGGGCTTATTGATATTCCACTTTATCAATTGAATGGGCTTTAAGGTGACACAATACATATTGTTTTGACTATCCATAGCCGAGGCTGCACAGGCACTGCTACGTTGACCCAAGGGCCTAAACTCTTCGTACTTATTCTGCACATCATTTTCAAATAAGCTGCTACTGTCGAGCACTCTTAGTGGCACCGAGTATTCTGTTTTACTGGCCAATGGATGGAAATATAAATTTTTCTTATCTGTTGCCATACCAAAAATACCATCCATTAGAATGAAACTTTCCCCGGCCACCGAGTGCAATCCATAATTTGGATCGGGATACATGAACATATTCTCAATACGCCAGGCATTATTATTCATAAAATCATATACGACCAAACCATGATAGTTGACATCAGCGACATAGACCATGGTATTCCTGCACTGGCCTCTGGGCGGTGGATCTCTAACATCAGCTATGGGAGTAATAAACAAAGAGGCGCCGGGTGTGTACAGAGATTTTGGGAAGCGATATCTGTGTATCAGTTCGTCATTATTCAGATCGAACAATAATAATTGGGGTGGACACTGGCCATCTGGGGTGGACGAACCGGAATCAATTACCCACATTTGATTGCATTCGGTGATCTTAAACAAATTAGATTCAGTATATTATTTAATTAGATAATTTGATATACATATTGATAAACAACCTACCGCTACACGAAAAGCTGAGGTTATAGTGGCACAAGTACTTTCACTGTTACTAATGTGTGCCTCATAATTAGGATAGGGCGCTAAAAAGGGACCATTAGCACCCATTATATCTGAAACTGTGGCCAAAGTATAAGGTATGCCACCTTGAAATCTTGGTACAGTCACAAATGTCCTCAAACGATTTTTATCTTGGAAAGAAAATACAAAAGCGTTTTAACAGAATAAAAAAACCATAAATAAATCAAAAACATTACTTACTGTAGTAATGAGGTTGAACATCGATTGGTATGGCATTGCCGGGTATTAAATTTCCCTTGTTTTCAGCTTGTTGTCGGGCTTGAATGTTAGGGAAACCAAATTCCAATTGATTCCACTGATGTCGAGTACAAATTTCGACGGAACATCCCGATTGCTTCCTCGTATTCATGCCATGACTTAATGCCAATAAAGCGCTTAAAGTGAAGAACAGAAGATTCATGTTCTGCAAAATAAAAAGAGAAAATAAATTTTCTAAAAGAATTTCCTTATAAATTATAAAGTTAAAAGAAAGTCTTTGGCACTAGTGAAATGTGCATGGAAATTTTTAAGCTAAGACCTCAAGTTCAGTGTATATATTTTTAAAAACAGCTGGTAAAGTTAACAAGCAACAAAGTAAGTTGTCCTTGCCGTTGCTTTCGCTGGTCTACATTCTTTTAGTCGTATTTCTGTAACATACTTGGGTTAGGAGCTCAAAAACAGGAATAGAAAATAATAGCGATTTTCGAAATTTCAATGCAAAAAGTCAGACGGAAAGAATTACTTATGCTTTGTGTCTATTCGATAGTAGATTATATCAACGTGGTGCTTTTTTAGCCAGGAATAATAAGAGAGGTAACAAGCCATCATAAGAGAGGTATTATGTGGGGCTTGCAAGGACAGCTGGGGGACCTTGATTATGCCGATGACATATAGTCTACTTAACCACTCATTCTCAGAGATGCAGTCGTCGGAAATTACCACCATCAGTGACATCGCAAAATTGGTTGGACTGAAGATTTCCACCAACAGTGACATCGCAAAATTCGTTGGGCTGAAGATAAATACTCGTATACCCAAAACAAAATCGCTCCGCGTCAATAGTAACACAGATCGCAATTTCTTCGTAGGTGATCAAGATATTGAAGATGTTAAGTCCTTCTTCTACCTGGTTAGCACAATTGACACAACTGGTGGCTCAGCAGCAGATATATCCAGTCGCATAAATAAAGCAAGGAGAGCATTTGCCCAGTTAAACCCGGTGTGGAAATCAATCTTTTAATATCTCGAAACAAACCAAAATCAAATTATTCAATTCACTCTATTATATGGGTGCGAGTCCTGGAACATGGCACCACGTGATTTGCAGTACCTTCAGGTATTTCTCAAAAAATGTCTCCGCAAAATCTTACGGATTTTCTGGCCTGAAAAAATATCCAGCAACTAACTCTGGATGGAGGCAAACCAGCAGCCTATTAGAATGGAAATAAGTAAGCGGAAATGGAGTTGGATAGGTCACACCTTCCGTGAATCAGACGACGATATTGCCAAGAAATGTCTAGATTGGAAACAGCAAGGAAGCAAAAGAATTGGGAGATCAGCGCACACATAAAAGCGACAATTAACAACAGAACTTTCGAGATTGCGTATGAAGTGGAACGAAGTCAAGCATAGAGCCGAAGATCGAGATTATTGAAACCACCTTGTGATGGCCCTATGCTCCCTCGAGTGTAACTTAGAGCTTTTTTGAAATCAAATGACGATATACATATATATTTTTATTTTCTGACTTTTTTCAAAGCAGTCCACAACAAGGCAGATTAAACCGGTATGCCGATTTCTACAACAGAAACATTTGTCATGTGACTGTCCAACGAACTCCATGCATTAAAAATATTTTATATTTTGTCTTATATGACGCTTGACAGCTAATAATCAGTTGCGCCAATGCGTACACCTGTTTTTCGTTCTTTTTACATATATTTTTTTCGATCAAAAATATCAGTTACTCCATATTTAAACCATATAAAACTTTGTAGCATGGAATTTTCATTTCAAATAAGAAAGACAGAAAAAAAAAATACAAAATACATTTCAACACTTTCAAATAAAATGAAAAATGTATGCAACAAAGTTGCATGGTTTAAATATTGATATAAATGTATGAATATATGTAGTTTGATCGATATTCTTCATTTACAAATACTAAAATTTTGATTTTGCTTTAAATGTAATTGTACGAAAGAACGAATACGTGTGACATCGTGCGCCTGGCAGTTAATTTAATTAAACAATATTTTTAATATGTCCGTCCTTATTTTTTAAATACAAATTGAAAATGAAAGAAAATAGTTGGAATGTACATATATATTTTATAATACAAAAAACTGACCTGAAAATTATGAGATTCTGCTGAAAATCTTGTTTGCGTGAAATGCAAAACTGTGGAGCGTTTCAGTGTTTTACCCACAACTTACATTAATTCAAAGAATAAGAGTTTCAGAACTGTTTAGTTTTCTTTAATAGACATTTAATAAATTAGCTACTGATTTATCTATGTATTTTAAAAATATATTTCACCACTGTATAAATTCTAATGAAATTGTAAATTCAAATGTTCCGCCAATTGCAATGGAACGCCCCACACGAAAATCAAAATCCAAAAATGTTTCCTAAAATGTTTGAAAATCGTTGGCTGCAAAAACTAACTGACTTTTTATTCATTTATTTATTCAATTCATTCAGCCCACATATGGATCTCTTAATTTAACAATATTTTTAATATGTCGTTATTTTCTAAACACGAATTGAAATTATCCTGTGATAACGAAAACTTTTATTTATTTTATTCAAAGTGATCATAGGTCGTAAGATTTTGTTGCTTCATTCATAGCATAATTAGTTTCATGTGTAGATACATGAAATAAATGATTGAATCTTAGAAATCTAAAAGATACACAGAAATAAATTAACTTAAATAAATACTCACAATCAATAAAAACATTAATTAGATTAAACATTTTAATTGATAATAATAGTTTGTCTTAAATAAAGTGGCTTCAAGCCCAAAAGCAAAGAACGAGCGTATTAAGAGGCAGACGGACGACAAGATAACACGAAGAGCTAATTTCAGAAATTTCTTTTTCATTTTTGGAATTCTGTGCCAATGTACGTCATAAACGGGGTTCCAAACCAAAGAACAGTATTTTTCTTATAAAAGCGCAAGCAGAATAAACTTTAGATATTCTATTATCAAGATGAGAATTAAAATTCAATTCACAATCCACAAAATTATATCAAGATCTTAAACTTTGTTAAAAACCTTTAAGTTTTCATCAAGTAAATTGTATTGGAAAACCAACCTGATGATTTCGAATATTTAATGAATTGATAACATTATTATTCATATTTAAGAATAAATTATTTAGAGAACACCAAGTTCGTATGCCATTGATACAATCTCATAAAATTAGGGCATCATGTTGTAAAAGATTTTCCTTAAAGAGTTTAAGGTGCCATCGACATAAATATTAAACAGTGGGAGCCCGAAAGGAAATGTCCTGTATCAGCAATTGGCTTAATATACAACCCTGAGGTACAGCTGAAGTAGCAGAATACTGTAAGGACGCAAAATTTTCTAAAATATCTATATATTTTTTATTTGATAGTTAAGACTTCAACCACTTAAGAAAGATACCATGAAAGCCGATATTTTTAGGTTTGAGGCAAAGAATATTGTGCTCTACTTTATCAAACGCCTTACAAAGGTCCATAAAGAATGCATCATCTTGGTTATGCCTTTCAAAGACAGAGATACAAAAATTATTGAAAGATACACAATTAGTAGCAGTTAAACGTCCAGGAAAAAATCCATGCTGCTCATTACAAATCCAACGCTTAAGTGAAAAATAAGTTTTTTCTTTCATTATATGCTGAATAAATTTTTGAAACATTTGAAAATTTTTAAGCAGGCCGATAATTAGAAACTTTTAAAAATTTAGGTAGTCGAAGCAACTTTCCAGCCACACAGAGCCAAAATGTAATTTACATATATTCAATGAATTTTGTACATAATATTATGAATTCAACATAAACAATTTCATTGAGATTAAGAACTTTACAATAGAGAGTATGAACTGAACATAATGTTTGTTTCTTGAGATTCTGTGTTGTTGAGCCTACAAGTCATCACTATTAACTCTCCTTTAAACAGAATGTGCTGCAGTACAATCATTTTCATTTTACTTAAAATAAATGAAAAAAAGTAATTATTTGTGGAATTTGATAATAAAAATTTTTGAATTTTCTTCAAGCAAGTTGAGTTTTTATGAACATTTATGAACACAGAAATAAATGCGTATTTTTTATTAACAAAAACTTATCACATCGTTTCTTAGTAATTATTTTAAAATTGTTTTCTGTGTATTTAACACATTGACTGCCGAAGCACTTTCAGCAAATAAGATGCTGGGGCGGCACAACAACATTTTCTTAGCATAAGATCATGCATCGAAAACGTCAGTATTGGAATTTAGGCCACTACCAGTAATATTTACTGCTTATAATAATAGAGTTTTTTACAAATAAGATTGGAAATCACCACGAATAAGTTTGACGTGTTAATTTGTGTCTTTTCATTATGAAAATAATATCGCACTTGATCAACAAGAGGGTATTAACTCGAAATTTTAACATTTTCAACAGAAGCAAAATACTTTTTGATTTTACATCAAAGGTATATGAAAAATAGATTTTAAATCATCCGTTTCATTAGCGAAACATAGACAAAACAATGTGAAATTTTTACAGCAGCTAAATATGAATATTAGAACGCAAGTTTTGGAGAAAAGTGAAAAAATTAAAATTTCGAGTTAATACCCTCTTTTTGATCAAGTGCGATATGTAAAATATTTTTTTTTTATTTTCTTTTCTTACTTGTATGTACGAATATAATAAAATGAAATACATTTTTTGTTTTAAAAAACATTTTTTTTCAAATAATTTTTGAGCTGCACCGAAATCATTATTACAGAAATTTCATGCAGGGCCATACATTATATTACTGCAATTAAATCATATTTATCGTCAATTACTATTGTGTGACATGGCTGGAGAGAATGAAAATCGCGTCGGACATAATTATCCGACGTGGCGTAAACCACATAGTGCGTGTGTGTCCGACGTGGCAGTCAATGGGTTAACTTTTAAAATAAAAATATTTATTAATTTATGACACATTTGTTTGTTTGTTTTTTATACGTTTATTTGATCAATTCACAAACAATTGTCGGAGTTGCACGTCACTGGATTTTAGAATAGCGTAGATTTGAACAGTTGTTTAATATTAATTTCTAATGCGTATTTGAACTGGAACTACAATATTTTCTTCGAATAATTGTGGAGCTAATCATCGAAAAGAAATTGTTTTACGTAAATTGACAAAGTTTGTTTTTTCCGATTCACAACTAAAGTAAAAATGTGATCGAGTGATTTTAAATCGACCTAACGTCCATTTTCAGATTTCGAAAAGACAATTTTTTGGAAAATATTGAAATGAATTGCTTTTTTAATTTGACAAATTGTTTAATAAATTCATTATTTTATTAAGATCCTACTATTGGAACAATTTATTATTCATCAGACTAGCAGAACGGATGAGTATCGATTTCGGGGTCGCTACACCATCTTCTCCTCAGCGCTCTTTGTACGATTTTACCATTTTTGACAATGGATACTAGTGAATAGGAGTATCAACTTTTTAATCGCATTATTTAATAATTATGTGGAAATACCTAAACGGTTTCTATCTGGTTGCAAAAATTGTTTGCAAATTTTCGAATCTTTTAAAATTTTATGTGTTCTTCTGTTTTTTTGTTTAATTTTTTCTATTTTTTGTGATACAATTTATTTTGTTAAACTTTTTTCGCTTTTTTCCAATTTTAGAAAAGATTTTTGTATTTTTTTTGGCAAAATTTTTATTTAATTTTTAAACATGATTTTTTCCATGATATGATGGTTTTTGCTATTTTCTTCAATTCGAAACAATTTTCCTTTAACACTCCCAAGTTTTTTATCCTTTTTATAGTTTTAGTCATTTTTATTTAAATTCAGACCCGGTGGCCGATTTCTTCACGAATTTTAATAATTTTCGTGGTAAATGTAGTAGATGCGATTTGTTTTTTTTTTTTTTAATTTTGCTTGGGATTCCTTACAGTTTCAGCGATTCTTAATCAATTTTAACGATTTTTTTTAATATTGCAATTTTTCGCTAACTTTCAACATTTTTGCGTTCCAATTAATTTATTTACCGTCTTACATTATTAACAGAAATATAGCAGGAAGAATTGTTATATGATAGGAAACTTTTTGTATGAAAACAAATAAAAATATTTTTAAACTAGTTTAAAAATTTCAGACAATATGAGACGATAGGACACCGTGTGAATCCCCTAATTGTTTTGTTTAAAATACAGAAGGTAACGCAAGCTATTTGCATTGAACCATTAGGCCTGCAATATTTATATATTATTAGTGAACATAAAATTAATTACGTATTCTCATATACCAGGCAATAAATATTATTTCTTTATTCCGCTGACGTTTTTGTCTTATTGCTGAGATATTTATTGCTTGTCATAGCGGGGGATGTTATTCAGAACTCAATGAAACTATTATTTATTTAAAATATTAAAGTTTAATATACAAAAAACAATGAAGCACATCAAAGTTATTAATATTTATAGTGTAGACATATTCAGCAACAACTATGGAGAAGTTTACGTTTACTATCAATAAAAATCTCACTTAATAAAAAAAACCTGCCCTTAAAAATAAATATTTTTTAAGCAAAATATATGAGCAACAAATTTATTTTGTCTAAAAAATTTTTATTTTTTTTTAAGGAATGGTTTTTTTGTTATCGCATCCTATTTTTGTTTTTTTTTCAATTCTTAAAATTTATTTTGAAAACGATAGAAAACTACAAGAAACTGATCGTTCATTTTGTGTACTTGGTGGCGCTCGCAATTGTCTTTCAGAGCAACGAATATGAAATAATGCGATATTGAAATTACCTAAATTTGTTTTTTGAAATTGGCATTTGTTTAATTAAGTCACAGGCGGGGCAGACCAGAGGTAAAACAATGAGCTTAAATCGGTTAATCCCATTCGGATTATAAATGAAAAGAGATAACAATATAATGAAACATTTTATATCAGATTGTCGATGTCGATTATCGTCCTCGATATCAGTACTGGGGGAAAATTACGGCATTCGATATCGAACGAAATCCCATACAAATTTAAAAAATTTCGTTCGATATCGAATGCCGTAATTTTCCCCCAGTAGTGATATCGAGGACGATAATCGACATCGACAATCTGATATAAAATGATCCGCTGTGCTAGTCTGATGAATAAATTGTTCCAATATCACTTTCTTAATCAAAAAAATTTTTAGGTTTTAATCCAAAGTGATTATTATTTTGGCTAAAGTTCGTAACATTTTTAGTCAGAAAGAATTGTACATGAGACAATATTCCAAAGGAACAAGGGCAAATTTTAACATCAATTAATTTCAACTTAGACGGCAGAAAAGAAAAAACTTTACACAAACAAAAATTCCTTTTTTGTTGTATTGTTGTAGTAGTAGTAGTAGCCCTAATAATGCCACCTGTTTATTTCATCATGCTAACATCCAATTTGTTCGAAAAATAATCACTTTAAACAAAATAATTTGTATTTATCAAAAATTTCTTAAATTAAAAAAGAAATGGGCAAAGTCAGATTTGAACTTGAGCCAAACAAATCCTTTAAACTGAATTTTTATATTGTTATTTATTTTTGCCAAATAATATTCACATACCATAAGAAACACACAACTAATAATTTTTTGCATGTTTTTCTAGAGCGAAAAAATAATTTGTAAGAGATGAAATTTCATAAAGCCGCAACACTTTAGCGGCCAACAACTCGATAAATGAACATGAAAAAAATATTTTGTATACAAATTCATGTCTATTCGAAGTACGATTAAGAAAAATATCAAGGAATTCAGGGAAAGTAAATTTGTTTTTGAATTGCCCGCTTTACAAATAATTCACAATATACCCAATTCTGTTTTAAGCGATATATCTATCGCTAGAAAACTCGCGTAGAAAAAAAATCAGCATCCATATAAAATGACGGGATTGATTTCACGAACATATTAAATATCGGGTAAAATAATATAAATATATAATTAAAATTTATTTTGCTTTAAACATATATTTTATTTAAAAAAAATAAAACAATACAAAAAACAGTTCATTTAGAAAAATAAATCGCAAAAATCATTAAAAAACATATACAAATTAATTTTTAATCAGTATCACTTTCTGATAACCGCATTCGTTTACAAGAGACCTTCATCGCTTGAAATATTTTCCAAACCATACTCAATTGGTGCTGAAGGTTCTCAGATCGTTGACTTACAGTTTTGATAAGACTGTTTGTAATTCACGACAATTACCTAATAATGATTTCACATTTCACGTTGAAATTTCGCAGCTCTTTTCTCATTACGATCATGCTTGGGAAAATGGATTGCCCAATTTGGCTGCTATTTGCAATCCTTCTTCACTAAATTATTTGTTAGCAGGTGTCTCAAGCGCAAAACCAATCAATGATTTCATTATCGCTAAATGAATTATCTAACAATAATTCGTCTGCAGACGATAAATCATCAAAGCCATCTCCTCCAACATCATGAGGTATTGCTTTGATGTTGGAATACTCAAGCGTGTTGGAAGGCACTGAGCTTTTCTTTTTAACGCAAATTGACCAAACTGTTCTCCAAAATGCGTTTAACGTTGGTTTTTTAATTTTGATACAATCCTTAATAGAAAATATCCTTTATGCATTTTTCACATTTTAGAACGCGTTAAATCAAATCAAATCACGTAAAAACGGAATGAAATATTTGTTTGGAATTACATTAAATCAAATTCGCGTGAAAAAAATCGCATAAAACAGGGCTGGGTGTATATTCATTTTTTCTTTGAAATGAATCTAATTTATGTCGAGTTATAGGTCAATTTAAAAAAAACGTTAACAAAATTTTATTAAAAAACCGATATTTCGCCCTTTTAAAAAAACACAAAATTTTATTAAAAAATCGATATTTCGCCAATATCGGGTTTTTAATAAAATTCTGTTAACGTTTTTAAAAAAAAATTTACCTATAGCTCGAAATAAACTAGATTCATTTAAAAAACAGAAAGTCGAAAAAATATATAAGAATACATTTTTGCTTTTGTTGACTTTTTTAAATTTATGTACTCGTAAATGTTATTGAGAATTTGAATTTAAATAGCTATTTAGGCCTCATTTTTTTGACAGCAAAATATTTAAATAATTGGCAACAGCAATTTATAATCAAAAGCCACAAACATAATAGATTTACTTAAACTACTTATCGTAGGACCTGTTTCTCTGAATGCAAAAGAAAATTTTATTCGAGAATTTACACTAAAAACAAAAATAATAAAAAAAAAACTCAAATTTGCTTTTGTGTTCAATATTGTAAATGTTGTAAATGAAAATTTTTCGCATTTCGAGAAACAGTCCCTAAAGCTTTCTTTTTAAGAGATTTCTTTTAATTTTTTGTGTTTTTAGGGCCACTTTTTTTTAAATAATTTCATATGCTTTTAATGCTAATAATGCAATTAATATTATAGATTATGAGAAAAGTTTGTAACTTACGAAGTAATCAGCCGTTCAAGTTTGCAGTTGTAGTAGTATTTCTTTGGCCCAAAAATATTCAGTCAATTCTATTTTATGTTAAATTGGTAAACTTGTTTTTAATTTATTGTGTTTATTTATTTAAACGTAAAAACGTAAAAAGCGTATGTTAAAAATTTAAAAAAATTTAAAAATTATCTTGAAAACGCACGTCTTAACAGGTTGAAAAACTATTTAGAAATGATTGAATGAAAGTTCAAGAATATTTTAAAACGGCACTAAATATTTTTTTTTTACTTTTCTCATGAGTGTATTTTATTAATGTTGGCTTAACTCTCTCTCGTTTAGATAAAAGTTGGTATGTTTAATCTATTAATGTTTTTGCTACACCATGTTTTATGATCGCAGCTACGTAATGTTAAGTTAATTTTAGCAGTAGATGAATTTTAACACTTAATTAGATACAATAAGTACACTGAAAAGAAAAATTAAATCAACATATGTAAGAAGATTTTCGTGAATTGTACGAAATATTTTGAATTTTCACACCACGAAACTTTTTCATAAAATAAGGGTTTTTCAATAAGAGTGCTACAAAGTTTTTTTTAAATAAAACAAAAAATCAATGAAATTATTTATTCCTGTGAAAGTACGTTCGATGCCATTATGTATGGAACTCGATTTCTTTTGCATGGCCACCACTCATCGCCAGCGTCATCGCTGAAGATGATTTTTAGATGAAAATCCGAATCATTTTCAAGTTGTTGCTCAGCCCAATTCACGAACATACGACGCTTCTGGTGGTCAAGCGGCTTCAGTTCTTGCGTCAATTTGATCTTGTAAGGATGTTCGCCACGATGACGTCACAGATATGCCCAACGCTTGAGAACGACGTCTGAGAGACAAATTTGGGCTTTCTTCAACTGAAGCCTCAGCGGCAGCAATCTTCTCGACACTACGGGCACTTCTTTGTCTCACTGGCAAGGGAACATTTTGTACTGTGCCTGTGGATTCAAATTTTTCCACTAGACGCTCAATTGTTGATCTGCTAGGACGATTATGACGACCATAAATTGGACGTAGCACTCTTAACGTTAGTAGGTAGTAAATTTTAATAATTTCGACTCGTTGTTTGCTCGTATATCTTTCCATCACGAAATGGCAAACCTTACTGAAGAGAAATGTCAAAAGAGCGGCAAGAAATATGGCGTCGTTTGCTGTCCCTGTTGCTCTACTTTTGTAGCGTCCCTGTTGAAAAACCCCATATAAAAGAAGTTAACTGGCGCATATTCAGAAATTACTACAGTATTTTTCGTTTAGCTGCACATTAAAGTTGGCAGGAAAATTCGTGCACATACGCAAAATACTCTGCTATGCAGTTTCACATAGCAGCATAAATAAGGCTGCTAAGTCAATTCACTTAGAAATCTGTCTAAATATGCTCTTATGTAAAAAATTATTTTTTTATTGCAAAAATAAATTTAGATATGCAATCTGGTATGTGAAAGAAATCGTTTGATTTGAATCGGCAACATTAATGTTGCGGAAGTGTATCAAACGAAACAAATGTTTTAAACACATGTTTATTAAGGATGCTTCTGCAGGCAGGACTCTATTATGAACTAAATGAGATGTCACTTTTGTACTAACCGACATTGAAAAGAATTAGTTTTCGTATTCAAATTTGTTAATTAATACGCTTAAATCACTTATTCGTCACTAGTATTCGTCGTGATAGCTGATTAAAAAAGAACTTTCAGTCTGACGATTAAAAATAATCCAATGAATAAAACAAATTTAACGTTATCAAAAATTTCTTAATAAAAAAGAAATGGCTAAAGTCAGATTTGTATGCACAATAAATTTATAACCATCTTTGTGGTGATAATTATGATGAACTAAAAGTTTAAATGTTTAATGATAGTGATATTATACATTAAAAAATAACTCGCAATTGTTCGAAACAAATAGCAGAAAGTCCCATATACAGTGTCGCAAAAAATAATAGTAACAACATCTGAGTTTTTTGTGTTGAACTCTTATTTTACTTTCACTCACTGTCAAATGCTTTCAAAATATAGCATGACTTTATTATTTTATTTTTTATTTAGTGCTCTTGAAATTGATAATGCTTTCTTTAAAAGCTGACATAGAAGGAAATTTACAAGAAAAGTTAATAAGGAGAAATTTCTTAAAATTTCTAGCGAGTTAAAATTAAACATCATCAAAATGAGACAAAAGCTGATTTGATATATTATGAGTTGAATTTATTTTCGATATCAGAGAAACAATGCATTGTGTGGTTCACACTACCGCCACTGACATGGCAAATTCATAACAGGTAGACTCGCCTCAATTCGCTTTGAAAAATACCTGCTTGCTTTGTCAAAATCTAACGTCAAACACTATATATATATATATATATATATCAAATATAAAGAAATTTTGACAAACAAAACATATCAAAATGCAAGGAGATGCAAGGAGCAAAAAATAATCAGCTGAGCTGTCAAGACAACCTGTTATGAATTCGCCTTGCGCCACTGATAAAAAAGTGATTTTGAAACTAAAATCCGAAGGGCTGTCAATTAGACAAATTGTTTAAACGCCTGGCTGGACGTTTCGACAATCTTTTGATTCTTTACTCGAAAAAGAACTCCAATGACCCAGCAAATGATCTTGAAAATAAATTGTGTGCTATAGTAACAGGCCGTACGATAAGAATTATACTACAAAGGGCTGGTCTTCTGGGTCGGAGTCCAAGAAAAGTACCTCGCCTCAGTAAGAGAAATATAAAGGAAAATAAAACATTGGGCTTTGCCGGACAAAAACTTGGTCGTCAAAGTTGGAACAATGTTCAGTGATCTGTGATGAAAAGAAGATTAATTTGTTTGGATCCGATGGAAAATCGTTTGTACATCGCCCTGTCACAATAGTGATTTAACACAAAAGAGACCGACAAACACGGTGGCGTGTCTTTGATGATTTGATGGTGATTTTAT
Organism: Gymnocheta viridis; assembly: GCA_956483585.1. Lineage (NCBI taxonomy): Eukaryota > Metazoa > Arthropoda > Insecta > Diptera > Tachinidae > Gymnocheta > Gymnocheta viridis. The sequence continues at coordinate 134,490,038 of OY101440.1, read as the reverse complement.
TATTTCAATTCCAGATAATTGATCATATTTTCTGGATACAAAGACCGCTGCAGATTGTTTGGATATACTGCCGAGGAAAATGTTTCTATTTGCTGAAGAGAAATTGAATTCCATAGAACTCCTCTGGGGAGTTAAAAAAAATAAAATTGTAACGAATAAATCTCCAAATAAGCAGGTAATATGGCAGAAGGTTCAGAAAGCTTGGTACTACATTTCCCCGAATATCTGCTCCAATCTTTTCAGTTCAATGAAGCGACGATGCGACGAAGTAAGTAAAATGAAGAGAAGCTTCTACCAAATATTAAAAGAATTTTTGGATTAGATACAAAAAACAAAGTTTGTTTTGAAAACATAATACGAGTAGTGCCTATTAATCCTGCTAGGCATAATTTTTTAATTACATTAATTTTTCGAATACAGCAGGATTGAAATTTTTTTCCTTCTTAATTTTTTATGTACACAAAGTTATCCACTTCAGTTTAATATATGAACATGTTTCATTTCATTTACGTAAATCTAAAAAACAAAAATTAGAAAATAGTAAAAGTATTGTGCTCCCAATTGTTATTTCCAAAAATGTAAATCCTCTAAAAGGAATCGTGTGCACGATCGGACTTAAAAAGTCAATATCAAAATAAGGTTAACAATGTTATTTGTTTATTTATGTATTTTAGTTCTTAAGATCTGTTCTATAACTTAAATATTATTATTCTTTTTAATATATTTATCTCTCATAAATGTGATTTTTTAATAAAATTCATTCGTTAGATTCATGTTGTTCCACTTAAAGATGAATGGCTACGAAGCACGTACATGCATAAGTACGAGTATATATAAATTCAATATGTTGTATATAAACTAGTTTTGGAGCGGGAATTCTGGGAAATTTAAAATTGTTTGCCGACTTCCCAGGAAATGAAAAGAAGGCTGGGAAAAGAAATGTTTTATATAAATCTAATCGTTTTAAAATTTCAGGGAAAATCGTATCGGATAAATAATGAACGAGTAGCTGACATGTAAGAAATTGTTATCTGAAAATCAATCACTACAGAAGTTTCATTACGGTGCGGGTTCATGCGCGGAAGGAAAAAGCTCTTGAAATTTTACGTTTTTTTTTCGTTCTTTTAGTAGCAAACGTGCTTAAAAAATTATGTACGGATACGAATAACACGAGAATTACATATCGTCATATGATTTCAATAAAGCCCTAAGTTACAAAAAATTCAAAAACGACTTCTTGGTAGATTTCGATCCACCATATCAAAATGCATGTCCCTGGAAAATTTTATTTATTAAAATTGTTCTAATTCGTCAATAAGAAATAAGATTAAACTAAAAAATTGTTGAAAAATGTTGCTTAAGTTTTCATATTAGAGAGTTTTTTGCTTGTCCTCTAAAATTTTTTCAATGTAACTTAGAGCTTTTATGAATTCATATGACGATATATAAAACCCAATCCTGTAATTTCTTAAAAGAATAATAAAATTCTTATATCAAGGAAATCTTGAAACAAAAATTTTAGTATTCATATCGTATTCCTTCTCAATACTCTCTTATCTACGCGTAGAGTCATTTCATGTGCTTACAAGTCTGCTTTTTGTATGTTGTTGCATTGTGGCCAAGAGATTGGCTTACAAACGTGCAATGAATTTAGCAGCGTTTCTATATAGTTCTCCATCTTCCATCTTTCCACCGCCATCATCCATCCAATTCAAAGCCGTTCAATTTGTGTCTTGAATCAAGTCCGTCTTGAACTAAGATTTTTTGACTTAAAATCAAATGAGACCTGGGGGTTTGGTCGATTGGTTTACGTGGCTGCCCTCTACACGTAGGCTTTCAAGTAGAATCTAGATGATTCCTTTTTGAAAGGACCACTACACTCGTCGGTGTCAAGTCAACCTATATATAACCGTCTCTAAGTACTCGAAAACGGTGATTGGTACTAGATCCAACCCGTCGCATTGAGATATCTGATTGGACCACTCAGCCCTATTTCTGATAAATCTGAAAGGCCCTCTAGTACATGACTGCCTAAAAATTTGTATCTCGAGAGATGCAAAGCTGGACATTCGCAAAGAAAGTGGAAGATTGTCTATTCTTTGCTTTCTTCTCGACAGCTACGGCAGAACTCATTATAGGACAGGCCTATCCTACTAGCATATCTGCTAACAAGGCCAGCAAAGCCACATTTTCTTTGCAATCTTGCACGTCTCTATATTGCGCCATCTGCATTCAGCCTTATAGAGATAATGCTTGAAGATGAAGTTTCTAATAGCGCAAAACGGCGTGCTTACCATATCAGCGTTGGAGGCATTCAGAGCAGAGCCAGCCATAACCAGCTCGTCCGCCTGTTCGTTGCCTGAAAAGTTGCTGTGTGCTGGAACGCAGATGAGGGTGAGATCAGCCTGACCACCCAGTCTAGATAGCACACTCCTGCCCTGCCCAACTAGAATAGAGGAAGTGGTATGCGATCTTAGGGATAGAAGCGCTGCTTGGCTATCGACAAAGATGCTGACTTTACCATGTACCTTCCTGTCCTGTCCAGCATTCTGGCCGCTTCCCTTATAGCCAGAACATCGCCCTGAAAAACAGTGGCTTCGTTAGGGAGACGGAAAGAGCGTTCTATACCTAGATCATCTGAAAAGACTCCAGAGACGACACCGCAGACCATTCTTGATCCATGAGTATATACTCTGACGTCGTATTGCCTTACTATTGTGCCTCCCTTCCACTCCTGCCTGGGGGTAAAAATAGTTTTATTTTGTACCATTTTTCTTTCGCTTCAGAATCGCTTGAAGAATCGGTTCTACCAACAAGCATTCTTGCCTAAGAAAATCCGTACTTTTGACACAGCTTGGGCTTGATTTAAAGACGGATGGCTGATTTCTCTTATAATTTTTAAAAGCTTAGATCAAAACTAGATATAAAGTTCATGAACTCTTCTTTTTCTAGCTCGATCTTTAATCGCATATTTTCAAATTCAATTAGAACTTTTGGCATTTTTCAAATAGAAATCAAATACATAATATTGTATTTGTGAGCTTTACGTATAATCTGGAATCATAGATTTAATCCCAAAACCCAACAGTTGAGTAGAAAAACAAAATATTTATGTAAAAGCATTTCACTGGCAAGATCTAACCTTGATAGAAGGATAATTCAACAATAATACGAGTATTATCCAAAACAAACTTATATCGGGTCGGTTCTGAAACTCCTCGTTCAAGTTCAAATCACGTTAGTAAGGAGTAAGGACCGGTCCAATGATTCCTCCTGACCAAATTGCACACCAGACTGTCACTTTAATTGGATGCAAAGGTGACTGATGAATAATTTGAGAGTTTTTCCATTGTCCAGAACTGACTATTTTCACATCCATTTAAATGAAAATGTGCCTCGTCACTCATTATGATTTTTTCATGAAAATCGGGGTTATCATGGGCAATCTGTAACATCCTATTGGCATATGTACGGGGTGTAAATGGTCTTGTGGAAGAAGCTCTTGTGTCAACTGAATCTTAAATGGAAACAAATGCAAATCCTTGTGCAAAATTGTGGCCAAAGTTGTTCTTTTAAGACCAAGCTCCTGAGCACGGCATCGAATTGAGGTTGATGGATTGTTTTGAGCACTTTCTTGAGCAGCAGTAATGTTTTCAGCCGATCTTGCAGTACGTTGTGGTCCATGTTTGGGCCTATCACCTACAGACCCTCTTTCTTCGAAATCATTCACCAACTCTCTCATCGTCACAGTAATCGATGATTGATTTTGATAAAATGTTTTACAGATTAAAACACGTTGGTTTATCAAATATTTTTCCATAATAAATTTGCCAAGTGTCTACTTCACGACTACCAAATATGAACTGCCTAGACTAATATTTACCACAATGGCTGCAAAACAAAGTAGTATACATTCCCGGCGGACAACCTGTAGATTGCACGAAGTACAGCATTCGAGGATCGAATAAAATGTGATATTATAAATGAGAAAAACACCAAAAAAGATTAACAAAAATCCAGCAAAGAGTCACAATATACCTTTTGAAATAATGTGCCCGCGCATATCAGAGATATGTAACACTCGTATCTCATTTACACCACAAGTCTTTCGAATGCCTCTTCAAATAAATATCTAAAATTTTGGACGCGTTTAAAGTAGAACTATTTAAATTTAAATCTTTTATCTCTATCTCTACATAAATAAGCATATTTTATTTAATTACTTTTAGCAATAATTGTTTACTTCGCAAAATAGCTATTTGTTGTTATTATATTTTTTAACTGGAATTGTTTACTAATTAACCCATACTCGACAATTGGTCGAAAATTCGACCTTTTACAAACGTATTAATTGAATTTTGTGAATTGCAATTGCTCAATTCACAAGCCCCCGGTAGCGCTATATAGCTTAATATTACTATTGTATTAATTTACAATAGTTTGCACTTGTTGTTGGTAGTTTTTAATGGAAGAATGTGACACGACATTGTATACAATTTCTCATATATTTTCTAGGTTCACAACCTATTGTAGGAGTTGTAAGTTGTATCTATGTTGTTAGTAACTTTCACATAAACATGTTTCTAAGCAAATTTTTATATAAAAAATTACCAACAATATTTGTACGATTTACAGAATTGAGCAAATCGATGGTTTCAAGTAGAAAGGCCCTAACTCGTATTTTTGCGAAATTTAGTTTTTCAGTGATTCCAATACATTTTACATAAATACATCTCGTCACAAAAATTGATTGCAATAGTGTAAAAATAAAGCATTTACAAGCAGTTATACAAATCAGTTGTACAAGCAGTTGTATTTACAGTTTCTTTTATGTTTTTACCTTCTCCTGTAAAGTTACTATTATTTGAGTTAGGGCCTTTCAGACCAACAGCCTGTTCATGGAACGCGTTAAAAATAAAACGAAACTGGGCGACACGTTAACGACTACGTAACAGATAGGGTTTGTTTAACATGTTTTCAATTGTTCGTTGTATGACATTTAAATAGATATTTTGAACAATTTTTTATATATTTTTTTTAATTTTTACTTAGTTTGTCTAATTATATTTTTCCACAGCGAATAATTTATTCTATTCGTTTTGCTTTCAGCTGTTTAAAATTTAAAAACGCGATAAACAGACCAAAAAATGTGGCAGCAATTACGTGTTTTGTTTAAAAACTTTATATTCGTGTTGAATGAACCCAAACATGAAAAACGTTGATATTTTTAATCGTTGTTTTAGGTAATTGTGTTCGATGAACAGGCTGTAACTTGAAAAATTACGATTTTTTTCCAAACAAAAACTAAACCTAAAAAATTAAAATAAAAACAAATTTTTAAATATATAAATTTACTTCCCTGTACAAAATTTTATTGATTTTCAACTAGCGATTTAAAACCGCCGCCCTTAAACGGGTTAATTAAATTTTAATTTTTGTCAACTTCAATACTTATCTGGCTTATCTGCAGCCGTATTATTTAAAAGATTTTGTACCTTTTTGGGTGGTGGATCACAAACTACATAAATAAATGAGTGAAACTGTTATAAACAATAGTAAAGCGTCATGGCCACTCACTCATGACTCATAAAAATCGCCGTTTTTTTATTGCGGTAGTAAAAAAACTCACACGTGTAAGTTGAGTGAGTTTGACGAGAATCAAAACAATTTTGATTTTCACTGCGTCGCTGCAGAAATTTCAAACTAATTTGAAAATACACTCGAAACTAAAGAAAATATTCAAAAATTTTCAACAAACCAAAAATAATTTGTCAAATAATGAAATTAAAAATTCATACCTGCTTGAACTTGAATTCAAACACTCAAAACATCAATTGAATCATTTATTTCAAAAACCAGTCAAGCGAACAATTTTTGATTTTGAGTAATTCAAAGAAAACTTCGTAGCAATCTTAAAGTTACTTTTACAAAACCGATCTTTTTTCCTATGAAAGTTATCAGTTTCTGTAACTGTTTGATAAACATAGAACTTTTTTTATTTATATTGACATATAAATATTTAAATAATATTATAAAGATTGCACTTGACAGGTTTTTGAAACCAACAACCATCACTATTGTAAATTTCGTACGAAATGTTCTAATTTTATTAAGGACTTCAAAAGTAAAATGAAAAATTTAATTTTAAAAGAGTTTAATATTACAGTCATAGAAATACTTATATATATTTTTCGGAAATGACTGTTCGTCGTCATACACTCGTTCTACAGTGCATTCTGCTTCCATCGTAGGCCATTGAAAAATACTCTCATAAAACTCTTCATATCCAACCAAGTAGGGCTTTAGAGCTTGTAAATCTTTTCTTTTTTCTACATTTATTGGGACCTACAACATTCACGAAAAAAATTTGATTCGGGCCTAGTATTACATAGTGTCAAATGGTGTTTTACTCTTTACTTCCTGAAGGATACGCCATCTCTGTAGGTAAGGCAGGAGGAGAATGAGTTTAGCAAATTGAATATCGATGGTACAAATCCACCTATAAATCATTTCTCAAGTACTTTTCCTGACAAGTTATTGTTATAACAAATCTGTTTGCAACTTGAAATTTTAAAAGTATTGTTCTTGTCCTTTGGATAGGCTCTGCTCTGCCAGAGGTTTCATAAGAATTTGTAATTTTTTTGTATGACCGAGGCCACCATTTCTTAAAAGATTTAATGTTTTGAAAGGTCCCATTATGTATACTGAAACGACCTATTTTACTGGCCTTCAGTATTAGTTGTGCATATTGTTCTGAAGTGTTCGAAACAGGTTATACATCACAACTAAACATGATTATTAATACAATGTAATAATCACATTCAGCATTAACAAAACTAAGAAACAGTTATTTAACTGGACACTGTAAAGTAATAAGCACGTGCAGCAATGTTGTCACACACCAGACGACTACTAAAAAATGCAAGACAGACACAGCTGTGGAATTCAGACACAACTGTGAATTCCAGACGGGGCTACCAAATTATTGACCTAGCGCGTCGCCAAAAAACCCGCCGTTTTGAGCAGAAAGCAGTTAAGCGCCGTCACTTGACTTCTTTCTGCACTAAACAAGGATTTCTCGGCTTTGCTTCACCATCAGATAAGGACAGTATTTGGTTTTTTTGGCATTAAATGATGTATTTACCTTTACAGAACAGTAATCGCCCAGTAACTCAGTTTTCGATTTTTTGTTGCTTAAGTGGTTTTTGAAATAAACGTTTCAGTTATAAAAGTAATATACGATTAAGTTAAAATAATCGTTAAATAGAAGTCAGAATACTTAAACGACGATTGTGGAATAACATAAAAAAACACTCGTCCAACAATCATCAAATTTAACGCCAAAATGCGTAAACGACGATTAACTCGTCCAACGTCAGAATGACTCGGAAAAACATCATTTGGGAGAGTAAAAAGTAATTCTACTCCAGCAATCGTCTGGACGATTAGAAAAAGAGTGCGCTCGTCAAATAATTTTCCAAATGCTAGCTGGATCTGTGGCCAGTCCGCTTGATAATAATAATATTGTCCTTAGAAGACAGTCTTACCAATTTAGCCGTTTTCTGATTTTTCATGCAGTTTAGCCAGAAAAAAGTTAATTTCACACTGTAAGCAGTTTTTGTTTTCGACATTTGAAAAAATCGGAATAAAGGATAACATTTCTTCTAACGAAAAAAAAACAACAGTTTTTAATGTTTTTATTTACGATGTCCTAAAACAGCACATTCTAGAAATTTGAATTTATTTAATGTTTATAAAGAGTTGTTAACATCAAAACTGCAAGTGTTCTACTCTAATATTCAATTCAGGAATGAAAACCATTCTCATTATCATTTTATGAATACAAAAGAACATTTTTTTTTAATTTTTTATTCACAAATTCTACCATTAAATTTTTATTCATATGAAATAAAAATAAAGTAAAAGTACAATTCCTATTTCTACATTCTATGAAAAATATTTATATGTCAAGGGTGACTTTTAGCAACTTTCTTTTTGGCAACACTGTTTTTGGCAGGGCAAACGTTTTTGTGCAACATGTTGCTGTTAAACATGTTCAGTTTGGTCTATAATTTAACCATGAATCGACTTACAAACGAACAACGCTTGCAGATGATTGAAATTGCTTATCAAAATTCATGCTCAGTTAAGAAAGTACATCGAGCACTTCTTCCATTTTATGGTCAGTTCAGATGACCTTCTAAAGCGGCTATTCGGAATCTTGTGACTAAATTTCGCACTAAATTTACATTATTGGGACATTAAACCAGAATACGTAGAGTGCGGGCAGAGGAAAATATCCCGGCTGTATCCGCCAGTGTTGTTGATGACCGTGAATTATCGATTCGGCGTCGATGATGCAATAATTACACATTTTTTTGTCCAAAATGGAAGACATGTGTTTTCAAGAAGACTGTGCTAAATGCCACTTAGCACGCAATGACCCAATTGAGAGGCGAGTTCGGTGAACAGTTTATTTCGTGTTTGGGGCCCATTTATTGGCCGCCTAGATCGTGAGATTTAGTGCCTTTAGACTATTTTTTGTGGGCTCATGTCTATAGGGACAAGCCTGCAGCGGTGGACGCAATTGAAAGCAATATTGAAGAATTTATTCGTGAGATATCGGGCGATATGTTGGAGAGAGTATGCCGAAATTGAGGCGTAGCCGCGGTCAACATTTACATGAAATCATCTTTAAACATTAAATAATGATCCTTCTTAAATAAAGATTTCATACATTTCTCAAAATTTTATGTGTTTTTTTTTCATTCAAACCCGAAAGCTCTTAAAAAATCACCCATTACTAGAAGTGTGTCATATATCAAAAATAAAAATAAAAATTAGTTATTAATATTTGAATATTTGAATTTAAATAGTTAATAAAACTTTGAAAACATAAACAATATAATATTTTTAGAACAATTTTGTTGTTAGTTGCTTTTTTTTAATCCAAAGTCATTATTATTTTGGCTAAAGTTCGTAACATTTTTAGTCAGAAAGAATTGGACATGACATAACACTAATTAATTTCAACTTAAACGGCAGAACACAAAACAACGTTGTTTTTCGGGAGCCGCTACACGCCCATCATCAGTGTTCACGTGCGTTTCCATGTATCTGCCACTGTTTAGGTTGCTCGGTTGAATGTGATTTCTTACAGTAAACACTGCTTTACCGGTATCAATATTAAAATTTTACCATCACTAATTAACGTTAAATTAACCCATTGTTACACGTTGTTTTTATCTCATGTACCATTTTTCTAATTTTTGTTTTTACTTAAGACAAACTTTTTTGGTTTGATTAATATTTAAGTATTATTGCTTTTTGTTTTTTCTCAACTAGTTGAGTTTTTTTTATATTCAATTAAGTTTAATTTTTTTTGCAATCGGAATCAATTATTGTAGACTACAACGGTTGTGAGTCGAACGAATGTATTACAGTCTGTATGGCAGAGAGGTAAGAGCTATGACTGTCAAGGTCAAGGCGAATTCACAACAGGTGAACTTAATACTACAACAAGTACAACGCTACAAAAACCACAAGCATTTTGTTTTTGTAAAATCAAAGTACATTGTCAAAAATATTTTACTGAGGCGAAAAAATAAAATATTAAAAATTATTATTATTTCAAAATGTTTTGTTTTTTAAGGGTTGTTTTTTTTAATCCCTTGAAAAATTTAACAAATATTATTTTGTTGAAGAATTCTGTTGTGTGGAAATGTTTTAAGGATCCGCTGATCAATTATTGGCTCCTGACATCCGTTATGCCGTTCAACGTCGTCGTCAATCGGTGATTTCCTCATCACGCACCTAAAAAAATTTCCACGGATGTAAGTACACATTAAAACTCAATTGAGGAACAAAGTTTTAATGCTTTGATGGCCTGTGCTGTGGATGCTGAATCGGAAATTAGTTTTATTTTGCGCTGTAATTTTATTTTAATAAATCTTATCACTACACATTGCCAAAGGACGTTGCTTCTTCAGAATTTGGTTCATCAACTGCAGCTGCTACTGCTGTGATATGAATTTAGTTTTATATGTTTTACAGCCTGTTCATCACAATAACCTAAAACAACGATTAAAAATATCAACGTTTTTCCTGTTTGAGTTCATGCAACACGAATGTCAAGTTTTTAAACAAAACACGTAACAACCGCCACATTTTTTTGGTCTGTGTTTCGAGTTTTAAAATATCAAATAGCTGAAAGCAAAACGAATATAATAAATTATTTGCTGTGTAAAAGTATAATATAATAATATAAAGGAAAAATGTTTGGCGAAAAAATTCATGATTCATACATTTTATGTAAAAACTCTTTGGATACGCGTATATTTTTCTCCGCAGTTAGCGACAAATCAAAATCACTTTTACTGATTTGCGTCCTCAGTTTCGGAAAATTCCCAGGCAAACGACTTCAAAGGCATTTTAATTTTATAATTTTAGAAGTAAATTTAGGCCAGGGGAATCTACCTGATGGAGTGGACATGCCTTCCGTCTAATAGAATCGTGCCATTTAACAATATTTTTGGAAGAAGAACATTTTGAAACGCAGGTTATTCCACAAGCTGAGTGGTAATGACCTGAAACACACAACGAGGATTGTATAGATTATATTACCAGCACTATCGTCGTACTCTTTGACGCATTCAAGCAACAGTGTTTATGGAAAACGAATAATGAATTTCTCAAAAAATTTCTCAATTTCAAAAAGAAATGGGTAAACTTAGATTTAAACTTGAGCCAAGCAATTCCTTTCAATTTTTTTCCAAATAAATAATTTTTTCAAAATCTGAAATTGAAAGAGTAAAAAAACTCCAACGATAGAACGTTTTAAAATCACTCGATCACATTTTTACTTTAGTTGTGAATCGGAAAAAACAAACTTTGTAAATTTACGTAAAACAATTTCTTTTCGATGATTAGTTCCACAATTATTCGAAGAAAATATTGTTCAAATATGCATTAGAAATTAATATTAAAACAACTGTTCAAATCTACGCAACTCTAAAATCCATTGACGTGCAACTCCGACAATTGTTTGTGAATTGATCAAATAAACGTATAAAAAACAAACAAACAAATGTGTCATATATTAATAAATATTTTTATATTAAAAGTTAACCCATTGACTGCCACGTCGGACACACAAGCACTCTGTTGTTTACGCCACGTCGGATACATATGTACATATGTCTGACGCGATTTTTATTCTCTCCAGCCATGTCACACAATAGTGGTTGACGATAAATAGGATTTTATTGCAGTAATATATTGTATGGCCCCGCATGAAATTTCTGTAATAATGATTTCGGCGCAGCTCAAAAATTACACTGATTGACAAAAATTAACTTTTAATTTGTCACATGAACTTTTTTTGGTCTTTTTTACTTTATTTTGACTTCCTAAGTTGGAAATCAGAGGTAGAAAAATTTGACACCCATAGTTTTTTTGGACAGGAATTTTATATTTCACAAAAAATACTGATACTTTACATACAATTATACTTGATAATATGTTTTTTTAAAACTAAAAGCTATGATTTTCTGGAGTATTTGACCTGAGGCAAGTGTCCAACAATAATCAGCCAACATTCGAAGACTCCATTTGTCCCGGTATCGTTTTTGCATGCTGGAAATATCCTGACGGAACCTTTCGCCGTATTTGTCGCTAACGGCTCCTAGGTTCTTGGGAAAGAAGTCGAGGTGGGAGTGTAGAAAGTGTATTTTGAGTGACATATTACAAACCAATGCTTCATACGTCGAAAGTTGTTCTCCTATTAGATCTTTGTAGTTACTTGCTTGTAGTTCCCCAAAAAAATTTTGGCCGACATTTTTTAAACTTTTCCAAGCAGATTTCTCTAGCAAACTTAACTTTTCTTCGAATATGTTTTCCTTTAACAATTCTTTGATCTGAGGTCCGACGAAAATTCCTTCCTTTATTATTGCGTCACTAACTTTAGGAAACTTTTCTCTCAAGTACGGAAAACCTGAGCCGTTGCGATCCATAGCTTTGATAGCTTTTTTATCAAACCTAGTTTAATATGTAGTGGTGGTAAAAGTACTCTGGTGGGCGCGACAAGAAGGTGGTGTAAAACATATTTTTTTTTCAGGAGTGAGGCCCTCGCGCTATATTAAATGAAAACTTGATGCAACTAAACCGTACGTACAATAGTATTAACGGAAAATAAGGTAAAATCTTAAGTGGGTGTCATAACAAATCTGTGCGTGACAGAAACAAATTAGTTTGTGTTTTGCAATGAGGGTATATAGAAAAGTAATAATTAGCATACAGAATCCGTGTGGCAAAAACCTTGTTGATCAGTGGTATTTGAAAAAAAAATGTTTTTGAAAACAAAAAATGTATCTCATTTTATTATATTCGCACATACAAGTAAGAAAAGAAAATAAAAGAAAAAATATTTTACATATTATTTTTATAATGAAAAGACACAAATTAACACGTTAAACTTATTCGTGGTGATTTCCAATCTTATTTGTAAAAAAACTCTATTATTAAAAGCAGTAAATATTACTGGTAGTAATACAGTAACAGAACAAATCCAAAAAATTTTTGGAGCTAAATTGGCACCAAAATAGTGCTAAAAAAATGTTAAGTGCTAAAACATAGTGTTAAAATTTCAATGTCTTAATTTTAAGCAAATATTTTCTTTCAGAGTTCATAGTTTTATCATTTATGCTTATGTTGCTTTAGAAATATTTATTTGCATTGAATAAAACAAAATTTCTTAAAACAATTGTTCAATTCACAAGCTCAGTCGTATGGCTAATCGTTTAAAAAAAGACGATATTTGTTTATGTGCTTGTGAACAGAGAAATTTGTTGTATCGTCGTTTTGCTGTATTTTAAATGTCAATTCAATGTAGTCTGTGAAATTAGTGAGTTTGACAACAATTTTTAATTATTCTTAAACATATGTAAGTGACATACACACTACTAATATACCTTAAACATAAGTAACATACACACTACTAATATATCTTAAACAAGTAAGCAAACATAACCTTTGGTCAAACAAATACAAGACCAAACTATGATGATAACAAATTTGTAATTATCATCATAGAACAAAGAGGTGTCTACACGACACATTTAGTGATAAGAACTGACATGTAATATAACATAGATAAAATGATTCTTGAAATAGTATTTAAGATGAACTAATCAAAAATAAAAGGGAATTTATGAAGAAAATTCAACGACAACTAACGTTGTATTTCATTTGTAGATACTTATACGTATAATTTTTGCAATAAAATTTATTAATATAAATAAAAAATAAAAATAAACATAAATGATGTCGCCGGAGGAAATATCACTAGCTATTGCAAAACTTATCAAGTACAAAATCGAGATAAATTAAGATATAAACACATTCACGACAGCAGGCTACACGGGTACATGGCTACAAATTTCTCTGGCTTTTTCAAAAATTTGACACTTTTTGCGAAATTTCGCGTTTTTTGCAATGTGGGTTATTTTCTCTATTTTTTATTGTTTCATCGACTTTTAAATGATATTAAACATTTTAATTTTCTCAATGATTGGAAGTTATGCGAATTTTCGTAATTTGTGTAGTTTTTTGCGAGTTTTGTACATTCTATCATTTAGAAGATTTTACGACTTCTTCTAAATTTTGCAACTTTTCGCGGAATTTCGCCTTATAAATAGAATTTTTCCATACCTGTCCTCAATACAATCATTTATAAAATATATTAAATCGTATAATTATAACACACTTTTGTATGAAAATTACCAACAACAAAAATACAACAGTGTATAATTAGACGATTACACAACACATACAAAGATAATACGAGCTTGTGAATTGAACAAATAAAATATTTTTTAAACATAACAAATTTTTAAAAACACAACAAAAATAATAATTCAGTCTAAATTAAATATCACATACACATACGTGCGCGTATATTATGTACTTAGGCAAATTTATTCTAAGTAGCCGCAGTAGGATTTGAATTTACAACTTTTTAATTCAGAAATATCAAAAAATGCTTAATGAGGTTGAAAATAAATTATTAGGCTCTACACTCTACGAAAAATTACATATGTACGAGGGCGGATTGATATTGAAGCTACCTAGCGCTAGATGGCAGCACGAACACAACTTTTTTTTTAGAAATTGCAATCTTTCAAACGTCAGCTGTTAAAATCTCACCCAAATTCATGGATTAGTTTATTTGTTGTAGTCGTTTGAAGTAAGCAACTTTTGTGTGTCTTGAAAAATGGAAAACAGTGAATTTCGTGCAGTGAAAAGCTCGATAAACATTACGGTGAGTCTGCTCCGTCAGATTACATGGTAAAATATTGGATTGCTGAATTTAAATGCGGCCGAACAAGCACTGCAACAATATCATCAACAGGAAGGCCAAAGAAGTGGTTACTGAAGAAAATATCAAGGAAATTCCCGATATCGTTATGAATGATCGTTGAGTCAAGTTACGTGAGATTGTTGAAATGGTAAACATATCATATGAACGTGTGTTCAACATTTTGCATGAACATTTGCATATGAAAAAGCTATCGGCAAGATTGGTGCCGGGTTTGCTCTCAATTGACCATAAACATAAACGTGTGACGTGTGCAGTCTCAATGGCAAAACTCTATGAATTGGGCTACGAATTGGTACCTCATGCGCCATATTCTCCGGATTCAGCCCCTAGTGACTTCTTCCTATTAGCTTCAACGATAAAATTATTGACCAAACAAATGCCTATTTTAAGGACCTCGAAAAATCCTATTTTTTGGAAGGTATACAAAAACTGTAGAAACGTTGGACTAAGTATATTGAGCTAAAAGGAGACTATGTTGAGAAATAAATGGTTTTTGAAAAAAAAACGTTTTTTCCTACTTCAGTAGCTTCAATATCAATCCGCCCTCGTATATAGTAAGTTTTGACAATTGTAGTTAACTTTACACAAACAAAAAGCATTCATTTTCAAGTGCTATTATCTCCCAGCAAAAAAAGAGCTTACCAATCATCACTTTTTCACTACAATTAATGAAACCGAAGTAGTGAAAAATTGACTGAAACACTGATGAATTTTACACGTGGTTGACATTAGAGGGAAGTCATCCAAATTGCTGAAAATCAAGCAATGAAAGTGAACGAACTTCTTATCATGTTCTTTTTCATCAGTATAAAATAAGTCATTTAGATAACATTGTAACTTTTTAATTTAAAATTATGGGTAAATTTGCGATTGCTAAATGAACAATTGGAAAGTGCTAAAAAAAGTGCTAAGTGCTAAATCAACAAAAGAAGTGCTAAATCTAGCACCGAAAGTGCTAAAATGGGCACACTGCTGGTAGTGGCCTAATTTCCAATATTGACGTTTTCGATGAGATTTAGGCTAAGAAAATGTTGTTGTGCCGTCCCAGCATCTTATTTGCTGAAAGTGCTTCGGCAGTCAATGTGTTAAATACACAGAAAACAATTTTAAAATAATTACTAAGAAACGATGTGATAAGTTTTTGTTAATAAAAAATACGCATTTATTTCTGAGTTCATAAATGTTCATAAAAACTCAACTTGCTTGAAGAAAATTCAAAAATTTTTATTATCAAATTCCACAAATAATTAGTTTTTTTCATTTATTTAAAGTAAAATGAAAATGATTGTACTGCAGCACATTTTGTTTAAAGGAGAGTTAATAGTGATGACTTGTAGGCTCAACAACACAGAATCTTAAGAAACAAACATTATGTTCAGTTCATACTCTTTATTGTAAAGTTCTTAATCTCAATGAAATATGTTTATGTTGAATTCATAATATTTATGTACAAAATTCATTGAATATATGTAAATTACATTTTGGCTCTGTGTGGCTGGAAAGTTGCTTTGACTATGTAAGTTTTTAAAAGTTTCTAATTATCAGCCTGTTTCAAAATTGTCAAATGTTTCAAAAATAATTCAGCATATAATGAAAGAAAAAACTTATTTTTCACTTAAGCGCTGGATTTGTAATGAGCAGCATGGATTTTTTCCTGGACGATTAACTGCTACTAATTGTGTAGCTTTCAATAATTTTTGTATCTCTGTCTTTGAAAGGCATAACTAAGATGATGCATTCTTTATGGACCTTTGTAAGGCGTTTGATAAAGTAGAGCATAATATTCTTTGCCTCAGACTTAAAAATATGGGCTTTCATGGTATCTTTCTTAAGTGGTTGAAGTCTTAACTATCAAATAGAAAATATATAGATATTTTAGAAAATTTTGCGTCCTTACAGTATTCTGCTGCTTCAGATGTACCTCAGGGTTGTATATTAAGCCAATTGCTCTTTATAGTTTTTATAAATGTGATACAGGACATTTCCTTTCGGGCTCCCACTGTTTAATATTTATGCCGATGGCACCTTAAATTCTTTAAGGAAAATCTTTTACAACATGATGCCCTAATTTTATGAGATTGTATCAATGGTGTTCTCTAAATAATTTATTCTTAAATATGAATAATAATGTTATCAATTCATTAAATATTCGAAATCATCAGGTTGGTTTTCCAATACAATTTACTTGATGAAAACTTAAAGGTTTTTAACAAAGTTTAAGATCTTGATATAATTTTGTGGATTGTGAATTGAATTTTAATTCTCATCTTGATTATAGAATATCTAAAGTTTATTCTGCTTGCGCTTTTATAAGAAAAATACTGTTCTTTGGTTTGGAACCCCGTTTATGACGTACATTCGAACAGACTTTATAGAATACAAAAGAGAACTTGTGAAATTACCTCTTCGTGTTATCTTGCTTCTTAATACGCTCGTTGCTTGCTTTTGGGCTTGAAGTTGAAGACGAACTATTATTATCAATTAAAATATTTAATTTAATTAATGGCTTTATTGATTGTGAATATTTATTTAAGTTCATTTATGTGTGTGTGCCTTTTAGATCTCTGAGATTCAATCATTTATTTCATGCATCTACAAATGAAACTAATTATGCTATGAATGAAGCAACAAAATCTTACGACCTATGATCACTTTGAATAAAATAAATAAAAGTTTTCGTTATCACAGGATAATTTCAATTCGTGTTTAGAAAATAACGACATATTAAAAATATTGTTAAATTAAATTAAGTTATGGCTGGCCTGTAAGAGATTTTGTTATCCATATGTGTGCTGAATGTATTGAATAAATAAATGAATAAAAAGTCAGTTAGTTTTTGCAGCCAACGATTTTCAAACATTTTAGGAAACTTTTTGGATTTGGATTTTCGTGTGGGGCGTTCCATTGCAATTGGCGGAACATTTGAATTTACAATTTCATTAGAATTTATACGAGTATGTTAAATGAATTTTTAACATACTCGTCCATAGATAAATAAGTAGCTAATTTATTAAATGTCTATTAAAGAAAACTAAACAGTTCCGAAACTCTTATTCTTTGAATTAATGTGAGGTCTGGGTAAAACACTGAAACGCTCCACACTTTTGCATGTGATCAATTAACAACACAAACGAGAATTTCAGCAGAACCTCTTAATTTTCCAGGTCACTTTTTTTATTATAAAATACATACATTCCAACTATTTTCTTTCGTATTCATTAAAATTTGAAATGATAAAAAAATCCTTGAAAAAGTATCTCGGTTTTATTATTGTTTCCAGCTTTTACCCGTGACTTCGTTCAAGTGAAATTCAGTGGCACAAAGCTAAGCCTCCCGGGATCCCCCGGAATGTAACACGTATCTGTCATTTAGACTCTGATCTATCGACGTTTAAAATGTCATTAAAATTGATTAGATAGTTTCAGAGAGCCAGAAATCGTTCCTTACCGCACTCGTGGTTCTATTTTTGAAAAAAATGTATAGTCTACGTGCCCCTCTAGACTCATCTCTCCGTCTACCGAATTTTAACTAAATCCATTGAGCGATTATAAGGTGATAGTGGATCAAACATACAAACCCGCAAACATACAAACTTTCTCATTTATAATAATAATTTATTAGTAGAATTTTATTATTTAAATGTGTAACATGTTGATTTCTGTATTTATTTTGATTATATACTAAACAAATTATATAATTCCTCTTCAAAAGCGTATCTCTCATAATACAATAAATTCATTATTTTTAATAATTAATCAAATAATCTACATTTATGCCAAAATTTTCAAAAGTAGTATCTTTTAAATTAAATTCTAATTAATTCTGAATTCTTGCATATTTCATAATACGTGAATGGCGCTTATATAAAATTTATTAACGCACGATCATTAATCAACGTATTTAAATATCTTAAGAATTTCTTTTGTGTTTTATTACAGTGAACTCGCGATAATGTGAACTAATTGAATTTAAATTTCATATTTGCAGTATTTTTCATATTTCCGAACGCCATGAAAATTTAGTAAAAAAAGTCTTCTACTTGACATATAAAGTTCCTTTCTAAATAAGTGAAAGCTTTTTGTTTTAATTTGTTTTAAAATTATTCTTCGTTTTATTTAAACTAATTACTGTTTTCCATTGATTGTGTTCGTAAAAATATATAAGTATGTACTTAAAAAATTAGGAAAAAGTAAACGGAAAATATTAATCATACATAAATTAATTGTTTGCCTCAATTTCACAGATAAATATATTTCTAAGAGTGCAATAAATGCAAATAACTCGGGTATTCCCAGAATTACTGTTGAAGTTCGTAGACATTTTTCAAAATATGTTGTTCATATTTTAAAGCGTTCACACAAACTTCATATTTAAGTGTGATCATTGGTAGAGCAGAAGTGTTCGCATAATGTCAAAGGGGACCTGGAAAATCTTGTTTCGAGATTTCAGTTGAAATCTACTAGATTTCGTGCTGGTGTAAATGCACTTTTAAGCTTCACGAAAACAGTATATAAAATTATAAATTTTAAAATTGCATCATACTCATAATTGGCGAAAATTAAAATATGCCTTCACACCTTCTGATCAGGAAATGCGTGGGAACTACGCAACCTCTCCTTTGTAGTTTTAATAGAAGATCTTAGTTATTTCAATTAGCCCCCATATGTTTTATAAATCATTCAAAATAATCGTATACAGTGTCCTTCTTGTCTAACAATCCAATACTGAAATATTTTGCAGAAGTTTTATGACTGACAGACCAACCCAAAATAGCCGCGTTCGAGTACTTTTACAGTAAAATGCAGTAAATGAGTAATTACTGAGTAAACTGAAAAATTTACTCTCAAAAAAAGCTGTTGCCCAAAAAAGTACGCGAAAGGAAAAATTGTAAAAATTAGTAAGATTAAGGAAACAGGTGCTTGCAAATCAATATAGTGTTGAAATATATTTACACTTTTGACTACTCAACTCGATGCAATATTTATTATAACACGAATATTTTAAGAAAATTTAAACAAATTATTTTCTGTAATCTATTCCATTAGTTTGTTTTTATTTGATTTTCTAAATTTGTGTCCGATTAAAAGTATTCAAAAGTATGTGATTATTTATATTTGCCATTGACTACCTTAAAAGCAAGTGCAGTACTAAGTAACCATATACTTAGCGTTTTTACAACTCTAAAGAAATAACAAAATAACAACGAAAATGGCTGTAAATGGTTTCTACAACATTTTTTTTAAAAGGCATAAGCATACATGTTTAACGAACGAATAGTTTAAAAATATTTGTTTACTTATTATTTGTTATTATTTTGTTTCAGTTTTTCTATTTTTAAATAATTTTTTCACAAATGGTATACTTTTTAATTTCTTACTTTTGTTTGTTTACCTTTGAATCATATGTTTTTTGGTTTTACTAAATTTTAATACAAGAAATTTCTGCAGTAAAAATTTTTAAATTCTCAGCCATGAACTGTCACTTTGCGCTCTCAATCTGTGTTCTTATTTACTGTAACTTGCGTGAACGAACGCAATTTAGTAAAATGCATTAAAGTTCAGTAAAAATTTGTAAAAACTTTTGGGTACTCGAACACACTTAATATATGAACGAAAATCCAATTTTGACAGTGCGTTGAGTAGTGAGTAGTGAAGTTGGCTGTTAAAAAAAGTTTTTTCTGCTTTCTTTTGTTATTGATAAAGAATGAGCAATTCGACTACTTTTGGCTCAATCTAGCGGTTTCGTCTCAATTTTTTATTTATATTTTGTGGGTTCTATTACATGGAGAAGCCTTCGATTGGAATCCTCAAGGAACGCGAAGAAGAGGCAGATCCCGAGGTAGCTAAAGACGCAGTCTTGAAAAAGGAATAAACCTACATCCAGGAAATTTATCATGGAATAGAATAAAACCTTTAAGTTCAAATGGAATTTTGCATTGGCACTATTCGTCCACGATTTGGGGCGTAAAAGCAATAAATAATTATAATAATTACGTTACAGCTTTGACGCTCTTATTTAAGTAAGACATTTGAGCGTAAAAACTAGGCGATGCAAAACGCTATGTGCTTGACGTGCTCATTTAGTTTGGTCTATAACTTCTAACATGTCTCTTTATTTATAAACAGTTAAAACTCACAATCTCTTACTTAAGCTCAAGTTAACCTTTAGTAAAGAGCATTGAAGAAATTTTAGTAAGAGTATTTAAAATAGCAGTTTTTAGATTAATATGAGATGAGTTTATATAGAATATGTACATACATAATGCTAGAAACAGAACTGGGACGCACGACGAATTTTTGTGTATATGAAAATACATACTTGTTTGTTTACTTTAACAATTGTTTTAATTACGACATTTACAATAAATATACAAAATGCACAACTACAAAAATAGTTTTTAGTTGTGATTTTCTCAATGTTTAATTGCGTAAGTATTATTTTTTTTAATATGGTCACACTATCCAGCACAAACAGTATTGATAATTTGGTTTTAAGTGTTCTATCGATGGTGTTTATCCGATAGCGATATTATCGAGAAAAATCAGGTTATTTAAAAAGTAAAAGCAAAGACAATAAAAAGGCTCTGACGGCAACATTAAAATATCGTGCCTGTAAAGGCCTCATTAGTTTTTACTTTTCGTTGCCGTTCTTTTCTGTAGATAATATTTTTGAACTACTTGTTCTGTAAAAGGAATCAGCTGTTTTGAAAAACAAAAGAAAAACATTGGAATTGTTAACAAAAATTTTTCGTGAAGTTTTTTTAATAAACCAAAAGAAACAAATTAATAAGTAAAAAAAATGAGTATTTTGTTTGGTTCTGACTCTGAACTTTCGGATGTGAGCGATGTAGTTGCTTGAAAGAATTCTTTAAAAGTTTGTACTGCTCCCACAAACAATTTGACAAGTCAATCTTCAATTTTCCGCCCTTTTGTTGCTTCAGAAACCGGGTATAATTTACTTAGATGTATTGATGTGGTCAGCAATAACGACCCTTGACTTTCTAATTGTTCTACTTCTGTATCTAAAAAACTTGTATTTTGTATTGGCGACTCAGGTGTCAAGGTTTGAACTAATTTGAAAATGTTGTCATTTTCTTCAACAATATTTGCCGTAGAACGCACGCTAAAAGATAAAAAGATTTGAATTAATTTCATGCTTGTAAATATGAACGATTGTAGATATAAATGGAATCAAATTAATTAAATAAAAACTTACGGACTCTTCCATTGTATTTTATTTAAAAAATATATAAATCGTTACAAAATCTTGAATTGAAACAAAATTTTCTGACTTTCAAGAAAATTTTTTTAATATTTTACACCACAACAAACTGTCACTTAACGTTCTATTCTATTTTCTACAGAATAGTCCGCAACAGAACAGAATGAAAAAGTAACAACAAACCACTCATACCGATTTTCAGTTGAACAGAAACAAAACAGCTGATTCGTAACAGAACAGAACGTACAAACTAATTCTGCCTTAAGCCTTTGTAATATTAAAAAGAATGACTAACATAAATGTGAAAATATATGAATTTTTGCGGCTGGTAGAAGCGGATCACTACTCAACGGTATCCGCTTTCTGCTTGCAGATCACTTGTAACGCTAAATTGTTTATAAGTAGAACACATAGTTCATAAACTAAAAAAGTTATATTGATAATTTGTACTTCCTTAGTTTACAAAACATTTTAAGCTAAAATATGAAAACGTCTGAAAAATTAACGGTAGAAAAATTATATGATAGCTGGAAATGATCAACTAAATTATTACCAAAAATACAAAATTATGAATTTAAAAATAAATCGAGATATACATAAATGTTTATAAGCCACTATCTAAACAATATTTTAATATTCATATTATATACTCATTACTTAAATAATCTGGTCTAGGATATTCGAAAATAAAAGCTTGCAAAACACTTTTTTATAATTTTTTTTGTATATAAAATAATTTTAAATTTTATTTGCATACATTTTTTGCTATAGACAATATTCCAAGAATTCGAGAGTATCGCTAGTATCGATAACATCGCCAAAAACTATCGAAACTATCGAATGGCGTGACTCGATAGTTTTGCAGCTCTAACAAACAGTAAACAATTTTATCAACTATAACTGCTGTTACTTTTTTTGTCGTTATTATGCTTCAAAATGCCACAACGAATTTTCAACGATGAATTCGTCGCGTTGGGCGAAATTCGTCGTTCGTCTCAATTGTGTTCCTAGCATAATAGTGTGTGTGTGTGTGTATGTATGAGAGAGGAGGATGAGCATGTTTCTTAATGATCATCCTACTGATAACCGGTGTCACTGCTATTGACTTATAGTGAAATGTTTACAACTAACAAAAATATCTATTTATAATTTATGATCACATACATACATATAAATACTAAGTTTTTTGTTTACACAAAATGTTTTTTGTAAACACTCAGTGTTACATGACATGCGTGTATGCTACAGTACAAAATGGAAATTAATGAACACAAAATTGTTGATATAGTGACTATTATTTTCAATAGAATATACTGCTTCTGCCATCTGCCATCTGCCGTGAGAAATCATTGATAATAGTCTTTATTGGTAACACAGATACGATTTGAGCTGTCGCATCCCAAATACTTTCTACATTTTCCTAAGACATTTTTTTTACTATTTCTCATAAATCTCATGTGTTCATATTTTCAATTCCAATTCGGTTGCGAGTACCTGATCAGAAGCTGCCTTGTCTTCAGTGATGGCATTTTGGTGCTTTTCGGGTATTTTTTGGTGCTTTTTGCCTCTTCATACACGCGAAATTTTGTTAAATACCCGTTTTTAAAAATCGGGTATTTACACTGCTTTTCACAATTTCT
Organism: Gymnocheta viridis; assembly: GCA_956483585.1. NCBI lineage: Eukaryota > Metazoa > Arthropoda > Insecta > Diptera > Tachinidae > Gymnocheta > Gymnocheta viridis. The sequence goes on along the minus strand of OY101440.1, from coordinate 134,466,800 downwards.
CATAGTGCTTTTTTGTACAATTGAGAAATGTTTTTAGTTACAAAAATTGGCAACTTCTCTTAAGCGCAAATAGTACTTTTTAAGCAACCATGAAGCTTTTCCGATGAGGTTTCAAGAACATTCGATTTGATGAATTTGTTGAAAACAAAAATTAGGAACCCGTCATCATTAAATTCAGTAAATGCATTGCTGTATATTAAATTCAGTTTGAAATTTGAAAACGCATGTTGCAGCAATTTCCAAATGCCTTTAAATGTTTGTAGCAAAATAAATTCGAAGAAATCATATCAAAAATTTCAATATTTTATTACAACTGTTTTGTGGCCTGATTGCGAAGACGAAATGGATACTTTTGATATCAAAATAAACGGAAATGATATAACAATCGATTGAAATGCTATTTCATTTGATTTTCTTAAATCGATTTCTTATAATTAAGAATTTACAGAATTTTGTTTTCTGGTGGTTTTTACCCGTTTTTTGTAATTTCTTGTGCGTTTTACCCTTTTTGGAACAGTTTACGGTGCTTTTGTTCTTTCTAGAACTTTCTGCTTGTCTTTAACCAAGTTTGTAAATTGGGTAAAAAATTCCTTTCTTAAAATTGAAAAAAACTTAATTATTATCATACAGCAAATAAAAACTGAATTTATATTAGTAATTGCTTGTTATTTAATATTCAATAATTGTTAATAAATAATTATATGTGTTTATTTTATTAATCATTAAACGAAATGATGTTTTTAATTTAACGAATTTTTGCTTATAAGAAAATTATATTAATTTATTTTCTTTTTTTTTTTAATTCTTTGTTAAATAATATTGTACGAGTATTAAACTATTTCAAGTTAATACAAATTATTTCATAAATTTCTTTTGATTATAGAAAAAGTTCTTATTAGAAAATTTTTTGTAAATAACTAAATTAAAAGAAACGACACTTTTTGTCGAAGAAACATTTTTGGTCAACTTGGAGCTTTTCTTTGGAAATCAAAATAGAAGTTTCGGACATAAGCAAAACAAAACAAAACAAAATCCCCAATTCATATCCTTTATTTTATTTTCGTGTGTTTTAGTTGAACTTTCGAAATATTATTGTGATTTTAATTTTTGTGAATTGAGATGTTTTTGGAAAATTTTTAGAATTTTGAGAGATTATTTATTGTTTCTTTTTTTATATTTAAAGTGTTTAGCGATTTTATTTTTTTATTTTCTGTAAATTTTCGGTTTTAGAGGAACTTCACACATTTATTATAAATATATTGCAGTTGATTCTACTGAAGGTTTTGGAATTTTATTGCTGAACGAGTGCGATCTGTGCGTATGCCGAAACAAAAAATAACAATATGTATCAATCATTCAAAGATTTTGCTTACTGCCAGGCCCACGATGTCTCACGTAGTCGTTCTTTCGTACAATTATATTTAAAACAAATTCTAAAATTTTGTTTTTATTTTTGTTTTAAATATAATTGTGTGAAAGAACGAATACTTGTGACATCGTGGGCCCGGCAGTAAGTATTGATAGCGAAGCTTCTGAAATCATATATTTCCTGAATTTTCAGTTTTTTTTCAAATTAAATTATTTGTTTTCTTCCAAAAGTTAACTTTTGGAAAGAAAATATAAGGTCGAATAAAAAATATACTAAACTAATAAATTACACTGGTTTACAGCCAAGGGTTTGAGTGGGACGTTTTTCGTGTTCAAGAGGTCCCAATTAACTTATCTAGGCATGTGGCGTTCTTGGTATTTTTCCAAAAATTTGTAAAGCTGTGTTACTTGTTTTCTGTATCATATTTTATTCCGTATAATATCTGGGACCTTCGGAAAGTTTATATCAACCTTCACTCGTTCTACATATACGACTTTACACATAAACATACACACATACCGAAGGTGAACATAATTTTTAAATCTTTATGCTGCATAAATAAACTTTGTTCTTTCTAGGCGTCAGTTGTAACGTTGTAAAAATATACATATTATTTTTTGTGAAATCACAATGAACCATAAGAAATAAAGAAAACGTTATCTCCTGGTGGAGGTTTTAGAAAATCATATACGATTAACGTGATCATAATATGATAATTTTGAGCACAAGGTAAATAACACTGTCATATAAATACGATAAAATGTACATAGTGTTATCTTCATATTTCTAATATCTAATAATAATTATAGATTAATATGTATCTTGTTGAGCTCGGTTACAACTTTTAAAAATAAATAAATAAATAAAAAATAATTATCTAAGTAATATTTTATCACCAAATGAATTAATGGACTTAGAATCAATTCGCATAAGCAAGTCGATTTATGAAAAAAGTCTAACATACGATAGTTTCGCGCACTGGGTTCGAATATTTTCATAATAATTGGAGGATTCATAAGGTGTCTTATCACGTCATAATGTCATACAGTTGTAATTAGCCAATTCACAAAGTGTTCTATTTGTGCTATTGCCACAAAGCATACAGAGGTGGCAGGAAGGGAGAACTATATATTTTCGCTATTTGCGACTCTGGTTTTATTTTTCGCGTATGTATGAAAAGTATGTAATATTTTGTATTAAATAAGATAAAATAACACATTACCGCACTATACATTTATCAATGACTTCTTAGTTCATTACAAATTAAAAAGGCTCCACTTTCGTGTACACATTTTTTATTTTTGTTTTGTTCACATCTCTTTAAGGCCTCATTAGTTTTTGCTTTGCGTTGCCGTTCTGTGCCGTTCTTTTCTGTAGAAAATATTTTTTACTTACTTGTTCTGTGTCTGAACTTTCGGATGTAGACGATATAATTATAGTATTGAATTTTGTAAATGTTTGCAAAAAGTTTCTTACTTCACAAAAATATATAAATCCTTAATAATTTGAATTAAAATAAAATATTCTGACTTTTAAAATAAAATTTGTAATATTTCATTCCACAAAAAAACTAATACATACAAACTCTTGGCTGTCACTTAACGTTGTATTCTATTTTCTACAGAATAGTCCGCAACAGAACATAAGGAAAAAGTAACAACAAACCACACATACAGTTTTTCAATTGAACAGAAACAAAACAGCTGATTCGTGACAGAACAGAACGTACAAACTAATTCTGTCTTTATTCGTAGTATTCTGAATTTGATAGTTGTCCCTTTCTACGCTGTCCAGCGATTCAAATGATTTGCGCCTTTTGCAACTGTAATTTTTTACATGTCTGTTATTAGTTTGTGCTACTGCGTAAAATGTTATGACTGTCATAAAAATTTTTTTGATATTATTCATATAAAAATATATGACAATACTATTTTGTTACATACTCGTACAGTATGCTATCAAGACGAATTCAATACAGATGAACTTAATACTACAACAAGTACAACAATAAATCATTGTACATTTGTAAAATCAGAGTACCAAGGCAGATCCACAACAGGTAGTCTCATCCGAATCCGCCTTGAAAGTTAGAGCAGATGTGTCAAAAACGGTTGACAAATTTATGAGAAAATTAAACAAATTAAAAAAATAAAAAAATGTATGTACGAATATGTATGTTTTGGGAATATGTGGAAATAAAAATGGCTAAGGAAAATTCGACATAGAAAATATTTCGGATGCGACATCACTAACCGTGTCTGCAAAGGCTCAAATAGTGCGGAAATTGTTCCAAGTAAATTACGTCAGTTTGTTAGACACGCAGGTGGCAGAAGCAGCAGTTGTTGGTGTAGGCGTACCTGCAGCGCAGAGTAATGCTTTGTGCCTGCAAGTCAAAGTTTTGTTACACCCGTTCGCACTACAGTAGCGTCGGTTACAGCTACTGGCACTGTGACTACGGTGACTGATATAAATACTACGGGAAACTTTGATCATAGCACATCTGTAAATCGCAGCAGCTTATAACCTGTCGCCACAGTTATATCACCAGCACTAGTTCCATGACGGCTAGTCCTGCCAAGTGCAATTAATACATGTCATGCCTCTTCAATTCTGACTACTACATAGTAATCTCTCAGGGTATTGACAACCAAAATTCAAGCGAATTGAGTCACCTGATCTCTCGAGGCCACCTGTTGTGAATTCGCCTTGTCAGAGTACATTGTGAAAAACATTTGACTGAGGCGAAAAAATAAAATATTAAAAATTATTATTATTTTAAAAAGTTTTTTTTTGTTAATGGTTTTTTTTAAATCTTATGAAATAATAACTTTAAGAAATATTACGATTGTTGAAGAAATCTGTGTGGAAATGTTTCAAAGACCCGCTGCTCAAATATTGGCTCTTGTCATCCGTGATGCCGTTCAACGTTGTCAATCAGTGATTTCGCCATCACCCACGCCAAGGTGTATTTAACTAGGTGACAGCGTTAGGAAAACAATTACAACAATACAAGAACAACAGGCACTTTTGTTTGTGTTGTTTCATTGTGTATGTCAAAAACATAACATAACAGATAAAACAAAGAAAACAGATACAGAAAAAAAGTAAAAAAAGACAAAAGCATTTTGTATGTATTTTGACATTCGGAACGAATAGTCAGCTGCTGTAATGCTGTCACCTGGTTAAATACGCCTTGATTCACAAAAAAAATTTCTACGGCTGTTAGTTAGTACACATTACAATTCCATTGATATGTTTCCTTTTTATAATTTTCAAGAGAAATTGTTTTTAGGTCGAGGTATGTGCGCAGACATTCTAACATATTGAATTGTTTTTCCTTCGATTGCCCCGGACAAGTGGAACTGTATACACATCATGTTTCTATTTCGAAAATATTAGAAAAATTAGAAAAACTAGACAACCATTTGCAGTGAACCTGCAAAATTTGTTGCTATTTTGTTGTTGGCTTTAAATATGATGCTACGCAGGGGTTTGCCTCACGTTAATGTTTTGTCTAAGGCTTATTTGTTAAAGCAACATGAAGAAAAATTACACCTTAATTTGGATTTTTATAACGATGTTTTGGACTTGAAATATTTATTGGAAGCTTTGGAAAATAATAAAAAAAATGCGGCCGTTTATTCGATACTTGAGGATTATGCCTTATTATCTTTTTAAATATTAGATTCCCGCAACACTCGAAGTATGCTGTGCTGTGGGTGATAAATTGGAGGCATCCTGGCAATCGAATGATACTGATCCTTATTTGCAATATTAAATTAAATTTATTTTGTAAACGTATTATACATATGAATAAAAAAAATAAAATTTTAAATTGTGTATAATGTTGCATAAATTTAATATAATAATGAATGTAAACAAAAGAAATAAATAAATTTTGACAACCAACCATAATTCACCTTGGATAAAACTAAAAAAAAGTTATCAGCTGCGCCATCAAGATCACCTGTTATGAATTCGCCTTGGTATGCTATTTAGTTAGCTGTTTTTTGTTTACAAACTCGAGGCAAAATTTTATTTTCAGTATTATATTATTTTACTTTAAAAAATTTAAAATAATGCTGACAAAAAGAGTGTTTAAGAATAAAAATAGTAAAATAAAAAAAATATAAAAAGCAATAAATAAAATGAAAACATAAAGAAATAATGTGACTGGGGATATAAAATTAGTTAGTAATAATTTGTGAATTAAGTTTTTGTCTATTTTGTTGATCATTGTTTTTCTTTAATAATCAGTTCCATATTATTTCTGTAATTTGAGTTTAATCTTTATGACAATTTATATAGAAATACAACAGGCCGCTCACAATAGTGCTTGCTATTTAGACTTAAATAGTACGCTAGCGGATCAGTAAGTCCGTGACTTTTCGAACTTCCCTCGCAGTTATATGAAATGCAACACTGTTACCATCAAGTACCACCAGTTAATAGACTACTGTCAAATTTTGAGCAAGTGTCGTCATTTACTTTACGTTTAACAGCTGTTCAAAACATACAACCTCGTGTGTTTTTCTAAAAATGGAAAATGTGAATTCCGAGTGCTCATTAAACATTATTTTTTGCAAAAAAAACCGTCAGTCAAGCCAAGGAAAAGCTCGATAAATACTATGTGGACTCCGCACCATCGATTTCAATGGTAAAAAGTGGTTTACTGGCTTTCGTTGTGGTCGCACAAGTACAAATGACGCTGAACGTTCTGGACGGCCAATTGACCCCAGTACATCCGAAAATGTCGAAAAAATCCACGATATGGTGTTGGCCGCTCGAAGAGTAAAAGTGTGTGAGATTATTGATGCCACAGGCATTTCATATGGCAGCAGTGTGGTTTCGATTTTAAGTGATCAGATGGGTTTAAGAAAGTTGTCTGCAAGATGGGTGCCGCGCTTGCTCTCAATTGACCATAAACCTAAACGTGTGACAACTTCAAAAACTCTATGAATTGGGCTACGAATTGGTACCTCATGCGCCATATTCTTCGGATTAAGCTCCTAGTAACTACTTCCTATTTCCAAACCTGAAGAAATGGCTCGGTGAAAAGAGATTTAGCTCGAACGATGAAATTATTGACCAAACAAATGCCTATTTTAAAGACCTCGAAAATCCTATTTCTTTCGAAGTGATTTAAAAACTAGAGAAACGTTGGACTAAGTGTATTGAGTTAAAAGAAGATTATGTTGAAAAATATTTGTTTTACAAAAAAAACTGTGTTTCATTAAAAAAGTCACGGACTTATTAATCCGCCCTCGTACTTTGTTACACTTTAGACGACTTTGTGAATTGGCTAAGCATTTTAAGTTACGAAGACAGTTTGATAATTCCGTGAGTTTCTGGATAAAATAGTTTTTTTTCGGCAAAGAAGTATTTTATTTCTCAACATAAGCGTCTTTCTATTTTTTTAATCCCTCCAAATCATAATATTTCTCAAGACCCTTCAAATATGCGTTTGTTTCAATGATAACCTTTTCCTTCGACCCAAATCTCCTACCAGCCAGCTATTTCTTAAAATTTGTAAACAGGAAATAGTCATAAGGAGTAAGCAAGATGGGGTAGCAGTTCGGAGCCTAATTCATTAATTTTTGCCATAGTAAACGCGATTGCGTTTATGGTGCAGTATGCGCACTCGTAGTACCCATATCGTGGCTAGCTTTTACATATATGTACAAATATTCATGTAAAGTGATATGTACCCGCTCGGTTAAGATGCGTACAGTCGCAGCTATCTCAAGCACTTTCATTCTCCGATCGTCCAATACCATTTCAATGGATTTTATCGGCTTTTTCTGGAGTGACAACATTTTTGGGGGCGACCTGTACGTTTGAAATGTGATAGAAAACGATTTTAAAACCAAAACGATTTAGAAACGAAAAAAACCTTGATATGCTCATTATTGTGGATTTTTCCAAAAAAAATTTGTGTTGTTAATGCATTTCTCTATAATTTTTTATAAATTTTTATTTTACCATCTGGACAGACTTCTTCAGGCCAATAATTTGATATTGACTCAAAAAAAAATCCGTCACATCCTTTCAAATCGATCGATTTCTGTCACATACTTGAATATCACTGTCAAGCGGACGACTCCACGCCAGCACCGAGGAATATAAATAAACTAAAAAAATCGCAATGTACTAAAAACTTAGTAATTCGGATAATTCATTGCAAACCCTGATGCAGATTATCAAATTATCTGGATTGCCGAATAAAAATTTAAAAACATTGTTCTTGTGTTAAATTCGCTTTTAAAACGCACATCACATCACATAACACATTTGGGGTATTAAAAAAAATCGTAAAATTATATGTTTTCAAATAGTTAGGGTATTCAAACTGTGTAATATTAAGTCATATTGTTATAATAAGTGTGTTCGAGTACCCAAAAGTTTTTACGAATTTTTACTGAACTTTACTGCATTTTACTAAATTGCGTTCGTTCACTCCAGTTACAGTAAATGAGAACACAAATAAAGTGACAGTTCATGGCTGAGAATTTACAAATTTTTACTGTAGAAATTTCTTGTAGTAAAATTTAGTAAAACCAAAAAACATAATTCAAAAGGTAAACAAACAAAAGTAAGAAAATAAAAAGTATAGAATTTGTGAAAAAATTATTAAAAAAAAGAAAAACTGAGACAAAATAATAAAAATTAAATTATTTTTAAACTATTAGTTCGTTAAACATGTATGTATATTTCTTTAAAAAAGGAAATGCATATTGTAGAAACCATTTATAGCCATTTTCGTTGTTATTTTATTATTTCTTTAGAGTTGTGAAAATGCTAAGTATATGGTTATTTAGTAATGCACTTGCTTTTAAGCTAGTCAATAGCAAAAAAAAAATAATCACATACTTTTGAATAAATTTAACCAGACACAAATTAGGAAATCAAATAAAATGAAAATAAACACATGTAAACGATTATAGGAAATAATTTGTTCATATTTTCTTAAAATATTTGTGTTATAATAAATATGGGATCGAGTACCAAGAAAAAGAGTTGAGTAGTCCAAAGTGTAAATATATTTCAACACTATATTGATTTGCAACCAACCAGCTGTTTCTTTAATCTTACTAATTTTTAAAATTTTTCCGTTCGCGTACTTTTTTGGGCAACAGCTTTTTTTTATAGTAAATTTTTCAGTTTACTCAGTAATTACTAATTTACTGCATTTTACTGTAAAAAAGTAATCGAACACAGCTAATGTCTTAATATTTTACAATGGTTTAAAAAAATTGTTGTTGCGCTTCAAACAAAAAAGTCATAAGATAATAAGAGACTCTTTGAACAACGTTTATTGTTTTATCATATCCAAACAGTAGATTGTGAGAGAAATTACATACTGTTTGTTCTTCCCCGTCATATATTTTCATTTTATTATTTTACAACTTTTATGACCACCATTTGAATCCCCCAAAATAAAACGAAAAAAATATGACGAGGAAGCACAAGCATCATGCAATAAATACAGTTCAAAAAGTCTTATTATTTTATGACTTTTTTTGTTCGAAACACAACACATTATGACAATAATGCTTAATAGGACGCCGCACAGTGGCTGAAAATCGTTTTTCATTGGCCAAAATTCTGTAACTTTTGAACCGATCAAAATATTGAAGTAATGTTTATTTTATTGGATAGATATTTAGTTCAGCTTGACTCAGTTTAAATTACATTAAAATTGATTGAGGACTTTTTATGGAATTCTAGGTCAAAGTTGAACTTTTGAATTTTTTTTTACTTTTAGAGTGAAATATGGGTTTATTATTTTTTTATTTATTAAAAAATTGAATATTTGGAAATTAATAATAATTATAAATATTTTTTGTAATAATGGAATTTTTTTAATGTTACACTTAAAAAAAATTTTACACTGAAAAAAATAGTAAAATCAACTGGAGATTTTGCTATTACAGAAAAATTGAAAATTTTTTGCTGACAAATTTGCAAATTTGTTTACACTCAAAGAATAGTTACACTTAAAAAAACACGTTAATAATATTATCTAAAAATATTACTATTACTACAGAAATATTTATTATTTTTTGCTGTCAAATTTGATAATTTTAAAAACATTTTAAAAATAAAAACTGCAATAAATTTTAATAGCATTTGCAACAATGGTAGGTTCTGTTTATTATTATTTTTTACTAATATTATGTTTTTCGTACTTAAATAACAATGAAAGGCAATTATAATTATTATTCATTTGACTCAAATATTGATTGCCAATATTCCATATTTTGTTCTGTGCTATTTCTGTTCTTTAGTAGTTTTTTGGCTTCTTCATCTAAATCCCGATGTTCCACTTTCCATTGATTTCGAATACTGGAGATGAACGGATCTGACGTTGCCAATAATATATTAAATAGATCTTCATTTGTTGAATTTCTTGAAATTTTTCTAGTATTGTGCTCTCTATAAAATCTGTAATCCTTGTTCCTTTTTTCCTGAGCCTCCTCTGATAGATCTCCAAGTGGCACCAAATGATATTTAATGACATCTTCTCCATGATAAAGGATTTTGTGAACTGTTGCAGACATATTTCTCCATGGGTAGTTGGTTGTATATATTTTTGCAGTTTCCTTAGCATAATCTCCAAATTTTCTAGAGTCAATTTCTTCATTGCACGCAAGTACTTCTAGGATTATTTTAAATCTGAAAATAAGGTTAAAATCCACTCCTGTTATTTCAGATGCTGTTTCTGGATCTGAAAAGAATCTTCTTGCGGTATTGCCATCATTTGTATTGCCTGACCCTTGTTTTGGCTGATCTATAATCAATCCTAATTTGCGATATTCATCTTGAACATGTTTCTTTTTTGCACTTCTTAACTCTTTGTTGGTTTCGTTGTTTCTTATTGATCCTGAAGACCCGAAATCCAAATCATAACTGATTTTTAGTATGTGTTCCATAAGTCGTATTCTTGCATGTAGTGGTGATAATCCAAATTCATATGCATCGGTATTATCTAATGATTTTGTCGGGACTTGGTTTAATTGGGTTGATGTTGCTTGGCATATAATGCAGCTGGATGCAGCCTTCGTGCTAGTCAAAGCCTGACCTACTTTTCCATCTATCATTGTCAGCACTAATTGGTAGCTTACTTCAATTTGCTGCCCATCCAACTGTAATTGTAATGGCTGTAGTGTTGCAATTTGGGTCTTGATATCACTAACTTCTTTGTTAATGGCATCATGAGTTTCTTTTTTGAATTCAAATTTGATTGGCCTGCAGTATTTCGTAGAAGATGGTGTCTCATTTTTCCAAATATTCATTGTTTGCGTTGTACTAGTCGAAGGCTCTGAATCTTCCAAAATCTTTTTCAATCGCAATGGTACAAATGATACCATGAACATATCTGAGTCCGATATATTTTCACATACAACTTGTTTGTATTGTTTTTGTCCCGAAGAACCATCACATCCCCATTTACAAAAAAGAATTAACTTTGTGTTTCCACATTTCTTTAACTCATTTCCTGTTATTGATTGTAGCAAGCGTTCGGCTGTGTGATCAAGTAGAGATTGTAGTTGTACCTCTGCCGAAATTGGCGTGATTTTAATAGTGTCCTTTGATGGCAAACAGTCCATTTTAGCAGCGGTTATGTGATGATATGCTGGATACATATTTGAGCATTTTTCAATCGCACGCAGTCTGAGCTTAATATATTGCTGTTTTGTTAATTTCAAATCCAGAAATAATGCTAATGCCTCCTCATTTGTGTACTGTATTGCATCACTCGGAGTTGGTAGTCCGTTTTGTTCTCACTGGACTAGCTTTAACAACTTTTTCAATGATATCCACTTTTGTTAATTGGCTCTGTGATCGTAATTGATGTAGCAAATATTCTTTTATATTTGTACAACCAATTGCATCGTTAATATCTTTAAGTTTCCGCCTCTTAGATCTATCGCTGCAGTTGCCCATTAATGATTTGCGTGGTCTTCCAGCCTTATCTTGCTTTGCTGTTTCTGCAGCGACAGTAAGTTGGCCTTCTAACCAGTTTGCACTTTTTATATAAAAGTTTTGTTTACTGTAGCGAACTTCTTTGTAGCGTTTTTTTAGTGCTTTGACGAAATTAGATAATTCCTCTTCCATTTCGGTGCTACACGAATTTAAGTTTAATTTTATTTTAACGTAACTAAGAACATCTTCCTGGTTTTTGTTTCTAAAATACTCTTCCGCCAGTTCTTTATAACTGAAGCTCTCCATATTTTTCTGAATATTTTTATTTGCGTCTGTTATGTTTTATCCGTACACTTAGAGGATTAACTGAGTAATCCCTTATCGAATCCGTAGTTTTATACATTTTTAGATACATGTTATTCACACATTGATCTTTAATTTCATAGCAGGTAGTGCTTAAATTGCACAAAACTGCACAGGTTGTCCAGACCTTAATATCAGGTAAAACTAATTAGTATCTCGCCAATATTTGTTGTTGTTGTTGGGTTGTTTTTTTATTTTTAGTGGTTTAATGTCCCGATTATTGTTATAAAATTGCTTATGACTTTGGTTGACCCTAACATTTGATAACAGGTAAATTTAGAAACAGATCATATGTTTACTGTAGAATTTTGTGATAATTTGTTATAATTTTATGACTTATTTTTTGCTGATCAAAACAAAGCCATTAAACCCTTTCGCAGGTATTATATTTAATTTTTTTAGTTTTACGTAGTCTAAAGTAAAAACATAAACTTTTAGGCAAAAAAGTGAAAATTATATACACCATTGTATACGAGTAGTTTGGAGTAATTTCATTAAAATGAAAAAAGTGTTCTACACACGGCTCGTCACGGGTACAAAAGTATATATAGCGGTAAAGAGGACACTTTCACCTTTCTCCGGGTGGTATACATTTCTTGTTCCCTTTTGTTCCCTAGAAGTTCTATTCTACTAAAGTTTAAATTTGAGAAAAATATAGTAGTTTCATAAATATTCCGTAGCGCCCTTAATATTAAAGCTAGAGCTCTGACCACTTACAAAAACTAAAGACTATAATCCTACCAACATTATAAAAAAGACCGCCGGCCATTATCGATGATAGCTTGCGAGTAGTAATCATTTATTTTTGATAAACAACAACAGAAAAACACCTTTTTCTGAAATTACAAAAAAACGTTGAGTTTGACAGCATGCCACGCTGACAATTATCAATAGTTTAACCTAATTTTTTGGCTACCTTAATCTGGATATATTAGCTGCAAAAGGGCGTAAAAATTTTAAAAATCGGTGACAAAAAAAATTTGACTTTTGGCCAATGAAAAACGATTTTCAGCCACAGTGCGCCGTTTGAATACCCGAAATTATATTTATTAATAACTTAAATAAATGAATACATTTAAAAAACAAAAATATGTTTATATTTTATTTATAATATGAACATTTTTATGAAAAAGTGATAACGTGTGTATTTGATTTTCACGAGTCATGAAAATAACAATAAAATTCTTGAAGTTAATTATTGTGCTTGCTTGGTATAATAAAAATAATAAAAAACCCCAAAAAAGCTTTTACACGGTACTTTTCTATGCTTTTTTTAAAGATAATTGTGCTAATTTCTGTGGCTGTGTTTGATTCCATGCATGAATTTTTTATCCATTTATGTTAAATAAAAAAAAATTTAAAAAGTGGTCAATATTAGTCCATTTACACTTCACCGAAATGTAGTACTTACGAGATTTCGAGCCAAATCTAGTTGTTTTTGACTAGATTTCCCATACAGAACCAAATCTACTTCTTTACTAGATTTTGATAAAATCTACGCGAAATCTAGTAATACTTAGTGATGCAACTATGTTTTTTCTCAAATTGTGCTAAAAAATACGCTGTGCAAGAATAATAACTGACATTTTAAATAAAAAGAATAAAAAACCGAAAAAAATATTAAGTGCGTTCGAGTACCCAAAAGTTTTTACAAATTTTGACTGAACTTTACTGCATTTTACTAAATTGCGTTCGTTTACACAAAATACAATAAATGAGAACACGAACTGAGATCCTTTTAAAAGGAAATAAATGTTCATAACAACTTTTGAACTTTCTTTTCTTTGTGTTAATTTAATTCTTTGGAGCTGTGAAAGAGCTAAATATATGGTTACTTAAGGTAATCAATATCATAAATAAGTAATGGCATAGTTTTCTATAAATTTAATCAGACAAAAATTAGCAAAATCAAATAAAAAATGGAAAAGATCTTGAAATGTTCATGATATAATAAATATTGCATCGAGTACCAACAAGAAAAAGATTTGAGTAGTCAAAAGTGTAAATATATTTCAGCACTACATTGATTTACAATCAGCTGTTTCTTTAATCTTACTATTTTTTTTAATTTTTCGTTTACGTACTTTTTGGGCAACAGCTATTAAGTTAATTTTTCAGTTTACTCAGTAATTACTTATTTACTGCAATAGTAATCGAACGCGCCTTTTAATTAACAAAATGGAAAAAATAAATAAAACTGAAAATATAAATGAAGTGCAAATGGTAAATACATAAATGTGATGTAATTTACTAAATGCCTATTTTCCTATTAACAAATTACTAATAAATGTCCCATATTTTCCGATATTGTTTGGTATCAAACGCAAATTTCGATGCTCATTCGATGCTCAGATGTTGTCCACATCAAAAAAAAGTGAAAATTGATTTTTTTACCCTTAGGTTCCTTTCTCTATGCGCTGTCACATATATTTTTTCTTTTAAATATTGGCCAGCTGGTTTTATTATTCAAATTAAATCTTGTTAATGTCAAAAAATGCAATGCAAACGAAATAGATTTAGAAAAAGATTTCAAATCAAATCTACTAGATTTCGAAGCAATGTAAATGCACTATAATTTAGCATTTGCAAAATAGTTGATACTTTTACACTTCTGCACGAAAGATAATTAAAACGAAAAGAAGAGATGAAAAATAAACAATGCAAAATGTATGATGTTTTGTTATTGTTTCAGTATTTGTTGGTATGAAATTTGTTTGTGCAACTTTTTTCGCATTCATAATTAGTTCTTTAAATAGTGTAGAAAATGACTAGAATCACGATTTGTAAAGATTTACAAATCAAAATAAAAATGATTTTAATAGTGGATTGAAGCAGAAAATAATTGTGATAAATCAGCAGTTTCAGAAATTGTACACAAATTTCGTGAGACTGGAGGTACCGTAAAAACCCAACATTTAGGAAGAAGATCTCCTAAAACTACACCAAGACTTGAGAACTTAATAGGAAGTGAATTAAAAAAGTCCCCCCGGGGAAGCTATTAATAATAATCTTAGTTTAAAAAAATTAGTACTCAAACATTTTGCCGTAGGATGAGTGAGGTTAAACCCGTTTTGCTTATACATATAAAATTTGCTAAGGAACAGGTAAGCTGGTCAAAAGAACAGAAAGGAAATATTGACCGTGATAGTGTATGTGTGTCGAAGTCGAATGTTCGACCGCGGCAATTTGTCGTTGCACGCACACATGTTTTTTTAATTTAGGACCAATCCTTGCTGTCGCAAACTCGACTTCAATGCACACAATCGGGATGATTGTCCTGTTTCCGGTTGAGTGTAAATATAAGTTTTAAGATTGATAGTGATTAAGAGAGAAAAGTTTTACATTGAAAACATTATGGTGTGGGGCTATTTGTCGGGACAATGAATGGGTCCCATTCATATCAAAAGATATAATGACCGTATGTTGTGCAAGTATACGAAGAGAAAATATACCACAAAGTTTGGAGATAGTTCAGCATAATAACGACCCTACACACACCTCTAGAGTTGTAGCCAAGTGGTTACAATTTCATGTGGTATGTGTTTTGAAAGTGATAAAAAACATGGAACAGTCTTCAAAAAAAATTAATTTGCTTAAGTTTGTTTCGCAGTTTTGTTAATGATATTCTAATTTTCCATAAATATATTTAATAAATAATAGTACGAAATGATTAAATATTAAAAATTTCTCAAATCGCTTAAGAACTCTTGGATTTTTCATCTTTAAGAACGAAAAAATTAACAATCTTAAAAGTTTCCATTGTTTTGTCGCTAGCAAATTTTGATTAAAAAAATTCATGACAAAATTGTTGACACCTTGAATTAAAGACAATAGCTTGAATCCATTTTATTTTAACTTTTCTTTAAGCACATGCTGTTTAAAGAATTTTACCCGCCTGTTTAATATTAGTTTTGCTCTTCGGAAATTTTTGCAAACTACACTTAAGTTGTTTTGTCCCCAAAGCGCACAAAAATAAATTATATATAAACAATTCAATAATATATTCATTTTCATTTATTTCGCAGATACTGGTGTTGCTGTAACCAATAACAAGATAACAATGAATCTTGTTCACGATAATTCCAATCTACTATCAAAAAAACATCCCATACAGTGAGAACGCTTCTATCTTTAAGTTATATGTATGCATATCTAATATGAAATAATAATAATAATTTAAAATTGATTTGTAAAAATTAATACAAAATACAAAAATAAAGATACTAAAAATACAAAACTATTATATTGAGAGAAATTAGTGAAGTTGATAACTGGCAAAACAACTTTATGAGTTACATAAAATGAAATTAATTAAATCTTGCCTACAAATTGTTTTTATTAAAATAGATTTAAAGTTTGTAAATTTATCTGTTTAATATCAAGTAATAAAAATATTGAAATTCACTTATAAGATCCGTCTAATTAATATGTTGTTTCAATAAATTTCTTTGAATTAATTGTTTTAATGTCGTCTTCTGAAGCAAAAAAATACATCTGGTCACCTTGAAGAAAATTTCACAACAAAATTTACCAACAACCAATTTGATTTTGTAATAAATACCAGGTGAACAGAAATAACAGCAAGCATGTTGTTGAGAAAAATATTTTTTATTTGCTTAGAAACTTCACACACTTTCAGGCGCTATTAAATATTCAGCCATATTTGTACGACTGCTTAAGGGCTGCCAGATGTTTAATATACTAACTAATAACAATGCAAACGCCTTAAGATATGTAATTTTTTTTGCTTTAAAATATTTATGCACGAATATATTTCGACTCAATAATCAGACTGGAATTTTATTAAGTCATATTATGGTAGCATTTTTATCGTTTTATCTATGTTTATATATCCATCCATTCGGTACAAATAAACAATGCGATCGATTTTTAATAGGAACTCTTAAATTGATTATAATTGAAAACAAATGAAATATATAAAGTTATCGGCAGCAGTGTGTGCGGTGAGTTTGTTTGATTTTTTTTAAATAATACTCTTATACAAATAAAATAACACATTTATTCTAAATTTATATTTCTAAATAATTTATTTATTTACACACACACTTATACACATATACAAACTGTATTAAATCGTACAGAAAATATTAATATTTCCTTATTAAAGCGCTGGCTTGAAATACGCAAATATTTTATAAATTTAAAGTTGAAACAAAACACAACAGAATAGTTTTTATGACGTAAAATTTAATTTGAATTAGACACTACTGCACTCTATGCCAAAAAAAAATTTTCATTTAGAAAACGTTTACACATAACTGAAGCTCAAATCATTGTTCACTTGCATTGTCTTCAGTCTCTTTATTAGCACTGCGCGCTGATCTGGAATAATAATAACCTGATCCACTGCCACTATTAGGATGGATGTTAAGGACTGTGGCAGAATCTGATGGTCCTGCAGATGTTATAGCTGCTAAGCTTTCTAGAAATGAATATTGATCTTGATTACGTTGCTCTTTACGTGGTGGAAATGTTTCGCCCTCATTAAGAGCAGTAAAAGGATTCTTGGCGGAATAATTAATGATGCCACTATTTTCGAAGTTGTATGGATGACTTGTTGCTGGCGGTCTGCTAAATAAATTGTCTATACCTTTCGGTTTCGGTTGTACGGAATTGGCAAGATGATGATAGTAAGAATCAAGATTGCTTTGTATGGCATACGGTTTCAAGGAATATGTTGGAGGCTGCAAGGGTTGGGCAGCTGGTATATGTCCTGCTAACGGGATTCTTATAATACGGTTATTTACTTCTTGTGTGTTTAGATTTTTCAAAAAGAATCTCTGAAATTTCGATGATATCGCATAAACATAGCCCGGATCATGGGGTGTTAGCGTAATGTCGGATATGAATTGTAAATTATCTTTGTCTTGGGCCAATACGTTTTGTTCGTTCGTGTTTGGATTCCAAGTAGCTATTGCAGTCTCCGTCGAAGGACTAAACACTAAAGTACCGTCTGGTGTAACGGCAATGCCAATTCCTTGTGATGATTTTTTACCCACCAATTTAACGGGCAATACTTGATTAATTGCTATAGGCCCAGCCCTTAATACTTCGCGTGTAACTGAAAATATTCTAAGAAATGAAATTGAAAAAAAGTTTTTTTTTATCAAATTACAAAAAAATTAAAAATTAGTTGTACAAAAATGTTAACTGAAATTAATTATATATTTAATAAAATAATCTCATGGTAGGAAAAACTCAAAATTGTTTGATAAGAATGTATATTTTTAAGATACATTTCAAATGCAAATTAGTTAAAAACATGAGCATAAAAAGCTTTTACTTCTTAATTCGTGTTCATAATCAGTATTTTAGCTAATAAATGTTATATTTTTTATTTGCAACTTGGCTGCTAATGATGCAAAACAATAAAAACAATACTCATATATTTATAAAAAAGATTGTTCTTATAAAAAAAGAACATTCATGATAATATTTTTATTAATAAAAATAGAAAAACACAGTAAAAAAATTAGGTTAAACTGTATTTAATATAATGAATTTATAGCCAACAAAAAAATATTTAAATAACGAGTTTTACTTCATGTCCATTTTTATAATGAACTTTATTTTGAGGTGTAATTTTTCCAATTGGAAATATATTAGAAATAATAAAGAACAGAAAGCATAAAAAAATTATACGGATTTTGCTGATTTTTTTTGTGGGAGCTATAAGAAAAATGCATATAAACTTTATAGTTATAAAAATAAAAAAATATCTTCATCACAATTAGTTTGATTACGATAAGTATACATACGCACATTCATATATGTATGAATTATTTGTTCTCATATTTTGTTGCTTTAATAGAAAAATAGTTCGTTCCCCAAATCGTTCAGAATGAAAATGAACACAAAGCAAAGAGTAAAAATACCAGTTAAAACTAGAGACGAACCAATTTTAAAATTCGTTTATTTGCACAATGTTTAAAATAGGTATTTTAAGCTAAAATTCGTTTATGAATACAATTTGATGGAATTTAGTTTAAATATTATTTGAAATTCTGTTTAAAATTTTTAGGGGAAACAAATAATTTGAATATTTTTTATCACTTTGATTCGGCAATACCAAATTGATTGATTTCAACTTCAATCTTCAAAAAATATTATTATTGTTACTAGATATTAATATTACATTGCTGATATTTCGTTTTAATTGCTAAAACTTTATAATTCGGCCTTACTTAATTGTATCGCTGCAGGGAAATGTCAATAGTGAATCTGTACTGACTTGCTATTTGCAAAGTCATTAGTGCTATTGATTTATAATACTGCAGCCAGTGCTATTTACTATAGACATTTAACATGTGCGTGTCATTGAAAATCCACTACAGCCATTGGTACTATTGACTAGGTAGTTCTTTTGGGACCATATATAGACATTGGAACCAGTGATTCACGAGTACGTTGTAGTAATTCTAGTCTACACTTTTCTTTAAGTATGTAATAGAAAGAATAAAATAAGAATTTGGGTAAACGTCATTTCTCCTTTATTATAAAACGGAGATTTTTTTAAGAACACATACAAACCCCATAGTCATTTTGGTTTGTCTGCAGAAACACCCAGGGTCTAGGCAAGGATCGAACCTGCGACCCCCATACTAATAGTCTAGTACGCTAACTACTAGCCTACTGAAAACAGAAAGTGCGACTACCTCATATTCTTATAGTTACCATGTGTACACTTGTTGAAACTTAAACAATTGCGAAAAAGTTGAATAGCAAAGTTTGTAGCAAATAAGTAAAATATTTCAAATTATTATTAAATAATTTATTCAAGCTTTAATCCAGAAAATAAATGTAAATGATTTATTTGATCCGATATTTCGCTTTCTCAATGGAAAGCTCCTTCAGGGATATATTTAATTAAAACTTATTAATAACAGTTATTGTTTTCACAAATCAATAAAAACTTATTCTAAATTTGTTTGAAAAAATAATAAAAAATTCTCAAAAAAAATTTGTTTAATTAGAATTAGAAATATATTGGAAGATAATGATTTCATTAATCAACTTTCTAATAAATTGATTAGACAATACAAAAGACAGATGATAAATAGTACGACCACTGGGAATGAACCAAAAATTTATAAGTCTTTGACTTATGTACCGATAATTTTTGAAAGGTTGGAGAATTCTAAAATCTACGATTTTAATAATTATAGGTTGGCTCATAAGACATATAATATATATATTAGGAAGTTTATTCAGTAAAATTAAGGATAAGACGGAAATATTATACAGATTTAATGTAGTCTACAAAATACCATGTAAGGGAAATAATAACGGAGGGTGTAATAAAGTATACAAAGAACGCTGATGAGATGGTGTAGCGACCTCGAAATCAGTACTGATCCGTTCTGCTAGTCTGATGAATAAATTGTTTCAAATAAAATAATACTCTCTTAATAAAAAATAATGAATTTATCCAAATAAAATTTCTTAAATTAAGAAGATATGGGTAAACTCAGATTTGAACTTAATCCAAACAATTTTCATTTCAATATAAACCTTAAACAGTTCAACAATCACGTATAAATATTAATTATTATTATTTTACAATAAAATCCGTGTTAAAAATTAGAAAATTCTTTTGTAAAAAACATTCTCATTTAAAAACAGGAACATCAAAAAAATAGTAGTCAACTTAGAGGTACTAAAAAACAATTTGTTAATTTTGCAAAAACTTATTAAGAAAAAATACTTTTCAGAAATGTTTAAAACTACGATATAAACAAACATTCATATTTTTCTGCTTTGTAAATGCTGGTAAGGATTTCTTATAGAATTCATATTTGGAGGTGTGTAGAAAATTGTTTTTGTGTTCACACAAATTTATTTATTTTCGTAAAATATAAACAAAACAAAATAATTTTAAATTAATTCTAAAGCACAAAAAAAAACAAAATATATATAATACCGTGACTAAACAATTGTGTTTGTACACCTAATTCTGTTTTTACGGGATGGATATGTTTCTCAAAAACTCGCGTAAAAAACTCGTGAAAAAATATAGAGCATCATATTAAATTCTAATTTAAGTTGCTTCATACACATATTTTATTAAAAAAAACGATAAAAAAAAAATTACAAAAATTCATAAAACATATAAAAATTAATTTTTAATCAGTATCACTTTCTGATAACCGCATTCGTTTACGAGAGACCATCATCGCTTGAAATATTTTCCAAACCATACTCAATTGGTGCTGAAGGTTCTCAGATCGTTGACTTACAGTTTTGATAAGACTGTTTGTAATTCACGACAATTACCTATTAATGATTTCACATTTCACGTTTACGATCATGCTTGGGAAAATGGATTGCCCAATTTGGCTGCCATTTGGAGTACTTATTTAACTATGAATGCTGGGAGGGTAGAAACCTCCTCGTCATCATCACTAATTTCTTTGTTATCGAGTGTCTCAAGCGCATAACCAATAATTTCATCATCGTTAAGTGCTTCATTTAACAATAATTCGCCTTCTCTTCCAACATCATGAACTATTGATATGATGTTTGAATACTAAACCGTGTTAGGAGTCACTAGACTGTAAATTTTAACGCAAACTGGTGAAACTGCTCTCCAAAATGCATTTAACGTAGATTCTTTTAATTCTGTTAGCGCTAATCAATCCAGCATGTTGGATACAGTCTGTAATATAAAATATCCTTCCCACATTTTCCACATTTTTAGACCGAGTGAAATCAAATCAAATCGCATAAAATCATTCGCGTAAAAACTGAATTGGGCGTACATTAATTTTTGTTTCAGCTTACGGAAAAAAGTATCCACTGGCGATTATTACACCAGTTTAATAGTCAAAAATTCCGTATACTTTTCTTTTGAAACTCCGTACAAACGAAAATTTCCTTAAGAAATATACCAACCTGAATTTCCGTAAGTTTTCTTTCTTAAGCTTAGTACTCTGTTCAAATTTACGAAAAATGTTGAGCAACATTGATTATTTCGTTTGAAAATTTTGACAATTAGCCAGTGGTGACAACACTACGATTTAGAACAAATTTATCGTTTTTATTGCCTTGAAGTAAGCAACATTGTTTTTCTTACGTAAACAAAAACCATGTGTGAAAACAAATGGAGAACAAAATAATTTTAAGAGCTTGTGCTGCAACGTATCAATTAATGTTAATTTCAGCTGCTGCGGAGGAGCTCTTTGAAGACACACGTTCTGAAAAAAACCCCGTACCTTCATTTTATGTTATTTTTACACTATTTTCCATTATTATAGTTATTTGTGCGCAACAAATTTAATGCTAAGTAAAATCTGATCACCTGTTGCTTACAATTCCGTACGAAATAAGTGATGCTTATATTATTTCGCAGTTGCAAAATATGTTGCGAAAAACATGTTTTGTTTGAAAAAATAATGCAGCCAGAAATATTTCGTACGTTTTCACAAGATGAACAGAGTACAACTTCGGCCATATTATTTTGAAATTATTTCGCAGGAATTTTTTTATATGGACTTTTGACAGCAGTTCGCACGAAATGATGAACAGAGTACCATACTTTACACACAATTCTTATGGGAACCTGCATTTCCGTAAGAACTCCGTACCAGTCTTATGATCAGCGTTGTCAATTTAGCGCGTTTCGCGCTAGATTTAGCTCGTTTTAACTGTGCCAAACGCGCTGTCTTTCGTCGTGTTTAATAGAAAACGTGCTGAATTGGCGCGTTTTCAGTAGTTAATGAATCCTATAAAAATTCGAAGTATTACGTACAAACGGTTTTGTGGCCAGAAGATGTAAATGAAAGTATTTTTTCCATGATTTTATAATATTAAAAAGTTCCTTATTGATGCTTTTAATCAATGAAAATATTAAGCCCCTTATTTATAATAATTACCAAAAGTGCATACATAATAGGTTTATGAAACAAATTTTGTGTGTAAAACTGTTTCATAAACCTTTAACAAACATTTGGTAATTTATAATGAATAAGACCCTAAAAGTTTAATATTAAATAAGGCAGGACTGAGCTATTGATTTCATCTTTGTAACGTTACCACGTATAATTTTATATAATGCTTAAAACATTAAATTTTCTATTGATGCACCAAAAGAATATTTTAAGTTTTGCTGTCGTTTTAAGCTGTTAATAGTTATAAGTATCTACTTTTTGTACCTGAAAGAATTTAAAAACAAATATGTAGATAGTTATTATTTTGCTTCAATAAATATTGGATATTTTTTCTAATATATGTATCGACTTTCATAAAAATTTTAGCACGTTTGGGAATAGCGCGTTTTGGTTATGAATATCTGTTAACCCCAAGATTTAGCGCGTTTTAACGCGTTTTGAGGAGGTGTATGGGTCTGTACAGAGTGGCAGCTTGTTGCCGAGCCGAGCTGGTTGACGCTTATTGCGCAAATTGTTCATGCGACAAACAAGTTTGTGTGTTCATAGTGGCGCGTTTTGGTTATAAAAAGTTGACAACGCTGCTTATGATACGATAACATCTCTCTCTCTCTCTCTCTCGCGTTTGACATA
This sequence comes from Gymnocheta viridis, assembly GCA_956483585.1. Classification (NCBI taxonomy): domain Eukaryota; kingdom Metazoa; phylum Arthropoda; class Insecta; order Diptera; family Tachinidae; genus Gymnocheta; species Gymnocheta viridis. Next base: position 134,443,604 of record OY101440.1, on the reverse strand, counting down.
TAAAATATCTATGCATTGAATATAAACACAAAACTTACCTGTCTGTGGCAAAAGGTTGAAAATAAATTAAACCTTTTTTGGGATCAAATGTTATACCAACGATGCCATCCATTAATACAAAACGATCATTTAGGATTTCGGCTTCTGCAAAGTCCGGATCTGGATACATAGCTGGATGTGATACTCTCCAAGTTGTATCACGTATGCTGTCATAGACAACAATACCTGAAGAAAACAAAGTTGATGCAAAATTTAATATTTAAAAAAACACAAATTTTACAATTATATAATTTGAGTTTTTAAGTTTTTGAAATATCCCGGTATGTTCTACATTCCACTTTGTAGTGGAATTCAACTGAAATCACTTCAGTTTAAATTTTTTATGTTCTGCATTCTTCTTTTTACTTTTGAATTTCAATATTCAATACAAATATACTCTACTTTTGCAGAACATCAAAAATGAAGTTTACTTTTTATATTTCAATTTCACTATTTTTGTAGAACATGCCTGATCACCACAAAAAAAATGTTATTATATTTCTCGTTTTCCCGTAGTTCTCCCGGAATTTTAATAATATGTACTACTAAAATAAAGTAGTTCATCAGTGTTAAAAGTTTACTATTATTGGTGGTTCATTTATTAACACATGTACTGTTCTAGTGTGGTTTTCATGAAGAACCGCTTATGTCTTACAATTAATTTTCTTCTAGAGCGCCAATAAATGTTCCATTTGAAACTACATGCAGTGAGAACTCGATTACCGGTAATGGTTGGGACCGGAAGCATTCTGGATATTCAATTTTCCCGGTTAATTGATAATAATTTTGAATTTTACTTTTAAGCAATTTTTATTTATATCGTTAGCTAAAGTCCAAAACCACATAACTAATAAAAAATGAGAAATTGGTTTTTTGATTGATTATAATGCATATCATCAACATCCACGCTTCCACCAATTTTAACTCTGATATAATAAAGATTAGACATTTTATATGCGAAAACCGAAAGTACGTAACTACATATTTGTTTCTTGGAAATAGTCACTAACACATACTTATTACTTATACTTATGTTACAGATGAGTATAAGGAGCTTCCGCAAAGAATCGGTATAAAATTAAAAGCTTTCGAAACCTTGAAGTTACATTTAAAAACAATAAAAATTTCAAGCAAGAAATGGCAACATCTTCAGGATCTTAAACCATTTCTTCCACCGTATTGTCATTCTTTTTACAATGAAATTTCATTTGAGAAGTAGTTTATAGACTTTTTTATTTTCACAATTTTGTGACCTCAAGCTTAATTTAAAGAATAATACTAATATTAAAAAAAGGTCGTAAAATTATATATTAATAAATAAAAGTAACATATTGAATTAAAACAGAAAAACTTTTACGAATGCAAAACAAATTCTATTGAAATCTTAAATCTCCAAAGATTAAATTAAAAACGAACTTAAGCCAAACTAATTTAAATAACTTTGGATCTGAAGCAATTTTCATTGTAGTTACGTGTTTTTGTTGAAGAAAATATGAGTTCAAAAGCACGTAACTAACGTAACTCTTTGAAACATCTACAAATTATAATTTTTATTCCAGAAATTAATAAATCGTTCTATATTTAGTAAATCTGCGACATGTGATTACAAAATTGTATTTATTTTTCAACATATAACATATTTTGTTTCTACTGAAATATAATAAAAATGTTAATTACGTGGTTTTGGATTTCAGCTGACGATATGTAATTCATTTATAAGAAAAAAAATGAAAATCATTTATCGTTCAGATGAAACAAAAATATTCTAAATAACAAGAATATCAAGACGAATAATGTTGAAATAGTTAAACAAACTAAACAAATTCTTCTCAATACGATAGAGTACAAAAATTACAAAAAACATCAAGCTAATGAGTTGCTGCTTGAGTAAGCAATTGTTCTTTTTTTTTAAATGTGTTAAGCAGACTATTATATATTTTTTAGCAATCAAAAATAACCGGCAAAGACCTATAAGCAATTAAGGCTAACAAACAGTAATAAATTGTAAAAAATAAATCTAAAATATATTGCGCAAATGACAATCTAATAACGTGTGAAGCATTTTTTTAAAGCTGCAATTGTGCAACAAATAATATAATACGAGTATTTAATAAAACAAACAAAATGCTGTAAATAAATAACACTTACCAGGTTCTACTGTATCGGAGATGTAAACGAAAACGTCATCACAAGTGCCCGCTTTAGATGTTGTCTCATCTATAATCAAATTGGTGAACAAAGATTCTCCTCTGAGCACTCCCTGCGGAAAATCAATGCGTCTGACGACTTGATTAGTTTTTAGATTGAAAACTAGAATCTTTGGAGGACAAGTTTTTTCGTAATCTTCAAGCGAACGTGATATACCAGCATCTAAAACCCATAAACGATTACAGGAATCTAAACGTAAACGGTAGACGGATATCAAAATCAAATCGCTGCAATTGAAATCGGTACGTCCGGTGGTAGCGAAAGACCAATCGGGATACGCCTTCAAAGAAAGAATTTGTTTTCGTATATTTTTAATTTTCCAATGTCTAAATACAAAATTAAATATATTAAAAAAAAAAAACTCAATATTCAAATCCCAAACCGTCAACTTTCACACAAACAACCAAATCAAAATTGGTCCGGACTGACAGACAAGGCGATGTGAACTGGCCATCGAGGCAATAACGGGGGCAACACTTTTTCTAGTGGGTATTGCTTAAGTCGCAGTTCTACGCGAATAAGCCACAGTGGCCTTCAAAGCCAGAATAACTCATGACATTGGCCAAATTCAGCCTGATGTGTGCGCCAGAGTCATGGAAAATTGGACATTTCGGATGCGGCGGACATTTTCAAGATATTATATTCCAATGACATCGGAAAGGGCTTTCAAACGGATAACAAATTTTCATGATATCTCACACACACTTTGTTTTATTTATATTTAAAAATAGGAAGCCCTCACCAAAATTGTTCATGCGTCCAATGATGTCGACAGGTCAAAGTAATAAATCAAAACACCAAAGTATAAGTGGTCAAAAGCCATTACTTTTACATCATAGTTTTTTCTCTATGATAGTTTTCCTAAATGCATAGTTTTTTCGGTGGGTTTTGAAGTGCTTATTTTACAAAATTTGTCGTAAAACATGAACATTCTTTAAAATAGGATTTCGTGTTAAAACGAAAAGAAACTCTGAAAACGAAAATGAAGCTAGAGGCAGAAGATACCACGGAGTCTGAGAGGGATAACATTAACAACGCTGCAAGTCCTTCCAAGAAACGAAATATTTCGCAATACTGTTCGGGAAACTGGGGCATTGGCAAGAGATGGAGCCAAACTACCTTTTTTGCATTTTCTGTAAACAGCTTTTAGTGAACCAAAACAATAATCCTTCTCTTAGCTTGGTTTTTAACAGAAGTCATACTCATTTCACCTTGGCAGCATTCGACAGCCAGGTTTATTAAACTTAAATAAACTTGTTTAGTATAAGTGTTGTGTTTTTCTTCCGACGGGGTTTGATGCAATTTGGAATGAATTTCCGTCATCCCGCGTCAAATTTGGTTGATAAACAGACCGGTTTCGGCTATGTGCCATCTTCAGTGTTCTCTCAGTTACTCCGGTCTGTTTATCAACCAAATTTGACGCGGGATGACGGAAATTCATTCCAAATTGTTTAGTATACATGATAACATGTATAGAAGAATATATAATGCAACTGCATATGTTATGAAATATGATAGAAATGGATTCTGTAAATAAGCTTTTTATTTTATTTTAATTGTTTTTTTATTTGGTTATGATTTTTATTGATAAGAAAAAGTTTAAAAAAAGAAGTGCGACTTTTATCTTCTCAAACGATTTTTTTGGCGACTTTATTTTTTTAAAACGACCTTTTGTGCGACTTTTCAAAAAATCCCAACGGTAACCCTGATTAGTACGAGTTTAGTAGGGCAAATATTTGGAAGAAAAACATCTGGAATTCTCGCACCGACGAACATGTTGTCGGCAACATTCCATTATTATTGTTATTATTTGCAAAAAGCAAAGTAAATGTGAACAAAGCGTATCGCCGAGTACCGAATACAAAAACGATGATCTCTTTCCCACACGCAATATGCTGCGAAAGTAAATGTTTCCCTTCCAAATTTTTTCTTGTCTAAACGCAGACTTACTGGGCCTGCAAGGATTGAGAATAAATCTATTTCCCAATTTGAAATAAAGTCTCTTCCTGTTGAGAATGTTTCTCAAATTACAATCAAATAGAGTTTGATGATTTTCAATCATTCACAAGATCAGACCTGCGCGTTTGCTGGGATAAACAAAAACAAAAGTAATAATAAAAAAAAACTTACCTGCAGCACCGGTGAATCTTCATATTGTGATCTTGAAACCCAATTCAATGTTGACGGCACACCAGAAAACAACTTTGGCGTCGCAATGAAAATGCGATCTTCCGTTATAGCGAGACCGGTTGCTAAAATGTTTGATGGATTGTAAAAATTCATATCTTGCATGGGGGCATGAGGCAAAAAATTGTACGTGAATAATTTCCACTGTTTGGCCAATTGGAATGATGACGGTCGATGCGCTTCAAGAAGACGATGATTGTTTTGTTGTTGCAGTTGTTGATATTGTACGGCAGAGCACAAGTTCAAGAGCGAGGCCACGATCATACATCGAAATGTAAACATAATGTTTGTATCATATTTATGTTTGCGCCTATTTTGATTAATTTTTAGACACGGTAGTAGACTTGAAAATGTTGCTTTGCCACAACGACTCCTTGCCACCAAATGCTGCTTCATTATCATTTAAAAACGTTGCTCGTTTATCTTGTGCATATGAACGTGTAACAAAATGTATGTAAGCGACTGAGTATGCAAAATTGTTTTAATCTTTTGAAAAACTCATAAAACAGTTATTGAACCACAGCTACTGCTTAATAGTGGACCGACCAGACAGACCACTCTTATGGCTGGTCAAGATTCAAACAACTTGTGAGCAGAAAAAAACGTCTGAAAATAAATAAGATGAAAAAATTATGCATAAAGATACGTTTTTATGCAGCCAAATTTTGCTAAAAATGTTCAAAATTTATGAGTTCATTATGAAAAAAAATAAAAATAAAAAATGTTCAACATTTTATTGATTTATTGCGACTGCGTTTAACATGTTTTTTGCACTCGTACTTGAGTTCATTTTAATTTTTGTAACGCCCAAGTTTAACTGTTGGTTGAACACAGAAATTCAAATGACAAACAAACTGATTAAAATCATTCTTTTAGGGTGACCCAAGAACCGCATTAATTTAAAGGTTTGAGAAATTTGCATGTTTTAAAGAAAAAAATCAAAAAATTAAATATGTGTACGCGTGTTAATATTTTCTGATTTATTTATAAAATTAAAGGATTGTTGATGGCACACCCTAACATAATTTGTTTTCTTTTTTGCTGGATTTTTTTATTTATTTATATTTATTTTTTTGTATTGCTAAGTATTTTAATTAGTTATAATCATAATTTAAGTGTTAATGGTACACGATTACCGAGCAGTAGTGACTCTTAAAATTATGACGTTTATTTAGCCGCTGAAGTCATTGAATCGTTTATAATGACTAAATTCAGTTGTTGGCTGGCCGTTAAATTGATTGTTTTCGGTGTCAGTTAGTTAAGCACGTGGTTAAATAAATTAAATGATAAATTTAATTAAATATTCAAATCGCTTTACACATTTGTTTATGTTTGTAAAATGCAACAAACAATTTTATTTTTAGCGATAAGCATTAAATTTTACATAAATAATGATGAGGAGATTTATTTATGAGACAAGATTTCGATTGTTTTGAAACATTTTAATTATAACATACAATTTGTTTACAAATTTTGTCGGATACTGATAGAATGACGAGAATAAACTAATAATGTATATCAAATGCCGGTCTGACGCGGATCCCTGGTGGGCCACAACACTATATCCGGGGTGTCCGCAAAGATGCTTGAAAATGTTTGGGCAGACAATTATCAATTAGTTTCGTATTAAGGCCTCATAGTTTTTACTTTTCTTTGCCCTTCTATGCCATTCTTTTTTGTGGAAAATGTATTTTAATTACATGTTCTGTGTCTGAACTTTCGGATGTGGACGATGTAATTATAGGAATGAATTTGCATATATGTGTGCAAAACGTTTTTTATTTGACAAAAATATATGAATCTTCAAAAATCTGGAATTAAAATAATATTTTCTGACTTAACAAAAAATTTTTAATATTTCACACCACAAAAAAGTTAATACATAAACACAACCTCGTTTGAGGAATTGCCGCAGATCGCCTCTACATCAAGATCGTCTGTTCAGCAAGAGTTAAACAATGTCTTTGAAGAAGCAGGCAGAAAAGATTACATTTATTGGCAAACATGGTCTAAATAAGCGTATTGTAATTGAAGATGGGAATACCTTTGCCAATCAATATACTTGAGCAGTTTTTTGAGAGTAAAATTTTTGAATTGATGCTTTTGGAAACAAACAAATAAGCACAACAGTTCATAGAATCCCATCATATTGTCATATACCACACATACCGAAATGAAAAAGTCTATAGGTGTGATAATTATCACTGGCATTATAAAATATCCTAATACTGAAGACTATTGGAGAATGAAACCTTTATTTTATCATCCGTTGTTTTACAATATTGGTATGAGCTACAATCGTTTTTGTCTGATTTTTTTTATATCCTGAAAATTTTCAGTTTTTTCTTATAGAAATGTTCATGACTTATTTAAAAAAAAACAATCTCGATATGCTCCGACCATTAGATCACTTTATTTTTCATCAGTTCATATAAAATTTTGTTAAAAGAAATAAGACAAATTGTGTATCACATATGATGCGTAAGCGTATCAATCATAACGCCTGTGCATCATATGTGATGCATTGGACAGTCAAAGGGTTAATATCCACGAGGCAGACAGTCAAGGCTCTATGTTTTATGAGGATTATCAAAACATTTTGGTGCTCTAGCAATGATCGTTTGTGTGTTAAATGAATCGTAAGTAAAAGTGGTAAATTTTATAGATTTTTTTGTGCATATTTTTGTATTTTTCTCCGAGACAACATATAAAAAGTATTAAATTGTTTGAAAGATCAGTTCAAGTTGCGTAAAATGGTCAACAAGCAATCGTTAATTTTTATCGATGTTTTTCGCTCACAGATAAATAAAAATTTCACTTTTATTTTTCCTGTAAAAAAAATTTAACCACAATTTTGAAGAAAATTAAAGCTAAAGTTCAATATGTGTGTGAAGATAAATTTCGAAATTTATAACCCTAGACACAAACCATTCGCATTAACAGAGCTATGTTGCAATGTTAACATAGCGCTGTTAAGCATAGAAAAACTGAGGGTATCTATTCCAAATGGAATCATGACCACATTTTTTGACCAAATGGACAAAAAATGGAAGGTACAAGCAGCTAATTCTATTGCTTTTATAAAACAACAAACATTAAACACAAACATGTATGGAAACTATACTTTCTGACACACACAAAAACTAAAATATTCTTTAAAGGAAGAATCTGAATTCCCAGCTACTGGACATACCTGGGCAAGAAAAAATGAATGGATTTTATAGATTTTATGCTCCCATAAGACACCCAGTAGTCAGAAATCTTAACAGTGGGATTTTAATGAAAAATTTGGATTTTAGAGAATTTTCAAATTTGGAATTTCTCTAGAGGATGAATTCCCAGCTACTGGAAATACCTGGGCAAGAAAAAATTAATGGATTTTATAGATTTTATGCTCCCTTAAGAGACATGGTATTCATAAATCTTAACAGTGGGATTTTCAGAGAAAAACGGTAACGGTATTTTTCATCTTTTTTCCGACCTTAAATGAAAGGAGAGCAGCATTAGATAGAAATTTTCACATATTCTAACCAGCTCTGTCATCGCAATGCTTTTAACACTGTTAAACTATACAAAAATAAATTAAATTAAAATAAAATTTTTTCCGTCAAATCCTTATTGTTTTTATTTTGATTATTCATCTTGTTTTTAATTTTTTATTTTTCGAGAAGTTCTTGAAATAAGATATCGAGGCATATCTCGAATAATAAATTTACTAAACGAAATAATTTTTCGAGTTTATAATTTTGTGTAACAAAATCAATCAAAAACAAGTAAACAAGTGGGAATTTTTGTAAGTCGTCCCCGGAGTACCATCGTACTTTTGAGGTTGAAATTTTACCATTTTTATCATCCCTGGTAGTAAGGAATTTTCGATAGCGGGTAGACAAAAGATTATTATTTATTTATTTTTTTGTTAACTTGATGTGTCGTCGAGAAATAGTTACAGAATCTTATCTTGATGAGAATTATGTACATAAGATTCAGTAAGCAAATAGCAACATTCTTATTTTTGTTTATTATTTATATTATTAATAAAAAGTTAAGCTTTTAAGAAAACAAATACCATTTTTATGGCATATTTTTTCATGTCTTAAGAGCATATTTTTAATTGCTCTGATCATAATAGTTCTTTGACTACTCTGAAATGATATTCTAACGAAAATTACAATCTCCAATAAAAATTCTTATCAAACAACAAATTCATTCAGTTTTTTTTTTCTTCGTTAAAACGTGTTCGAGATAAAATTGATATTTTCATGTGGAAATAAGGAAGGTGTGGCAAATTTTTATTTATCTTTTTACTTTAATAAATTTGAATTAAAAAAATGTTTTGCAAAAAAATTCTTATTACATTACATGTGTTAGTTTATTATTAATCTATATTTAATTTTTCACATCAAGTTGCCATAATTCAGTTCACGAATCATTGAAATACTTTTGCAAAATGAAATCTAAATATTATAATGGCGAATCGACTGCGTAAGACATGCGTTTGGTGTTTGGAAATGTGCCCACATAAATTTAAATTCAATAATTTCATATTTATTATGCACCCATTTTTTGCAAGTTAAACTAGTCCAACAATGAATACGAGTACCTTAAAACATGCAACATTTATGGCATGACAAGACAAAACATAAACATGGATTGTATAATAAATATGTATGTTCATTAGAAAATGACAAATAAATACCATTTAATAACTTTTACAATCAATATTTAAATAGTGCATGTAATGCATACATGCATATGCACGTACATATTTCCATTTTAGTCTTAATTAATGTAAGTAAGTTTTTCCAATATGAACAGCAAAATAAACTTAAAACTCAACAGTGCAACAGACAACAAAAAAAAAACAGAGCTGCACATTTACCACATGACATTTGTAACCCTACGAGTTGTTTCCTGCAATATCGGGTCTGATCAAAACAACAGCAGCAACAACAATTTACACAAAAACACATTTAAAGTTTCGTAAAAATATTTGTTGGTTAAAAAATTGGTTTCGCGAACGATTTCAATCTCATCTTTTTATTTATTTTTCACTTTTTTGTGCACAATGCTTTTTTTTACTTAAAATACAAAAATTGGTGCAAAATGAGAAAAAAACATTAAGAAACCAAATTTTTTTTGTTGCAACTATATTTAACACTTTCAAGACCCAACAGATTGGCAAATTATGTCCATTTGCAACAAACACAAAAACAACAAACATCGACACAATCAAATGAAGATTTTCAAATTTTATTTAATTATTTGTTATTTTATGATGGAAAATAAACACATTCAATTTTCCGATGAACGACGAGTAGAGCTTTTTTACGGGACGGTATTTTCCGGGAATTTCCGTAAGATTTCCATCTCGAAATTTATTTATATATAAATTGGATATCACATACAACAAGAAATGAATCTTTTTAATTATAGTATTTGATCTTAGAACGATACAATTTTGTATTTACAGACATACTCGTATGTTATAGAGAACAAAAGTAATAATAATTGAACAAATTTGTATTTTTTGCTCTTAGGATAAACTAAATACAAACTTGAATTAAATAGTACTTGAGAACATTTGCATTAATTAGGATTTAATTAATGCAAAATTTTAATCCAATACGATCTAATTATAAGAAATAATAGTTATATAAAATATATAATAAAGTATTCATTTATATTTATATGTCATATATACGAGGGCGGATTGATATTGAAGCTACCTAGCGCTAGATGGTAGCACAAACACAAAAACTTTTTTCACCCAAAATCATCAATTATTTATTGTAGTCGTTTGAAGTAAACAACTTTTGTGTTTCTTGAAAAATGGGAAAAAGTGAATTTCGTGCAGTGATTAAACACTATTATTTGAAAGGGAAAACGGCGAAAGAGACAAAAGAAAAGATCGATAAACTTAACGGTGAGTCTGCTCCGTCAGATTACATGGTAAAATATTGGATTGGGGAATTTAAACGCGGCCGAACAAGCACTGCAACAATACCATCAACAGGAAATATCAAGAAAATCCTCGATATCGTTATGAATGATCGCCGAGTCAAGTTACGTGAGATTGTTGAAATGGTAAACATATCATATGAACGTGTGTTCAACATTTTGCATGAACATTTGCATATGAAAAAGCTATCGGCAAGATGGGTGCCGGGTTTGCTCTCAATTGACCATAAACATAAACGTGTGACGTGTGCAGTCTCAATGGCAAAACTCTATGAATTGGGCTACGAATTGGTACCTCATGTGCCATATTCTCCGGATTAAGCCCCTAGTGACTACTTCCTATTTCCAAACCTAAAGAAATGGTTCGGTGGAAAGAGATTTAGCTGGAACGATGAAATTATTGACCAAACAAATGCCTATTTGAAGGACCTCGAAAATAGTATTTTTTGGAAGGGATACAAAAACTGCAGAAACGTTTGACTAAGTGTATTGAGCTGAAAGGAGACTATGTTGAGAAATAAATGGTTTTTGAAAAAAATGTGTTTTTCCTACTTCAATATCAATCCGCCCTCGTACATACATATATATATATATATATATATATATATATATTGGGATATTTTTATGATTTAAAATTTGTATTAAAAAGAAAAAAACAATAACAACAACAGCTAAAAGAAATACGAGAAAAAAAGCAACGCATTCGTTCTTGTTTGTTGTTCATATTTTAACAGATCGGCGCATGAGATTATCGCACAAATATGTGACGCGCAAAATAGAAAGGGACCTAAGGGTAAAAACCGGTTTTGTTCAGGAGAGCCATTTTAAAGATTTAAATACGTGTATCTTTGGTGTACCATCAATTTCATAAAACGCGCATATCTCTGGGAGGGAACACTTTTGGGGCATGGGATCGGCCTCATTCGATGCTCAGATGTTGTCCACAAAAAAAAAAGAGTGAAAATTTATTTGTTTTTACCCTTTCTCTATGCGCTGTCACATATTTAGATTTTTGCTTAGTGAAGGTTTTAATTTTTTTTTAATTTTAATCTTTGAAAATTTCCTTAATTAAACCAGTCTTTAACTATCAGAAACTCCGAAACAATATTGATATTCAATTGAATTTAATTTTATTATTAAATGTCATGGTTTGTTTTCATTACAAAAATACTATTCAGTTTAAATCGCCTGCCAAATTGAAAAAGGTCAGTGAAGCCTTTTCAGTTGCAAAAGTGTTAACGCAAGATCGATATATAACAAACAAGATTGAATCTTAGAAATAAAGTTACAAAAATTAGAAAAACAAACTCTAGTTGGTGGTAATGGTGATCGGTTTCATGCACCAAAAAAGTAAATTTTCAGGTACTTGAGCAAAAAAATTTGTTATAAAAGCAGCATATAAAAACACATTTTGTTTAACGAGCTCAAATGTTAAATAAAGCGCAACAGAAAACGCCGTAGATGACTTAAATGGCTAGACATTTTTTTGTTAATTCCACAGAACCTTTAAGGAATGAAAAGTTGAAAGGCTTAGTTTGTGACCGAATGTCTCAACAAGTTAGAAATTTAAATTGATTTAATACCTTCAAGCACTCTTTCTAAGCTCTTTCCTAAATAATTTTGCATTTTCAAATTGCACATGTTGCTGTCATTGTCATTTTAACTAAAACAATCTATATTTTGCTGCCACCGACAATGGACCTGATTGTTTTTCTATTCTGGTCGTTACTTTAAGCAAATATTCCGTAGTCCCAATTCGACGTTTAACTATGATCGCGTTTGCTTGCACTCACTTCCATTCATTAAATAGCATGTGGATTGTTTGTTTTCCTAACATTTATTTATTTATTTATTATTATTATTTTTTTACAGATTCCTTTGTTGCATTTTTTGTTTCAACATGTTGTCAGTTCCAAGTTCATTTTTATTTTCAGTTTGACGTTTGCTTGCAGTTTTTTTCGTATTTCTTCTGCAAATTGGTTTCTTGTTATTTAAGGAGCACAAATATTTGTTTTTTTTTTTTGGTTTTTCTTACTTAAACTTAGAGTTTACGAATATTTTTAAAAGCATTTTCATTTTTGTTTATTAATTAAATTAGATCTGTGCGAGTATAAGTTGAAATCTGTAAAGTTTCGCTTTCATAAATATTTCAACATGCGAGTGATAAAATTGTTTTGTCCATAATGCATTAAATAGTTACATTTTTTTAGCTAAATTGATGTTAAAACAACTTGCTGTTTAAGGATTTGTCTTAAATTGTTTTATAATAATTTGAAAATTTGTTGAGGTGTTTTTTGCGGTAATATTGAGTTTGTAACTAGATTTTCCATTTCTATCAGTGTTTTCTTTTTTAAATCAACCAACTTTTGTACAAGTTGCTTAGAGTTTCATCAACGGACCCATATTCTGATCAGCTTTTGTATCAAACACTTGCTCAAAGTTTGAGCAATATTCGTAAGTCTAGTGGTTTCGTAAATAAAAGTTTATCGATCGAAAAGTATTATTTGTCAGCATATCATCAAATGTTTCTTTCTGAACAACTTTTCCGGTAAAAATTTACTGACAGTCAACTGATCAACTATTCTTCCACTGAAAACTTGCTTTAAGTTTGATAAAGTTTTCCAGTAAATAGTTGCTCAGAGCGTGATAAACTTTTCTTTAAAAAGTTGGTGAGATTCTAATGAACTTTTCTAGTCGAAAGTTACTGACAATCTAGTAAACTGTTGCTTAGATTCCGATAAACTTTTCCACTAAAAAGTTACTCAGACTCTGGCCTGGGTTTTTATTAAAAAGTTGTTCAGTCTGATCAACTTTTTAGTAAAAAGTTTCTCTGTATCTGATAAACTTTTCTAATAAAAGTTGGTCAGATTCTTATCTTATTTTTTTAGTAAAATGTTTCTCAAATTCTGATAAATTTTTTCGGTAAAAAGTTGCTCAAATTCTGATCAAACTTTCCAGTAAAAAAATTCCTCAGAGTCAGATCAAATTTTCTAGTTAAAAGTTCAATAAAATTTTCCAGTAAAAAGTTGCTCAGAGTTTGATTAAATCTTCTAGTAAAAAGTTGTTCTAAATCTGATCAACTTTTATATTAAAAAGTAACTCAGATCCTGATCAAAAATTTACTCATAGTAAAATTTTTTAGTAAAAATCAAGTTTAGTAATGAAAAGTTATTCAGAATCTGATAAAATTTTCCAGCTAAAATTTCCTTTGAGACTAATCAACTTTTTTTAGTAAAAAGTTACTCAGATTCTGATAATTTTTTTTAAATAAAAATTACTGAAAGTCTAATCAAATTTTCTAGTAAAAAGTTGCTCAGATTCCGATCAACTTTTCTAGTCTGACATATGTACTTTTCTGTTAAAAGTTCCTCTGAATTTGATGAACTTTTCTAAAAAAAAAAGATCCTCAGCATCTTATCAGCTTTAAAAAGTGAAAAGTTGTTCTGAATCTAATAAACTTTTCTAATAAAAAGTTTTGAGAGTCTGATAAATATTTTTCCAAAAAGTTGACATTAGTCGCGTTCATAAAACGTGACTGTTGAACTCAACTGTTGTCAACTGTTGAGCCCAACAGTTACGTGTTAGACACGGCTTGATGAATAATTGGATCATGAACAGCTGATTAATTTAAACAATTGAAAAGAAATACAAATGCTGCAAAAGAAATAATTTAAATTTGCTAAATTAATTAGTTTGGCTTATACTAAAAAGTATGGACAACACAGAATTTACAATGGAGTTTTTCTTGGCAGGAATTTTCCATTTTTGTTTTAAAATCTGCACTACAAATTTAATATGCCCAAAATAAAAATGCACAAGAAAATACTCCAATAAAATGATAAACCTGCGCCGATAGTATTCATATTTTAGCGTTAAGCCGCCACTAGGTTCAAAAAATCTTTAAACCTTACATTGAACTGAAAATATATTTCAAATAAATAAACACCATAATAAATCTACGTATATGTATATAATGAAATTAGTATTTTAATTTTATTTCTTTATTTTCGTTACTTTATCGCATTTGTAATGCAAAATTTAACAAATTAATTTCTGAGACAAACACTCCACGGTTGCGCAACACTTACGTCTTATGAACGCGACCATTGATCGACAATTTCTAAGAAACAGTTGCTTAGCAGAATAAAAATTTCGATAAATTGTAGTTTTTTTTAAATGTTGCTCTCCAATAAAATAATGCTTAGATTCTCAACAACAATTTTTTTTTATCAAAGAGTTACTCAGTTTAACCTTTGAAAACCTTGAAGTTTGTGGAAAGTTGAACATATTTAACCGCTTCCAAAATCTTCTTCACTTTTAAAATTTAATTACTAGTTACATACAGTAGTTTTCGGATTTAACGAACATTCGATTTAATGAGCATCGCATTTAACGAACACTCAAATTTGTATTTCTATTAAGCAAATACCTTACATTACGAATAAAAATTTCATATTGTACTCGGTTTAACGAACAAATGTAAAACAAAACGATGAACAAAACGAAAATGAGGAGCTGGGTGAAACTGAAATTCTAAAGCCCAAAATAAAACAGGAAGAAGTCATTAAGCACTTCGAAATTTCTATTAAATGGGCTCAGCAAAAAAATGCACAGTTTAATGCTTTTGAGAGATCTTCAAGAAGATGCAATTAAAAAAAGATATCCATTTCAATAAGCAGTGTTTATCCAATTTTTTTAATAAATTAATTTGGACTAAATACGTTGTCTTTATGAATTTTTCCTTTCCTTATAAAAGTTTTTAAAGAAATGTTTATTTTAAATATTTTTAATTTAGTACTGGATATAACGAACAATTCGCTTTAACGAACAGGCCTGACAATCATTACGTTCGTTAAATCGGAAAACTACTGTATTTTGTTTAATGATACTTTAAACTAAAACATATAAACTGTTGTTTCGTAAAAACAAATGACCAACTTTAAAGAGACTGAAATTATTTAGAGTGAAAGCTCTTCAAGCAAAACAATCAACACAGACGTCCGACCATGTGCATTGTGGATTGATCAGATAAAAGACAATAAAATTATTAATTAAATTTATTTAATTTGAGCACAATTGTGTGTCATTTATTTCAATTGTTTTAAGAAGCCGAAAAAGTTTTCCCATAAAAAAATTCTTTACGTTTGTTTTGCAAATTTATGAAACGAAATCAAATACATATGTATGCTGGTGGTACTTTGACATTGACTTTGACGTTTAAGATTGTTTGACTATTTTATTTTATGTTAAAATTAGTTGGACAAGATGAAGCAAGATAATACAATTTACATATTTTCCCCTTTTTTAATTGTGAAACAAACTTTAATTTTTTTTATTTATTTAGTCATGCCCCAGTAATGAATGGTAAATTAAAATTAGTCCGTTTGGGATCTGAAATTAAATATTTATATTTTTCGAAATCATGGATTACAGTCAAATTTAAAAGCTGATCTACTTGATACAACATAGTATATAAGTATATATTTTTTAGCGAAGTATGTATTGCGAATCTCTTATAATTTTTTGATACTAAAGAATTTTTACTGCGTTTTTATTTTTAATACCATTTCAAAAACTTTTGGTAAGATACTGTTTTTTTATGTCTAGAAAAACAAGTGAAGTGTTTTTTTCAGACATGACTTTTACTATGTTATTTTATATTGTTATAAATTTGATTTCGTTTCGAAAACAGCGTTACCAACGGAAGATTAAGCTAATATTCAACGAGTTAGATAAGATCCGATTGTATCTATTAGTGATCTAACGAATACACGTCTAAGTTCTGTTTTATTATTCGTCAAATTCATAATGAGCACATTTCGCGAATGTTAACGCTAAAAAATAGACAAATATTCACACTTATCGCGAATATTATGAGAACAAAATGTTTGGGAGAAAAATTTTATTCACATCCTCAACAAATTGATATCGCGAATATTTTTAGGTTTTAAGTCTCTATTGTGAATTACTTGGGAATAAAAGTTTTTATTTAGAATTTTTTGTATTGATTTAACAAACAATATTTGTGCGATTTATTTTGTGCTGTATGAGTAAAATAAATTAAAGTTAATAGAGAATAAAATTATGAATAGCGTTTATTTGTGATTTCTGTTGCAGAAAAGGGAAAAACAACCTATAGAACGACTGCAGCAAAGATAAATGCGTTAGCTAACAGACACAATGAAAAAGTTATAAAATTTTCAATGCTTTTGTTTCTAAATCAAATAGATTTCAGCAATATTATCTGTTTTCTTTCTCTTTCCACTGTTTAGCGGACTCCCAAAAACTTCCACACGAATCCGCGGTTTGGACTACATCCAGTTTTCTTGCGGGTTTTTTGTTTTCCGTCAGTTTTTTCTTATGTGACAGTTTAAAATTAACACCATTTACAAGAGCTTACCTCTTTCCAATCGGCTAAAGTTTTTGTAGGCGGGCCACGGCTGTTTAATGTGGTACTTAACTCATTCCAAAATTTTACGCACATCTTATTTTTTAACGTTTTGGAATACTTTGGCATATACTGGATTCGCACACAATGCTTCAACCAGACAATTAATTTGTTCAATATTAACACTCCTGTGTTAATAAATAAACGATAAACCCGAAGTTCTAGATTGAAAACCAAATTTCTACTTACATGTTCACTTCTTGTTCCCACTTTCAATTGTTGTGAATTATTTGAGTACAATTATTGGCGATGCCATATTTTTAAGGAATGGGAATTCCCAAAAAAAAAATTATGGGAATTAATCGTGATTGATTACCAATAAAATTTGGGGGTTTAGGTAAATGCAACAAAAATATATTGTAATAATTTTTTTAAAAACTTTAAATTTTTAACATAAAATAATAATATTCTTTAGCATTTATTTATTTAGTTTAAACTAAAAAAACCAATCAAAAATGTATTGCTCTATTAAACTTTTTTTGCAACTACTAACAATAGAAAAGTTAAAAAGGCGTGGTAAGTGGAATATAGATTTTTCTGATTACATATTCACTAAGACCTAAAATTGTTCTCATTGCTTTCTCATCATGGCTTACATTTGTATACCAAATTTCAACTTTCTAGGTATGTATAGTGGAAGTGTCCAATGGGACACCCTAGTTCCCCGGATAAAAAATGCCGGTTTTCAGACCAGATTACTTGCTCAGCAGGACCTATCTGTATACTAGATTTCAGCTGTCTAGCTAAATGAGAATACATAATAATATTTATGAGTGAGTGAGTTATAAAGCAGGTATTAAAATATGCGGCTTTTAAATTTTTTTAACACGTAAAAATTTTATTGTACATCTTTCACTTTAACGAACAAGTCTGACAACAATTTGGTGCGTTAAATCGGAAAACTACAAATACAGATTTTGAAACCCGTCGACTTGTAGAACAGGCCCGATAAGCTGAATTTAATTGCTTATAAATATTTGAGAAATTATTTTATATAGCAACTCTACAAATTGCTTATTAAAAGCGTAAACTGAAAATGAGAAAAACAAAATCTGAAAATAAGTCTCGAAAAATTAAAAATGTTTTGCAGAGTAGTAATCTCGGTGAGAAGTTGATTATTTCACATTCAGTCTGAAAAAGAAAATAATCGACCTTGGTGTTGGAATGCAAATACCGATAGTAGTGTGCTAATTGGTTTCATTTATTGTTATTGATGCGAAGGGGTGATTTTGTTCAATAAAATTTTAAAATATTTTATTTTGCAAACGTCAAAATCCAGCCACCGACAAGTGGTGCTAAATTTCAAATTGAATACGAGTATTTGTATTCGTATTCGCCCATGCTTAAAAACTCATATTCGTTACCTCACTAGTATTTATAGTAAAAATAAAATATATTCACCAACTACATTCATGCGTTACAAAAATAATTGCAGTACATTTGTATATCAAATTAAAATATATAAAATTATTTTTAATTTTTTCTTCTTTTCATTTTTGTGGTAAAAGAAAAATTTAATAAGCATACTTATTATGCATGCATATTATACCAGGTGGCCCAAAGTTAATCATCTAAATTTGTTTTTGAATAACTTTTTTTATTAATTGGAAAAAACAATTATTTTGAGTGATGGAAATCTTTATTTGCACCTTTGAAACTTTTTATGTTAAGTGGAAAAGATAATGTCCGCAAATTGGCTGCTGTCAATGTTGATACACATCTGTGCCCGTTTTATCGCATTTTCCATTTTCCATAAGATTTCGGGTGATAACTGTTCGCATTCTTGTCGAATATTCCCCTTAAGGGCTGCGGTAGCTTATTGGCATAAGCCCACGCTTCAACTAGCCCCAAAGAAAGAAATTTGGAATGTTTAAATCGGAAGATCTCGCTGGTCATTCATATCAAAAAAAAATAAAAACGGGAGATTACGCCACCAGGAAACACTTCGACACAATTATTCCACGCTCTTGTGCAATATATCGTTCCATTGCTTGTCTGTTCAGCTTTCTAGTTCACAATTCTCAAATATGATTGATGTACGACGCCATTTGCAAATATTATAACATCTTTCGATATTGTGATTAATTTTGCGTCACCCTATACTTACGTGTTGTATATGTACGACTAATTAAAAGGCTTTATTAAATAAACAAAAAAACATAAATCATGCAATGCATACGAAATTTTATGGACTCATATAATTTTGTTAATGGATAAAAATTGCGAACCGTGTGTATTCCTTCATATACAGCTTAAGAAAACTTGATTAAATTAAAACAAGAGGTCTTGAAAACATTGTTTAGGAAATGTTTGAATAAACAATTCATTTTTATACTGTACATGTACAATAGAAAGAAATATATCGACGGTCATGCGTTGACAACACTAATCTAATTTTTATAACGTTTCAGTTGATTAAATCAAATAACAATTACGCTGAAAGCGTTACTAACCACGAAATAAAATAACTTTAAATTAATTAGTAGATATTATTAACTAGTTTCGGTTTTGTTTATTTTACGGATGGGGATGTTTCTCTAGCGATTCATATAACGTTTTCAGCGTTTCCTGAAAACTAATAAAAACTTCTTGGAATTAAATTGGTTGTCAATGGTTGTAATCCAAAGTGATAATTATTTGGCTAAAGTTCGTAATGTTTTTTTTAGTCAGAAAGAATTGTATCTGAGACAATTGTTCAATTCACAAGCTCGTATTAACGTCGTATGTGTTGTGTAATCGTCTTATTATACAGTATTGTATTTTTGATGTTAGTAATTTTCATACAAAAGTGTGTTATAATTATACGTTTGAATTTTATATGTTTTATAAATGGTTGTATTGTTATATAAATGGTTCTACTTGTTAGATTAATTTGTGAAAATCTTTTAAATATGTGATCAGTAAACCCAGAAACTACATTCTTCTTAATGATAAATATATACTTGATTCATTTCAATTTAATTTGCAAATCATTTTAATCAAAATTGTTTGTCGTGAAAAATTTATTAACTGTTTCGCGCAAAACTAGGAGTCCCATATCTGGTTTAATTTCATGGTATCAACTGAATTGAGTGTCGACTATAGTGGAAGAAGAAACTTATTTTAATTAATTTATTTGTTTTTTTCAGTTTCACTTTTCATGTTTTTTTTTATTTGATAAAATGAAATTTGTTGTTCGTCATAAATTATTTACCCACAATAAATTGACTACATTGAATTGACATTTAAAATACGGCAAAATGACGATACAACAAATTTGTCTGCTCACAAGCACATAAACAAATATCGTCTTTTTTAAACGTTAAGCCGTACGACTCAGCTTGTGAATTGAAAAAATATTCCAAAAGAACGAGGGAAAACTAATATCAATTAATTGCAACATACACGGCAGAACAGAAACAATTATTCGATACTTTTACTTTAGTTTTCTGTGATAATAATTGTAAGAAAGTTTGGTTTTAAAATAATTTTTAATTTTACTTTGTTTTTGTTTGTTGTTTTGTATTTTATTTTTATAATGTGAAAAACATAAGTAAATTTAATTGTAAATTAAAATGAAAATTAAATATTGAATAAAAAACATCCCTGAGGAAGTTGGGAATTTCCAACGAAAAGTAGAATGAAATATAAAAAATAAATAATCTTTTATTTTTACATATCATGCCCAATAAAGAGAAAATTACAAAATAGCAACAAAAAAGGGCAACAATATTAAAAAATAAATATTAGAAACAATTTTGTTTTTTGCAAGCCGCTGCACTCCCATAATCAGTGCCCATGTGTGTTTCCATAAATCTGCTTTGTTCCTTTGGAATATTGTCTCATATCCAAAAATAACGTTACGATCTTTTGCCAAATAATAATCACTTTGGATTACAGCCACTAATAAAAATTCAATTACAAAGTGTATGTATGTATCGTCATATGAATTCATAAAAGCCCTAAGTTACATTGAAAAAATTTTAGAGGACAAGCAAAAAACTCTAATATGAAAATTTAAGCAACATTTTTCAACATTTTTTTAGTTTAAGATTATTTCTTATTGACGAATTAGTACAACGTTAATAAATAAAATTTTCCAGGGACATGCATTTTGATATGGTGGATCGAAATCTACCAAGAAGTCGTTTTTGAATTTTTTGTAACTTAGGGCTTTAATGAAATCATATGACGATATGTACGTATGACTATCGACATGTATCTTGGAAACTATTTTTAGCATCTCAAAAACACACTTTAAAACAAGACAAATATTTTTGAACAGTTCTGACAAAAATACGATGCCACAAATATTTGCCATTCACACATGATCGTCCCTAATCGTTTATGCGTTCTTACATAAAAATCTTTGCTGCGATACTTATACGAAGAATGTCACATAAAGTACTTTTAATTGAGCGCAAAGCAGAAAGTTGCGTATCTCTCATTTTTTTAACTTTTATTTTTATAACAAATAATTAAATAAGTGAGTGTGAAAGTTTTCATGGTGTCATAAACCTTTTTCTTTACGCTTTTCTACCAAAGTTAGTTGTATCTGACGTGCCCTTAAGGCTATGAAGAAGCTTCAGCCACTCCAAAATACGGAAAATTTCCTGATGATAAAAGAAATAACGAAAATTTAAGACAATTTTTTTCTAGAAATTCCTTCTGCAATTAATAAAAGTGAAACAGGATATAACGGTGCAAAAAAATTAATATTAACTTTCTAATGTCTAGATTGTTTTAAAATATGCATAATCAATTTAAAATACGTACATACATAAGTATGTATGTGTGTATGAATGTTTTAAATTTTTCTGCTTCTTTTTTTCCTGCTCAAACATTCCAAAAGAAAAGGCATTCTACAGTTCACAAAATACTCAATGATGTTCAAACAACTTTCGATTATTTGCATGCTTAATGAATATAAATTCCTTCGTTTAAAGTATGTTTACACGAAGTGTATTTGGCATGTATTGCTGTCACAATTACTGTCAATACAGTGCAGACTCGGTTAACGCAACCAATAGTTATATTAGGCTGTTACGAAAACTAAGTCTGTTGCGAAAATTGCGTAAAAATTTTATTTTCAACTAAATAAAAGGTTTACTAAAGAAACATAGATTAACTTTCAAAATAAATGCTATAATTTAATTAAAATAAAGAATAAAAACAAATACATAATTAAAATAAATAAAAAGTACACATTATAATGTAAATTTGTACTGATTGTTGTTATCAAGTTAAAGATTCATATTTTTAAAGGAAAAAGTGTGAAATTTTCAACTGTTATCGTACTGGAACAACCACTCATAAGCAAAGAATTTCCTAAAATACGTTGGCTTCGAAAACAGAAGCACCTCGCAAAAAATTATTTGTCATTCCTAGAATAACGGTAAATTAAAATGGTTTTTGTTGGAAAGCATAATATTTCATGCAAAATGGTTTATGGTTTAGAATTTATTTATATAAAACTAAAGTAAAAAAACAAAACGAAAACAAAACTTTGTTTGCAAAGTTGCGTTAATTGAGGCCTTGTTTTTTGAAAAGTTGCGTGAACAGAGTCACCAATGTTAAGAATTTGGTTGCAACGAATATCGAGGTATTGCGCTTATCGAGGGTTGCGTTAACCGAGTCTGCACTATATATGTATAAATTCATAAGGGCATTTTACATTAAGTTTATAAGTTTATAAATAACATAATCGTACGATCTGCCAAATATGGCATGTGTGCTATAAAGGTATGGGAGTGTGGACTAAAAATGCAACTGTGTGACAGAATTGTTTGACAAGTCGTGCGATTTGGGAAATTTTATAAAAATTTCCTATCATTAAAAGAACGAAAACAAAGTATTTTTTATAATAATGGATTTCATGTATGCACACAAAATATCAAACAGATGTTTGTGCATCATTATTGTTGAATAGTGTGACATCTAAAACGCCATTTCGGAGCGATTTTTTAAAGTCGGTCAGACTTATGTAAAATTTTTCTGTGAATGATTCGTGCAATCGTGTAGGATAGTGAATCAGGGCCTTTACACAGCTTATGTCAAGGGATTTCTTTCAACATATAAAATACATGTTTGTAAGGAATCACACGTTTAGAAATTTCTGTTATGTCAGATACATGACGTGTAAACGAACTTTTATAAAAAAGTAAGCACTCTCCTCTGCTACTGGTTTCAATTTTGCAACATTAACTGCACTTGTTCCCAGAGTTATAAAGTCAATTTGATTTAGTGCAACAACGTGTGAAATAAATTGGAAAATTAAAAACAGCAAAAGATGGCTAAAATTGATTCATTTTTAATTAAATTGTTTCATTGTGTATATTTTCGTTAGGTTTCTTGTTAATGTGCTTTTTTGTTATTTTTTTTTGTTCTCTTTGTACAGCAGAGGTAAGTTAAATACTATTCTTATTACGACCAAGTCAATGTATTTATTTCAAAATCTTGATAAGACGGTCGGTCGGTCTGGCTGTCTAGCTGACAGCTTGCCCCTGCCGTAATTTTTGAACACTCATTCTTTTGCATTATGCTTGTATTCATGTAGCATGTGTGCTGAAAATGTAAATGCAATAATTATCAATGTTTTTGCACTATAGTTTTTTACACACACATGATCTAAACAACATTCTGTTGAATAAATCAAAATGCCCACTAGGAAATCGCAAGTTAAAATTATGCACACAACATGATAGGCAAGTTGCAATAGAATTTTGTAGTGAACGGCAACCACATCACGTTTAAACTAGAGATGTGACCGTGAGTAATTTTTCGCTCACGCTCTTGTACACTCAGGATGAAAAAAATTTACTCATGCACGACCTTATATTTTTGGCTCACGAAATACTCACGAGGAAAATATATATAAAAGATAATAAAAAAATATTGAAAATTATATTAAAAAAATCACAATAAAACAAAAAATAATCACGAAACAATCACAACAAAAATCTACTCATACATGCTCACTCTCGGTAAATTTTTTATACTCCCGTTCATGCACGCTCACGTGAAACAAAAAAAAATAATCACGATTATGTATGATCATGCATGATTCATGCTAATCATGTGAGCAGTGCCCATCTCTACTTAAAACTTCTATATTATTTTCCCAAAATGACCTTTTCTTTTAAATATCAATAAGTAAATAACACCAGCTAGTTTTTTGCATTTAAGTAAATTTTTTATTTATATGTTTTTTTTTAAATATCCGCTTAATACAAACAACCAACCGCGCCTTTTAAATAAACGTTTACTATTCATTTATTTTTTGTTTGTTTGTTGGCGTTTTTCTTTAACAAGAATTTTTAACAATTGTTTGGCAAATAAATTGCTCCACATCTGGTGTAAATGTCAGTTGTTGTTTTTTCTTGCGTTTGCATGTTGCAGTTTGCAACAACAAGAAGTGGGCGTGTTTAAGAGTCATTTGTATAAGATTGTCTACTATTTATGCTATTGTTTTCAATCTAAATTCATGTTTGTTTTTTTTTCTAAGTTTCTAAGGTTTCAATGTAAGAATTTTAGCATGCATTGATTCATAGTACATTACGTTAATAGAATTTATACATTTATTCACAATTTAATTTCACTGAGTTCCAAGTGATACTAATAATGTCGAATTGATCAGTCGTCTTATTAGGATCGGTGTTAAAAATTTAACTCAAGTTTCAAACAATTGAGTTTTAAATAATTGAGATTTAATAAGTTATCACAAACTAATAACATACATTAAAAATTTGGCAATTGAAAATGATCC
The DNA here is from genome assembly GCA_956483585.1 of Gymnocheta viridis. NCBI lineage: Eukaryota > Metazoa > Arthropoda > Insecta > Diptera > Tachinidae > Gymnocheta > Gymnocheta viridis. Next base: position 134,419,020 of record OY101440.1, on the reverse strand, counting down.
AAATCAGCTGTGTCGACGGTCAGTGCAGAAAGAGACAACTATAATATACATACATAATGATACGGACAAAGCGAGGCGGATCAACAAGGTAGTAGCGACAGCACGGCTGATTAACCTGATGCGATGTCAATTGTGTAAAATTATAATTGTACATACTCATAATAACATGACTGATTTGAAACTGCCAAGCACCTTATACACGTATTCAATTTTATATGATGTTTGTCATTTTCTAAAAGATTCATCTGTGTTGACAGCGTCACTCGGTTTTGTATATGTTTTGACAATTAGTCAGGTATTTTTACAACAAATTTTCTATTGTTGTAGAATTGCTATTAATTGGTTGATCTGCCCTCGAACAAAGTACTCTCTTAATAAAATAACGAATTTATTCAAACGATTTCTTAAAAATTAAGAAGAAATAGGTAAACTTAGATTTGAACTCAAGCCAAAAATGCATTTCTATATAAACGTAAACAGTTCAACAAATTACGTATAAATATTAATTAGTAAAAATATTACTATTAAGAATGCGCTAGAATTTATTGTATTTAAAATAGTTTTGCTCTCTTTTGACGTTTTCTCTTTGAAAACTTTTGGAGTTAATAAAAATTTTCTATTAACAGTTCGTTCGTCCCGAAGATATCTTTACTTATATCACAAAATTAAAAAAAAATTAAATAAGACCGCTTTTCCAAAAAGCTCAAGACTTGACGAGTCAAACCTGACGTTTGAACCGGCTCTAAGATCCTGAACTTGTGCTCCAGAAGCAGTGCAAATTCCGATCATTTAATAATTTTGTTTATATAGTATTGAATCTTTAAATTCAATTTCCCAAAAGAAAAATTTTTTGGAGATACGTGAAGATAATTTAGGGACGACGAATTGTTGTTGAATGAACAGACCTATTACTTCTTTGATTGATTGATTGATTTGAAAAAATAAAAAATGGCATAGCAGTACGCAAATTGCCAGGGTATCCCACGAATAGGTGCTTTCCTTAGGAACTGCCAAGCGACCTATACCTTCGTATAGAAAGTGGAATTCCTAAGATCCACTCCTAGAGTTTTTATGGTCTCCACCAATATAGTTAAAAACGATTGCACGCGGTAATGAAAATTCCACAAAGAACCGTAGCGCGATACAGTTAGTCGAGGTAGACCATTAACACGTGCGAGAGTGAGACGCAAAACTCTCGAAGGCCAATAAACTAACAGTGGCCTGGTTGCACTTAAAAAATAATTGCCAACGACGCGTGTTGTTTACTCGCCCAGAGCTGCTTTACGACTGCTATTACTTCTTTATGTTGCTGTCAGCTGTTTTCGACAATAGGAATGAAAATAGCGAAAACAAAATGTCTGTTGTTTTTGTTGTTGTAGAATCAAGCGTACTTGCATAATTGTACTTTGCATTAAATAATGAACTTACGAAAGAAAAAAAAAAACCATTAAAATATACATATATTATAAGAAAAAATAGTTTCTTATTTGTTGTGGGGTTGAGATAGTCAATATGCATGCATTTCAAAACAACTTTTTTTTAATAAGATATCGAGTCATAGGTGAAAATATAAATTTACTAAATATCTATTATATCTTTATGGTTTTCAAAATTCCTTGTTTTTATACACAAATTCCCCCAAAAGTGAACAGAAAAACTTAATCTGAGTCCGCCCGCGCCTTGTATAAATATAAAAAAGAAATATTTTCAAATCGGGAAGAAAGTGATTGAATGGTTTGCTTTCGATAATTGTAACATTAAATCACACATTTTAATGGTAATAACATTGCAAGAATAAATACTTTTAACACTCTGCTCCTGAGTACACATTTGTCTATTGTTTGCGGTTTTAATCAAATATTGGAATATAGTGGCTTATTGAACTGCCACTAACAATTTCGTTTAAATGCCACATTTTTAAATTACATCAATAATCTTGAAGTTTTTTTTTTAATTTTCATACTTTATCCTCGTAATATAAATAATATTTAAGACAAATTGTTTTTAACAAATTTATTTAAGTTAAAGTGCAGCTGGTATTGGACCCAATATGTAGCGCTGTAAGTGTAACAAACGCATAAATAATGGTGATAAAATAGAAAAACCGGATATATGCTCTTAAAACTTTTTTATGCACATTAAATATGCAAATAAAAAAGGGAAAACATGCTCTTAAGAAGAAACAAAATGGATTGTTTAAATAATTTTTATTTGACAATTCAACAGCGTTTTCACTTAAAGTAAAATAAAATAGAACAAAAGAAACAGGATAAGAAACAAAACTAATGAATAAAAAACAAAAGTTGTATTTCAATATCTAAGGAGATATCGATATCAATATCAAAAGTGTTGACTAAAATAAGACAAGCTTTTTATTGGGGATTGCTATTGCAATAACAAAAAAACAAAATATTGACTTCGATTTTCAAATAAAAAACGTTGTCTAAATAAACTTTTGTCCTTTCAACGAATACTGGTTATAATAGAAGATATTTAAAACACAAGATTTTCTTAACATCGTATTTTGAAACTGCTTTGGTTAGTAGATTGGAGTTAAGATATAGATGGCCAAAATAGAAAATGTGACGCGCAAAATAGAAAGGGACCTAAGGGTAAAAACCTGTTTTATTCAGGAGAGCCATTTTAAAGATTTAAATTCGTGTATCTTTGGTGTACCATCAATTTCATAAAACGCGCATATCTCTGGGAGGGAACACTTTTGGGGCATGGGATCGGTCTCATTCGATGCTCAGATGTTGTCTACATCAAAAAAAGTGAAAATTGATTTTTTTTTTACCCTTAGGTCCCTTTCTCTATGCGCTGTCACAAATAGAGATTAGAATTCAAAATATAATTTTGCTTCCGTTGCGAATACATTTGTAAGGATATTAAAAAAATCAATAAACTATCCAATTATGTACAAAAACGGTCGAATATGCTCTTAAGACTGAAATATGCGAACAGAAATCTACCTTTAAAATATATTTCAAATTTATATCCGTTTAAATATTTTTGTAACTCATTAAAACTTAAATATAAGCTACACCTTGATCTGATATAAATTTTTATAAAAAATTAAGAAAATTAACTTCCTTATAAAATATTCTAATAACGACGGTATATAAACAGACAACAAAATTATTCTCTAAAGTATTAAATATGCAAAAATATGCACTAACAATTCGATGACAAATTTCATTAAAATTTCTGAAACGAATAATGATTTTGCACAAGAAAAAACATACAATTGTATATTTGCAGTTTCCTGCTGCTAACGAACAAATAAAATATAAATAAACGAAAAAAACCCAAAGATGGCTTTAAAATGTTTCACTAAAACTTACATTATAAAAGAATAATAACAACAGCAATATCACTGGCAATGCATCAACTCATGCATTGCTCAAACGGTACGAGTGTCGGTGTTTTACTGTTACGCTTTTTTGTTTGCCCCCTCATTAAAACATATTTCTAAGAAATCATAAAATTTGTTTACCCAGCGCTAAGTGAACAATTAATGTTTAAGTAAAAATTATTAGGAATAAAAGAAATTTTCACCGCTTCCCAAGTCAAGAATCTTAATAACTTCTTTGGAAGTTTTCTTTTCTAGGCGTGTATATTTATTTCAATACGATTTACCGTTTTATGAATCCTTGTAGTTAATTTCCTACAAACGAATCATCCAAAAACTATTATCAACCCAATCATAAACGAAAATTCCTCATGAAATTTCTCACCCTTCCCTTTACACTTAGAATGGATCTCGTGCAAGTCACTCAAGAATAACTGAGAATATTGCTGTTGTATCCCATAGTGTTGAGGAAAACCCTGGGGGTTTATTCTGCATTTCGATTAGAGAGAAAACATTTCCGAAATACAATCTATAAGCTATACAAATTCGAATGATTTTCGTTTCGAATCGAAATACATAATAATCCCCAGGGTTGTTTATTTTGTGAATGGATTGCGCTATCGAACGATGATTAATGATGTTATATGACCGTAATTCGAATATATTGATGTGTACGACATATCTTTTCAATTAGACGGCGCTACGTGCCACACAATTAACGATATCATCGCTCTTTTGTGAAAAGTTTCCTGCTCGCGTGATTCGCGTGATTTCACGAAGAGGCGATCACAATTGGCCACCAAGATCTTGTCATTTAACACCCTTAGACTTTTTTCTTTAGAGCTACTTGAAAGATGTGCGCCATGTCAATGGCCTAAATCGATTACAGGCCTCAAAGATGTAAATCACGAACTTATCAAGAATATACACTCAAAAGAAAAATCAATACATCCGTAGTTAAATTAATATCAAGCGGTAATGCCAGATTTTCTAAAATCAAGTACAGAAAGATTGATTTAAGTACGGAATATTAAGTGCTCAATTTAATTTTTTAGTTGATTCAAGATTTTTCACGTGATTAAAGAATTTTGTACTCATTTAAAGGAACTCCAGGATTGATTACACAGTGCAACACGAAAAAAATAACCATATACGGACAACACTACGTGATAAAAGACCAAAAAAAGAAGACCCGTCTCTCCCAGTTTTGCCCAAAGTCACGACTCGTACTCAAAGTAAGTAAAAAAACACTTGAATTTAGTACGGCGTTTTTCTTTCTGTGTAGAGCCGCAAATATGCGAATTGGTGGTGCAAAATTTCATGAACAGAATATTTTAAAAATATTAAAACTCTGTGTGTTTCGAAATCAAGCACGATCTAAATATTTGTATGTGTACAGATATCATTAAAAATTTCTTTTTTAAATAGATTGTTAAATATATTTTTTTAAATATTTTTTAATAAAATATTATTCATGAAAAAAATCAGTTTTTATTAAATTAATTATTCTTTTTTAAGGTTAATGGGGGGTTTTTTAATGGAAAATTTTATTACATAACAAAAAATTTTATATCCTGGTCTTGTTTTTTCCACTTCAGAAAACAAACAGTTCAAGGTTTATTGAAAGTCATATGTGATAGTTTTATTTTTCATTTTTTCAAAGTTTACTTTATTTTTAATTGCAATTTTTAATAGTTAATAAAAAAATATTTCAACTTGTTATGCCTTGCAAAGCACAAGATCAATTGCTTTGCATAATTTTCTTTATGGGCGTTAGTTTACTTGTGTTGTTAAATGAAAATATGAAGTTTTTTTTTTAATTATTATTAACACTTTCTTGTGGGTGCCGAATGAATACCGGATATAAAAAATATCCAGCCATAGAAAACTGAAGATTTTTGTAAGCAAATATTTTATATTTTACATTAACTATTACTTTTATGGTTTGATCTACTTTTTATAATATTTTTTAATTACTTTTTTTATGGTAAAATTCAAAATTTTTCTTTCAGTTTGTTTTAAGAGTAATTAGCAAGGTTGTCACATAATCTAATTAATTTTTTTATTTATACACATGTTTTGTTTTAGTTTTCTTCTTACATTTTTATTATATGTAATTTTATTTAATTTTTGAATTTGCTAAAAATCAAATAAACCGCTCAAAAACAACTGGGGGCGACCGACCGAATTGTCCAATAGTTGCAATTTGACTGTTAGAGCGCCGCTGAAAACCTTCAATTTTATAAGAGTAAAAACTTCAAAACAAAACAAACTAAAAGCCAAAAACAAATCTGTAAGATAATAAAGCAAAGAAAAGAAATATGTATAAACACCGCGGCTCCAACTGAAACCAAGCGGAGTTATTGCAACTAACTTTAAACACAAGAAGCGGATGGATGGATGGATAAATGTTTAGATGAAAATTGACTTGAAATAGTACAAAACTGTATTTAATTTACTTCAATTCTTTTATTTTGTTAATACGAGTACAAACCAAAATCTCTTATACTTTACACCATGTATTTTTCAATAAAATGTGTTAATTATAAATATTTATTTTTATTATTATTTTTTTTTTCTATTCTTTTTAATTAATTTCATGCAGTTTGTTTGGTAAATTTAGCAAAAAGGACTGACGCAAGTCTATTTGTTTTTGGTAATTTTAAAACAATGGAGCATTCTCACCAGTGTTGCCATCTTAAGTGTAATTACACATTTCATGTGTAATTTTTATTTTCATGTGTAGCCCATGTGTAATTGGCTGCATGTGTAACTCATGTGTAATTTAAAATTTTATCGTTTATGAGCACCACTTTTTTTATTGTGATGACAAATAAGGACTGGCTGTGATATTTTAAATTATTTATGAACCTGTTTTGCATTTTTTTTTGCGTTAAATTTGTTAAGTTTTTGTCTGTGATTGTTCTTTTTACACAAAACAAAACTATGATATTTTTAAGGAGAATGATGTAGAATGGATCTAAAGAAGATTATAATATATCAACAAAAATAAAAAAGTTCTCTGAAGAACAACGAAACGTCGGAATATTATGTAAAATATCTTTTATTAAATGACCATAAATCTTGGAATTACACCAAAAAGGTCAAATATTTAATCTAGACAAATCAAAGCACGTGTATTTGTGTAATTCCTAATTTCATGTGTGATTTTGGCATGATGCATGTGTAATTCAACATTTCGTTGTTGGCAACACTGATTCTTACGTAGTTGATATTAAAAGTGAAATGATTGAATACATAAAAAATTTCTGACGAATGAGTGTGATTTTAAAATAAAACTGGGTGGGTAAATTGCATGTGATTCGGTTAACAAGATCAGGCAGAATTAAATAAAACTGTCCTTGTTCTTCTTCTTCTTCCTCTTCTTCTTCAGTTCACTTAATTCCATGTGGAGCATAAAGCCTACACAAAATTTCTCCACGGTATTCGAACATTCGCAAGTACTCTTATTTCGTTGCAGCTTCTTCCGCTGTTTTCGATGTCATTAAACAAGCTTCCTTTCCATGTACTCTTTGGTCGATCTCTTGCTCTACTACCTTGTGGTGGGTTCCAGTCTAGGGTTTGGCGGCATATTTCATCTGGGTCCTTCCAGAGAGTATGCCCGATCTATTTTCACTTTCTTCGCTTAATAATCATTTCAATAGGCTCAAAGTTGCAAATGCAACAAAACCTTAATCCCTACTTTTTTCTTATAATCAATCCAATAATCGAAAAAACTTCTTTTTAAGATGTTCAAGGATGAAAAATTCATGTTTGTCTTTGAAACCAACCCCTAATGTTTCCACTAAGATGTCTGTTCTTCTATCACATTCTTCTAATTTGTGATAGACTCTAGAAATTTCTACAATACAATATGAATTTTGGAATTGTAGCTAGTGCTCTATATATTAACTTTATAATAATTAATTACATATTAATAAGTTGTTGAATAAATAAAATAATAATAAAATAATGGACATTAAAAAATTTTAACGCTTTTGCTCCAGCACTGACTAATCTAAAGAATTATCTTTTGCGCGAACACTTTAAAGTATTAACATCTTATGAAAAATGTCTACGAACTTCAACCGCAAAATGGAAAATACTCGAGCTATTTGCAATTATTACACGTTTGAAATGCTTTTTGCTCTCAAATTGGTACAGAAAATCACCTTGTGTGCGTGCATTATTGCAATTTTGGTTTACATTCATTCCTGACACGAAAAAAGATTTCTTTTAATTTTTTTAAATAAAACAAAGTATGATTTTAAAACAAATAAAAATTTCATTTATTTAAAAAGAAACCTTGTGTGGCAAATATGAACACGCTGGATTTTAATGAGTTCATATGTGAATTCACTGTTAATTTACTACTATGGACGCTATACAAGATGTGTTATTTTTGGCATATAAAGGGTTTCCCAAAATTAACACAAGACTTGAATTTGTCGCCATTTGTGCAATAAAGTGCTGGGATCCCTTAAAACATAATTTCAGAGCTAACAATTTACGGTTAGTAAAAATGAAAACCTTACACGATCGAACAACTTGATTACATTATTTAACCATATCTCAAAAATAATGAAAAGACTAAAATTAAAATCTTGCCGTAATTTTGAGACACCCTTTATATGTAAATATTCTAATAAGAAGTTTCATTTTGAAACTGTCGGCCTCTCGGTGTCGAACGCACTCTTTCCATTGTACAATTACATTTAAAACAAAAACAAATTTTAAAATTTTCTTTTCTTTTTAAATGTTTTTTTTTCTATTATATGAAACGTCGTCCACATCAATATCTTAATGCCAAACACGGTGATATATCGTTTGAAGAATGTTCAATCCTCAAGATCGACGAGAAATGGACAAACCTGGATTTTCTTAAACACTATGGGCTACAACATCAATATTCTCAGTTTTTCTTGAGCGACGTGCACGAGTTCGATTTTTTTCTCAACAACTAACTCGTTCCAACTACTAAAATTGTTCCACGACGACTCAAAATTCTATGTTTTGCGAACTGTGACCGCTGAGTATCTAGAGGCACGCTTTAAAAAAAAAACTTTTTTGAGTTTTTCAAATGTGAACACATTTAAATTTTTTTTATTGCTTTTATCTTTCATATTTTAAAAGTAATTTCGGTTCGAAAATAAAAATAAGTTTTTTGTAATTAAAGAGTTGTGCCAGTGAGTAAAACAGGTGACTAAAACACCTGAGGGCAAATCACAGCAAACGATATCGATCGAAATTCCATACAAAATTTTTTGAATTTGTATGGAAATTTCGTTCAATATCGAATGCCGTAACTTGCCCCCTGATATTAACAACTAAAATAGCTTAAAAAGAAAGCAGACATTTAATTTTTATTGTGTTTTATATATATTTAATGACTTCAAAATATTGACATCGTTATTTGTAAGCAAAAGTAGAAAATACTTGACTCCAATGACAACTCCTTGCTAAAGTAATGAGTTAAAATACCGAAGAAAAAGTGGTGAAAAGTATGTACTTCATATATTTATTTACATTTCAACTCATTACTTTGCTGTCAAAGACTTTGGCGCCTACACATGTATTTATGAACTTATTTTTGGTGGGCTTGAGGTTCGAATAAGATGATTAGATTTCATCAGAAAATGAAAATGAAGAGGAAATCCAAAATTGATTACTTGCTGGGCGAGCATGTTCCCATGCCGCAACAGTACCCGAGTCATCAATTCACTTGGTCAGATTTTATTCAAACATAATTAATATTTAAACTAAGATTCAATAATCACATACATCTCTTATTTCATCAACGATTTTTTAGTTATAATCGAAATTTGCTCTACTTGTTTTGTCTCCTCCGTTTTTTTAAATTTTCACATTAAATCGTTTGCGTTGCCCTGATTCAAAATGGGAAGTAAAAAAATAAATTTTATTTTTACAAAAAACTTTCAAATTATTTGCGTTGAAACCCCGGTAAGCCGGCATCAAAACACCGGCCACTTTAATTAATCGAAAATGCAATATATTCGAAGCCGGTTAATTTTTTTAAGAGAAAAAGCCGTTAAACCGTTCTTTGTTCTTTTCGATTTTTTAAAACATTTTTCGAAAAATTTAAAATTTTTACAAGAAAATTGTTTGCTATTAATTATTTACTTTCAAATATTTCAAATAAACGGTTTCAATTGCAAACACTTTGTGCCGTAAAATGTTCTAAAACTCTTCATGTACTGCTAATAAGTTCCAAAATATTTTTAGTCAAATTTAAACTAAAGGGTCCGCCATCTAACGTTGTTTTTTTCAACTAGTGCTTATTTCGTGAATGATAACACTTAGCTCATGTCTGATTTGACTAGTTTTATCCTTCCGCTGAACGAATATGCTTGTGTATACGCTTGAACAACGCTGGGAAATATTGCCTGCGATCGACTTACAGAAGATGACGATTTTGCCAAAAAAAAAACATCTTTTCAGATGAAGCTCATTTTGATCTTGGCGGGTATGTAAACAAGCAAAATTGTCGCATTTGGGGCACAGAAAACCCGCACGCATACATTGAAAAGCCGACGCATCCAAAACGAGTCACTGTTTGGTGCGGCTTTTGGTCCAGAGGCATAATTGGGCCATTTTTCTTCGAAAATGAGCAAGGAGTGGCCGTTACAGTCAATGGCGATCGTTATCGGGCCATGTTGAACGAATTTTTGTCCACAAAAATTGAAGAGGAGGATATTGGCAACATTTGGTTTCAACAGGACGGCGCTACGTGCCACACAGCCGAAGCTACACTCGATGTTTTGCCCCCTGTTATTGAAGATCGCATTATCAGCCGCAGAGCTGATGTCGTTTGGCCACCTCGGAGCTGCGATTTGACACCGTTGGAGTATTATTTGGTGGGGTGCCGTCAAAGATAAGTGTTGCGCCGACAAGCCTGAGACAATTGACGCTTTAAAGGGCAATATTCGTGAAGCCATTGGTGAAATACAGCTGCACACAATCGATAATGTGCTTAAAAATTGGACCGATCGTGTAGGCTACTGCATGGCCAGCCGAGGCTGCCATTTGAATGAAATTATTTTTCATTATTAACCGGAACGATTGTACTTGCAAACAAAAAAAGAAATTTGAGAAAATATTCAGTAGTTTTTTTATAGCATTTTCAAAAAAATTTATCTGGCGGAACCTTTAAAAAATTAATTTTTGCTTATTTTGTAATTTTTTGTATATCTTTTTCATCCGAACTCGCAGATTTATTTATCCATTTGTTACGTGAGCCACAATACAACATTAACTCTGCCTATGAAAATCAAATCAATTACTATAGTCGGATTGAATTCAAGCCTATTTTAGTCTGTTCGCTTCTTTCAAATTCATTCAATAAAATTTTTTATTTTTTGTTTAATAATTCCACAAAGAAAAAAAAATTAAAACAAAATAGTCGCAACATGTGATCTAAAATGAACTAAAAGCAAAATGCAGATAAAAATTAAGTAATAACTTTTAGAAAAAAAATGCCAATGGTACGACGGACGACGTCTACTCCAGTTTACGAATAATGAAAATGGCTTTAACATTTTAACACCTCTGAGAGATAAAACAGCAACAAATCTAAAAAGAAAAAAAAAACTGTGAACTGAATCTAAGCGACAGATAATAGTTTCATTACAGCAACCAACCCACCAATCAACCAAACAACGCTGGCATGCATGATTTTTAAGCTGCATACAAAAGCATATGTGCATACGAGTGGTACTTACTCGTAACTTACCCACGGGATATTTTTTCATTTCTTCTAACTCGTACTTTGTAATTATGATGTGCGAAATAATTCAACCTTTAAAACATTATTGTTAAATATTCATTAACACAACGAGTTAAATTTTCAAATTTTTATTGCTGTGGGTCCTTTATTGCATCGCACAGTGGAATAAAAGTTATACAAAGTGGTGATAAATATAAAATTTCTAAAAGATCTGATACGATTTGATGATTTAATAAAAGCTAGAAAGACGAAATTTTCGTTAGAGTCTTTGACATTGTGTTTGGGAAACGGAAAGGAATTCCGAGAGTAAGACAAAATCATATTCACTGGAAAATGTTTGACCATTTTTTCCAAGAAAATAGGAAATTTCGTTAATGTACACTGAAGGAAATTTGGGGACAGGTGTCTCTAAGTCACCACCTTAGAAGTTATCTATCTATATTATTAATAGGCAATTATTTTTTTAGAAAGATTTATATGTTTTTAAACGGGGTTATACACATATGTGCACAAACTTAATTTTATTTAAATCGGTTCGATATTTTGGGGAGCTTCAAGCGTTTAAAGTTGCTAGTAACACACCCGCACTTATTACACATGCATGTATCAGCTTCAACTTGAAAAATAAACAAAGTGTGCATGTGTGTTCGTCCAATTTGCTTTTGCATCAGTGTTGCCATCTTTTGTGTAATTACACATTTCCTGTGTAATTTTTATTTTCTTGTTCAGCCCATGTGTAATTTAAAATTTTATCGTTTTTGAGCACAACTTTTTTTATTGTGATGACGACAAATAAGGATTGGATGTGATATTTTAATTTATTTATGAACCTGTTTTTTTGTTGCTTTAAATTTATTTGTTCAATTCACAAGCTGTCGTATGGCTTATCGTTTAAAAAAAGACGATATTTGTTTATGTGCTTGTGAGCAGACAAATTTGTTGTATCGTCATTTTGCCGTATTTTAGATGTCAATTCAATGTAGTCAATTTATTGTGAGTAAGTAATTTATGTCGAACAACAAATTCCTTTTTATCAAATAAAAAAACATGAAAAGTGAAACTGAAAAAAATTAATTAATTAATGCCTTATGCCACGGGAAATTTTTTATTTCTTCTTAAATATTCTTTTTATTAAAATCTTCTTCTTCCACAATAGTCGACACTCAATTCAGTTGATATCATGATATCAAACCAGATATGGGAATTCTAATTTTAAGCAAAATGGTTAATAACCTTTGAGCGACATTAAAAATTAAAATGGTTTGCAAATTGAATTGAAATGAATCAAGTATATATTTATCATTAAGAAGAATGTATTATCTGAGTTTACTTATCACATATGTATATAAAAGATTTTCACAAATTAATCTAACAAGCAGAATTTTTCCATACCTGGCCTCAATACAACCATTTATAAAACATATAAAATTCAAACGTATAATTATAACACACTTTTGTATGAAAATTACCAACAACAAAAATACAATAGTGTATAATTAGACTATTACACAACACATACGACGTTAATACGAGCTTGTGAATTGAACAATTAAGTGTTTGTTTCTGATAGTCCTTCTTACACAAAACAAAACTGTGATATTTTTAAGGAGAACGATGTAGAATTGGTCGAAAGAATATTATATATCTACAAAAATAAAAAAGTTCCCTGAAGAAGTTGGAAAATACCAATGAAACGTCGGAATAATGTGTAAAATAATAATATTTTATTATATGACCTTGAAAGGCCATATATGGAAAATATATTCTTCTCCAAAAAAATTTTGGAATTACTCCAAAAAGGTTAAATATTTAATCTAGACAAATCAAAGCACGTTATTTTGCAAAAAAAAAGGATTTGTGTAATTTCTATTTTCATGTGTAATTTTGGCATGACGAATGTGTAATTTAACATTTTGTTGGTGACAACACTGTTTTGCATGGAATTGAGCCAGAGTTTTAAGTTGTTTATTTATAATGTTTTTTGTTTTCTTTTATCGTACGTATTTATCTAAATGTTTAACATTAATTTCTAGAATGCGGTCGATTAAGTCGACCGCTAGATACACTAGAATTGTATTAATCAGCTAAGTGATTAATATAAATTTTCTACAAATTAATTAATTCTAATAAATAAAAATACCGAAATTAATTATTATTTTAATATTTTATAAGTAAAAAACAATGTAACATTTCTTGAAATAAATCGGGCATTTCGATTTTGTTTATTTATAATGTTTTTTTGTTTTGTAATTTTCTTTTTGTATTTTATTGTATGTATTTATGTAAATGTTTAATATTAATTTCTAGAATGCGGTCGATTGAGTCAACCGCTGATTACACTACTATTTCTGAATTATTTACGCACATTAGAGATAGTTGGGTCTTCGCACCATGCGATTTCCAATGTTGTTTTTTTTTTCTAAATCATTCCGGAACAAAAACTTTACATAGACGCTCAAATTTCAAAGTCTCATCATCGAAATGTACAAAATAACTTTGCCTCGTCTGTGTTTCGATTAATGAAGGAAGGGGTGGTGTAAGGATCTATCAAAAAACGCCAGTGGGTGCTACTCTGCACACACCGTTGCATATCTACAGAATAACAAAATGATCAATTAATTGTGGCATAATTTAGGCCGCCTTCTTATGACAATTTTGAATAAAATTATTAAACGTTTGCTGCGCATGTCATTTGCGATTACTTAAGAAGTTGTTTAGCACCGAATTGAAACTACTTGACATCATTAATTATTGGTAAGACAAACGAACACGATACTTAGAAAAATTTATTTAAATTTGCGCATGACTGATAATCGTTTAATTTAGATTGTTTGCAAATGTCAACAACATTTTTCTGTTCAAATGCTAATTTAGGCTTTAAAAAGCAACAAATAAAAAAAATTCTTAATGCAATTTATTTACAATGAAATACAATAGCAGACAGTAGTTATTCGATTCGTGTACTGTAACATTTTATATATTGAGATTATATCATCTTTTATTACTGATACGAGTGCCTATTACATCTTTTACATTTCAAATACTTTTTCAAATGTTGCACGGCTGTTGGACATGTGACACACATTTATATGTGTGTACATTTATGTTTGCCGACATTCAGGGAAATGGATTTTTAAAACTTTTTTCATTCTGCAGAGAAACAAACGAAGTATTTTGTCACTTTTTAAACGCAAAAAAGTGAAAGGAGCTGAAAAGTGATCTACATAAATTTGTTGCTTTTAATGCAAAGTTTGACAGACCATTAAAGCCAGATTTGGTGAATGTCATTAACATTTTTTTTAATAATTTTTAAATACATATTTGGTAAAAGTTTATAGCTGTCATATGTATTTATTTTGAGTTATTTGTTGTTTTAAATTTTGAACACATCACTTCAAATAAACTGCGTTTTTAATTTGCAGCCTCACTTGAGAGGATAAAAATTAAAGTGGTTTTTTGAAAATAAATTTATCAGTTGTGCAGATAATTCAATTCACTTATGCTTCAACACATACAGATAAATTAATTTGAAAATCTATTAAGTAAATCTTGTTCAATACGATACAAGTGGTGAAATTAAGTTAAGCTTACGCTGCACTTAGCGGTCAAATGCGGTCATTTCACGGATTAAGCATGGTACTCTGTTCATCATTTCGTGCGAACTGTTGTCAAAAGTCCATGTAAAAAAATTCATGTGAAATAATTGCAAAATAATGTGGCTGAAGTTGTACTCTGACTACGAAAAGAACCCGACTAGCCCATATAGGCGTGTTTAGACTAGTCCGAAAATGACCAGCGAGTGGTCCAAAACTAGTCCAAATGCATATAAAACATGGTATTTTTAACGTTTCGATGTCCTAGAGCTGGACTACATAACACAGCTTTGCTTTCCATCGGACTAACCCAAAAACTACTCAAAGTCATTAATACATGGACCACTCACAACTAGTTAAAATTGATCAAATAAATAAAAAAAACTCAACTAGTTGAAAAATCTAAAATCAATAATACTTAAGTATTAATCAAACCATAAAAGTTTGTCTTAAGTAAAAACTAAAATTAGAAAGAAAAATGGTACATGAGATAAAAACAACGTGTAACAATGGGTTAATTTAACGTTAATTAGTGATGGTAAAATTTTAATATTGATATGGTGAAGTTGTGTTTGCTGTAAAAAAACTACTAATAATGCAAATAACTCTCGTATGCTTTTTCTAGACATTATTTGTATAAATACAAATTTGAAATCACATTCAACCGAGCCACCTAAACAGTGGCGGATACATGGAAACACACATGAACACTGACGATGGCAGTGTAGCGGCTCCCGAAAAATAACATTGTTTCTGTTCTGCCGTGTAAGTTGAAATTAATTAGTGATAAAATGTTTCTTTGTTCCTTTGGAATATTCTCTCATGTCCAATAATTTCTGACTAAAAACGTTACGAACATTAGCCAAAAAATAATAATCACTTTGGATTAAAAACTACTGACAACCAATTTGTTCGAAAAATAATCACTTCAAATAAAAAACTCACAAGTACTTTGTTCGTCACTAGTACGATCATGAAAGCACGAACAATTGTCGTGTAGCAATAAGTTCTTGTTTGAAAATGACATAGGACCATCTTGTAACTAGACCGTTTCAGCTATAATGGACCACGTAGTCCAATATTATCTGCAAGGCTGTTCATTTTGTGAAAAGAGCAACATATTTTCCAACTGTGAAATTATATAAGCATCACTTATTTCGTACGGGATTGTAAACAACAGCTGATCAGGTTCTACTTGGCATTAAGTTTGTTGCGCACAAATAATTGAAAATGTTATAAATACAGGGTGTCCACCGGGTATAATTTTGATAATATTTATCACCTTTTAGAAATACTTATTCTATATTTTGTAATTAATTCTTCACCTGGAGTCCATTATTCCAGCTCCGATTCGAGCAAATCGAGAGAGGAGAGCATGGACTCACAAGTTTCTATTTTAAATTTGTTCGTAAGTTTATTTTTAATCAGTGATAGTTTAAAAAAAGTCATTCAGCGGAAGCACAACTATGAGACAAAATAAATATATATTTAACGAATTCATATAAATTTTAATATAAATTTTCATAAAATATATTTTTAAAATTTCCTATCTTGAACTAAAACTTTTCTGGGTTACTTACTTTACGTATATCTTCATACGTTTTACTGTTTATTAACACTCAAACTTTTACTCATTTTCAAAAAGGGTGAAAAAGTTGCATAAATTTTGTTAAAATGATACAAAAGGGTAAATTAAAAAAAGGGTCAAAAGTGATACTTTAGTGTCACAACGGCAATGCTGATCATGTTAAGACAGAAAAAAGTTTAATTTAGCTATTAGCCGTTTTTATTTTCATTTCGGCTATTTTTAGCTATTTTTCCCTATTCAGCATTTTAACACACAATTTACACGTTGATTTTATGGGCATGTCTTTTTTTATTCTCTCACGTCTTTTTTGTTTGTTAGCGAACGGGGTGGAGAGTCAAGTAGTGCAGAAAAAGACACGGTAGCAGAGTTCGTAAGTTATTTTTTTTTTTAATTCCTCTCTGCCATAATTTTGTTTCATTCAGATGAGATTAGAATTTGAATATTGGGCTGTGATGTCTTTGAAGAATGTAATTTGAAGACACCTGCTTTTGAGGGACATTTTAAACCTTTATCTTTTCAAATTGTGGGTATTTTTGACCCCTTTTCAAAGAGGGCAATTCTATGTTTTTAAACAGGTTAAAATTAGAGATGGGCATCGCTCACGTGATTAGCATGAATCATGCGTGATCACGCGAGATCATGCGTGATCGTGAGCAGTTTTTTGTTTCAATCACGTGAGCGTGCATGAGCGTGAGTATAAAAAACTTAACGTGAGTGAGCGTGCACGAGTAGAATTTTTACGTGATTGTTTCGTGATTTTTTCGATTTGGGAATTTTTTTCATATTATTAAGTACGTGGTTTTCAATTTTGTCATGAAGACATAAAACGTTGTGCCGGTATGTATTAATGTACTGATGTGAATGAACGAGTCAAAATAGCAATATAAGTCCGAGTTTCGACTGGCGAACATTTGGAAGAAAAACATCTGCAATTCTCTTTTTCGTTTTTTCATTCGCGTTCACACAGACGAACAGGACCTAGAAATTTTATGTTTTTGGAAAAAGGTGAAGATCTTCCAATTCTGCAAAAATTGGCTAAACAAATACTGTGTATACCATCCAGCTCAGCAACAAGTGAAAGAGTTTTTTCAACGACTGGAAGAAAATTTATATTTTCTTTAAGAATTTTCAATTGTATTCAATTGTCAAATTTAATTTTATCTACAAAATTTGAAATCGCATGATACATACATATGCACATACATAATCTTCACTAAAACTAAAGTAATGATACGAATACCTAAAAATGGTTAATTTCTATTATGAAATTAGACGATCTGAGGTAGGGTAGGATTTGATAATAATTGTATGTACTCGTATCTAGTATAACATTCCATAAAAAAAATAAAAAATAAGTTGGATTACTTTCAAAAAATTTTGTTTGGTGGACTGTTCCTGGGGCTTATCCATATATCAAAATTGAGAAATTGTATTTCAAAACTAACAAATTGTTTCAGAAAAGTATATTTCTCAGTTAAACATAATTTTCCTCTTTTATTGCAGAATTTTCTAATTATATATTAGATTTTTCTATTTGCATTCAGAAATTTTAATGTATAAATACTAACTAACTTTTTTTCACTCACGTGAGCCAAAAAATATGAGGTAGTGTGTGAGCGTGCATGAGTGAAATTTTTTATGGTTAGCCTGCATCAGCGTGCAAAAATATTTTTTATAATATTTTACTATAGATAAGTCAAAAAGTAAGTAAAACTTAAAATGGGTTTAAGGATTCATTTCGTAATTGTTCGAAAATTTAAGGTTTTGATTTACATACGGATTTCTGGCTTTTTACTTGACTTCTGAGCTTTGTTGGCTTTGGAGACTTAAGGCTGGTACTGTGTTCAGTTTTCCATGCGGAATGCTGTCAAAATGCGTGCATAAAAATATGTGTGGAAAATTGGTGAAAAAATGTTGCCCGGGTAGTAGTGTGTTTTCTTGTGGAAAAACACATGAAATGTTTCTGGCAACATTTTATCAAAGCTATGAAATAAATGAAGAAACATAACAAATCTGCAACTTCAGGAACAATCGCTGATGGCCCATAACAAAATCGAGGGCCGTAACTTCAAATGCTCTCTTAAGCTAAGTACTCTGTTCATCATTTCGTGCGAACTGGTGTCAAAAGTCCATACAAAAAAAATTCATGCGAAATAATTGCAAAAAAAAATGGCCGAAGTTGTACTCTGTTCAAATTGTGAAAACATACGAAATGTTTCTGGCAGCATGATTTTTTCAAATACAACATGTTTCTGGCAACATATTTTCCAACTGCGAAATAATGTAAGCACCACTTATTTCGTGCGGAATTGCAAACAACAGATGCTCAGCTTTTAATATCCATTGAATTTGTTGCGCACAATTAACTAAAATAAAGGAAAATAGTGTGAAAATAACATAAAATGAAGGTACATATGTTATTGAATGAGAACGTGTGTCTTGTTCTCCATTTGTTTTCACACATGGTTTTTGTTTACATAAGAAAAACAATGTTGCTTACTTCAAGGCAATAAAAACGATAAATTTCTTCTAAATCGTAGTGTTGTCACCACTGGCTAATTGTCAAAATTTTCAAACGAAATAATCAATGTTGCTCAACATATTTCGCAAATTCAAACAGAGTACTTAGCTTTATTATCGTTTGATTTTCTTTTGTTTGCTTGAAACATGTATGTGATTTCATAAAAACACGGTAACATTGTTGAGAGAATGAGTGTCTAAAATTGAGAGTATAAGAAAAAACGCTGTAAAAATTAAATAGATTCTATTTCATGACCACATTCTCTGGCGAAATTTTCTGTCAAACAGTATGTATTACTTTGTGACAGTATGAAAAATATTGTTCAGCCTGAAGTTGCAGTTTCTTCTGTTTCATCGTTAAAGCAAATGGCCTTTACTTTATACGGAATTTTGACAGCTCATCTAAATACATATGGACATAAAATACTAATCTAAAATTGATAGAAATAAATACTCGTACATATAAATAAAAATAATAAATGGCAATTATTGAAAAAGAAAAGTTTAGTGAAGTGGAGGAGAGACAATTTATTTTAGTCGTCAACACCACATTTTAAATGTCAAAATTTCCAAGTGAAATAATCAATGTTGCTCAACATTTTTCACAAATTTGAACAGAGTACTAAGCTCTAAAATAGAATTTTATGGAAAATGCTTTTTGCAGGAAGTGTTTGCCTTTTTTTGTAGAAAGAAGCGCAAAAGACCCATATAGCGAAGAGCTGGTGGGTTAAACTGCTTCACAAAAATGTTCCTTGTAGTGTTTTACATTAATCTGCTGAGACTAAATCATACCTAAAATGTAAAGATTACCAGATTTCCTCCTGGCCATAATTACTCCTGGCGTTGCACTATAACAACGTGCAAACAGAGGAAGGCGTTTTTACTCTCCGTAAAATAAGTTTCTGGTGTAAATTTTCAAAATGCCGACACACGTACTTATATTATTTCCGTTTGATCTCCTCTACCAGAATCAGTCGTTTTTCTTTTTTTTTGTTGTTGTGTTGTACAATGTAATAAATAAAATTTTTTTTATTACTTTAGAAAACACAAAATTATCTCCCATTTCCAATCTATCGTAACCAAAAAAAATATATGAAGTATTTTATAATTTTTGTTAAATACGCTTGGTTTTTTGCATTCAAAACTGTTTATATCCTTTTTTGTAGCAAGTTTTTCGGTGTTTTTTAGTCACTTTTAGTCCATTTTTGGTCATGGATTTCTGGCAGCGGCACTGTCACTCATAATCGCAATCTTAAAATTGTATTTAACACACTGAATTTATTATGCAACAAATTACATTTAAAACATATTTTATGGACATTAAGCATCTTTGGTGGTTTTCCTAAACCAGCTGATAATTTAGAAAATTTGTATCCGCTTTGACAAAAAATACTCGCATAAATATTTGTTTGGAAACTTTGTTTCATACGAGTACATACTATCATGTCAAATTGCAGACAGTTTGAGACAAACGAGTTGAATAAAAATGTTTAAAAATACTTTAAGAAATTGTTTTAATATAAAACTAATGCGGCAGCAAAGAATACGTAAAATATTTAATTTAATGTTAAAATAAGTGAAACTTAGAAAACTGCATACATACGAGTATTTAAAAATAAATGCAAATCTCTATTATTTTATACAATTGAAACAAAATTAGCTGTTGAATCAATTATTTTATGAATAAATGAACAAATGTTTGAATTTTAACTGAAAGTATTGTTCTATTATTTGTTAAGAATTCACAAAGCTGTTTGATATAAATAAATCTGTTTTTTTGTTTGAACTATTTAATTATTTTATTTTTCTCATGCTAATAATGTATTTATAAAACGTTCCATGAGGCATAAATGACAGACAGGTGGTGTTGATGTTATTGGACTTATTTTAAGATCCATTCGAATGTGAATAACGATATTATATAACCATCTTTTACTTCAATTTCATTTATTTATTTTTATTTAAAAGAAATAAATAATTATCACATGTTTGTAGGACTTTAATTACTTTAATTCTTTTTGTTTGAGATGTTTCAAAATTAATGGGTTCTCCTTACAAATGTACAGTATAACCTCGTTAATTCCAACAGATATAGTTTCAGCGGATTAAAAAAAGTTACAAACAAAACGGAACTTGTTAAAATCTAAAAGTGATTAAAAAATATCGTTTGAAGTACGAACGATGGTAGAATAATACAGGTATAGTCGAAACTACAACACACTGCTTCTAGGTTTGAAGCTGTCAAAAAGCACAAAAGAAAAAATGGCAAAAATTGTATATTCATATGTGTGTTTGGTTGCATTTTCTGTTCTATAAAGATTTTTTTTGCTTTTCCTTTTCTTATTTGCATTTGAAACAAATGTTAAAGTGTGCTTTTTCAGTACATATTAAAATTTTGACAGCTGCGATGCGAACCCCAAAAATAAAAATCGCACTACCTGTATTATTCTGCCATGGTACGAACTTGGGTGCTGTTGGCTAAAGTAGTTAAGCTCGTTGACTACAAAGCAAATAAAGACAAAGAACGTGAAGGCAGAATTAGTTTGTACGTTCTGTTCTGTTACGGATCAGCTGTTTGGTTTCTGTTCATTTGAAAAATATGTATAAAGAAAATGAAAAATTCATAAAAACACTGTAATACAAAAGTAATTTATTACACACACAGTCTGTTTTCTTGGAATGGATTTCTTATTGAAACTCTCTCAAAAGCATTAAATTTTTGCTACTAATATTGTTTTGCTAAGTCGATTTAATAAAAACTTCTAAGTGCTTAATGACATCTTCGTATTTTATTTTGGGCTCTAGAATTTCTGTTTCATCAAGCTGTTCATCATTTTCAAATTTTTATCATCGGGTAAAGTTTTATTTTCAATGCATCTATTCAAATTATCAGCTGATATATTTTACATTTGTTCATTAAACCGAGTACAAAATAAAATATTTGTTCGTAATATAACATAGCATTTACACATGAAAGTAATTGCATGAAAGTCGCAATACACTCACACTTTTTCACTAACACACTTAAAGTTTTTTTTTTTACTTTCCACTCAGCCTTCAACGATATTTTCAAGAAAGTAATTTTTTGACGTTTTCAGAAAGTAAAATGACAAACAGTCAAACACTGTTACCCTTATATAAGACTTATACCAATCAACAGGACGTTGGCAAAATTTTAATTGCAAATTTAACTTATTTTGTAAGTATATTTACGGCATTGTTGTATTTGTTCTTCAAATATACATAAATAAGACAATTCATGCTTTTTTATAGCAATAATCTCATTAAAATATTAACAATAATAATTATTCCCAACTATTGCCCGATAAATTTGTTTACGTGATAATATTGGTAACTCTAATGAGTAGAAGTATCAATTTTTGCAACTCTTCGCTTCGACGACATTTTTAAAATGAACTTTTACTTTCTTATGAAAACGAACAAGAAATTTTCATGAAAGTCAATTATTTCGCTAAAATTTTTATTTATATAGATATAAAAAAATTTCAAGAAAGTACTTTCATGTGTAAATGCAGCGTAAAGTACTCAATAGAAAATATTTAGGTGTTCGTTAAATACGATGTTCATTAAATCGAATGTTCGTTAAATCGGAAAACTACTGTATTTAGAGTTTACAGAAATTTTTATACTACACATCGCTCCTTTCATGCAACATGATCATCTTTAAAAAAAACTTTTAAGTTACTCAGAAATAAAAAATTATGTTGAAGTTATTTTTTTATATGTAAACAGTTTTTCAGTAGCCCACTAAAAATCCAATACAGGTCGTAAACATATCTGCTAACATTTTTAATATTTCACTCTTGACAAATGAGTACACTGCTATAGAACTAGAAGCTCACAAAACCAGGATTGATGAATTCTAGATCTCAGAATATTAATAAGCCATAATTCAATTTGCTTTTTGGAAGCTATGTAATCGAATTAAGCTTCAAACCACATTATCCGAACTTACTCTAGACCTGGGCAGATTTAAAGACACAGACTAAAAAAATTGGAAAAAAACCAAATACCAAAAGAGCCTTATTTAGAGAGCCGGGCTTATTCAAGACGCTATTTCTATCGTCAACTGTAGCACCCGGGGGTAAAGTGTTTGATGTAAAGCCACCAATCAATTGATGATTGTTTTGTTGCACTGGTGGAGTCACCAGCTAAGTGCATTAAAGCAGTGTTGCAGTGGCTACACCAAATACAAACCCGGAAACTTGCCAGCATCAAAATAAACTATGTAACAATGAATGCTTTTCACCCCAAAATGGCCATCACATATCCAAAAAACAACAAAAAAATGTCACTGCGACAAAACTTAAGCGAAATTGTTTAAGTGACAATGAACAACCAATATCCCGTTCGGCAAAAAAGGCAAAATCCGCAGAAAGCTAAGAGTAGCGAAGAAAAATGCGGCGACAGCTACAGAAAAAGCTAATTCTTTAAAAAGAATGGCTGATGCTGTTGAGGTGCACTGAATCAGCAAGGAGGATGTCTAACGCCTTTGAAACAACAGCAGCAGGTTTAAATGTATTGGTTAAATCCACAATAAGGAAGAAAATATTAAAAAAAAATTATTACATTTCTTTATTATTTTCCTTATTATTTTATTGACATACGAGTATGTACATACGTAAGCTAATGAGAATGAAAGTGAGTGCCAATGAGAAATCCAAATTGGTCCGAATTCGAGCGAGTGGCTTTCATTCGCTTAAGTTTACTTTCTTAAATCAGAAATAGGCTATAAGTTTTTGTTTGTGATTGTACTTTTAACACAAAATAAAACTGTGATATTTTTAAAGAGACTAATGTAGAATTGGTATAAACAAGATTGTATATCTACGAAAACAAAAAAAATTCCCTGAAGAAGCTGGAAAATACCAACGAAACGTCGGAATAATATATAAAAAATAATCTTTTATTAAATGACCTTGAAAGCCCAAATATCGAAAATATATTCATCATAAAAAAATGTTGGAATTACACCAAAAAGGTCAAATATTTAATCTAAACAAATCAAAGCACGTTATTTTGCAAAAAAAAGCATGTGTAATTCCTAATTTTATGTGTAATTTTGGCATAATGCATGTGTAATTTAACATTGCGTTGGTGGCAACACTGTTAACAGGGCTCTTTGCATAGGCGTGGCACTGTCCATTTTTTATCCATAACATTTTTATTGCCGTAGGAACTCAATGTGGATGTAATGATTCAGGAGCATCGGTATAGAAAAAGTAGCAGAATTAAACACTCGCAGACATACCAGACGCGGGCAATGCTGGACAAAAGCTTAAAAATAAGTTTCGCTTTATTTTTTGATCATGTTGCTGTTGGCACAAATTTAAATTCGTCACAATGAAAATTAAGAAAATAAAATTAAATGCAGCATTTTTTGAAAAAGTCGCATGTTTTTCATATTTTAAGCGAAGCAATTAAATTAATTACTTTTGATACGATTTTTTTTATATAATAAAAGTTAGATCTCATGATTGATATTCACCCACCCATCCATTTACCACTTATGTGTTTACATGAGACCCCAACCAATTAAGTGATTGCCAGTGTCTTAAAGCAGACAATAATTTGGACACCAAAATCATTTTGTTTTTATTTGTGTTTTTATCTAAAATAAAATTATTTAAGACAAATATGCTGTTAGCATTTCAATTGTTGCAAACAATAAAATAAAATTATTTACGAGTTTAAGTTAAGTATGTACTCGTACATATAAAGCTAATTCGCCAAAAAAAATAATAGTAATAATAATAAAATAAAAACATAATTTTAGCATTTCGTTTTAGTCATTGTCTTCGCTTAAAGGTGATTTTGTAGTGACAGTTGTGGCGGTATTTTTTAAATTTTTTTCTAAAAAATAATAAGACAGCATGACGGAAACTATTATTTTTTGAATGCCTTATTGGGTGGAGTTGTCGTAATCTGATGTGGTTGGTTATTTAATCGCCTTCGCAATATGCGATGCATATAAGTTTCATTTTCGAACCCCCAAAAAAAAATTTTGATGATGTAGCAATCGGTAATTTAAGCCGTAATTTGATAACTTAAATAAATAGAGGTGCTAATATTAAATTAAAAATAATATGAAAACTAAAAAAATAGTTTAAACAAAACACAACATGACAGTCATTATAACATCCACAATAAATCATTTTAAATTCCAATTTAATTCAATAAATTGAATCACATTTAACAGACATGAAAGAGGAGGTGCTTCCTGAAGACTACAACATACTTGTATATTTAATTCAAGTAATTGAAAATTTCTCAGGTGGTCTTTGAAATAATGCAGTTAACAATTTCGTGATCGATTGATATCAGCAGTGACTTTTGATTCAAAAACATCATTGTGTGATCAATTGTTGGTTTTGTATGCAAAATCAACATCTGAATTTTTAAATCAAAATTAAAAAACTAATTGTAGCAACAGAAACTTTTGAATACAAGTGCAATAAATCTAGCAATTCAATTGTGTCACAGTATAAAACATGTGACACAACTCTTGCTGAATATAAAGGAATGTATTCATTGGAGATCAGAATTCTTTGTTATTAATTTTTTGAATATGGGTTCGATCACGATTGGCCCGTAGATGGCACAATCTGAATGTACAATTTT
Source organism: Gymnocheta viridis (assembly GCA_956483585.1). Classification (NCBI taxonomy): domain Eukaryota; kingdom Metazoa; phylum Arthropoda; class Insecta; order Diptera; family Tachinidae; genus Gymnocheta; species Gymnocheta viridis. Next base: position 134,393,581 of record OY101440.1, on the reverse strand, counting down.
CAAACACTTTTCGCAATAATTGCATCCGTAATTCGCCAATAACTCGCTAAATGTTGTGTCGCAAGTGTTCAATCGTATGTGGTTTCTCGGCTTGGACAAGTGGCTTGACATATCGCCAGAGCAAATGATTTAATGGAGTTAGATCGCTCGATCTTGATGGCCCACCAAAAAAAAATCACATGAAATTTTAATTTGTTTGGATTTTTGTCAGTATTTTTTCGTTTTGAATATTCTTGAGATTCTAAAACAGCAAACCACACTAAGCAACAAACAAACAAAGCAACTGTCAGCTGTCAATTGTCAAACAAAACAATGTTGCCAATTCAAAGTCCTAACGGGCTTAAAAAAGCAGCACATATGATGATTTAAAAGTACTTTTGACAATTTAATTATTTTTATTAAATAAGGGTTTTTGTTAAATTTCATTATTTCCAGGGGGAACTTCTAAATGATACAAAAATAACCAATCAAGTTGTTGTAACTTCATCAACATTTTGCAAGGGCTTTCCAAAATTATTTTGTTTTCTTTGTAAGTGGGATTCGTGCTCACCTCTGAATCAATTCCAATGTAATTCGTGAAGACCAAGAGGAAGTGTGGAGGAACAAATGAAACAACATAGACTGAAGAATGCACCTCCAATTGACAATACTCAAGACATCCTTCTCCATTGCTCCACATTGGGAATTTTTAAAAAATTTTCGGGAAATTTTTCACTTTTGCGGATACCTGAGCGCTACCTAAACGGTATTAAGAATCATTCCTAGGATGTTCATATGTTCCAAAAAGTTGTTTATTGAGGTCTTAGGTAGATTTTTATAGTTGATTGTTTTCTTGAATTTTTAACGGGTTGCTACCTATGGACCTGAACAGTGGAAAAAAGGTAAAAAAATCGCATTTTTTTAAATTTTTCGATTTTTATCTTGAAGATGAAGATTTTTTGATTTTATATGTTCACAATTTTTGTTCTTTATGAGTAGATCTACAACTTTGGCTCAGAGAGTAAATCAAAATTCTGAACGATTTGCAAGATATGAGCCTGAGAAAATGATCTGTATTTTGCAAAAATGACACCGAGGCCCCAAATCTTTGGGGACCCATAACAGAAAGTGCAAAAAATTGTCGGCTCTGATTGATAAAAATCAAAAACTTTTGATATTTTATTTTGATGTATAATTATTTTGATAGTCTCCAATTGTGATTGACGATAGAAAATGTTAGTTGTTTTGTTATCGAAGTAGAAAGGTAATAAATTTAAGATCTTAAAATTTATTTCCAGTAGCCAAATATCTCAATGTTGCTGAAAAAGCCATACTGGGTGTTATTGCTTCTCGCATCACCGAGTTCTGTTTTTCTATTAAGGGCTTCAGCATACACAAAAGTTCCTGGAATGTCTGTGAATCCATTCTCAAAAAATTTCCATAATCATCCTTGCAGTTCAATCTCAATTCATTTAAAAGATTTTCGTGTGTAAAAGTGTTCCTTTTTTTGTACCAACTTTTCACTCATAGTTTTTTTTATGTTCTTTTTTCTTTTTTAACAAAATTGCACAAGAGACAACTAACAATAATTCATCAACCGATGACGACATGTTTAGAAACGAACGCGGCGAAGTCAAAATACAAATACGATTTTATTTGTACGTCTCCCTTTAAACGACAAAAACACGACACTCACACATATGCACTGATTGACGTGTTTTTTTTTATCGTCTCCAGGGCACTTTAGTGCAGTGTTTTGTTTTGCATTTTTATGCTGTGAATGTTTAATTTGTATTGCAGATTTCAAAATAAAAATGGAAAATTTCTGCCAAGAAAAACTTCATTGCAAATTTTATGTTGCCCATACTTTTTAGTATAATCGAAACTAATTAATTTAGCAAATTTAAATTATTTCTTTTGCAGAACTTTTATTTATTTTAAATTGTTTGCATTAGTCAGCTGTTCATTATCCAATTATTCATCAAGCAGTTTCTAAGACGTAACTGTTGTGAAACTGTTGAGCTCAACAGCTACGTTTTATGAATGCGCCCATTGTGTTCGAAATATTTGTAGCATACCGATATATTTTCCTCATGGCTCAGATAAAACAATTACAAATTAATTGATATTCATAATCAATTAATGATTTTGTCATCTGCTATATACTGAAGTTATTTAAATTTAACATTACATTCCTTTCAATGAATGTACTATGTATATGAAAAACTATATATTTAAAGTCGCCCTCTATTAAATACTGGATTTCGTAATGAATTAGTACTCACTCGTATGTGTTGAATAAGAATTTTTTAAATAAAAATAAAATGTAGCAAAATAAACAAAAATAAAAAAGAACACCAGCTGGTTATTCGTTTGGCGATCAAACTAAAAAAAAATATTAAAAAATAAAAACGAAAGGTCTAGAAACTCGATTGTTTTTTTACAAGTCCACAAGCACAAGCAAAGTAATATGTGAACAAATAAAACTTATTTAATAAAATTCAAAAAAAGAAACAGTAAACTACTTTGTACTCGTTTGTTGAAAATTTGACTCGTATATTTATTTAGTTTTTCAGCTATTTAACCCAAATCATTGAAATTATTGCGAATAATGAAACAAAGTTCTTTATTGGATTTAAACTGAGCAGACCGTTCTTGTGAGTCAGAGTATGCATGCGTAAGTAAAGTTTGTTGTTACTTTGTAGCTGACATTTAAAGGATATGCTGACTGACCAGCTTTTATTCGTATTCTATTTGAAATACAAATTAAAATTCTTTTATTTATTTATTTATATTAGTTTATTTATATATTAACAGACCAGTACCAGACTATATTAGTTTTAGACTGACATTTTGTTTGTTTGTTTGTTTGTTTGTTTTTTCCCTACTATTTATTATTGAAACTGTGTGAATGTTTGTTATAACCTTCAGTGGCATTTGCAGTATTTGGCATTAAAAACACTTTGTTCAACATGGTTAAGACATGTCGTAATTAAAAGCAACCATATAGAATTTGTTACCGAAGGTGTTATATAAATCCCATAAAAGAGAGTTTTCGGCAAATGTTAAAAGAAACAAATAATTAATTTTGAAATTGTAATATGTGTAACAATTGAAATTGTTGTACAGAGTCAAAAATGTCGCGTCTTATGAACGCCAGATTCGTAGACGGTTTTGTACAAAAAAACGGTTAAGCGATTTTTATTAAAAAAAATACTTGATGACTTCCATTAAGAACGACATACTTTTCAACACAAACTATAAATCGCTCATTTACTTGAACTAGAATTTAATATTTCCAATGGCCGACACAATCGACCATATTCTAGATATAATTTATTAAATATTAAACATTTACATAAACAAATTTCTTCCCGAATAAAACAAAACTGTAACGAAAATGTGCATCCATATTTAATTTTCATCTCTTTCAATTTCTAATCTCTTTTTCAACTAGACTCATTTGAAGAGAAAATATCTTATTACTCATATCCCCATGTACATATCATATACATATCTTAAACACTCTCATTGCTTTGCTTATGTTTTTACTTGAACCAATCCTTACATAAGTGAATATTTTTAACATATCGTCCTTTGGATTCATAAGAGCCCTAAGTTACATTGAAAAAATTTTAGAGGACCAGGAAAAAACTCTCTAATATGAAAATTAAAGCAATATTTTTCAACATTTTTTTAATTTAAGTTTATTTCTTATTGACGAATTAGTACAATTTTAATAAATACAATTTTCCAGGGACATGCATCTTGATATGGTGGATCGAAATCTACCAAGACGTCGTTTTTGAATTTTTTTTAACTAAGGGCTTTATTGAAATCATATGACGATATGTAGTGGTGTGAACATTAGGAGCATTTTATTCCTTTAATAGTGAACCGATTTAAATAATATTTAGTCGGGCCACTAAAGCTCCATAATGTCTACCATTTAGTGAAGAATATCGGTTGGCAGACAAAGGAGAAAAAACGTGATTTTCGGGGCTACGAATGCAGAATTATTTTTTGTAGTGTTCTTTTAGGACGTTTAGACGGTGATTTTTGCAACGTCTGTTTTTCATATCTGTTTTTGTTTGGAAGCGAGCGGGATAGAGAAACAAGAGGGGTAGACAAAAAATCACGTTTTGTGTTTTCGTGTTTGCTTTTCTTATTTCGCTATATGCTACATTCGTTTCTTCTTGTTTGTTTTAATTATTTTCGTACTTTGAAATGGCACAACCTTTGTGCATCGGAAAAATTTAAATTATATCAGAGATATAGATAGTATTAATTCACAAAAGACAGCGTTATCTTCTCATTGCTTCAATTCAGATCATTATCCAAACTTTAATAATATTTAAATTTTAAATACAGAAACTAATTATAAGAGTAGATATATGCTAGAAATGTTACGGATTATAAATGTACCGACAGATCAGAGGATGAATTTTAGGGCAGATACTGCAAATGTTGCACAGAGTTATAGATATTTATTATATAAAAACGGAAACAGGAAATGTTAAAATTTTTAAATGTAAATCAAAATGAAAAAAAATTTTATTTCCTGAAGAACCCAATAAACGGTATTGGCGAAATATGGATATAAAAAATAAATAATATACGTTTTTGTTTTTTAAATAAACTGACCTAATGCTTGAATAATAACTTATAATTGTTAAAAAAAATAAATTAAAGAAAATAAAAAAAATGATAAAGTAATAAAAGAAAAAAAAATACACATAAAAGTGCAAGTAAAATAAGCATACATACAAATAAATCAATATTTATCTATTTGTGTTCTTAATACGAAAAAACTAAAGATTAACCGATTAAACAAAACAAAAGACATTTATGGTACAAAGAGAAAATCAAAATCAACCATGGTTACAAAAAACATACGTCTGTTAAAATCATCACGTAAACGCAAATGATTTTTGGAAGCAACTGCTAAGAAAATTAAAAAAAAACAGACGTTGCAAAAGACTTCGTGTAAATTAGGCATTTATCTTCTTCTTTATTTTCCAACCCGTATTCGGATATTAGCGATCATAAAATTATTATAAAGTAACAATATATTTTAATATTTTTATTCAATTATAGAGATTTATCTGTTTTTGTCTGCCCTCAGAAGACTTCTTTCGTCTAAATTGGTTTTCGGTTCTGTTTTTTGAATACTCTAATTATGCTGCATCTTGCGCGATTTTTATGGTTTTTTTATTTGCTCTCTTTTTCAATTAACAATTTTAGTCAGGTCGTTTTCTCTTTCAAGCCTAGCAGAGTTACAACTGCTAAATTTCAGATTTTAAATTTGAATTTATTTCTGCACCGAAAAATATGAAAAATTTATCAAAATACACAAAAAAACAGAAAATGTCACAAATTCAGTGACCAAACAATTGTATAAACAATAATTTTTGTTTGAGTTGACGGAAAAAAGTCTCCCTCCACAAGTTGTTTCAATAACATTTGTTCAATTCACAAGCTCGTATTAACGTCGTATGCGTTGTGTAATCGTCTAATTATACAATAATTGTATTTTTGATGTTAGAAATTTGCATACAAAAGTGTGTTATAATTATACGTTTGAATTTTATATGTTTTATTGAGGCCAGGTATGGAAAAATTCTACTTGTTATATTAATTTGTGAAAATCTTTTAAATATGTGATAAGTAAACCCAGAAACTACATTCTTCTCTATAATAAATATATACTTGATTCATTTCAATTTAATTTGCAAACCACTTTAATCAAAATGGTTTCTCGCGAAAAAGTTATAAACCATTTCGCGTAAAATTAGAATTCCCATATCTGGTTTAATTTCATGGTATCAACTGAATTGAGTGTCGACTATTGTGGAAGAAGAAAATTAAATAAAGATGCACTAACATGAATCAATCATTAACATATCGAAATTATATTGCTGGCATAAGGCATTAATTTATTTATTTTTTTCAGTTTCACTTTTCATGTTTTTTTTTATTTGATAAAAAGAAATTTGTTTTTCGACATAAATTATTTACTCACAATGAATTGACAAATTGAATTGACATTTAAAATACAACAAAATGACGATACAACAAATTTGTCTGCTCACAAGCACATAAACAAATATCGTCTTTCTTTAAACGATAAGCCATACGACTGAGCTTGTGAATTGAACAATTATTGTTATAGACAATAGCCGTAAAAATTCTCCTTACTAATTAGACATCAGTAAGCTTTCGTAGTCAAACTGGTAAGTAAAGTTTTTGTAAAAGAAAATAATTTCTTAGTAAAAAAAAAAACATCATGCCAGCCTTGTAATATGCAGCAAAAGTAGATAAATATACATACACACTTACATATTCATATAGGTAATTGCACTGCACAATTCTACTAGTAACTACGTACTTGAAATGTAGTAAATTATATATTAAAATCTTTTAGATTATAATTAATGTTTATAAGTAATTAGTCGAACTTTTTATTAATATTTTTATATATTGAAACGATTAATTTTGGCTCAAGTTCAAACCCGAATTTACCCATTTATTTATTCTAATTTTTTTTATTTTTTAATTAGAAAATTTTTTGGATAAATTCATTATTATTTTTTATTAAGAGAGTACTATATATAGAACAATTTTTATTATTCATCATACTAGCAGAACGGATCAGTACTGATTTCGAGGTCGCTACACCATCTCATCAGCGTTCTTTGTTCAATTTTACCACTTTTGACGGTGGATACTAGTGATCAGGAATATCAACTATTTAACCGTATTATTTAACAAATTAGGATACGAAAAGTACAAACTTATTCATTTTCACATGTCAAATCAATTTCGGTTAGTACGAAATCCCATCTATGATGAATAACTACTCTATATATTTCAGTCTCTCTTGCTTATTCAGCGCCATTGGCTGCAGAGAAATAAGCGGTACTTAATCATGTTGTTAGGTTTCTGTCATTTGTAGTTGAATTTCTTTTTTAGTATTCAACCAACTATGACCAAGTAAACATGTAGATTTTGACGCGTGCCATCGTTATTTATAATTAATGTTTATAAGTAATTAGTCGAACTTTTTATTAATATTTTTATATATTGAAACGATTAATTTTGGCTCAAGTTCAAACCCGAATTTACCCATTTATTTATTCTAATTTTTTTTATTTTTTAATTAGAAAATTTTTTGGATAAATTCATTATTATTTTTTATTAAGAGAGTACTATATATAGAACAATTTTTATTATTCATCATACTAGCAGAACGGATCAGTACTGATTTCGAGGTCGCTACACCATCTCATCAGCGTTCTTTGTTCAATTTTACCACTTTTGACGGTGGATACTAGTGATCAGGAATATCAACTATTTAACCGTATTATTTAACAAATTAGGATACGAAAAGTACAAACTTATTCATTTTCACATGTCAAATCAATTTCGGTTAGTACGAAATCCCATCTATGATGAATAACTACTCTATATATTTCAGTCTCTCTTGCTTATTCAGCGCCATTGGCTGCAGAGAAATAAGCGGTACTTAATCATGTTGTTAGGTTTCTGTCATTTGTAGTTGAATTTCTTTTTTAGTATTCAACCAACTATGACCAAGTAAACATGTAGATTTTGACGCGTGCCATCGTTATTTATAATTAATGTTTATAAGTAATTAGTCGAACTTTTTATTAATATTTTTATATATTGAAACGATTAATTTTGGCTCAAGTTCAAACCCGAATTTACCCATTTATTTATTCTAATTTTTTTTATTTTTTAATTAGAAAATTTTTTGGATAAATTCATTATTATTTTTTATTAAGAGAGTACTATATATAGAACAATTTTTATTATTCATCATACTAGCAGAACGGATCAGTACTGATTTGACATGTGAAAATGAATAAGTTTGTACTTTTCGTATCCTAATTTGTTAAATAATACGGTTAAATAGTTGATATTCCTGATCACTAGTATCCACCGTCAAAAGTGGTAAAATTGAACAAAGAACGCTGATGAGATGGTGTAGCGACCTCGAAATCAGTACTGATCCGTTCTGCTAGTATGATGAATAATAAAAATTGTTCTATATATAGTACTCTCTTAATAAAAAATAATAATGAATTTATCCAAAAAATTTTCTAATTAAAAAATAAAAAAAATTAGAATAAATAAATGGGTAAATTCGGGTTTGAACTTGAGCCAAAATTAATCGTTTCAATATATAAAAATATTAATAAAAAGTTCGACTAATTACTTATAAACATTAATTATAAATAACGATGGCACGCGTCAAAATCTACATGTTTACTTGGTCATAGTTGGTTGAATACTAAAAAAGAAATTCAACTACAAATGACAGAAACCTAACAACATGATTAAGTACCGCTTATTTCTCTGCAGCCAATGGCGCTGAATAAGCAAGAGAGACTGAAATATATAGAGTAGTTATTCATCATAGATGGGATTTCGTACTAACCGAAATTGATTTGACATGTGAAAATGAATAAGTTTGTACTTTTCGTATCCTAATTTGTTAAATAATACGGTTAAATAGTTGATATTCCTGATCACTAGTATCCACCGTCAAAAGTGGTAAAATTGAACAAAGAACGCTGATGAGATGGTGTAGCGACCTCGAAATCAGTACTGATCCGTTCTGCTAGTATGATGAATAATAAAAATTGTTCTATATATAGTACTCTCTTAATAAAAAATAATAATGAATTTATCCAAAAAATTTTCTAATTAAAAAATAAAAAAAATTAGAATAAATAAATGGGTAAATTCGGGTTTGAACTTGAGCCAAAATTAATCGTTTCAATATATAAAAATATTAATAAAAAGTTCGACTAATTACTTATAAACATTAATTATAAATAACGATGGCACGCGTCAAAATCTACATGTTTACTTGGTCATAGTTGGTTGAATACTAAAAAAGAAATTCAACTACAAATGACAGAAACCTAACAACATGATTAAGTACCGCTTATTTCTCTGCAGCCAATGGCGCTGAATAAGCAAGAGAGACTGAAATATATAGAGTAGTTATTCATCATAGATGGGATTTCGTACTAACCGAAATTGATTTGACATGTGAAAATGAATAAGTTTGTACTTTTCGTATCCTAATTTGTTAAATAATACGGTTAAATAGTTGATATTCCTGATCACTAGTATCCACCGTCAAAAGTGGTAAAATTGAACAAAGAACGCTGATGAGATGGTGTAGCGACCTCGAAATCAGTACTGATCCGTTCTGCTAGTATGATGAATAATAAAAATTGTTCTATATATAGTACTCTCTTAATAAAAAATAATAATGAATTTATCCAAAAAATTTTCTAATTAAAAAATAAAAAAAATTAGAATAAATAAATGGGTAAATTCGGGTTTGAACTTGAGCCAAAATTAATCGTTTCAATATATAAAAATATTAATAAAAAGTTCGACTAATTACTTATAAACATTAATTATAAATAACGATGGCACGCGTCAAAATCTACATGTTTACTTGGTCATAGTTGGTTGAATACTAAAAAAGAAATTCAACTACAAATGACAGAAACCTAACAACATGATTAAGTACCGCTTATTTCTCTGCAGCCAATGGCGCTGAATAAGCAAGAGAGACTGAAATATATAGAGTAGTTATTCATCATAGATGGGATTTCGTACTAACCGAAATTGATTTGACATGTGAAAATGAATAAGTTTGTACTTTTCGTATCCTAATTTGTTAAATAATACGGTTAAATAGTTGATATTCCTGATCACTAGTATCCACCGTCAAAAGTGGTAAAATTGAACAAAGAACGCTGATGAGATGGTGTAGCGACCTCGAAATCAGTACTGATCCGTTCTGCTAGTATGATGAATAATAAAAATTGTTCTATATATAGTACTCTCTTAATAAAAAATAATAATGAATTTATCCAAAAAATTTTCTAATTAAAAAATAAAAAAAATTAGAATAAATAAATGGGTAAATTCGGGTTTGAACTTGAGCCAAAATTAATCGTTTCAATATATAAAAATCTTTTAGATTCTGAGATAAATTTTGCCAAATATCACAAAATGAAACCTGTTGAACTTTTTGAAAAAAAGAACAAGAACAAGAACCAGTATGTAATTGCTTTTTAACTGACCAGCAATATTTTTTCTCTCATGGCCTCCTGTAATCAGTGCTACCAGAAATTTTAGAGGTAAAATCGGTATAATTTTAATAATTTTCTCTTCAAAATCTGCATTTGATTTGGAAAAATCTTCAAAGCAAATATTTCTTGAAAAATACTAAAAATTTCGGTTCTAGAAAAGGGCTAATATTTTGTGTGCACATTCGTATCTGCCAGAAGTAGAAGAGGTTTGCAAAATGTGAAGGAATTTGCGGTAAACCATTTTTTGATTTGTCCGCTTTACAAATAACACAGTACAGTTCGTTTTGTCAAGTTGGCTGCATTAATAATTTAACTTATTTTTTTAAGAGAAGTAACAATCAGGCAATTAGTATGCCTACCAACCCGTAGATGTGTTACCTTTTTTTTGGGAAATGGTGAATGAGAGAGGACAGAGGGTGAAAGTGAGAAAGCTTAATTTTTTGCAACTCTGATATTGCGCGTAGTGTTAGGTTTTAGATCAGTGTTGCAGCGCCTCTGATGTCAAGTAGGCGCATTAAATGTGTTTTAAACTGTTGTAGCCATGTTTTTATTAATTATTTTACTTCGCCGGCGATTTTGCTACACTACCGATGAAGGAGGGCGCTGTGATGTCCGCTAGCATACACCAGTATCAATTGCATTACATTTTAAAACCAGAAGAACATTGAATATTTCAATATGGAAAATAACAAGTACTCGTATACGTACGGTATACCGAGATATAACCGTGTTAAATTATCGAAAAAGTGATAAAAATAAAGTAAAATAAATAAATTAAAAAAAAAAGAAAAACAGTTTTTCATTAAAATTAGTTAAAGTGCCTTTATTCAAGTGAACCAAAAAAATAGCACATTTTTGAACATTTTTTTAAAAATTTCTCAAAAAAAAGTTCTTTAGTTAAGAAACCACTATTGTCATGATTTCTAGCTTCCATTTTTATTTTAAAATTCTGCAATCGGTTAAAAATTGCAAAAGATACGGGCTGCTGAATATGGAATTTTTAGTGTCTTTAAATAAGTGAACCGGAGTGTATATACGCAACGTTTGCTGATGACTGAGATAAAATCATCATTATTAATTGAACGAACTAAGTTAGACTTGGAAGAGCATAAACCAGCAAGCACGACTTTTAATTCCAGATATTTCTTCACAAAAACTTAAGAAAATCATTTATTTATAATATTTTTTAAAAGTTAGAAAATTTTAGCACCGTAACTCAGAGTCGAGAGTTTTGATTTTAGTTTTTTTTTTTTAAAAAAAAGGAAAATATTTTGCAATATTGAAAATTGAATCGGTGTGGCGTTACTATTAATTATTACATTTCGACCAATAATACTAAGAGATTTCACTTCAATTTCAAAATCGAATCTTTATGGAATAAGGCTGCGAAAATATCCAGGCAAACACTTAAAAAATTCAGCAAATTAAACGGATTTCAATACTTAAAAAAAAGACATTTAAAATTATTGCATTTTCTTGCATTGTATAGAGTTTTCAATTGGGGAGTCGCCATAGCCTCGTGGATAGCGTACTAGACTATTACTTTGGGAGTCGCAGGTTCATGGATAGCGTACTGCACTATTAGTCTGGGGGTCGCAGGTTCAATTCCTGCCTTAGGTGTTTCTGCGGAGAAACCGAAATGGCTTCGCGGTTAGCACTTGTGCTAAAAATAAATAAAAAAATTAAGGTTGCTTGATATTGTAAGTTCTAATATGAAAAGAGAGACCAGAAGAAATTAAAATTGCACAAAACACTATATTCATGCAACATATTTAGCAGTAAATATCTGTTTTTTCGATCAAGACTCATTAAAACTGTATTGTGATACTTTGAGGGGATAAATTTGCAATTCTGGCAACTTTGCCTGCTGCAATGGCCATTTTTGACTTCAACATGATCAACTGCAAACACAATTCGCTGGGGATATTTTTATTACTTTTTTTAATGTTAATTTTTCTATTCGTTTATCGTAAAAACCAAATCTTGAAATAAATGTTTGATCATATTTAGCAGTTTTGATTATACATTTATTTTGCTAACGTATGGTCAGACTGGCGAAATATTTGACAAATTGAGCATATAATATACAAATGTGACCAATAAAATAGCTGCCACCGATTGGATGCAAACAAAAAATAATGTCTGGTTAATTTTTATTGCAGGAAACTAAATATAAATAACAATTAAAAGTTAACAAAACAAAATAAACAAAAATCCTAATTTAATTGGCCAACAATATAGGTACTTAGGTACTGCGCAAAAGAAGACTAAAAAAACGCATTAGTTCAGCCACGATGCACTGATGCCCGCCATAATTTTTAATAACTTTATTTATCCTGTTCGGCATAGATGAAATAATTCTACAGAAATGAATAGCAAGTTTAATAATGAAATGTATAATGTAACCATAAAAAAAGTATGAATTTAATGTAAATACGTTATTACGCTAATTATAGGCTTTTGACTTCAAATTTGACCTTTCCCAAATCAAATTCAGGTGATTAAAAAAAGATGGTTTGAATTTTTTAAAACAAAATCCGTATTTTACAAATCAAAGCAAGCATTTTCCAAACCAAGTTCGGCATTTTAAAAACCAAAATCAGCCCGTTTTAGATAAAATTCATTTGATTTGGACAATTCTGAATTTGTTTTAAAATAGCTGAATTTGATTTGAAAAGGGTGAACTTGAAGTTAAAAATCTATATATGCCTTATATGTACTCGTATGTGCAATAAATATTTTATGCTATTTAATTTTATGTTTAGAAAAAAGCTTTATTAATTTAGTTTAATTAAAATAAATTTGAACCGAATTTGATTTCAATAAAATCACCTTAAAAAAAGTTTTTTAATGCAAAAAAGATTTTTTTGTTCGATTCGAAGATTTTTTTAAAAAAATATATGGCAACACTGAATACAAGTCAGATCAACCAGGTAGTATCAATAGAACAGCAGACTAACCTGCGTACATTGCAATTGCCTGAAATTTTTTTTGTATATGTACATATATAATACAAACGTATCGCGTGTTATATGGTGTTTGACATTTTCTTCAAGATTCATTTGTGCTGACAGTGTCACCCGGATATTAATTTTTTTTGGCAGATTATAAGGTATTTTCTACAACAAATTTTTTATTGTTGTAGAGCCGCTACTACCCGGTTGATCTGCCTTCTGTCAAATGCTAATGGAGTAAGGTAAATTGCGATGTATGAACACTAAATTTAATTGCTTAATTGGAAGTAACTTGTGTCAATGAAGAATATGAAAATAGTATGTGATTTTTATTTTTTATTTTTTTGTAAAAAGAAAACAGTTTTGACAATTAAATCAAAGTAAACATTCAACAGAATTTATTAATTTCTAAAAAAAAAATCGGAAAAATACTAATGCAGTAACAGGACTACCTATTTTAATGGGCATATGTGTAGGTGTCGGTAGGGGCTAGTGGATTGGCCTCTCAGTTTGATGGTTGTGGGTTCTATTTCCACCCAGTATTCTGTTCACATATTTCATAGCCCATTTAGGATGATTCATTACTGAACAAAATTTTCAAATGAAATAGTAGATTGATTTTTGTTCCCTCGCCTTAATTACCAAATGTACGGCGCGAACGATGGCCGCTTAGCTTAAACTGCTGTACAAGTCATATCTTGTGAGCACGTAAACCAAGAGTTTCTAGAAATACACCCAAATAAATTTGAACAACTTGCAAATGTTTCTCCTGAATGAATTTATAGTAGTGTGTTTATGTACCTTCTGTATATTTTTTTCCCATAAGGGACAATGTAAATTGCACATCTATGCCTGGCTGGGAAACGTTATCGTTAAAAATATATTTTGTTAGGTAATTAAGTGTATTTATTATGGAAATGCGTTTTCCATCCTTGGATGGTTGTTTGTATTAGGAGGTTTCATAAAATTTGTATTGTGTATTAAGGGGTTTCAAAAAAAATTTATATGTAAAAATTTTTTTTGTTTTCACATGCCTGATTTGAGAGTCAGTCAGGGCTTCTCTATTGAATATCACCCCTGAAACTTCTGTACGAACACCCCTACCCGGACACCTATATTGAACAACTCTGTTGAATGTTTGTTAGGAAGCTGGAAATTTTCTTCATAGATACAAAATATTTCACCGAGTTAAATATGAACTTCCCTACTAATTTTTTTTTTGAGTTTTGATTGCTGAAAGAAAACGAAACTAATAAAAAAAGGGCATTTCGGTCTATTTTTATTACCCTTATCCTTTCTGTCTATTCATTAGCATTTTCTTTTTATTGCACTTGATAAGATGCATTAACTTAGGGCTTGTGTTTTTTCTTATGTTTAAAGTAAACCATAAATGTTTGAGTGTGTCCTCTATTGTCTGTCTATTTTTAATGAAAAATAAGGGTGCGAGAAAGTGAAACATTGTCTATTTTTAAATGCATTCATATGTCGTGTATGTACATATGTGTGCACATTTATATCACTATTGGTCAGTTTGAGTGAGCTCGTTAGAATATTTTATTATATTGCGCATGTGTGCGTGTGTTTGCATTGAATCATTTTCTGTCTGTCCTTCTCTACCGTCTAGCTTGTTATCTCTACCTATTTCACACCCCAGTGCGTATATTTATGTGTATAAGGATACACAATTTCATTACACATATTTCTTTTTTTCAAAGAAAGAGGATCAGAAATTTAAAAAGAGGTTACAAAACCAACATGCACTTGCATTACATAAATGTATGAGATACATGGAAAATTCTCAAGCAAAGTTAAACACCTGTGCCGATCTATCTCTTTTTTATTACACTTGTCCTTTCTGTTTTTCTTTGCTGTCTACGTTTTTTTATTTGCAGTTCATCTTTTTTTATTGAAAAATTTTGAGTTGGCATTTTCATGAGTGTCTGCTCCTCTACCAACTTTCTTGTTGGTCGCTTTCATTTATCGACAAAATAAATGTTGGGATACCGAGAAATTTCTTATAACGTAAATAGTTGTGATTTTTGTTTTGATTTTTTTGCAGTTTTGATTGTTGAAAGAAAATGAAACTAATAGAAAAATGTATATGGTTTTTGCAGCTGTATAAACGAATTCAACATGTAACTGTTTATCAGCATACAGATGTGAAAATTGTATGACCGAATGTTGTAAATTTAAAGAAATTTGTTTACTATGAAAAATAAATATTTTCTTCATGGTTTTATAATATTGCTTTTTCTTAAGACATGCGCTAGCATAATTTAGTATAAATGCGAGTGTTTTTCAGAAATTTTTTTAAACAAAGCTTAGAACAATCAATAGCATTCTTTCTCTTTTCAGCTTAATCTAATAAAATACAAACTAAAATAAATATTAAAAAATAAAACTAATTGATATACAGAAATATATATGATGTGTTTTTATTTATTTTATTAGGAATTTTTTTTCAGATTACATAACAATTAAAAATATTTACATTTATTTTACTTTTCAGATACAGGTTTATAGTTAAAAATTCTTTTATATAAATTAAAAAGTTTTTGTGTTAATATATATTCATTATAATATAAGTTACATGCGCATATATTAACATCTTGAACGCAATCCTTTGTTATTATATCACAATCATATTTATGTAATTTATTATGAAAATATATGAAAGGAGTATAGACATTACTATACATTCTTAATTCCTCAATCATTCTCAGAAATAATTTCTTGTGTTCCTTGTCGATATGATTACTGTATCCATCTACTAGCTCCTTTAATTCAGCTGACGAAACCATTTTTAATAGAGTTGATGTAGCTCGCAACAGTATGACTAAATAACTAATTGTAATTTCACAGTCAAAGACTATTTATTATAAAGATGTTATTAAAATGAGTAAAAAAAAATGTTGAGGTGTTTTAATTGTTCTCTTTATTGAGTGATATAAATAAAAAAAATCCTTTTTTAGTGTTTTACATATTATTGAAATTACAATTTTTACATTTAGTTATATTGTATATATTATAGTATGTTTGTATTAGCTTTTTTGCCTCTTCTTCTATTTCCATATTTCTTCTTCGGTAGTATGAGCATGAGCAAGTGTCTGCTCCACATGTTGTATTATCATTCGACCAAGAACAGTCTTCATAATGTTCTCCAAATTTATTTTTCTTTGTTTTCAAGCTATTTGCACTCTCAAGATGTGATTGAATATTGATGAGTTTGTATTTATCTTCATCAGAAACAATATGGGAACATTTCTTTAAGAAATCATATATTTCTTTTAATATAATCATTTTTACTAGTGTTTATGACTATATACTTCAACAAAAAGTTTATGAATAGTTATAATTCATGATGGATTAGTTATTTATAGTTTTGAAAGCAAATGTGAAATTACTTACTTACATAGATACATCAAAAAAAAAAAAATATATAAATAATTTCTTTAGCTTTATTATTAAATTTATTAAAATTATTTTCTTAAACTATCTATAAAATATATATGTATATATATAATTAAAATGGTTACAATAGTTTTCTTATTTCGTTTGTAAGAGGAATATATTCAAACATTTTATCATGTATAATTAAACAATAGGCTGATGTATTAGCTGGAATGTTTTTTAAGGTTTTAAATTCAATTCGAATATCGATTGGTCCAGTTTTAACCGATTCATTTTGATGAGTAACATCCAAGACAATTATTGGTGCCATAGTTTTAAAATTTTCTCTTGTTAATAGTGGTTGAGGATCGCGTGCATAATAACTTTGTTGAAATTTTAAATACATATCATATAGTATAGCAAAACGATTTCTATCGAATTTAAGGTTTAGGTCATCATAAGGATATGTATCAGAGTTAAGATGTACTTTTATATCTGTCAAGTCACAATGCTGAAATTTATTGTCTCTATTTCGAAGTCCTAAGAGCAGGAAACGTGGTCTTTCGTTTTCGGTGGCTAGCTTAACATTCCATAAGACTGTTGTACTTTCTGGAAGTGAAGGATAATAATACATATCCCAACTTCTAAAAGATATATTTAATGGATGGCGATTGTTAATTGTTTTAAACATTTGCAATTTATAAGCATCAGCAAGTTGGATGTGTGGTACTTTCCAAGTAACATTTAGAATCGACAACTTAGTTTTTTCAGTTGTTAGTTGAGATTTAAAAACTTGTTTATCATCTTTAGATCGTAAAATAATCAATTCATGTTTAGAATTAACTATTATTTTATTGAAATCTTCAGCAAAACCAAGCAATAGTTTTAGTGGAACACAAAAATTGAAATAGCCGTCTACAAGTGTAAGATCATCATTTTTGAATGGTGACCATCCTGCGTTTAGTAAATTATCACTTTCAGCTTTATTCAATGATACATAGTTCTTTAATTCTGTTGCAATACCCAAGTGACGAGTGCGATCAATTTCTACTCCATTGATTTCATATCGAATCTCATCAAATAGATGTCCTACACAATTGTTTAAAAGTTGTATAGATGTTGAAACTGTTGAGTCTTCCTTTGTTGCAAGTCCCTCGATATAGAGAAGACTTTCGCTTGGTAAAACATACAAATCTTGATTTTGAATTGTGATACGAATTTCATCATTATTTTTAAATGACTGCAAATATGATGTATAGCTATGATATTCTTTTTTAATAATTGAATTATCAAAATGTGGTTTTTGTAAAATATTAATAATATTACTCATTGCTCGTTCAACGTTTCTTATTTTTTTAGATGAAATCCCAAATTTCTTAAAAGCTCCTTATTGTCCTCACGAAGATTATTATATTTTTGCTTCTTTATGATTCCTTTAATATGTTGTTTTTTCTTTTTTGTCTGATTATTAAAATTTGGTTGCTTTCTGGTTTCGTCTTCCGTTGGCAAAGATAAAATGAATGGCGAACGCTTCTGCAATTCAGTTTTATTATATATAATCATTCTCTCATAGGCTTCAAATGTAATCGTATTGTAATTTTTTCACCACGAAAATTTATTAAGTTTCCGTCTTGATCAATAACTTTCAAAACAAGACTATTTATTGTTTTTGCATTTACAGGTAGATATATTACATTAGTCGGAGCCTCAGTTATTTTGTAACCTGGGCTAACGTTAAGTGAAAACTGATGCAAAATATGTGCGGACATGTTATTTATATATGATCCGCTGACAATATTACATTCAACGATTACTGTATTAATTTTAGTTATATCAATTGTTTTATCGGAGTAATGTTCTATACCAGGCTTCAATACTCTGGTACTAAAACCTAATAAGGATCCGATTGATCTCGTTTTATTGAAATAAATTGTGTCTGTAGTGCTTTTTATGCATGTTTGCAAAGTATTATAATTTGCTCGTACATCAAGGGTTCCATTTGCGATTATAGTATGGTATTTATTTTCTAGTACTTCAGCTATATCTGATAATTCGTATGATCCAACTGGAACTTCTATCTCGTGGTTACCAATATGAAATAAATTGTTTTCTACATCAACATTCGGAATTGAGTGATATGTGTCAAAACTTATTAGGCCGCAAACATAATTTTCATTTAGTTCGATTGGTGGAAAATAGTTTGCAACAAGATTTGAAGAGTCTCCGTTTAATGTTAATGTAATTGACATTTTAACGTTTGATGAGTGAATAGTTTATTATTAAAAACTGTATCGGTTTTTATAATGAACCAATGTCGATATTAATCCAAGAGTTGTGTTCTGACGAAAATCCCAACCATTTAACGTAAACCATATTTCTTCTTCTTTTTAAAATTTTTTCAACTAAATATGTTTCTGGAAATTTAGTTTTCATTAGCTCATGCTCGTAAAAGCCACCTTTAATTTCATGTCCTTGATAGTCTTGCAATATATAGGTATTAGGATTTGTATTTTTTATAGTTTTAATTTTAAATATTTCTGTAGTCCAATTTGGTGTGTAACCTTTTTCAAATGTATGCTTATATTTACTTATTCGAACATTATCATTTACCTTAAACTTTGGTTTTTTAAATACTTTTAAATTGTTGTAGACTGTATTCAATAAAAAAGTTTCATTTGAAGAATTTACTTCATTTGGGGTCATCTGTATTGTTCTATGAAATGTATTATTATATTTATCAACAAGTTCTTGATATTTGTTTATCCATTTGTATGATCCCTGGTAACTAAACTCTTTCCACATCATTCCTTTTAAAGTTCTGTTAAATCGTTCTACTATGGATGCCTTTAGAACACTATAAGTTGAATAGTGATTAATTTGATTAGATTGCATAAGTTGATGAAATTGATTATTAAAAAATTCTTTGCCATCATCTGTTTGTAAATTCTTTGGTTTTCTGTTGTTATTAGTGAAAATACTTTTCATAGCATTCGTTACGTTGCATGCAGTTTTATTTTTTATGGCTACAGCCCATGCTTTTTTGGAAAAGGTATCTATTACTGTTAGAAGGTATCGATATCCATTATTATGTATTGCATAGTTCCCCATTTCAACCAAGTCCGCCTGCCATAAATCATTAATTCCTTTCATTATAACTCGTCTTCTTTTAAAATTTTTTCGCGCTTGTTTGTGCAGCTCGTTAACTATTTCTCTCTTATCCACGTTCATTTTGTATATGATAGTGTATGTCGACGATCTTCTTATATTATATATGTATGACAATCACTTGGCTGCCTTAATTTTAGGCCATTCAAGCTTTCGTTTTTTTACATCATCTACGCCAACATTTTTATTAATCCTTTTGAACATAAAATCTTCAATTTTATTAAATCTTTCTTCAATATTTTTTATAAAGTCTTTATTTGCAAAGTGTATTTGGTTCTCTACTACTTTTTCAATAAGTTGAACATCTTCATCAATTTCTTTTGTAATCGTTTTTTGTAATTTTTTTATTTCACTTCCAATAATATTTAATTTAGCGTCATATCCATTTTTAAGTTCTTCAATTTTATTTGAAAAGTTAATATTTTCATTGTGAAACTGCTCCTTAAAAATCTTTATCGTGGTATATATTTGTTGCATATCTCTTGTTATGTTATTTATTTGTAAATTATACTTGTATGTTTTTATTTTCGAATTATTTAGATTATTCTTAATTGAACTTTCTCCAAATTTATTTATGTAACTCATTTTTAATATATTATATTAGCTTCTCTCAATTCTTCAACAATGGAAATTATTTCGTTTTTGTGATTATTATGACCAGCACTTTCCGATGAAAGAAGTAAACGTAATCTGTCAACTAATTCATTCGGATCATCCCAATATATATAGCTTGGCTTACAGTTGTCTACAGATTTTAACGACAATCCACTGCCTTCCTTTAAAATATTTGGTTTCGCAGTAAATAACTGTTTTATTATATTGACATATTTATATGCTCGAGTACCTTTAATTTGACCTTTTGATTGATATTGACGCTTGTGTGCATTTGTACTCTTTAAAAGTTCTTTATAATTTTTCAAATCATTTTTGGTGTAATGTAGAGGCTTTGAATGAAAGACTAATTCGAATAATCCTGGAGTCATTTTCCATGTTGTATTTCCTATTTGAATAGAATTATCTACATTAAAATTTAGCTCATTATTTCCATATCGCCACTTTCCGCTTTCATCTATATTGAAACCATAAACCATATCTAACTTTTTATTACTCAGGAGCAATTCTATATTTTCAACTAATGAGGACTTATTAATAACGGACACTTGATGTTTGCTCTTATCATAATCATTATCATCACTATCTATTTTTACATCCAACTTTTTTATTTTGTTGATAGGACTGTAAATAGTTATATTATCATCATATCCCTCAGCATCATCAAAATTATCAGAACTGCGATCGGATGGTAGTGATGGAAGTTCTGAATCTGATATGTCATTATTTGATTGATAATCATCTGATTTGTAATCCTGAGTTTTTTTAATTATCTTATTTATAGGTTTTGTTTCAGTTGTAAATGTATCTTTCGATAAATCATCGGATTGATAATCATCAATTTTTTTAATTATCTTATTCAGGGGTTTTGTTACAGGTTTAAATGTATCTTCCAATAAATTAAACCTATCTGCTTCATGTAATTTTATATTTTTCAGCTTTTCTTTTAATATTGTTCTTGTCTTAACAATATCTTTTAATAATTTGTTATTATTCATATCGAACCGGTTTGTATCTGTTGTGAACTGCTTTGTATCTGGTTATGAACTGCTTTTTATCTGGTTTGTATCTGCTTTTTATCTGGTTTGTATCTGCTCTGTATCTGCTTTTATCTGGTTTGTATCTGCTTTTTATCTGGTTTGTATCTGCTCTGTATCTGGTTTGTATCTGCTCTGTATCTGCTTTTATCTGGTTATGAACTGCTTTTTATCTGGTTTGTATCTGCTTTTTATCTGCTCTGTATCTGCTCTAAACAAATCTCATTTACAGTTGTATGAATTTATCAAAACCTTTTCTATATCGCCCTGTATTTATTGAATCGTCCTTACTGACAACAACGAACCCATATTTGTCTTTCCAGCACTCACTACATATATCTGTAAATTCTTTAAATGTCATATCTCCAATAACATGGTCATTGTATATATGTCGTAAATTCATTTCATCTTGTTTAAAAATTATAATCATATTCGCATTGTCACGTATTAGATGCTTTGGAATTTTCGTATACGTTTGACATAAATAAAAGCAATCAATATGTTTATGTCTTCCCATACAAAAGTAATCTCTAATATTATCTTGTTTGCCACAAATGACGTCATCAAATATTATTATAGAATTAGAATTTGCCTCAGCTGGACTTAGAACTTTTTCGTTTTCCGAAAATGTAAAAAGATTAATTCCTTTTATTGGATCGATCAGTTTCTTAAGGTAGCAGTATTTAGGTTGATATAAAGACTTTGAATATATATATAAGTTTCTGAAGCAAAGACCATTAGGACTTTCTATTAGACTAATCATGACGTTAGTTTTTCCACAGTTTGAAGGTCCCACAATTAGTGCTCGTATTGAATTTGGTAATAATGTGCTATGTTTAATTTTAGCTTTCTTTTTTTGTGATATGTCCACATTTCTTACAACAATTTGTTTGGCTTGCTCTATTAATCGCATATTGATAACTGATGTGTCTTATCTATAAATACAATCTTATATAAGGAAATCTCACCATTTCCATTTTTAGTATAGTATAAAACACATCATACACGTATGTTAAAGAAAAAATAAATAAAATGGTTATAAACTACACCAAAGGAAATAAACTAAATCAGTGTAAGGCTGGAAGCGGTTTTGTAAACAACTTAATAGATAAATTGCCGGTTGAACTGCATTTACCTGGTTATCAGTTTTGTGGACCTGGAACAAAACTTGCAAAACGTTTAACAAGAGGAGATAAAGGTATAAATTTATTGGATGCAGCTTGTAGAGAGCACGATATTGAATATTCACGAACAAGCGATATTAATAAAAGACATCAAGCAGATAAAATATTATCTGAAAAAGCTTGGCAACGAGTAATATCTAAAGATAGCGGTTTCAAAGAGCGAGCACACGCTTGGTTCGTAACAAACGCAATGAAAGCAAAAGTTAAATTTGGATTAGGCATGAAGAATACTAAGCCTCGTGTATCAAAGAAAATTAAGAATAATGTGAAAAAGAAAACACGCAAAGTTTGCAATAACAAATTGTTTTCATCTACTGTCAAACATGCTTTAAAACTTTTGAAAAATGAGAAACCTGATAATATAAGTGATGCTGTTAAGATTACCCAAAAATATGTTCATTCAAATTTTAAAAGGAAGAGGAAAGCTAATATTAGTATACCAAGAGTTATTCCAGTACCAAAAATTGGTGGATTTCTACCATTAATTCCTGTTTTAACAGCTCTATCAGCTTTGGGAGGATTAGCTACCGGAGGATCAGCTATTGTTAAAGCCGTTAATGATATTAAAAATGGAAAACAACAACTAGCAGAGGCTACTAGACATAACAGGCATATGGAATCAATTGCTTTGGGAAAAGGTTTATATCTTAAACCGTACAAATCTGGCTATGGCCTTTATTATAACCCAGCTCCAAAAAACTTTTAGACAGTCTACCCAATCGACCTTTAACGGATCTAGATTTAATGAAATATGCTAAGCAACTCAAACATTTTAGAGGTGTTTTTATGCGTAATTGTTTGCCTAAAAAAGCATTAACTCAGGAATGTGGTATTGTTAATTTAGATAATTCCACCGGTCCTGGAACACATTGGGTAGCCTATTATAAAAATTATAACTATAAAGAATATTTTGATAGCTTTGGAAACTTACAACCACCAGTTGAAATAGTTAACTATCTTAAAACTCCAATTGAATATAATTATGAACAAAAACAAAAATTTAATACATTTAATTGTGGACATTTATGTTTAAAATTTCTATTCAATAAATATCATATGAAATAAAACAACAGTTTATATCTTTTTTTTTCATAATCATTTTATTTTACAATTGTTTGTTATTATATAGAAAAGTTAACATGCAATTTCTTTAAAAATATCGTCATCAGAATCATTTAAAAACTGATGTATAAAATTATTTGAGGTTTGATTATTTATATAATCGATTTGTATAAAAATATCATCATCCTCTTCCATAATTTCTTTATAAATATTTAAATTTGTTGATGTTGGTACTGTTGAGTGACAATTTATTTTATAATGTCCCCACGCATAAGTATCAACACCATTTTCACGTATAAATCTCTTATCATCTAAATAACTTAATGTTAGTTTACTTATATATTGTGTATATACTTCATGAATCTTTGATCTAAATACATACATTGAATTATAATATAGTTTTTTCTCCAGCAAACATTTTCTAAAATCATTAATTGATAATTTGTTGGTTACACTCTGTTTTACTCCTTTTATTTTTTTTATTTCTGTGTCTATCCTATCTATTTTTATAGAATACATTTTTGCTCGCAAACCAATGAATTCCTTAATTACTTTACCATTACATTCATCTTTCATCATCCCTAATACTTTTTTATTCATGAGTGGGAAATTGAATACATTTTCTTTCGGATATGCAGATGTATCGAAATGTGACTTGATATCATTTCTAATATCTGCATATAGATCATTTGTTTTAACGTTATATATAAAAGAATCAGTATCCATGTAATTCAAATTAATATTTTCACAATATTTGGGTTTCATGTAATCGTAATGAAAATTATACATTTTCCATTTTGATAGTTCTAAAACAGAAAATCCAATGTAAATGGGCTTATTATATTCAGTTCGCACTCTACTCATTTCAATTGCAACCATTTCGTCATGAATTTTGAGGGAACTATGAAAATTAGGTCTAGCAATAAGAGCTCTAGCTCCTAATCGCTTACCTCTACTTTCCCATTCACATACTATTTTAATGTCTTTCCTTTTATCGACATTTTCCATAGTCTTACCATATACAGCGTTGTTTAAGAGTTTAAAAAAGTTTTGCTCAAAAGAATTTTTGGCCAATGTTCTGTGATGATTATTTATATCAATATATTTTTTTAACCAATTCGACTGACTAAATTCAAGAATTCTATGAATTTTCTTTAAAATCAGTCCATGTTGAATACATTGTTGAAGATTGCGATAATGTATTATATAATTGGTTTTGTTGTTTAAGTCTGTTATTAATTTTCGCTGTTTCATGCTTTCAATTTTCTTGTTTTCTGCACAAAATGGTAAGTCGCTATGATAGTCGTGCAATGTGGTTGGATATTCTAAATCAACTTCCAATATGTAACCCAATGCTGAATCTTCTTTTACATTATTTACATCAAAATTTTTAAAGTTTTCTACCCACTTGAAATTTTTAAAGGGGAGGTATTGAGACATTGCATAACCATATAAGTTATTTACATCTAAATACATCAGGTAATTAGATTCTTTTGTAGGATCATAATCACTAACGTATTTATTATTGGCTACCGAATGTCGTTTACTGCATTGAACAATACCTCCCCTAATACCCCTTAAAACGAAATTGTACATATTAATATCAGTTAATAATTCCAACTCTATTTCCGTTGTTTTCAACATTGCATCCCAAGATAAGCCCGGGGTAGTATAATATTGACAGGGGTCTAAATTGTAAATGTTTTTACAAACTTTACGGAAATTTTCAAATACATCACAAAGCAATAAAACATCTACTTTTAAATATAATAGAAGATAGTCCATCAGAGTGTTACATTTGAATGTACTCCAAACCTTTTCAGCATGTTCATAATCCTCTACACTACACGACTCATTAGAAAGTTTATTAAAGAAACATGAACGGGGTGGTAGATGATTTTCTTGGAGACGATTCACTGAATCTAGGTAGTCATACGGAAAGACACCTTTACGCTTCATTAAATTGAATTCATTGTCAATGCGGTAAGTTGATTTAACAGTTGACAAATCATCATCGGACAAAAACCCTGCTAGTTTTTCTAAACTCGATGGCATAAACCGACAAGAATCTAGAAAACGTAATTCAAGAGTATTTTTTTCATTTACAGGGATTCTCTTTGATATGGATACATATAATTCCTTATTTAAAGGAATTATATTTATATCGCCTTCAATAGATGACAGTTCTCGTACAAACAAATGACAATCGTATGCCGAAAGATTATGGAAAAATATCGGTATGAAGGATGCGATTTGGTACTCTAAATTGCACTTGTTATGTGCGGGGCCTCTATATTCGCCAGTTAAATGGCAATGGTCGGCCACCCGATCTTCAACAGATAAATATTTTTTACAAATGTGACAAATTGTATCCACATTTTGTCTTATCTGTTGAAGCGGTGTTAAGAAGTTCATTGGTTTAACTACACTTAAATAATTATTATATATATCTAGACTATCCTTAACTAAATTATCAAAAAAGTGTTTTGGTGAGTTATCACCACTATATATTCTAAATATATCTAAGCTAGAATTAAATGAACATTTAATATAATAACTATAAGCAAATGGAATATGCTTTTGAACCGACTTAATATTAGAGGAATTTTGAACATTCACTGATTCTAAAATGCATTCAAAATCTGCATATACAACAAAAGGCACATCCATTTGCTTCTTAAAATTCTTAAAACTTACTAAATTATTATCTGCCGTGGGCATCTTGGTTACCTTCTTATTACATTGGTCCTTGTGAGTTTTAAGTGATGAATCGGTGTGAAAATGAATAAGGCAGCAATTACATATATGTACACATCTTCTGTGTTTTGTTAATTGACTTTTTATCAATCTATAATTAAAAGAAAAAATCATTTTAATATAGTATTAATTTTCAACAATATAAATATTATTCACATACCTTGAAATATTTTTAATCCAGACGTAGTGAAATCGCTCGCCATCTTCCAAAAGTAATAAATTGATGTGATTTGCTTTTTCCTCTGTGGTATAGTAGTATGGGCCCACTACATTATCACCCTCTAAGCCAAACACATTTACACTGATATCAGGGTTGTTAACTTCAAAGGCTTTAATTTTGTTGACAGCGAGAGGGAAATTTAAATTTTTAAAATTTAAAGCAATGTTGTTCTCCAGTGTAATAACCTCATCTCTTATGTTTGCAACTTTATATGATGAGCAAATATTTGAGTTGTAAACGATTGGATACAATGCCGATATTATAGCCCACTTGAAACAATACTCATCATTATTTTGCACGTTGATGCAGGCATGTTTTCTTTGTATTGTTGATGGCAGAGGAATATATTGTGATCCTTTAATGGATTTGTATTCATTAATATTAATTTCAAGGCGTGATATTTCAATTAATGTCCATCCGCTATCACGCTCTTGAAATTCGCTCATCTTTTTCACAATAACATCGCACTGGTCACTGTAGTGTTGGAGAATATCGTCTGTTGTTAATGAAATACTGAGGATAACCATTTTAGTTTGATGTGATTTTATATCTATGGTGCACGCATCCTCTTCTTCTTGTATCAGTACGTATTCACAAAATAGTTCGCAATTAAATTTTATGGAGCAATGTTTTTGAATCATATTCTTTAGTAATTCAACCACTTTGGGTTTAATTTCACCCAAAAAGGTTTCAGGTATTAAATTTGTTTTATTGGTATTTTCAATCATATACGTAACGATACGATTTTTAAATACAGACTTGACGCATTTTACGTCACTATCAAATTTTCCTGCACAATTCAATTTATGTTTATTTGTACGTATATGATAACGCCAAATTGTTTTTAGAACATATACTCCACAATCTTTGCAATACATATTACTTTCTCCATCTGTTTTTGGATGTTCTATTAAATGTGAATGTCGTTGCCATTCTACACAGTCCGAGAAGCGTATATTACATACGTTGCACATCATTGAAGAACCTTGATGTTGTATCCTCACATGACGTTTTAATGAAAAGTTGCGATTAAATGATTTTCCGCAGATATCACAAGTAAAGCTGGCCATTTTTTCGGTTTTAATTTAATTTAATTCTTTTTTAACGAAATGGTATAAACTGTTTAAATTTTCAGAACAAGAATGAATTATACTATTTTTCTAAACATCTATTTATACTTAAAACTGTGGGCGTGGTTTTAATGATTAAAAGAGCAAGGTTTTATTAATCAAAGAATTATATATGTATTTGTATATCCTTATACTCATAAATATACGCATTGGTGAGTGAAATAAAAAGAGACAACAACATTACTGGTAGGGGACCGATAGAAAATTAACTAATACAATCACACGCATACTCTTATGTAACGTAAATGTATGTTGTTTTCGTAACCAATTTTATTAATTTCTAATTCAATCAAATTTTAAATGTGTGTAATAAAAATAGAGCTAGATGCGCAGGTGTTTAACAAATTTTCAAGCACCCTTATTTATCATTAAAAATAGCCAGAC